>CM028754.1:29077108-30569036 GCA_016801395.1 Leptodermis oblonga
TCTCTCCGCCGTATATGACGTATATATATATTAAAACCGAAATAACACCGGATATTCCCATATCGCGGCCGAGAGTGTCTGTCTCCAAATTTCTACTACGGGTTTGCACGTTGAACCTAAAGAATTGTCATTTGGAGCTAAAATTTACCACCTAAAGGTTAGAAACTTGTAAAATTTTCCAGTAATTGCTTATGCTTATACTTTAGATATGTCGTCCTATAGCATTTATTTTTATTTATGGTAGATGCATGGCTGAAAATTAAAGTTGCATATATTCCATGTATGTGGCGAACCTTAGTAGTGTGGAACCCTATTTAGTTATACTATGTAGTCGGTGATGTAATTTGATTTATAGTGTTTGATTTTTAATGGATGATGTTCATATAATTAGCACTACTTAGAGTGTGTATTATTTTTTTATGCATTTTATGTGTTTGACGAAATGCATGAATGAAAAACTTAGAGTTTCTTCTTCATTCGATTATGTCTATTGTGCATGTGTTGTCATTGCATTATTTTTTTCATTGAGGTATTATTGTAGTTTTGCACATATATGACTAACATAAGTATTATGACATGTGCTAAGACAAGCATGCAACTTGATACTTTGTACATTGCTTGTTGAATTATTATTTGGTATTTTTAATTATTTCAAGGTCTTAGTTACACATGGATCGAAATATCTTGTTCTGTGGTGATCGGACCTCCGATTCTTATGCGAGAGAAGTTGAGAATTTCATTCAATTCGCTTATAAGAATACAAAGTACGTTCATTGTCCGTGCAAATCTTGTAAAAATGGGGTGCGGTTTGATAACTCATATACAATAAGATTCCATTTATATCGGCACGGGTTTGATCCTTCTTATAAACTGTGGATTTGCATGGTGAAAGTATTGATGGTTTACCTGAGCAAAGAAAATCTCATGCAAAAGGAGATGATGCGATTACTAGAGATCGATTAGATGCCATGATTGAGGATGTGGCCGAGGATTTTGCTGATAAACCGGAAGTTCTTGCTTCGATTTTGGGTGACAATGAGAAGCCTCTATACAAGGGTTGCAGTAAATATACACGATTGTCTAGTGTTTTGAAGTTGTTTAGTTTGAAAGCGGCAAATGGGTGGTCAGATACTAGTTTTACAGCCTTGTTGAGGGTATTGAAAGATATGCTCCCAGAAGATAATGAACTTCCAGATCAAATTTACGAGGCGAAAAAAATGTTGTGTCCAATGGGTATGGAGTATAAGAAGATCCACACTTGCCCAAATGATTGCATCCTCTACAGGAATGAGTATAAGGATTTATTGCGATGTCCTAAGTGTAACACTTCCCGATACAAAAACAAGCAGCTGTGTGATGCTGTTGAAGACAGTTCTGATGCGCAAAAGAAGGGGTCGCCGGTTAAGGTTCTGTGGTATCTTCCTATAATACCGAGATTTAAACGGTTGTTCGCTAATGAAAAAGATGCAAAACTATTGACATGGCATTCAGATCGGTGTATTCCCAGTGATGATGACAAGGTGATAATGCATACATCAGACTCAGATCAGTGGAAAAAGATTGATTCAATGTATCCTTCTTTCGGGGGAGAAGCAAGAAATTTGAGGCTTGGTTTGTGTACTGATGGAATGAACCCGTTGGCAGTCTGAGTAGCACACATAGCTCATGGCCGGTGATGTTGGTTATTTACAATTTGCCGCCTTACTTGTGTATGAAGCGCAAGTACATACTTATGTCTCTAATGATTTCAGGCCCACGGCAACCAGGAAATGACATCGATGTGTATCTTGCTCCTCTTATTGAAGACTTGAAAAAGTTATGGGATGAAGGCGCACCTGTGTTTGATGCCTACCGTGAAGAAATGTTCACATTACGTGCCATGTTGTTCTGTACCATTAATGATTTTCCTGCTTATGGAAACTTGTCTGGTACTCTTTTAAAGGGCATAAAGCATGTCCAATATGTGAGGAAAGTACAGATTTTTGTCAGCTTGCACATGGGAGGAAGATAGTATATACCGGGCATCGCAGATTTCTTCCCGAGACTCATCCGTATCGCCGTATGAAAAGAGCATTCAATGGATTCCAAGAGTTCAGAAAAGCTCCAGAACCCTTGAGCGGGCCAGAGGTGAAAGCTCGTGTGAAGGACATTAATGTTGAGTTTGGTAAAACTTCGGAGTCCAGCAACAATGATACAGGTTGTTGGAAGAAAAAATCCATATTTTTTGAACTTCCATACTGGGAGAACTTGGATGTCAGACATTGTCTCGATGTTATGCATATTGAGAAAAATATTTGCGAAAGTCTCTTAGGTACGCTCTTGAACATCCCTGGTAAAACTAAGGATGGTTATAACGCGAGACTTGATATGGTTGATATGAACATAAGAGCAAATTTAGCACCGGTAGCTCGAGGACAACGCACATATCTACCCCCTGCCTGTCACACTTTGTCCAGAAAGGAGAAAAAACAACTGTGTTCAAGTTTGCGTAGCATCAAAGTTCCATCTGGATATTCTTCAAATGTAAGCAGACTTGTTTCCTTGAAACATTTAAAACTGGTTGGTTTGAAGTCTCATGATTGCCATGCCTTAATGCAGCAATTGTTGCCTGTAGCTATTCACTCGATATTGCCCAAGCATGTTAAGTCCAGTATAACAAGACTTTGTATCTTCTTCAATGCTATATGTAGCAAGGTTATCGCGCGCGAAAGACTTCATCAGCTACAAGATGAAATAACTGTTGTCCTCTGTCAATTAGAAATGTATTTTCCACCCGCCTTCTTTGATATTATTGTGCATTTGGTGATTCATTTGGTCAGAGAGAAAAATCTGCGGGCCTGTTCATTTGCGATGGATGTACCCATTCGAGCGATATATGAAAGTATATAAGGGGTATGTGAAGAATCGTTGTCGTCCTGATGCTAGTATTGTTGAAGGTTATATAGCTGAGGAGGTAATTGAGTTTTGCACTGAGTACTTGGCCGGGACCGCATCCATTGGAATATCTAAGAATCGGCACGATGGGAGGATTACAGGTATGGGCAGAAGGGGAGGAAAAATTTTTTTGCCGTCTAATGTTGAATTAATGAAGGCGCATCTCTACATTCTGCGCAATTCTGAAGAAGTTGCGCCCTATGTGACAGACCACATACAGTCAATAAGAACGTCTTATCCTACTTGGACGGATCAACGTGTGCTCAATGAACATATTCGGACATTTGTCTATTGGTTTGGTAATGCTGTCCTGGGCAAAGACGTTTCGGAGACATTGAAATGGTTGGCATTTAGGCCAGCCCTGCGGTACGAGCATTTTCATGCTATGACATAAATGGATATTCATTTGCTACTAAGAGACAAGATGAGAAGAGTACGGCACAAAACAGTGGTGTTACATTAATCTCAGGGCTTTACATGTTTCTAGCAGGAAGGATAAAAATCCATTGTATGCAAGCATGGCTTATTACGGGGTGATCGAGATATTTGGGAGATTGACTATGTTTGTTTCAAAGTAGTTGTATTTCGCTGCAAATGGGTTGATAACAATAGTGGGGTTCGAACTGATGATCCATTGGGTTTTACCTTGGTCAACCTCAATCGGGAGGGTTTCAAGGGGGAACCATTTATACTTGCATCGCAGGCGAAACAAGTTTTTTATATCACCGATCCTTGCGACGAACATTGGTCTGTTGTTCTTCATGATAAACAACGTCACGGTGTGGAAGGGATAGATACAGAAGAAGGGCTTTATGAGGCTGGCCCTTTCTCTAGTGGGTTACCTGAACCGAGAGCAGATGAGGAAGATAGGGAACTTGATAAATACATACTTCATGATGACCACAACGAAGGATTATGGTTTGAGGATCAAGTGTCCCTTAAGAGAAAGAGAATAATTTAAGAATGATTTTCAGGTATATTGTTTGTTTTTATTAGACTTCAATTCCCGTGGGTGTGTATGTGTGTTTGTGTATTTGTATATGTTTCTTTGATTTTAATGAAGAGAGGATTCAATAAATTTTTAACAACATTTATTTTAATCCTTCGTACTGTGGGATTGAAACAGGTCACACCTCGGATGAAGCCGCGCAATCAAGGGACAAAATTTCCAGGGACTTCATATGCGGAACTGTTTAAAATGAATATGTTATTTTTTGAAATTGTGTGAAACTTATGTGCTGATCTTAAATTGCACTTGTGTTTTGGTAAAAAACAAGCAGAGGAGATTCTGTCTCAAGTGATTTGAAACTGAATTCCGTATTATTCAAAATAGTTGGAATTTTAGTGAAGTATTGAAGTATATGTGCATCGAATTTACAGGGAGTACGTTACATTTATTGGGGAGACTTTGTCAAATTTTCCGGAAAATAGATTCCTTGTTTTTCATTTATGAATAAATGTTTCTTGTATTATTATTATTTTCTTCCAAGGAGTAGTACTTTGGTAAAATTTCCAGGGGAATCTATACGCAGTTCATTTTGTTTTTATTTTATATTAACTCTTTATAAATTACTTGGCAGCGGGTTCGGGAAACAGGGGAAATGCAGGGGAAAAAATGGAGTGGAGAGGAAGAGAATGAGGGAGGAAAAGAACGTTCAAAAATTTTGAACTTTAATTAACCGGGTCGTCTATTCAACGGCGGTTCAACGTTGAACCGCCGTTGAAAGTGGTACTTCAACGGCGGTTCAACGTTGAACCGCCGTTGAAAGTGTAACTTCAACGGCGGTTCAATGTTTAACCGCCGCTGAAAGTCCACTTTCAACGGCAGTTCACTCGTGAACCGCGGTGGATTCTTTTTTCAATATAATTTGTTTTTTCCATTTTTCAAATAACTAATCTCACAAATTTGTAAGTATAATAATACATACCCTGATTGTGTATATTTATTATTATAGGTCAAATATAGAAATTAATAAATTTCGTAAATTTAATACATGTAAGAGACGATAAAATAATAAGCTTCATTATGTTCCGTTAAATATCTACTTTTTCGACAAATGCATTATAGGTACGTATAGTAATATAAATTAAGTATTAGTTAAGTGGCCGAAAAAAATTAAAAAACACTGGATTTCATTAATTTACAAACATATATATATACATATCTGTTTATACATACATATATATATATACATCTTTCGCTTTTCTCCTTTCCCCTCTTGATGCACATCATATATATCCAACTCTCTCGATCCTCTATGCTCTCGATATCTTGTAAATTTCCACTACATAAATAAAATATTTTCATTTTCATTTGAATACTTTAAGACAACTTTTATAATTAATTCTTATATATATATATAATGTATTTTGAATTTGGTACAAAAAAATAGAAAATCCATGCGTACGTACTTAGCGCGGGAATTGGCTCCAAAAACTACTTTTCTACGGCGGTTCAACTTTGAACCGCCGTAGAAATCAAACTTTCTACGGTGGTTCAAACATGAACCGCCGTAGAAAATACTTTCTACGGCGGGTTCTCGGTTGAACCGCCGTAGAAACTTAGTTTTTGGAGCCAATTCCCGCGCTACTCATGAATTTTCTATTTTCATATCATTTTCTAAACCCTAAACACTAAACCCTAAACCCTAAACCCTAACCCCTAAACCCTAAACCCTAAACCCTAAACCTAACCCCTAAACCCTACTCTCTATTAAGTTTTTTTTCCCGATTTTCATAAATTAACCACGGTGACTCTTAAGAGGGAAATAGATATATAGTGAAGCGCCACCCTTTTCCTGGATTTTCGCTTTGACATTCAAAGGAATTAAACATTTCAAATCATGCATATGTGCAAAGTCAACCTATAGGTCAACGTTTTTCAACCTTAATTATATTAAGCTTTGAATTTTGAAAGTTGCTAAATTCAAGTTTCTATCAAGCATTTTATATATCATCCAAGCACCTTCAAGTATTTAAAAGTCTAAAAGTCAAACTTCTAGCTAATTTCAAATAATGCTCATAAAGTCCTAATGACTTTCAGCAAAAAAAATTTTTCGGCCACTTAAATTTTATTAATTAATTTTTATATTACTATACGTACCTAATGCATTTGTGGATTTGATTTTTTTATCCCGTTCGCCAAGTCGAAAAAGTAGGAATTTTAGGGAACATAATGAAGCTTATTACTTTCTTGGTTCTTACATGTATTAAAGTTACGGAAATTATTAATTTTTATGTTTGACCAATAATTATTGTACGTGTAGTAGCACGCGCGGGAAATTTAAATGCAAATATGTGGTTCAATAAAAAATTTGAAATTTAATTATGAAATGGTTAATAAAAGTCGAGATTGTGTATATAATTAATAAATATACAAAATCTGGGTATGTATTATTATATTTACCAATTGTGGGAATAGTTTTTTGAAAATGGAAAATAAAAAAATTTAATATTAAAATATGACCGCGCGGAATTGGCTCCAATTTTTTCTACTTAAACGAGAAAAGTGCGGACTTTCAACCGCGGTTCAATCTCGAACCGCAGTTGAAGGTACACTTTCAACGGCAGTTCAACATTGAACCGCAGTTGAAAGTGTACCTTCAACTGCGGTTCACGGTTCATGGTTCAACCGCAGTTGAAAGTATACTTTCAACTGCGGTTCGCGGTTGAACCGCCGTTGAACCGAGCCCGGTTATTAATTATAATTCAAATTTTTACCTTTTTCATTTCCTCCCTCATTCTCTTCCTTTCTTCTTCCTTCTTTTCCCCTTCACTTCCCTTGTTTCCCGAACTTCTTCCCGCGGCCGTTCGTCTTCTTCGCCGCTTCTCCCACGCCGGCGACCTCCTCCACCTTCCGATCCTCCGTCCGCTGCCCAAGCATTCACCGATTGTTCGGCTTCCCAAGCTTTCACCGTCGGTCGGCTTACTCTCATCACGGTAAGCCATTCACTCTTCTCTTCTCTAATTATAGCTAGTACTGCTCCCATTGCTGTTTGTTTTCTTTGTTTCTTGGAGTTATATGTTTGTTCCTTTTAGAAATGGCGAAAAAGGAGCAATCTTGGGCAAATGTATATACTTCTTGTTCGTTTATATTTTGTGTTCATGCCCCAAATCTAATTCATGTAGTTTGAAACTTTACAAATTTAGCTGGGAGTTTAGATTTATTATGGTAGCAAAAAGGGTACATTTTTTTTTTTTTCCCGGTGGCATCAATTCCTATTTGTGCATATTTACAAGGTTTTCCATTCTGCTTCAATTGGGAAATGCCAGAACTTTGGGTTTTGACCTTCTATCATTTCATATTTTAAGGTTATTCAGTCAGTGTTGACAAAAGAATGCAACTAATGGAGTACTTTTTTGGGCAATTTACTGCAGTAAATTGTTCCTTTTAGAATGGCGAAAAAGGAGCAATCTTGGGCAATGTATATATACTTCTTGTTCGTTTATATTTTGTGTTCATGCCCCAAATCTCATTCATGTAGTTTGAAACTTTACAATTTAGAGCTGGGAGTTTAGGTGTATTATGGTAGCAAAAAGGGTTCATTTTTTTTTTTCCCCAGTGGCATCAATTCCTATTTGTGCATATTTACAAGGTTTTCCATTCTGCTTCAATTGGGAAATGCCAGAACTTTGGTTTTGACCTTCTATCATTTCATATTTTAAGGTTATTCAGTCAGTGTTGACAAAAGAATGGTCCCCTTTATAAACGGACTTTTTTTTGTCCCTCATTTGGTTTAATTTGGTTAATGGTAATTGTGTATTTGTAGGAGCGAATTTTGCGAATGTACCACTTTTTTTTCAACATTACAAGCATTCTTGTATTTGACATTAAAGCTTTTGTTGTCATTGCATATATGTTATATTGAATTCTCTTTCTATGTAAATGAAGTTTAAGGTACTTTCAATGGCCCGAAAAAGAAAAAGCAATACGGAGCATGAAAATGGTTCTTCTACTAAATCTAGTAGAGTTAGAGGGCCCACAAATTGCAATGACCTATTGGAAATGCGAAAGAATGGGGAAACTCTTGACATTTCTTTTGATTCCGGGCTCGAGCCTAGAGTACATCATGTACAGTGGATTACCTTTGTGGCATATACGGCCCGGAGCAAAGTGGACTTAGTGGAATATGAATCATGGCCGAAAGTTCCCGCGGAGATCAAGAAGAGAGTTTGGATGGAAATACGGGTATTTTCTTTAATTATAATGCATTCTTTGTTTCTTAATTCTTCCATACAATTTTACTCAAATTCCTCACTAAATTTTACTCCTAATTTTCACTGTAGGCATTATTTGTTTTCGAGTCACCGAAGAACTCGAAGATAAGTGGATTAGTTATGCCGGTAAACGGTGGAAAGATTTCAAATCCTATCTAGGGAAATATGTACATGGTCCCATGAAGGGTAGGGACCCATGTTTGGAATATAAATTTATCCCTAGGGAGACATGGATTAAGTTCAAGGCTAGCCGCGAGACAGAAGAATGGCAGGTATATTTTTTTAAAATTGATTTCTTCTTCTTTTTGGATATTTGAAATTGCTCAGTTTAGGGATAATAATTTTTCATTATATTTCTTCTAGGCCATTCGTGGAAAAGCGCAAAAGAATGCCAATTGAAATGCTTTCTACCATAACTTATCTCGCGGTGGCTACCGACTGCTGAAGCAGCAGTTGCATGACGAGGAGGTCAGTGCATCTGGAAAGAAGCCTTCAGAGAAGGTCAGTCCGAAGAAGAAGGCGAGGATTCTTATTCAGGGCCAGGCCGTCATGACCTTTGGATACATGCCCATACGAACAAAAAAGGGGAATACTTCACGCCAGAGGCTGGGCGTGTAGCGAAGGAAATTGTAAGTTTTGCACCATACATTTTCTTATCTTTCAATTATTTTAATATTTAAAGTCTATGTGCATAGAATTTTTATTATAACTGATTATTTATTACTAGATATCTATGATGAAATGCTAATTAATAATATGGTTGTCATTAAATGTTTATATGAAATTATTATTATCTAGTTGTCACTGTAAAGTAAATAAATGACTAATTTGTATATATGTGTATGTATTTATATTTTATAATTATGGTTATCAATTTTATATTTAAAATTTATATACATAAATGAATAATCTTTGTATATGTGTATTTATTTATATTTAATTGATCTATTTACATTTACTATATTTGGCAAAATGTGTAGGAAAATCTATGTTCCCGCGAGTCCCAAGGGGAGACCGTTGCAGAGGGTAGGAATGACATTCTTGTCATTGCAACGGGCAAGCGCGATCACCCCGGTCGTTATCGCGGCCATTCTACGCGGGCACGTATCACAGAGGTTTTCCCACAGAAAACAAAGCCGTCGCTTAAAGAGGAACTTGATTTAACTAAGCGACAGCTTCAGAAAACCACTGCCCAACTAGATGAATGTCAGACACATTTGAAGATGATGATGAGTTTTTTATGTGGTAAGGTGGGAACCGATTATGATACAGTAAAAGCCACCGTCCTCAATAATGCCCCGGATGAGAGCTTGCACCCAGGGACCTCCGGAGCGGTCCCTGTATCCCCTGTGAGCCCTATTTCTCCTCTGGTACCTACAAGGTTGCCCGATTTGGAGATGATAAATGTTGCACCTGTGGACCCGATCACAGCCTCTGACGGCAGTGCTTTAGTCGAATACAAGGTAAATAAAATTAGACGGCTTCTTTTAATACTTCAATTTTTTTTTTCATTATTACAGTGCTTTGTTAAGTTAGACTTAATAGTTGACTAATGTTCATTCGCTTGCCTATTATCTTAGGACGGGTGTGAATGCCATCTGTTCATCTCTGAGGATTCGCAAACGCGGCGTAAGCTTGTGGCAAAAGGAAATATTTATAAGCAAAGCAAGCACCACGGGCGCGCCGTTAGGAAAGGTTGCGCGAGGGTCACAATTAAAATTTCCTATGATGACTGTGCCCCGCTACCATTTCCTGAGGAAGAGGCTGCGACAGTGGGAATGGCCAAGTCCTTTTTCGTGGAATGGCCTAAAGAGTTGATTGAAATTATTCAGCCGACTCCAGTAACAAAGGTATATTCTTTCATTTATAATTTGTGTATTACTTAATACCGTTTTGTATATTTAATGTTATTTCAAATGATGTTAGGTTGATAAAAGTGCCCAAAAGAAAAAAGGCCGGATAAGTGCTATGGATGACAAGACATCTCCTTCGGCGACGGTTCCGACTAAGGAGTCATCCTCATCGACATCTGATCCATTGCAAGAGTTACAGCTCCGATGGGATAATGAGTCGGGCTTCGATGGCTTCTACTTTCAAATGACAAAAGAAGTCATAGGTTTGGAGCAGCCTAATTTCTTGGATCGAGGGGATGTCAAAGAGTTATTGACCAGAGAAAGCCAGGTCTCAAACAGTTTGATGCAGTTGTTCACCCAGTGAGTTTCCACTTAATTAAATAACCTATTTCTGATTATTAATGTTATATATTATGCATTCTATGTGCATAGGCTAACCAATGAAGCCCTTTTTGTAAATTCTTTAGAGCTTTACATGAGTTAGCTGAAAGGAATGGGAGAAAGGGGATAGGTTTCCTTTCGGCTGATCATGTCACACCCAGACAAAATACGCTTGAAGATAGGGTGAACTACATTGCGCGAATCTTGAAGGATAGGAATAAAGAAATGTATATGGTACCTTATCTTCAGGGGTAAGTGACACAACTGTAAGCGGTTATCTAATATTTAAGAAACACTGATATAAAGATCTGACGTACGCCATTAAATTTTTTGTTGGCAGTGAACATTGGATGCTAATGGCCATTAGACCAGTAGATAAGGTTGTATACTGGTTTGATTCTTTACAAAATCCACAGAAGGAGGAGGCGGTAGAGCTTATGGACGAGTGAGTTATCTATATTAACAACTGTTAGAATGCCTATATATCCATATATTGCTAATTATTTTCGTGCCGATTTCATTTTTATAGGGTGATGTTTAACTATCAAGCTTTCTTGGGATTGCCCAAAAATGTGCATATGCCACCTTCGTGGATAGTAGTTAAGGTAAATGAAATTGGTTCTTATAAATTTTTTAATTACATCCGTGGCTCTAGTAGCCTAAGCAATTAGTAGTGTTAGTTGTTTTAATTAAATCCGTGAGTCTAGTAGCCTAAGTTAGTATAGTGATAGTCAATTAATTTATTAGTTAGTCAAGTTATTTATTGAGGTATTTGATTAATTATGCATGCAATCTGTGAGTCCAGTACTGTAGGTTAGTTAATATAAGCATGCAAATTGCCTTTTCGATCAGTAGAAATTAGTGAGTCCTAGTTATTTAATTAATTAGATTAATACGAGTTTAGTTATGAATATTCGTAGAAATTTTTTACTCACCGTTGTGTTGTATACAATTTATTGTATGATCTTCTAACTCGTATATATTAATTCATTAGCATAAAAAGCAAACGGATAATTGGGAGTGTGGGTACTATGTAATGCACTACATGTACCAAATAGCAATGAAATCATCCACATTTGCACTTGAAAAGGTAAATATTTCTCATTACTTACTTAATTGACTGTATTTCATTTTGCTTACTCGGGTAGTTTTTAATTTCAAAAAACTCTGTTGCAGCACTTCAAGATCGACCGCACTCCATTAAGCAATGTGGATATAGATGCAGTGCGAAAAATATGCGCTAGATATATTTTGGAGCATCCGTCGTCGTAGAAGGATACTAATTAAACTTGTTCATATTAGAGTTGTACAAATATTTTTTGGATATGCTGTATTATAAAAGCGAATTCAATTTGTATATTGGTGATATTTGTAATAAATTTGGGCTGTTAGCATAAGGTTTTGATTTGAACCAGGTTTAATCAGCAGGTTTTTAATGATTTTAATGCGGTTTGCGTTTAAAAAGTAACCACTTTCAATTGCGGTTCATAGTTGAACCGCAGTGGAAAGTATACTTTTAATGATTTTATTGCGGTAAAAAGTAGCCACTTTCCACGGCGGTTCAACCATGAACCGCCGTGGAAAGTGTACCCTTTCCACGGCGGTTCAAGGTTGAACCGCCGTGGAAAGGGTACATTTTCCACGGCGGTTTAACCTTGAACCGCCGTGGAAAGGGTACACTTTCCACGGCGGGTCGAAACCGCCGTAGAAAGTCCGCTAACTTACAACGGCTGCCAGATAGATGGCGATTCAAAAATGCTAAACCCCGCCGTTAAAAGCCCTTTATAACCGCCATTAAAGCTCCGTTTTGTAGTAGTGTATGTGTATCTGAGTAAGAATTAGTGTAAAATCAATGGGCTAGCAAAAAAATATGTGTATCTTAGTATATGTTGTTAAGTATTATGAGTTCAAAGAAAAATATATGGGTGCCTTAGTAATATTCTTAAAAGTTATAGACTAAAAGAAGAAAAAATAAAAATAAATAAGGGTGTGTTAATAACATTGTTAAAACTTATGAGCCAAAAGAAAAATATAAGGGTGCCTTAGTGACAATGTTTAAAATGTATGGACTAAAAGAAAAAAGGGACATTGTTAATAGGTATGGGCTAAAACAACAATATAAGGGTGTCTTAGTGACATTGTTAAAAGTTTTGGACTAAAAATAAGTTATTATAGTTATTATAATAGATAAATACTTTTAATTAATTCATGTACTCATAAAAAGTTTGGTTGCTCTGGTAAGGCATTATTATGTTAACAATGAGGTCTCGATTTCAAGACTTAGCTCAGCCATTTTTTGGATTATTAAATCAAACTGACGAGTAGTTAACTACAATTGAAACGCTTACATAACTAATGTTGGATAGTGGTGCATTGGTAAAACAATATGTCTCTCTCCAAGAGGGCATGGTTTTGAACCTCACTTCCACCAATTTTTATGCATATATTTTTCCTCTAACAGCAGACCTTTACTGACGAGAATTTGTTGTCACTATAAATATATTGTTTTAGCGACGACAAATTGTTGTCACAATATTGCTAAATGCATGCTTTTACTGACGAAAATAAGTTTCGTCACTAATTGTCGTCACTAAATGTCTCCAAACTACTAACGAAACTCATTTTCGTCACTAGTTTTGTCACTAAATGTCATGGAGTAGGCGGGAAGGGTTGGCGCGAACCATATAGTGACGACTTTTATATCTCGTCACTAAAACTCCTCGTTTTGATGAAATTCTATTGACGACTTCGATTTTTGTCACTAATAAGGGTCTTTACTGACGACTTCCACGGACGACAAAAAAAGTTTCGTTACTAATGCCCATTTTTCTTGTAGTGATTTAGTTATCCAATATTACCCTTATTTTGCCTCAATTATCTAACCAACTTTTTTGAGTAAAAAATAAAAGTCCATTCAATTCTTTCTTGTAGTCTATTTCTATTTCTATTCCATTATTTTTTACTGTACGTCCTCTACCTTCTTCTTTTCCACTACTAGTATTTTCTTTTATTTGATCACAGACTGTCGTCTTCTTCTTCTCTATTCCTTTGATTTTTTTATTTTTTTTATTCCTTTATTATCACATACAGTGTTGTGCTTCTTACATAAATTCATAAGCTTACTTTATGTGAACATATTACAAATCAGTTGTAAAATCTTAAATTTCATTTAAACTGCAATAGTGGATTGGTTCTTCATTTTTAAGAATTTTAATAAATTGTAATAAATTTTTTTTTGTTTATTTTAATCATTCATTTTATTGTGTTTTATCTTATTTCTTTTTTATGTTTTTTGATTAATTATAATTTATGTTTTATCGTAAAATTTGATATTTCGCATATATAAATATAAGAAAATTCAGCGTAAAGAAAAACGGTACATTTTAAAGATTTCATCATTAAGATCAGTATATTTATCAAACAAGATCGAATAATTAAGCGTTTTGATTCAGAGGTTAAAAAAATTTATTTCAGCATTAAGATGTTAAGTGTTTAATCAATTCACTGTTATAGTTTCAGCATTAAGCATTTAGATATAAGAATTAATTTTTATCAAACGGGCCCTAATATATGGTACGCAAACTATACACACATGCTTACCCTCTCAAATACAGATTTAAGCTTGGTAATAAAATTTGAAAGTGACACCGACGTTCAAGATTTAGTCAATTAAGGCTAGACTCATCTTGATCCCTAATTTTTTTAGTGACTGAACACTTCGATTCTTGGAATGACACGTAAAATATTGTTTTATCACTCAAACTCTAACTTGTGAAAATAGAATATGATTGAAAAATAATTAATACGGAGTAACTTCTAATTAATGATCAAGGAAAAATATTACAGTTCAAAGTAACTATTATTACTAGCTAATACCTATCTTTCTTTCTTTTTTTTTCTTTTTTTTTAAAAAGAAAATTCCATTAATGGTGTTAGAAAAGATTTGATCTCATAAAAATAATATGTGAATTGAACCACCACAACAGTGTATCTAATATACTAAATTGTAAATCTATATCTAATATAGATCTATACATAGTACAAAAATAAAACTAAACAAATATTGTAGTGATGATTACGGATTTGCTGCTAACTACTGATGAAAGTTTTGAGACTGAATTTTCATGAACATGAATATAATCATAACAAGAGACTCATACACCACAACCATGAATAAAATCCCCGTAGGTAGGGGGAAAATCGCTATTGTCAAAGAGAAAACCCCCATAGTTAAGGAAGAAAACACCACAAATATGGAAAAAAAAAAAAAATACCATAAACAGGCTTCTAATAAGGAGAAAACTAAATACTCCCTCCGTTCCATTAGAAGGGTCCCCTTTGATCAATGTATAACTTATTATGAATGTCAAGGTATAACACTTAAAATAACACATTTGACATCCTTGATTTCAGTTATATCCTTATTTATTAAGACGAACATCCTTTATTACATTAGTAAGGGTAGGAGGAGTAAAAATTTTAAAAATGGACTCTTCTATTACAACAAAAATATTTTTTAAAGTGAACTTTTCTAATAGAATGGAGGGAGTAAAAGATAGTAAGAACGAAAATATAACAGTTTCGAGATGATGAATTTTAGGGTCTGACAGAGAAGGGAGGGGAGGATTTTAAATGTTCCACTAATAGCTATCTATTTCAATGTAAACGTCAAGTTGATAATTAAAAATTACTTCCCTATGATTTTACTTACAAGAAAGTAAAAGCATAAGGAAAGAGTCAACCCTTGTCTTCATCAATTAATGATGTAACGCAAGCGAGCTATTAGGTAAGCTAGTCAGCTGGAGATCAAGTATACTACTTGCCCATCCAACATTTTGACTAATTCACTCCCCTCAAAACGTTATTGAAGTGGCCTCAATAGTTTTTGTTTTTTGTCCCTTTTCTTTTCTTAATTATTTGGTTAATTGTTTTAATAAAAAAATATTTGAGCAGGTTGAAAGGTTAATAGTTAATATAATCAATGGTTAGAGTAATAATCACGAAAATTGAACTTTTCAAGTGCCAAATATTCAAAAAATATATATATATATATATATGTATGTATATAATTTGATTTCCTATAAATAGGGGTCAACTTTCTTCTGATTTTCTCATCCAGTTCTCATAATTATCAGTTTGTAATTTGAAAAAGGAATCATGGGTTCTAAGGCACTCCTTTTGGTTTGCATTTCCTTGGTTATGGCTCTGATGATTACCTCAGAGGTGGCTGCTAGAGACTTGGCTGAGACTCCCACTTCTGTTGATGAATGTAAGCCATATATTTTTACGTACAAAATTTTGGATGTTTTGCTAGCTTTTGAGTGTGCTTACTGTATACATTGAAAGTACTAATTTATTTGTATATGTATGTTCATATTATGTGCAGCCACAACTGCTGAAACCACTAAGGATGTAGGGGAATCCAAGTATTACGGAGGATATGGAGGAGGTTATGGTGGCTATGGAGGGCACGGTGGAGGCCATGGTTATGGAGGCGGTTATGGCGGAGGACGTGGTTATGGAGGCGGTTATGGCGGAGGACGTGGTTATGGAGGCGGCTATGGCGGAGGACGTTGGTACGGTGGCGGTTATGGAGGCTATGGCGGAGGACGTTGGTACGGTGGCGGTTATGGTGGCGGTTATGGCGGTGGTCATGGTGGAGGTTATGGTGGTGGTGGTGGTGGTGGTCATTGGGGATATGGTGAAAATGCTAGCGAGCCATAGGGTACTTAGTAGCATGCATGAGTATGCTCTTTATCAAACTAGCTCATTGTAATAGACAAAAGTTTGTATTATGACGTTAATTTGAAATATAAATAAGAGCTTGTGTTGTTAAGATAATTTTAATACCTAACATAATTTAAAGAGTAATTATGCATATGGTTCAAGATTATAATGGATTGTGTGGTAATATTCTGATATTTACAGGGTAAAAAGTATCTTATTCTTAATGATACTTGAAATAAACTAAATTTATACTTTATTCAAACATCATTTGAAAGATGAACAAAACAAAAATAAACACACGTTTGACAGTTAATATTTGTGACCAGTATCATTGGTACTATTTTTGAGTATTGGTTATATTTAAATATCACTTTAACGTGTGAGCAAAACAAAGCCAAAAATGAAAAACTAAAAAAAAATTAAAAAAAATCTGAAAGTGCTACTTATCAGGAGTACCACTTAACAACAAAAGGAAATTTAAATTAAAATTTTGAAAAAAATACTCAAAGTGCTACTTGAGAAGATTACAAGTGCTACCTTTCAAAAGTAGCACGACTAAGAATTAGTAAGAAAATGAAATTTAAAAATATATATATATATATGTATATATACACACCCACACTAGAACTGCTATTTCAGAAGAGTAGAAGTGGTAGTACTCTTGAAAAGTAAAAGTCCTACTTTCAAGAGCAACAATATTACTCTTTAGGAGTAGCAGTTAAGGAAAAAAAAAAAAAACTGAAAGTATTACTTAAAACGAGTAGAGCTCTTTAGGAGTAGAATTTCAGAAGCACAAAAAAAAAAAAAAAAAAAAAAAAAACAAAAAAACAAAAAAACAAAATAGAAAAGAAAACTTGAAAGTAAACTACTTCAGAAAAGTAGATGTAATACTATAGAAGAGTAGCAGTACTACTACTCTTATAAAAGCGAAAAACATAAAAACTGAAATTGCTACTTAAGAGCAAAAGTGCTAGTATCTCTTAAAGAGTAGCACTGCTATTCCTAAAGAGCAACACTTAAGAAGAAAAAGAATTTAAAAAAAAAAAACACAAAAGTTCTACTATACTTCAGAGGAGTAGAAGTGCTACTTTAGAATAGTAGAAGTGATATTCTTCAAAAGTAGCACTTAAGAAGGAAAAAACCCCTCCTTTACAATAAAAAATACTATACTTTAAATGAGTAAAAGTGCTACTTTAGAATAGTAGAAGTGATACTCTTCAAAAGTAGCACTTAAGAAGAAAAAGAATAAAAAATAAGAAATACTCCCTCCTTCTCACTCCAAGAGTCCACTTTCAAAATTTTTTTTTATCCCATTTAAATAGTCCACTTTGAATTTATTTACATTACATACCCTTACTAATATTATAATGTGTAGTTCACAATTAACCCTTACTTCTAAAGTAAGTATACAAGTGAAAAATATGGTGGTAAATTACTTATTTTAGGTGTTGTACCTCATAACTCATAATAAGTTGTACACATTTAAAAGTTGGAGGGAGTAAAAAGTTCTACTTCAAAAAAGTAGAAGTACTACTTTAACAGAATAGAAGTGATACTCTTTAGGAGTAGCACTTAAGGGAAAAAAAAATAATAACATGAAAGTGCTACTTTAGAAGAATAGAAGTGATAATCTTCAGGAGTAGCAATTAAGAAGGAAAAAATTATAAAAATAGAAATAAAACTAAAAGTGCTACTACAGAAAAGGAAATTAAGAAGTAAAAAAAACTGAAAGTGCTCTTACGTAGCAAAAATGTTACTCTTAAAGAAGAACTTTAGAAGAAAAATAAATTTTTTTTTACAAAAAAGTGCTACTTTAGAATAGTAGAAGCGCTACTCTAGAAGAGTACAAGTGAGTATGAGTAGCAAGTAGAAGTGTTACTTTTGAAGAGTAGCACTACAACTGTTCAAGAGTAGCACTTAAGAAGAAAAAATAAAAATAAATAGCTGAAAGTGCTACTTCACAAGAGTAGAAGTGATACTCTAAAAATGTGAAGTGCTACTATTTACTTGTGAAAATGAAATTAAAAAAAAAAGGAAAAAGAAGAAAATGCTAATTCAAATTAGCCATAGACTATTCACGAGTATCAGAAATATTCTCTTAAATATCATTTTAAATATGAAAAAAATTATCAAAAAAGAAAAAGAAAAAGAAGAAGAAAGAAAAGATCTAAGGCTTTAGAGAGACACGCTGCTATACGAGCATTCCAAAACCCATCATCGCATATATAAATTGATTTTATAGAAGGAACTTTCCATAATACAAAGTTTGTGTGTGACTATAACTCTATCAACATCTCCAAATTACTGGAAATCTACACTAATATAAGGTACGCAAATTATACACACACGCTTACCCTCTCAAATACAGATTCAAGCTTGGTAATATAATTGGAAAGTGACTCCGACATTCAAGATTTAGTCAATTAGGGCTAGACTCATTTTAATCCATAATTTTTTTTTTTAGTGACACATAACTTCGATTTTTGGATGACAATTATGACACGTAAAATATTATTTTATTGCTCATACTAACCTTGTGAAAATAGAAGATGATTAAAAAATAATTAATGATCAAGTAAAGATATTTCGGGTCAAATTAGTAACCATTATTACTTGCTAATAGCTATCTATTTCAATGAAAACGTCAACTTAATAATTAAAAATTAATTCCCTATGATTTTTAATTGTTGAGTGTTTATCTACTCATACTAGGAGTGTCAAACGGGCGGGTTGGATGGGTATTAGGCGGTATTAAGTTATTGGGCGGGATGGGTCTTCATCGGTTAAAGTAAGTAGTCAGCATGATATATTTTTAAAAATAGTGCAGCCAAACAATTATGAATTGATAATTGTGATTTTTATTTATTTGTAGACCCCCTACATGTATATCTATTTTTCTCTAAAATAACATTCTTTCCCCCCTTAATGTATTTGGCTGCAAAATCCTAGATGCGCTGAATAATCTCTCCGTCAAGAGATTAAGTAAATTACTTGGCCATCCAACATTTTGACTAATTTACTCCCTGAGATTTGAAGTGGCCTAATTTTATTTTTCCTTTTATTTTCTTAGATCTTTGGGTAATTTTTCTTATAATAAAAAAAATTAATATTTGAGAAAGTTGAAACGTTAATACTTAATATAATCAATGGTTAGAGTAACAATCACGAAAATTGAAAATTTCATTTTATGTCTATATATATATATATATATATATATATTAGGAAATGCTAAAGTCAAGTTACTAAAATTGACTTGCCATTAAATCAATTTAATTTGAACCCTTAGATCAAGAATCAATGCTTGAAAGTGAATAAGGTACAATTAAGATTTAATGGGTAGTAGATGTAGGGAATAATAACCAAAATAATTGGTAACTGGTTACTTGATATTCTAAATGGTAACCGGTTACTTGATATCCATTTAATTTGAAAAGTGAAACTATAATAATAACCCTAGCATTTTCCTATATATATATATATTTAGAAAATATATTTAGATATTTTCTTTCCCTATAATTAAATAGGTGATCGATACCTTTAGCTGGGGTCAAATAACAAGTGCTGGGCTGAATAATTATCTACTTGGGCTGAAGAAATATTGCTGAAATCAATGGGCCCAAGGGAATTAAATTAAGAGAAGCCCAATTCCAATCTAAGTTCACAAGTTGACTAAAGTCCAATCCCATTGAAAATAATGCTGCGTGAATTGCTTCCTTAAGCAGCAAGGTGGCATTATGAAAGAAAAGTCTTAATTGAGATTTGGAATTTCCTTTTCCTAATCCAATGCGTCAGAACCAACCATGAATTGATTCAAATCTAGGGCTGCGTCCCTTTTACGTTTCAGCCGCCTGTGGCTTTTAAGGAAACCTCTTCCTTGTTTGATTCTAGTAGTTTTCTTTTGGTACAAGTTAATTAGTTATTTCCTTTTCTTATTAGGAGATTAGTAGGATAATTCCTCTATATAAAGGGATGCTTTGTACTATATTTATCATGCCTTCACAGTAGAGAGCTTCGGCTCTCTACCTTCTCCCTCTTTAATCAATGTTAATTTCTTTTCTTTTCTTTATTTTCTTTAATTTATTTTCTATTGTTTTATTTTATTTTCTAGCTAATGATTGATCAACGTTGTTCTTACAATTGTGAGATCTAATCATTCTTCATGTAATGCATGCATGAATTCCTTTTCACTCTGGGTTTATAACTTTTATTACTTGAATTTATATAAGCCTGCGCAACTTGTTTAAATTCGGGTAGAACCAATTAATCTGTCTCACTACTTCATGTCATTTAGTGGATGTGTTAATTAGTGGTAAAATTACCTTCAGGTAATGCAGGGTAAAAGGTTAGTAATTATGAACTGGTGACGCGGGTAGGAATAACTAAAATCGGGTTTCCCTAAATCTTAAGGCTGTTAACTTGGTTAATAGGTGTCGATGCCTTACGGCCTGTTCCTTCTTAATTAGAGTAGCAATTATGTCTGTGCGGATTCACGGTAATTGTCGATGAAGTAAGGGGGAATTGGGTTGTGTCTGTAGATTTCTTATTAGCCGGACCTTCATAGACTATTGACACGTCTATGAAAGGCTAGTTTGAATTCACGGTGACCTATAACTGATTGATTTATGTTTGCATGAATATATTTGCATCGATGATCAATTGCATGAATTAACTGAGATTATGTCTTCAACTAGGTGTTTTTATGTGTTTTGTTTTACGAGAGAAATAAAGTTACCAGTCCCTGTGGAGACGATCCTGCTTATTACTATACTAATTTTTAGTAGGTTTTTAAAAATATTTTGGTAGCTGAAACGACACCTATCAATAGGATTCAACTTTCTCATGATTTTCTCAGAATCCATCAGTAGTTTGTTCTTTGAAAAAAGGAATCATGGGTTCTAAAGCAGTCCTTTTTGTTTGCATTTCCTTGCTTATGTCTCTGATGATTACCTCAGAGGTGGCTGCTAGGGACTTGGCTAAGATTTCCACTTCTGTTGATGAATGTAAGCTTTATCTTTTTTACGTACAAAATTTCGCAAATTTTCACTAGCTTTGGGTGTGTTTACATAGGAAGTACTAAGTAATTTATATGCATGTTGATATTGCATATGTTCATGCAGCAACAATTGCTGAGACCACCAAAGAGGTAAAGGAATCCAAGAATTACGGAGGATACGGCGCCGGTGGATATGGAGGAGGTTATGTTGGCTATGATGGGCGCGGTGGCTATAATGGGCCCGGTGTACGTGGAGGTTATGTTGGAGGAGGTTATGGTGCTAATGAAGGACACGGTGGCTATAATGGGCCCGGTGTACATAGAGGTTATGTTGGAGGAAGTTATGGTGCCAATGAAGGGCGCGGTGGATATAATGGGCCCGGTGTGCGTGGGGGTTATGTTGGAGGCCGTGGCGGAGGTAATTAATGGTGGAGGCCGTGGTTATGGTGGAGGCGATGGTTACGGTGGGGGCAATGGCGGTGGTGGAGGCTTACTAGCCGTAGAGAGTTAGTAGCATCCATAAATATGCTTTTTATCTAACAAGCTTGCTGTAATAGACATAAATTTGTATGTTGACGTTAATTTTAAATATGAATAAGAGCTTGTGTTTTTAAGCCATTATTCAAGTTTCATTTTATTTATTTATTTATTTTTCGAAAAGGATTCAAGTTTCATTTTGTTACCTTTTGTTAGACCCGGTTGGTCTTAATCCTTATTTTGATTGATGAGTTAACAAATATGAGAATTAATTTAACGGTTCTTCTAAGTGAAAAATGTAGAGAAATGAGCTAAAACGAAGAAAAAGCAAGCAATTGAAGAAAGAAGAAAAATACAACCTGAGTACGTCCCAAGGTGGGACCCACGGTGTTTTTCAGTCAGAAAATGAATAGAAGAGTTCACGGGTGAACTAACGCAAAAAACGGTGAAGAAAACGGAGTTAAAATGAAGAAACGGCAAGCAAACAAAAAAGATGTCAAATCTGGCCGACAAGGGCTGACAGCCACGTGCGCACGCCCAGACACAGCGCACATGCGCTGACAGCAACGTGCAGAGGCACGCCCAGACACAGTGCACATGCGCTGACAGCAGCGCGCAGAGGCACGCCCACGCCGCGCGCAGAAGCTTATGCCTGCGCCAGACACCGCGCGCAGACACATGCCTGCGACAGGCCTGTGACTGTCGCGGCTGTCGCAGAGCCTGTCGCGGGAGCTTCGGGTTTGCTATTTCTTGTCCGTTTTTCAACCATTTCAAGAGCTCTCTTTTTCCTATAAATACCCCCAAGCTGCAAAATGAAGACTAATGACTCCCCAACATCTCCTACACTTTAACAACACTTTCAAGCTTTATTTCAAACATCTATATGTCAAATTAGCTTGTTAAGGTAGGATTGTCAAGAGGCACTTGTGCCCTATTTTTGTGTCGAATTGTAAACTCCATTGTGGAGTATTTTGTCATTGTAAACACATCTAGAAAAGTCCTAACTCAAGAGTTTGAGTGTAGGCAATTTGTATTTAAGAAAAGTCCAACTCTTGAGGAAAGAGTTAGGCAAGAAGAAAGGGAGAGCAAGTAGAAAGGAGAGACCCAACTCAAGGGGTTGAGTTAGGGCAATTGTAAAGTCCTAGTTTAGAGTTAAATTAGGCAAAGGGGAGAAAGTCTTAATCAAGAGGTTGATTAAGCAAAAGTCCTAGTAGCTAGGCAATGAAGTCTTGAGTAAGACCCTACGTCCTTGAGGAAGGAGCGGGGGCAAAAGATTCATTGTTAGCCGTTAGGCACTTGTAAGGATTGGAACACTCCTTTAAGTGTTTTGGTAGGGATTGGAACACTCCCTTAAGTGTTTCATAGATAGGGGAACAAGTTGTAGAACTTGTAGAGTGGATTAGGATTCAAGGGGAATCCGAACCACTATAAATTTGGTGTGTTCTTGCTTTGTTTGTTTAATTGCTTTTATGATTTGCAAAACACTAATCATACACATCACTTTGTAAAAATTTTTTTACACTTGTCTTTGAAAATAGTTTTTCAAAGTTCTTCATTGTAGAAAATATTTTTAAAAGTGTCATGAACCTAATTCACCCCCTCCCCCTCTTAGGTTCATCTTAGGTTGCTGTTGATAATTGGGTTTTCACCTTTGAAACGAAAGATTTCTTTTGTTCCTTAATAAGCCTCAAGGAATATATTATCCAAATGATATCTTATACTTTAAAAACACAAACAGTTACCTAATTTTCTATTTGATCAAATGCGTAACCTTTTCGACTAACACTCTGAAAAAGTGGAGAGACAATATATTCTTGATTTTGGCCACTTCAGATAGACTCATTGCTCCGGCCCAAAATACAATTAAACTAACATAGACTACATGAGCTCCTAGTAATTTACCAGATAAATTGATGAGTCGGACATTTCTGACCCACCAGTCGAAATCGCTCGTTTCTTGATCATGACTTGCTAAAGCTAAATTAAAGTTCCATTAAATATATGGGAAATAGATTCTGGACCGGATTGAACCACATATTATGATTAATTTTGGTATTTCCATATAATAACATGAAAAGAAATAATTAATGTCACATATTAAGGTTAAATTTGACATTTCTAATGTTTTAATGTTAAACATCATTATTTTTAATTTTTATATCTAAATAATAGTTTGGTTCATAAATAAGGAAGTAATTGTGTATTTCTAAGATGTTTGGGGTATCACTGAGGATATATTTTATACGGGGGTAAGTGTATCACTTGCCTTTTTACCAGTAAGGGTGTTAGCTAGTGAACAAGTACAAACTTAAACTTTAAGGAAAGCTGATATTTTGATTATACTTTGGTTTTGTACTGATTATTTAACGGTACATTTTATATTTTATAATAATTATTTATAATTGTTTATACATTTTTTTTAACTATTCAACTACTCCATCTGTTTCATAATTAAGAATGATTCATTCAACGTACAACATCTAAAATAAGTTGTTTTGCCGTCTTGTATACTTAAAATTATTATATTAAGAGACAATGACTTTCAGCCTGTTTGATAACAAAAGTCCAAAAGTCTTAATTGATTAAACACTATTTATTACTCTTTTAAAAAAATTTCATCAATAAATTTTAATTTATTACTTATTACTTACTGCTATACGTAATAATATTTTAATAATTTATATTTTAACTATAAATTTTTATTTTAACCTTAATTATTTATTAACATACCTCATATTTTGGTTTTTTTTTTCATCATAATACCGTCAAGTGAAATTTAATTAGTTAAATTTTGATTCTATTTTTGTATTAAAATTTTATTTAATAAGTCATTTATTGTACTAGTTTTATAAACATTATTCAACAATAAATTTTATATTTTTATATATTTTTATTAACCTAATATGATCCTAAAAAATAAAAAGAAAAATGAATACAATATTTTATTATAAAATTCATATTTTTATGTGGTTATTCAAAATTAATGTAAGGACAAAAATGCACATTTTTAATAATTTAGCATTCAGATGAACATAGTATTTATCAAACAATATCAAGTAATTAATCGTTTATTTCAAATGTAGAAACTATTTAATCAATTTACCGTTATTATTTCATCATTCAAATATAAACATTAATTTTATCGATCATACACTACTACAAAATAGAGCTTTAACGGCTGCGGTTTAACGGCGGAAAATAGAAAACAGCCGTTATAAAAGAAATACGGACTTTCTACGGTGGTTTTAAAATAAACCGCCGTAGAAAGGGACTTTCTACGGCGGTTTTATTATAACCGCCGTAGAAATGGACATTCAACGGCGGTTATAATCAAACCGCTGTAGAAAGGGACCTTCTACTGTGATTTATAATCAAACCGCCGTAGAAAGTCCATACTTTCTATGGCGGTTTGTCCCAACCGCCGTAGAAAGTCCCTTTCTACGGCGGTTTAACAATTAACCGCCGTAGAAGGTCCCTTTCTACGGCGGTTTGATTATAACCGCCGTTGTATTGACGTATTTAACCCTAAATAACAACGTGTATCACCATATCGTGGCCGAAAGTCTTCTTCTCCAAATTTCTACTACGGTTTTGCACGTTTGATGTAAAGAATCGTCATTTGAAGCTAAAATTTACCACCTTAAGGTCAGAAACTTCTAAAATTTCTCAGTAATTGCTTATTCTTGTACTTTAGATATGTGTATATTGAATTTATTTTTATTTATGGTAGAGTACTAAAAATTAAAGTTGCAATCCATGTATATGGTGAAACTTAGTATTGTGGAACCCTATTTAGTTATACTATGTAGTTTCTTGGTGATGCGATTTGAAACTTAGTATTTTTAATGGATGCATGATGTTTATATAATTAGCACTACTTAGAGTGTGTATTATTTTTTAATGCATTGCATGTGTTTGATGAAATGCATAAATGAAGAACTTATGGGTTTTTCTTCATTTGATTACGTCTATTGCGCATGTGTTGGTTATGCATTATTTTTTTCATTGAGGTATTATATTAGTTTTGATTATATGAGTAACATTAGTATGACATGTGCTAAGACAAGCATGCAACTTGATACTTTCTACATTGTTTGTTGAATTATTATTTGGGTTTTTTAATTATTTAAAAGAGTTAGTTATGCATGGATCGAAATATCTTGTTGTATGGTGATCGGACCTCCGATTTTATGCGAAAGAAGTTGAGAATTTCATTGAATTGGCTTATAAGAATACAAAGTACGTCCATTGTCCGTGTAAAGCTTGTAAAAATGGTGCGCGGTTTGATAACTTAGATACAATAAGATTCCATTTATATTGGAACGGATTTGATCCTTCTTATAAATTGTGGATTTGGCATGGTGAAAGTATTGATAGTTTACCTGAGCAAAGAAAATCTCAGGCAAAAGGAGATGATGGAATTACTAGAGATCGATTCGATGACATGATTGAGGATGTGGTCGAGGATTTTGCTGATAAACCGGAAGTTCTTGCTTCCATTTTGGGTGACAATGAGAAGCCTCTATACAACGGTTGCACTAGATATACATGCTTGTCTAGTGTTTTGAAGTTGTTTAATTTGAAAGCGGCAAATGGGTGGTCAGATACTAGTTTTACAGCCTTATTGAGGGTATTGAAAGATATGCTTCCAGAAGATAATGAACTTCCAGATTGAATTTACGAGGTGAAAAAAATATTGTGTCCAATGGGTATGGAGTATAAGAAGACCCACTCTTGCCCAAACGATTGCGTCCTCTACAGGAATGAGTATAAGGATTTATTGCTTTTTCCTAAGTGTAAAACTTCACGATACAAAAACAAGCAGCTATGTGATGAGTTTGAAGACAGTTCTGATGCGCAAAAGAAGGGGTCGCCGGCTAAGGTTCTGTGGTATCTTCCTATAATACCGAGATTTAAACGGTTGTTCGCTAATGCAAAAGATGCAAAACTTATGACATGGCATTCAGATCGGTGTATTCCCAGTGATGATGACAAGGTGATAATGCATACATCAGACTCGGATCAATGGAAAAAAATTGATTCAATGTATCCTTCATTTGGGGGAGAAGCTAGAAATTTGAGGCTTGGTTTGTGTACTGATGGAATGAACCCGTTTGGCAGTCTGAGTAGCACACATAGCTCATGGCCGGTGATGTTGGTTATTTACAATTTGCCGCCTTACTTGTGTATGAAGCGCAAGTATATACTTATGTCTCTAATGATTTCAGGCCCACGGCAACCAGGAAATGACATCGATGTGTATCTTGCTCCTCTTATTGAAGATTTGAAAAAGTTATGGGATGAAGGCGCACTTGTGTTTGATGCATACCGTGAAGAAATGTTCACATTACATGCCATGTTGTTCTGTACCATTAATGATTTTCCTGCATATGAAAACTTGTTTGTACTCTGTTAAAGGGAATAAAGCATGCCCTATATGTGAGCAGAGTACATATTTTTGTCAGCTTGCACATGGGAGAAAGACAGTATACCTTGGGCATCGAAGATTTCTTCCCAAGACTCATTCGTATCACCGTATGAAAAGAGCATTCAATGGATTTCAAGAGTTTAGAAAAGCTCCAGAACCCTTGAGCGGGCCAGAGGTGAAAGCTCGTGTGACGAACATTAATGTGGAGTTTGGAAAACCTTCGGAGTCCAGCAATAATGATACATGTTGTTGGAAGAAAAAATCCATCTTTTTTTGAACTTTCATACTGGGAGAACTTGGATGTCAGACATTGTCTCGACGTTATGCATATTGAGAAAAATATTTGTGAAAGCCTGTTAGGTACGCTTTTGAACATACCTGAAAGCCTGTCATGATTGCCATACCTTAATTTAACAATTGTTGCCTATAGCTATTCGCTCGATATTGCCTAAGCATGTTAAGTCCAGTATAACAAGACTTTGTTTCTTCTTCAATGCTATATGTAGCAAGGTTATCGCGCGCGAAAGACTTGATTAGTTGCAAGATGAAATAATTGTTGTCCTTTGTCAATTAGAAATGTATTTTCCACCCGCCTTCTTTGATATTATGGTACATTTGGTGATTCATTTGGTTAGAGAGATAAAAATCTGCGGGCCTGTTCATTTGCGATGGATGTACCCATTCGAGCGATATATGAAAGTATTTAAGGGGTATGTTAAGAATCGTTATCGTCCTGATGCTAGTATTGTTGAAGGTTATATAGCTGAGGAGGTAATTAAGTTTTGCACTGAGTACTTGGCCGATACAGCATCAATTAGAATATCTAAGAATCGGCACGATGGGAGGATTACAACTATGGGCACAAGGGGAGGAAAAATGTTTACGCCTTCTAATGTTGAATTGATGAAGGCGCATCTCTACATACTGCGCAATTCTGAAGAAGTTGAGCCCTATGTGAGAGACCATATGCGTTCAATAAGAACGTCTTATCCTGCTTGGACGGATCAAAATGTGCTCAATGAACATATTCAGACATTTGTCTATTGGTTTGGTAATGTTGTCATGGGCAAAGACGTTTTGGAGACATTAAAATGGTTGGCGTTTAAGCCCAGCCATGCGGTACTAGCATTTTCATGCTATGACATAAATGGATATTCATTTGCTACTAAGAGACAAGATGAGAAGAGTACGGGACAAAATAGTGGTGTTACATTAATCTCGGAGGCTTTACATGTTTCTAGCAGGAAGGATAAAAATCCAATGTATGCAAGCATGGCATATTACGGGGTAATCGAAGATATTTGGGAGCTTGACTATGTTTGTTTCAAAGTAGCTGTATTTTGATGCAAATGGGTTGATAACAATAATGCGGTACGAACTGATGATCCATTGGGTTTTACCTTGGTTGACCTTAATCGAGAGGGTTTCAAGGGGGAACCATTTATACTTGCATTGCAGGCGAAACAAGTTTTTTATATCATCGATCCTAGTGGCGAACATTGGTCTGCTGTTCTTCATGGTAAACAACATCACGGAGTGAAATGGATTGATATAGAAGAAGGGCTTTATGAGGCAGGCCCTTTCTCTAGTGGGTTACCTGAATCGATAGCAGATGAAGAAGATAGGGAACTTAATAAATACATACTTCGTGTTGACCACAGCGAAGGATTATAGTTCGAGGATCAAGTGTCCCATAAGAAAAAGAGAATAAGTTAAGAATCATTTTCAGGTATATTGTTTGTTTTTATTAAATTTTTTTTCTGTGGGTGTGTATGTGTGTGTATGTGTGTGTGTGTGTGTATATTTATATATGTATATTTGATTTTAATGAAACGAGGTGGACATAATTTTATAACAACATTTATTTTGTATCCTTCGTACTATCTGATTGAAACAGGTCACAGCTTGGATGAAGCCGCGCAAGCAAGGGATAAAATTTTCAGGGAACTTCATATAGCGAAATGTTTATAAATGAATTTGTTATTGTTGGAAATTGTGTGAAGCTTTTGTGTCGATGTTAGGATGACAGAGTGTTTTGGTTAAATTTACAGGGGAGATTCTGTCGGAATTGATTTGAAACTGAATTCCGTATTATTTGAAGTAGTTGGAATCTTAATAAAGTATTTAATTATGTGCATATCCTTGACAGGGAGTTTGTTACATTTATAGGGGAGACTTTGTCGAATTTTCTAGCAAATTGATTTCCTTGTTTTTCATTTATGAATAAATGTCTCATGTATTTTTTTTTTCTTCAAGGAGTAGTACTTTTGGTAAAATTTATAGGGGAAGCTGTACAATGATTTTTGTTTTGATTTTATATTTAACTCTTGATAAATTACATTTCTGTGCATTGGAAAAAAGATATTCATTTAGCGAGGTTGATTATTGACCGCTAAATAAATTAATTATTCGTTTATCGATTAATAAATCTTTATTATTTCAGAGAGATTCTTCAATATATTTTATATTGAGGCGCGCTCCGTACCGGCGGCAACCTATTTCTATATTTTGCCTCTTAACTAGCATGCATGTGTACGAGATATACAGCAGCGCTAGAAAAGTTTTAAGACTATACATGAATACGACATTGAGTACTTGTATCCAATTGTAAAGAGTATTAATTCTTTCAAGCTATTTTTATTTTACCTTAACATAATTATAATTATTGATTGCCTTTAATTATTAAAATAGAGATAATTATTTAAGAACAAATAAATTGAATTTTGCACGTTTACCTAAAATTATTGTGTAATAGTACATGAAATGTTTCGGTGGAATGTTGCATGGGAAAATTTGAAATTTATTTAGTAAAGCATTTTCATACAAGGCTTGCTTCTGTACATAATTAATAAATATAATGTAAATTGGGTATGTAATATTATATTTACAAAGTTTTGGGGTTAATTTATGAACATGAAAAAAAATAGAAATTTATAGGGTTTATGTTTCATAAAATGAAATAAAAATACAAATTTATTCGTGCGGGGGAATTGGCTCGAATTGTTTCCACTTTTCTACGGCGGTTGCAAAACAACCGCCTTAGAAAATACTTTCTACGGCGGTTACGGCGGTTCAAGGAAGAACCGCCGTAGCAAAATTGGAAACAATTGGAGCCAATTCCCGCGCGCGCATAAATTCAAATATTTTGGTCTAATATTTATAATTTCCCCACGTACAGTTCCCCTGCTTATTCCCTGCATTCCCCTGTAATATTGGATATGCAATTTCATAATGATCAACCGGTGCAAGTAAATAAAATACATTATATTTTGCAACATACTAAATTTAATGTATTTCACTATACATATTTGATTAATATTATCGTCCTTAATTCCAAATACATATATATATATATATATATATAAGCTAATGAAATCCAGTAAGTATTTCTTTTTTTTTAATTGGGCCCTTAAGCATTAATTTTTATTATACTACGTACTTAATGCATTTATCGATTTGATTATTTTATTCCGTTCGCCCAAGTCGAGAATGCAGAAAATTTAGGACTGATAATGAAGTTTATTACTTTATCACAGCTTACATGTAATTTTACGAAATTTATTAATTTTGAGCTTTTACCTAAAATTATTGTGTAATAGTACATGAAATTTTTCGGTGGAATATTGGTGCACGGGAAACTTTGAAATTTACTTATTAAATGTTTCATAAAAGGCGAGCTTCTGTAATTAATAAATATAATATTATATTTACAAACTTTTGAGGTTAATTTATGAAAATGGAAAAAAAAATTAATAGGGATTAGGGATTAGGGTTTAGGGTTAGGGTTCAGAAAATGAAATAAAAATAGAAATTTATACGCGCGCGGGAATTGGCTCCAATTGAAACTACTTTTCTACGGCGGTTCAACCGAAAACCGCCGTAGAATCAACTTTCAACGGCTGTTCATTGTGAAACCGCGCGTAGAAAGGTGAGTATCTACAGCGGTTTATTTTTGAACCGCCATAGAAAGTATTTTCTATGGTTTCTATGGCGGTTCTTCCTTGAACCGCCGTAGAATAAACCGCCGGTCTAAATTCAAATTTGTTGGTCTAGGGTGTTAGGGTTTAGGGTTTAGGGTCTAGGGTTTTGGTATAATATCTCTAATTTCCCCACAGTTCCCATGCTTCTCCCCTACATTCCCCTGTAATATTGTATATGCAATTTAATAATGATCAACCGGTGCAAGTAAATAAAATACATTATATTTTGCACCATACTAAATTTAATGTATTTCACTATACATATTTGATTAATATTATCGTAATTGCAAATATATATATATATGTATGTAAGCTAATGAAATCCAGTAAGTATTTCTTTTTTTTTTTTGGCCACTTAGCATTAATTTTTCTTATACTACGTACCTAATGCATTTATCGATTTGATTATTTTATCTTGTTCGCCCAAGTCGAAAGCGTAGAAAATTTAGGGAAGATAATGAAGCTTATTACTTTATCGACGCTTACATGTAAATTTACGAAATTTATTAATTTTTATCTTTCACCTATAATTATTGTGTAATAGCACGTGAAATTTAAATGCAAATAGTTAAAGGGAAATTTTGAAATTTAAATATTAAATGGTTCATAAAAGTCGAGCTTCTGTACATAATTAATAAATATAATGTAAATTGGGTATGTAATATTATATTTACAAAATTGTGGGCTTAGTTTATGAAAATGAAAAAAAAAATTTAATATCAAAATATGCCCGCGCGGGAATTGGCTCCAATTTTTTCCCCCTCTTCTACGCCGGTTCACGAAAACCACAATAGAAGAGAACATTCAACGGCGGTTCAACCGCGAACCGCCGTTGAACCAACTTTCTACGGCGGTTCGCAGTTGAACCGCCGTTGAAAGTAACCTTTCCGGCGTTTCTAACCGCCAGAAGTGGTTTAACGGCGGTTCACGTTGAACCACACCGTTGAACTAACCCGCCGTCTAAGTTAAAAATATTTGAACTTAGACATCTTTTCCCTTATTCTTTTCCCCTTCTTCTCCCCTGCTTTCCCCTCCCTTTCCCTCTCCCTTCTCCAGCCCCGTTCGTTTTCTTCACACCCGGGACCCGTCGCCGGTGCCACCCGGCAAACTCCGCCCATTTCCCGCACTTCCCGATGGCTGCCTTGCGTGCTGATTGTACGTCGAGGACCAAGGTCCGATCTTTGTGTGTCGCTTCACCCTGGCCAACATTTCTTCCATTTTCCCACTCCAATATTTTCGGCCTTGGATGTAGGAGTGCAAACATAAGGTTTATCCAACTTCTATGCTTGCATTTTAAAGCTTTTGCAATGTTACCTTTCATTTTGTAATTACTTCCGATTCCACTAGGGTTTTGTGCACAATATAATGTTGATTTCGGGTTTGATGCTAGTGAGGAATGATTGGAATGCTTTGGGATTTATCGATTGTTGGTTGCATTGGTTTGGTTGTTGAAATTCGTGTTTTGTCCTACATAAGTTGAGAACCTAGGTGTTTGATTGTGATTTCAATTAAGTACCCTTTCAATTCGGGTTTCCTTCACTAAGATGAGAAACACAAATGTTGATTTCGGTTTTGCTTGATTAATTTGAGAACATTGGTGTTTGATTTCGGTTCTTAGTCGATTTAGTGTTCCTCCTTTAGTGATAATGAGGAAAATGCTTGGTTGTTGAGTCCACTATGTGGAATTTAAGCTTTATAGGGTTCCTTCTTTGGGGCTCCCTTGTTTCAATGTCTTGAATGCCCCTTATATATTGAAAGTAAAGCTATCTTTGCATCAATGTAAAGCATTTTTATTGCACAAGCACAAAGTACCTTTTGAGTGTTGCTTCTCTTGTTTTAGGGAAGAAGAGTACTTTTTAGGCGTGAAGTACACCTCCTTTACGCTTTTACCTTTATCCCTATATTTTGGTTTTTCCCTTTAGTAGACATGATTTTTCTCATTAGTTGTTGGTTGTGAAATGTGAAGTACTTTATCAATGGTACCCTTTATAAGTCCACTTTTTTTAGGGCTCCTTTGGTTTAAGTTGGATAATGGCACTTGTGTATTGCAAATATCACTATCTCCTCTTCGCTTTCCCTTATCTTTGTTTGAAATGCGTGACATATGCTTTGTGAGTCGTTCTCCTTGATGAGGGGGATTTTTTTCATAAATGTAGAGTTTGAAATATACTTCTCCTTAAATCTTTTACCTTTTGCGATTTAGTGTTTCTCCTTTAGTGCTAAGGAGGATAAGGCTTTGTCGTTGAGGGGAAGGTGTGTTCCTCCCTTGGTTTAATGTCATGAATTCCCCTAATCTATTGAAAGTGAGGCTATGGTTGCATCAATGTAAAGCTTCTTTATTGCAAAAGCACAAAGGACTTCTCTTGTTTTAGGGAAGGAGAGTATTTTTTAGGAGTGAAGTACTCCTCCTTTAAGCTTTTACCTTTCTCACTAAATTTTGGTTTTTTTCTTTAGTAGAAATTAATGATTGTTCTCATTAGTTGTTGTCCACCGTAGATATATGAAGTACTTTATCAATGGTACCCTTTATAAGTCCACTTTTTTAGGGCTCCTTTGGGTTAATTTGGATAATGGGACTTGTGTATTGCAAATATCACTATCTTCTCTTCTCTTTCCCTTATCTTTGTTTGAAATGCGTGAAATATGCTTTGTGAGTCGTTCTACTTGATGAGGGGGATTTTTTTTCATAAATGTAGAGTTTGAAATATCACTTCTCCTTAAATCTTTTACCTTTTGCGATTTAGTGTTTCTTCTTTAGTGGCAAGGAGGGTAATGCTTTGTGGTTGAGTTGAAGGTGTGTTCCTCCCTTGGTTTAATGTCATGAATGCCACTAATATATTGAAAGTGAGGCTATCTTTGCATCAATGTAAAGCTTCTTTATTGCAAAAGCACAAAGTATTTCTCTTGTTTTAGGGAAGGAGAGTATTTTTAGGAGTGAAGTTGCGAAATGTACATTGCCTTTTAAATTTAAACATTACAAGCATTCTTGTTTTTTGTCTCCTTTGCTTTAAAGTGTTCAATGGCGCGTGGGTTTTGAAATTAAAGCTTTTCTTTAAATGCAAATATGTTATCTTGTATTCTCTTTGTATGTACATGAAGTTTAAGGTAAGCTAATGGCCCGAAAAAGAAAACGCAATGAGGACAATAGTGATGAGGGAAAGAGCAATGGAGATGGGTCTTATACTAGAGCTAAAAGAGGTAGAGGGCCTACAAATTGCAACGATCTTTTGAAAATGCGTATGAAGGGGAAACTCTTGAGATTTCGTTTGATTCAAAAATGAGCCTAAAATTATCATACGAAGTGGATTACATTCGTAGCATTCACGGCCAGGAGCAAAGTGGACATTATGGAATATGCATCATGGCCTAAAGTTCCCGACGAGATCAAGCAAAGAGTGTGGATGGAAATACAGGTATTCTACAAAATTATAATGCATTGTTTGTTTACCCATTCATACAAATGAACCCAAATTTATCTAAATTTGTACTTCTATTGTTTACTGTAGGCATTATTTGTTTTTGAATCAACCGAAGAACTTAAAACCAAGTGGATTTCTTATGCCGGTAAACGTTGGAAAGATTGGAAATCCTTTTTAGGTAGATATGTACATGGTGACTTGCAGGGTGAGGACCCATCCCTTGAATATAAATATCTCCCTAGGGAGACATGGCTTAAGTTTAAGGCTAGCCGCGAAACAGAAGAATGGCAAGTGGGTTTTTGAAATTCATTTCCTTCTTGTTTTTGGATATTTGAAATTGCTCAGTTTATGGATAATCACTTTTCATTGTATTTTTCTCTAGGCAATTCGTGAAAAAGCACAAAAGAATGCCACTTTAAATTATTTTTACCATAATTTATCTCACGGTGGATACCGACTGCTAAAGAAGAATTTGCATGAAGAGGCTTTGATTGCAACTGGGAAGAAGCCTTTAGAGGACGGTCCGTCTGAAGAAGAAGGGGAAGAATCTTATGCAGGGCCAGGCCGGCATCTACTTTGGAGACAGGCTCACACAAACAAAAAAGGCGAATACTTCACCCCAGAGGCTGGTCGTGTTGGAATTGAAATTGTAAGTTTGCAACATACATTTTCTTATGTTTTAGTTCTTTAAGCTATACATATAAGTAAAACTATATATAATTGATCTATTTACATTTCATAATTTTTGCAAAACGTTTAGGAAAATCTATGTTTCCGCGAGTCCCAAGGGGTAAAAGTTGCAGAGGGTAGGAATGACATTCTTGTCAAGGCAACGGGAAAGACTGATCACCTCGGTCGTGTTCGTGGCCATTCTACCAGGGCACGTATCACAGAGGTTTTCCCGAAAACAAGCCCGTTGCTTAAAGATGAACTAGATTTAACTAAAAGAAAGCTTCAGAAAACCACTGCCCAGCTCGATGAATGTCAAACACATCTTAAGATGATGGTTGGGTTTATATGTGGTAAGATGGGGACTGACTATGATACAGCAAGAGCCAGTGTCCTCAATAGTGCCAAAGCTCAGAGCTTGAACCCAGAAACCTCCGGAATGACCCCAGAGATGTTTGAGGTCCATGGTAGCAATGTTTCCCCTGTGAGTCCGAGGCTACACCCTAAAGAACCTCGTAGGCAAAATTTTTCTCCTATTAGCCCTACAAGTTTGCCTGAGTTATATAAGATACCTGTTTCATCTATGGACCCGATCAAAGCCTCTGAGGTTCAGAATAGCCCTATTGCAACAAACTTGGAAGATGTGAGTTCTTTAGGCGAATACAAGGTACTTAATGTACATTTATGTTTTTCATATTTGTTTGTATAATTTCTTTCATATTGTCACTTCTAAAGAAGCTTTATATTGCTTTTCATGATTACACTTGGTTTTTGAAGTTAGCGAAAATAGTTGAGTAATGTTCATTCGCTTGCCTATTATCTCAGGACGGGTGTGAATGTCATCTGTTTATCTCTGAGGATACATGTAAGAGACGTAAGCTTGTGGCCAAGGGAAATGTTTATAAGCAGAGAAAGCACCACGGCCGCGAGGTAAAGAAAGGTTGCGCGAGGGTTACACAATTAAAATTTCATATGATGACTTTGCCCCACTACCATTTCCTGAGGAAGAGGCTTCAATTGTGGGAATGTCCCGATCCTTTTTCGTGGAATGGCCTATACATTTGATTGAACTTATTCCGGATCCAGTAACACAAGTATATTCTTACATTTATTGTGAATTACTTAATACCATTTTGTATATTTAATGTTATTTCAAATTTGTTAGGTGGATAAATGTTTAAAAAAAGAAAAAAGGCGTTTGAATCTATGCATGATATAAAATCTTCTTCGACGGTTCCAAATGAAATGGCATCCTCTTCGACATCTGATCCACTGCATGAGTTACAACTCCGAATAGAGAAAGATTCGAACTTCAATGGCTTCTTGTTTCAAATGACAAGAGATATCATAGGTGTGGATCATCCTATTTCGATGGATCGAATGGATGTAGGTGAATTATTGTCAAGAGAAAGCATGGTCACAAACTGTTTGATGCAATTGTTCACCAAGTGAGTTTCCACTTAATTTTATAACCTATTTCAGATTATTGTTATATATAGTATGCATTCCATGTGCCTAGACTAACCAATGATGCATGATAATGTAAATTCTTTAGAGCTTTACATGATTTGGTTGAAAGGAATGACCGGAAGGGGATAGGGTTTCTCTCAGCTGATCATGTCACGGCACTAGGAAACACATATGAAGATAGGGTACACTACATTGCACGAAACTTGAAGGATCGGAATAAAGAAATTTATCTGGTGCCGTATCTTCAAGGTAAACACTGTAAGCGTTTCTCTAATTTTTAAGAAACACTGATTTAAAGATCTAAGGTCATTAAATTTTTGGTTTGCAGTGAACATTGGATGCTTATAGCCATTAGACCGATTGAAAAGGTTGTGTACTGGTTTGATTCTTTACAAAACCCACAAAAAGATGAGGCAGTAATACCTATAGACGAGTGAGTTATATATATTAACTAATGTTAGAATGCATATATAATTTCTAATGCCAATCATATATACATATGTTGCTAATTATTTTCATTCCGCAATCATTTTTATAGGGTGATGTTTAATTATCAAGCTTTCTTAGGATTGCCCAGAAATGTGCATATGCAACCTGAATGGATAGTAGTTAAGGTAAAATTGGTTCTTATTGAATTTTTTATTCAACGATGTGTTGTATAAAATTGTATGGTCTTCTAACTCATATACTATATTCATTAGCATAAAAAGCAAACGTCTAACAGGGAGTGTGGCTACTATGTCATGCACTACATGTACCAAATCGCAATGAAATCCGACACATTGGCACTCGAAAAGGTATTCGATTTCTCATAACTTACTTGACTATATTTCATTTTGCTACTCAATTACTTTTGAATTTATACTCTGTTGCAGTACTTCAAGTTCGACCGCACTCCATTAAGCAATGTGGATATAGATGCTATGAGAAAAATATGCGCTAGTTATATTGTGGAGCATTAGCCGTAGTTGATGGATACTAATGAAACTTGTTGATATTATAGTTGTACAAATATTTTTGGCTATGCCCCTGTAATATAATAACGATTTACAATTTGTATCTTGGTGATATTTGTATTAATTTTAAACTTTTAGCTGTTGGTTTTGCTTTAAATCAGATTAATTTTCACTTTCTATCGCGGTTTGGGTCTAAAAAAGTGGCCACTTTCTACGGCGGTTCTTCCCTACCGCCGTAGAAAGTTGTTCTATGGCGGTTTAGTTCTAAACCGCCGTAGAAAGTTTGCTAACTTTCTACGGCTGTCAGATAGATGGCGGTTCAAAAAGGCCAAAAACTGCCATTAAAAGCCCTTAAAAACCGCTATTGAAAGCCCTTTTTGTAGTAGTGATATGAGCTTTCGAGCTTTTGTTTTCTTGTTGTGAAATAATAGTTGCCATGTATTTATCGACCATACTATGGATCTAGACCAGGGCAGCAAATCTCGAGGGTTTTGAACCTAGTCTGTTTTCTTTAGAAGATGGGAAGATAAGAATCGTATATATCTATCTATATTCAGTTCGTCATTTATATTACACGACCGGTGTCTCTTGTCTTAATAGCTCTCGACTCTTTTTTTTTTGTCGGAATAGTTCTCGACTCTTAAATCATAAGAACCATTTTTAAAATAAAAAGTATAATAAACACAATCTATAAATAATTAATTGAAAAACAAGCATTTGTGTATGTAGTACCAACAATATCTCAAACTCTAAGGCTTTGTTCTCTTTGTGACTAAAGTTGATAATTTTTTTGTTTTGGAAAGGAATTTTTTTGGAAGGAGTTTTCTTTTGAAAAATTGTATAGGAGAGAGATAAAAAAAATATAATGATTATGTTATTTTTTGAATTTATGTGAGTGAAGATTTAAAGAAAATTTTAAATTTTGAATTTAGTTAAAAATAAGGTTTTTTTCGTATAAAATTTTGGAGAAAAAATATAAGTATTTTTCTGGAATGGAAAAGAACAGAGTCTTGGTGCTTACATTTCTAATAGCTTACATCATGAGATAGTCTCTTACCAAATTGTTTGACGGTCAAAATTGACAATACCTAAAATCAATACATGTGCTTCTTTACTATTGGAAATATTTTTAACTCTTAAAGCTAATACTTTTTCTAAACAAGCGATGAAATTTTTTTTTTTTTAATATAGACCATAAAATATTTACTTTTTATGTGCGAGACTGATTATTGGGTTAATGTATACATTAAACATTCATGTGGTATAAAATATTTATTTCTTGGGTCGACTTGATATTAAAATAGATACTTTATATACTCCCTCCGTTTTATTAGAAGGTCTATCTTTAATTAGGTACAACTTATTATGAATGTCAATGTACAATACCTAAAATACTTAATTTGTCACCATTTGTTCCATTTATATCCTTACTTAAAAAGTAAGGACTAATTGTAAACCACACATAATTATATTAGTAAGGGTATGAGGTGTAAAAAAATTAAAAGTGGACTCTTCTAATAGAACGGAGAGAGTATCTCTTTAGACCATTAGTTAAGAGGAGAAAAGTACATGGGTGACAAAAATAATCATAACTTTCTAATAAATTATATATATATATATATCTAATGAAAATTTGAAACTATATTATGTATATGATGTTACCATTTAATTAGGGGAAAACTCATTTTTCACAATTTTATAATTAAAAAGGACAAACTGTCTATCCTAATATGAAAAAAAAAATATTTAATACAGAAGGAAAAAACTAAATTAACTTATAACACAAGGGTGTAAGAAGAGTAATGATAGTCTTAGCAACAAATCATAGCAATTTTTTTATAGCAACTCATGTGGCATGCATTCACTAGTTACATTTTTATTACTATCAAATAATTAGCCAATGAATGCATGCCACATGAGTTGCTATCAAAAAGTTGTTATGATTTGTTGCTGAGTATATCATTACTCGTGTAGGAATATACGTACGATGACCACTCAAGACTATGGTTGTTAGGCATCTTTCATTTGGCACCATATCAAGACTAGGTTCATATATACTTTGCTACTACAAACACACACTTTGATTCCATGCACACACAACATGACATTAATTGTACAAACTCTATAAATAGATCAAGAAAACATTGTGATTTGTAAATAGCAAAGGCTAGTAATTAAGCTTCGATAGATCAGATGTTTCCCAGAGTTCTCTCACACACTTCACTGGGCCGGCTTATTATTATTTTTTTTTGCCTATTCAAAGGGCTACAAGATTGCAGCCTACTGAAGGGTTTGGGGGAATCCCAGGATCCATTTGATATGCACTACTCTTTCGGTTATATAGAAAAGTCCGATTACAAAAATGTACTGTTTATTTTGATTCGTAAAGTACAACATTTAAAATATGTAGCACTACATGCATGTATACGTACGTAAGCGCATTTCAAGATTAAGGGTTTCATTGAAATTGTTGGCATTGATACGTACATGCCGCTTGTTTGTATTCATGCATGTTTGGTTTTTTTTTTTTTTTTCCTTCAGGTTTTCAGGCTTTGTAATTGAATGGGAAAAAGACTAGGGGCAGTGGAGGAGCTAAACACCAAAGGTTTTGATGGGCAAAATGATTTGTTATAAATATTTATCCGCTATTATTTCAATTTTTGGTGAGACAAAATACAAATATTTTTCAAATTTTATATAGTAAAAAAAAAAAAATTTAAGATTGCTAGTAGGGCAGCTGTAAACGTGGCTCCGCCACTGCTAGGGGGATCTCCAACTTTGTTAATCGTATACTTTCGACTCTCAAAGATGATTTTTTGTTTCTTTTTTCTTTTTCGTTTTCGTTTCTGCTACGGAAACTCTTAAATGGGATACTCTTAGTCCTTCTTTAAATGAAGACACAATTTCATAATAGCATTTTGAAGGGCTAAAATTAACCTAGCTATTCTAAGAATTTGGCGGCTGAAATGAAAAAAATTAAAGAAATAGTGAATTTCACATTGTATTCAAAACATCTCTAGTTGGTCTTAATTTGCCAGCCGCAACTAGCATGCAACACATGAATGAAAATTATTATAAATAATCTTCCCTTGTTAGTTAAAGGCAGTGAAGTATTAATTATTTTCCCCTCTAATATTTCTCTCATCTAATTCATCTTCTTCTCCTTAATTCTTCTCTTCTTTTTGAATTTGAGGTAGCCTCATCTCTATTACATTTTTTACTACCCCAGTGTTAGATTTATATCCTAAAGCCAATTAAATTATGGAATTATAATTTATATTTATTGCCAACGTATTTTAGGAAAGTAAAGGGTCACACACAAAAGAATAACTGATTGTGTTAAAATGATATATTATGGGTTAATTTATTGGATAAATTAACTATAAGGACTTATTATTAAATATCTAATAATGGTTTCCTATTTATGTTAAGTTTCCTACTTGTAATAGGTTTGTACCATTAAGATATATAAATAAAACCCTAGTCATTGGAATGAGATACAACAACATCTTGTACGTCTCTTGATCTAGCTGTCAATCCTTTGGAAGGATCCCAATTACGGTTGTTCGTGTGGATACCGTTAGAGGCTGGACAATTGTGTGGCTTGTGATCAGTTTCATCTCCATGCATATCGTTCGTGAATGCCCTGAATATTGCTGATGGATTTGCTCTCGAGGTAACATCTGATCTGGTATATTATATTATTCATATGATTGCAAAATGATCTTGACATGTTCAATCTCTATTTATTCCGTTGCGTATAGATTATTAACTTACACCCGGGTGAGTTTTGAACCCGCGGCAAGCGGGAAACCAGCCTGCAGCATTAACTCCTAAGTTGTGGTCCGAACCCCAATTCTTCTCTTTTATGTGTCCCACATATTCTGTTCAAAACAAGATCATATGTCGAAATTATGTGGTCATATTCTGTCCAAATATAACTATATTATTTTAGTTAAACATATTTAATGAAATGGCATTGTACTTCTGGAGTGAAGTTACTTTATTTCATACCATATTTCAAAATAACTTGGACACCTTATCTCACTCCGGTAAATGCTTGATGTTGAAATTTGCATGCAAAACTTGACTTAGTTCTCCGACTAATCAATCATATTCTTCCACTTTGTATCAGATTGAGAAAAACTATTTTGCTTTCAGACATAAAACACAAGGCAAACTGGAATTAATTGCAGATTTGGACTCCTTGCCAATAACAACATTCCACCTTATATAATCCATTAATTAATTTTTCCTATAAATAGGAATCAACTTTGTTCAGAGTTTCTCATCCAATTCTCTCATAATTATCACTAGCTAAAAACCACGAATTATTTTTAACAGTTTCTCAGAAATAGATAACTATAGTTTGAACAGTTTGTGGTTTGAAAAAAAAGAAAGATGGGGTTCTAAGGCACTCCTTCTGGTTTGCATTTCCTTGGTTATGGCTATGATGATTACCTCAGAGGTGGCTGCTAGAGACTTTCCTGAGACTTCCACCACTTCAGTTGATGAATGTAAGATCACTACCCCAAAAATTGGCTAGGGGAGGTGGGTCTTTGACCACTTAGGAGGCGGGTGCACACGCCTCCAGTGCGGGAGTCTCCAATAGGAGGTGCCCGCACCCGCCTCCCCAAATTGGGGGTTATTGGAGGCGGGTGCAAGAGGCATGGGCCTCAAATGACCATTAATCATAATGGTTATTAATTGTGATTGGAGGCGGAATAACCCCCAATTAGGTACTGCGATTGCAAAATTTAATTTTTCTTCTTTCAATTTATGGCTTCAGTAGGAATCGAACTCGCGCCTGTAAAATCATTTGACTTTTGCACATTAAAATTACTTCTAGGCTACATATACTCATGTGTATAAAGTTAAAATCGAAAATATATATTTATATATATTTCCTTCTAAAACTTGTGGTTTTTATTACTTAATAATTTTTCGCCTTGCTTGAATCTTGACAAATTTTCAAAATTATTTACCACTTTCAACAGTCCAAAACAAATAGTAGTTTCGAAACACTAGTAAAAATTTGTAAAAATGCACCCGCCTTCAATAGATATGATATTGGAGGCGGGTGCAAAGTTTTGGAGGCGGGTGCATCTCCAAAGCTCCTCCAAAAGTCTTTGGAGGCGGGTGTTCGGCCCCTAATGAATTTTTAGTAGTGGATATATATTTTTACGTACGAAATTTTGCATTTTTTGCTCTACCTAGCTTTGAGTGTGTTTACTTAAAAGGTACTGATTTTTTTTCTTTTATTTTCTTTAATCTTTGGGTAATATTTTTTTAATTAAAAAAATATAAAAAATATTTGAGAAGGTAGAAATGTTAATAGTTAATATGATAAATGGTTAGAGTAACAATCACGAAAATTGAACTTTTCAAGGGCCAAAAAAATCATTTTATATATATATATATATATTTAGATAATTTGTTTTGTTTCACTATAAATAGGATTCAACTCTCTTCTGATTTTCTTATAATCTATCAGTAGCTTGTTCTTTGGAAAAGAATTAATCATGGGTTCTAAAGCAGTCCTTTTGGTTTCCATTTCCTTGGCTGCAAAGGCGATATCCCTCGCCCGCAGGGCCCACACCGCCCAGCCCCATGAGCCTCGTGTGAGGGGTAAATCAGGGTGACTCAGCGGTAACCTTGGCAGGAGGACCAGTGCCTGGTGCCCACAAGGATCCACCCCCCACATTGGGGGGATGAAAATCCCACACTGCGGCTGCCAGGGCTCGATCCTGCGTCCTTGGCTGCAATCTGCTGCCAAGTTACCAACTGAGCTAAGCCCCTGGGGGCTTGGTTTCCATTTCCTTGCTTATGGCTATGATGATTACCTCTGTTGCTGCTAGGGACTTGGCTAAGACTTCCACTTCTGTTGATGAGTGTAAACTTTATCTTTTTTACGTACAAAATTTCGCAAATTTTCACTAGCTTTAGGTGTGTTTACACAGAAAGTACCAGTTAATGTATTTGCATGCTGACAGTGGCGGATTTAGCATGGGGCACTGGAGGGCCCCACCGCCCTTTATATATTTAGTATAATTTTTTTTAATTTGTTAAAATAATATACTGTGCCCCACTTTTTTTAATTATAAATTTAAACATAAATAATACACAACATAACTAAATTGTATTAAGGTTATGATTTTTTTTTAGGGAAGAATGACATTTTTAGTACTAAAATTTTGGTATGTTTGCAATTTTAGTACTAAAAGTTTATTCACTTTTGAACTTGTACTTTATGTTTATACTTTGTTGCATTTTTAGTACCAATACCTGCTATAGCAGGTTTTACGTAGTCAAACCGAAATCAATGGTAATTTGAGATTATTTTAAAACTCTACAATTTTGTGGGGGCTGAAATATAATTTTTCTAATATAATTTCCAAAACATTTTCGCTGTTTTCTTTTTCCCCAGTCGAAAGAAAACTTGTATATACGTCAACTGAGGAGAAAAAAACAGCGAAATTTTTTTGGAACTAATATTAAAAAAATTATATTTTCAGCTCTCCACAAATTTGTAGAATTTGTAAAATACCCGAAATTACCTTTGACTTCAGCTTGACTATATAAAACCTGCTATAGTAGGTATTGGTACTAAAAATGCAACAAAGTATAAACATAAAACACAAGTTTGGAAAGTAAACTTTTAGTACCAAAGTTGCAAACAGCCTAAACTTTTAGTACCAAAAATGTCATTTTTCCTCTTTTTTTTTAGAGTGTTAGTAAGATTCACAACATATAGCCAAATTGTATTAATGTTATGATTATTTTTATTTCTAGAGTGTAAGTAAACTTTGCATTGATTATAATTAAAATTACATTCAAAGCGGAAAAATATAAAAGAATTATTAAATAAATTTAGTTTTCTTTCTCTTTTATTATTTTCGTAATTATTTTATAATTTAAACCTATTTTATAATAAAATTTTTTGGTCATACAATATATATTTTGCCCCTACTAAAATAAATTTCTAGCTCCGCCATTGCGTGTTGATATTACATATGTTCATGCAGCAACAACTGCTGAGACCACCAAAGAGGTAGAGGAATCCAAGAATTACGGAGGATACGGTGGCGGTGGATATGGAGGAGGTTATGTTGGCTATGACGGGCGCGGTGGCTATAATGGACCCGGTGTACTTGGGGGTTATGTTGGAGGAGGTTATGGTGCCAACAAAGGGCGCGGTGGCTATAATGGGCCCGTGCCGGGTGTACGTGGGGGTTATGTTGGAGGAGGTTATGGTGCCAACGAAGGGCGCAGTGGCTATAATGGGCCTGGTGTACGTGGGGGTTATGTTGGAGGCCGTGACAGAGGTAATTAACTAATGGTGGAGGCCGTGGTTATGGGGGCGGTTATGGCGGAGGCGGTGGTTACGGTGGGGGAGAGTTAGTAACATCCGTGAGTATGCTTTTTATCTAAGAAGCTCGCTGTAATAGACACAAGTTTGTATGTTGACGTTAGTTTTAAATATGAATAAGAGCTTGTGTTATTAAGGCATTATGCAAGTTTCATTTTGTTACCTGCTGTGTTACACCATTCTTTGGTTTTACGTAGTGTCTCAATTTCATTAAAATAATTTATTTTGAAAAATATTTTTTGTTCTAATAAAAGAGTTTACTTTCAAATTTTTACTCCTCATACCCTTATTAATATAATCATGTGTGATGTACAATTATCTCAAACTTAATAAGTAAGGATATAAATTGAAATAAAGGGTGTCAAATTATCTATTTTAAGTGTTGTACATTGACATTCATAATAACTTGTACACTGGTCAAAGCAGACCCTTTTAATAAAAGAGGAAGTATTATTTATGTGTGAAATACCAATTAACTTTAGTATACGATTTTATCTATTTTTTTCTCAAAACAATTCCCACACAACATAGATAAGAGATAACATATTAAGATTAATTTTGGTATTTTTCATATAATAACATGAAAAAATAATAATAATAGTGTCACATTGTAAGGTTAAATTTGACATTTCGCATGTTTTAATGTTAAACATCATTATTTTTAATTTTTTCCATCTAAATAATAGTTTGGTTCATAAATAATGGGAAGTAATTGTGTCTTTCACTACTACAAAATGGAGCTTTAATGGTGGTTATAAAGGGCTTTTAATGGCGGGGTTTAGCATTTTTGAACCGCCATCTATCTGGCAGCCGTTGTAAGTTAGCGGACTTTCTACTGCGGGTCAAGGTTGAACCGCCGTGGAAAGTGTAACCTTTCTACGGCGGTTCGACCTTGAACCGCCGTAGAAAGTGTACCCTTTCTACGGCGGTTCAACCTTGAACCGCCGTGGAAAGGGTACACTTTCTACTGTGGTTGAACCAAAAGGATCATCTGAATCCGAAATATTAACAATTGGAGTTTTTACTGGAGTGGTTTCTTCTTTTTCTATTTTTTGCATTGTTTTATACATTTTATAAAATTTTTTAAATTCTTCATCATCAGTTTCGTTTTGAGTCCGTTCAGGAGTTCGAGCAGTTGAGTCCTGAGATGATTGAGTTACTTGAGTGAGGTTGGGCTGTGGCTGCGGCAACTTGTCAGGAGCCGGAGAAGCAGAATGAACAATTGGAGTAGTGGATTGTGCCTTGGCTGGAGTGTCATGAGATAATGATGGAGATGGATTAGCCCATGAGGCATCTTTGACCGCTTTTTTGAGTGTCGGTATTGACTGAAGATAACTGAGAACCAAATCAGGTCCACAATTATCGCTGTTGAAGTTGGTCCACCATTTAATACGGAAATCACGGATGAGTGCACATGGACGACCTTGAGTGATTGCTTGATCTGAAAACTCCAAGCAAAGATCCAAGGAACCATGAACTCTGCATGGAAAGTAATTGGAATTCGAAAACCCAAACGAGAGGACATATTTCTCGCATAGATTTCCAAACCTTTTTCAGCCATTGGAGTATAAATCTGATTAGTAGGACCGAAGTAATCCCACCAGTCATAGAACCAATAAGGAAAATTTGTTTTTTCACAATTTGCAGAAAAATTAATGAACCATGAGTGATCAAATCCCCTGAAGTACAGAGCCCGAGACCAGGCTAAAATGTAATCAAAGTAGTTAAATCCATCTTGAGCATAATTAATGGAAAAGGAGTGCCGAGTGTGAATGGAGTCAAATTCTCGAGGATGACGAATATTTTTAATTATAAACTTTGAGTAAGAAATCCGATCGGGATTATTTTTGTCTGGAATGTGAGTGATATCTACAGAATTAGTATCTACAAGAATGAGTTCATAGTATGTTTGATTTTTTGAAATATCATCAGTAAACCACTGACAATTAGGCAAAAATAATCTTTGAGTGAAGTTCTTGAGAGTAGGGACATCTGGTGAAGTAGTGTATGGAGTTTGAACAAGATATTCAAATTTAGTTTGGTCACATAAGGAGTAGCTGATGGTTTCTGTATTGGAGTATTTTGGAGTATGTACGTCAGTCCATGCTGGTGGTTCTTTTTAGAGTCGCTGAAATAAAGGAGCACACAAAATTCGCAATTTCGGGAAAAAATCAGAAATATAATTTAAACAACCAAGAAAACGCTGTGTAATTGATTTTTTTCTTTATTTCATCTGGAAATTTATTAGTAAAATCTAAAGAATTGAATTGGTTTTATTAGTCCTAAATGAATATCATGGCCTAGAAATCTGACTTTTGTCTGAAACAATTTCATTTTAGTTACTGATAAAACTAAACCATTTTTCTTTATTACATGAAAAAATAATATTTAAATGCTTAAAATGCTTTTCCAATGAGTCAGAGAAAACCAGAATATCATCAATATAAACAATAACAAAAGATGAGTAATCATTAAAAATATCATTCATAATTCTCTGAAATTCAGAAGGTGCATTTTTTAACCCAAACGGTAGAACGTTCCATTCATAATGACCAAATGGTACAGTAAATGCCGTTTTATACCTGTCTTTCTCAGCAATTTGAATCTGCCAATATCCTGATTTTAAATCAAATTTTGAATAAATTTTTGCCGATATAAGACGATTGAGTATATCCCTTTTATTTGGAATTGGATATCGAATCCATTGTAAAACTTTATTGAGGGGCTTGTAATTAATGACTAACCTTGGAATACCTCTTTCTTTTTCATTTTGATTATTGACATAAAAAGCCGGACAACTCCATGGAGATTGTGACTTCCTAATTAATGATTTTTCCAAAATATTTTGTATTTCTTTTTTACAAAATTCCAATAATTCAGAATTCATTTGAATTGGTCTTGCCTTGGTTTTTATCATTTTTTCATCAAAATCTTTTTCGTATGGTAATATTACAACATGTTTTTTCCGATGGTAATCTTTTTCTTGACAAACAAAACCATTTGGAAGTTCTTTTTTAATTTTCATAGGAGTACCATTAGCTGCAAGTAATTGTTCTCGAGACTTTGATAAATAAATGTTTGGAATAATACCTGACCGGATGCAAGACTGATCAGCTCCACTGTCAATCAAGGCAACGACTGTAGTAGAAAAATCTCCAACCCCTATTGTAACGAATGAATACCATTTTTCCATGTTTACTTTACTTAAAACATTTAAAAATTGTTCATCTTTTGGTTCTTCTTCAGAAATTTTTAATCCTTTGTCGGATGATTCTGGAGTATCTTGAATAGTATTACTATCTTGTTTTTTCAGAAGTAACTGGGTTTCTAACTCTAAATCTTTGATTTTTAATTTAGTTAATTCAACTTTTATTTCATTTACTTCCTTTTTTAACTTTGTTATTTCCTCATAAAGATCATTAGTTTTTCCAATTTTTTGAAATTTACTTGTTTTATCAAATTTATCAACTAATTTTGATAGACTAAATGGTTCCGAAATTTTTGGAGTAGTTTCAGTATCTAAAACTAAAGATTTTAATTTTTTCAAATATTCAGACTTTACTTCACTATCTTCAATTTTCTCAATAATATCAAATAAAAAATCCTTATTATTTGATTTCTTTGGAGTAGTCATCATATTAATAGTCTTCTGTTTACATTCACAAAAATCCTTTTCATCATCCGAGGAAGATGAATCAGAAGAAAATTGAATATTTTCATCATCTGAACTATTAATTAGTAAAGACATCAATTTATTTTTTAATTCTTGTTCTTCAGAAAATAAAGAATTAATTTTCTTTTCAGTTTTACAGTTTGGACTAATATGACCTATTTTTCCACATTTAAAACATTTTAAATCCTTTTTATTTGAAAATCATTTTTGCTTTTTATAAAATTTCTTTTTATCTTTAGAATCGTCATTTTTGTAGTTTCGAGAATACCTATATCTTTTATGATTACTTTTATATTTTCTATTTCTTCTATATTCTTTTGAAGGAGCTTTTATACCTGTGATGCCGAATGCTTGACAGAAGGAGCCCATCACCTTACATTCCGAGCCATATTTGTTCTGGATTTTGAGATCCTGACACAGCTGGAGTCCTTCTTTTTTAATAAAAGCAAATAATTGGCCAAAAGAAATATTAGAGAAATCAATATGATCAGTTCCAATTTCTTTTTGAAGATTAGTCATTACTCTTTTTGAAAATAAAGCAGGTAAACCGGTAATAAATTTTTCTTTCCAGAAAGTAGATCCGCAATCTAGGCGTCTCATGACTTGAGTTAAAAACATGTCTTTATACCATCTAAAATCTGTCAAAGTTGGACAACGAAGATTAGTAAGAAAAATCTTTGTGCTAGCTAATTCTTCTTTTGGATTTCCAATAAAATGAACTGAAATAGCATAGATAAGAAATTCGCTACCATCTGGAACTTGAACATATTCATCATTTTCATCCACCATTTCAGTAGTGTGATTAATGACTGTTAATTTTTCATCATTAGTTAAAGCATTATCCCACCAACCTTTTAATTGACCTGTGAAACCAGAAATCAAGCAAAAAGCAATATGGGATTCTTCAGCATTAGTTTTTGCTTTATAAGCTAATCTAGCCATGCCCATTTCTTGGAGTGTATTGAGAATCTCATATTCGGATTTACCATCTATATTCCATTCATATAAAGAAGTACCATCATAATTTTTTGCTATAAATTGAGATCTTTCCTCAAAAAGGATATCTGGAGGACTTGGACGAGAGTAGTAATTCCTAGTTGGTCCGGATTGCCATTTTCTATCGGAATTTCTGTTGAACCTACTTGATTTTCTATAGATCTTATTGAGTTCTAATGGAGCTTGACTATCAAACTGAGTTTCTACAAGATTTATTTGGGTTTCTAATTCATTATCGGAGGATGAAAGAGAACTGGAATCATCAGATTGAGAATCTAAATATGGAGTGGTTTGTTCTATTGTTGAAATTCGTTTTGAAGAACTTGGATCAGAATACTTAGGAGTTAAAGAAAGCTTTTTCTCAAATTCTCGTGATAGATTAGAAACTTGAAAAAATGGTTTTGCAGTTTCTACTGGAAATTTTTCTTTTGGTTTTATTGTTTCTAGTTTTGTAGAAATCAAATCAACCTGGTTTGCTATTGTTTGTAAAATCTGATTTGTATAATTATTTTGTTGATAGACTCTTTTAAAATCATCGGAATCAATTTTTTCAGTTCTTTCTTTTCCTTGTTTAAAGGGAGAGGCCGTAATACTGCCTTCTGATGTAGAAATCGTAAAAGCAGATAATGGAGGATGAATTGAAGTAACTACTTGTCCCGAATTTAAATTCCATTTTTTATATAAATTTGTTTGAACTTCAATGGTTGGAGTTTCATTAAACTTTTTCAATTTTTCTTTTTGCAAAAAGTAATTTATCCATTTAAAGAAAGGAAAATTGAATCTTAATTTTTCTACCTCTATTACCCATTCTGAAATTAATTTATCTTGACATCTTTGATCTAGATTTTGAAACCATAATTTTTCTTTTTCATTCCTTTTGTCTTGAAAATCTTCTTTGAGTAGATCAAGATTTAGTTTGAACTCTTTATTTAAAACTAAAATTTCTGACATTTTCATTTGAGATTGAGTTGGAGAATCTAGTGAAGAGGGCCTACGAGGAGGAGGAACTATATCTGGCATAGGAGCTTTGAACTTAAGTTGAGTATCTTGATGATTAGAAATAGGATCCTGAGAACTAGAAGAAGGATCAGAAAAGGAGTACCTTGACCGTCCTAAAAAGGAGTACCTAGGAGGTGGAGCTCTAGAAGAACTTGGAACATCTTCATCTTGAGGAAACTTGGAATCTGAAGGAAACCTGGAATCTGAAGGAAACCTGGAAGATGCTGACCTGTAAGAGTTAAAAGAAGATGATGGATAAACAGGAGTATTGTTAGGAAAACGAACTAAAAGTTCAGTATCTGAGTATTCTTCAATTATTACTGGTCCAGATTGTCTTGTTTGTTCAATAGGTTCTTGTTTTGGTTCTGGTCTGTCAATAAGGAATTCCCAAGGGATTGTTATTTGATCCCATGGTAAAAGATGAGGTGTTTGAGTCCTTGTCAATGTCCTGTCTGAGTTTGTAGTCACAAAGACCGATTGATCTCGATCTGAAATGGGTAATCTCAAGGCGGTAGGAATCATGGATTTCATTAGTTTAAAGTAAATACGATAAACCAGAGTAAAATTAAGTGATGGTTCTTCTATTTTACTTCGATCTAAATGAATATCAAGAATTAAAGATTTTAATATGAGTGGATCAAATAAACAAATTGAGTAATCTGGAGTACAATCAACACGAACTGTACCGTTACAAGCATTAGTTTGAATCATCGCAAGTAATGAGTCATTATAATTAATCATTCTATCATCTCTTAGTGCAAGAAATAATGGAACATCAACTCCCCTTCTTTGGAGTGGATGCACAGCCACTTGAATTAAAGCAAAATGTAAATAATTATATCCCTGATTCAGGTAATTATTTATTGCCATTCGAGAAAGTAGTGGAACTGTAGATTTTCTTTCATGTAATGGAAGAGCTTCTTCATGAAGTTTAATTGAGTATGCTTTCGAAAATTCAGGTAATTATTTATTGCCATTCGAGAAAGTAGTGGAACTGTAGATTTTCTTTCATGTAATGGAAGAGCTTCTTCATGAAGTTTAATTGAGTATGCTTTCGAAAATTCTAAAACACCAATATGATAAATAGATCTAAATGAGTATGATGGAAGTATTTGATTAATTGGAACATTCAAATGAGTTTGAATTTCATGACTTTGTAAAACTCTTGAAGTCCGGGTTGCCCTGGAACTGGAGTCACCAAACAAAAATCTTCGAACATTATTCGCCATTTTTGAAACTTACTTGATTAATGCAGATGCATGATGCAAGATGAATGCAAACAGCTACCGGGAACACGGGAACACCTGCCGGGAACACCACCTAAGGCTTACCAACGGACTAACGGCTTACCAACGCTTACCAACGCTAGGATGAATGCAATCGTGATGCAGTATGAACCCACCGTAATCAAAATAACTTTAAAAACTTTGAAAATTTGTTGGAAAATCTTTGAAGAAATGGCTCGAAAGAATATACTCTATGAGTCTACCTTAACCGTTGTTTGATATGTAAGGCAAAGAGGAAGCGGCGAACTTAGGAGCTGTCAAAGAAAATGGCGGAATTCTCGACGACTGGAAATATCGTCTTCCCAGTTTGTCGTTCTCCCATTCAGCCGTCCTCTTCATTGTCTGTCTGCCTCTGTCTCTCCGCAGCGAATATATTTGTGGGATTTTGTTTTCGGGCTGATGTTTGGCACTTCTTATACCCAACATGAGAACTTCTCCCACTTCAACGACCGCAAATCATCAACAGGTTGGTCCGCATCACAGAACCCATCTCCGTTTTACCTTTTTTTTTTATTTTTTTTATTGTGCAAGAATTCTGACATTTTGTGTAACAGTAGATGATTCCAGCATTCAAATTCACTGTGCATTTGGGCTGTTATTGTTTGCAAAATTTATTTATTTAAACTGAATGGGGAATTTTTGCTTTCTTCTGTGAGCAATATTTAAGTTAGCACCGGTTTTCAAGTTAAGGTGACTGTACTTATGGATGAAGTAGTGTAATTGTGAGGAACAGATAATGAAATGAAAAGGGATGGCTTGATTTGACTAGACTTGTTTTCATGTGCTGTTCAGTGTGCGATTGCTTCTAGCTTTCATTGTATATTTTATTCTTCAAGAAATCATAGCTGAGAGTCAAGGAATGTGAATTGGGAATGTTGTGGGCACGAAACACAAATTTAAGATAATTTATGACATGAGATAAACATAAGATGCTAGGCAGAAACAGAAAGCCAATTTCTGTAAGTTTCCCTAGTAAATCATAATGAGATTGCGTGGAGTCAATCTCCTCATCAACAAACTACGTTAGATGATAATACTCGTTAGCTATGATTTAGCATCTTGAAGGGAAGGTAATCCCAACTCCCAAGAGTTGCATTTTGTTATGAGAAATTTATGAAAGTTCAAACCTCCAATCATTTCATTTCAAGATATCTTTTACAAGTGTATGCAGAACCATGTGCTGTAACAACAGAACAGGTACATACTGAAGGCATGAAATGGCAAATTTTCTAAATGAAGAACAGGTCAACAATATTTTTGCTAAATGATCATCATCTGCTTAATAGCTGACTCTAGAAAAACGATATAAAACTCTCTCACCTCCAACAAATAGCATGGCTTTGCCCATTATATATCACTTACAGTTACCCCTTGATATGTTTACTACTTATTAGTCAAAACTTGGTTTCAGCAGCTGGCCAATTATTTGCTTTTATTAAAAAAGGACTCCAGCTGTGTCAGGATCTCAAAATCCAGAACAAATATGGCTCGGAATGTAAGGAGAAGGGCTCCTTCTGTCAAGCATTCGGCATCACAGGTATAAAAGCTCCTTCAAAAGAATATAGAAGAAATAGAAAATATAAAAGTAATCATAAAAGATATAGGTATTCTTGAAACTACAAAAATGACGATTCTAAAGATAAAAAGAAATTTTATAAAAAGCAAAAACGATTTTCAAATAAAAAGGATTTAAAATGTTTTAAATGTGGAAAAATAGGTCATATTAGTCCAAACTGTAAAACTGAAAAGAAAATTAATTCTTTATTTTCTGAAGAACAAGAATTAAAAAATAAATTGATGTCTTTACTAATTAATAGTTCAGATGATGAAAATATTCAATTTTCTTCTGATTCATCTTCCTCGGATGATGAAAAGGATTTTTGTGAATGTAAACAGAAGACTATTAATATGATGACTACTCCAAAGAAATCAAATAATAAGGATTTTTTATTTGATATTATTGAGAAAATTGAAGATAGTGAAGTAAAGTCTGAATATTTGAAAAAATTAAAATCTTTAGTTTTAGATACTGAAACTACTCCAAAATTTCGGAACCATTTAGTCTATCAAAATTAGTTGATAAATTTGATAAAACAAGTAAATTTCAAAAATTGGAAAAACTAATGATCTTTATGAGGAAATAACAAAGTTAAAAAAGGAAGTAAATGAAATAAAAGTTGAATTAACTAAATTAAAAATCAAAGATTTAGAGTTAGAAACCCAGTTACTTCTGAAAAAACAAGATAGTACTATTCAAGATACTCCAGAATCATCCGACAAAGGATTAAAAATTTCTGAAAAGAACCAAAAGATGAACAATTTTTAAATGTTTTAAGTAAAGTAAACATGGAAAATGGTATTCATTCGTTACAATAGGGGTTGGAGATTTTTCTACTACAGTCGTTGCCTTGATTGACAGTGGAGCTGATCAGTCTTGCATCCGGTCAGGTATTATTCCAAACATTTATTTATCAAAGTCTCGAGAACAATTACTTGCAGCTAATGGTACTCCTATGAAAATTAAAAAAGAACTTCCAAATGGTTTTGTTTGTCAAGATAATTACTGTATAAAACATTCATTTTTATTTTAGAAAATATTTCTTACGATGTTGTTTTGGGAAATCCATTTTTATTCCAATTACTCCTTTCAAAAACTACTGATGGTATTTATACAAAAATTTTAGGAAATAAAGTCTGGTTTCCATTTATTCATCCCAGTAAAAAACTAGAAATGGATTTACTTCAGTCAAACTCAATTTATAAGCAAATTCATCTTTTACAATCAAAAAAGAAGTCAATCATGTTTTTAAAAGAAGAATTAAGTTTTGCAAAAATTGAAGAACAGTTGCAAAAAATTGATACTCAAAGAAAAATAAAAGAATTAGAAGAAAAGTTTAAAACCAGTATTTGTTCAGATCATCCTAGCGCTTTTTGGGATCGGAAAAAACATGTTGTAATATTACCATACGAAAAAGATTTTGATGAAAAAATGATAAAAACCAAGGCAAGACCAATTCAAATGAATTCTGAATTATTGGAATTTTGTAAAAAAGAAATACAAAATCTTTTGAAAAATCATTAATTAGGAAGTCACAATCTCCATGGAGTTGTCCGGCTTTTTATGTCAATAATCAAAATGAAAAAGAAAGAGGTATTCCAAGGTTAGTCATTATTACAAGCCCCTCAATAAAGTTTTACAATGGATTCGATATCCAATTCCAAATAAAAGGGATATACTCAATCGTCTTGTATCGGCAAAAATTATTCAAAATTTGATTTAAAATCAGGATATTGGCAGATTCAAATTGCTGAGAAAGACAGGTATAAAACGGCATTTACTGTACCATTTGGTCATTATGAATGGAACGTTCTACCGTTTGGGTTAAAAAATGAACCTTCTGAATTTCAGAATTATGAATGATATTTTTAATGATTACTCATCTTTTGTTATTGTTTATATTGATGATATTCTGGTTTTCTCTGACTCATTGGAAAAGCATTTTAAGCATTTAAATATTATTTTTCATGTAATAAAGAAAAATGGTTTAGTTTTATCAGTAACTAAAATGAAATTGTTTCAGACAAAAGTCAGATTTCTAGGCCATGATATTCATTTAGGACTAATAAAACCAATTCAAAGATCTTTAGATTTTACTAATAAATTTCCAGATGAAATAAAAGAAAAATCAAAATCAATTACAGCGTTTTCTTGGTTGTTTAAATTATATTTCTGATTTTTTCCCGAAATTGCGAATTTTGTGTGCTCCTTTATTTCAGCGACTCCAAAAAGAACCACCAGCATGGACTGACGTACATACTCCAAAATACTCCAATACAGAAACCATCAGCTACTCCTTATGTGACCAAAACTAAATTTGAATATCTTGTTCAAACTCCATACACTACTTCACCAGATGTCCCTACTCTCAAGAACTTCACTCAAAGATTATTTTTGCCTAATTGTCAGTGGTTTGCTGATGATATTTCAAAAAATCAAACATACTATGAACTCATTCTTGTAGATACTAATTCTGTAGATATCACCCACATTCCAGACAAAAATAATCCCGATCGGATTTCTTACTCAAAGTTTATAATTAAAAATATTCGTCATCCTCGAGAATTTGAATCCATTCACACTCGGCACTCCTTTTCCATTAATTATGCTCCAGATGGATTTAACTACTTTGATTACATTTTAGCCTGGTCTCGGGCTCTGTACTTCAGGGGATTTGATCACTCATGGTTCATTAATTTTTCTGCAAATTGTGAAAAAACAAATTTTCCTGATTGGTTCTATGACTGGTGGAATTACTTCGGTCCTACTAATCAGATTTATACTCCAATGGCTGAAAAAGGTTTGGAAATCTATGCGAGAAATATGTCCTCTCGTTTGGGTTTTCGAATTCCAATTGCTTTCCATGCAGAGTTCAGGGTTCCTTGGATCTTTGCTTGGAGTTTTCAGATCAAGCCAATCACTCAAGGTCGTCCATGTGCACTCATCCGTGATTTCCGTATTAAATGGTGGACCAACTTCAACAGCGATAATTGTGGACCTGATTTGGTTCTCAGTTATCTTCAGTCAATACCGACACTCAAAAAAGCGGTCAAAGATGCCTCATGGGCTAATCCATCTCCATCATTATCTCATGACACTCCAGCCAAGGCACAATCCACTACTCCAATTGTTCATTCTGCTTCTCCCGCTCCTGACAATTTGCCACACAGCCACAGCCCAACCTCACTCAAGTAACTCAATCATCTCAGGACTCAACTGCTCGAACTCCTGAACGGACTCAAAACGAAACTGATGATGAAGAATTTAAAAAATTTTATAAAATGTATAAAACAACGCAAAAAATAGAAAAAGAAGAAACCACTCCAGTAAAAACTCCAATTGTTAATCTTTCGGATTCAGATGATCCTTTTGGGGGCCCTTTTGCCCAGGATCCATTTGAAATGTAAAAAATTAAAAAAAAAAAAAAAAGTGTAAAAGACCCGCAAAAATAATTAAAGGGCATTTCAGTAAAATTTGAAGGTACTAAGTGACGTATGCAGTGACGCACTCAATGACGTAGGGCGGCGGACTCAAGTGACGCACTCAATGACGTAGGGCGGCGGACTTCAAATAAAACTCAAATGTAGTTTATTTTATAACTCTATAAATAGAGAAGGCACTCAACACTTGAGGGCATCGGTTGATATCTTAGAACCTCAATCACCCTCAATCTCTTGCAAACATTTTCCCTCTTCCTTACTTCCAGTTGTAATCTTCCATTCCATCTTTGTATTTCTTCCTCACTCATTAATACAAGGTTTGTTTTTACTCCACTGCTGTCTCTGTCTTTGTTATTTCCTGGGTCTATTTTGGTATCAAAGCCCTTTCCACGGCAGTTCAAGGTTGAACCGCCGTACCGCAGTAAAAGTGTCCACTTTCCACGGCGGTTCAAGGCTGCGGTTCAACCTTGAACCGCCGTGGAAAGTGGACACTTTCACTACTTACTGCGGTTCAGCCTTGAACCGCCGTGGAAAGTGGACACTTTCTACTGCGGTACAACCACCGTTGAAAGTGGCTACTTTTTAAACCGCAATAAAATCATTAAAAGTTTACTTTCCACGGCGGTTCAACTTGAACCGCCGTTGAAAGTGGTTACTTTTTAAACGCAAAACCGCATTAAAATCATTAAAAACCTGCTGATTAAACCTGGTTCAAAATCAAAACCTTATGCTAACAGCCCAAATTTATTACAAATATCACCAATATACAAATTGAATTCGCTTTTATAATACAGCATATCCAAAAATATTTGTACACTCTAATATGAACAAGTTTATTAGTATCCTTCTACTACGACGGATGCTCCAAATATATCTAGCGCATATTTTTCGCACTGCATCTATATCCACATTGCTTAATGGAGTGCGGTCGATCTTGAAGTGCTGCAACAGAGTTTTTTTGAAATTAAAAACTACCCCGAGTAAGCAAATGAAATACAGTCAATTAAGTAAGTAATGAGAAATATATATATTTACCTTTTCAAGTGCAAATGTGGATGATTTCATTGCTATTTGGTACATGTAGTGCATTACATAGTACCCACACTCCCAATTGATCCGTTTGCTTTTTATGCTAATGAATTAATATATACGATTAGAAGATCATACAATTAATTGTATACAACACAACGGTGAGTAAAAAATTTTCTACGAATATTCATAACTAAACTCGTATTAATTCTAATTAATTAAATACCTAGGACTCACTAATTTCTACTGATCGAAACGGCAATTTGCATGCTTATATTAACTACCTACAGTACTGGACTCACAGATTGCATGCATAATTAATCAAATACCCAATAAATAACTTGACTAACTAATAAATTAATTGACTAACACTATACTAACTTAGGCTACTAGACTCACGGATTTAATTAAAACAACTACACTACTAATTGCTTAGGCTACTAGACCCACGGATGTAATTAAAAATTTATAAGAACCAATTTCATTTACCTTAACTACTATCCACGAAGGTGGCATATGCACATTGTGGGCAATCCCAAGAAAGCTTGATAGTTAAACATCACCCCCTATAAAAATGAAATCGGCACGAAAATAATTAGCAATATATGGATATATAGGCATTCTAACAGTTGTTAATATATATAACTCACTCGTCCATAAGCTCCACCGCCTCCTCCTTCTGTGGATTTTGTAAAGAATCAAACCAGTATACAACCTTATCTACTGGTCTAATGGCCATTAGCATCCAATGTTCACTGCCAACAAAAATTTAATGACGTACGTCAGATCTTTATATCAGTGTTTCTTAAATATTAGAGAATCGCTTACAGTGTCACTTACCCCTGAAGATAAGGCACCAGATACATTTTCTTTATTCCTATCCTTCAAGATTCGCGCAATGTAGTTCACCCTATCTTGAAGCGTATTTGTGTGGGGTGTGACATGATCAGCCGAAAGGAAACCTATCCCCTTTCTCCCATTCCTTTCAGCTAACTCATGTAAAGCTCTAAAGAATTTTAAAAAAGGGCTTCATTGGTTAGCCTATGCACATGGAATGCATAATAATATAATTAATAATCAGAAATAGGTTATAAAATTAAGTGGAAACTCACTGGGTGAACAACTGCATCAAACTGTTTGAGACCTGGCTTTCTCTGGTCAATAACTCTAATAGATCCCCTCGATCCATCAGATTAGGCAGGTCCAAACCTATGACTTCTTTTGTCATTTGAAAGCAGAAGCCATTGAAGCCCGCATCATTATCCATCGGAGCTGTAACTCTTGCAATGGATCAGATGTCGATGAGGATGACTCCTCAGTCGGAACCGTCGCCGAAGGAGATGTCTTGTCATCCATAGAACTCATCCGGCCTTTTTTCTTTTGGGCACTTTTATCCACCTAACATCATTTGAAATAACATTAATATACAAAATGGTATTAAGTAATACACATAAATGAAAGAATATACCTTTGTTACCGGAGCCGGCTGAATAATTTCAATCAACTCTTTAGGCCATTCCACCACGAAAAAGGACTTGGCCATTCCCACTGTTGCAGCCTCTTCCTCAGGAAATGGCAGCGGGGCACAGTCATCATAGGAAATTTTAATTGTGACCCTCGCGCAACCTTTCCTAACCTCGCGCCCGTGGTGCTTGCTTTGCTTATAAATATTTCCTTTTGCCACAAGCTTACGCCGCGTTTGCGAATCCTCATGAAGGAACAGATGGCATTCACACCCGTCCTAAGATAATAGGCAAGCGAATGAACATTAGTCAACTATTAAGAATAACTTAACAAAGCACTGTAATAAAGAAAAAAAAATTTTGAAGTATTAAAAGAAGCCGTCTAATTTTATTTACCTTGTATTCGCCTAAAGCACCGCCGTCAGAGGCTTTGATCGGGTCCGTAGGTGCAACATGTAGCATCTCCCAATCGGGCAACCTTGTAGGTATCAGAGGAGAAACAGGGCTCACAGGGATACAGGGACCGCTCCGGAGGTCTCTGGTGCAAGCTCTCATCCGGGGCATTATTCATGACGGTGGCTTTTAATGTATCATAATCGGTTCCCATCTTACCACATATAACCCCAATCATCATCTTCAGCTGTGTCTGACATTCATCTAGTTGGGCAGTGGTTTTCTGAAGCTGTCGCTTAGTTAAATCAAGTTCCTCTTTAAGCGACGGCTTTGTTTTCTGTGGGAAACCTCTGTGATACGTGCCCGCGTAGAATGGCCGCGATAACGACCGGGGTGATCGCGCTTGCCCGTTGCAATGACAAGAATGTCATTCCTACCCTCTGCAACGGTCTCTCCCCTGGGACTCGCGGGAACATAGATTTTCCTACACATGTTGCCAAATATAGTAAATGTAAATAGATCAATTAATATAAATAAATACACATATACAGAGATTATTCATTTATGTATATAAATTTTAAATATAAAATTGATAACCATAATTATAAATATAAATAAATACACATATATACAAATTAGTCATTTATTTACTTTACAGTGACAACTAGATAATAATAATTTGATATAAACATTTAATGACAACCAATTATTAATTAGCATTTCATCATAGATATCTAGTAATAAATAATCAGTTATAATAAAAATTCTATACACATAGACTTTAAATATTAAAATAATTGAAACATAAGAAAATGTATGGTGCAAAACTTACAATTTCCTTCGCTACACGCTCAGCCCAGCCTCTGGCGTGAAGTATTCCCCTTTTTTGTTCGTATGGGCATGTATCCAAAGTCATGACGGCCTGGCCCTGAATAAGAATCCTCGCCTTCTTCTTCGGACTGACCCTCCTCTGAAGGCTTCTTTCCGGATGCACTGACCTCCTCTCGTCATGCAACTGCTGCTTCAGCAGTCGGTAGCCACCGCGAGATAAGTTATGGTAGAAAGCATTTAAATTGGCATTCTTTGCGCTTTTCCACGAATGGCCTAGAGAGAAATATAATGAAAAATTATTATCCCTAAACTGAGCAATTTCAAATATCCAAAAAGAAGAAGGAAATCAAATTTTAAAAAAATATACCTGCCATTCTTCTGTCTCGCGGCTAGCCTTGAACTTAATCCATGTCTCCCTAGGGATAAATTTATATTCCAAACATGGGTCCCTACCCTTCATGGGACCATGTACATATTTCCCTAAATAGGATTTGAAATCTTTCCACCACCGTTTACCGGCATAACTAATCCACTTATCTTCGAGTTCTTCGGTGGACTCGAAAACAAATAATGCCTACAGTGAAAATTAGGAGTAAAATTTAGTGAGGAATTTGAGTAAAATTGTATGGAAGAATTAAGAAACAAAGAATGCATTAAATAAAGAAAATACCCGTATTTCCATCCAAACTCTCTTCTTGAGCTCCGCGGGAACTTTCGGCCATGATTCATATTCCACTAAGTCCACTTTGCTCCGGGCCGTATATGCCACAAAGGTAATCCACTGTACATGATGTACTCTAGGCTCGAGCCCGGAATCAAAAGAAATGTCAAGAGTTTCCCCATTCTTTCGCATTTCCAATAGGTCATTGCAATTTGTGGGCCCTCTAACTCTACTAGATTTAGTAGAAGAACCATCTCCATGCTCCGTATTGCTTTTTCTTTTTCGGGCCATTGAAAGTACCTTAAACTTCATTTACATAGAAAGAGAATTCAATATAACATATATGCAATGGCAACAAAAGCTTTAATGTCAAATACAAGAATGCTTGTAATGTTGAAAAAAAAGTGGTACATTCGCAAAATTCGCTACTACAAATACACAATTACCATTAACCAAATTAAACCAAATCAGGGCCAAAAAAAATTCCGTTTATAAAGGGGACCATTGATAAAGTAATTCACATTTCACAACCAACAACTAATGTGGAAAAAAGGCAATGTACATTCGCAAAATTCACTCCTAAAAATCCACAATTACCATTATCCAAATTAAACCAAATGAGGGCCAAAAAAAAGTGGACTTCTCAAGGGTACCATTGATAAAGTACTTCACATTTCACAACCAACAACTAATGAGAACATTCATTCATTTCTACTAAAGGAATAACATTTCACAAAGTGGAATCAACAACAAAGCATTTTCCTCATTATCACTAAAGGAGGAACACTAAATTGAATAAAAACCGAAATCAAACACCAATGTTCTAAAATTAATCAAGCAAAACCGAAATAATCATTTGAGTTTCTCATTTTCAAAAAAAAAACCGAATTTCAAAGGGTACCTAATGGAACATTAATCAAACCCTAGGTTCTCAACTTAAACAAACACTCAACAAACACACTCAATTCAACAAAACCCAAATGCTACAAACAATCAATAATCCAAAAACTTTCCAAGCTTTCATCACAGAGTTAAAACCGAAATCTACCATAAATATCAACCAACAAAATCCTAGTGCAATGGTAAGCATTTGCAAAATGTAAGGTTAAATACACAAAAGTTTAAAATGAAAGCATAGAAGGTGGAACCTTTTGGGTGAACTCAAAAAAAATCCAAGCTTTAAGTTTATATGGGAGGGTGGAAATGGAGAGCCGACCGACGGTGAATGCTTGGGCAGCCGAACAATCGGTGAATGCTTGGGCAGCCGACGGATGATCGGAAGGTGGAGGAGGTCGCCGGCGATGGGAGAAGCGGCGAAGAAGACGAACGGCCGCGGGAAGAAGCTTCGGGAAACAGGGGAAGTGAAGGGGAAAAGAAGGAAGAAGAAAGGAAGTGAATGAGGAGGAAATGAAAAAGGTAAAAATTTGAATTATAATTAATAACCGGGCTCGGTTCAACGGCGGTTCAACCGCAACCGCAGTTGAAAGTAATACTTTCAACTGCGGTTCAACCTTGAACCGCCATTGAAAGTATACTTTCAACTGCGGTTCAATATTGAACCGCCGTTGAAAGTATACTTTCAACGGGGTTCTAGGTTGAACCGCAGTTGAAAGTATACCTTCAACTGCGGTTGAACCATGAACCGCGAACCGCAGTTGAAGGTACACTTTCAACTGCGGTTCAATGTTGAACCGCCGTTGAAAGTGTACCTTCAACTGCGGTTCGAGATTGAACCGCGGTTGAAAGTCCGCACTTTTTCTCGGTTTAAGTAGAAAAAATTGGAGCCAATTCCCGCGCGGTCATATTTTAATATTAAATTTTTTTATTTTCCATTTTCAAAAATATTCCCACAATTTGGTAAATATAATAATACATACCCAGATTTTGTATATTTATTAATTATGTACACAATCTCGACTTTTATTAACCATTTCATAATTAATTTCAAATTTTTAATTGAACCACATATTTGCATTTAAATTTCCCGCGCGTGCTACTACACGTACAATAATTATTGGTCAAACATAAAAATTAATAATTTCCGTAACTTTAATACATGTAAGAGCCAAGAAAGTAATAAGCTTCATTATGTTCCCTAAAATTCCTACTTTTTCGACTTGGCGAACGGGATAAAAAAATCAAATCCACAAATGCATTAGGTACGTATAGTAATATAAAAATTAATTAATAAAATTTAAGTGGCCGAAAAATTTTTTGCTGAAAGTCATTAGGACTTTATGAGCATTATTTGAAATTAGCTAGAAGTTTGACTTTTAGACTTTTAAATACTTAGAAGATGAAAATTGGTCAAATGAAATTAGAATGATATTTTAAATATGCTAAGACCAATTTTGAAGTTAAAATACTCAAGAAAAGATGAGTTAGGCAAAATAGAGAAAAATTTGAGAAAATTTGAAATTTGCATTTGATTGATGAGTCTTTGAGTGATATAACCCTAGAATGCCATGTTTTAGAGTTAAAATGATGCATTAGGATCTATGTCATCTTTGGTATCTTGAAATTCATGCACATGTTAAAACGGTTGAAAATTTTCCTTTCAAGATAGCAAGAATTAAGCCTGTTTGCATTACATAAAAATGGTTGACCAAGTGGTTGACTTTTTAAATATACATGCTTTAGCTTATTTGAGAGTTTAAGAATTAACTTATTGATTATTTTAAGTTGCTCACATGAGAAAATTAAGGATATATGCTTCAAAATGGCAAGCTTCAATTGAAAAAACTTGACCAAGTAGTTGACTTTGAAAATATGAATGCTTTGGATTGTTTGAATCTTTATGCATAACTACTTGAGCCTTTGAAGGTGCTTGGATGATATATAAAATGCTTGATAGAAACTTGAATTTAGCAACTTTCAAAATTCAAAACTTAATATAATTAAGCTTGAAAAACGTTGACCGGTAGGTTGACTTTGCACATATGCATGATTTGAAATGTTTCATTCCTTTGAATGTCAAAGCGAAAATCCAGGAAAAGGGTGGCGCTTCACTATATATCTATTTACATCTTAAGAGTCACCGCGGTTAATTTATGAAAATCGGGAAAAAAAACTTAATAGAGAGTAGGGTTTAGGGGTTAGGGGTTAGGGTTTAGGGTTTAGGGTTTAGGGTTTAGAAAATGATATGAAAATAGAAAATTCATGAGTAGCGCGGGAATTGGCTCCAAAAACTAATTTTCTACGGCGGTTCAATCGAGAACCCGCCGTAGAAAGTATTTTCTACGGCGGTTCATGTTTGAACGTTCATGTTTGAACCGCCGTAGAAAGTTTGATTTCTACGGCGGTTCAAAGTTGAACCGCCGTAGAAAAGTAGTTTTTGGAGCCAATTCCCGCGCTACGTACGTACGCATGGATTTTCAATTTTTTTGTACCAAATTCAAAATACATTATATATATATATAAGAATTAATTATAAAAGTTGTCTTAAAGTATTCAATTATTCAAATGAAAATATTTTATTTATGTAGTGGAAATTTACAAGATATCGAGAGCATAGAGGATCGAGAGAGTTGGATATATATGATGTGCATCAAGAGGGGAAAGGAGAAAAGCGAAAGATGTATATATATATGTATGTATAAACAGATATGTATATATATATGTTTGTAAATTAATGAAATCCAATGTTTATTTAATTTTTTTCGGCCACTTAACTAATATTAATTAATTTTTATATTACTATACGTACCTATAATGCATTTGTCGAAAAAGTAGATATTTAACGGAACATAATGAAGCTTATTATTTTATCGTCTCTTACATGTATTAAATTTACGAAATTTATTAATTTCTATATTTGACCTATAATTAATAAATATACACAATCAAGGTATGTATTATTATACTTACAAATTTGTGAGATTAGTTATTTGAAAAATGGAAAAAACAAATTAATATTAAAATATGCCCGCGCGGGAATTGGCTCCAATTTTCTACGAGGAGACCTTTCAACGGCGGTTCAACAACGAACCGCCGTTGAAAAAAGAATCCACCACAGTTCACGAGTGAACCGCCGTTGAAAGTGGACTTTCAGCGGCGGTTAAACATTGAACCGCCGTTGAAGATACACTTTCAACGGCGGTTAAGAATTGAACCGCCGTTGAAGTTCCACTTTCAATGGCGGTTCAATGTTGAACCGCCGTTGAATATACGACCCGGTTAATTAAAGTTCAAAATTTTTGAACGTTCTTTTCCTCCCTCATTCTCTTCCTCTCCACTCCCATTTTTTCCCCTGCATTTCCCCTGTTTCCCGAACCCGCTGACAAGTAATTTATAAAGAGTTAAATATAAAATAAAAACAAAATGAACTGCGTATAGATTTCCCTGGAAATTTTACCAAAGTACTACTCCTTGGAAGAAAATAATAATAATAATACAAGAAACATTTATTCTTAAATAAAAAACAAGGAAATCTATTTTCCGGAAATTTTGACAAAGTCTCCCCTATAAATGTAACGTACTTCCTGTAAATTCGATGCACATATACTTCAATACTTCACTAAAATTCCAACTATTTTGAATAATACGGAATTCAGTTTCAAATCACTTCAGACAGAATCTCCTCTGCTTGTTTTTTACCAAAACACAAGTGCAATTTAAGATCAGCACATAAGTTTCACACAATTTCAAAAAATAACATATTCATTTATAAACAGTTCCGCATATGAAGTCCCTGGAAATTTTGTCCCTTGATTGCGCGGCTTCATCCGAGGTGTGACCTGTTTCAATCCCACAGTACGAAGGATAAAAATAAATGTTGTTAAAAATTTATTGAATCCTCTCTTCATTAAAATCAAAGAAACATATACAAATACACAAACACACATACACACCCACGGGAATTGAAGTTTAATAAAAACAAACAATATACCTGAAAATGATTCTTAACTTATTCTCTTTCTCTTAAGGGACACTTGATCCTCGAACCATAATCCTTCGCTGTGGTCATCACGAAGTATGTATTTATCAAGTTTCCTATCTTCCTCATCTGCTCTCGGTTCAGGTAACCCACTAGAGAAAGGGCCAGCCTCATGAAGCCCTTCTTCTGTATCTATCCCTTCCACACCGTGATGTTGTTTACCATGAAGAACAACAGACCAATGTTCGTCGCAAGGATCGGTGATATAAAAAACTTGTTTCGCCTGCGATGCAAGTATAAATGGTTCCCCCTTGAAACCCTCCCGATTGAGGTTGACCAAGGTAAAACCCAATGGATCATCAGTTCGAACCCCACTATTGTTATCAACCCATTTGCAGCGAAATACAACTACTTTGAAACAAACATAGTCAATCTCCCAAATATCTTCGATCACCCCGTAATAAGCCATGCTTGCATACAATGGATTTTTATCCTTCCTGCTAGAAACATGTAAAGCCTCTGAGATTAATGTAACACCACTGTTTTGTGTCGTACTCTTCTCATCTTGTCTCTTAGTAGCAAATGAATATCCATTTATGTCATAGCATGAAAATGCTCGTACCGCAGGGCTGGGCCTAAATGCCAACCATTTCAATGTCTCCGAAACGTCTTTGCCCAGGACAGCATTACCAAACCAATAGACAAATGTCCGAATATGTTCATTGAGCACACGTTGATCCGTCCGAGCAGGATAAGACGTTCTTATTGACTGTATGTGGTCTGTCACATAGGGCGCAACTTCTTCAGAATTGCGCAGAATGTAGAGATGCGCCTTCATTAATTCAACATTAGACGGCAAAAAAAATTTTCCTCCCCTTCTGCCTATACCTGTAATCCTCCCATCGTGCCGATTCTTAGATATTCCAATGGATGCGGTCCTGGCCAAGTACTCAGTGCAAAACTCAATTACCTCCACAGTTATATAACCTTCAACAATACTAGCATCAGGACGACAACGATTCTTCACATACCCCTTATATACTTTCATATATCGCTCGAATGGGTACATCCATCGCAAATGAACAGGCCCGCAGATTTTTATCTCTCTGACCAAATGAATCACCAAATGCACCATAATATCAAAGAAGGCGGGTGGAAAATACATTTCTAATTGACAGAGGACAACAGTTATTTCATCTTGTAGCTGATCAAGTCTTTTGCGCGCGATAACCTTGCTACATATAGCATTGAAGAAGAAACAAAGTCTTGTTATACTGGACTTAACATGCTTGGGCAATATCGAGCGAATAGCTACAGGCAACAATTGCTGCATTAAGGCATGGCAATCATGAGACTTCAAACCAACCAGTTTTAAATCTTTCAAGGAAACAAGTCTGCTTACATTTGAAGAATATCCAGATGGAACTTTGATGCTACGCAAACTTGAACACAGTTGTTTTTTCTCCTTTCTGGACAAAGTGTGACAGGCAGGGGGTAGATATGTGCGTTGTCCTCGAGCTACCGGTGCTAAATTTGCTCTTATGTTCATATCAACCATATCAAGTCTCGCGTTATAACCATCCTTAGTTTTACCAGGGATGTTCAAGAGCGTACCTAAGAGGCTTTCGCAAATATTTTTCTCAATATGCATAACATCGAGACAATGTCTGACATCCAAGTTCTCCCAGTATGGAAGTTCAAAAAATATGGATTTTTTCTTCCAACAACCTGTATCATTGTTGCTGGACTCCGAAGTTTTACCAAACTCAACATTAATGTCCGTCACACGAGCTTTCACCTCTGGCCCGCTCAAGGGTTCTGGAGCTTTTCTGAACTCTTGGAATCCATTGAATGCTCTTTTCATACGGCGATACGGATGAGTCTCGGGAAGAAATCTGCGATGCCCAAGGTATACTGTCTTCCTCCCATGTGCAAGCTGACAAAAATCTGTACTCTCCTCACATATTGGACATGCTTTATGCCCTTTAACAGAGTACCCAGACAAGTTTCCATAAGCAGGAAAATCATTAATGGTACAGAACAACATGGCACGTAATGTGAACATTTCTTCACGGTAGGCATCAAACACAGGTGCGCCTTCATCCCATAACTTTTTCAAGTCTTCAATAAGAGGAGCAAGATACACATCGATGTCATTTCCTGGTTGCCGTGGGCCTGAAATCATTAGAGACATAAGTATGTACTTGCGCTTCATACACAAGTAAGGCGGCAAATTGTAAATAACCAACATCACCGGCCATGAGCTATGTGTGCTACTCATACTGCCAAACGGGTTCATTCCATCAGTTCACAGACCAAGCCTCAAATTTCTTGCTTCTCCCCCGAAAGAAGGATACATTGAATCAATCTTTTTCCACTGATCTGAGTCTGATGTGTGCATTATCACCTTGTCATCATCACTGGGAATACACCGATCCGAATGCCATGTCAATAGTTTTGCATCTTTTTCATTAGCGAACAACCGTTTAAATCTCGGTATTATAGGAAGATACAACAGAACCTTAGCCGGCGACCCCTTCTTTTGCGCATCAGAACTGTCTTCAACAACATCAAACAGCTGCTTGTTTTTGTATCGGGGAGTGTTACACTTAGGACATCGTAATAAATCCTTATACTCATTCCTGTAGAGGACGCAATCATTTGGGCAAGCGTGGATCTTCTTATACTCCATATCCATTGGACACAACATTTTTTTCGCCTCGTAAATTCGATCTAGAAGTTCATTATCTTCTGGGAGCATATCTTTCAATACCCTCAATAAGGCTGTAAAACTAGTATCTGACCACCTATTTGCCGCTTTCAAACTAAACAACTTCAAAACACTAGACAATCGTGTATATTTACTGCAACCCTTGTATAGAGGCTTCTCATTGTCACCCAAAATCGAAGCAAGAACTTCCGGTTTATCAGCAAAATCCTCGGCCACGTCCTCAATCATGGCATCTAATCGATCTCTAGTAATCGCATCATCTCCTTTTGCATGAGATTTTCTTTGCTCAGGTAAACCATCAATACTTTCACCATGCCAAATCTATAGTTTATAAGAAGGATCAAACCCGTGCCGATATAAATGGAATCTTATTGTATATGAGTTATCAAACCGCGCCCCATTTTTACAAGATTTGCACGGACAATGAACGTACTTTGTATTCTTATAAGCGAATTGAATGAAATTCTCAACTTCTCTCGCATAAGAATCGGAGGTCCGATCACCACAGAACAAGATATTTCGATCCATGTGTAACTAAGACCTTGAAATAATTAAAAATACCAAATAATAATTCAACAAACAATGTACAAAGTATCAAGTTGCATGCTTGTCTTAGCACATGTCATAATACTTATGTTAGTCATATATGTGCAAAACTACTATAATACCTCAATGAAAAAAATAATGCAATGACAACACATGCGCAATAGACATAATCGAATGAAGAAGAAACTCTAAGTTTTTCATTCATGCATTTCGTCAAACACATAAAATGCATAAAAAAATAATACACACTCTAAGTAGTGCTAATTATATGAACATCATCCATTAAAAATCAAACACTATAAATCAAATTACATCACCGAAAACTACATAGTATAACTAAATAGGGTTCCACACTACTAAGGTTCGCCACATACATGGAATATATGCAACTTTAATTTTCAGCCATGCAGCTACCATAAATAAAAATAAATGCTATAGGATGACATATCTAAAGTACAAGCATAAGCAATTACTGGAAAATTTTACAAGTTTCTAACCTTTAGGTGGTAAATTTTTGCTCCAAATGACGATTCTTTAGGTTCAACGTGCAAAACCGTAGTAGAAATTTGGAGACAGACACTCTCGGGCGCGATATGGGAATACACGGTGTTATTTAGGTTTTAAACGGCGGAGAAAATTAAACCGCCATAGAAAGGGGACTTTCTACGGCGGTTGGAGGGCAACCGCCGTGGAAAGTGGACTTTCCACGGCGGTTGGAAGGTAACCGCCGACTTTCCCCGGCGGTTACCTTCCAACCGCCGTGGAAAGTCCACTTTCCACGGCGGTTTCCCTCCAACCGCCGTAGAAAGTCCCCTTTCTACGGCGGTTTATCCCAACCGCCGTAGAAAGTCCGTTTCTACGGCGGTTCATTTTTAAACCGCAGTAGAAAGTCCTGTTCTACGGTGGTTCATTTTTAGACCGCTGTAGAAAGTCCACATTCCTTTTATTACTGCGGTTTTCTATTTTCCGCCGTTAATTCGCAGCCGTTAAAGCTCCGTTTTGTAGTAGTGTTTATAAAATATTTGGGGTATCACTGAGGATATATTACATATGGGGGTAAGTGTATTATTTCCCTTTTTACCAGTAAGGGTGTTAGTGAACAAAGTACAAACTTAAAATTTAAGGAAAGCTCATATTTTGATTATCAACAACTCCATCCGTTTCATAATTAAGAATAATTCATTCAATGTACAACACCCAAAATAACTTGTTTTACCATATTGCATACTTAAAATTATTTTATTAAGAGACAATGATTTTCAACCTGTTTGATAATAAAAATCTAAAATTCTTAATTGATTAAACACTACTTATTTCTTTTATATAAAAATTTAAGATATAAACATATATAAGTTATTACTTATCATTAAATGGTGTACGTAATAATATTTTAGTAATTTATATTTTATTTATGAAACTATCCCTCTCATTTTATTGAACAGTATATTTTATATTTTTATATCTTTTTTAGTTACCGTATATGATCCCAAAAAAGAAAAAGAAAAAACTTATCATAAAATTCCTATTTTTATGTAGTTATTCAAAACTAATGCAAAGACAAAATTACACATTTTTAATAACTCACCATTCAATGAACGTAGCATTTATCAAACAATAACAAGTAATTAAGCATTTGGTTCAAATGTCGAAAACTAAAATCTCACCATTCACATATAAGCTATTTAATTAATTCACCATTATCGTTTCAGCATTTAACATCATTCAAATATAAGTATTAATTTTTATCAAACGACTTTCAACATCATTCAAATATAAACACTAATTTTTATTAAACGAACTTTGGTTTTCTTGTTGTGTAATGATAGTTGACATGCATTTATCGACCTTCAACATCATTCAAATATAAGTGCACAAGAGGGTTTTGATTTTTGAACGTAGTCTGTTTTAGGTAGAAGATGAGAATAGTATATATATCTATCTGTCTCATTCAGCCCGGCCTTTAAATTCCACGACCTGTGTCTCTTGTCTTAATAGCTCTCGACTTTTAAGTCATATGAAACATTTGTACAACAAAAAATAAATATTTAAAATCATAAGAAAAACAATCTATAAATAATTAATTGAGAAACAGGCATTAGTGTAGTACCAGCAATAACTATATATATCACAAACTTTTAGTGATCCACCTATATAAAATTAAAACAGTCAAGTTTTTAAAATATTTTTTTTCAATACATCATGAGATAGTTTCTTACCAAACTGTTTGACATGTGCTTTTTTCTTTACTACATGCAATATTTCAATCCTTAAAATTAATACTTTTTTTGTCAAACAAGCGTTGCCTTTTTGTTTTTAAATACATACATAAAAATATTTATTTTTATGTGAGACTGATTATAGAGTTAATATACGCATTAGACATTCATTTGCCATAAAATATTTACTTTTTGAGTTGACTTGATGTTAAAATAGATACTTCATATATCTCTTTGGATTATAAGTTAAAAGGAGAAAAGTACATGGGTAACAAAAATAATCATAACTTTCTAATAAAAATTCGAAACTATATATGATGTTACCATTTAGTTGGGGGAAAACTCACTTTTTAAAATTACTTTGATTTTATAATTAAATTGGACAAAATGTCTATCTTAATATGCACCAAAAAAAAAAAAAAAATGAAGAAGGGAAAAACTAATTAAATAACTTATAACACAAGGGTGTGGGAATATACGATGACCACTCAAATACTATTTATGCTTGTTAGGCATCTTTCATTTGGCGCCATATCATGACTAGGTTCACATATACTTTTTATTTTTATTTTTTTTATTGGATTACAAGTTCACATATACTTTGATACTAGAAACACATACTTTGATTCCATGCACACAGATGGAAGTCTATAAATAGAGCAATAAAACAAGTGTTTAGTAAGTAGCAAAATTAAGCTTCGACAGATCAGATGTTTCCCAGAGTACCCTCATACACTTCACTGGGGCACATATTTTTTTTAGTTGCCCATTAATTTCAAATGCTCTAAAAGATATATTGCTGCCTATTGTTGGGGGAACTTTTGGATCCATTTGATGTATAGCACTATATGCAATTAGCGTATTTTAAGATTTTTTGTTTCATATATATAATTAAATTACTCCTTGTTTGTGTTTATGTTTTTTTTCCCAGGTTTTCAGGATTTGTAATTGAATGGGAAAAAGACTAGGGAGCTCTCCAACTTTTAATTGCAGTCGTATACTTTTGACTCTCAAAGATATTTTTTATTTTTTCTAATACTGAAACTCTTAACTGCGATAATCTTAGTCCTTCTCTTAACTTTGTGTTGGATCAAATGAAAACACAATCTCATGCATGGGTTAAGTGTAAATTTTCTAAATCATTAATATATATATTCATTATCATATGGTATGTTCAAATTTAAATCTGTGTATCTTTTTTGAACTTACTAATGAGTACTTATTTGCCTTTTCCTTTTTCCCTAAGGACAAGAAAGTAAGAACTTTAGCAATAAATGTTAGAACTAAGTACTGTTCAAATATAAATGAGAGAATATCATCTGTCCAAATTTTTCGGTCATATCCTGTTCAAATATAACTATGTCATTTTAGGTAAAAATATTTAACGAAGTGACATTGTTCTAAAGTGAAGTTACTTTATTTTGCTAATTTAGATAGGATAAGCCCGACAAAATAACTTTGACACCTTATCTCACTCCGGTAAGATCGAGCTGACCAAATCGGAAGTGTAAATGCTTGATGTTGAAATTTGCATGCAAAACTTGACTTAGTTCTCCGACTAATCAATCATATTCTTCCACTTTGCATCAGATTGAGAAAAAACTAGATTGCTTTCACAGATAAACACAAGGCAAACTGGAATTCATACCCACATTAATTGCAGACTATGACTCCTTGCCAATAACAACTGATGTGACGCAAATCGTCCGTCAATGGATGCTTCTTGTAGCCCAATAGGAAATCTTGTGCGGCAAGGTCCACTCCTGTAGCTGCTAACCAAAGAAAAAGGAAGCAAAGCTGAAAACTGGGCTGGATGGCTCGGATTAACTCAGATGAAGGGGAAACTGAAGACTGTGGAGTATTCTGATGACAAATGTAAACGCGCAGGAGAAATGCGGCGCTTTCCCCCGGTGTAACTCTGGCGGTCAAGTTAATAAGGTTGAAGAAGATGAACAGTATGCACTAAGAGCTCAAATGTAAAAGATTGCGTACCTCCCTAAGTCTGAAGACTTAGTATTTATATCAAGACTCAGATTATGCCCGTTGCAATGTAATAATCAGCATTTCCAATTGCTATGTCTCTCTGCATATCCAACTGCTCCTGTCATCATAATCTAACTTATGGCTTCTTTCACGCCATCGTTCTGAGTGATTTCTGCATGCATTCAAAATGTATGTCTAATCCTACTATGACTTTTACCTACTGTGTTAGTGCCTTTACTAGTTCCGACCTAACCTCTATGACTCGGTGGTGATGGCCATTGGGATGAATATAGGAAAACTTAGTGGGACCGACCTAAAGTTTAAACCGATCTAAGCTTATGTCTTTGGCTCGGTTTTATGGAACTTTCCGACTTAAACTTGGTTTTAGAACTTTCAGATATTTTTACCTTTTTAACTGTTTATCCTTTCTTTCGTTCATTGGGTCTGGCCCAATGAAGGCCTATTTTTATGCACACCAACAATATTCCATCACATATCTCCAACAGCCAACTGCATTATGTATCGATGGACACCCCAATAAGCCCTAGATATTCGTGGTTGTTATTAATCAAGTTTTCCTATAAATAGGATTCAACTTTCTTCAGATTTTCTCATCCAATTCTCATAATTTTCAGAAGTTTGATCAATTTGTTCTTGAAAAGGAATAATGGGTTCTAAGGCACTCCTTTTAGTTTGCATTTCCTTGCTTGATGATTACCTCAGAGGTGGCGGCTAGAGACTTGGCTGAGACTTCAGTGGATGAATGTAAGATACATTTTTACGTACAATTTTTGCAATTTTCTCTAGCTTGGAGTGTGTTTACATACACATTAAGTACTAATTAATGTATTTTGCTTATTGATATTATGTGCAGCAACAACTGCTGAGAATACTAATACGGTAGAGGAATCCCAGAATTATGGTGGCTGTGGATATGGAGGAGGTTATGGTGGCTATGGAGGACGCGGTGGCTATGGTGGCTACGGTGGATGTGGTGGATATGGAGGCCATGGAGGTTATGGTGGCCGTTATGGGGGAGGCCGTGGTTACGGGGGCGGTTATGGTGGAGGCCGTGGTAATGGTGGCGGTTGTGGCGGGGGTCATGGTTACAGTGGGGGCAATGGCGATGGTTATGGAGGTGGTCATGGTGGTGGTTATGGTGGTGGTTATGGTAGCCGTGGCGGGGGCGGCATTGGTGGCTATGGTGAGATGGCTAACGAGCCATAAAGAGCTGGTAGCATGCCTGAGTATGCTTTTTATCAAAAAAGCTCATTGTAATAGATATAAGTTTGTATTTGAGGTTAATTTGAAATATGAATAAGAGCTGGTGGTATGAAGATCATTTTGGTGTCCAAAATTAATATTATTTAAAGGGTAGAAAGAAAATTTTAATAAAATTTAAAGAGTAATTATGCATATGGTTATGATTATAATGGATCGATTGTGGTAACATATACAAGAGATTTAAGGTCAGCAAAATAGTCAGTATTCCAAGTATATTTTAATCAATTTTAATTGTACATTGTAATGTCTATTATTCGCTCTAATTCAAAATAAATGACGTTTTCGAAGTAATTTCAAAATAAATGACATTTTAACAATTGGCACAATTTTTTTTTGGAATTACCCTTATCTTAACTTATTTACTAAGAGTTATTGATTATTTCAAATATTATAACAATTATCAATCAAATGATAGTGAGTATAAATGCGTAATGCGTATCTATCAATTAGAGGACATTTAGGGGTTTTGCAGATTTCTTTTAATAGAAAACTGTGCCCTCGATTAGACAATCATACGTTTGCCAATGACTACTTTTAATTTAATTTTTAATTTAATAGTTAATAGTGTTTGTCACCAAGTAAACGTATAAATTTAAAGTTGACGACAAAAAGTTATATATCTTCGACCGTAAGAGCGTTGATGCGTGCATAAAATTTAGCATATATGTGTCTTGTACATTTATGTTGTAGAAACAATCATGACGTATGAATTTTGATATAAAGTGTATAGCATCTTATATAGTGTGTAGCTACGTATGTATAACGCAATTATAAGTTAGTTGTTAATGTATCGCTCACTATTGAATGTATTGCATATGGTTGTTAATGTATCACAGTTTGCTTAAAACAAATTCGAAAATCACACCTGAAGTGAAAAAACAGCGTATTGATTTTAAATTCGAAAGCACCGCATATCTGATGAAGAAAACACGCGTATCGGATTTGACATTTTAATATTGCATAATAATGAAAATAAATGTATATTGAATTTAGTTTTTAACTTATCATATATGTTGGGTATCTATTCAAATTCCTAGCATAATTAGTATTGGGCTAGTTAATCTTGCCCCCATTAGGGTTTCTCTTTTTCTATTATAAATATGTTAGGTTTGTAACAGATTAGGGTATACTAAACAGAGAGTATCAACCCATACGGGGTGTGGAGGGAAGGCAGGCCTTCTGTAGCTCAGAGATGGTGTGCTGCCGTGAGATCATAAGAGATGATATATTCCTGCTTATGTCCCCGACGTCAACGTTGAGGAGTCATCCTGAAGTCATAGGAGACGTGCGTTCCTGCCTATGCTTCCGGCGTTATTGGTGGTGGTTGTTCTAAGGCTATAAGAGATGATAAAGATTCATGTTTATGCATTCGATGACGAGATCGAAAGAAGGGGGAGTGATAATAGAATAGAGGGCGATGACTTCTTATGTTGAGAGAGTATACATTGTAAACTCTTCTATTATTTTATTCCCAATCACTACTACAAAAAGGGGCTTTAATGGCGGTTATTTAGCACATTTAACTGCAGTTTTTGTCCATTTTGAACCGCCATCTATCCGGCAGCCGTAGAAAGGTTGTGGACTTTCTTACCTTTCTACGGCGGATGTGAACCGCCATAGAAAGTTCGGACTTTCTACGGCGGTTCCTAAGCGAACCGCCGTAGAAAGTTAGCTTTCTATGGCTGCTGTTTTTTTCAAAACCGCCGTAGAAAGTATCAAATTTGTAAAAAAAAAAATTTAATATTTCATTTTTTTATCTCTGCATTCAAAAAATATATATCAAAAATAGCAAGAACAGCCGTAGAAAGTTTTTGATATATATATATATATATATATATGTATCAACTTTATTCAATATATATATATATATCAAAACTTCCATGCTAATAAACCGAACAACCACCAAACTTCACAAAATTATAAATTTGAACATACAATAACCCACCGATTTAACACTAATCAAACCCGAATTTAATCATTCATCATCTCACCAAACCCGAATTTAACACAAATAATAAACCCTAGGCCAATCACAATAATCAAGTAACAATAAAATTTGTAAAGCTTAAATAAAGTTAAAACTATTTGATATTACCTTTTTTATGATTTGAAGCCCACAACAAGGACCGATTGTGGTGAAATTATGATGGGGGATTAACTCGTGGTGGGTGATGGCCGATTAAGAAACTATCTCCGGAGTTGGGTGACGACGGATTTGTTATCAAAGCCGCCGGAAGAACGGCTTCGGGGGAAGACAAGAGAAAAAAACCGGAGGCGAGAGAATGGGTGCCGGCGACGAGAAAATGGCTTCGATTTGCTGGAGATGGAAACAAGGGAAGCCACGGTTGGCTGGAGATGGAAACAAAGGGAAACCCTTAAAATTCAAACAAAATCAAGTTTCTATGGCGGTTTTTATTAGAAATGGACTTTCTACGGCGGTTGTAATTAAAACTGCCATAGAAACTTAATTCCTATGGCTTATGAAGAAACCGCCATAGAAAGTAACTTTCTATGGCGGTTATTAAGAAACCGCCATAGAAAATAACTTTCTACGGCGGTTTTAATTACAACTGCCTTAGAAAGCTCGTAATTGTGAATTCCTGCCCGTTCCTCTATTCCTATTAATTTCTAGTTTTTCTTTTTTTGTAAATTAATCCCCAAATGTTTTTAAATTTAATAATAAATATGTAACACGGTGGTTTTTTTAAATTTGAAACACACTTTCTATGGCGGTTATTTTAAAACTGCAGTAGAAACATACTTTCTACGGCGGTTAGAAATAAAACCGCCGTAGTAAGTAACTTTCTACGGCGGTTAATCAAAAACCGCCGTAGAAAGTTGTAAGAAAACCACTGTAGATAATGTCTAGCTAAAACCGCCGTAGAAAGTCCGTACTTTCTTTTTAATGGCAGTTTTGGTCTTTCCGCCGTTAAAAGTCCTTTTTGTAGTAGTGAATATCCAATGAAGTAGTAGTGAGTAGTTGTGTGGAGTAGATCGGCTGAGATCAAACCATGTTGAAATTTGTGTTGTTTCTTTTCTGTTTTTCAATTCCGCTGTAGTGTTCTTATTGAATGTTTCTTCCAACAAAGGGTTTAAAGATCTTGAGGGTATTTTTCCTAACATCATATATCAATTTAACTAGTGAAATATTATCATTGATTTACGTTAAACTCTCTTTTATGCTTAGAGACCATAGTTAGCTAGCACTCTACAAGTTTGAATTGAAACAGTGGAGGGGTCAAAATTGAAGTGCCGTACGTTTTCTTGTTCCGAAATAACAGTTGCCTTTTACCTACGAGGCAACGAATATGGACACAAGAAAATAAAGAATATATTCAGCAAATGTCGAGGTTTCGAATTGAACCAAGTCCCGTTTTGTAAAGATGATGAGAAGATGAGAATCGTATCTATGGTTCCCATTCATTCTGTCCTTTCCATTCCACGACTGGTGGCCCAAGTCTAATAGCTCTCGTGTATTAATAGTTCTGTTCCGATCCAAAATAAAATAAAATTGTTTTATAGGCAATAATAATATTGAAAATAAATGACGTCTTAACAAAAAAAAAAAAACTTTGTTTTCCAACTTACTCTTATCTTAACTTATCTAACTAAAAATTAATAATTAATTATTTTAAATACCTACTAATCATCTGATTATTAATTGAAGTTGTTTATTAATACGGAGTATTAAGTGAATTAAAATTTCTAGTAACAAATTACAATAGTTAAAGGTTTTCTTGTCAGAAAATTTTAAAAAATTCTAAAATAATTGTTATTATGGATTAGAGTATATCATAACAAACACAGTCTATAGACGATTAATTCAGAAAATAAGCATTAGTGTAGACCTGCAATAACTTGTCACTAACATTTTTGTATCCCACACGTACCTATGACTATGTCTGTCGACTGTCATATTTTTAAAACAAAAATTTCTCGATAAAAGTGTGGTAGAAAAACACTCCTCAACATCTTTGAATCACTTATTGTGGGAAATACTCAATAAGAACACAACGGTGGAATCGAAAACGGAAAACAGAAACACAACTATATGACATGTTCTTTACTGAAGGTTTGAGTTTTGGTTTTTGGAAAATAATTTTATATTGTAAAATGTGTATTGAAAATATAAAAAAGCTAAAAAGTAAAAAGTTGTATTGGAAATAATAAAAACTTATTATAATATATTAAATTTACTGTTGAAACCAAAACCAAATTTCAAACCAAAACGTAAAGAACATACCCTTAACGTGGTTTAATTTATGGGAATACACTATTCCAAATAAATATAGAGAATTATAGAATAGAAAAGTTATGGTTTGTATGTTTTCTCTCCCAACTTACAGAGCATTTTTTACCTCAATTCTATTCAACCCTTCCCTCACAGTTCTCTCTAGTTTCATCTCTTTCTAAAATGAGATCGGTTAGCCTTCTCTACTTCTAGTTTATTATAAACAACGTCTATTTATACTAAAACTAGTGAAACCCTACTCGGTTTAGTTTCCTAATCAATTCAGAATTACAAAACTAGGCTCAATACAAATTAAATTAGAATTTTGAGGAGATACCACAATAAAGTGTTACGTTTCTAATTGTTCACGACCATAGTTGTCGAATCGAGATACGTATCGTGTATCGAAAATGCTATTCACGATACGCGTATCGTATCGTGTATCGTATCGTAAGATACGTTTGCATATAATACTATAATACAAATTTTATAGATATTGAATATATATATATTAAAAAATATATCATAATTATATATATTTTTGCTATACATATATAAGTATAAAAATTATAATTGATTGTTTTCTATAATAAATGGTTAAAGGAAAAAAAAAAGAATGATCAATTAAAAATAAAGGAAATTTAGCAAGAGATAAAGGAAAACAATTAATAATAGATAAAAAATTAAGGGAAGAATGAATTGTGCAGCAAGATTCGAACACACAATCACAAAGTAAGAACAGTAGTCCTGAACAGATAAGCTAGCCAGGCTGATGTAGGATAAATCAAATCTCAATAAATAAATACGTTCAGAAATGACAGGGCAAGGTTGAAAAAGCTTTGTCCCACATCGGATTTACATGAATGAGTAAAGTGCTTGAACTCTTATAAAAGAGGGCCAAACCACCATGTGTTAGCTTAAGTAAAATGGCTGTGTTGAGACGTGTATACACATGTCCCACCTCCTCCTTAGCCATTTGAGCTTGAGTTGATCTCGAGCTTGGACGAGTACGAGTTTAATTTTTAGGTTTAACTTGAAATTTTTTGAAAATTTTAAAAATTTGAAGGGAGGAAAAAAAATGTCTGAGTTGTACGATACCAAAAATCGTATCGAATCGTAAAATTTTGTACGATTCACTATCAATTGCGATACGCTCATACGAGTATCGTATCATACGATTCTAACAAATATGTTCATGACCCTATTTAATGAGGGTATGACTCATTACGTTCCCCTCCTTTGGGTGCAATCAATCCTGCCAGCCACTTAAGCGGCTGTTCCATTAAAGAAAAAAAAAAAGAAGAATAACTTTCTAATACATTATATCTGAAAAATCGAAACTATATTATGTATATGATGTTACCATTTAAGTGGGGGCAAATTTTATTTTTCACAATTTTATTACTTTTATTTTATAATTAAAAAGGACCAAATGTCTATTGTTGAGTATATAAATCGCGCTGAGGCTAGGACGATCGAGGCCAGCGAAGACGATGACCGAGATATATAATGGGGGCGAAAGGGAAGAGGACCACAGCACAGACCGTCCGTAACAAGAGAACCTATGGACGAGTGACACGTGTTCTGGACGAGTTGAAGGCCTTCATTGGTTTGGCACGGCGATCGAGAAGGCGGTTATTCCTTATGATTATCCTGTCGCGTCATCAGCTGATGTGGCATGTTGCTTCACCAACAAGGTTCAAGCAACTTGAAACATTGATAAATACTCCATCACCTCTTCATTTTAAGGGTATGGAATTCATACTTAGTCTTTCTTTATGATATTTGCTACACTTATAACTTAGGTATCTGGGTGGAATCGGTGAGTAAGTCCCAAAAGTAGGTATCAGAAGTCATGACGAGGTCAGCCAGGCTCGGCACAGATTGCAGCTTCAACATCTATCTTAATATACCAAAAAAAAAAAAAAAAGGGAAAAAACTAAATAACTTATAACACAAGGGTGTAGGAATATACGATGACCACTCAAATACTATGCTTGCTAGGCATCTTTCATTTGGCACCATATCATGACTAGGTTCATATATATACTTTCAGGGGCGGAACTAGGGGGGAGCTGGAGGGTGCTGAAGCACCTCCCAAGCTCCAAAATCTACCATAGTAGTAGGCAAATTTAATTTTTCCAGCACCTGTCAAGTGCTGGAAAAACCAGTGCAGCTCGGCCGGCGGGAGCGTTTTGGTCTCTTGCCTCTTGGAGAAGAAGGAGCAGACAAAAGTTGTGGGCTGATTGGCCCACCTTCCACAATCCACTAAAATAATGTGATGTGTGCTGCAAGAGGCCACACGCCACAAGGAGGAGAAAAAAAATTCGTAAGTGGCCTAAACATCATTATTAAAGGAAGTGGGGTGATTGGCCCACCTTCCACTAAAATATTCTCTTCATTCAAAATAAAAAACCCTTTCACTCCATTTTTTTTTTATTTCAGCTGATGTCTCCCTTGGCGAGTCGGCGGCGGGCGGCTCCTCCATGTCTCCCAGTCCCACCGGCCACCCATTACGCAGTAAGCAGCAAGCAGCAAGCAGCAAGAGGTTTTGCTTTCTCCTCATTCATTTTTTTATTCAAGAGTTCACTATTAAACTTAAACTTACTAATTTTCTTTTGATTTTGTTTGCAGATTTCGGTGGAGACCGGGAGAACTTCATTATTCTCTTTGATTAATATCCATTGAATTTCGAGGTTAGTTTAGTTTTATTAGTTAAATTAGATAATAGCATGTTTAAATTTATATACTATAAATATAAAATCAAGTTTGAGTATTTATGTATTTGGGTTGACATGTAAATGTAATTGAGCCTAAATTATGGTTTGGACTTAGGGTTTGAAATAGGGATTTCATAAACTATGATTACAATTGAAAAATTAGGGGTTTTGAATTAATGTGGGTTGAATAAGAATTTAATGTGAACTTATATTAGAGACTTTAAAATTTTATGTTCCATTTATTTAATTGATGTCAATTTCATATGAATTGTGATTTGTGATTGACTGATATAATTTTTATGAATTTATTGTATTGCTTACTAATGTAGAATATGAAGAGGTGTTTAATTATGACTTTTATAATTATGAATGTTGATGTGTTAATTTGTAATTTTTAAATATATGTATTTTATGATGCAAAGAAAATTATAAGTTAGTCTAGCACCCCCACAAAAAAATTCCTGGTTCCGCCCCTGTATACTTTGATACTAAAAACACATACTTTGATTCCACGCACACACAACACTGTACAAACTATATAAATAGAGCAAGAAAACTAGTGATTTGTAAATAGTTAAGGCTAGTAAGCTTCGAGAGATCAGAAGTTTCCCAGAGTTCCCTCATACACTTCACTAGGGCACTTATATATATATATATATATATATATTATTTTTTTTGCCTATTCAAAGGGCTGAAGAATTGCTGCCTACTGAAGTGTTTAGGGGAACTTCAGGATCCATGCGATATATACGTACGTAACGCGCATTTTAAGATTAAGGGTTTCACTGAAATTGTTGGCATTGAAAGTACGTACGTACATGCGGCTTGTTTGTGCATGTTCATGTTTTTTTATTTTCAGGTTTTCAGGCTTTGGTGGAAAAAGACTAGGGGGTTCTCCAACTTTTGCAATCGTATAGTTTTGACTCTCAAAGATGATTTTTTGTTTTGTTTTTCGTTTTGGTTTCTGCTAATGGAACTCGATCTTAAATGGGATACTCTTAGTCCTTCTGTAAATGAAAACACAATTTCATGCGTCTCAGATAGCATTTTGAAGGGCTAAAATTAACCTAGCTATTCTAAGAATTTAGAGGCTGAAATGAAAAAACTTAAAGAAATACAGTAGTATCGGTGAATTTCACATTATTGTATATATTTTATTCAAAATAAACTGATTAGGTTTTTTTGCTTTGCAAATATCAGCTGAGAATTAGTTGATTTAGTCTGTTAGGCATTATTTGGTCTTAATTTGCCATTTAATACGTATAAAAGAATACCAATTAAGAGATAACTAGTCTGTAGGCTTGTTTGCATTATTGTAATAAGAGCTAGCATTTACTAGCCAGCTTATTTTTCTTCTACAAGATTAACTGCCAGGATTTACTGGCTGAATTATGGCATTGAGGATGTAGTTGCTGATTTGTAGCCATGCATCTTGTTAGTCTGGGTCTTTAAAAGGTAGCCGCAACTAGCATGAATGAAAAGTATTATCCTTTTCTTCCTCTAAGAATCATTCCATGCTCTTAAACTCTATTTCTTCGTGTGTTCATAGCAATTGGTCCCAGAACATCGCCGCAAACATTGCAAATCTTGGGGATAGAAGATTGCCACCAACACCAGCAATTTTTCGGAAAGGAATATTGTTGCCAAAAACTGCAGATCTTTGGGATAAAAGATTGCTGCCAACAACCGCAACTTTTCGAGATAGAAGATTACCGCCTACAACTGCAAATCTTCGGGATAAAAGATTGTCAAATTACGTTTTCCATGATCAAAAGACTGGAAAAACGGTTAAAAGTTTGACATCGCCTTTAGTTGTTTTCTTGCCTAACGGATAGGATTTCATTTGTCCTGGTCTTTAACTGCTTGGTTGTCTATTTATAGGATTTATTATACGCTACAATTCACTGGCTCTATATATATATATATACTTCACTGTCTTTAACTAACAAGGGAAGACTATTTATAATAGTCTTCTACCTCTAATTTGAAAAGGAAAACACGAAGATATGTGGGTGGGTGACTTGTTCAACTACCTTAGAAGATATGTATCAGATCTTCTCTAGCTCTTTTGAGTTTTTGTCATCTAGTACTTAATTCTAACAATTATCGCTAAAAGTTATTATCAACATTGTACAAACTCGACAAATAGATCAAGAAAACTTGTGTTTAGTAAATAGCAAAAATGAAGCTTCGATAGATCGATCAGATGTTTCCCAGAGTTCCCTCATACACTTCACTAGGGCACTTATATTTTTCTATTTTTTGTTTGCGTTTCTGCTACTGAAACTCTTAAATGGGACACTCTTAGTCCTTCTCTTAACTTTGTGTTGGATCAAATGAAAACACAATCTCATGGGTTAAGTGCAAATTTTCTAAATCGTTATACATATTCATTATAATTTGCCTTTTTACCCTAAGGACAAGAAATTAAAAACTTTAGCAATACTTGTTAGAATTAAGTACTAGTTGATACACTACTACAAATTGGAGCTGTACCAACACCCCAAAAGTGATGCTTTAGGCCCTAAAAGTGTTATCTTAGGCCTAAGGCATCACTTTAAAAAGTATCTCTTAAAGTGATGTTACCTTAGGTCTAAGGTAACACTTTTTACCTTTTATACAACATTTTTTCAAAGTGTAGCAATTGGTAGCTAATGTAACGTTTTTTTTCTCCCTAATGCAACCCTTTTTCACCCTTGATGCAACGCTTTTTGGACTTGATGCCACGCCTTTTTGGGGCTGTTGCAACGCTTTTTGGGCTGATGCAACGGTTTTTTGGGGCTGATGCAACGCTTTTTGGGGCCGTTGCAACGCTTTTTGGGGCTATTGCAGCGTTTTTTGGGACTGTTGCAACGCTTTTCGCCCCAATGCAACGCTTTTTCACCCCAATCTAACACTTTTATGCATCTGTAACATTTTAATACAAATATAATATTATTGCCCATATGGTATCATTTATTCAAATCCACTATAAAATTGATAATCCAAATGCTCGTATTACAAAAGTATTCATAGAGTTCTATATACTATGATTACAAAAGTATTCATAGAGCACAAGACTTCAAAATGTCAATTAAAGAATTTAAAGCGCTTCAAATCTTGAGCTTCACTAAATCCAGCCATGATGTACCGGCTGCCAATGCTGTTAATGCTATCACATGAGCATCTATGCCTGCACCAGGTTCAAGGTCATCACATTAGTACTGATAGTCGGAATCATGTTATAAGAGATAACAAACAGATCTTCAAGCAGGGTCTCACCTGTGACACAGCTTATTGAGTTTGTGAGTTTTGTCACAACATAAGCTATTCCACTTATAAAGATTAACGAACCAATGAAAGAAATCCATCCATGAGCAATCTGATGTGGTGGCACAAAGGCAAACAAGAGTCTCCATGGCACAAGAAGGGACTGCCAGACGATTCTTGCTAGTCGCAGGAATCGGTTTGATTTTCTTGATTCTCCAGTTTCCAACTGTTAAATTTTAAAACCATTTTGTTAATTGAGGAATACTAAAGATATTACAAAGCAAAACATGCAAACATGTCTTTCGCTGACTATTGCATGAAACCGCAAAAAGAAAATAAAGCTATAAGCTATTCAACATATTCAGGACAGATATTATAAGCTATAAACTGCTTCATTTAGATAAAATAAAAAAGAATCATGAGACTGAATATTATAAGAGAAATACAGAAGACAGAAGCATATACCATAAATGCATCCACAAACAGCTGCTTCCACAGTGCAAGCAAATCAGGTTTTATGACAATGGAATCATTCTTCAGATTATCAACGGTTGATTCAGAAACATCACTAGTAGGCAAGTTATGATATACTGAATCTGCACATTACACGTCGTGAGACAAATTATTCTTATAGATATTCGCACACATAGTTTTAGCGTTCTTTTATAGACTGAGGAAAGAAAGCTTGAGAGATACTTAAATTAACAGGTGGGAACTCATCAAATGCAATTTCTTAAAAATTCAATTCTGCCCCTGAAGACAGCAGGATAAGATTCAATCCTCACATATGTGAGAACCTAGTGCAAACACCTCAGGGCCCACAGAATGAAACATACTTCTTACCACCTTCCACCACATACCAACCAGCTCACCACTGATATAGTTCAGCTTCCACTTCTGTTTTTACCTTTAGTTACTAATCTAACTACTGACTACAGCCTTTCTGTAAATATGTTGACCACACCTACATCAGCAGTTATTAACACCATTGCTAGCCAAAGTTATCCCTCATATAACACGTAAACAAAAAATTTAGCAATGCACTTGCGTAATGATAGGAAACTGCATGACAAAGAAAAATATTTTGGACAGTATGCGTGCATCTACAAAACATGCTGACATTATTGCCAAACAATCCAAATAAAACAAGCAGCTTACGTGTTCTTGAACAACGTCAACCCAAGGCTAGGAAAGTTATCAAATCCACATGAATCCCCAATACCACTGAAAAACCATTTGAAGAAGCTCCAGCAGAAGCTAATACTCAAATATTTTCCAAAATAGAGCATGAACTGAAGCTCTTAGGTACCTGACAGTGAAATATATCATTCTTATGCAAAAATGAAAGGAAGAAGTGATAATAATGGATAATATATCTAGTGGGATATTTATTTTTTCCTTACCAGACTTAGGAAAGATATTTTCTCACAACTTTAGTAGGTAATTTTGCAAGAAACTGTTTCACTGTATCTTCAATAATACTTTTGCGTTCAGCTGCAAAATTCCTTCTCATTTCTTCTAACTCCACCCTTTGCTTTTCTTGATTAGCTGACATCTCTCTAAGCAATTGCTCCATCTCTGCCTTACCTCTCTGATAGCTCTTTTCAATCTCAGCAGTATTTGTTATTGACTCAAAAACCTCCTTAGTCACCACATATGAATTCTCAGTACCTTTCACCTTCTTCAACATCTTACTAGTAACTCCCCTACCGTAGAGTCTACAGCGTCCATCATACTTCTTGCCCAAAATAGAAAGAAAAGCATCTGTATCACTACTTCCCTCAAGAGGCCTGTAGTTATTCATAGCTTCCTGCGATATTAATGGTTATAAAATTTTCAGACTCAAATAATATATATATATATATATATATATATATACACATATATACAAAGAGATAGAGTCCAGAATTTAATTTACAATCTTTTTAGCAGTGTCATCAAATGGTTCAGCATACTGTCGTCCCTCTTTTCTTTGGCGTGTGCGCTCAAAAACTTCAGCCAAAGACGGTGGTTCTTTGTTTGGATTCTCATTTTTCTGTTTTGATGGTAAATGCACAGAGTTAGCATAAACTAAAGCAATCAAATAAGGTAGTAAGGCATGGATAAATCTTTCACAGAGTAGATAATTATTACCATTTCCTCATGCACCCTAGCAAAACTCTTTGGACCAACAGTGTGACTATTCTTTTGAGAGTTACAATGATCCCTTGCAATAGCTGAACGCTTCTGTAACACACATTGATAAAAACAAATCACTTTCTAACTATGATATGAAAATAGGAAGAACATTAATGAAAACCATATTAACAACAAAATGATTCGTATTAAATGTACCCTCTCTGACTTTTTGTTCCACAAAGCTAACAGTTTAAAGAAATCAGTGTCTGGAATTGTTTTAGGCTTATTTTCCCATCTAGCCTTGCCATCATTGTACTTATAAAAATGGTTTTTCTTGACTTGGGATTTGTGAGTCCTCCGGGTTGCACCAATAGACTTCAACACCCACTTCTTAGCCATATCAGGTACAGTGTACTTTTCCTACCACACATATGCATATCAACACAGTGAAATGTAGATAGCTGAAAATGTTATTAAAAAAGGGAAGAGTCAAGCAATTTGGAAACATACCAGAACATACTCCCATAGCTTATCTTTGTGCGGTACCTTATGCCAAGAATCATATATCAAGGGCGCAGAGTTATACTCGCCACCTATTGTGCCCAAAAATCGAGAGAACTCACCCAAGGTGTTCTCTTCTTTTGTCACTGGTCCAATAGGTTGCCCAAACTCATTACAAATAATGACTTTACGTTTATTTGGTTCGCGAACATGAACATGATGCATCATGGTTGGCCCTCATTTTTTCGCACCTTTTTTTGCTGAAATTAAAATCACTGTGTGGTCAGATTGACTCTATTGTAAGGTAGATAAATAAAAACTGATTTTACATTATATTTATTGTACAAATATACCTTCTGGCTGAGACTGGAGATTTAAAAATTCTTCTTCATCAAGTTCATCATCTTCATCTTCACTAGATGCACTGGAATTATCTGCATCCATTGTTGAGCTGCTTGGCATGTCATAAAAAACTGACTGTGAACTCTCTTGATAGGTGTATGTCTGTGGTGGCAGTTGTTTTTTATGTGATAGCATTTCACCAATAGTCATAACATTTTTATCCAGTGTGTTTCTTGCTTCTGTGGCATATTTCTGTATGAAATTGGTGAACATTTGTCAAAAACAAGAATTAAAGTCAATGAGAACTACAATTTTTATTGATTAGATAGCATAATGTACTGCAGCACTAAACAGGCGAAATGTTTCACTTGAAATGAGGTATGAATATTAAACCTAGTTCAAATGTAATATTAGTCCTGTTAAAGCAATGGATTTGGGCAATTTCTAGACCCATCATCATACAATTTGGCTCAACCTTAAACCTTGAATTATTAGAATTTTTTTGACAGCTCCTAAAATATTTTAATTCCTTGCTATGTATGTCTCCAAGTTTTTGTTCATCCATTATGACCAAGTAAAATTGATCTCAGTAAAGATCCAGAAATCCCAAATCAGGGCCAACTAGTCTCGTGTATGTCCCCAAGTTTTTGTTCATTCCGACTGAGAATCCTTGAGCCAAGAACAGCAACTACATATTATGTTAATATTTTTTGTGTTAAGGCAATCGTAGTTAATGGATTTTTGCGCACAATGGATGACAAAATCGACAAGCCAATTATAACTATCTGTAGTAGCATTAGAGTACACACCAAATGTCCAAAGAGAAGAGATGCACGATGACAAAGCAATAAAATGCAGAAACTCAGACAGCAAGTATTGCTGATTCAGGTAATGAATTGCCACCCAAGAGAAAGTTTGCTAATTCAGAATTGTAGACTGAAGCAGTAACAAAATCTACAACTAGTCTAATCCAAAATTCTAAGACATATCGACAAAGTACATTAGGCAAAGTGACCAACACAGTTCTATTTCACATCAAATATATCAAACTAATGGAAGACTTCTCATGAGGAAAACATTCATGGTTACCATGCTAAGTTTGTTGGAGTGCATTAGAATTTAAAAATTCATTCGTACATATACCAAGGTTCAACCTTTTATTAAAACCGCCCCAAACATAATGTTGGAACCCATGATGCAATGAAGCACAATAGAGCAGAATTATTAAATATAGTTGTATTACACAATGCAAATTCCCAATACACATCTAAAAAATAATTCATTCTCATCCATGCAAACCCTCTATTCATTAAATGGAGAGCTGCCAAACATCACGATAAAGAGTACTAGTAACCCCTTCATAGTGCTACGAGATCAGTTATTTTAAAGAAAACAAAATATATCATTTCAACCCCCTTAAAAAAGGGAAAATGGGATAAAAACTGCTTCTTGATAAAATGGACTTGTTTTTCCATGCAAAAGAGCAAGTCACCATCACTCATTCATATAAGAACACAGCTAATCAACTTAAACAATAAAGGGCTGGAAACTTTTCTTAATGCATTAAAAACCTGCCCCTTCTTTTGGGTCATTTAGACTCGGTTAATTTTGACTGCCATACAAATTTTTATAGTTAATGCATACACATTAGCCATCAAGCACTCTGACCATGAAGGACTTATTAGTTCCAATAACCATGCATGTCTTCCTACAGTTTGCAGTCAGTATTAGCTCTAATGCCATACCAACCTTTGAACATTTCTAATTAATAATACGGTTTTCTCAGTTAGACAAGTGTAGAAGGATTTTAAGCCACTACCAAAATACTATAGTACTTTACAAACATTCAAAAACACTTGTCGTTTGGAAGATATCATGCTATACGTACATGCATAGGTGCATAGATGTCTGTGTATGTATACACACACAGAAAAAAACACACAAGCGCATGCATATATCAAAACTTCTAGTTTAGTATGTACAGAAGTACTTGCAACAATAAATTTAAATTCCATAAGAGATCAAATTAAGTTTCTGCTAGCTCCGAAAGAGGCCATGGAGACCTAAACAAATGGGGCATCATCCTCCTATTATTGGTGATTACGCAAATATATTCTATATCCCTAAATAAGACACACACACACGGTTTACAATTTTTGGCATCATACAGAACTTCAACATTTCCCTACTTGTGTTAATATATACTTGATTCCTATATTGCAACGGAACGGATGCCTTCACCACAGACAGAGATCAGCACAGACAGAGAGAAGGAAGTTGGATTAAAGAGTGACAAATACACTAGAATCTCATCATTCTATGACACATTCCTCACACATTCCTCATAAAACAAACCTCTATGTATGACTCTTCATGCCCCAACAACACCCATCCTAAATTTAACAAGTATACCAACCTCTAAAATTAACAAGTTTCTCTTCTAAAAGTATGGAATTAGCAAGTGATAACAAACACATTAATTATTAAACTCAAAATACTAGAAAACATTAGTCTAGCTAATTAATTCTTGAATTTAGCTTAACATATGCATTAAACATTAGTCTCAACTTAAATAAATACTTACTTGGAGATGTATCTGGAGCTGTCAGTGCAACACCTTCACTTGAAACAGCTTGCAGTTCCTCCCTTTGGTTTCCTAGTTCCCTACCCTCCGTGTGAAGTTATGCCGTAATTTCCTTTGAGATAATAAAAAATTAACTAAGGAATTGCTGAAATTTGAACAACAAACAGCAAATTTTTCATTTCTAATTTGCATTGAAAGTTCATAGACGAATGTGTGGAGAAAAAACTTACCTTCACAGAGACAAATATGAGTTTAACCTTAGAAAACTTGAGCGAAGTTAAGTTCGCAAAGCAATTCCGTTCGATGGAGACTGAATGGAGTGACGGATGAGGGCTGAAATTCAATTCATCACATTACCGATTGAAATCAAAAATGACCTTAGACAGACAGAGAGAGTTTGCATCTCATCACATTACCGATTGAATTGAAGATGACGCCTTTGCTTACAGAAAGAAAGCCCTAGATTACTGCAAATTTGATTGGGCAGAAATGAGATAGAGACGGTGCAAATTTGATTGAAATGAGATAGAAACCTTCCAATCAGGACTTTAGCTCTTTTTTAGGGATTGGATTGGAATCCTTCCGGAGCTACAACAAAATCGAAGGTAATCGGAGTTGAGTCTTGATGTGGAAGGAGTAAAATTCACAGTGCAAAATAGATGAAGAAGTTGAGTCTTAATGGAATCACAATGAAGGAGATGATCGAGTTAGGCGTGATGGAGTGGTGTATTTGGGGGAAAAAAATATTTACTTATTTTTTTATTACTTGTATTTTCATTTGTCTATCCATGTGTATGTAAACAATTTTTATTTTATTTTATCCTGTGAATGCATAATTATTGTCCACTACTATTTTTTCTTTTTTCTTTTTTTGGTGAAAATTTCTTAAAACTATGTTTGAATTTAACTCAAATAGGGAATTATTATTTTTGGAAAAACAATGGAGGGAATTTCTTGATGAGAAATTATGTAATAAAAAAAATAAAAGTGTAATGATTGATTTGATTTTTTTATATAATAATGTTAGTGTTATTTTTTAGGAAATTTTAAAATTTTAAAATTAGAATTTAAAGAAAATTAAGGGCCTGTTCTTTAGGGAGTTTTGAGAACAGGTCTCAGAACCTGTTCTCAGTCCAACTAGGTTTTAGCACATTTTTAAGAAACAAGGTTCTGAGAACTAAGTTGTAACCCAGTTCTCAACCCAAGGTAAAGAACATGGGGTTCAACCCAATATTTTTTTCATTACTTTTTTTCAAAATTTTTAATTTTATTAGCAGATAAAACCTCAATATTTCATATTTTACATATTCAACAAAAAACTAATTTTTACATTATAATAATATTTCAGCCCATAGTAATTGTTCTTAATGTTAATAATATATTTAAGTTTACACAATATTTTTAGTTTAAGATAATTTAATATTTAATTTTTCCTATTTAATTTTTTTAAAAAAAATTAGTTGGGGCTGTTATTTAAGAAACAAAAAATAGCAGAGGCCTATTAATAAAAACTTTGATGAACAGTGTCGGTGACACTGTTCATCTTCTTCCCCAACCTTTTTTTTTTTTTCCTTTCCGTTTTTTTTCCTTCCCTTTTTTTTCTCTATTCTTTCTTCTTCCCCCTTCTTCCCCGATTCGGGCGGATCTGCAAATTGCTGAACCAAATTTCAGCAATTTGCAGCACCTTGGATCAGCAATTGTTGCTGAACCCAAAAAAAAAAAAAAAAGAAAAGCTGCGAAGGGAAAACAAAATGGCAACTATTCGGCGCGAATCGAAGGGAGGAGGTCGAAGGACTTCGCGAAGGAAGAAGATGATGGACGCGGGGGAGATGACAACCGGGAAGGAAGAGGACGACCGGGAAGGAAGATGACCGGGGTCGAAGGAGGAAGAAGAAAGAAGAGGGGAAAGAAGAGTGGAAAGAAACGAGTTTGTTTTTTTTGGTCTCAACCCAAAAACTGAGACCCGAGTTTGAGTTTTCTTGTACGAAACATGGGGTTCAGCACATTTTGGGAAAATTTTGGGTCTCAACCCCAAAAATTGGCCATAACCGGTTCTCAGACCGGCGTAAAGAACAGGCCCTAAATGTGTAATTTTAGTAAAAAGAGTGTAAATTTTCTTGAAAAAAATAAATAGACATAACCAAAAATAAAACGTGTCCATAAATTTTTTTTTATAAAAAAAAAAAATCATATTGATAGCAAGAGATATGAGAATTAGCACACAAAAAAGTGTCGCAGTAGATTAAAAAACGTGATGCAGTCGCCTAATAACAAGTTGCACTAGATTAAGAAAGTGTTACAGTAGCCTTAAAAAGTGAGGCATTTGGTTAAAAAAATGTTGCATTTTATTGAGAAAAGCATTGCACTAGCCTAAAAAAGTGTTGCATCAGACTTAAAAAAGTGATGCACTAGCTCAAAAAAGCATTGCAGTAGCCTTTAAAGAAAAAGTGTTGCACTAACCTCAAAAAAATGTTGCTTTAGCTTTACAACAAATGCAGCATTTTGTAAAGGTGTATCATATTGTAAAAAAATGTTGCATTAGACTTCTATAGCTACACTTAATTATGGTGATGCATTTTCTTATAAAATTTTGTTCTATTGTAACATTTTAAAAAGTGTAACCTACAAAGTGATACTATAGGCTCAATTTGTAGTAGTGATAGAAGCACAAAAGGACGACAAGAATATCATATGTCCAAGTTATTCAGTCATATCCTGTTTAATGAAATGACATTTTTCTAGAGTGAAGTTACTTTATTTCACTAATTTAGATAGGATAAGTTGATAAAAAACTAAAAGGTTAACTATTTTCTCGCCCTAGCCGCCCCTCTCCTCCTCGATCCCTCTCCCTTCCCTCAAAAACTAAAATTCACAATCTTGTTACCTCATCCTCCGTCCGTTCACGGAGGATGAGGGAAGCAGTTTTCCTCTCGTTTCTTGTTATATGTTAGTTAGTTTTCTCTTGACTGGGAGTTTTTCCTTTAATTTATCATTGTTTATGATGTTTTTCTCCATGTTCATGGTGTTTTCTTTATTGGCTATGGAAATTTTCTATGAGTCCTTAGTTGTGATTATATTCATACCCATGGTATATGAAGATTTGGCTGAAGATTTAGTCTCGCAAACTTTCATTAGTAATTAGTGGCAAGTCCGTAACCGTCGCCATGAGATTTATTCAGTTTTATATTTTTACTATATTTATATCTATATTAGGTATAGATTTACAATTACAATTTAGTAGTAGATTAAATATTTTGTAATCAGTTGTATTGACTGTTTTTTAATCTTCTATTGTCAATCGTTGTTAGACGATTTTCAACGTCATCAATGAGACTTTAGGATAAGTCTGACAAAATAACTGGGACACCCCATCTCACTCCGGTAAGATCGAGCTGACAAAATCGGAAGTATAAATGCTTGATGTTGAAATTTGCATGCAAAACTTGACTTAGTTCTCCGACTAATCAATCATATATATTCTTCCACTTTGCATCAGATTGAGAAAAAAACTATATTGCTTTCAGACATAAAAACAAGGAAAACTGGAAATTCATATACATATTAATTGCAGATATGGGCTCCTTGCTAATAAGAACATTCCATCACACACTACAAGAAAATGGGACTTTAGTGACAAGTCCAAAATTTTGTCACTAAAAGTAGTATTTAATGACAACATTTGAACTTGTCACAAGTCAATGACCCATAAACAGTTTTAATGACAACATTCCAAATTCCAAATGCGTCACTAAGTTGTCACTAAAAGATCAAATTGTTACGACATACATTTTGTCACTACATTTAGTGACAACACATCTTCTAATCATTATTAATCAAACTTGTGACAACATCCCAGTGTCACTAGAGTTAGGGACAACAGTTTTTTTTTTTTTTTTTTTGACAACAGACAACGGTATCTTGTCACTGGCTTTAGTTACAAAAAAAAAAATTTCACACCATCTTATGTTAGTCACGACAAGTTGTTGTCACAGTAGTTTGTGACGAGAAATGCTCATCACTGAAACCACTGACCAGCTTTTCTCGTCACTAACTCCAGTGACGAGCTTTTCTCGTCACTCACTCCAGTGACGAGCTTTTCTCTTCACTGAAGTCATTGACAACAATTTCTTGTCACGAAAGTCATTGACAACAATTTTTCGTGAATAATCTTAGACGTTTGTGACAACAATTACTTGTCACTAAAGTCAGTGACGAGCTGTTTGTTGTCACTGGGAATATCCTCAGTGACGACAATATCTTGTGGCTAAAAGCTTATATTTTTTATTCTTTTTAAGAGTCCAAAAATGTTTCAATGACAAGAATTTTTTGTCACTGAGGCTAGTGCACTACAACAAAAAGGGGCTTTAAAGGCGGCTTTTTCACACATTTAACGGCAATTTTTTAAGTATTTGAACCGCCATCTATCTGGCAGCCGTAGAAAGGTTACGGAGAACCGCCATAGAAAGTTCGGACTTTCTAAGGTAGTTGGGAACCGCCATAGAAAGTTCAGACTTTTTGCGGCGGTTTTCTCATACCCGCCATAGAAAGTCCTGCACTTTCTATGGCGAGTAAGAGAACCACCGTAGAAAGTACCAAATTTATAAATTAAAAAAATTAAAATTTTTTTTTTATCTCTGCATTCAAAATATATATATATACAAAAAATAGCCAACCTAAAAGTTGAAATAAACTATTACAATAGAAATTAAGAAAAGACATACAACTATTTATCTGCAATATTAATAGTCATATATACACATAAATAAATAGTAATGACTTAGCATTCAAACTTCAGAAAGTTAAAAATCCAATCTCAACCTAATCAATTTTGCGAATAAAACAAACCAAAATCAGTAGGAAAATTAAGCAATGAAACATACAATAAACCACACTAGTTCTTTTGTTGCAAGAGATCTTGTTAGCTCATGCTTGTGCAGCTTTTCTTGAATTGTGCCCTGAACCTACGAGTCACACGCAATAACAAAACAAATAGTCAAAGAACAACTCACAGATTATGTTTTATGCAACAGCTAAGTTTTTCTGCACAATAAACAACCAGAAAAAAAAAATAGTCTTGGCAAAGCAACTAGGGCCAGTCAGTCTTTCACTTGCATCCCATCCATTATAATGTTTATTCGTAATGCATACTCAGGAAGCTCGGGAGGAGCCTCTTGAGTAGGAAAATTAAGATCTTAAATCTCACTTGGAAACCCATAAAGATAAAGATTTTCCTTCTCTGAAAAATATTAAAGTATTGAACACAACGTATAGAGATAAAAGTGACACCGAAATAGCATTTGCAAAAATTTCTTTAGAACAGCTTTCACATCAAAACATGACTGATTTAACACTAATCAAACCCGAATTTAATCATTTATCATCTCACCAAACCCGAATTTAACACTAATAATAAACCCTAGGCCAATCGCAATAATCAAGTAACAATAAAATTTGTAAAGCTTAAATAAAGTTGAAACTATTCGATATAACCTTTTTTATGATTTGAACCTCACAACAAGGACCGATTGTAGTGAAATTCTGGTGGGGGATTAACTCCAAATGATGGGTAATGGTCGATTAAGAAACCATCTCCGGAGTTGGGTGATGGCGGGTCTGGTTATCAACGCCGCCAGAAGAACGGCTTCGGGGGAATACAAGAGAAAAAATCGGTAGCGGGAGGATGGGCGCCGGCAACATTCCTCGCAAAAGATGATGGGGAAGCGGCGGTTGGCTGGAGATGGAAATAGAGGGAAATAGAGGAAGCTCACAATTTTTCCCTTAAAATTCAAACGCCATCTTTGAAATTAAGTTTCTATGGTGGTTTTAATAAAAACCTTAAAACCTCCATAGAAATGCACTTTCTACGGCGGTTGTAATTAAAACCGCCATAGAAAGTAACTTTCTATGGCGGTTATTAAGAAACTACCATAGAAAGTAACTTTCTACTGCGGTTTTAACTACAACCGCCGAAGAAAGCCCGTAAAATATTGAGTTTTCTACGACGGTTTATCTTAAACCGCCTTAGAAAATGTTGGAAAAAATTGAGAATTCCCGCGCGTTCCTCTATTCCTATTAATTTCTAGTTTTTCTTTTTTGTAAATTAACCCCAAAAGTTTTTAAATTTAATAATGAATATGCAATTTACTGTTTATCAATTTTTATAGTAAAATTCATTATATTTATTAATTATATACAAACTCCAGCCTTTATGTTATGATAAACAATAAATAAATTTCAAATTTTTAGTTGACAAATCCATTATTTTAGGCCCTCAAAAATTTTTGAAGTATTGTAACATAATAATTATAAGAAAACTTCAAAAATAGCAATTTTAATTGAATTACTAATAAGATTTTTGAAACACACTTTCTACAGCGGTTTTAATGGTGGTTTACCTTAAACCGCCTTAGAAAATGTCGAAAAAATTGAGATTCCCACACGCGCCTCTATTCCTATTAATGTCTAGTTTTTATTTTTTGTAAATTAACCCCAAATTTTTTAAAAATTTAATAATAAATATGCAATTTACTATTTATCAATTTTTATAGTAAAATTCATCATATTAATTAATTATATACAAACTCCAGCCTTTATGTTATGATAAACAATAAATAAATTTCAAATTTTTAGTTGACCAATATATTATTTTAGGCCCTCAAAAATTTTTGCAGTATTGTTACATAATAATTCTAAGTAAACTTCAAAAATAGCAATTTTCATTGAATTATGATAAGATTTTTACTTCTGAATTTCTATCTACTTATCGCTATTTAAATAAAGTAAATCAAGAAATTCAATTATGCGAAAATGAAAATTCATAGTGGAACTTAATACTCTTCACAATTGATTACAAGTATAACTCAATGTCGTATCCATGTAAAGTCTTAATAAATTGTCAATTATTTCTGTATCTCTCATATATAGGCTAGTTAGATCTTCCTTTGCATCTATATATACCTTCTTTTATTAGAATTAAGAGTTGGAAAAATATAAAGAGGTAGACGTGCGTAATGCGCCTTACCCCTGTATACAAAATTCAGATGATGCAGATAATATGTTTAAATTTGAATATTACAAAAATCAACATTATTGGAGTTTTAAACAACTCTAAACAAAAAGAAATTCAATTTTACTGGCGGTTATAAATCCTAAACCCTAAACCCAATGCATATATTCAATAATGGCGGTTATAAAACCTCGCCATAGAAAGTAATTTTCCATGACGGTTATAAAAACCCGCCATAGAAAGCAATTTTTTTCCATGGCGGTTATTTGAGAACCACCATGGAAAGGAGCTTTCTATGGCGGTTTTTAACCAACGGCCATAGAAAGTTATTTACTACGGCGGTTGTCAAAAAATCGTGGTAGATAATGGTTTTCTACGATGGTTCAATATAAACAGCCGTAGAAAGTCCGTACTTTCTTTTTAATGGTTGTTTTGGTCTCTTCCGTCGTTAAACTGCATCCGCTGAATTTACTTTTTGTAGTAGTGTGATAATAATATCTTGACACTGAAATTTTCTATTTTTTGTTTTTCCTTTGAGTCCAAAAATGCCTCAATGACAAGAATATGTTGTCATAAAAGCTAGTGACAATCCTTTTTCGTCACTGTTTTCAGTGACAACAATTTATCGTCACTCGCCTCAATTTTTTGTGACAACAACTTCTTGTTACTGAAGCCAGTGATGAGATATTTGTTGTCACTGGAATATTGTTATATGACAACCTAATAATTAAAAATCACCCCCAAAAAGTTTGTCTTTTTTTTGGGTATATTTTCAATTTAGTCCTTATAGATTAAAAGTTTGTCTTTATATTTTCAATTTAGTAGTTAAAGTATCAGTTTCTTTCAATTTAGTCCTTATAAACTAAAAGTTTGTCTTTTTTTTAGTCCTTATATTTGCAATTTATTAGTGAAAGTATCAGTTTCTTTCAATTTAGTCCTTATAAACTAAAAGTTTGTCTTTTTTGGGTATATTTAAAAAAAAATTCATTTGAGATGCATTGTTTTTAAATTTAATCAAATTAAAGAGACATAAAAAGACTATTAATGCCCCTAAAATTTCTTTCAAATTGCAACTTAGAACTTAACAAATCATTTTATTTCAATCTTGTCCTTATTAAATAAAAGTTTATCTTTTTTGCTATATTTAAATGAAATTCGGTTGAGATACACTATTTCTAAGTCGAGTTCACTTAAAGAGACATAATACTATTACATCTTTAAAGTTTATTATAAATTGTACTTTAGTAGTTAAAATATAAGTTTCTTCCAATTTAGTCTTTATAAACTATAAGTTTATCATTTACAGGTATATTTTCACGAAATCAGTTGAGATGCACTTTTTCTAATTAAGTTTAATTACATAAAAATACTATTATCTCCATACTGCTCAATGCACTTCAATACTAAAGTGTTAGTTTCTTTCAATTTAGTCCATATTAACTAAAAGTTCATCTTTTTTAGGGTATATTTTAATAAAATTCAATTGAGATCCATTGTTTCTAAATTGAATTAAGTTAAATAAACTTAAAAGACTATTATGTCCCTAACATTTCTTGTAAATTACATTTTATTTCTTAAAGTAGCCATTTCTTTCAATTTAGTCCCTACTAACTAAGAGTTTATCTATTTTTGATATATTTTCATAAAAAACAGTTGAGATATATTGTTTCAAAATTGAATTAACTTAAAAGAGTCATAAAAAGACTATTGCATCCTAAAAGTTTCATGTAACTTATAATCTATTACTTAAGAGTATCAATTTCTTTCAATTGAGTCCTTATTAACTGAAAAAATATCCTTTTTTGATTATATTTTCATGATAATTAGCTGACACACTTTTTCTAAATTGAATTTAACTTAAAGAGATGTAAAAAGACTATCACGTCCCTATAGTTTCTTATAAATCCTAATTCCTCTTCGTTCTTCACTTCAACTTTAGTCTCTCGATTCTCACATAGTCTGCAGCGTCCTCATTCAACTTAAAACATAAAGTTTGTAAAACATCAAAATATCTCTTCAATGTTATAAAATTTTTGAAATACCCTTCCGTAAGGGACGTTTTTATGTGGCAACTTAAGGCAAGATACTCTCCTAGAGATAATCTGTTCAAGTACATCTACTACTCTTTTTAAGATACTTGAATAGAGTATTATTGATGTTCTATTCAAGTATGTCTAATACTCTATTCTACTATTACTGGTTATTTTCACAAGTATTATTTTTTTTTCTATCAAAATTATTTTAATCCTTAAAGTAATTTTAATATATATTTTTAATTTTCAAAATTTAATTTCAATATTTCACAAGAAATTGTGGTCTTTGACGAAAAATTATTGTTACTTGTCTTCTTATTATCTTAAAGTTGACAATAATAATTTTGCATTATATTTTAAAATAAATCATTAGATTACTCAAAAACTAGTAATTGCCTTTTTTCAGTTTAATTTCAAAATAAAAAATGCAAAACTTTTTGGTTAGGTTCAATGGCCAATAATCAATATTGTATCATAATTTTTTGGTACTAAATAATATTAAACCATGTTAATAATACATTTTTTAAAAAAAATGAGAGAGAAAGGTAGTAAAATAAAATAGAGGAAATCCTATTAGGTGAAAATTTTCAGATTTTGGACATGGAGGGAAAAAGACCGCCAGCGCCTAGATATTTTCTTTATTTTTATTTATTTATCTTTAAACTAAGCCCCTAGCATTTTTTTTTTCTGATAAAACCCTGCTGGGTAGCCCATCAGCCATAAAAATTTTAATTACAAGAGAAATTTGGGAATTAAAATCAGAAATTGAGTTTTAAAAATCATAATATCCAAAAAAGAGCAAGAAAGAAGAGTTCCAAACTCTCAACCATCCCAATTCATTAAGCAAAACAAGAATCCCTCAACTGATCATCATCAAATGAGAGCAACTACTTGTGAGTCTGAGTTACCGATTCGAGATCGAGAGGGGGAACCCAATCGCCGTAAACCCACTCACGGTGTAAGCGGAGATCGGACTCTAGGAACTGAAGCTGCTTATGGGTGCTTCGGAAGAAGACGGAGTAAGTGGAAGTGGATGAATGGACGGCGGTGACCACACCTTCCCACCAGCCGTCCTTGTGGAAAGCGTCGACATCATCGCTAAATTGGAAGGAGAGATGGGTCTCTCTGGGAGGAGTAGGGCCGAGAGGGATGAGGTCGACGTGCTCCCTAAGCCTAGAGGATGGTTGTTGTTGGTGGCGGCGGCCATCGGAGAAGAGGGTATCGAACTCCACAAAGATCTTGTTGGTATCGAACTAAGCACCTAGCTTTGTTTTGACTTGTACTGAAACTTCTTTATCACTATAGCCTTTTTTCTTTGCAACAAAAAGGAGAATTTCGATCTGAAAATCTATCTTTGCTGTTGTAAAATTGACAGAATTACAGCTATATTTAAGCAAGAAACACTAAGCTAAGAACAAATGAAGAGAGGAGTGAGAGAATTTTCTGAACTTCTATTAATCGAAGAAGAAGAAAAAATGGAAAAACTAATTACAATAATCACCTACTGCTTATTTATACAAGTTCCTGAAGCAAAAGACTACAGATCATACAATGCACATCAAGTGCAGCTAATCTAATCTCTAACTGAACTTCCCTCCAAAAACAGCAACTTGACAGCTTAGGAGATGACAGTTGTACTTCATTAACTTAAGCATGCTCTTAAGCATGATCCAAAAATATCTAATGAGATCTGACATCTCATCAATGTGGATCACGTTTCAATTGGATTTGATCTGCTGGAGGAGGCTTACCACAGCTACCAGTGTTGCTTCTCAGCTTCAGGTTCCATTGCTTCTGTGAGCTCAGCTTGGAGCCTTCTGTATGGTAATTCGGATGGTCATTCTGCACCCCCCCCCCCCCCCCCTCAAGCTGAGCTGGATTAAACGTAATCAAGCCAAGCTTGGAATTGAGAAACAAAAACTGAGGAGAATGAAGACTCTTGGTGAAAGTGTCTGCCAGCTGAAGCTCGGATGGAATGTAAAGAGGATTAATCAATCCTGCTTTATACTGGTTTCGAACAATATGGCAATCAATCTCCAGATGCTTGGTTCTCTCATGGAAAATTGGATTGGGAATGATGTACAATACTGCCTGATTATCACAGTAAAATGGGATTGGAAATCTGATAGGAACTGCAAGGCCCTTCAGAAGGTAACTGATCCATTGTAATTCATAAACTGTGGAAGCCATGCTTCTATACTCAGTTTCAGCAGAAGATTTAGAGACAGTAGCTTATTTCTTAGACTTTCAGGAATCAAAGAATCCCCAAGAAACACACAGAAACCAATAAGGGACCTTCTTGTCTTCTTGCAAGCAGCCCAATCTGCATCTGAATATACAGTTAATGGGGAAATAGGCTTTGCTGGATACAACAAACCCTTGGCAGGACTCCCCTTCAGAAATTGAAGAACATGTAAATCAGCATCCCAGTGATTCTGTTTTGGAGCATTGACATATTGGCTCAGTTGTTGTGTAGCATAAGCAAGGTCTGGTCTGGTGAAGCCAAGGTAGAGGAGCCTACCAATGAGCCTGCGGTACTGCTCAGGATCACCAAATAGAGGAGATGAATCATCCTCCAATAGAAGACCAGGGATCATAGGAACTTGACTGGCTTGGCATCAGCAAGACCAAAATCCTGCAGAATATCATTAGCATACTTGCTTTGATTCAGAGAAATACCAGAAGTAGACCTCACAATTTCTACCCCAAGGAAGTATTTTGCAGATCCGAGGTCTTTGATAGTGAATTTGTCATGCAGGAATTTCTTAACTTCAGCAATTGCAACTTCTGAAGAACCTGTAATTAAGAGATCATCCACATAAACTAACAAAAATAGTTGCAGGTCAGATTTGTTGATGATAAAGAGATAGTGATCATGTTCACTCTGCACAAATCCATAGGCTATCAGGCTTTCAGTAAGCTTATGATTCCATTGCCTAGAGGCTTGTTTAAGACCATACAAGGACTTCTTCAGCTTACAAACTTGTCCTTCAGAAGCTTTGCTGTATCCAGGAGAAGGTAACATATAAACCTCCTCTTCCAAATGGCCATGCAGAAATGCATTATTCACATCCATTTGCTGCAAGGGCCAATTATAGGAAGCTGCCAAAGCAATGAGAATCCTGAAAGTCACCAACTTAACAACATGAGAGAATACATCATAATAATCTTCCCCTTCAATCTGAGTATACCCATTTGCCACTAATCTGGCTTTAAACTTGTCAATTGAACCATTTGGTAGTCTTTTGACCTTAAAAACCCATCGAGAACCAATGACTTTCTTAGCAACAGGTAATGAGGTGACATCCCAAGTTTCATTAGCTTCCAGAGCCTGCAACTCTTGCTGCATAGCATTTTCCCATTCAACATGACCCTTTGTCTGCTTATATGAACAAGGCTAATGGATATGTGATATGTTAGCTAAAAAATTCATGTGAGCAGCTGAAAGAGTGGAATGCACAACATCAGATGTTTGAGAGATTAAGGGAGTTGGTGATTTGTGAGTGAGAGGCAGAACAAAGTCCTGCATCCATTGGGGTGGCTTTTTGACTCTAAAGCTGTGTCTAAGAGGAATGAGGTGTACATGATGAGGAGATTCAGGCTGAGGATCACGAGACTCATTTGCAGATGAATTGGATGCTGACACAGAGGAAGAATCTAAAGTATTAGATGATATTGGAGATTGATCAGTAGGAATGGATATGGATGTTTTTAAGAGAGAATCAGCAATTATGAATGACAGTACTGCTCAAATCTAAAATCAAAATCTAGCATTAGATTAAAAATAGGTGCTGCTGACTTCGAAGGAGGATCTGAACAACTGACAGTTTCTGCATTAGGAAATGTAAACTCATGAAATGAGACATCTCTTGATACAAAAACCTTATGGTCTTCTAGACTATAGAGTTTGTACCCTTTTTGACCTGGAGGATACCCTATCATAATGGATTTGATGGATCTAGCATCAAATTTATCTTTATGAGGAACATTGTTGGTTGCAAAGCATAAACAACCAAAGGTTCTAAGATTCTGAAGAGAAGGAATTGATCCGTGAAGAATCTCAAAAGGAGATTTCCATTGTAAGATGGCAGAAGGTAACCTATTCAGAAGGTATGTGGCTGTAAGTACTGATTCTGCCCAGAATTTCTTTGGCAAGGGAGATTGAAAAATAAGAAACCTGGCTATCTGCAAAAGATGTTGATGCTTTCTCTCAAAAACACCATTTTGCTGAGGGGTGTAAGGACAGGATTTTTGATGAATGATACCAAGTTCAGAGAACAAAGTTTGACAAGAAGAATTTGTAAATTATGTGCCATTATCTGTTCTAATAACCTTGACAGAAGTTTGAAACTAATTTTTAATCAAATTGAGAAAGCTAGAAATGACAGAATGAACTACACTTTTGCTCTTAAGAAAGTATGTCCAAGTGGTTCTGCTATAGTCATCCACAATAGTAAAAAAGTAAGAGCAGCCATTTATTGAAGGTTTAGAATATGGACCCCAAACATCCATGTATACAAGATCAAAGCACTTAGTAGTATGAGTAGTGCTTATAGGAAAAGCAATTCTATGCTACTTAACTAGAGGACAAACAGTACAGGGATGAAGTTTACAATGATCATAAGAAATTGGCAGATTAAGCTTGTTCAGAACATCAAATGAAGAATGTCCTAATCTATAATGCCACAGGTAAGCTTCCTGAAAGGACAGTGCTTCTTTTGGCTGCAACTGATGCAGATTTGCTACTAATGATGACTCATAGGACTTTATGACTTCAGTCTTAAAGGAATTCTGATCAGGAATGTAAAGTTCTTTGACTGTTCTTCCCACTCCAACTACTTTCCTAGTATGTTGGTCCTACAGTAGGCAAAACTCAGGATGAAATAGAAATAGCACTACTACAAAACGGAGCTTTAACGGCTGCGAATTAAAGGCGAAAAATAGAAAACCGCAGTAATAAAAGGAATGCGGACTTTCTACGGCGGTCTAAAAATGAACCGCCGTAGAACAGGACTTTCTACGGCGGTTTAAAAATGAACCGCCGTAGAAACGGACTTTCTACGGCGGTTGGGACAAACCGCCGTAGAAAGGGGACTTTCTACAGCGGTTGGAGGGAAACCGCCGTGGAAAGTGCGGACTTTCCACGGCGGTTACCTTCCAACCGCCGTGGAAAGTCCACTTTCCACGGCGGTTTCCCTCCAACCGCCGTAGAAAGGGGACTTTCTACGGCGGTTTAATTTTCTCCGCCGTAGTATTGACGTATATATATATTAAAACCTAAATAACACCGTGTATTCCCATATCGCGCCCGAGAGTGTCTGTCTCCAAATTTCTACTACAGTTTTGCACGTTGAACCTAAAGAATCGTCATTTGGAGCTAAAATTTACCACCTAAAGGTTAGAAACTTGTAAAATTTTCCAGTAATTGCTTATGCTTGTACTTTAGATATGTCATCCTATAGCATTTATTTTTATTTATGGTAGCTGCATGGCTGAAAATTAAAGTTGCATATATTCCATGTATGTGGCGAACCTTAGTAGTGTGGAACCCTATTTAGTTATACTATGTAGTTTTCGGTGATGTAATTTGATTTATAGTGTTTGATTTTTAATGGATGATGTTCATATAATTAGCACTACTTAGAGTGTGTATTATTTTTTTATGCATTTTATGTGTTTGACGAAATGCATGAATGAAAAACTTAGAGTTTCTTTTTCATTCGATTATGTCTATTGCGCATGTGTTGTCATTGCATTATTTTTTTCATTGAGGTATTATAGTAGTTTTGCACATATATGACTAACATAAGTATTATGACATGTGCTAAGATAAGCATGTAACTTGATACTTTGTACATTGTTTGTTGAATTATTATTTGGTATTTTTAATTATTCCAAGGTCTTAGTTACACATGGATCGAAATATCTTGTTCTGTGGTGATCGGACCTCCGATTCTTATGCGAGAGAAGTTGAGAATTTCATTCAATTCGCTTATAAGAATACAAAGTATGTTCATTGTCCGTGCAAATCTTGTAAAAATGGGGCGCGGTTTGATAACTCAAATACAATAAGATTCCATTTATATCGGCACGGGTTTGATCCTTCTTATAAACTGTGGATTTGGCATGGTGAAAGTATTGATGGTTTACCTGAGCAAAGAAAATCTCATGCAAAAGGAGATGATGCGATTACTAGAGATCGATTAGATGCCATGATTGAGGATGTGGCCGAGGATTTTGCTGATAAACCGGAAGTTCTTGCTTCGATTTTGGGTGACAATGAGAAGCCTCTATACAAGGGTTGCAGTAAATATACACGATTGTCTAGTGTTTTGAAGTTGTTTAGTTTGAAAGCGGCAAATGGGTGGTCAGATACTAGTTTTACAGCCTTATTGAGGGTATTGAAAGATATGCTCCCAGAAGATAATGAACTTCCAGATCGAATTTACGAGGTGAAAAAAATGTTGTGTCCAATGGGTATGGAGTATAAGAAGATCCACGCTTGCCCAAATGATTGCGTCCTCTATAGGAATAAGTATAAGGATTTATTGCGATGTCCTAAGTGTAACACTCCCCGATACAAAAACAAGCAGCTGTGTGATGCTGTTGAAGACAGTTCTGATGCGCAAAAGAAGGGGTCACCGGCTAAGGTTCTGTGGTATCTTCCTATAATACCGAGATTTAAACGGTTGTTCGCTAATGAAAAAGATGCAAAACTATTGACATGGCATTCAGACCGGTGTATTCCCAGTGATGATGACAAGGTGATAATGCATACATCAGACTCAGATCAGTGGAAAAAGATTGATTCAATGTATCCTTCTTTCGGGGGAGAAGCAAGAAATTTGAGGCTTGGTCTGTGTACTGATGGAATGAACCCGTTTGGCAGTCTGAGTAGCACACATAGCTCATGGCCAGTGATGTTGGTTATTTACAATTTGCCGCCTTACTTGTGTATGAAGCGCAAGTACATACTTATGTCTCTAATGATTTCAGGCCCACGGCAACCAGGAAATGACATCGATGTGTATCTTGCTCCTCTTATTGAAGACTTGAAAAAGTTATGGGATGAAGGCGCACCTGTGTTTGATGCCTACCGTGAAGAAATGTTCACATTACGTGCCATGTTGTTCTGTACCATTAATGATTTTCCTGCTTATGGAAACTTGTCTGGGTACTCTGTTAAAGGGCATAAAGCATGTCCAATATGTGAGGAGAGTACAGATTTTTGTCAGCTTGCACATGGGAGGAAGACAGTATACCTTGGGCATCGCAGATTTCTTCCCGAGACTCATCCGTATCGCCGTATGAAAAGAGCATTCAGTGGATTCCAAGAGTTCAGAAAAGCTCAAGAACCCTTGAGCGGGCCAGAGGTGAAAGCTCGTGTGACGGACATTAATGTTGAGTTTGGTAAAACTTCGGCGTCCAGCAACAATGATACAGGTTGTTGGAAGAAAAAATCTATATTTTTTGAACTTCCATACTGGGAGAACTTGCATGTCAGACATTGTCTCGATGTTATGCATATTGAGAAAAATATTTGCGAAAGCCTCTTAGGTACGCTCTTGAACATCCCTGGTAAAACTAAGGATGGTTATAACGCGAGACTTGATATGGTTGATATGAACATAAGAGCAAATTTAGCACCGGTAGCTCGAGGACAACGCACATATCTACCCCCTGCCTGTCACACTTTGTCCAGAAAGGAGAAAAAACAATTGTGTTCAAGTTTGCGTAGCATCAAAGTTCCATCTGGATATTCTTCAAATGTAAGCAGACTTGTTTCCTTGAAAGATTTAAAACTGGTTGGTTTGAAGTCTCATGATTGCCATGCCTTAATGCAGCAATTGTTGCCTATAGCTATTCGCTCGATATTGCCCAAGCATGTTAAGTCCAGTATAACAAGACTTTGTTTCTTCTTCTGTCAATTAGAAATGTATTTTCAACGTGTGCTCAATGAACATATTCGGACATTTGTCTATTGGTTTGGTAATGCTGTCCTGGGCAAAGATGTTTCGGAGACATTGAAATGGTTGGCATTTAGGCCCAGCCCTGCAGTACGAGCATTTTCATGCTATGACATAAATGGATATTCATTTGCTACTAAGAGACAAGATGAGAAGAGTACGGCACAAAACAGTGGTGTTACATTAATCTCAGAGGCTTTGCATGTTTCTAGCAGGAAGGATAAAAATCCATTGTATGCAAGCATGGCTTATTACGGGGTGATCGAAGATATTTGGGAGATTGACTATGTTTGTTTCAAAATAGTTGTATTTCGCTGCAAATGGGTTGATAACAATAGTGGGGTTCGAACTGATGATCCATTGGGTTTTACCTTGGTCAACCTCAATCGGGAGGGTTTCAAGGGGGAACCATTTATACTTGCATCGCAGGCGAAACAAGTTTTTTATATCACCGATCCTTGCGACGAACATTGGTCTGTTGTTCTTCATGGTAAACAACATCACGGTGTGGAAGGGATAGATAAAGAAGAAGGGCTTCATGAGGCTGGCCCTTTCTCTATTGGGTTACCTGAACTGAGAGCAGATGAGGAAGATAGGGAACTTGATAAATACATACTTCGTGATGACCACAGCGAAGGATTATGGTTCGAGGATCAAGTGTCCCTTAAGAGAAAGAGAATAAGTTAAGAATCATTTTCAGGTATATTGTTTGTTTTTATTAAACTTCAATTCCCGTGGGTATGTATGTGTGTTTGTGTATTTGTATATGTTTCTTTGATTTTAATGAAGAGAGGATTCAATAAATTTTTAACAACATTTATTTTTATCCTTCGTACTGTGGGATTGAAACAGGTCACACCTCGGATGAATCCGCGCAATCAAGGGACAAAATTTCCAGGGACTTCATATGCGGAACTGTTTATAAATGAATATGTTATTTTTTGAAATTGTGTGAAACTTATGTGCTGATCTTAAATTGCACTTGTGTTTTGGTAAAAAACAAGCAGAGGAGATTCTGTCTGAAGTGATTTGAAACTGAATTCCGTATTATTCGAAATAGTTGGAATTTTAGTGAAGTATTGAAGTATATGTGCATCGAATTTACAGGGAGTACGTTACATTTATAGGGGAGACTTTGTCAAATTTTCCGGAAAATAGATTTCCTTGTTTTTCATTTATGAATAAATGTTTCTTGTATTATTATTATTATTTTCTTCCAAGGAGTAGTACTTTGGTAAAATTTCCAGGAAAATCTATACGCAGTTCATTTTGTTTTTATTTTATATTTAACTCTTTATAAATTACTTGTCAGCGGGTTCGAGAAACAGGGGAAATGCAGGGGAAAAAATGGGAGTGGAGAGGAAGAGAATGAGGGAGGAAAAGAACGTTCAAAAATTTTGAACTTTAATTAACCGGGTCATCTATTCAACGGCGGTTCAACATTGAACCGCCGTTGAAAGTGAAACTTCAACGGCGGTTCAATTCTTAACCGCCGTTGAAAGGGGAACTTCAACGGCGATTCAATTCTTAACCGCCGTTGAAAGTGTATCTGCAACGGCGGTTCAATGTTTAACCGCCGCTGAAAGTGGACTTTCAGCGAGTGAACCGCGGTGGATTCTTTTTTCAATATTAATTTGTTTTTTCCATTTTTCAAATAACTAATCTCACAAATTTGTAAGTATAATAATACATACCCTGATTGTGTATATTTATTAATTATAGGTCAAATATAGAAATTAATAAATTTCGTAAATTTAATACATGTAAGAGACGATAAAATAATAAGCTTCATTATGTTCCGTTAAATATCTACTTTTCGACAAATGCATTATAGGTACGTATAGTAATATAAAAATTAATTAATATTAGTTAAGTGGCCGAAAAAAATTAAATAAACACTGGATTTCATTAATTTACAAACATATATATATACATATATGTTTATACATACATATATATATATATATATATACATCTTTCGCTTTTCTCCTTTCCCCTCGATCCAACTCTCTCGATCCTCTATGCTCTCGATATCTTGTAAATTTCCACTACATAAATAAAATATTTTCATTTGAATAATTGAATACTTTAAGACAACTTTTATAATTAATTCTTATATATATATATATAATGTATTTTTAATTTGGTACAAAAAAATAGAAAATCCATGCGTACGTACGTAGCGCGGGAATTGGCTCCAAAAACTACTTTTCTACGGCGGTTCAAACATGAACCGCCGTAGAAAATACTTTCTACGGCGGGTTCTCGGTTGAACCACCGTAGAAAATTAGTTTTTGGAGCCAATTCCCGCGCTACTCATGAATTTTCTATTTTCATATCATTTTCTAAACCCTAAACCCTAAACCCTAACCCCTAAACCCTACTCTCTATTAAGTTTTTTTTTTCCGATTTTCATAAATTAACCGCGGTCACTCTTAAGATGGAAATAGATATATAGTGAAGCGCCACCCTTTTCCTGGATTTTCGCTATGACGTTCAAAGGAATGAAACATTTCAAATCATGCATATGTGCAAAGTCAACCTATCGGTCAACGTTTTTCAAGCTTAATTATATTAAGCTTTGAATTTTGAAAGTTTCTAAATTCAAGTTTCTATCAAGCATTTTATATATCATCCAAGCACCTTCAAAGGCTCAAGTAGTTATGCATAAAGATTCAAACAATCCAAAGCATTCATATTTTCAAAGTCAACTACTTAGTCAAGTTTTTTCAATTGAAGCTTGCCATTTTGAAGCATATATCCTTAATTTTCTCATGTGAGCAACTTCAAATTATCAGTAAGTTAATTCTTAAACTCTCAAATAAGCTAAAGCATGTATATTTAAAAAGTCAACCACTTGGTCAACCATTTTTATGTAATGCAAACATGCTTAATTCTTGCTATCTTGAAATGAAAATTTTCAACCGTTTTAACATGTGCAAGAATTTCAAGATACCAAAGATGACATAGATCCTAATGCATCATTTTAACTCTAAAACATGGCATTCTAGATTATATCACTCAAAGACTCATCAATCAAATGCAAATTTCAAATTTTCTCAAATTTTTCTCTATTTTGCCTAACTCATCTTTTCTTGAGTATTTTAACTTCAAAATTGGTCTTAGCATATTTAAAATATCATTCTAATTTCATTTGACCAATTTTCATCTTCTAAGTATTTAAAAGTCTAAAAGTTAAACTTCTAGCTAATTTCAAATAATGCTCATAAAGTCCTAATGACTTTCAGCAAAAAAAAAATTTCGGCCACTTAAATTTTATTAATTAATTTTTATATTACTAAACGTACCTAATGCATTTGTGGATTCGATTTTTTTATCCCGTTCGCCAAGTCAAAAAAGTAGGAATTTTAGGGAACATAATGAAGCTTATTACTTTCTTGGCTCTTACATGTATTAAAGTTACGGAAATTATTAATTTTTATGATTGACCAATAATTATTGTACGTGTAGTAGCACACGCGGGAAATTTAAATGCAAATATGTGGTTCAATTAAAAATTTGAAATTTAATTATGAAATGGTTAATAAAAGTCGAGATTGTGTACATAATTAATAAATATACAAAATCTGGGTATGTATTATTATATTTACCAAATTGTGGGAATAGTTTTTTGAAAATGGAAAATAAAAAAATTTAATATTAAAATATGACCGCGCGGGAATTGGCTCCAATTTTTCCTACTTAAACCGAGAAAAAGTGCGGACTTTCAACCGCGGTTCAACCATGAACCGCAGTTGAAAGTACACTTTCAACGGCGGTTCAACATTGAACCGCAGTTGAAAGTGTACCTTCAACTGCGGTTCGCGGTTCATGGTTGAACCGCAGTTGAAAGTATACTTTCAACGGCGGTTCAACCGCGAACCGCAGTTGAAAGTATACTTTCAACTGCGGTTCAAGGTTGAACCGCCGTTGAACCGAGCCCGGTTATTAATTATAATTCAAATTTTTACCTTTTTCATTTCCTCCCTCATTCTCTTCCTTTCTTCTTCCTTCTTTCCCCCTTCACTTCCCCTGTTTCCCGAAGCTTCTTCCCACGGCCGTTCGTCTTCTTCGCCGCTTCTCCCATCGCCGGCGACCTCCTCCACCTTCCGATCATCAGTCGGCTAACCAAGCATTCACCGATTGTTCGGCTTCCCAAGCATTCACCGTCGGTCGGCTCTCCATTTCCACCCTCTCATATAAACTTAAAGCTTGGATTTTTTTTGAGTTCACCCAAAAGGTTCCACCTTCTATGCTTTCATTTTAAACTTTTGTGTATTTAACCTTACATTTTGCAAATGCTTACCATTGCACTAGGATTTTGTTGGTTGATATTTATGGTAGATTTCGGTTTTAACTCTTGTGATGAAAGCTTGGAAAGTTTTTGGATTTATTGATTGTTTGTAGCATTTGGTTTGGTTGTTGAATTGAGTGTTTTGTCCTACATAAGTTGAGAACCTAGGGTTTGATTAATGTTCCATTAGGTACCCTTTGAAATTCGGGTTTTTTTTTGAAAATGAGAAACTCAAATGATTATTTCGGTTTTGCTTGATTAATTTTAGAACATTGGTGTTTGATTTCGGTTTTTATTCGATTTAGTGTTCCTCCTTTAGTGATAATGAGGAAAATGCTTTGTTGTTGATTCCACTTTGTGAAATGTTATTCCTTTAGTAGAAATGAATGAATGTTCTCATTAGTTGTTGGTTGTGAAATGTGAAGTACTTTATTAATGGTACCCTTGAGAAGTCCACTTTTTTTTGGCCCTCATTTGGTTTAATTTGGATAATGGTAATTGTGGATTTTTAGGAGTGAATTTTGCGAATGTACATTGCCTTTTTTCCACATTAGTTGTTGGTTGTGAAATGTGAATTACTTTATCAATGGTCCCCTTTATAAACAGACCTTTTTTTGGCCCTCATTTGATTTAATTTGGATAATGGTAATTGTGTATTTGTAGGAGTGAATTTTGCGAATGTACATTGACTTTTTTTTCAACATTACAAGCATTCTTGTATTTGACATTTTGTCTTTTGTTTAATTGCATATATGTTATATTGAATTCTCTTTCTATGTAAATGAAGTTTAAGGTACTTTCAATGACCCGAAAAAGAAAAAGCAATACGGAGCCTGGAGATGGTTCTTCTACTAAATCTAGTAGAGTTAGAGGGCCCACAAATTGCAATGACCTATTGGAAATGCGAAAGAATGGGGAAACTATTGACATTTCTTTTGATTCCGGGCTCGAGCCTAGAGTACATCATGTACAGTGGATTACCTTTGTGGCATATACGGCCCGGAGCAAAGTGGACTTAGTGGAATATGAATCATGGCCGAAAGTTCCCGCGGAGCTCAAGAAAAGAGTTTGGATGGAAATACGGGTATTTTCTTTAATTATAATGCATTCTTTGTTTCTTAATTCTTCCATACAATTTTACTCAAATTCCTCACTAAATTTTACTCCTAATTTTCACTGTAGGCATTATTTGTTTTCGAGTCCACCGAAGAACTCGAAGATAAGTGGATTAGTTATGCCGGTAAACGGTGGAAAGATTTCAAATCCTATTTAGGGAAATATGTACATGGTCCCATGAAGGGTAGGGACCCATGTTTGGAATATAAATTTATCCCTAGGGAGACATGGATTAAGTTCAAGGCTAGCCGCGAGACAGAAGAATGGCAGGTATATTTTTTTAAATTTGATTTCCTTCTTCTTTTTGGATATTTGAAATTGCTCAGTTTAGGGATAATAATTTTTCATTATATTTCTCTCTAGGCCATTCGTGGAAAAGCGCAAAAGAATGCCAATTTAAATGCTTTCTACCATAACTTATCTCGCGGTGGCTACCGACTGCTGAAGCAGCAGTTGCATGACGAGGAGGTCAGTGCATCCGGAAAGAAGCCTTCAGAGGAGGGTCAGTCCGAAGAAGAAGGCGAGGATTCTTATTCAGGGCCAGGCCGTCATGACCTTTGGATACATGCCCATACGAACAAAAAAGGGGAATACTTCACGCCAGAGGCTGGGCGTGTAGCGAAGGAAATTGTAAGTTTTGCACCATACATTTTCTTATGTTTCAATTATTTTAATATTTAAAGTCTATGTGTATAGAATTTTTATTATAACTGATTATTTATTACTAGATATCTATGATGAAATGCTAATTAATAATTTGGTTGTCATTAAATGTTTATATCAAATTATTATTATCTAGTTGTCACTGTAAAGTAAATAAATGACTAATTTGTATATATGTGTATTTATTTATATTTTATAATTATGGTTATCAATTTTATATTTAAAATTTATATACATAAATGAATAATCTCTGTATATGTGTATTTATTTATATTTAATTGATCTATTTACATTTACTATATTTGGCAACATGTGTAGGAAAATCTATGTTCCCGCGAGTCCCAAGGGGAGACCGTTGCAGAGGGTAGGAATGACATTCTTGTCATTGCAACGGGCAAGCGCGATCACCCCGTCGTTATCGCGGCCATTCTACGCGGGCACGTATCACAGAGGTTTTCCCACAGAAAACAAAGCCGTCGCTTAAAGAGGAACTTGATTTAACTAAGCGACAGCTTCAGAAAACCACTGCCCAACTAGATGAATGTCAGACACAGCTGAAGATGATGATTGGGGTTATATGTGGTAAGATGGGAACCGATTATGATACATTAAAAGCCGCCGTCATGAATAATGCCCCGGATGAGAGCTTGCACCCAGAGACCTCCGGAGCGGTCCCTGTATCCCCTGTGAGCCCTGTTTCTCCTCTGATACCTACAAGGTTGCCCGATTTGGAGATGCTACATGTTGCACCTACGGACCCGATCAAAGCCTCTAACGACGGTGCTTTAGGCGAATACAAGGTAAATAAAATTAGACGGCTTCTTTTAATACTTCAAATTTTTTTTTTCTTTATTACAGTGATTTGTTAAGTTATTCTTAATAGTTGACTAATGTTCATTCGCTTGCCTATTATCTTAGGACGGGTGTGAATGCCATCTGTTCCTTCATGAGGATTCGCAAACGCGGCGTAAGCTTGTGGCAAAAGAAATATTTATAAGCAAAGCAAGCACCACGGGCGCGAGGTTAGGAAAGGTTGCGCGAGGGTCACAATTAAAATTTCCTATGATGACTGTGCCCCGCTGCCATTTCCTGAGGAAGAGGCTGCAACAGTGGGAATGGCCAAGTCCTTTTTCGTGGAATGGCCTAAAGAGTTGATTGAAATTATTCAGCCGGCTCCGGTAACAAAGGTATATTCTTTCATTTATTTGTGTATTACTTAATACCATTTTGTATATTTAATGTTATTTCAAATGATGTTAGGTGGATAAAAGTGCCCAAAAGAAAAAAGGCCGGATGAGTTCTATGGATGACAAGACATCTCCTTCGGCGACGGTTCCGACTGAGGAGTCATCCTCATCCACATCTGATCCATTGCAAGAGTTAAAGCTCCGAATGGATAATGATGTGGGCTTCAATGGCTTTTGCTTTCAAATGACAAAAGAAGTCATAGGTTTGGACCTGCCTAATCTGATGGATCGAGGGGATCTATTAGAGTTATTGACCAGAGAAAGCCAGGTCTCAAACAGTTTGATGCAGTTGTTCACCCAGTGAGTTTCCACTTAATTTTATAACCTATTTCTGATTATTAATGTTATATATTATGCATTCCATGTGCATAGGCTAACCAATGAAGCCCTTTTTTTAAATTCTTTAGAGCTTTACATGAGTTAGCTGAAAGGAATGGGAGAAAGGGGATAGGTTTCCTTTCGGCTGATCATGTCACACCCACACAAACTACGCTTCAAGATAGGGTGAACTACATTGCGCGAATCTTGAAGGATAGGAATAAAGAAATGTATCTGGTGCCTTATCTTCAGGGGTAAGTGACACTGTAAGCGATTCTCTAATATTTAAGAAACACTGATATAAAGATCTGACGTACGTCATTAAATTTTTTGTTGGCAGTGAACATTGGATGCTAATGGCCATTAGACCAGTAGATAAGGTTGTATACTGGTTTGATTCTTTGCAAAATCCACAGAAGGAGGAGGCGGTGGAGCTTATGGACGAGTGAGTTATATATATTAACAACTGTTAGAATGCCTATATATCCATATATTGCTAATTATTTTTGTGCCGATTTCATTTTTATAGGGTGATGTTTAACTATCAAGCTTTCTTGGGATTGCCCACAAATGTGCATATGCCACCTTCGTGGATAGTAGTTAAGGTAAATGAAATTGGTTCTTATAAATTTTTTAATTACATCCGTGGGTCTAGTAGCCTAAGCAATTAGTAGTGTTAGTTGTTTTAATTAAATCGTGAGTCTAGTAGCCTAAGTTAGTATAGTGTTAGTCAATTAATTTATTAGTTAGTCAAGTTATTTATTGAGGTATTTGATTAATTATGCATGCAATCTGTGAGTCCAGTATTGTAGGTTAGTTAATATAAGCATGCAAATTGCCGTTTCGATCAGTAGAAATTAGTGAGTCCTAGTTATTTAATTAATTAGATTAATACGAGTTTAGTTATGAATATTCGTAGAAATTTTTTACTCACCGTTGTGTTGTATACAATTTATTGTATGATCTTCTAACTCGTATATATTAATTCATTAGCATAAAAAGCAAACGGATAATTGGGAGTGTGGGTACTATGTAATGCACTACATGTACCAAATAGCAATGAAATCATCCACATTTGCACTTGAAAAGGTAAATATATATTTCTCATTACTTACTTAATTGACTGTATTTCATTTTGCTTACTCGGGTAGTTTTTAATTTCAAAAAACTCTGTTGCAGCATTTCAAGATCGACCGCACTCCATTAAGCAATGTGGATATAGATGCAGTGCGAAAAATATGCGCTAGATATATTTTGGAGCATCCGTCGTAGTAGAAGGATACTAATTAAACTTGTTCATATTAGAGTTGTACAAATATTTTTTGGATATGCTGTATTATAAAAGCGAATTCAATTTGTATATTGGTGATATTTGTAATAAATTTGGGCTGTTAGCATAAGGTTTTGATTTGAACCAGGTTTAATCAGCAGGTTTTTATTGATTTTAATGCGTTTTGCGTTTAAAAAGTAACCACTTTCAACGGCAGTTCATAGTTGAACCGCAGTGGAAAGTATACTTTTAATGATTTTATTGCGGTAAAAAGTAGCCACTTTCCACGGCGGTTCAAGGTTGAACCGCCGTGGGAAGTGTAACCTTTCCACGGCGGTTCAAGGTTGAACCGCCGTGGAAAGTGTAACCTTTCTACGGCGGTTCAACCTTGAACCGCCGTGGAAAGTGTACCCTTTCTACGGCGGTTCAAGGTCGAACCGTCGTGGAAAGGTTACACTTTCCACGGCGGGTCGAACCCGCCGTAGAAAGTCCGCTAACTTACAACGGCTGCCAGATAGATGGCGGTTCAAAAATGCTAAACCCCGCTGTTAAAAACCCTTTATAACCGCCATTAAAGCTCCGTTTTGTAGTAGTGTAGGACTTTAGCTATGGCTGCACACTTTCTAACAGATAAGAGATTGAACCTAAAAGATGGAATATGTAAATAATCTCCAAGAATCAAATGATCATATAGGTGTACCCAACCAGAATGAGATACTGATTTGACTGTGCCATCTGGAAGACACACAAGAGTGAAACTAGCCACTGGTTTCATGTTTTTGAGAAATAATTGATTAATGCAAACATGACTTGTAGCACCCGTATCAATAATCCATGAGTCTTTATTGAAATAATCAGAAAAGGGAGAGATGAAAGGAGAACACATACCTGTAAACTCCCCAATATGAGTGAGATTGATAAGATCAGTAGAAGAAGGAGCATTTGTACTGCTACTAGCTCTAGAGTTGTTCCTTCCTTGCATCATCTTACTCAATTCTCTCTGCAAGACATTTGCAATAACTGCTTCCAAATTAGAATTCCCTGAGTTTAAAAAAAAATCCAAAGGAGTTTCATGGCCATTCGGAGCCTTTCCTTTATCACATTTCCACCAAGCTGGATATCCTACAATTTTGAAGCATGAATCCTTTGAGTGACCTTGTCCTTTGCAGAAATCACCCTTGAGGCCATTCTTCACCTTCTTCTTTCCAACATTTTGACTGGATGAAGTAGTTGGAGCATGCCTAGCTGCAGATCCATCCACTTGGGAGTTAACCATCAATGCACTATTCTCATTAACAGCAAAATAGGTGCATCCAAGCTATCATTTCCTTTCTACTGTCTGAACCATAGAATATGCTTGTCCAATAGTTGGCCACGGATCGATCATAAGGATTTGATTCTTCACAGCACCCATAGATTCATTCAAGCCAAGCAAAAATTGCATAAGCAAAAATTGTTATTCTTATCCATATCCTGAACTCCTTGATTCTGTTGACATTCACATTTTGGAATGCAAGAGCAAGGAGGCAGTGGCTTCAAAGTTTCAAGCTCATCCCAGAGCCTCTTCAATTTGGAGAAATATCCAACCAAATTCATGTTTTCTTGGCCCACAGAGACAATATCCCTCTGAATTTGGTAGATCAAAGGTCCATTTGTTCCTCCAAACCTTTGCCTTAGATCATCCCATAGATCCTTAGCTGTTGGTGAGAACATGAATCCATCCACCAAACTCTTAGAGGTGGTGTTGATTATCCAAGAAGACACCATATCATCAGTAGTCTTCCAGAGTTGGTAAAGCAGAGAATTGAAACCAGGTGATTTAACACTTCCATTAACAAGCTTTTTCTTTGCTCGTAATGCCAAAGTCATAGCTCTAGTCCAGATCACATAATTGAACACTGTGAGTTGACAAGTAACTAGGATCAAACCTGGGTGATTTGATCCATGAAGTGTCATAGCCTCTGTAAGTTGAGACTCCAGCCAATTTGCCCAATCCATTCCTCCATTTGCAGTAGTTGAATTGTTTTCGGAATTCTCTGAACTTTCTGCCATTACGAAGCTTGTGTTTCAATTGATTTGCTGCAAATTATAAGATCAGGATTTAATTGATGCTAGAACCGCTCTGATACCATGTAGAATTGACAGAATTGCAGCAACATTCAAGTAAGAAACACTAAGCTAAGAACAAATGAAGAGAGGAGTGAGAGAATTTTCTGAACTTCTATTAATTGAAGAAGAAGAAAAAATGGAAAAAAACTGATTACAATAATCACCTACTACTGATTTATACAAGTTCCTGAAACTAAAGACTACAGATCATACAATGCACATCAAGTGCAGCTAATCTAATCTCTAACTGAATTTCCCTCCAAAAACAGCAACTTGACAGCTTAGGAGATGACAGCTGTACTACATTAACTTAAGCATGCTCTTAAGCATGATCCAAAAATATCTAATGAGATCTGACAGCTCATCAAGGTGGATCACGTTTCAATTGGATTTGATCTGTTGGAGGAGGCTTACCACAGCTACCAGTGTTGCTCCTCAGCTTCAGGTTCTGTTGCTTCTGTGAGCTCAGCTTGGAACCTTTTGTATGGTCATTCGGATGGTCATTCTGCAGCTGTATTCCGTCGAGCCCTTCATCAGTAGAGAGGTGAAATTTTCTTCTCCACAAATAGCTCTCTACCTTCTTCTCTTAGTTTTTTTCCCTCTTTAATTTTCATTGTTTTCTTGTGATTAGCATCAGCCATGCTTCTATAGGGTTGGGGATTCGTAAGCCCTAATATATTTAGCTTGTTGAAACTTTCGAGTTAGGCATATGGATGCTGTAGATTAGACCTGAAAGAGGTTTTTACACAATTTTTTTGGGTCTTATTTGTTATGGTGTATTTATTCATCTATTTGTGAGATATTGAAGGTTATGCTTTCTGTTTGTATCCCTTCGATGTTTGGTTTTCAGAATGATTTTAGCATGTTTTTACGTTATATTCATGAGAGTTGAAATGACTCATCTGTTGAAATTCACTACCCCATTTTTGACATGGAGTTCAAGCTCTGCTCTTTTATTTTTCTTTTCTTTTTCTCTATTTTCTTTTAATGATAAAGATTTTTTGCTGAGATTTTTGCTTGACTGATGTTAATACTGTTTCGTTTTATGAGTGTTGCTGTGGTAGAGCTTTTTGTGGTTCCAATGGTAGGATGTGATATTTAAATTTTAGTTATAGGTTTACATGAAGAAAGTAGAGGCTGGTGAAATTTTGATTGTATTAAAATACCTACTGTTTTGATGTTTAACTCTGTGAGTTTGTGTTGTGTGCATCTTCAAGCAACTGTAGGAGACACGAGTACATTGACGAGGCAGCCCCGACAGAGAAGTCCATTCCCTCGTACTCTGGAACTCTGTTTAAAGCAAAATTTCTTGAGGACTACATCAAGTAAGTTCCTAAACCTTAAAAGTCATAGGTTAAATTTTGTACATAATCCCTTTATATCATGTAGTTGATGCCAAAGTATCAATCGATTTAGGTTTTAATCAAATGCAGTGAACACAAACTAAAACTTGAGGCAGAAAGCAGTTCAAATATAGATCAACGACATGATAGAGAGTTCCCTTCATGGTTTCAACAATGTGTATGTAGAGTGTTACTTAACTAAGTGTACAAGACAGTGCAATTATTTAACTAACAAAAGTTGCTAACTTGAATTATATCCTGCAACAGGTTTCAGATTCTTCCTTGCCTTGCAATGGAGAAATTAGGTCTTTGGCCTGAGGACCAGATAGTCGCATTAAAAGATATAGCGGTTGCATAATCAATGGCTATAGATTTCACACAAAAGATCGTGAAAATGAAAGAAAGACTCAAAATAGTGCTGGTGTAGTTAAAGGGGAACATGGACATAATATGACAGACTTTTATGGCGTCTTAACTGATATTCTTGAAGTAGAGTATTTTATTGGTAGAAAAAATGTCTTGATTTTTAAGTGAATGGTTTCACTTGGGGGATGCTCGTGGAATACAAGTAGATAAAGAATCAAAAGTCACTAGCTTAAATGTCTCTCGCAAATGGTATTTAGACCAGCCATATGTTCTTGATCAACAAGTTCTGTTATATTTGTAGATGATAATAATATACAATTCATATACTCTATTTGTCCCATTGAAAGAGTTCACTTTGAAATATGTACAACTTATTATGGGTTGTGAGTTACAACACCTAAAATAAGTAATTTGCTACCATATTTTTCACTTATATCCTTACTTTAGAAGTAAAGGTTAATTGTGAACCACACATTGTTATATTATAAAGGTATGTAATGTAAATAAATTTAAAGTAGACTCTTTAATTAAATGGGACAATTTTTTTTTTTTTTTTGAAAGTGGACTCTATTAAGTGAGATGGAGGGAATAGGTAACACTGGCCTAGTGGCATTAAGTTTTCAGCGAATATGGTTGACATAAAAGTATATTTTAAAAAACATTTAAAATTATATTTTATATACAAATGGAGTCTCAAACCGACATAATATCATACAAAGTTTTTCGACTAGTAGGGTTGGGTTGGGGACCTTCTCTTGCAAAGTTATGCACTTTTTGAAATATAATGCGTCTCAACCTGGTTGGTGTTTATGCCTCTAAGACAAAATTATTTTGAATATAGTGACAACGTGATGTTGTCACAATTTAATGACAACAGTAAATCTTGTCACTATTGCTTACTTTTAGTGACGACCTTTTTTTGTAACAATTGAAACATTTTATGACACACTTTTAGCTACAACGCTGTGACCACAGAATGTCGTCACTAAAACCTTTTAGTGACTATTTTCGGGGATTTATTGACAACTTTCCGTTGTCACTAAAGGCCCATTTTCTTGTAGTTACATATCTCCAACAGCCAACTGGATGATGTATCGATGGACACCTCAACAAGCCCTAGATATTCGTGGTTGTAATTAATTAATTTTTCCTATAAATAGGATTCAAATTTCTTCAGATCGAGTTTCTCATAATTTTCAGAAGTTTGATCAGTTTGTGCTTTGAAAAGGAATCATGGGTTCTAAGGCACTCCTTTTGGTTTGCATTTCCTTGGTTATTGCTATGATGATTACCTCAGAGGTGGCTGCTAGAGACTTGGCTGAGACTTCCACCACTTCAGTTGATGAATGTAAGCTATATCTGTTTACGGACTAACTTTTGCACTCTTTCCGCTAGCTTTTAGTGTGTTTACTTAGAAAGTACTGATTAATGTATTTGCATGTTGATATTATGAGCAGCAGCAACTGCTGAAACCAGTAAAGAGGTAGAGGAATCCCAAAATTACGGTGGCAGTGGATATGGAGGAGGTTATGGCGGCTGTGGAGGACGTGGTGGCTATGGTAGTTACGGTGGACGTGGTGGATATGGAGGCCGTGGAGGCTATGGTGGCGGTTATGGGGGAGGCCATGGTTATGGGGGAGGCCATGGTTACGGGGGCGGTTATGGTGGAGGCCGTGGTAATGGTGGCGGTTATGGCGGGGGTCATGGTTACGGTGGGGCCAACGGCGGTGGTTGTGGAGGTGGTCATGGTGGCGGTTATGGTGGTTTTTAATTTTTATGGTAGCGGTGGTGGTGGCGGCATTGGTGGCTTTGGTGAGAAGGCTAACAAGCCATATAGTAGCATGCATGAGTATGCTTTTTATCAAACAAGCTCATTGTAATAGATATAAAAGTTTGTATTTTGACGTTTTGAAGTATGAATAAGAGCTTGTGTTATTAAGATAATTTTGGTGTCCAAAATTTATACTTACTTTGTTCTATTAGAAAAGTCCAGTTTGATGTACTGTTTTAGTACAACAAAGTAGACTCTTCTAATGGAACCAAGGGAGTATTATTTAATGGGTAAAAGAAAATATTAATAACATATTTAAAGGGTAATTATGCATATGGTTAAGATTATAATGGATAGATTGTGATAACATATACAAGAGATTAAGCTTAGCAAAATAGTCAGTACTCCATGGATATTTTAATCAATTTTAATTTTACAATGCAATATCTATCACTCCCTCTTATTCAAAATAAATGACAATTTCGAAGGAGTAAAAATTTTCAAAATAAATAACGTTTAACAATTTAACCAACTTTTTTTTGAAATTATCCTTGTCTTAACTTATCCACTAAGAGTTGTTGATTATCTTTAACTAATATAACAATTATCAATCAAATGCTAGTGAGTATGGATGCGTATTATATATGTGTGTATCAATCAGAGGACATTTTTTTTCCAAAAAAAAAATAACAAAAATCAAAGGACATTTAGGGGTTTTGCAAATTTTCTTTAAGAGAAAACTGTGCCCTCGATTAGACAAACATACGTTTGCCAATGACTACTTTTAATTTCATTAAAAAAATTGTTTGTGACCGAGTAAACGTATAAGCTTAAGTTAAGGACAAAAACTTTATATATTCTACTGTAAGAGCATTGATATGCGTATAAAATTTAGCATATGATGTGTCATGTACAGTTATGTTGTAAAAAGCGTACCGTGTATAAACTTTGATATAACGTGTATAACAATATCTAATATATCGTGTGCAACTAAATGATGTACCACACAATTATAAGTTAGTTGTTAATGTATCACTCACGTACTATAGGATGTATCGCATATATATAGTTGTTGATGTATCACGCTATGACTAAAACAACAAATTTGGCCTGAAGTGAATGCATATTGATTTTAGCTTCGAAAGTATCAAATATAATATGAAGAAAACATGCTATCAAACTTGACATTTTATGTATCACGTAATAATGAAAACATGTGTATATTGAATTCAGTTTTTGACTTATTATATATCAATTTAACTATTAAAATATTATCGTTGACCCATCCTCTTTTTAAGTTTGGAGACCATAGTAACTTTACACTTACAAGTTTTAAGTTTGGATACTGTATGTATAGTAACAGTATACAAGTTTAGGAATAGAAACACTGGAGTCAAAATTAAAGTACCGTGCGTTTTCTTGTTCCGAAATAATGGTAGCCTGTTATCTTCGAGACAACGAATGTGGACACGAGAGAATAAAGTATTCAGAAAATATTTTTGAGTTGAACCTAGTCCCGTTTTCTATAGATGATGAGAAGATGAGAATCGTTCTAAATTCTATCTATCCTTCTGATTCATTCTGTCCTTTCCGTTCCACGACTGGTGGCCGGTGGCCCTAGTCTAATAACTCTCGTGTCTTAAATAGTTGTCCTCCGATTAAGAATAAAAGTCGTTTTATAGGCTTTGGCCTTCTTAAAGCTGAATGTAAATAGTTCATCACGAGAAAATCCGAGTCCGGCAGGGGCAGAAGTTGTGTTGCTGGATGAGTAGGGGGCTATCATATTTGTGGCTAGTACTTTTTTGGGCATGGCGATTGGGGACGAGTTATCAAGCCGAGGCTTTGGCTCTTGCCTATGGACTCACGACTCGTATTGATCAGAGGGTCCAAGCTATCTTGCCTGAATAATTCTCAAGTTTTGGTGAGTAATCTCATGCAGGAGTGACACTAGCGATCGGCGAAAGTGATGCTAGAAATCCAAAGGGCTAGAAGTCACCTTCAAGGTGTGCATATTCATCATGTATACCAGGAAGCGAATGCGGTGGCTGATTGGCAAGCTCTGTAGCGCATACACTATTTTTTGTGCACTCTACTCTTCCTCGTGAAATCTGTGGGCTTGTTGCCTTGGATTCAGGCAGTTTTCCTTATTTGCGTTTATAGCATTTGTTACCAAAATGTACCCAGGGTTCAAGTAATTATGCCCTCCCTGGAATTTTTGCGCTAAAATGGGAGGATCACCAAGCCCCAGCTGTATCGTCAACTGTTCACCGAGAAGGAAAAAAAAAAAATCGTTCTGTAGGAAGTAATAATCTTCAAAATAAATGAAGTTTTAACAAAAGTTATACTTTTTTTTTTTTTTAACTTATCATTGTCTTACCCTATTTAAGTAAGGGTTGGTAATGATCTTAATTAATATACCTAGCAATCATCTCAGTATTAATTTGACTTGTTTATATATACTAAGTATTAATAGATTAAAATTTTAAGGGATAATAAATTATAATAGTTAAGAAATTTTTTTATCATAATTAAGTTTTTAATCTAGAAATAATTAATTCAGAAAATAAGCATTACTGTAGTACCTGAAATAACTATATATCACTAACCTTTCTTTTAGTACCCCACGTACCTATGATTATATCTGCCATGTCATGTTCTTAAAACAAAAATTTCTCGGTAAAATCTTACGTTTCTAATTATTTACATTGTGGGATTGTATCTAATTAGATAATCCATAAATGATATTTTAATTTTTTAAATTGATATGGGGATTTTCTCTACTACAAGTGATAAATTTGTTTTTTTAATACAACTTCATACATATGTTTATTTTTTTAAAAAAACAGACGATACATTTTTTACAGGCGATATTTCAATCCTTACAATCGGTATTTTTTCTAAATAGGCATTGCATTTTTTTCTAAATAGGCGATACTTTTTTTTTTCTTGACATATACTTTTTTCTTTTATAGGCGATACCTTTTTCTAAACAAGTGATATTTAAAACCTTAAAATTGATAAAATAAAATAAAAAATTCATCACGGGTGTTTTTTTATATTTGTTTTTTAGAAAAACATACGATACGTTAACAGCGAAACTGGTCAATCATCAAAGGTTATAAGTGAAATGTGATACATCTGAGCTTATATGTGATACATAATACTTCAGTAGTTACACTCATAACTACGATATCATAAACTACACGCTATAAGTCAAAGGCTATACGCGATATACAATATATTAGAAACGATACACGAGTTTTCATAACATTCAAGAGTGGTACTTTTAAGCTAAACTCAATACACGTGCGTATTAAGAAAACATGCACACTAAACCGTTCAAATTATAATATGTGATACACCATTAGTCCACACATGAAAAGTGTTGGTACGTATATGTATATAATAAATCTAAACGTAATTTAATTATGAATTATTATTTTTGATTGTTGTATTAAAAATATTAATTAGCTATTAGAGAAGGATTATTTTATTATGTGAGATTGATTATAGGGGTTAATTATAGGGGTTAATAGTACATTAAACATCCTTGTGTTATGAAAATGTACTTTCTTTTTTTTTTGCATCAACGTCGTGATATATATTAAGACAGAGAGTTTACTGCTTTTAACTATTAGTTAAAGGGAGAAAAGTACAAAAATAATCATAGCTTCTTAATAAATACTTACAAATTCAAAATTACATTATGTATTCAATTCATGAAAAATTTATCTTTCTAATTCACCTATTTAATTTGACTATTGAATCATCCCTATGTTCTATTAAAAGGGTTCACTCTGATCAATGTACAATATATTATGAATGTTAATGTATAACACTTAAAATAGTTAATTTGAAAGTAAACTCGATCTTCTATTAAAACAAAAAATATATTTTTCAAAATAGACTATTCTAATGAAACGGATGGAATAAATAATAAAAAGGGACAAAATGTCTACCTTAATATGACGATTAAAAGAGAAAATGGTTAAATAACTTATATATGACACAAAGGAGCAGGAATAAATATCAAAAAGAAAAAAGAAAGGGATCGATCGAGTAGGAATATCATAGGATGACCCCTCAAATATTGTGGTGGTTAGTCATGTATCATTTTGCACCATATCATGACTAGGTTCATTTGAATTTTGAGTGAACCATGCACACACAAATTCACTCTATAAATAGATCGGGCCGACCATTGCTTCCCGGCAACTAAACTAATAAATTAAGCTTCGATAGATCAAGCTTCGATAGATCAGATGTTTCCTAGTGTTCCCTCAAACACTTCACTGGGTTACATATACTTTTTGCATATTAATTAATTTTAAAGGGCTAAAGGAGTGCTGTCTACTGAAGTGTTTAGGGGAACCCCAGGATCCATTTGATACACACTACTCCCTCGATTTTATTAAAAGAGTTCGATTTAAAAAATGTACAATAGTTTATGAGTTGCAATGTACAGCATTTAAAATAAGTAAATTACTACTATTTTCCTTTTTTAATGTTCTTACATTTTAGATGTGGATTAATTGTAAACCACACTTAATTTTATAATAAGTAAATAAAAGTACCCATTCAATATATATATATATATATATATATATATATTATATATAAATTTGGATGATATAAGGGGGAATGTTGTTATTGGCAAACAGTCCAAATCTTCATTTAATGTCTCTGCTGGGGAATGTTGTTATTGGCAAACAGTCCAAATCTTCATTTAATGTCTCTGGCAAACAGTCCAAATCAGTGTTTTCAAAATCGGATCGGACCGACCGGTTGAACCGGTCGGACTGCGAATCGGCCACTGGTCCGGTCCGATTTGAAGCTTAAAACTGAAATATCAAAAAATCAGTCAACGGCAGTCAAAACTCGGGTTTGACCCGGTTTGACCGGATTTTTTTAATCAAATGGGCTCTTAATTTGTTTTCAAAACTTTTTCAGCCCACATTTTATTTTGGATTACAATTTATTAATCTTTTAAACATAATTTCATCCCTATAATAAATTTATTATTGTGCCTTGAAATTTACTATGATAATTTAGGCCATCTGTATTAGTTTTATAGAGCTCTCACACTCTACTACTTTCTTATATAACCAATGTGGGACAATTTTATTTTACATGATCATTTATTTTTAATTCATTGATAGTTTTCTTTTTACATTTTATAATTATAGGTAATTTAAAAGTTAGATGAATAACATACTTTATAAATAACATTACAAATATTAAATGTTGTATAATTATTAATGTATTTATTATTTGAAGTATATTTATGACATCACCGGTTCAACCCCCGATTCAACCAATCCGACCCATTGACTCCATAACCCATAGCTTTTCCGATTCGATGTCCGGTCCGATTTTTAAAACATTGTTTACTAACTCTTCATTGAAAAGGACTGCAGAGACATTATGATGTATCCATCGACACTTCCAGATTCTTGGTTTTAATTAATAGTTTCTTAATTCCTTCACGATTCTCATAACAAAGGTTGCATGGCCTAAGTTTCCCTATAAATACGAATCAACTTTCTTCAGTGTTTCTTCATCCAATTCTTTCATAATTAGTTTGATTAGTTTGTGCTTTGAAAAAAAGAAAAAAATTAAAGATGGGTTCTAAAGCAGTCCTTTTGGTTTGCATTTCCTTGCTTATAGCTCTCATGATTACCTCAGAGGTGGCTGCTAGAGACTTGGCTGAAACTTCCACCACTTCAGTTGATGAATGTAAGATTTTTTTTTTTTTTACGTACAAAACTATGCAATTTTTGCTAGCTTTTGAGTGTTTTTTAATCACATAGAAAGTACTAATCTATTTGCATGTTGATATTATGTGCAGCCACAACGGCTGCGACCACTAAAGATGCAGAGGAATCCAAGTATTACGGTGGCGTTGAATATGGAGGAGGCTATGGAGGACCCGGTGGATATGCACCAATCGGTGGATCTGGACCACCCGGTGGATATGGACCACCCGGTGGATATGGAGGAGGTTATGATGGGCGTGGTGGATATGGTCGCGGTCGTGGTTATGGCGGTGGTAATGGTGGAGGTTATGGTGGTGGTGGTGGCCACGGTGGCTATGGCGAGAAGGCTAACGAGCCATAGAGGACTAGTAGCATACATGAGTATGCCTTTTATCAAACAGGCTCATTGTAATAGACATAAGTTTGTATTTTTGACGTTAATTTGAAATATGAATAAGAACCTGTGTTATTATTATAAAATAATATTAATGTGGATCCTTTAAATTTTATTTTTTTTGAAAGATTTTTTTTTTTTTTTTTTGAAAGATAATTATTGATGTGACGCAAAAATTTACAATGATGGAACGATGCTTCTTCGTGGCCCAATAGACCTTTGTGAGGAACAATAGCCCAATCTGTATGAAGTTGTGCTGTGAAGGGAATGAACAAAATGGGGAATGATTGAGTGATCTGGGTTGCTGAGCTCGGCCAAGATGATGAAGCTTGATGATTTTGCACTGTTCTGGTGATAAAGTTGTGAATAATCAAGAAGGAAGGAGCGGGGCTTTCCCCCCTGTATAGGCTCCGACGATCAAGTCAGTAATATGAAAGATATAAACAGTATTGAATAATAGCTTTGAGAGAAGCAATAATCAGAGAGTTGCGAGAAATAGCTTATGGAGTCTTTGTTCAGAATTCACTTACTTCATATGAGGCTGGTGCCTGAGTATTTATAGACTTTACTATTGATAGTTCCGTTGGATCATGATGTCATACGCTCCCACTTATTCTTTTTTAATGTTACTTTAGCCGCTCCGGGAAAACTGGCTTTAGTTTTGGCTCCTTTATCATTATTACTTTGCATTTACTAAAATAATGGTCCTACCATGATGTCTAACTGTTTTGAATATACTATCTTTATCTCGGACCGGTTTACTCTTTACCTACCTAAGCTCTCATGTATTTTAGTTACTTACCGACCAGAGCTTTAACACTATTGACCGATCTAACTTCTTTTAAACTTTTACCGACCTGGGCTTCTTGAGTAGAATTATACTTAATCTTACCGATCTGAGCTATAAGGTCTACCGATCTAAGATTACCAAGTTGGTTTATGATGTTTTACGACCTAAGCCTTCACGAGTTTATTAAATCTTTAGGACCGAGCTAAGCCTTCATATCCGATCTAAAACTATGACAGAGACTTGATTTGTATGATTTTTCTGACCTAAATATGGATCTGGGCTTTTTTTATCCTTTACTGTTTCTTAGATTTGATTCATTGGGCTAGGCCCAATGGGGATTTCTATTTTATACACATCAATTATGTTGATGATAAAGGTATTTCAAGAAAAATAACATTTGGTATTTCAATTTGTTACATTAATTTGAAAATCTAGGTTTGTTTTGTTAAACCTCTGGGATATAATATTCCAGTGATATTTCTATATTTTAGAAAATACACACGGTTATACCTCTATATTTATTGACCAAACTGTAATTGCCAATTAATTTGCCATTTCTGTTCTGCAACATATATTTCCGAAAAATTCTTCACCGGAGATGACAAAGATTGGTTCTGCATTGGCCGTTTCAGATCCCTCATCTCTCCAGACCAACGGGTAAGTGCATTGGCTCGACGAGATGATTTGTACGTTGTGCACTTGACTACAAATTAACAAGCACTTTTTAAATGATGGAAATTAAACAGGAGAATTTTATGAGATGATTCACGGAGGAAAGTTAAAGTTGTTGGACAAATCTTGCAACTTTAATAATCCTTCCAGTCCCGTGACTGTGTTGGCTGTTAATTAACAGTACAGATTGGTGCTGTGATTTTCGTGAATTCCAAGCTGGGGAAAGTTCCTTGCTAAAGATGAACAACAGTTACTTTACCGGATCCCTGAAGAAGAGAAAGAGGGAAGAAGAAACTAGCAAGCAAGCTCAATTGCTGATCATAGGGGCTACTTGTCATTTATAGTGAAGTAAAAAACTTAAACTTAGCCATGTACCTTAGTTCATATTTTGCTTCTATTTTGATTATTTAATTGTGTATTTTATATTTTATATTAACTTTTCATGATTGTCGATACATTTTTTTTACTATACATTCAACTACTTCATCCATTTTTATAAGAAGACACAACTTTTAAAAATATACAAATTTTTATGACAACAACACCTAATATAAGTTGTTTACTAGTTTTTGTTTTTACGCGTACATTTTTAAATATTAATGAATTATGAACCACATATAATTATATTGTTAGTAAAGGTACCCAAAAAAAATAAAAAATAAAAACAAGGCTCTTGTATTATAAAAAAGAAAATTTAGATATTAAACTTTTCTAATAAAATGGATAAAATATCTCCTTTTTATATTTCTATTACACTATTTCAATTAAAAGTTCTTTTCCAAAATAGGTCCCTTCTTCTTTAAAATAACCTAACGTGCATGCCCCTAAAACTCTAAAAGTATTACTATTATACGTACTAGAGTGACCAATATTTTTACGAGTTTAGGAAAACATTAGGTCAAAATTCAAGTATTTAACTAATTTTCTATTTGATCAAATGCGTAACCTTTTCGACTATCACTCTGAAAAAGTGACGAGAGAATATATTCTTGATTTGGGATTGCCGAGCCACTTCAGATAGACTCATTGCTCCGGCCCAAAATACAATTAAATTAACATAGACTACATGAGCTCCTCAGACATTTCTGACCCACCGGTCAAAACCGCTCATTTCTTGATCACGACCTGCTAAAGTTAAATTAAAGTTCCATTAAATATATGGGAAATAGATTCTGGACCGAATTGATCCAGAACTGAGGGTCCCGAAATGGCCCCGGATTTTTACTTTGACATTTTTGCCCTCCTTTTTTTTTTATCTTTTCTTTCTTCTCTCTCCACTCTTATTTTTTCCTCAGTTGCTCAATTCCTTATCTCTTCTTCTTCATTTTTTTTCCTTCTATTGTCCTCTTTTATCCTCCTTTGAATAGGTTATTTTCCTTTTTTTTGTTTTTGTTTTTCGTCCAGATTTTTGGAAAACAATGTAGTGAAAAATATGGGTTTTAAATTTAGGGAAATTAATTTGTATTTTTCTCTTTTTATTTTTGTCCAAATTTTTGGGACAATTAATTTACAATATGATTACTCTATACTGTTTGACAATAAATACTGTACTATTTTTTATATTGCACTGTACTATTTTTAAAATATGACTATTTTGTACTGTTTTACAATAAAATAGTGTATTATTTATATTATTTTTTATTTTACAATAAAGATTGTATTTATTATTTTTTTACCTATATATTGTTTACAATAAAGACTGTACTGATTTTAAAACTAGTATGTACTGTTTTACAATAAAATTTGTATTTATTATTTATTTTTACTATATAACACTACAACAAAAGATGCTGCTAGAGACATGTTTTTGAGCATATTGTGACATTTTTAAATGTCACTAAAATAAATAGTGACATTTGGTTAGGGTGTAGCTATTATGCATGTCACAAAAAAAAATTTGTGATATATAGAAGTGTCATTATTATTATGACTTTAGAATGTCTTTACTATGATGACATTGGAAGGTGTCATTATTATTATGACATTAGAATGTGTCGTTATTATTACGACATTGGAAGGTGTAATTATATTTATGACATGTAAAAATGCTACTCCCTCTGTCTCACTCAAAGAGTCTACTTTCAAGAAAAAAATCTTGTCCCATTTAAAGAGTCCACTTGAATTTATTTACATTATATACCCTTACTAATATAATAATGTGTGATTCACAATTAACCCTTACTTCTAAATTAAGGAAGGATATAAGTGAAAAATATGGCGGTAAATTACTTAATTTAGGTGTTGTACCTGACAACCCATAATAAGTTATACACATTTCGAGTGGACTCTTTGAGTGGGACGGAGGGAGAATTTTATCACAATAATCCTTCAACTCTTGATAACTAAAAGTTTTCACATAAAAGAATTGTACCAACAACAAAACAATTTAAACAAAACAACAAATTAAAGTAATCACAAAAAACTTAATGGGAAAAGAAAATTCAAGAAAAGATCTATGTAAATCACATATTATTAGATATGTAGAATGTCATAGTTTTTAATAGTAAAATATAAGAATAAAATTTCTCATTTCGAGAAATTAGTTAACATATATAGAACAGAATAACTCACTAACCTTGATGCACTTCACAATAATTTAAAAGAGAATTTCAGTGTTGTTTAAGACTGAGAGAACGAAGATGGTTGAGAATATTTCAAAATGTCATTCATAGAATAGATCAAGGAAGAAAAATATACAACTTATTGATTGTAACTAACAGAAGGTGAAAGAAAAGCAATAGTTTGTTCATAATTATAATGATAGAAGGTGAAGCAAAAAGGCATACAACATATTATTTCTATTTGTAATAAATAAATGGTGAAACAAAGAGACAGTAGACTTTTCCTATTATTTAGGAGTTAAAAACTAATACTCTCAATTATCAATTGAGTAATTAACGTCATGGTGAAAATGTTTAGAAAATGTAAAGTTGTGATTTTAAGATTATAAGTCTAAAAAAGAAAAATAAATAAAGTTTTATTTTTATAAAAAAAAATTGTACGGAACCTGAAAGTTGGTCTCATGCCTTTTTTTATATATAAATAAAATCCTTAAATTATATAATTAAAGTTTAAATTTTGTTGACCTGTTGGTGTATATATATAATTTTTGTGAGATGTGCTTTTAATAAATATATAAAAAAGTGGAAGAATAAAAGTGCAATGCTCCTATAAAGGAGTGAAAGAGCCACATGTAAAAATAAATAAATAAAGAAATTATTTAATTGAATGGTAGAAAATAAAATAAGTTCACTCAATATTTAACTATTAGATATTAAGCTTATGTGACATCCACATAAATAGCTAAATTAAAACTCTATTAGACATAAATTAGAAAGATGCTTATTAAATTAAGGATTTAAGATTGAGAGAACGAAGATGGTTGAGAATATTTCAAACTGCCATTCATAGAATGGATCAAGGAAGAAAAATATACAATTTATTTATTGTAACTAACAGAAGGTGAAAGAAAAGCAATAGTTTGTTCATATTTATAATGATAGAAGGGAAAGCAAAGAGGCATACAATATATTATTTCTATTTGTAATAAATAAATGGTGAAACAAAGAGACAGTAAACTTTTCCTATTCTTTAGGAGTTAAAAACTAATACTCTCAATTATCAATTAACTTCATGGTGAAAATATTTAGAAAATGTAAAGTTGTAATTTTAAGATTATAAGTCTAAAAAAGAAAAAAATAATAAAGTTTTATTTTTATAAAAAAAAATTGTACGAAACCTGAAAGTTGGTCTCATGCCTTTTTTTTATATATAAATAAAATCCTTAAATTATATAATTAAAGTTTAAATTTTGTTGACCTGTTGGTGTATATATATAATTTTTGTGAGGTGTGCTTTTAATAAATATATAAAAAAGTGGAAGAATAAAAGTGCAATGCTCCTATAAACGAGTGAAAGAGCCACCTGTAAAAATAAATAAATAAAGAAATTATTTAATTGAATGGTAGAAAATAAAATAAATTCACTCAATATTTAACTATTATATATTAAACTTATGTAGCATCCACATAAATAGTTAAATTAAAACTCTATTAGATATAAATTAAAAAGATGCTTATTAAATTAAAATTCAATATAACAACCACATGGCACTCTAATATCAAACATATATTAATTTATATTATATAAGATAAATATATATATATATATTTCATTTAACTAGTTTTTGTGCCAAAATTTAATGGAAATCAATTTTGAAATATATATATATATATATATTTACCCTATATAATATAAATTAATATATATTTCAAAATTGATTTCCATTAAATTTTGACACAAAAACTGGTTAAATTGCTGAACTCATTTCCATGAAAAATAAAAGAAAAAATGTAAAAGTCATTATACAAGTCACAGAAACAGTACTCATTAAAATCGCAAATACAATAGGAAAATTTTATTTTTTTTGCTAAGTTGATTAAAGTAGCAACATCACTCAAAGAAGCTGATATTTCCAACACTTTGGAAGCTCTCTAAAATTTATAACATGTTCACAAGGTCAATCATAAAAACAAATTTAGTAAAAGGCAGTCTTTGCTCAGATTCCTACTTCGATGCATATATACCACAAAGTCAATCTCCACTCCACTTTTTGCAAGGGGCAGCAGAATCACAGACGAAACAATAGCACTGCAGCAAGGCATGAACAGATTTATCAATGAGCCAGTAAATGCATGCATTTGATTCAATCATGAGCTATACTATTAATGCGCGCAACAATTGATCTATACTTCAACTCCACAAATGTGATGTTCAATTGATTAAGTAAACCACTTCCAAACAAGTCAAATCCTATCAGAAGCTGAAGGTAAAATCAGTTCTACCCATCTCTGTATATATATATATACATACATATATAGGCTAAAATGGCCAGAGAGAACCATCTATAGGGTACTACGGAAATCAAGATGCATTTATTCATTTGGTTGAGCAAAATGGAGGGAAGGGCTAATTTAATGGCTTTGATTGTGGTTATTACCTTGTTTGGAGGCCAATATCCGATGTGGGGAGTGAAAGCCAATGTAGCAGCCGTGCGAACTTATTTCTGCATAGACAGTTGCCTCAACGATTGTAGAACCAGTGGCATAAGCCCTTTAAGATGCTTCAAATACTGTGAAAGACACTGTGTTGATCCTGCATCCTCAGCCCAGACATTCCCCAGCCTGCAATACTGCAAGCTTGCATGTGTGCTTGGTAAGTGTGCGAAATTCAATGGCGGAGCTCATGTTTTCTTCTCTGCTTTCTTAGCATTGAGAATCCTATGAATCATGAAGCTTATAACTTATTTTACAGATGAAGGGAAAAAAGAAAGCCGTGTGATAAACTGCGAGAGGAATGTTTGCCTGGTAGGGTGATTTTGAAGCGGTGAAGCACTTCAAAGCTCAGTGGCAGCTTCAGAGCAAGTTTTAGGGAGTTGAAAGATGAATAAAGAATCCTAGATTGTATGAAATAAGAGCAAATGTCATTCAAGCCTGTTGTATTTCTAATTTACGATTATCCTAGATGATTAATAGTTGAAATCTTGTATAATGAATATTTCACCCCTATTTAGCTTCATAGCTGCATGAGGATGGCTTTTTTTTATCTAGAAAGGCATAACATTCTGAAATTATATTTACTCAGTTTTTTATACTACCTGAAAGACCATCACATTCCAGAACTTGTAGACATCCCAGAAATAGCATCCCTCTCAACCTGCATAGCATATTATTATTGGCGTTACTTGGTTCTTAAAGATTCTTCAAAACAGAAAGAAAAGAAGAGTGTAAATATAGTCCTACAGATGCATCTGATGGTTAGTTTATTCAAAATTCAAGAATTTGCAAAGAAGAAACTAAATGCAAATAAAAGCATGAGTCATGTAGTTCAATGTATACATGCAACATGCATGAGTCATTAAGCCAAGAAATAACTCAAGCATCTTAAGTGTAGCATCAGGCATGCATGTTACCAACATATAAAATTTAAGGCATCACAAGCTTCTTTCCTAATAGCAGAACCCAGCTTCACAATTCTCCACATATTTTGAAATGCTAACCGATAATGAACATAATATAATTGAAATGCTGGGGCATGTGGATAGAAGACCATAGGAGAGCAGAAATCAATTACAGCATTTTAAGGAAAACAAAAAAGAATCATTTCCAGGTTGTCTGTCCAAAATTAGTTAGACTAACCACAATCATCAATTATATTGTCATGGTGATTAGCTAATGTACCACTCAAGAAGAAAAGAAATGCGCCTGCAATAAGAGAATCTTTAGAATGCCATTTTCTAGCACTTCTCAAATTAACTTTGAGAGATTAATGAGTCATCCTAGATTAAGAAGAAATGGATCCCGAGACTGTAAACATGTATCCTCCATCATATGCATTCTTAAAATCTGTAATGCCCTATTTATATCTGCTGACTGCAGACCGGTATTACTATTTGAGAAGGGTCAGGTCAATAAAGACAAGAAAAAAAGATAGATACATGAAAATCTTAAAGTGTATCAAACACAAATGAATCTCCATTCTTCATCCTGGGACACCCATATCACTCTCCTTGTTATTTCTTCCCTTGTAAGACCAAAATATTTTCAAGGGACAGCCAAACTTCCTCATCCTTGAAGGAGTTGAACACCTAATAGATTATTACTCTATTCATGAATTGGTCAGGATTGGTTTGGTCTACATAAAATTGAGATTTTCCTTGAATAGCATAATGTTCAAAAAAGCAAAGAAATATTCATATATGCACCAACAACTATTTGAAAGAAAAAAGCTCACCAAACAATAAAGTTCATGATTTGTAAGCCAGTAAACACTATATATACATCAAAAAACTGGAGCGCCATCTATCAAACGGAACTAGAAAAGGATCTGTAGCAGGTATTTAAATTGTTTGACAACATTTAACAAAAGATCAATTCCTAAACGCAGGGCAGCAAAGTAGAACTTTAGGAAAGGACCAACGTATAACCAAATCTCGGTGCTTCTATACTGAAAAGCAAATGCAGCAACATATCAGACCACTTAGTACAACCCCAGTTTCCCCTCAAACAACAAGAATCCAATATAAGTTTCTAAAACAAGAATTTTTTACACCATAATCAACATTCCAAACGAGGTCCTAAACGAATCCAGTCAGCACCTATCAAACGCAATTAAACAAACCCCAACACCATCTAGCAAGTCACTAGGCGCCGAACAAGTAATACAGCTCAAAATAAATACAATGCAAAGGAAAAAAAAGGAAATAACATTCAGCACACAAGTAAGAAAAGCATAACTTCTTACCAGTAAAGGCAATATCACAAGAGTAATCTTTCAATTTAGTTTTATCCACTTCATCTTTATCTGATATTAGCCGGTTTACCCTTGTTTGAAGTATCTGGCAGTTATCAGCCACTAACTCACCACCTACAACGTGAGCGAAACAGAACATTATACAGGACAACGCAAACATAGAAGATCAGATTTTGTATCAACTTAGGATAATGCATTAGTGAAACTGTCCACGTTTTGATTCCACAAAAAAGGAGCTAAAATCAATAGCCTTCATTTATCATCAATGATCATAGTACAAGACTCAAAAAAAGAATTTCCCATTTATTGAAGTCTGCTAATGAGACAAATGAGCTAGCTCAAAACAATATGAATGAAAATTTACTTTGGACAAATTGATTATGGTACCTTCTGTTGAATAGAGAATAATGAAAAGCAATACTGCAACACAAAACAATTAGCCTCAATCACCAGCAAGGTTGCTGAGATTCACAAATGCAAATTGAAGTTCAATTTTGGTATCTGTTTCCGATTTTAAGCATTAACGAAGTTCAATAACAACTCTAAAGTACAATTTAACAAACCTTATAAGTCCCCACCGCCATTTGGAAATGCAGCAACGGTGGCACTGGGGACAACTTCTTCTTCTCCGACATCATCTACACTATCGACTTCAACCTCCGTCTCATATTTGATGGAGACTTCACCGGAACTCTAAGAAGTTCTCGCGAAGAAGTTAGGGCTTTGGTTTAGGGAATCTACTTAGACCAGAAATTGAGAAAAAAAGAATTGATTGATTAATGATATTTTCAAAGCTTACACTTTAATGGTATCAGAGCAAAATCTCTTGGGAAGAAGGAATTATACCAAATCTAGCAATTCCACCGATTGAAAGCTTCCGAAACTTCATTCGATTTCACTTCCATGGAGACTAATCCCGAAATTGGAGCTACGGCACAACAAATTGTCCGCCAAGATTCTTACCTTCTGGAAGTCCGCCATCGCCGCTTCCGTCAATGTACTTTTCCCTTCCTGCTGTTCCTTCAGATCCAGATCTGTACAACTTTCTAGAATTCTTTACAAGTAGATGACAACTGTATAAGAGTTCAGATGAAGATGAAGCTTTGAAGAATTCTTCTCCACCTCAAGCTAAAATATTGGGAGAGAGGGGAGAACAAAAATTTTGGGAGAAAGTTGAAGACTACACTATATTTCCTCCGTCTTATTATTATTTTTTTTGTATATGTTTTCTTTGCATATTTGGCAATTGGGGCCACCATTTCAAATCACTCTAATTAATTAAAGAAAAGTCTGAATAGTAAATTTTGTGAATTTGAGAGTCTAATACAATTTAGTGATATATTTTTATATATTAATTTTAGTTAATGACACTTCCAAGTGTAATCAAATTTAATGATACTATGCAATGTAGCAAATTTTATTACATTTGTAAGTGTAACAAATTTTAGTGATATCTTGTTATGTAATAATTTTAAGAAAAATTTTATGACACTATGAAATGTAACAAATTTAGTTACATTAGTAAGTGTAACAAATTTTAGTGACATCTTGTTATGTAGCAATTTTAAGAAAATTTTAATGACACTATGAAATGTAACAAATTTAGTTACATTATTAAGTGTAATAAATTTTAATGACATTTTCTTATGTCACATACAAAGATGTCACAAAAATATTGTCACTAGTGGCAACTTTTGTTGTAGTGATATATATTGTTTTACAATAAAGAGTGTACTGATTTTAAAACTACTATGTACTGTTTTACAATAAAAATTGTATTATTTGGACGAAGAAATCAAAACAGTAAAAAAAAAATTTAAAACTCAATTATCTTCAGAAATCAGTGAGGGGCATTTTTGTCTTTTGGACCGAGGCGCTGACGTAGAAATCCACCCACGCGCCTTAGTCCTGGACCAAATCGGGACAAATAATGGCTCCCTATATACATTTGTTATGTGCCCATCTGCATCGGATGGCATCCAGGTTCTTTACTTATGTTTCTTGTTCCAAAATGATAATATCGACCAGACTACGAATCTGGATCAGGGCAAATTTTAGGGGTCTAGAATTGCACCTAGTTTGGTTTCTGCAGAAGATGAGAAGATGAGAATCGTATATGTCCATTCCATATATCTATCGTTCTCATTCAGTAGACTCAGTACTATATCCTTTCTATTCCACCACTATGGCCCAAGTCTTGTCCACTCTCAATTTCATTAAAAAATTCGAGTTTCACAAATATATAATTTTTATACATATCAAGGTAGAAAAGTAATTAATTAGACATTTGTTATGTCTAGAATTTTGGAAAAAAGAAATAGAAGAATTCAAGAGGAAAAAGAAGAGTACTGTTTATTTTTCATGCTTTCAGGTGCAGGGTTAGGAGGATTATTTATAGATTAATTATTAAACACTAACTAAAGTAAATCTATGCAGCAACTCTGCACCTAAACTAACTCATAACTCTAAGGAACACTAGTTTCACTAATCTACTAACTAACTCACTCCTACACGATTTATAATTAAATCTAACCGTATCAATACTATTGTTTCATTCATGTCCTTTCTTTTAAGGGCAAACACCTCAAAACCCCTCTGTGGTTTTCGAAAGTTACACATCACCCCCCTGTACAAAAAAAAAAAGCTACTTATCACCCACCGTGCTTTTCCGAAGTCCGTAAGGTAACGGAAATGACTAAAACTAACGATGAGTGTAAGACGCGCGGCATAGTTGACGAATTTTTGTTAGGATCCAACTTTCATGAGACCAAAATGCCCCTATTAATAATTAATTACTAAAGTACCCCTGAAGACGATCATCCTCATCATCATGTTCAACATCAGCTCGAAAAACAAGCATCGCATCTCCACACTCTGTTTCGCCCGAGAGGCCAAAAGGAGCCTTCTGAGCATCAATTTGACTTCATCAACGCGAATCCCGTGAAGGGTTTGGAGCCTATGGGAAGACAAGATCTCCAGAAAAGATATCTTCCTTAGATTCCTCCAATGGTCGCCGTACGGGGCCCACACCATCGACGTGAAGCAGTATCCGAGGTATTTTTCGGAGAGCAAATAGGGGCGGTTGGCAAAAACAATGCCGTGCTTGTGGAGGCATTCCTCGGCGGTGGAAGGGGAGGAGACGACGAGGATGGGGAGGGAGCCGAAATCGAGGAGGAGAAAGGGGCCGTAACGGTCAAAAATCTTGGCAAGGCTTTTGAAAAGGGGCTTTTTAATGAGGTAGAGATGGCTAAGGATGGAGATTGAGGATGGGGCTAGGTGGGAGATGCCGGATTTTGCGGAGGAAATGATTGGTGAAGATATACAGAGCTAAGAAAAGTGGAAGGTAGAAGAAGGGGATTTCTATTGCCATGGATGGATGAATTGAAGAAATGCTAGTTTTCTTATAATATAATGTTTTTACTCTTTATTTATAAATAGTTGGTGGTCTTCTAGAGTATTTATCTGGGTTTAGAAAGTCTTTGGTCTTCTTATAAATTGCAGAACCTTGGTTCTACAATTTTCGGCTTTGGAATTGCCGAACCCAGCTTTGCCCTCTCATCTTCTCCGTTGAAGAAGAAGAAGAAGATCGCAGAAGAAGAAGAAGAAGAAGAAGATCGCAGAAGAATTTGGGTAATTTGGGTAATTTGAGGGTTAATGTGAGGGTAAATTGGTCAATTCACCAGCTCGCCGTTAGTTTTAGTCATTTCCGTCACTTTACGGACTTCGGAAAAGCACAGGGGGGTGATGAGTAGCTTTTTTTTTTTTTTTTTGTTAAGGGGAGTGATGAGTAACTTTCGAAAACCACAAGGAGTTTTGAGGGGTTTGCCCTACTTTTAATTATAGATTAGTTGTCAACCACACATGCACAATTATATTAGTAAGAATAAAAAAATTAATTATTTTGAGAGTAAAATTTTCTAATAAACATATGGATCAAATATATGCTTCTTAATTATTATTTCTCGAGTCTTAGATTATGAGAAACACAATCTATAAACAATATATTAATTGAGAAAATAAGCATAAGTGGAGTACAATATAACCTTTTTTTTTTCTACCCCTAATATTAAATCGAAATCAAATCTAGCCCAAAAGAGGTTTACAATTAAGCATATTTCATGTAATCTATTTTTATTTGGCGCCTACGCTGGTGATCCAAATATGTATGTGTCGGGAAATTGTTAAGACTTTAATACCTCAAGAGAATTGGAGAAGACAACAACAAAAAAAGGGGAAAAATATTCATTTCATGCTTGATTCATAGATTTCAGTGCCCTTTATAGAGGCTTATTCACAAGTACTGGGAAAGTTCAACAAACTAACAGAATGCAACATAAAAGGAAAATATTAGCAATAATTAATTTTTATTCCTAAAGCCAGTCCATACTAGCTCACTCCACGTTTGTAGCTTCAACAGCTAAGAGACTCAGTCAAAGTGATCAAGTCTTCCTACATGCATGCAGTAACTGTGCAGCAATTACTTCACTTAACTGAGATTTTCTCGTTGGACTAAGAATATAATACTCTTCCTCGTCGGATTCCTCCATGTCCTCAACGTTGCCTGTTTCCCATTCACCAATAACCATCTTCCTCCGGTTGATATTGTGGAACTAGTTTATATTGAGCTTCATATTGAGCAGGGCGGCCTTTTAGCTTAGCGATGGGGGCAAAGAGTCAATTGTTGGAATGTGTGACTGGGCAAGCATGTTGTGCTAGGAATTCGTAGGAAATCGATGCACGGTTGTAGGGGTGTGAGCCTTTTTGAGCGGGGCCAACTTCGGGATAGGGTCAGAACGGTGTGCCTTTGAATGTTTCTGTTGGTCTATAGCGGCTTGAAACACCTATGACTACAATGGCGAGGCCAGAGAGAGGACTTTTGACATAACTGATATTCCTTAACCGGACTTGATCATTTTTTGATTGGCTTCGAGTACAATATAACTATATACCATGTATGTCTTACTATCTTTATAATTCATATAATTAAAATAATTAACTATGATTATACTCTCTCTATTCCATTAGAATAATCTACTTTGGTGTACTGTTTTAGTACAAAAAAGTGGACTTTCCACTACAACAAAAAAAGGTCTTTGGTGACAACTAGTATTTTAGTCACCAAAGGCTTAAATTTGGTCACCAAAGGCTTTGGTGACCAGAAAAGTCGTTGTCACCAGGTGGTCACTGAAGCTCGGTCGCCAAAGGGTCTGGTGCCCCCTAAAAAAGGTTGGTCACCAAAGGGTCTCTTCGGTGACCATAATCGAGTGGTCACCATTTTGTGACCAGAAAGTATTGGTCACCAAAAGGGCATAATCTGGTCACCAAAAGGAGTGCTTTGGTGACCAGAATTTTGGTCATCAAATGTTTTTAGTGACCGAAAATTCTGGTCAACTATAACTCTCCGTTAACGCCGTTTGACACTATATTGAGACCAAAAAAGTGGTCACCGATTTTTGTGACCACTTTCCTCGTCACCAAAAATTAAAATTTACTTGAAAAAATTATGGGTTTGGTGACCAGATCAGCAATCTGTATAGTTTTAAAGACCAAAATTCTGGTCACCAAATGGTCACCTGATCTTAATAAAAAGATTTGGGCACCAATACCCACTCACTTTTATTGGGTAAAAAAATAATAATAAAATATCATGCTCAAAATTTCAATTATATTTTAATTTCAAATTGTAGAACAATCTTCAAACTTTATGAAAGTCATGTTTCAAATCTATATAACACAAACGCACCCTACATATGCTATAAGTTGTCATTATATTTCCTATCTATCAGCTCATTTGAGGTAAATACCTGCACCTGCACATTGACAATCAATGACATTAAAATAAATCCAAACATAATTCCAAGATATATCAGACTCACAATTCTAAAAAATACATCAATGATTATGTTAGGATGTAAAATCACTAAGAAAAAGACTAAGAGCTTAACCTGCATGCCATCACTCCCTTCAATAGACAAAAAATACAAGAGTAACTTTAAGAGCTTCAAAAGGGAAAATTTAAGGTTCACTAAGTCCATCCATTCCCATAGAGCAATTGAACTTCCCCTTGCATATCCGTTGGATGCACGTGGCTCTCAGCAGATGTCAAACTTTCAACACTTCAAACACAAATGGTCCATCTAATGTATAACATAACCAATTTTTATAGTGGCCTATTGCAACAAACAATCCCATCTCCTAACTAAATATGCTAAATGAGGCATAAAAGAACATAGTAACTAAGGGCCAAGCCTGGACAATCTAATGTGTACAGAATACTAAACTAATTTAGACATAAAAGAACGAATCTACTAAAACTGACAGAAAAAATAAACTTGATAAAACTAAAAGCTTAAAATTCCATGACACAAGAATGGTATCATGTATGCCAGCTCAAACAGAAATTTAAAATGTGAAGTATCTCAATAATTGCATCCCTACACTTTTGAGGTGTACAATATGAATTGACCAACCTGATCTTTAAGCAAGCATTATACAATTTCTTAAAATATGAGATTTCCTAATAAAGCATAGAAGCATGACAAACAAGAATTTTGCCTCCTTGATAAGTTTCCATTATTCATTATTGATAAAATTTTGAAAACACACACATAATAAACTTATAGGTCTGAAAGAGCAAGGCAATAGAGTTTTCACCTTTTGAATGTTTTAATCATACCAATCTCATATTACAGCAACAATGTCAACTAGTACAATGAACTATGATAAAACAGAAACTTGCAGCAGTAATTGCTAATTATGATCAAATGAAAATATGCGGATGATCATTTGTCACCGAAGAAAGCATCATTTAATTATCTCATCTTCTATTTTGATTTTATTAGATGTTACACCTATAAGCATCAGGATTCAAGCACACGGGTCCAATTTAGAATTCAACACAAGAGCTGAGCAATCAATCAATCATAAATTTTCAGTTTTAGCACGAGACCATGAACATGAGAACAACCAAGTTACCTTTTGGGGCATCAGTCTCAAAATAATGATAATTAAAATGCAAAGTAGGTGCAAAGGGTTGTGAGGATGCAGAACCTGCAAAATAAGAAAATGGAATAAACCTCTACTTAAAAGGAAAAAATAAAAAACTAAAAAAAAACAAAACAGAGCAAGGGGTTGTACTTCAGTGCTGACTCTCAATTCTCAAGTATGGAGCACCATGGTCAAACAGTAATCCCTTCCATCTTGAGCTATTCCCCTTAAAACTGCAAAAAAAATGTAAATTTTCAGATTTCATTCGTCCCTAGGCATAAAAATATAAGCCTTACTTGATAAAGATACCTTCTTTGGGACATCCAACCACCTCGTCCTAATGAGGATCTGCCATACTAACTCCCAATACTAATTGCTAGCCCGTCTTAAGCAATCTTAGTGCCCTGAGTTCTGGAGACAAATGGTCTTGCCCGCATATCGGACCTAGAGAACAGAGGATGCCTTTATATCATACAAATCCTTTTTTCACGAAGGGATGAGCCGCCTTCTTCTTTCCACCTTTTTGCATTTGGAAATCCTCTTGCTTTGCCTACGGACATGTTTGCGGAGCAATAGATCCCCAATTATCTAAACGGTCAAACTTTTATTTCTCAAAAAAAATAAAATAAAGTATCTACCTTATTCTCGCCCATTAAGTTTCAGATCTCAATAGATTTGTTTGAGTTGGTGATTGACGCACCCATCTTACACCGGAACCCTTAGCGACGCCGGTGATAAGACTCTCGAATGGCTGAATGCCGTTGAAATCTCGGCAGTGGCCTTGTGTGAACCGACAATAGGAGAGGCAATACGATAGGTTATTGGTCTGGACACCCCGGTTTTTCATTCTTCGCTTTTTCATTTGTCTTACTGTCTCTTGGCCTCATAAACGTTGAAAAACTGAAAGAAAAATAATAATAATAATAAAGGGAAGAAATCAATCCAGAATATGTATATATAGAATGAGAAAGAGAAAGTTAGATCTAGGAGAAGAAAGGAGACAAAGAAAGAGAAGAAGAAGGTAGAAAATTGAGGATAAAAGAACAGAGGCGGCCAGGAAATAATAGCAGAGAGTGACGAAGAAAGAAGGAAAGAAATCGGCGAAGATAACCATAGAAAAGGAAATTGAAGAAGATAGTGCGGCTGCTGAGAAATAGAGAAGGAAATGATGAGCTTCCTTTGTTAGGGCTTTGTTTTGCTGGGCCTCCTTTTAAAACTTAAACCTCACTTATAGTAAAATTAGATAGTTGTTCCAGTGGATTTTTGAATATTGGGGATAAAAATTACTAAAATACACCAATTTTTTTTTTCATTCCCATTATATAGAAAACGAAGTTGCTAGATTCGTTTTCTCTAAAAACCGAATCTAGCAGCTTCATTTTCTTAAAAGAAATTTGTAAAAAAAAAATTTCAAAAAAAGAATTTTTTGGGAAAACGAATTTTTTGTTTTCACAAAAAATAAATATATGTCAAAAATTTTTAAAAATAAAAATAAACAAGAGAAACGAATTCGTTGAATGTTTTTAAAGAGAAACAAACTCGCGGAATTCATTTTTAGAGAGAAGTCGGGGAATTCGTTTTTATTGAGAAAAAGAATTTTTGGAAATTTTATAAAAAAAAAAAATTGGGGAAAACAATTTCTGTGAATTCGTTTTTTGAAGGAATTTAGGAAAATATATATATATATATATATATATAGGGACTTCATCGTGAACTTAGGGGAAAAAATAAAAAAAAAACCAAAGAGGGAGGAAAGCGAAAACCAAAACTGCAGCTCCGACGACTGATTCTCCCATTCAGCACCGCCGTCTCCAAGCCCTAAACCGTGAAAGATGAAGCCGCGCTCGGCCGACTCGACCCATCCGGTTGAATGCCTCCATTGTCTGTCAATTGAAGCTTGCCCCGACGGAACCCTAGTTCCGAAAATAGTCGTGTTCCCAGCAATTCCGGCGGACTAAACGATTTCATCTTCAATTCCGGCGGTTTCTGGCAGACGATGGCCCAATTGTCCAGTAAGCCCATCTAATTCCGACGTCCTATTTGAAGTCGGTCCGAAAACTAGGCGGACAAGCAGGTTGGGTTAATTTTTTCGCATATTTTTACCCTCCAAAATTATTTTATTGTTGTGCTTGTTTCTTGGTTTTCTTTTATGGTTGAAAGACGATTTAATTATGGATTTTCTATATTGTAGGTGTTAAAGAGAGAGATGAAGGAAAAAGCGGGAAAAGATAAAGAAAACCAAGAGAGAGATGAAGGAAAAAGCGGGAAAAGATAAAGAAAACCAAGACAAAAGGAATGAGAAAGAGATTTGAAGGAAGAATATAAAAAAGAAAAAAAGAAGAAGAGCAGTCAAGAACTGCAGAGGTGGAAATATTTTTCTGGGATTTTTTTTTTTTACTGTTTGTGAACTGGACATTTTTTTGTTCTGTTTTTAATTTTTTCTGGACTGTTTTGAACTGGAATTCTTTTTTCTAGTCTGTTTTTTTAATTTTCTGGACTGTTTGTGAATTGGAAAAAAATTTTCTCTACTGTTTTTTATTTTTTCTGGACTGTTTTTCGGTTGCTCTTTGAATTTTGTGAAGTTTTAGTCACCCAAAGTACAATGTTACCCTTGAATGAACTACTAACCCTAGGGCTGTGCAAGAAAACTAGAGAACCGAAAACCGAACCGGAACCGGTGGATTACCGGTTCCGATTTACCGGTTAAACCGGTTTATTGCCGGTTTAACCGGTTTTAGGTTACAGGTTTATCGGTCGGTTTTCGGTTTATGTTTTCTCATTACCGGTTGAACCGGTAAACCGGTAATAATTTTTGTTACCAGTTTATCGGTTTACCGGTAAACCGATAAACCGATAAACCGGTAACTACCTGGTAAACCGGTAACAAACCGGTAAATACAATAACTTGTATTATGTATAAATTGTATTACGTATCAATATGAGGATGAGATTACAATATAAGTTGTATTACATATCAATATAAGTTGCTATAAAACAAACTAATCGTCACCAAATCCAAAGCAAGGAATCAAGTTATCTTAATTTATTTTTTAGATAAAACAAACTAACCGTCAACCAACCTCATAAGTTATTGATATTTCTTACACTTAGTTATACTTCATCGGTTATACTAGAATAGTATATTATCACATATGTACAACACATAATAAAATAATTTGTTTAATTTCACACCATTCATTTATTCATTGTTTCTTAACTTCCCTTTATGTTTTAATTATATAAGTACAAAGTAATTGTAAACCGTATATAATTATATTGATATAGTTAATAGGTACAGTAATTAGTAAGTATAAAAAATTATTAAAATTTGGCATAATGAAATGGGTGGTGTGTTTTGCATATTCTCCCAACATTCTTTCTTTGATGAAGATGTTTCTCAAAATTTGATGAAGATGTTTGTTATTTCTAATGTTTGGTCTTTTATTTTAATTTATGGTAATTCATAGCACTTCATTTCGTTGAAAATTCGTGAGATTAACTAATTTAATGAATCAAGTTTACAAAATTCGATAATGGTTTAACGATTTTATACTTTCATATAAGATATCAATTTACAACATTAACTCATTCTAGTTAATGGCTTTATAATTTCATATGAGATATCAGTGTCATAATAATTAATAATCATTAGTTTATGATATAAATTATGAACTTATATGAAATGTCAAATATGATGTACAATAAAAAAATTATAATAAAAATATTGTGTCTTTTCACGATATACGTATCGTATCGTGTATCATATCTTAACATACGTTTGTTTATAATAATATATTACAAATTTTATAGATATTGAATATATATATATATATATATATATATTAAAAAATCTATCATAATTATATATTTTTTTGTTATACATATATAAGTGTAAAAATTATAATTGATTGTTTTCTATAATAAATGGTTAAAGGAAAAAAAAAAAAAGAAGGATCAATTAAAAATAAAGGAAATTTAGCAAGAGATAAAGGAAAACAATTAATAATAGATTAAAAAAATAAGGAAAAGAATGAATTGGGCAAGATTCGAACACACAATCACATTGTGAAAAAAGTAGTCCTTAACCACTAAGCTAGCCTGGCTAATGTAGGATAAGTCTAATCTAAATAAATAAATACGTTCGAAATGAAGGGTCAAGGCTGAGAAAACTTTGTCCCACATTGGATTTACATGAATGAGTAGAGTGCTTGAACTCTTATAAAAGAGGGTTGAACCATTATATGCCAGCTTATGTAAAATGGCTATATTGAGACGTGTATGTGCATGTCTCACCTATTCCTTAGCCATCTGAGCTTGAGTTGATCTCGAGCTTGGACGAGTACGAGTTCAATTTTGTTGTTTAACTCGAAATTTTTTGAAATTTTAAAAATTTGAAGTGAGGTAAAAAACGTCCGAATTGCTCAAAAAATTAATTTTTTTAGATTTTATTGGGTTGGGTTTAAATTAATTTTTTTTATTGGGTTAGGTTTGCAATTGGGCTTAATGGCCCAAAAAAAAAAAAATACAAAAACCAGCACAACCGAAAACCGACCGAACCGGTCCTTACCGGTCGGACTATTGTTTTCCAAAAAAAATTAAAACTTAGTATAAACCGGAACCGGTAACCCGCCCGGTTGAACACCCCTAACTAACCCAATGAAATTATGCATTAACAGAAGACACAAGTGGTCAAACTGGAAAGATTCTCTAATCAAGGAGCTGCATACCATTTGCATATGTCATTTAGTTGATTGATTCTAATGTGGGGATTTGCTTTGTTTAATCTGTGTGTCATGTGATTAAATTAAATAAGACTTTATACTTGTACCGATAACGATCTAAACTCATTGTAAAGGAGACTGAAATTTGCCCAAAAGGTTGTTGGCCCGGTGAAATATGATTTATAAGAAGAAAAGTTGAATCCAAAATTAGAACCACACAAGAAGTTTTAAGAAATTCAAAGCAAACTCTACATTTCATAGGTGTTTTTTTGTGTTCAAATTATGATTGGTAAGAATGATGAAAAACAATTGTGGAGAGTGAAAGGAGTCGTCTCCATTGTGGACATTCATCGGCCGGTACCGGGAAAGCAAAGGTCTTGTTTCTTAACTGATATCGTGCTGTTTTTGGTTTCACGTGTGGATTTTTATGGCAGAGTTCTGTTTCTTTCAGTATATAAAAGCACGAATTACTTGTCCTCTATTTCTTTTTCACATTTGGTTTACTGGTTAAGTGTCGTTTCTCTCTCTCACCAATTTTCTCTGGAAACTGTTATGACTTGAGTAGAGCTACTATTTATTATGACTGGGACTTGTTTACATGAAAATGTAATGCACCAAAATGTTATTGAGAAACAGGTGTTTCTTACATTTTTCTCCACGGCTGTTATATCCGACTACTAATGGCTCCAGATTTTCACATCAATTGAATGTTAGCCAGCTTCCTCGAACATAGCGGTGGGCTAACTACACTTCACATACATACATTACAACTGCAATGTATGTATGTGAAGTGTAGTTAGCCCACCGCTATGTTTGTGTAGTTTTATACATTAAAGATAAATCCATGGTGTTGTGTGTTAAGGTGAGAATTCACATTTTCATATTTGGGGACAAATTTCTTCTAAGACGAAGGAAATAGTTGCATCATTAACTCAGAAAATGTCATTCAATACTTTGAAGGACTCACTGCGATATGTCTCCATTTTGCCTTATGCCTCGCCTGTGGTTTAGTAGAAATTTCCAGTTCAGGAATATATATAGCATTGCCAGGGGAACATATAGTAAATATCTTGTTTATATTTTGTCGTTTGACTACATTAGAACCTTTTCGTATGAAGTTAGACCATCAATGGAATTTTCATGGGGTTGTACATGGTTTTTATCTTCTTCTCATCTATGGAAAATATGGACAATCTCTCTCTCTAAAGAAATTTGATTCATCATTGATATATGTTTATTTAAGAAACCTTCATATGTTAAAGAAAAAGATTGTGTTAAATGTAATTCTTGAAACTTGATAAATATAAACCCCCATCAATTTTTGTTTCTTCCCTTTTGGGAAAAGAATTACAAAGTATTGGTATGTTGAACTTTATCTAACATAGGAGGTCACAATCACTTTATTCATCTATGCTTGGAGGTAAACACAGCGAATATCTTATAGATTCATGCTTGTAAATGTGATAGGATAGTCCGCAATATCATAATTTTTCTTTGCTACGTAGTTGTATGGGTTTTGGGTGATTCCTGACCCTGCCCATGCTTCCAGCATGAAGTAAAATCTCTGCTGATGTGCTGTCATAGTGTCCATTTCCTTGCATGAAGGGTTGTGCTGTTTTGCATCCATTGATTATTTGATAACTTCTTTCATTTATTGTTGAAGATGTAATAATTTTTTCACCCTTTAAACTATCTTGCGTATTTCCATGTCTTTGTGACCACATGTTTATGCATTTATATGCGTTTTCTTTTTCCATGTGGCACTGGTTGCAATAGTAGATTGTCAAGAAGAACACAGAGGGGCAAAAGTTTGTTTGAGATTAAAAAAATTCAATACCGGCTCAGTTGAGTATTAATGCTGGATCATTTCAGCATGGTATAAAGACTTGTTTAGTACCAGCCTATAGTCAAGTATTCTTCACACAATTTAGGACGATCTAGTTCATTACAAATAGTAAGCACCTGATATTTTTGTTGTTGCTATTATTTTAAGAACTTTCCCTATGCAGCGACCCTCATTTTTTTGTTTATGTGGGCAGTGGAAATGAAAATGTTGAGATGGATGTGTGTACAGGCTAGGATAGATAGAAAAAAGGTAGAACTAGCTTCGATAGATTAAAAAAATTAATAAAATACGCCTAAGATGGGCTTGCCATATGCGTAGGAAACTTTTGATTGTAAAAAATGACATGTTATATTTAAATATGAATAAAATAATGTGTCTCGACAATATACGATAGTGAGATATGATTCATATAGATAATACCACATACTTGGATAAAGACTTGATTTGTTCTTGTTGCTGTTGTTGGATTTACCAGACAACTTAGGGAAAATTTTTTGTTCTGTTTGGAAGCTGTAAACAAATGACTATGTCTTACTTTTTGTGAACCTGAGACAGTATTGTAAATTGCAGATACATGCCATGAGCCTTGATTTCGCTCTTTTATCAACTTTTGATCATGTTTGGGTGTTCGATGAGATGACTGCTCGTAAATTACCCAAGCTAGGCCTTGCCTTACAATATTTAATCCTTCCCAACTCTGGATCTTTGAAAGATTCCCAACACTGGATCTTTGTGAAGTATGGTACCAATGTATAAACCATTGGTGCTATGCATGAACCCATGGGTTATTTTCCTATCTTATCCTACATATAACAAAGCCTTGTTTGGAGCTTAAATATTATTTATTTTTCACTTTAGCTGAAATTTGTACGCTTAATTAGTTGGTTAAATCAGTAGTTTTGTCAATGAGTAGTTAAGGTTACATACAATTATACTTTTATTTTCATTTGAATAATGTCGGGGCTGAATTCTTCAGCAGTTTCGGATATTGGATCTGAATTTTTTAAGAACATTCTCCTTGCTTTAGTTTGTCCCAAGCGTGTCAATTTTTAATTTCTTCTGGAGTGTTTGTGAATGTGACAATGTTTTCTGTGATGTTTTATATTTTTTGTAACGTTTTTTGGTCTGAAATTCTTTTTCTTTAATGTGATTTTGTCCTTTGCACAGTTTTTGAACTGAAAAACTTAAATTTGACATTTTTAGGTTGTGTGGAATATTTTTTAAAATGGAATTCATACGTTTGGTCGGATTTTTTTTTCTGAAATGTTTGGGAGTGTGAAATTTTTTTTCGCTCTGCTGTTTTTTATTTTGGCTGTACTGTTTTTCAAGGGAAAACTGCTATATGTCGTTTTTTTTTTTTAATATTTTCTGGACTGTTTTTGGGAAGGAATTTTTTACTTTATTTGCTATGTAGTTTTGTTTTTTGTACTGCTGTATGACTGGAATTCTTTCATTTGGTCTTTTTCTTACGCTATTTTTGGAATTTTCTGTAACTTGAATTCTTACATTTGTGGACGGGTTTTTTTTTTTTTTGCCTATTCTTGACATGGACTTGTTGTTTAGGTGTATTGAATTCGTATTCCTTCGACTTTTTGTACAGGTCGGAATGGCGGGTTAGTCTGAGTTATAAAATGAGTTTTAACGATGGTCAGTATTTGAAAATGGATATGCGATTGTGGAAGTGAAAATAGTTGTCTTACATGATCACTGTTGTCTTCAGTTCACTAGCTAGGCAATAGTTGATAACGGAAGAAGTAACCTTTTATTCGTCAGTTTAAAAATACGACATTTATAATAAATAATTAATTTCCGTGGAGCTTTTGTTGTTGTCGTTATTTGTTCTTTCTATATTATATATATTGATGATATTGTTTGAAAGAGGCCAATCGCAAAAGGGACCTCCATCACATACAACATAAAAGTATAGTTGACATAATTCGACAGAAAAATAACAATAATATTAATCACATTAATTCATACATATGAGACTCTTGGGAATGGAGTACATATAGAATCCACCTTCCGTGTTGGTTCATAATATTCCAAATTCTCACGTGCCCCTTTTTTACAGAGTTAAAATCGATTTTTCAGTGAGTCAATTAGTACTATTCGTATATGACGATTTAAAAATACGTGGACTTTTTTCCCCTATGAGTCATCCCATCCCATTTTAGTAGCGTATATTTGGAGCTTGTGTTCGTGCTATCTTAGCTGCTTTCATTAGTTTTGGGCACCCTTATTTCATTCATATGGAGATCCAATTTCCAAGTATTCAATTGCCTTACATTTTAATCTGCGTACATCAAGATTGGTCGGCGCAATATCACTCTTATACTGCTACTAAGAGCTTAATACAAATTTTTTCCCCTGCCTTTTCTTTCCCCTTGTTTGTTATATTTGTAATATGTATTTCTACTCCTGAATTTAATATACAAATTGGGCTTTATCCTTTTATGTCTGCAATTCTATGGGGATCGTTCGGCTAGGAGAGCCAATTGGTTTTCATATCCTCTCTTAATCCCCCAAAGCATCAACATATCGTATATTCGCAGTGGAGTTGCAAGCAAAAGCCGGACATCGACAATAAGCAGAAGTGTAGTGCCCTCCCTTATTTAAACTGTAAAATTTTATGCTTAAATACATGGTTTGTAATTTCTTTTTTATCGATTTCGTAGGTGATTGTCCGTTGTCATTGAAATACTGTTGGCTGAAGAATCGGGTGTTCCCCTCGCTATTTTCATATTATACGGGCCGAGGATTAACATTGTTTATTATACAACAACAAATAACAGGTAATTTTCTCGTCATTCATATTTAGTGACTTTGACTAATATAGTCCGTCCTGTGCTGTACAGTTAATTAAATCAGTTCGTGTCTCATTTTTCTTGATCATCTTATGCATATGTAATTAAACGCCCATATATGTGATTAATTGTGATATGCATGTGGTTACAGTAGTGTTTGATAGTATTTTTCGCATTTAATATATGAATTACGTAACACATGTATGTTTGGAGTTTAGTTGAGGTTTATATGGTACAAAGGAATGTGCCCCCTTAATGCTGTACTTTGTTCCCTAGATACTGTATGCGTTTATACAAATGTTGATGTTATGATTTATATCGACATTTTCTGTAACTGAGCTGGCCCTCTAAACATCTGAACAAGTGTTTGTGCTGGTTAAGGCATATAGAACTTGGTGGTACAGTTGTGTTGCATTGAAATGGCAAGGAAATCTGTTAGAGTTATGTTATATTGGGATGGGAGAATTGAGAGGGGTTCTAATGGTTCAGAGTATAGTTGTCCTTCAAGATGAACTGTTTCCGTTGCTAAGACTGTCAATTTCGAAGTCCTTTCTCGGAGGTTTTACGAAGTGAGCAAAACATCGCCTTCCCACCACAAGCTACAGATTTATTGTAGATCTCCAGTGATCGTCCCTGCTAATGCCCCCGAACGGACGATGTTTGAGCATATTCTCATAGATGATGATAAAACCCTCCGTGATATGCTCAATATATCCAAGGCTTTCCCATTTGTTGTTGTGGTCGCGTATTCAAAGGGGGTGATATAAAAGTAGACAAGCATTTAATAAATGCTTTGGCTGAGAGGTGGCGCCAAGAGACGCATACATTTCACCTTCCCGATTGTGAAGCCATAGTGACGTTGCAGGATATTGCGGTTATATGGGGTTCGCCCATAATTGGACAACCACTTATTTCTAACGGAGCCACACGAAAAGTGGCAGAATGGCAAGCATTATGTATGCAGTTGTTGGGGTACGAGCCTGCAGCGAATGATATTAAAAATGGTCAGTTGAATTTGATCAGTTTAAATACCCACTTGATTGAGTATCTCGGCATTAATGATGATTCAACGGATGAAAAAGTTATGCATCACACTAGATGCAAACTGATGCAGTTGCTTGCTATGTTATTTAGTGATAAATCTGCATCCGGAGCCAAACTAATGTACTTACCATTTTTTGCCAATGTCTATGCTATAAGAAATTATAGTTGGGGCAGTGCTACATTGGCCTTGCTATATTGAAATTTATGCCGGGCTACTCGTATGGACACGAAAGAGACATGTGGACCCCAACTGCTGCTATAATTGTGGGTATGGGAAAGAATCCCAAAACTGACTCCTACTGTTTGACCCACAGTCCCCGCTCAGGACTTCGAAAATTTAGTCCCCCTACTGCGTGGTGCCGCGTGAGTTATGTCTTATTAATATTTCATTTCCGCTCAAAAGTGACTCTTGTTGTTTTTCTAACCACTGTCCTATATTGTGTTTATTATGTAGATGGAATAAGCGACGCAGTTTTGTGAATGTTGGATCACATTTAATATATCTATTTTGGGACCAATTAGATCATCTCGTGAAGGGAGATGTGAGTATTTCTTTGGTATGAGTACTTCATTACTATGTCTACTTCCCATATTGTTTAATACTGACATTTTAATTTTAATTTTGTTATTTATCTGGAACCCATATGAGGAGAATGAATTGCTGAAATTGCCTGAATATTGCTTAACTGGAAGAGAAATTTGGCGATCACATGTCCCTCTCATTAACTTCTGCGTGGTCGAACTGCATGCTCCAGAGCGAGTTATGTGCCAATTTGGTTTTGAGCGGGGAATTCCTCTCGACATCGATACAAATGAACGTCTTCACAGTTTGGATTTCAGAGGACGAAATACAGAAAAATGGGCGCTAACACACCTAGACCATATTGCTAATTGGGAACAGGCTGAACAACACATTATTGTAGGGGATATTTCTAATGATTGTATTGATTACTTTTCTCCTTACATGACGTGGTATCGCAATATCACTCTGCAGTTGGTGGGTAATCATACTAAACCTCCAGATAAAGCAATGTAACCTTACGGAATGTTGACCGAGTATTATGTAAGTTTCTCCCCTTCAGGCATGCACATCTTACGAAATGCTATATTCATTCGAATAATATATAACTTACTTAATTAACATACTTTCAGAATCAATATATGGAGGTGATGTATCATGTAGTGGGAGATATGCTGGACAACCTGCATTTTGATGGGTATCCTATGGAGGACAAGTTATTTTATGTGCGTGACCAGATCACTGCTACTCTCACTTGTGTTGGCGAAGGTCATCGCCTAGTCGATGGGTTATCCTCGTCATTTACTCAAGGCGGATCAATGCATGAACGATCTACCCAGGAACACAAATCGGTGTCAACTCAAAGCCGACATCGTTCATCCACGTCCAGACAGCGAGAGGGTGGAGAAGATGTTTCTCAGAACACTGGCGATGATTGGTTGTATCACCAAACTTCGCATCATGTGCATGGAACGCCTGACAGCAAAACTTTTGAAGCTTTCGCTAGAAATAGCACTTCTAGCCATCCTCTGCACGTGCCAGAAGAAAAAGTGCATAAGCTTCGTAAGCCCCCAAACGAGTTTGGGGAAGAAGCGCAGCAACTTTCCATGCGTAGCGAGCCAACTAAAGATACACTTGCTCCACCTCCACATGTGCAGCATCCCACGCATAGACCGCATAGGAATACGCGTCCTCCCCCGTGTGGTACATAGTGAAGATTTTATTTCGCTTTTTTGATGGTTACTAGTTATCTATTGTACATTCGAAACATGTTTGTTTGTGATAACATATAGAATTTGTCATCTAACTACTATTGAATGAGATTGATGTCGTAGATTTGGTACAATTGTGGTTTATGGTCAATTGGTCACAGGGAGTTTGGTACATGTAAAGGGGGAACTCTGTCAAAATTTTTCCAAAAATTTGTTTTTTGGAAAAGAAATTCCATCCTTGCCATTGCAAAGTGAGGCAACTATCATTTGCTTTGATGTATTGCCAAGTATGTTGAAATTGTGATGCCTCACTACGTATGGAACTTCTGTGATTTCCTTTTCCTTCTGTATTTTAGAATAATCAAAATATTAAATGGTTTAATTTCATTGCTAAGAGCAAAATTTCTACATTTACGCACATAATCTTATTATTAACACATAAGTTCGTGTTTTATGTCATTCATTTTAAATTAAGTAATTCCAATAAAATATGTAAATTATCGATAACTTATCTGTATTCTATATGCATGCTAATTTAAACTAAAACCTATATAAAAAAGAAATATCACTATATGTGTAATGTAATTGCTCTAAACTCGTAAACGAATTTTTGAGTTTAGGTTCTACTGTAACACATAAATGCGCCGTGAAAAAATTTTCAAAGATAAATGAATTTATCCAATCTTTTCTACGGCGATTTTAGGTATTTCCTAAATGACGGACCTTACTTAATAGAAAAAAATGTTCATATACAAATTACTATTTAATTATTGCTTAAATTGCTGTACAAAATATTTCTATTCCGACAACGAAATCAGCAATGTCGGTTTTAGGACAAAACGAATTACTTATGATTCGCTGACATTAAAAATGGTGCATAACAAAGAAAGTGTTGGAAGTATTTTTTCAGTTCTTATGATAATTATTACATAATTCGTTTTATTTATTAAGAAAATGAATACTGAATTAGTTTTCAATGAGATAACGAATACAATGCATTTTGTTTATTTTGTTTTAACTAACAATTATTTTACTTATTCTAAAATACACCCTTATTTAGAAAATGAATTCACGAATCCATTTTCTCACTTATTTTATTTAACTAAACCTATATTACTTATGTTAAAAACAATTTTATTTTACTGAATTTGTTTTCTACTTAAATTATTTTTCTGGTTAAAAAATTTTGCCTGGAAAATGAATTCCGTGAATTCGTTTTCCAGGAAAAACGAATTCAGTGAATTCATTTTCCAGGAAAAACGAATTCAGTGAATTCATTTTCAATAGAAAAAGAATTCAGTGAATTCGTTTTTATCTGAAAACGAATTCACGGAATTCCTTTTCTATGAAAACGAATTCGCATAAAACGAATTCACTTAATTCGTTTTCTATGAAAACGTCTTCAAAATGAATTCATCTTCTATAGCGTTTGTAATTTTGAATTCAATTTTATTTATTAAATGATTTCTTTTTCATTTTCTTTTATTTAACTAAAATTATATTACTTATTTTAAAAATACTATTATACAATGAATTCGTTTTCTCGCTTTGTATTATTTAACAAAAACTATATTACTTATTTTAAAAATAAACTTATTTCATTGAATTCATTTTCTACTAAAATTATTTTTCTATTTCTACAAAATAATAATAAAATAATTTCATTGAATTCGTTTTTTATAAAAAAAAAATTTCTTACAATAATTTTATTTCACTGAATTCGTTTTTTTAGGGGTATATTGAAATTTTTCCTGGAAAAAATTCGTTTTAAGATAAAAACGAATTCACTGAATTCGTTTTCTACTTCTATGAAAACGTCTTCAAAATGAATTCATCTTCTATAACATTTGTAATTTTGAATTCAATTTTATTTATTAAATGACTTATTTTTCATTTTCTTTTATTTAAATATTACTTATTTTAAAAATACTATTATACAATGAATTTGTTTTCTCGCTTTGTATTATTTAACTAAAACTATATTACTTATTTTAAAAATAAACTTATTTCATAGAATTCGTTTTCTACTAAAATTATTTTTCTATTTCTACAAAATAACCTTAAAAATAAAATAATTTCACTGAATTCATTTTTTTAGGGGTATATTGAAATAAAAAAACACAATAAAAATTATTTTCACATTTTATTCAATTACAAATTAGATTTTCATTTATATAATTACGTCTTGCATTTGTTCCATAAAAACGGGGCCAAACGAATTACGGGTATCCTTTCCAAATCACCTTAATTTCTTTTGACATTAAAAAATTTAATATTTCAAAATGTATAAAAACTTAGCGATGCTTTTGGTGAACTCGTTTTCAATTACAAAATAATTATTTCATTATTCAAGATACCTTCTTGACCAGGTTGTTATTGGGGTTGTCATGTGGATTAGGCATGGCATAGTTTCGTATGTAATTTGTGGGATAGTTGTTAATTATCTGTTTGTTTTGTAGTAATCCTTCCTCTGCTTTCCATAACATTGTTGGATTCTATATGGCATGTTCTTGCTTTATCATATAGCTTCCAAAGGTTAGGAATGATTGGATTGCTATAAAAAAAACATTTGAACGTTAAGATTGCTTGGTTTTTTTGTGGTAGAGACATGGGTATGGATTGTTACTGTATATAAAAAAAAACAATTCGCACCCTTCGTTTGTCACTCTATATCAGTTGTATTCTAAGTTTTGGGTTTTATCTTTGTTGTTCGTAGTCCTGAACCGTTTTATAGTGATTTTCTACTTTCATTTTGTGGTAATAGTATTAAATTCATTTGAAACTTCTTGGTATGGATTGTGTTGTTGCTAGTTTGTTGATCTATAGAGATACGTTTTTTACTTTTATAAATTTATATTCTGCAATGTCCTTTGCTGTTTGCGTGTGTTCTCTGGTTCAATGAGTCATTGACTACTATAAAAGATTAAAAGCTCTTTTAAGTTTGCTTTGTACCTTGTGGCAGAGACAAGGATCTGAATGGGGATTATACTGTCATTACTTTTGCATTCTTTTATTTACTGATCAGTGTGGCAATGAATTGCAGCTCAGGATGAAGTTTGCTAAAGCAGAAGAGGAGCTCACAATGATGTTGTCAAAATTCCAAAGAAAGTCAGAATTTCGTGAAATGCGAGTTTATTTTACAAAAGTGAGATACATGTCAAGTTGTATTCTTTATTAAACAAATCTGGTTGATCAGTGTGGCTCATGCATTTTGATTATTGGTGCAGGCTAATAAGAATAATAGGAATGTGCAGCCAACACAAAAAAAAAAAAAAAAAAATTGTGGGGAGGGGGGCCTGCATGGAAAATAGGTGGATGAGGAGACTAATAATGCTTTTACTGAGTGGACAAAGCAGCTGCTCCTAGAGCTCAGAGGATGACTCTAATGTTTCTCGGGAATCCAGCGGAAAAGCTTCCGACGACAAAGGGCCAGCCTCAACTTGTAAGAGAAACTGCCATGGCCAGCTAGGGAACTGCAACTTATGTGTAAATAGCTTTGTTTTAATCACTTCTTCGGATTGCAGGGCGTCGAGGCAGCGGCACGGCTTCGGACAATCAGTGGTGCTGTTCCGTTCCACAGATGCTCTTATTTTGTTAATATGCCTCCTTTTCAATTTTTTAGTTCTTAGTCGACTGCTTCACTGAATTTTTCTTCATGTTTTTTTTCCTTAATCCCGTAAAAAACGAATTCTGCAAATTCGTTTTCCCGAATTTGTAATTTTTTTACAATAAATTCATAAAACTAGAAAACGAATTTGGTGGATTCGTCGTTTTCTCAGAATTTTAATTTTTTTATAAAAAATCATAAAACTAAAAACGAATTTGGTGGATTCGTTTCTCCCTAGAAACGAATCCACCAAATTCGTTTTTACTGAATTTTATTTTATTTTTTATTTTTTAAAATTTTTTTTCGGAAAACGAAGACATCAATTTCGTTTCCATCTGAAAACGAATGTGCCGTCTTCGTTTTCTGTAGAATAGGAATTTCACTTTTTTTTGATTGTTTTGGTAATTTTATGTCCCAAAAGTGAATATTAAAGTAAAAAAATCTTGTTCCAGTAGTTGAGGCTAATATACTTCACCCACTTTGAATGTAAAATTAAAATTTTTTATTTTTAATCTTATTTAGAAGGATAAAATATATTTTAAAATATAATAAAATTCAAAAACATATTTTTTGAAAACAAACATAATATTTGTATAATATTTATAACATGTAATAAATAATAATGTAATGTTTCAGATTGTATTAATTAATATATTTATTGTTATAATATTTTTATAACATCATAATGATATTACTGATACAACCCCCGATCTAACCGGTCCGACTGGTTGACCCCTGAACCCTTTACTTGGCAGAGTCGAAGGCCGGTCTGAGTTTAAAAGCATTCGGTCTTGGGGCTACGGGAGGGAAGAAGAAGGAGGTGCTTTTGGATAAGGCAGCGGTTGACCGATGTGGTGTAAAATTGATGATAAGTTAGGGTTGTAAGTTGTGAGTGGCTATCAAAACGCAGAGCAGTTTGTGAGTCTATGAGTGTTGGGCGAATTTGTTTTGGAAATGTTAGACTTAGCGCCATATTTTTCAGGTGAAAATTCAAGTGTTGAAGCCCATTTGTCTAAATATTCAATTCCCTCTTCTTTATTTTTTCATATCTTTTTTAAATTAATAACTATTTTAAATTAATTATTTACTTATTGTAGTATTTTCTTTGGTAACTGTTCATTTTAGAATTTATAAAGTTTACTTTATATCCTCCCCCCTTTAAATTGGTAAAATTTTTTGGCATTCAAAATATTCATTTAAAATATTGATTAAATTTTTTAGCCTTAAATTAAAATCATTTTATTAAAAATGATTATGTTCTTTTCAATTTTAAAAATAATGATGTGCTGAAAATAATGTATGTGGGAGTGAGACAAATTACAAGTATTAGGATCTCTTAATATGTACTACTCCCTCTTTTGCACTGAAGCTTTCACAACTATACACTGATGTCAAAATACAATATATAAAATAACTAATTAGACACAATTTGTGCAATTGACAAGTATTTTGTTCAATTTATATGCACATTTAGATTCAAAAGTAACACTTTCTAATTAACAAGTATTTTGTTTTTATTTAAAAGTAAAACTTTACATTGAAATTTGTCATTATTATATTTTAAAATATCAATTTTAGCTTTTCAAGTATTATTGTTACATTTAAAAGTAATACTCTTACATTGACAAGTATCAGGGTTATATTTCATTGTAACACTCACTTTGACAACCATCATCTTATATTAAAAGTAATACTATTATATTGGCATAGTCTTATATTTGAAAGTAACACTATCCAAGTATAATGTCATTTTTACGATAAATTGATCTTTATACCAAGAATATATACTCAATTATCAAAGAGTATCACTTCCATTTTCAAAAGTATATCTGTTACTTTGAACATCAAACTCCTTATTTTAAAAATATAAGTTTAATTGTTAAGTATCACTTTCAGGTTCAAAAGTATATATGTTACTTTGAACATCACACTCCTCATTTTAAAAGTATGAGTCTAATTCTTAAGTACACTTTCAAGTTTAATAGTGTAACTGTTAATTTGTAAAATAAAGTATATTAATTGTATAAGTTTCACCTTTTTCAATTTTGAAGTAGTACTCTCATCTTGATATTGATCAATGTTACATTTAAATGTACGTTAAATTCTCAGATGGTCCCTTAAGTTAGTATGTTGTATCCATTTGGTCCCTTAACTTAAAATTTTAATTCAAAATGATCCACAAATGTAAATTCTGACAATATTTGAGTTATTTTCGACTAACATATGAGTTGTTTCAAATTAAATTAAGGGTAGACAAAATGATTTAACATTTATTTTTTCATTTTTTGCTCGTATTATTGTGTGAATCTTATATGTTAGTCAAGTTCAAAATTTGTCATAATTTGAATTTGGGAGCCGTTTTAAAACAAATTTTTAAGTTAAGGGACAAAATGAATCAATTGCAAATTAAGGAACCGAAATGATACAATATCCCAACTTTAGGGACTAACGAAGTGATTTAACCTTACATGTATCACTCTATATTGATAATTACCCCTGTTATATTTAAAAGTAATACTCTCAACTGGACACATATTAGGGAACTAATATATGGTCCAATATGAATTTGACCATATATGGTGTTATAGTGCAATTTTTATAAATATAAACTAAGATTATAAACATAGTAACTTTGGCCAATTTGGGCAAGATACTTATTGTACACGATATATATATATATATATATATATAATATTACATCACTTCTTAACTTGTGATGTATTAATATCAAAATAAATAAATAAAACTTGTGATGTAGTCTCCCTTTAGTTCATTAACTTTAAATTATTTAATGTTCATCCCTTAAATTAAAAAATTGTTTCAAAATGGCCATGAACCCAAATACTGACAATATTTGAGCTATTTTTGATTAACATATGGGTGATTTCAAACTAAATTAAAGAGTTAAAAAGGAATTTAACATTTATTTTTTCATTTTTCGCTCGTACTAATGTGTGTGAGTCTCATTAAGTCACATGTTTTACCCAAAAATAGCTAATACTGTCAAAATTTGGGCTCAATACCAGTTTGAAATAAATTTTAAAGTTAATGGACGAAAATGAAATATTTTCAAGTTAATAGACCAAATGGTGACAACAACACAGTTAAGAGACCAATGAAGTTATTTACCCTCATAAATATGAGGGAATTATAATGGGATTATTATAAATTTATATCAATATTATAACTACATGCATGAATAAGTCTAATTCATTTATTAATAGAGAATTAATTAAATATAATAAGTTTGTCCTAGTATTATTGGCTAATTAAGTTGGATTTAATTAGAATTTGTCCACCAAAAATTTGGTTCATTAAATAAAATTCAGAAAGCAATACATACATATTATAATTATATAATAATTATTTTACCAATATATAGTTTATTTTTTCCTCAACTTATATAAAATTATCAAATCATAAGCTTAAGACCCATGTAAATTTGGAAAATCTTTATACCCCTGTGTACCTAAAGTGGAGGAAACATTCCCGCCAATTTTTTGGGTCCTCAAAATTTTTGCAAAGCAGTGACCAAACATTTTGATAACCAAAAGACTTCTTATAAAATATTGGTGACCACATGCTTTCTCAAACTCGAAGTGGTCACTACAGTGTAAAAATGGAGGGAAATTTACCGCCACTTTTTTTTTCGGGTGACCAGAAATTTGGTCACCAAAAGTTTACACAATGGTGACCAAATATTTTGGTAACCAAATAACTTTTGATAAAATATGGGTAACAACACAAACTCTCGTCACCAAACGTGGTGACTATGGGGTGGTAAAATGGAGGGAAATTTCCCACCATTTTTTTTGGATGACCACAAATCTGGTTACCAAAAAATTTGCACACCAATGACCAAACTTTTTGGTCACCAAAGGAATTATGACTAATCATTGGTGACCACTTTTTTCTTGGTCACTGATTGTGGTCACTAATAGGTGTAAATTTGGCGGGAAATTTCCCACCAAACCTTTAGTGACCAGTTGGTGATCACTTTTTTTTTTTTGTCACCATTTTTAAGCTTGAACCAAAGTTTGGTGACCAAAATAATTTTTGAAAAAATTTTGGTCACCAGGAGTCTGGTCACTAAAGCCAATTTTCTTGTAGTGTTCTTAATGGAACGGAGGGAGTATGAATTATGAAAATAGTCACTCATTGCTCGACTTCAATTATAATTTTTTTTTAAAGAAAAAACAAATCCTTATTCATTTAATTTTTGGTATGCTCATCATCAGTTTAGGTGTTTTGGTTTTCAAGAATGGATGGTCTCTTGTAAAATTATTTCATTGACTTTCTATAGTAAATTTATTTTTATTATAACAATATAAATTTAATTCTTAAAAGTATCAATTTTAATTATATTCAAAACTGTCAGTATTACATTTTACATTCTTCATCTAAAAAATATAGACAGTCCCAAATAAAACTATTCACTTTAAAGTATAAATATTTAGTTAAAAAATTAAAAAAACCACAAGAAAATAATAGTTCTTTCAAACAAAAGTATAGGCCGTACAGAATGATAAAGATCTGCTGCGCAGTGAAGTAGAAGTAGGAATATACGATGACCACTCAAATATTATTCTGTTTAGGCATCTTTCCTTTGGCACCATATCATGACTAGGTTCATATATACTTTGATGCTACAAACACATACTTTGATTCCATGCACACACAGCACAAACGCTATAAATAGAGCAAGAAAACTAGTGTTTAGTAGATAGCAAAATGAAGCTTCGATCGATCAGATGTTTCCCAGAGTTCCCTCATACACTTCACTGGGGGCCCCCATATATATACGTATATTTTCCTATTCAAAGGGCTGCCTACTGAAGTGTTTGGGGGAACCCCAGGATCAATTTGATATATAGCACTACATGCAATTATGCATACGTAAAGGCCATTTTAAGATTAAGGGTTTCTTTAAATGTACGCACATGCGGCTTGTTTGTGTTTGTTTTTTTTCTAGGTTTTCTGCGTAATTGAATGGGAAAAGATTAGGGAGCTCTCCAATTTTTGCAATGGTATACTTTTGACTCTCAAAGCTTATTTTTTGGTTTTTTTGTTTTGTTTTGTTTTTTTTTTTTTTTTCTTTCCCCGTTTCTGCTAAGTACTGAAACTCTTAAATGGGATAATCTTAGTCCTTCTCTTAACTTTGTGTTGGATCAAATGAAAGCACAATCTCATGCATGGGTTAAGTGTAAATTTTCTAAATCATTGTATATATTGATTATCATTTGGTATTTTCAAATTTAACTTGGTGTATCTTTTTTGAACTTACTAATGATCAGTACTTATTTGCCTTTTCTTTTTTTCCTGAGGACAAGAAAGTAATAACTTTAGCAATATTTAGAATTAAGTTGTAGTTCACAAAAGCTGTGAAAAGCGAAAGATCATATGTCCAAGTTATTTTGTTATATCCTATTCAAATATAAATATGTCATTTTAGTTTAAAAATATTTAATGAAATGCGATTATTCTAGAGTGAAGTTACTTTATTTTGCTAATTTAGATACAAAATAACTTGACACCTTATCTCACTCCGGTAGATGCTTGATGTTGAAATTTGCATGCAAAACTTGACTTAGTTCGCCGACTAATCAATCATATTCTTCCACTTTGCATCAGATTGAGAAAAACTATTTTGCTTTCCTACAAAAACACAAGGCAAACTGGAATTAATTGCAGATTTGGACCCCTTGCCAATAACAACATTCCACCATATAATCCATCTCTCCAACAGCCAACTGCATGATGTATGATCCATCGATGGACACCTCAACGAGCCCTAGATATTTGTGGTTGTAATTAATCAAGTTTTCCTATAAATAGGATTCAACTTTCTTCAGAGTTTCTCATCCAATTCTCTCATAATTATCACTAGTTTGAGCAGTTTGTACTTTGAAAAAAAAGAATGATGGGTTCTAAGGCACTCCTTTTAGTTTGCAGTTCCTTGCTTATGGCTCTGATTATTACCTCAGAGGTGGCTGCCAGAGACTTGGCTGAGACTTCACTGGATGAATGTAAGATACATTTTTACGTACAATTTTTGCAATTTTCTCTAGCTTGGAGTGTGTTTACATAGACATTAAATACTAATTAATGTATTTGCTTGTTGATATTATGTGCAGCAACAACTGCTGAGACTGCTAACGAGGTAGAGGAATCCCAGAATTATGGTGGCGGTGGATATAAAGGAGGTTATGGTGGCTATGGAGGACGCGGTGGCTATGGTGGCTACGGTGGACGTGGTGGATATGGAGGCCGTGGAGGCTATGGTGGCGGTTATGGGGGAGGCCGTGGTTACGGGGGCGGTTATGGTGGAGGCCGTGGTAATGGTGGCGGTTATGGCGGGGGTCGTGGTTACGGTGGGGGCAACGGCGGTGGCTATGGAGGTGGTCATGGTGGCGGTTATGGTGGTGGTTATGGTAGCGGTGGTGGTGGCGGCATTGGTGGCTATGGTGAGAAGGCCAACGAGCCATAGAGAGTTAGTAGAGCATATATGAGTATGCTTTTTATCAAACAAGCTCATTGTAATAGACATAAAAGTTTGTATTTTAACGTCTGAAATATGAATAAGAGCTTGTGTTATTAAGATAATTTTGGTGTCCAAAATTTATACTATCTTTGTTCCATTAGAAAAGTTTAATTTGGTGTATCGTTTTAGTACAACAAAGTGAACTCTTCTAATGGAACGCACGGAGTATTATTTAATGGATAAAAGAAAATTTTAATAACATATTTAAAGAGTAACATATTATGCGAATGGTTAAGATTATAATGGATCGATTGTGGTAACATATACAAGAGATTTAAGCTTAGCAAAATAGTCAGTACTCCAAGGATATCCTATTTTAATATCGATATTTTAATCAATTTTAATTTTACAATGGAATATCTATTACTCCCTCTGATTCAAAATAAATGACAATTTAGAAGGAGTAAAAAATTTCAAAATAAATAACATTTAACAATTCGGCCAACTTTTTTTTCGAAACTACCCTTGTCTTAACTTATCCACTAAGAGTTGTTAATTATCTTTAACTAATATAACAATTATCAATCAAATGCTAGTGAGTATGGATGCGTAATATGTGTGTATCAATTAGAGGACATTTAGGGGTTTTGCAAATTTTCTTTAAGATAAAACTGTGCCCTCGATTAGACAATCATACGTTTGCCAATGACTAGTTTTAATTTAATTAATAAATTGTTTGTGACCAAGTAAGCATGTAAGCTTAAGTTAAGGACAAAAACTTTATATATTCGACGGTAAGAGAGTTGATGTGCGTATAAAATTTATGTTATAAAATTAAAAGAGGCATACTAAACGCAGTAACCGTTTTACTATTCGCAGTAACATTCCCCTGTGAAAAGACAAAAATGCCCCTGGCCAAAAAGAAGAAAATCGGGTACTGTTCTCCCGTGCGTAAACAGTACCCGGTTAAAAAAAATTGCAGAAATACTGCCGACCGCCGGCGGTATTTTCCGACCAAAATACCGCCGTTTATTTTCGCTGGAAAATATCGCCGGCGATATTTTCGGCAAAAATACCGCAGGTCGCCGGAAAATACCGCCGGCGGGCGGCGGTATTTTTCCGGAATTCCGTCCGGGGAGACAGTCTCCCCGGCCGAAATGTTGCAGAAACAGAAAAAAACGTCCGGATAATCGCAGATCCGGGAAAAAAATCCCCCCCGAATGAGTTTTTTTTCTCGAAAATTATAATGAAGGGGTATATAGAGAATTTATGCAAACTAATTTAAAGTAAAAAAATAAATATAGTGTTTACTTATAGTGTAATATGGAACGTACTTGGGTAATTCGGACTTTTTAGAGGGGAATGTTACTGCGTTTAGTAAAACGGTTACGGGGACACCGGCGGTATTTCTTCAGTTTTTTTCTAACTGGGTACTGTTCAACGTGCGTGAACCGTACTGTTCACGCACGTTGAACAGTACCCGGTTTTATTATTTTTCTTTTTTATTTTAGACCAGGGGCATTTTTGTATTTTCACAGGGGAATGTTACTGCGAATAGTAAAACGCTTACTGCGTATAACAATTTCGAATTGAAAAACAAGCTTATGGTGTATAAACTTTGATATAACTTATAAAACCTCTAATATATCGTGTGCAGCTACTCATGTCCCACATAATTATAAGCTAGTTGTTAATGTATCGCGCACTATAGGATGTATCGCATGTGGTTATTGATGTATCACGGTTAGATTAAAACAATAAATTCGCTTGAAGTGAAGAAATATGCGTATTGATTTTAGGTTCGAAAGTATCGTATGTAATATAAAGAAGACATGCGCATCGAATTTGATATTTTATGTAGCGTAATAATGAAAACACGTATATATTGAATTCAGTTTTTTGACTTATTCATATATCAATTTAACTACTGAAATATTATCATGGTCGATTCATACATAGTTAATTAACACTTTAGAAGTTTTGGCCTTGTATGGTATCACCTTTCAAGATACATTTTAGAATGTGTTTCAAAAGATATTTTAAGGTATGAATTGAGATGTTGTATGGTATTATATTTTGAAATGTATTTTAAAATATGTTTTGAGATGTTGTATAGTATTGTATTTTTATTTTGTTTTATTTTTATTTTATATAAATTTTCTTAATATTATTTTTATATTATTAAATTTGAAATTTAAATTTTATATTACCTTTCATACTTTAAACAAATTATTAAATTTCTATATTTTAATTATTACTATTTTCCTTATTCTTTTTATTTCCATATTCTTTTCCCTAATTGATTACAATTATCATCTTTTATCTCTTCCAGTGTTTATTACCTTGCCATTTTATTGCAATAATCAATACTTCCATTTTAATAATGAGGCATCACCTTCATGACCACCACCATCATCCACCAATACTCCATCAAACACTGCCGTCCACCATCATAGCCGTCGGTCACTACCATTCCCCAACACTAAGTGGCGGTGGTTCTTGTTCCTTTTTTGACCTTCGCAACCAATTATCACTCAAAGAGTGATTTAATAGAGCAAGTTATTCTTGGAGACTACCATTCAGGCCGGAGGGGTTTTAATACATCAAGTCAAAGTGAAAAACAGAGCGTTGGCGTCTGTGAATCCTTGATGCCCACAAAAATTACGCAAACTGCCGAAACGTTCTATATGGGCAGCAAAAAAGAACCCTCTCCAACAAATGTTCCTCCTCCAAAACCTGAAACTCGCCCATGCCCTGCACCACCGTCAAAAAGGAACAAGGGTTCTTTTTGCCTTAATGGACAAAAATATTTTAAAAAATTGTCTGAAGTGGGGATTTGGAGTGCAAAATTGTCTTTTGGATCTAACCAAGTTCAGGCTTCAACGGATCGGAGGAAACATGGCAGTGGTTCAGGGTGGCCTATCATAACAGAGACTACTCCAACTAAGATTCCAGTAGTTACATCGAAGAAGAAGGGTTGGGTACTAGTTTGAACGAAGGAATTTGGCTGATTAAGAGCTGGTGAAGGAAGGACATGGAGGACAGAGTTGTCTAGGGTTTTTTTTAGGAGGTGGGCGGCGGAGAAGATGATGAATGGGGATAGTACGTGAGAGAGATGGCTAAAATGTATTTTGGGCCTAAAAATCTGAAAATCTATTACATACATGCCTCCAAAAGACATTTTGAGTTGGCAAAACAAAAAGGCCATGCCAAACAATATTTTGGGTTGGGGCCCACAAATTTTCTACCAAAACACCTTTTGAAATATGGTTCCATACAGAGCCTTTATGTTTGGAGACTCGAGTTAACACTTTACCAGTTTAGGAATTGAAACACTGGAGAGGGGTCAAAATTGAAGCACCGTACGTTTTCTTGCTCCGAAATAATAGTAGCCTTTTTCTACCCTATATAATAGAAAGTAATATAAGTTTCACCTCAATCCGCCACTTGGATGTCACATAAGCGCCACATAAGTATAGCATTTAATGTAATATACACTATCACTTAGATGTAACTTATCTCTAAATAATGCCACATGGCTGTCAAATTAGCACATAATTTAATAAACTTTTCATATATAGGCAATATAAGAAGAACATCTAATAGTTGTTTATCAAAAACTTAAATTTTATTTTCTCTATTTTAATTAGATAACATTTTCTTCTTTCGGTTTAGCTTGTTTAAGTTAATTTTCAAATTTCTATATTAAATTAACCTCCATATTTAACCCCCGTATTCAACTTATATAAATATAAACATTTATATATATATATATATATATGCATATATCTTTCATATTTTATCAATATAATTTACTATAGAATATAAGTTAGTCATATTTGTAAATATTAACCATTTATCATGATAAATATGTAAATATTAACCATTTATCATGATAAATAAGTTGATTTTGTTACAAATAAATATATTATATACTTTTTATTATTTTCATTTACTCTTTTCTTTCTTTTTTTTTTGACTTTTCATATACTATTAGTTTTAAATATATATAAAGGCCATTAATTATATTATGATTATTTACATTGCTCACATCAAATTCGTTTATTTTTTTCACATCAAACTCGTTTATTTCTTTCACTTAAACTCCTTTATTTAATATACCATTATTACTTTCTATTAATTATAAGAAGACTCTTGGTAATCCATAAAAAATATGAATAGACACTCACAATCTATATATATCTTCAGTCCATTCAAAAGAAAAACAACTTCTTATTATTTATAATCTTTATGTGCATGCCTAATTCACATTAATAATGTAACTTTTTGTAATATATACGTCCATTTAGAACATATTTTTTGTTTTAGAGAATTTTATTTATTTATTATTATTGATTTTTCTCAATCTCTTCTTTGAATTTGCAGGTTTATGCTTGTTCAACTCTAATGAAAAACAAAGTTCCTCTATTCAAAGTTAGAAAATATGTCTTCAGGTTCACCTCATCTGACAACAGAGTTTCTCATACAGTCGACGTCTACTTACAACGTGCATTCATATTCATTCAACAACTTTGTCAATTTTTAGAAGAAGAAGACTAAAGAAATTAACAAGAGACGAGGTGAAAAGGTGAGGAAAGGGAAGAGAATAGGCATGACAATTCTATATTTGACGAAAAGTCACAAGTATTTGTGTTATAGTTAACTTATGTTTATTATTTTTAACTATATATTTATAATAAACTGATTATTATTTATAATTCTAATTTTTATATTATAACATAATAATATTATTAGGCATTTACCGTGCAAACGCACGGTGTTTACAACGAGTATCTACTAGACAACGAATGTGGACACGAGAGAATATAATATATATTCATCAAATCGCAAGGGTTTCGAATTGAACCTAGTCCCGTTTTCTATAGATGATGAGAAGATGAGAATCGTATCAATCTTTCTCATTCATCTGTCCTTTCCATTCCACGACTGGTAGCCCAAGTCTAATAGCTCTTGTGTCTTAAATAGTTGTACTTTGATTTATAATAAAAGTCGTTTTATAATAAGTAATAATTTTCTAAATAAATGGCAAGAAAAGATTATTTCTTTTTTAACTTATCCTTGTCTTAACCTTTTAACTAGAGTTAGTGATTATCTTGAATACCTAATAATTATTTGAGTATTAATTGAAGTTGTTTGTTTATATTAAGTATTAATTAGATTAAAACTTCAAAAAATGATAAGTTACAATAATTAAGAATTTTCTTATCATTTAAAGGAATTTCTTTTAATTTATTTAAAAAACTCTGATCCAAGTATATCATAACAAACACAATTTATAAATAATTAATTCAGAAAAGAAGCATTTGTGTAGTACCTGCAATAACTATATATCACTATCCTTTCTTTTAGTACCCCCACGTACCTATGATTATATAATTTATGTTTGTCATGTTTTTAAAACAAAAATTTCTCGATAAAATGTTACCTTTCTAATTATTTGCATTATGGGATAGTATCTTACTAGATTATTGGATTGTTAAACGATACTTTAGTATCTAAAATTGATATATGGATTTTCTCTACTACAAATAATAAATTAATTTTTTTTAACACAGCTTGTTACTTATTTCTATATTTTTAAAACATTTGATAATATTTTTACACTCAATATTTCAACCCTTAAAATCGGTACTTTCTCTAAATAGGGCATGCATTTTCTTTAACACATGTGATACTATTTTTTATTTTAGAAACATACATAAACTTTTTTCTTTTATAGGCAATACCTTTTTCCAAACAGGTGATATTTATAACCTTAAAATCAATCCTATTTTTTTTTAAAATTTTTTATGATGGGTGTTTTATATATATATATTTTAGAAAAATATGCGATATGTCAACAACCAAACTTGTCATCATCTGAGGTTATAAGTCAAATGTGATACATCAGAGCTTATATGCGATACACAATATTTCAACAGTTACATTCATAACCGTGATATCAAAAACTACAAGTGGTACTTCAGCAATTATACGCGATATACAATTAATTAGAAGCGAGACACGAGCCATCATAACATTCAAGTGGTACTTTTTAAGCTAAACTAAAATATATGTGAGTAAATTTTTAAAAATGCATATTAAACCTTCAACAAGTCAAATAAAGTTATATAATTACATTATATATCCATCTTAATATGTGATACATCATTAATCTACACATGAAAGTGTTGGTACATATATAATAAATCTACACGTAATTAGTTATAAATTATTATTTTTGATTGTTGTATTACAAAAATTTAGCTATTAATTTATTAGAGAAGGATTATTTTGTTATGTGAGATTGATAATAGGGGTTAGTAATACATCAAACATCCTTGTGTTATGAAAAAGTACGTATTAGCATCAACGTCATGATATCTATATTAAGACAGAGGCTTTACTCCTTAATTTTAACTATTAGTTAAAGGAAGAAAACTACAAAAATAATCTTACCTTCTTAATAAATACTTAAAAATTCAAAATTAAATTATGTTTCACTACCCGAAAAAAGGTGAATAGAGGCGCCTAATTGGAGGCGATCGGGGAACCCGCCTCCATTGTGCAGTGATAAAACTCACAGGTCACAATGGAGGCGGATTTTCCTTCACCCACCTCCAAGAAGCCGTGAAAATAGAGGCGGGGTAGATCTTATGGTTCAAGCACCATATTTGGATCTGCCTCTTCTTCGATCCAGAATGCCCAGCAAATCCTTGAAATCTAGAGCCCAAAATCTGAGCCAACCAACTGATTTCCTCTTGAAATCTAAAGATTACCCACTAAATTTCGAGTTCATTGCGATCATTTGAAGCATTAACAACTGGAGAAAAGAACTTTTTTGAGCCAAAATTCAATTTTGGTTTTTTGGCCGATCGGGTGGTTCTCGTTCTTGGGGAGTTTCGGCCTTGGCCAAAATTCAGCCATCCTCAACCCGATTTGGTGAGCTCTTTCAGCAGATTTGTAGCTATATCCTACCTATTTGGAAGATTCATGCTGGAAGAGTAGCAAAAATTCTGTTTTGGCCGAGTTTGGAGGTGGGTCGCGACTGGTTTGAGGTTCGGCCTTGGCCGAATATCTGCCTTTACCCACACCGGTTTGTTGAGTGTTTTGAAGAATTTGAGCTTCATCTAATCTAGTTGGAGTGGATTAAGCTTGGAGGGAAGCAGCAGTTTCGGTCTTTTAAATTTTCCCAGTTCTAGGTTTCGGTTTTACTGTTCACCGAATTGAAGAATTGATCATTGCTGATTTGTAATTGAGACGCAAAAGCTTGTGGATACAGTGGGTTAGCAAGAATCATCCATTCCAAGGTGTTATTTCTCCAGGAATCGAAGCTCCAATCTACCAAGAATTTCGGCCAATCGTGGGTTCACCGGTGTCGCTGCACTGCCGCCGACCTGTGCTGCCAGAATTGGTAAGTTCCCTATCATAAATTCAGGCAGCCGATGTTAGTGCCTCCCTCTCTTGCATTTTTGGTTTTCTTTTCATTTTGTGCTGAGAATTTAGGGATTGGACTTAATTGCTTGCTTTGCTTGTATTGCTGAATTTTTATGTTCATAGTGTTAAATTGAAGGGATTAATTTTCGGATGTGCTGCAATTTGACCAATCTTGAATTCCTTGAAAATTTATGCATCTAGGTATTAATTGCATGCTTGAATTGCTTTCTGGTTATGCATGTCTTCGTTGGAATTCGGTGAATAGCTTGAAATTTCTTAACTAAATTTGCATTTGGTTCTTGATTGTTTGGCCTATTTGCTGCAATTGTTACCTTGCTACATTTTATATATTTCGGTTGTAAACATTGGGTAAATCCTCACATTTTGGAATTACCCAACTACCGAATTGTGTAAATTGCTAGAAGTATTATTATTCTGCTTTATCTATGTGTTAGGTAATTTCTTTGCAACCCCTGGCTGCTCGGGGTTGCCGGTTTCTCTAAGTACCCCCACCACAAGCCTTTGCGGAGGAGTCTAATTAAACAGAATTCTGGGCTGCATACGACTTCCCGTTGGTATCCTCTTGCAGAATAGTTACTACTTGGGTTTTCTCGAACAGTTGGGAAATTGGTAGTTCCATTATTGAGATGAAGCGTATTATGAGTTGTGGCAATCACTATGAAGCACTGGGGTGTCCACGACTTAAGAAGATTGACACAACTGGGGGTTCCATTTTTTTAATGCTTTAGGCAATGCTTGTTCATCCTGACAAAAATATATGAAGTGCACTTGCAAGTGAATCTTTTAAGAAACTTCAATGTGCATTTGAGGTAATTTTTTTGTTCTGAGATTTGGTTGTTTGTGAGTTGGTCACTTCTCGGTAAATTGTGTAGGATGGAAATTGTATCTATGCCTTTTTCTGCTGCTCACTGGTATTGGTGTCCTTATATTTAGGTTCTCTCTGATGCCGTGAAAAAAAGGGACTATGATGAACAACTTAGAAAAGAATAATCTAAGAGTGTCTTACTGAGATAATGTAGAAATGCTGTTTAGAAAGCTCATCTGTGTGCACATGCTTTTATTCAAACGTCTTGCAGTGTTGCTTAGCTTGTTTCTTAGCATCGCATACTCCTGCAAGGGCATATATCGGTCCTTTCAGTAACAAGTTAATTCATTATCATGCTTTGCTTGGTTAAGCGGATGGTTTTTCCACAAAAACTTTTTGATTGAAGTTTTGTACTGAGCATACTGTGTACATCTTCTAAAATATTTTTGGAACTTCAGTCTTTTTTCCCAAGAGATATGGTTTGTTATATATTGTCTGACCAGGTGTTAATAATTAACAGGATAGCTCTGATTACTGCTTGGAAGAGTAAAGACGTATACAGTGCACAAAATGCTGCAATTCGCACATTTGGGTCTGCACAAATAGGACCAAGGCCAAGGCTAGATGGTGTCAGGCATGGCTCATATATTTTTGTGATGGATGTTATGATCGTTGAATATCTTTTTCTTGTTAAACGTGACTGTGTTTTGAATGTAGGATTGTTGTCAATATCATCAAGCCAAAGATGGTGATGGGTGGGTTGAATACAAAGGATCTTTGGTTTTTGCTCTGCCTCAGAAGGTACACGTGTCGAATATATTGGACTCTCTTTTTGTTTACTTATTTTAAAGTTTTCGGTCAAATTTTCCTTTCAAATGGCTTCAATTGCGTGACATGCAATGGCTACTAAAGAGGGATTTTTTGTAAAGCAAATGGAGAATTTTCTTCAACATATGCATTCGATTGGAGCTGAAGTTGTTCTGCCCCCCAGAAGGTGTCTTTTGAATCTGTCTAAAAGGTCTTTTGTATGGAGAGTAAAGTCAAGCTTCTGCAAGTGATAGGCTTTCTGTTACCGAATAAAAATGCAGCAATGTCAAATGGATAGACCATTATATCGAGACCTTTTTATTACAGCTAACAGTATGTAATATCCTCACCTTTTAGGTGGAAATACCTCGTGCTTTTGTTTGCGCTAAGAGGAAGATCTTTGATGTGTCAGAATGGGCTATATGTCAGGTTGGTGTCTATTTCCTTCATGCAGGCGATATGTTCTATGAAATTTTTGGAGTGAATTTTGGCAGTATTTTGTTGTGAACTTGGAGCAATGCTAATGTTAATGTGTAACATTTAGGGAATGGCTTGTAGACCCAACACTCATCGATCATGCTTCCACGTAAACATGGTTGGATTGGACAAGTCTTCTCAGATATCCAATTCTAACAGCTACCCATGGGATCTGGATGCTGAGATGATGGATGAAGATGGGTTTTAAATTATGAATCCATTAATAATTTCCGTAAGTTACTAATGGAATAGCACCTGCCTCCATAAGTAATTTCAGATGGGTTTTAAATTATGAATCCATTAATAATTTCCGTAAATTTCTAATGGAATAGCACCCGCCTCCATAAGTAATTTCCTTAAATTACTTATGGAGGCAGGTGCTATTGGCACCCGTCTCCATTAATAAGCTAAAACCGGCCTCCGCTATTCATCATTCGCCGAACACGGCAAAATGGAGGTGGGTTTTACATGAAGAATGGAGGCGGGTGGTCGTCAGACCCGCCTCCAATAAAACAAATGGAGGCGGGTCCTCACTTTGGAGGCTCTGGCAGTATATCTACTTTTTTCGGGCAGTGTTTGATCAATGTTACTATTTAATTCATGAAAAATTTACCTATTTAATTTGACTAATTAATAAATAAAAAAAAGAGACAAAAATATCTATCTTAATATGACAATTAAAAGAGAAAAAGTTAAATGACTTACATATGACAAAAAGGAGTAGGAATAAATATTAAAAAAAAAAAAAAAAAACGCCTCAGCGGATATATCGAAGCAAAAAATATATTCCTACTCCTTTTTGTCATATGTTAAGCTTCGATATACTAATATATTAAGCTTCGATAGATCAGATGTTTCCTAGAGATTCCCTCATACACTTCACGGGGTTACATATATTTTTTGCCTATTAATTAATTTCAAATGGCTAAAGGATTGCTGTCTACTGAAGTGTTTGGGGGAACCCCAGGATCCATTTGATATACACTACTCTCTCGGTTTTATTAATTAGAAGAGTTTAATTTAAAAAATGTACAACTTTTTATGAGTTGCAACATATAATATTTAAAAGAAGTAAGTTACCACTATTCTTTTCTTTATTGTTCTTACATTTTAAAGGTGGATTAATTGTGAACGACACTTGATTTTATTAGTTAATAAATCAAACTTGAATTTTCTAATTAAAAAAATTATTTTAAGCTTTGACTGTTTTAATAGAATACAATTATGCATAGGTAAAGTGCATTCCAAGATTTTGGTTTATATAATTAGCATTAATTGAATGTACATATGGTTTGTGTTTGTGCTTGTTTTTTTTTTTTTGATTTTGGTTTTTCCTGTTAATTTTTTCTGCTTCATGTTTTCAGGCTTTAGTTAATTATGAACTGAAGATTATTACAAGAAGGAAATTAACTTCATCAGTAATTGTTAGAATTAGCTGGTACTAATCAATTGACAAAACTAGACCGATCGGAAGAGCTGACTAAATCAACAGTGTAAATGCTCGAATTGAAATTTGCATGCAAAGCCACACCGCAAACCTTGACTTTCTTCACTTCTCCCAAAACTGATCAATTACATTCTTCCACTTTCCATCATATTAAGAAAAACTATACTGCTTTCACATTCAAATATATGAACGACCAATGCTCTTAGGTTGTGACGCATAATGAGTTTTGGGTTTTTCATCTAGAGAGCAGATTGGCACGATTATGAAGGAGGCTCTCCAACTTTCTCTTCCCACAACCCTTACCTCTTATGTAATAAATAAGTAATAGTATCTAATAAATAAAAAAATCTCATAAACTACAAATCAATCTATATAATATATATATATATATATTTATAATTAAAATAGATAAGTAATATTACTGAATAAAAAAAATTCTCATAAACTACAAATCAATCTATAATATATATAGAGTGAACTGCATAAAACATCACTTAATCATGATTTTTTTGTAAAAAATGACACTTTCTTTTAAAATGTTTTTTTATATCACGTAACTATTAGTTTTGCTCGAAACATACCACTCCGTTAATTTTGTCCGTTAAGTAGCTAACGGTTGGAATTTTTTGAAGGCAAAATCATCAATTTCCTTTTCTTTATATTATCTTTCCATTATTAACTTTTGAGGCAAATTTATAATAAAATAACAATAAAGGGGTACTTTTGTAATTTTAAAAATTCAAAAACCTAGACCTCACTGTACATCTTCTCCAAAAAAAATAAAAAAAATAAAAAAAAATAAACAACTAGCCTGAGATTTTTTCTGGAAGTATTGTCCTTTAACCATCTTGTCCATTGATGTATCCAACAATTCCTTGCAAGGAAAATTTCCATGCCGGTGTAAACGCCCCTCTCATCCAAATGTCCAACATTGATCTGAACAACATGATCCTTCGAGGTGATCAACTATTAGTTGCTGAACATTTCCTTGGGATGTAGAGATTCATGTTTTGCCCCTCCTAGTTCTGCAGCTTTGCAATAGTATTTCAAAGAACTTAATCAAAAACCTCAAATTTTTGTCATCAATCTCAAATCTCTACCTTCGACCGATTATTAATTTCTAAACAAAGATTCAATATCTTTTATTAAAATTAATAGAAACTCAGAAACCATTAATCATAGGTACATATCATCTATTGGAAAATTTTTCCCATCTCAAGTTTTTTACCGTTCACAAATCCATGAACTTGACTTGACGAACAGCCGCCGCCACCATTTTTTCCGACCTTCTCTTCGTGCGAGCACATCTGGCATATTTTCTTGCAGTCTCCTCTCACCCATCAGATCCTCGGGTCACCAGGACGAATCGGAGACGCTCACGCTGTAACGTCGGATCGTTTCCGTCGCTGTAACGACGACTTTTTCCCACACAGGCGCTGCTAAAATTCCGTTGGTTGAGCAGCCCAGATCTGGTACATCCGCCCATATCTGCAGTGCCGTTCCTGTCTTCTTCTCCAATCCGTCCGCCTAGTCAAGCTGCCGCACCTGTTCGCGGTTCTGGCCAAGAGAAAGATTTTTTTTTTTTTTTTTTAGAAGATGAACAGTAGCTGCTGGTAGGTTTCGAATTTTTAAAATTACAAAAGTGCCCCTTTACTATTTTTATTATAAATTTGCCTCAAAAAGTTAATAATGGAAAAATAATAAAAAGAAAAGGAAATTGACGGTTTTACCCTCAAAAAATTTCATCCGTTAGCTACTTAACGGAACACATTGACGGAATAGTATGTTTTGAGCAAAACTGATAGTTGTGTGATGTAAAAAAATAATTTTAAAAGAAAATGTCATTTTTTTTACAAAAAATCATAGTTAAGTGATATTTTATGGAGTTCACTCATATATATATATATATATATTAATTTATAATTAAAAAGGACTGCAGAGATATTAAATGCAGACTTGGACTGTTTGCCAATAACAGCATTGCACCCTATATCACCCATTTCCCCAACAGCCAACTGCATGATGTACCCAGCGACACTTCCAGATTCTTGGTTTTAATTAATAATAGTTTCTTAATTCCTTCACGATTCTCATAACAAAGGTTGCATGGCCTAAGTTTCTCTATAAATACGAATCAACTTTCTTCAGTGTTTCTTCATCCACTTCTCTCATAATTAGTTTGATCAGTTTGTGCTTTGAAAATTAGAAAGAAAGATGGGTTCTAAAGCAGTCCTTTTGGTTTGCATTTCCTTGTTTATAGCTCTTATGATTACCTGAGAGATGGCGGCTAGGGACTTGGCTCAGACTTCCACCACTTCAGTTGATGAATGTAAGATATATATCTTTTTACATACAAAACTATGCAATTTTTGCTAGCTTTTGAGTGTGTTTAATTACATATAAAGTACTAATTTATTTGCATGTTTATATTATGTGCAGCCACAACAGCTGAGACCACTAAGGATGTAGACGAATCCAAGTATTACGGTGGTGAGGGCGGCACCAAGGGGGAGCTGGCCGGTGCTGAAGCACCCGCCAAGCTCCAAAATCTACCATAGTAGTAGGCTGATTGAGTGGCTTCGCCGGAAAAAGCACCTTCAGTATCACCGGAAAAAGCAGAAAACAGCGGGCAAAACAGCTGCATTTCTGTTTGGCCATTCGGAGAAGAAGGAGAAAAGAAAAATTAGGTTAAGTGGAATGGCGCAAAACGGCGCCGTTCCACTTAACCCAATCAAAAAAAAAAAAAAAAGAAAAAGATAAAAGACGAAAGCATAATTAAAGAAAGACGGACAGTAATTGTAAAGGGGAGTGGCCGAGTGGCCCACCATCTAGGAAGTGAAAAAAAAACAAAAATTAAATTAAAAACAAAGAAACATTTCCTTGCTGCACTTACTTTACCCTCATTTTTTTAATTTCATCTCTCTCTGCGCTCCCACCATGTCTCCCAATCTTTCAACTCACTCATTTTTATATTTAAAAACTCACTATTAAACTAATTAATTTTCTTTTGATTTTGTTTGTAGTTTTTCTTTTGGAAGTGATTAGCTCTATTATTCTCTTTGACTAATATTCATTCAATTTTGAAGTTAGTCTATTTTTATTAATTAAATTAATTAATAACATGTTTAAATTTATAGGTTATAAAATCAAGTTTTAGTGTTGGGTTGGCATGAAATTGAAATTTTATTAACTTTATTTATTCATTTGAGCATCACTTAAGGTTTGAACTTAGGGATTTCATAAACTATGATTGAAACTGAAAAATTAGGGATTCAAGTAATGATGAAGATGAATAATATGTGTTTATCCTATAAATAGGTGTTTAATTATCACTTTTATAATTGTGAATGTTGATGTGTTAATTTGAAATTGTTAAATATATTTATTTAGTGAAGTAAAGAAAAATAATTAGTTAGTTTAGCACCTGCACAAAAAATTTTCTGATTACGCCACTGGTGAGAGATATGGAGGAGGCTATGGAGGATGTAGTGGATATGGAGGAGGTTATGGTGGACGCGGGGGATATGGAGGAGGACGGGGTGGATATGGTGGCGGTCGCGGTTACGGTGGAGGGTATGGTGGGGGTCGTGGTTATAGCGGTGGTTATGGCGGTGGTAATGGTGGAGGTTATGGTGGTGGTGGTGGTCACGGTGGCTATGGTGAGAAGGCTAACGAGTCATAGAGGACTAGTCTAGCAGCAGGCATGAGTATGCCTTTTATCAAGCAGGCTTATTGTAATAGACATAAGTTTGTATTTTTTTACGTTAATTTGAAATATGAATAAGAGCCTGTGTTATTAAGATAATATTAATGTCGATCCTTTACAATTAAAGAAAATAATTATGTGGATGATAAAAGTACTTTGAGAAAAATAACAGTTAAAGTTAAATTCCGATCAAGTTTCAATTTTTTACATTAATTAATTTGAAGCGCTAGCTGTAGGTTTGCTTTGTTAACCTCAAGGGATATAATATTCCAGAGATGCCCCTATATTTTAGAAAATGCACACAGTTACCCTGTTAGACTTATTGATCCAATTGTCATTTAGATTTTTAAATAAAATTATAAATAATGACGTATGCTTAAATATTAAAATATGCAAAATATAGAAATTAATGGCTCAGGATCTCCTGTTACACTTTCCTGTTACACTATGTGTTACACATCTTAATAACTCAATGTTAATATTCTTTTTTAAATTAATTTTTTCACCAATTCTATTCATTGGCATTCTACATAATTTTAATATAATTATTTTATTTTTTTACATTAATCTTGTATTTTAATATAATTTTATAGTATTTTTTTGATGTTTTAATCTCAATAAATTAAAATAAATATACCCTAAACCAAAATAGGTGAACCCTTAATCCAAAAATTTATTATAATGCTAATTAATATCATTGGTGAAAAAATTAATTTAAAAAAGAATATTAACGTTGAGTTATTAAGATGTGTAACACATAGTGTAACAGAAAAGTGTAACAGGGGATCCTAAGCCGAAATTAATTCTAATATGTCACCTCATTCTTTCTTCAAAATAATTTCCCAAATAACATAGAGAGAAAGGGATAACGTACATCACACGTTAGAAATAAATTTGGTATTTCATAGAGTAAATTCCTTAAAACCCGTCGTGGTTTACGAAAGTTATTAAGAACCCCCATATGATTTAAATAGCTTAAATAACCCCCCTGTGATTCTTTGATATCCATAATCGTTAGGTTTTTGGTTAACTTTAACGGTCACCCTAAGAAGTCAACCAAAAACCAAAACGGATAAGATTACGAAAAGGACCCTATCACCGTTAAAGTTAACTAAAACATAATGGTTACAGATATCGAAAAATCACAAGGGAGTTATTCGAACTTTTAAACCACATGGGGGTTATTAATAACTTTCGTAAACTATAGGGGGTTTAAGGAATTTACCCTATTTCATATAATAACACGAAAAATAATTAAGAATATCACACATTAGGGTTAATTTTAGTATTTCACGCCTTTCTATGTTAAACATCATTATTTCTAATTTTTTTCTATTCAATTAACATTTTAGTTCATAATAATAGGATGGAATAACTGTGTATTTTAACATACATAGGATATTGATGTGACGCAAAAATTACAACGAAGGAAACGATGCTTCTTCACGGCCCAATAGACGTTTGTAATGAACAATAACCCAATTTGTATGAAGTTGTGCTGTGAAGGGAATGAACGAAATTGAGATAGATTATGTGATCTAAGTTGCTGAGCTTGGCCAATATGATGAAGCTTGATGATTTTGCACTGCTTCGTTCACCAATTGATGATTAATTCAGAAAAGGAGCGGGGCTTTCCCCCCTGTATAGGCTCCGACGATCAAGTCAGTAATATGAAAGAGAATAAACAATATGGAACAAGAATGTTTTCAGCAATTGTAAATCAGAGAACAGCTTTAAGAAATGCTAGAAATTGCTTATTGGAACCTGCCTGAATGAGGCTTGTGCCTGAGTATTTATAAACTTATTCTTGATAGTTCCGTTGAGTAATGGAGACATACGCTCCCACTTATTCATTGTGCGATGATGTTTTTTGCCTTTCCGGGAAAACTGGCTTTAGCTTTCGGCTCCACTGTCATAATTGCTCTGCACATACTAAAATAATGGTCCTACCATGATATATTATTATCTTTATTTTCAGGTCGGCTTAACCGATCTAATCTTACATTACCGACCTAAATAGAGATGAGTTAACAATTGACCGATCTAACTTCATTAAGTTTTTACCGACCTGGGATTCTTGAGTAATACTGACATAATCATACCGATCTGAGCTATAAGGTTTACCAATCTAAGATTAGTTTATTCCGACCTAAACTTTAGTGAGTTTTCTTGTTCAGTTCATGACCAATATAAGATTATATGACCGACCTAAATTTGTAACAGAGACTCGTTTTGTGTGATCTTTCTGACCTGAACATGGATCTGGGCTTCTCTATCTTTTACTGTTTCTTAGTTTTTAGTTAACTGGGCTAGGCCCAATGGGGATTTCAATTTTATGCACATCAGATATCATTTGGGGTATATTATTTGTGGGCTAATTGTCATTTGCCTTTCTCTGAGTAAGGACATGTTTGATAACAGTGCTTAATGATTAAAATTATTTGATTAAATAATAATGACTTTCGTCATGTTTGATAACGAAATTCCAAACCTCTTAACTGATTAAGCACTGCTTATTTCCCTTAGAAAAATTTAAGCAGTAAAACTAGCTTATTACTTATCACTTAATGCTCTACGTAACATTTTTTAAATAATTCGTATTTGATTTTCGAAACTACTCATTTTATTTTATTCATATTTATTTCACTATAAATATTTATTTTTGAATAAATTATTATTATTATTATTTTTCACGTATTTTAAACTTTTTCATCATAATATTGTCAAATAGTTTTTTTTATTTTTTATTATTGTATTTTTTGGTATTAAAAATTTATTTAATAAATTATATCATTTACATACTTTATAAATCTCATTTGTACGATGTGTTTAATATTACTTATATAATTTTATTAATTATATATGATTTTTATTGTAAAAAACTTTTAATTCTTTTAGAATGCAATAGTAGACGCATTTTTTATTTTTAGGAATTTTTAATCAATTGCAATAAATTATTATTATTATTATTTTTGTATTTTAATCATTCAATTTAATGTGTTTTATTTTATTTTGCTTCATTATGTTTTTCATTCATCATAATTTATGTTTCACTATAAAATTTGATATTTCGCATATATAAATATAAAAAATTCAATGTAAGGATAAAATAGTACATTTTTAAGATTACAACATTAAAATTAATATATTTATCAAACAAGATCAAATAAAAAAGCATTGTGATTCAGAGGTTCGAAAAATGTATTTCACCATTAATATTTTAAGTACTTAATCAATTCAGCATTATGGTATCAGTATTAAGTATTCAGATATAAACATTAATTTTTATCAAATATCCCCTAAGAGTGTTAGTGAACAAGTAAAAACTTAAACTTAAGGCCATGTACCTGAGTTCATATTTTGCTTCTGTTTTGATTTTATTTTGATCATTTAATTGTATATTTTATAATAACTTTTCATAATTTTCAATACATTTTTTTTATTATACATTAAATTATACATTTTCACAAGAAGAGTTAACTTTTAAAGATACTAGATGGGAACACCGTGCAATTACACGGTGAATGCCCGACAATATTATTATGTAACAGCATACAATTTATAAATAAAAAAAACTATAATTATAATAGTAATTAATTTTTTATTATAAATACAGAGTTAAGAAGAAGAAATATATGTCAAATATAATACAAATACTTGACATCTTTTCTCAAATATATAGAATTGGCATGCCTACTCTGTTTGCTTCATTTTTCCTTGACTCTTGTCAACTTCTTCTTCTTCTTCAAATTAATAAAGCTGTTGAATAACTTCGATATAAGTTATAAGTAGACACCAACAGCATGGGAAACTCTGTTGTCAGATGAGGAGAATTTGGAGGCATATTCCATAGATTTGGATAGGGAAACATTGTTTTTCATTGGAGTAGAACATGCACAAACTTGCAAATTCGAAGAAGAGATTAAGAAAAATATATTCTAAATGGAGTTACATATATTACGAAAAGTTGCCCAGTTAACGTGACTCGGACATGCACATAAAGATTCTAAACAAAAGGAAAGTTATTTTTTGAAGATATATATATATATATATATATATAGATTGTAAAGTGTTTATTCATTATGTTGTGTGGATTACCAAAAGTCTTCAAATAATTAATCATTTACTAATTGTAAATTAAATAAAGGAAGTTGATGTGAACAAAGTAAATAATCATCATATAATCAAGAGTCTTTTTGAAACTTATAGTACATGAAAATTCACAAAATTAAAAAGAGATTAGTGGATGACAATAATAAAGAGTACAAAAAATAAAAATGAATTTAAATGAACCAATATTATATTTCACTCACCCTTGCATATACACAAAAATGCACCACATAAAAAGTCATTTATTTATAATAATGTATTTATTAGTAATAAAATAAACTATGTATCAATATAGACGTTCGATGTTGTACATACATTTCTAACCCAAAATTTATATTAAGTTATATACATATTAATAGAAAAGATATATGCACATATATATATATATATATACATATATATATATATACATATATATATATATATACATGATTATTATTATTTTTTTGATGAACGTGATTCTTTATACATATAGAGGGACCCTTACATAATATGAAGTTAATCTAATATAGAAATTGAAAAAATAAATTAAGGAGTTAGTAAAGACAAAGAAAAATATTACTTAATTAAAAAAGAGAAAATAAAATTTATGCCTTCAATAAATTTAAATATTACTCTTATGTGGTATTCATATGAATGGTTAAATTAAAAATCTAATATAGACATTTAAAAGAAAAAAATATTTATTAAATTATTTTTCAATGTGGCAGCTATGTTAGCTTTAACATTATTAAATATAAGCTAGATGTGATAGTCACGTGGCACCATCATGTAATAGATTTGTTACTTTCTATTATATAGGATAGATATAATGAGTTTAATGATACAACACCTAATATAAGTTAACTTTTTTGCTAGTTTTTCTTCACTTCATTACTTTTAAAATGTTAATTAATTATGAACCACGTAATTATATTAATAAGGACACAAAAAATAAAAATAGAAATTAAAAACACAGCTCTTCTACTATAAAAAGAAAAATGACGTCCTGAACTGTCTTAATAAAGTGGATGAAATATCTCTTTTTACATTTTCATTACGTTATTTAAGTTTAAAATTCTTTTTCAAAAATATATTTTCAAAATAGGTAATTTTCCTAAAAATAGTCTAACGTACGTGCCTTACAATTTAAAAATACTACTAATATACGTACCGGAGTAAGCAATATGTATATTTACAAGTTTAGAAATAAAACATTGGAGATCGAGGCCAAAATTCAAGTCCTACCAATTTTCTATTTGATCAAATGCGTAACCTTTTCAACTATCTTTGTATAAAATTGGAGAGATAATATATTCTTGATTCAAGATTGCCGAGCCATTTCAGATAGGTTCATTACTCCAATCGAAAATACAATTAAACTAACATGGACTCCATGAGCTCCTAGTAATTTACCATATAAACTGATAAGTCAGGCCTTTCCGGCCCACCAAGTGAAACCACTCGTTTCTTATCACGACCCGCTAAAACTATATTAAAGTTCCATTATATATATACTAGACGGTACATCCGTGCAATGCACGGCTTATGCTCAATAAAATATTAATTTGTATTATAATAATAAAAATTTTAATTGTGCACAGGCTAGTATACAAATAGAACAGCGAATATTAGAGATCGTTTAAATTTATCATCTATTAACTTAATTCAATACATTTTTAGAACAATTGGAGTCTACAAAAAAAATATCAAAATCAAGGAAGAAAATTTTCATCCTTAATAGTATATGGTTACCGGTACACTACCATCATCCAACATATTCTTGTTATTTTTGTATGTAACTTAACATCCTTCTACTAAGGATCTACTTTAGAATTGTGGAAAATTTTGAGGTTGTTGGAAAAAAAAATGATTTTTTTTTTTTTTTTTGCATATTTAAACTTACTTCTTTACCTTTTTTAAAAACAAGAAATTAATATAACAAAAGCCTGTAAAAGAAAGGAACAGTCTAGAGAATACATCAAGATTTATAATTTTACATACATGATACATTGTGAACTAATAGGAAAGAGAATTTTAACACAATAATCCTTCAACTCTTGATAACTAAAAGTTTTCACATAAAAAAATTGCACCAACAACAAAACAATTTAAACAAAACAACAAATTAAAGTAATCAACAAAAAACTTAATGGGAAAAGAAAATTTAAGAAAGGATCTATGTAAATCACATATTATTAGATGTGTAAATGTCATAATTTTTAATAGTAAAATATAAGAATAAAATTTCCCATTTCGAGAAATTAGTTAACATATCTAGAACAGAATAACTCACTAATCTTGATGCACTTTACAATAATTTAAAAGAGAATTTCAGTGTTGTTTAAGACTGAGAGAACGAAGATGGATGAGAATATTTCAAAATGCCATTCATAGATTGGATCCAGGAATAAAAATATACAACTTATTGATTGTAACTAACAGAAGGTGAAAGAAAAGCAATAGTTTGTTCTTATTTCTACCCTATATAATAGAAAGTAACATAGACTTCATCTCAATCTGCCACATGGATGCCACATAAGCGCCACATGAGTCTAGAATTTAATGTAATTGAGCCTTACACTTGGATGCCATATTCTGTTAAAAGTTAGTTGTGCTAGCTGCTGGGACTGTTTTGACGTTATTGTTAACGGAGCCAATAACACAAGTAATTTCACCTCTATTATTTATTTTGTCTTTTCATGTCCGAGCGGAAGAGTGAAAGCGCTTTAAATTTGCTTCTGAAAATTTAATAAGCAATCAATCTTTCAGATTCCAGCCTTTCATCCCCTTACGTTGCATTAAGTCTGATATTTAGAATGTTGACGGATGGAAGGCGGAAGACGAAAAGGGCTTATAAATTACTCTAATCATTATAAAAAGCATGTCTATCTGTTAAACACATCTCCCTGTTCCGTACCTAATTATTCTAACAAAATCAATATAAACTAACACTGGCAATCTCTGGCTCTGATTCTGCTTCAAGTTCTGCGAAAAAGAAATACCATTAAACATAAGCTTGAAAAGAATCAGAGTTTTTTTATTATTTTGAAACTGTTACCATTTTAGGTGAAAGTTCTGTTTCTTGATGTTTACCTTTCTATCCTAAACAATTGCAAGGCTGCTCCAGCAACGACTATGTCTATGGGTAAGTTGGTACTTTTTTGGATTGATTTAATTTGCAGTTGTGTTTTATGTAGATGATTGATTTAATTTGTGTGTTATTTGACATCATGACCTCATACGTAATATACAAACTGTTTGTAATACTGCTACTACCAAAATGAAAGATAGCAGATTGATATTCTAAATTCTTTACGCCCTTGGCTTGTTATTCGTCTTTAAAAGCTGAAAGTTTAGACTTTAGAACCTTCTCTAATTTCTCTTGCATGCAGATTTTGCACAAGCTCTGGAATGTTTCTTCTTAGATGACAAATTAAAACAAACTGGGACGTTGAGAAAAGAATAGCAGATTTCAGTTTTATTCCGGTAGGTCCAAAGAGAACATCTTCATCAAGTAGTTGGCTGCTTCTTCCACCTATGTTCACTACTACAAAATGGAGCTTTAACGGCTGCGGATTAACGGCGAAAAATAGAAAACTGCAGTAATAAAATAAATACGGACTTTCTACGGCGGTCTAAAAATGAACCGTCGTAGAACGGGACTTTCTACGGCGGTTTAAAAATGAACCGCCGTAGAAAGTCCGTTTCTACGGCGGTTGGGACAAACCGCCGTAGAAAGTCCACTTTCTACGGGGGTTAGAAAGAGGGCTTTCTACGGCGGTTGGAAGGCAACCGCCGTAGAAAGTGGACTTTCTACGGCGGTTGTAAGGTAACCGCCGTAGAAAGTCCACACTTTCCACGGCGGTTACCTTCCAACCGCCGTAGAAAGTCCACTTTCTACGGCGGTTGGTCCCAACTACGGCAGTTTATTTTAAAACAGCCGTAGAAGTCCCTTTCTACGGCGGTTTAATTTTCTCCGCCGTTGTATTGACGTATTAAAACCTAAATAACAACGTGTATTTCCATATCGCGGCCGAAAGTGTTCTTCTCCAAATTTCTATTACGGTTTTGCACTTTGAACGTAAAGAATCGTCATTTGGAGCTAAAATTTACCACCTAAAGGTTAGAAACTTCTAAAATTTCTCAGTAATTGCTTATGCTTGTACTTTAGATATGTCATCCTATAGAATTTATTTTTATTTATGGTAGATGGCTGGAAATTAAAGTTGCATATATTCCATGTATATGGTGAACCTTAGTATTGTGTAACCCTATTTAGTTATACTATGTAGTTTCTTGGTGATGTGATTTGATTTATAGTGTTTGATTTTTAATGGATGATGTTCATATAATTAGCACTACTTAGGATGTGTATTATTTTTTTATGCATTTCATGTGTTTGACGAAATGCATAAATGAAAAACTTAGAGTTTCTTCTTCATTTGATTATGTCTATTGCGCATGTGTTGTTTATGCATTATTTTTTCATTGAGGTATTATAGTAGTTTTGATTATATGAGTAACATAAGTATTATGACATGTGCTAAGACAAGCATGCAACTTGATACTTTGTACATTGTTTGTTGAATTATTATTTGGTATTTTTAATTATTTCAAGGTGTTAGTTACACATGGATCGAAATATCTTGTTGTATGGTGATCGGACCTCCGATTCTTATGCGAGAGAAGTTGAGAATTTCATTCAATTCGCTTATAAGAATACAAAGTACGTCCATTGTCCGTGCAAAGCTTGTAAAAATGGTGCGCGGTTTGATAACTCAGATACAATAAGATTCCATTTATATCGGCACGGATTTGATCCTTCTTATAAACTGTGGATTTGGCATGGTGAAAGTATTGATGGTTTACCTGAGCAAAGAAAATCTCATGCAAAAGGAGATGATGCAATTACTAGAGATCGATTAGATGCCATGATTGAGGATGTGGCCGAGGATTTTGCTGATAAACCGGAAGTTCTTGTTTCCATTTTGGGTGACAATGAGAAGCCTCTATACAAGGGTTGCACTAAATATACATGATTGTCTAGTGTTTTGAAGTTGTTTAATTTGAAAGCGGCACATGGGTGGTCAGATACTAGTTTTACAGCCTTATTGAGGGTATTGAAAGATATGCTCCCAGAAGATAATGAACTTCCAGATCGAATTTACGAGGCGAAAAAAATATTGTGTCCAATGGGTATGGAGTATAAGAAGATCCACGCTTGCCCAAATGATTACGTCCTCTACAGGAATGGGTATAAGGATTTATTGCTTTGTCCTAAGTGTAAAACTCCACGATACAAAAACAAGCAGCTGTGTGATGAGGTTGAAGACAGTTCTGATGCGCAAAAGAAGGGGTCGCCGGCTAAGGTTCTGTGGTATCTTCCTATAATACCGAGATTTAAACGGTTGTTCGCTAATGAAAAAGATGCAAAACTAATGACATGGCATTCAGATCGGTGTATTCCCAGTGATGATGACAAGGTGATAATGCATACATCAGACTCAGATCAGTGGAAAAAAATTGATTCAATGTATCCTTCTTTTGGGGGAGAAGCCAGAAATTTGAGGCTTGGTTTGTGTACTGATGGAATGAACCCGTTTGGCAGTCTGAGTAGCACACATAGCTCATGGCCGGTGATGTTGGTTATTTACAATTTGCCGCCTTACTTGTGTATGAAGCGCAAGTACATACTTATGTCTCTAATATTTCAGGCCCACGGCAACCAGGAAATGACATCGATGTGTATCTTGCTCCTCTTATTGAAGACTTGAAAAAGTTATGGGATGAAGGCGCACTTGTGTTTGATGCATACCGTGAAGAAATGTTCACATTACGTGCCATGTTGTTCTGTACCATTAATGATTTTCGGCTTATGGAAACTTGTCTGGGTACTCTGTTAAAGGGCATAAAGCATGTCCAATATGTGAGGAGAGTACAGATTTTTGTCAGCTTGCACATGGGAGGAAGACAGTATACCTTGGGCATCGCAGATTTCTTCCCGAGACTCATCCGTATCGCCGTATGAAAAGAGCATTCAATGGATTTCAAGAGTTCAGAAAAGCTCCAAAACCCTTGAGCGGGCCAGAGGTGAAAGCTCGTGTGACGGACATTAATGTGGAGTTTGGTAAAACTTCGGAGTCCGCAATAATGATACAGGTTGTTGGAAGAAAAATCCATATTTTTTGAACTTTCATACTGGGAGAACTTGGATGTCAGACATTGTCTCGACGTTATGCATATTGAGAAGAATATTTGTGAAAGCCTGTTAGGTACGCTCTTGAACATCCCTGGTAAAACTAAGGATGGTTATAACGCGAGACTTGATATGGTTGATATGAACATAAGAGCAAATTTAGCACCGGTAGCTCGAGGACAACGCACATATCTACCCCCTGCCTGTCACACTTTGTCCAGAAAAGAGAAAAAACAACTGTGTTCAAGTTTGCGTAGCATCAAAGTTCCATCCGGATATTCTTCAAATGTAAGCAGACTTGTTTCCATGAAAGATTTAAAACTGGTTGGTTTGAAGTCTCATGATTGCTATGCCTTAATGCAACAATTGTTGCCTGTAGCTATTCGCTCGATACTGCCCAAGCATGTTAAGTACAGTATAATAAGACTTTGTTTCTTCTTCAATGCTATATGTAGCAAGGTTATCGCCCGCGAAAGACTTGATCAGTTACAAGATGAAATAACTGTTGTCCTTTGTCAATTAGAAATGTATTTTCCACCCGCCTTCTTTGATATTATGGTGCATTTGGTGATTCATTTGGTTAGAAAGATAAAAATCTGCGGGCCTGTTCATTTGAGATGGATGTACCGATTCGAGCGATATATGAAAGTATTTAAAGGGTATGTTAAGAATCGTTGTCGTCCTGATGCTAGTATTGTTGAAGGTTATATAGCTGAGGAGGTAATTGAGTTTTGCACTGAGTACTTGGCCGATACCGCATCCATTAGAATATCTAAGAATCGGCACGATGGGAGGATTACAGGTATGGGCACAAGGGGAGGAAAAATGTTTTTGCCATCTAATGTTGAATTGATGAAGGCGCATCTCTACATACTGCGCAATTCTGAAGAAGTTGCGCCCTATGTGACAGACCATATCCGTTCAATAAGAACGTCTTATCCTGCTTGGACGGATCAACGTGTGCTCAATGAACATATTCGGACATTTGTCTATTGGTTTGGTAATGCTGTCCTGGACAAAGACGTTTCGGAGACATTGAAATGGTTGGCGTTTAGGCCCAGCTCTGCGGTACGAGCATTTTCATGCTATGACATAAATGGATATTCATTTGCTACTAAGAGACAAGATGAGAAGAGTACGGCACAAAACAGTGGTGTTACATTAATCTCAGAGGTTTTACATGTTTCTAGCAGGAAGGATAAAATTCATTGTATGCAAACATGGCATATTACGGGGTGATCGAAGATATTTGGGAGCTTGACTATGTTTGTTTCAGAGTAGCTGTATTTCGCTGCAAATGGGTTGATAACAATAGTGGGGTTCGAACTGATGATCCATTGGGTTTTACCTTGGTGAACCTTAATCGGGAGGGTTTCAAGGGGGAACCATTTATACTTGCATCGCAGGCGAAACAAGTTTTTTATATCACCGATCCTTGCGACGAACATTGGTCTGTTGTTCTTCATGGTAAACAACATCACGGAGTGGAAGGGATTGATACAGAAGAAGGGCTTCATGAGGCTGGCCCTTTCTCTAGTGGGTTACCTGAACCGAGAGCAGATGAGGAAGATAGGGAACTTGATAAATACATACTTCGTGATGACCACAGCGAAAGATTATGGTTCGAGGAGCAAGTGTCCCATAAGAGAAAGAGAATAAGTTAAGAATCATTTTCAGGTATATTGTTTGATTTTATTAATTTTTTTGGTCTGTGGGCGTGTATGTTGTGTGTGTGTATTTGTATATGTTTCTTTGATTTTAATGAAAAGAGGTGGACATAAATTTATAACAACATTTATTTTTATCTTTCGTACTGTCTGATTGAAACAAGTTACAACTCGGATGAAGCCGCGCAATCAAGGGACAAAATTTCAAGGGACTTCATATGCGGAACTGTTTATAAATGAATATGTTATTGTTGGAAATTGTGTGAAGCTTCTGTGTTGATGTTATGATGCACTTGTGTTTTGGTCAAAAACAAGCAGGGGAGATTTTGTCTGAATTGATTTGAAACTGAATTCCGTATTATTCGAAATAGTTGGAATGTTAGTGAAGTATTTAAGTATGTGCATATCCTTGACAGGGAGTATGTTACATTTATAGGGGAGACTTTGTCAAATTTTCCGGCAAATTGATTTCCTTGTTTTTCATTTATGAATAAATGTTTCATGTATTATTATTATTTTTTTTTGAAGGAGTAGTACTTTTGGTAAAATTTATAGGGGAAGCTATACGTAGTTCATTTTGTTTTGATTTTATATTTAACTCTTCATAAATTACTTGTCGGTGCCTTGGAAAAAAGAAATTCATTTAGCTAGGTTGGGTATTGACCGATAAATGAATTAATTATTCGTTTATCGATTAATAATGCTTTATTACTTTTTGCAAATTGATTATTCAAAATATATTTTATATGAACTTGAAAAAACTAGAAGGTGCCTCGGTTGCGCCGGCAACGGGAGAGGAGGAGAATGGACCGAACAGCCGCGGTTGAAGGGAGGGGAAACAGGGGAAAAAAGGGGAGAAGAAGGGGAAGAGATTTAGGGAAAATGAAAGGAAAATGTCTAAGTTCAAATTTGATTTGAACTTCGACCGGGTCGTCGGTTCAACGGCGGTTCAACCTTGAACCGCCGTTGAAAGTCCACTTTCAACGGCGGTTCACTTGTGAACCGCAGTGGATTCTTCTTTCAAAGGCGGTTCGCGGTTGAACCGCCGTTGAAAGGTCTCCTCGTAAAAAATTGGAGCCAATTCCCACGCGGACATATTTTAATATTATTTTTTTTTTCCATTTTCAAAAAACTAAGCCCACGATTTTGTAAATATAATAATACATACCCAGATTGTGTATATTTATTAATTATGTACACAATCTCGACTTTTATGAACCATTTCATAGTTAAATTTCAAATTTTTCATTGAACCATATATTTGCATTTAAATTTCCCGTGCTATTACACAATAATTATAGGTCAAATTTAAAAATTAATAAATTTCGTAAATTTACATGTAAGAGACGATAGAGTAATAAGCTTCATTATGTTCCCTAAAATTTCTACTTTTTCGACTTGGGCGACCGGGATACAATAATCAAATCCACAAATGCATTAGGTACGTAGAGTAATATAAAAATTAATTAATATTTGTTAAGTGGCCGGAAAAAAAAGTTGTCTAGTTATTGGATTTCATTACCTTATATAAATATATGAACATATATATATATGTTTATACATATATATATATATATATAAACATCTTTCGCTTTTCTCCTTTCCTCTCTTGATGCACATCATCCAACTCTCTCCTCTCTGCTCTCGATCTCTTCTAAATTTCCACTACATAAATAAAATATTTTCATTTGAAGAATTGAATACTTTAAGACAACTTTTATAATTAATTCTTATGTATATATATATATATATATATATAATGTATTTTGAATTTGGTACAAAAATAGAAAATTCATGCGTACGTAGCGCGGGAATTGGCTCCAAAAACTATTTTTCTACGGCGGTTCAACCTTGAACCACCGTAGAAAGCAAACTTTCTACGGCGGTTCATGTTTGAACCGCCGTAGAAAGTATTTTTCTACGACAGTTCTTGGTTGAACCGCCGTAGAAAAGTAGTTTTTGGAGCCAATTCCCGCGCTACGCATGAATTTTTTAAACCCTAAACCCTACTCTCTATTAAGTTTTTTTTTCCCAATTTTCATAAATTAACCGCGGTGACGCTTAAGATTGAAATAGATAGTGAAGCACCACCTTTTTCCTGGATTTTCGCCTTGACATTCAGATTTGGGTCGCAGGATTCGACCTCGAGGATAATGGTCTTACCCGTCAGAGTTTTCACGTAAACCTCCATTTTTTTTTCAAAATACGTTATATATATATATATAAGACTTAATATTAAAAGGTGTCTTCAAGTCTTCAATTCTTCGAATGAAAACATTTTATTTATGTAGTGAAAATTTACAAGAGATTGAGAGCAGAGAGGAGAGAGTTAGATGATGTGGAAGAGGGGAAAGGAGAAAAGAGGAAGATGTTTATATATATATGTATGTAAGGTAATGAATTCCAGTAACTATTTAATTTTTTTTCGGCCACTTAACAAATATTAATTAATTTTTATATTACTATACGTACCTAATGCATTTGTGGATTTGATTTTTTTATCCCGTTCGCCAAGTAGAAAAAGTAGGAATTTTAGGGAACATAATGAAGCTTATTACTTTATCGTCTCTTACATATAAATTTACGAAAATTATTAATTTTTATCTTTGACCTATAATTATTGTACGTGTAGTAGCACGGGAAATTTAAATGCAAATATATGGTTAAATGGAAAATTTGAAATTTAATTATGAAATGGTTCATAAAAGTCGAGATTGTGTACATAATTAATAAATATACAAAATCAGGGTATGTATTATTATATTTACAAAATTGTGGGCTTAGTTTTTTGAAAATGGAAAAAAAAATTAATATTAAAATATATGGTTAAATGGAAAATTTGAAATTTAATTATGAAATGGTTCATAAAAGTCGAGATTGTGTACATAATTAATAAATATACAAAATTAGGGTATGTATTATTATATTTACAAAATTGTGGGCTTAGTTTTTTGAAAATGGAAAAAAAAATTAATATTAAAATATGCCCACGAGGGAATTGGCTCCAATTTTTTCCTCTATTTAAACCGAGAAAAAGTGGGGACTTTCAACGGCGGTTCAACCGCGAACCGCAGTTGAAAGAAGAATCAACTGCGGTTCACGAGTGAACCGCAATCGAAAGTGAACTTTCAACGGCGGTTCAACCTTGAACCGCAGTTGAAAGTACACTTTCAACTGCGGTTCGCGGTTGAACCGCAGTTGATTGTTGGTTCAACGGCGGTTCGCGGTTGAACCGCCGTTGAACCGACGACCTGATTATTAATTAAATTTCAAATTTCTACTTTTTTCCTTTCCTCCCTCATTCTCTTTCCCTCTTCTCCCATTTTTTCCCCTTCATTTCCCCTGTTTCCCGAACCTTCTCTCCCGCGGCTGTTCGGCTTCTTCGCCGCTTCTCCCGTCGCCGGCGAGCTCCTTCACCTTCCGATCAGCTCGTCGGCTGCCCAAGCTTCACCGATTGTTCGGCTGGACCACGCAAGGCCGATTGTTCGGCTCTCCATTTCCACCCTCCTATATATACTTCAGGCTTGGTTGTAGGAGTTCACCCAAAAGGTTCCACCTTCTATGCTTTCATTTTAAAACTTTTGGGACCTTACATTTTGTAAATGCTTCCCATTGCACTAGGATTTTTTGGGTTGATATTTATGGTTGATTTCGATTTTAATCCTTGTGATGAATGATTGGAATGCTTTTGGATTTATTGATTGTTTGTTGCATTGGTTTGGTTGTTGAATTGAGTGTTTTGTCCTACATAACTTGAGAACCTAGGGTTTTGATTAATGTCCCATTAGGTACCCTTTGAAATTCGGGTTTAGTGTATGATTATGAGAAACTCAAATATTTATTTCGGGTTTGCTTGTAATTATAATGTTACAAATGAGAAAGTCTGCACTTTCTACTGCGGTTCTAACCACCGTAGAAAGTCCGCTAACTTACTACGGCTGCTAGATAGATGGCGGTTCAAAAATGCTAAACCCCGCCGTTAAAAACCCTTAATAACCGCCATTAAAGCCCCTTTTTGTAGTAGTGGTTGCTCATGAATCTTTTTGCTTTTTATTTGACATTTCATCGAGTAATTTATATACTCATGCTTGCTTTCTCAGTAAGTTGGTCTTTTATTTTTAAATTTATTGTATTTGTCTACAATATATTTGCTAGATGGGTTTTGTATGATTAATTATGCATTCTCTATGCCTAATACCCTTTTGGAACTTATGTAAATGCTTTCTCATTTTGTATTAATTGTAGGGTGTCTCTGCAGATCCAGGGGATTGCAATATCTTTATTTTACACTCAAATTTATCAATAGCGTTGTACACTAATTGAAATTCAAGATACTATCATTGACATTGTAACTATTACTATTACTATTATTCTTTTTGTCTCGTTGTGTTACGTGTTATTTTAATATATGCATGATTTACACGTAACCTCACTACTACAAAATGGACTTTCTACGGCGGTGCTTTAACGATGGAAATACCAAAACCGCAATTAAAAAGAAAGTACGGACTTTCTACGGCGGTTCTATATAAAACCACCGTAGAAAGGGACTTTCTAGGGCGGTTTTTGATAACCGCCGTAGAAAGTCACATTTTTACGGCGGTTTTTTAAAACCGCCGTAAAAAGAGGACTTTCTACGGCGGTTAGAAACAAAACCGCCGTAGAAAGTACCCCTTTTTACAGCGGTTTTCAAAACCCGCCGTTAAAAGGGGCACTTTTTACGGCGGTTTTTCAAAAACCGTCGTTAAAAAGGGCACTTTTTACGGAGGTTTTTCAAAACCCGCCGTAAAAAGGGGCACTTTCTACGGCGGTTTTCAAAAACCGCCATAGAAAGTCCCTTTCTAGACGGTTGTATTTCTAACCGCCATATAATTAATAAATATGATGAATTTTTCTATAAAATTGATAAATAGTAAAATACATATTTATTATTAAATTTAAAAAATTTTGGGGGTTAATTTACAAAAATAGAAATTAATAGGAATGGAGGAACGGGCGGGAATTCAAAATTACGGGCTTTCTACGGCGGATTTATTAAAACCGCAGTAGAAATGGACTTTCTACGGCGGTTGTAATTACAACCGCCATAGAAAGTAACTTTCTATGGCGGTTGTAATTACAACCGCCATAGAAACTTCATTTTTTTTTAATTTTAAGGGTTTCCCTTTGTTTCCATCTCCAACCGGCCGCAGCTAGCTTCCCCCTGTTTCCATCTCCAGCAAACCGAAGCATTCTCTCGTTGCCGACGCCCATCCTCTTTTCGTTGGTTTTTTCTCTTGTCTTCCCCCGAAGTCGTTCTTCCGGTAGCGTTGATAACAAGATCCGCCATCACTCAACTCCGGATATGGTTTCTTAATCGGCCATCACCCACCACTTGGAGTTAATCCCCCATCATAATTTCACCACAATCGGTCCTTGTTGTGGGCTTCAAATCATAAAAAAGGTAATATAGAATAGTTTCAACTTTATTTAAGCTTTACAAATTTTATTGTTACTTGATTATTGTGATTGGCCTAGGGTTTATTATTAGTGTTAAATTCGGGTTTGGTGAGATGATGAATGATTAAATTCGGGTTATTGTTCTATCGATGATTATTATATTGTTCTTACTGTTAATGATTAAATTAATTAGAAGTTGATGGATGCAAGCAAAAATTTGTGAAGTTTGGTGGTTGTTCGGTTTATTAGCATGGAAGTTTTTGATATATATATTTTGAATAAAGTTGAAATATATATATATATCAAAACCTTTCTAAGGCTGTTCCTACTATTTTTGATATATATTTTTTGAATGTAGAGAAAAAATAAAATATTAAATTTTTTTTTTTCAAATTTTTTAACTTTCTACGGCGGTTCCTAAGCGAACCGCCGTAGAAAGTTCGGACTTTCTACGGCGGTTTTTTTCAAAACCGCCGTAGAAAGTCCGAACTTTCTATGGCGGTTCACAACCGCCGTAGAAAGTTCGTAAATTTTCTACGGCTGCCAGATAGATGGCGGTTCAAAAATGCCAAAAATCGCCGTTAAAAGCCCTAAAAAACCGCCATTAAAAGTCCTTTTTGTAGTAGTGCCTTTTTTTTTTTTTTTTTGGTTATGAATTACATTTAATTACAATTTGTCTTTTATTCAATTGAACAGAGTATTTTGAGGTTGTTGCTGAGCTAAGCTATATTACTTTTTATTTTATGTTTTGGGGCCAAAATTATACTTGATCCATAATCATAAACTCTATTAATGTTGATTTGTTTTTCTTTGTATGATTTCTATTTTCAGTTTTTGGTCTTCTCTAAGATGGAATAATATATTAACTTGTGAGATGAAACAAATTTGTTCAATGCCTATATTGCTAACACACATACATTATATTTATAACCATGTGTCATATACATAATGTAAGCATAACAAAATTATAAACAAATCTCATATTATTGTAAGGTTTAAGTTCAAAGGATAATTATAACCTAATAATATTATTGAACAAATGCCGGGCATTGCACGACATACATCTTCTAGTATAATGATAGAAGGTGAAGCAAAGAGGCATACAACATATTATTTCTATTTGTAATAAATAAATGGTGAAACAAAGAGACAATAGACTTTTCCTATTCTTTAGGAGTTAAAAACTAATACTCTCAATTGTCAATTGAGTAATTAACTTCATGGTGAAAATGTCTAGAAAATGTAAAGTTGTGAATTTAAGATTATAAGTCTAAAAAATAAAAAAAATAAAGTTTTATTTTTATAAAAAAAAAATTGTACGGAACCTGAAAGTTGGTCTCATGCCTTTTTTTTTGTTTTTAAAATAAAATTCTTAAATTATATAATTAAAGTTTAAATTTTTGTTGACCTGTTGGTGTATATATGTAATTTTTGTGAGATGTGCTTTTAATAAATATATAAAAAAATGGAAGAATAAAAGTGCAATGCTCCTATAAAGGAGTGAAAGATCCACATGTAAAAATAAATAAATAAAGAAATTATTTAATTGAATGGTAGAAAATAAAATAAGTTCATTTAATATTTAACTATTAGATATTAAGCTTCTGTGGCATCTACATAAATAGTTAAATTAAAACTCTATTAGACATAAATTAGAAAGATGCTTATTAAATTAAAATCTAATGTGGCAGCCACATGGCACTCTAATATCAAACCTATATTAGTTTATATTATATAGAGTAGATATATATATATGTTATGTGACCATCTGCATCGGATGGCATCCAGGTTTTACTGATGTTTCTTGTTCCAAAATTATACTATCGACCAGACTGCGAATCTGGACCTGGGCAAATTTCAGGGTTCTAGAATTGAACATAGTCTGTTTTCTGCAGAAGATGAGAAGATGAGAATCGTATATATATGTCCACATATCTATCATTCGCATTCAGTGGAATCAGTACTATGTCCTTTCTATTCCACCACTCGTGGCTGATGTCTGTGCTCCCTCCGTCTAATTAGAAAAGTCGAGTTTCACAAATGTACAATTTTTTATATATGTCAAGGTACAAAAGTAGTTATTATTAAACACTACTTTGTTTCATTTATGTCCTTACTTTTTAATTACACCTGCATAATTATATTAGTAAAAATAGAACGAAAAAAAAAAAACGCTCCCTTTGTTCCATGAGAATAGTCCACTTTCTAATACTGAAAGTAGAATATTCTCATGAATAGAGGAAATAAGTATTTTGAAAATGGACTTTTCTAATAAGATGGAGCCGTAGATGACGAGAAACACAATTTATAGACAATATATTAATTGAGAAAATAAGCATCAGTGGAGTACAATATAACTATATGTACTCCGTATGTCTTACTGTTTTTATAATTTATATAATTAAAACAATTAACTATAATTATAAGAATTATGAAAATAGTCACTCACCACTTGACATCAATTATAAATTTGTTTTCAAAAGAAAAAAAAAATCCTTATGCGTTTAATTTATAAGGATGCTCCTCATCAGTTTAGGTGTTTTGGTTTTCAGTAATGGATAAGTCTCTTTAAAATGATTTCATGGACATTCTATTTAATTTTGTTTTATTTTAACAATATAGATCTAATTCTTAGAAGCATTAATTATAATTCTATTCAAAACTGTCAGTATTACATCTTGCATTCTTCATCTCAACAATATATATAGAATTACATACTTTCCCAAGTAAAACTATTCCTTTTAAAAGTATAAATTAATTTTTAGTTAAAAAATCAGAATCACAAGAAAATAACAGTACTTACAATTGCAAGGGTATAGACGTCACTAACAATTATTACATACAACGGTTACATTCATCTTTCCAGTGCAACAGATCAATCAATTAAAATGAATAAATACGAACCTTCATTCTTTTCATCACTTTAGCAAGAAAAATTTAGACTTTTATTCTTAAATAATACTAATGTCAACTTATGCAACGGGTGCATCACATAATTTTTCCGTACGGAGTTATAAAGATTAGGGGTGAAGTAGAAGTAGGAATATACAGTGACCACTCAAATATTATGCTGTTTAGCCATGTTTCCTTTGGCACCATATCAAGACTAGGTTCATATATACTACAAACACATACTTTGATTCCATGCACACAGATCCAAAACAAAAGTCTATAAATAGAGCAAGAAAACTAGTGATTTGTAAAAAGCAAAATGAAGCTTCGGTAGATCAGATGTTTCCCAGAGTTCCCTCATACGCTTCACTGGGGGCCGCCATATATATAGTTTGCCTGTTCAAAGGGCTGCCTACTGAAGTGTTTGGAGGAACCCCAGGATCCATTTGATAATTATAGTATGTGGCATTTATCTTTTTTGGTTTTTTATGTGGCTTAATTTTATCTTCACACACTAGTCATTGCTGCTGCTGATGAGGTAAATCAATGGCAGGGGTTTCCAATGAAGTTGTAGTCAAGGGGAGTGCTAGCTACACTTACCCTTAGGCCTCAGGGGCAGTGATCCTATCTTATGTGGATGTCCACTTCAGATGACAGGTCAGACAAAATCTAACAGGAAAATCTACTATGCAACTAATAGCAGACTTTACGTATTCATTTTGTTGGGGGAGATTCTATGCACACGACGCCCAAGATCGACTCACAATTCCATGTTGAGACTCCTCAAATCATTTTTGACATGTTGAAAATCCCAAATCATGTCATTCAGTTGCTTGTCTACATCTTTAAATTTTTTTCGACAAATGGAGAAAGGAAGAAAAACCATTGTTTTTTTTAAAACTTTCTATACAATACTTTAGATATCTCTGTACTTTCAAAAGTACATATTTTAAACTTGAAATATCTCTATACTTTCGATCAAAACTCTAATATCTATTCGATATCTCTCAAGTTTTGAAAGCACATATTTGGACTCATAACTTTCTATACAATAACCTGATAGAAAATTTCTGGAAGCGTAAACATTTAGGCACAACTGTCTCACATTGCCTAATATTTGACCCAATTTTTTTAAACAAATTTTTTCCACTCTAAGCTGTTCAGATTCCGTAGAAAAAGAAAAAACAGAGAATATATACTAGCTCAAGTTTGCTATGTGCCTTGTTGTACCTTCATCTAAATAGTTTAAAACTTGTCTTATCCTCCAAACATTTTTTTTTTTTTTTTAGTTTCATTATTCATGAATTTTTTTTTAAAACCTTCTAAATATATCTAAAGCTCAGCTTTTGGAATTCCGTATCATAATGTTGGTAATGCCGGTAGTTGAAACGTTACCATCAACATTCCGTGTTTCAATAATCACATTAAATAAATTTGGTGGCCGGTTAAATTCATATTAATATCAAAAGGATGCTTTAATCAATACATCTATTAATTGAAATTCTGATAATTTTTACTACAATTTTATACAACAATTATATATATATATATATATATATTTTAAAGTATGATGTTAATTTGCAAAAGTATAAGCGCTACTCTCTACAGTGAAATAGCCAATTTGTTTGGAAAGTATTAGTTTGACTTGCAAAAGTATAAGCGCCCTATATATATTAAAATATCATATTCATTTCAAATGTATGATATTAACTTGCAAAAGTACAAGCGTACTGCCTGTATTAAAATTCATATTCGTTTGAAAAGTACAAGTTTGACATGCAAAAGTATAAGCGCTACTTTATACAGTAAATTATCATATTCATTTGAAAAAGCAAAATGTTAACTTGCAAAGTATAGGCACTACTTTCCATATTAATATAAACATCAAGTATTATTTAAGTTAGCAGAAAAACGTAAAACGAATCCTTACTCGTATCGGTAATTTTGTTGGGTGTGAGTTGATAATCATAATGATTTATAAGTTGATATATTGATAATTATAATGATTTATAAGTTGATATATGGCATGAATCACAATCGCTCCACATTCTAAGTTAAATACGATTTTAGAATTTAGAATTTTGAATTCCATGTAAATCGAAATAAATCATTGTTTTAGCTATTTTAGAATTTCAAATTCTAATTGTACAAGAATTCTAATTATCGAATTCTAAATGTACAAGAACTTTGATTCTAAAAAAGAGATATTTAGCTATTTTAAAGTTAGACTCGAATTGTATAGAAATTCTAATTTTAGAAAGAGATATCTAAAGTTCTAGAGATATAAAAACCTGTAGAGATATCTAAAAAAATTTATAAGTTATTCTATAGATGTAGAATTTTTTTTTTCAGAAAAAGAAAAATAAAAAAGAGATTGATATTCTGACTCATGCGGAAATTTTAGATTAATACTAATTACTTGAATTGTGAGTATGCAGAATTTAAACATCCATCTCAACCTCCTTCTGGTGTTGAAACTTGTGTAGACTGCAACAAAGTTATTATTATAGTATCTGAAGATAGTGTATTTCTTTGTTGGCTTTTATCTGAGTTGGCATATGATGTGTACATCCACATAGGACAGGGTAAGTGTCCCTGAGGGTAAGGGCATGTTCTTTTTTATGGGTTTGAGACTTGTTTTGAAAATAAGTTTTTGAGAAAATAATTTTATAATGTAAAAGTGTATTAGAAATGTAAAAAAGTATCACTGAATAGTAAAGAATTATATTGAAAATGATGAAAATAGATTATAATATGTTTAAATTATTGTTGAAACTAAATCTCAAACCAAAACTTAAAAGAACAGGCCATAAGTGAAGATTTTTCCAATTAATTAGCATTGGATCGGTATGTGTGGTTGAGTATTTTAATTTTCAGGTTTTGAGGCTTTGAACATTAAGTGAAAGGGTAAAAGAACTATTCTAACTTTTACTTAAACTAGTTTCTTTTTCTCTCCATTGAAAAATTGAAACTCCCCCACTTTTCATGGGAGCATTAGTTTTCTTTTCTACAATTTTCTATTTGATTTATTTTCGTCTTCAAATTTTAGGGGAACTTTTTGTTGTCTCGTATACAGAGATTTTGTCACCCTAAATAAGCGAAATATCTTTCCTATATAAATAAATAGATACTATATTATTTTCAATTGAAACTATAGTCTATTGAAGATTTAAAATCAAATTTATATTTCTGTAATAGTAATTTTTTTTTTTTTTTTGGTTCTACTAGTTAGAATATGTTATCTATCATTTTCAACTACTTCTATATGATTATCCTCCAACCAAATTGTTGATAGTTTTAGATAACCTTTATTGTAAAAAAGAAGGGAAAAAATTGGCTCTCGTCGAAATACTCATTACTCAACCATGCATAAAAAAGCTTAATATATTAAGGATGGAAAATTCGGGCCCCAAACCCCACCAAAAAAAAAACATGCACACTCACGCACGCTCAGAAGCAATTCACGCAGAAAGCGAATGTTCTATGGGTGTGTTATTATTCATCACACTGGATACGCAGATAACACTCATTTCCTTTAGGAGCAGCATCTGCAACCTCTCCTATTGCAATTTCCGTGTCCACGGCATCCATGCCGACAATATCCACAGCCACCGCCACCGCCACGCCCTCCACGTCCACCACCAGGGTAGCCTCCTCCGGGGTATCCGCCTCCCGGGTAGCCTCCGCCTGGGTATCCGCCTCCCGGGTAGCCTCCACCGGTGCATCGGGGTACTTGGATTCTTCTAAGCCATTTGTCTCAGCTGCATTTGCTGCAAAAGAGTGGAAACGTATAGCAAGAAGAAGTTAAAGCTATATGTTGAGGGTGGATCTTCAATATATTTGATATTAATGGGTATATAACCTATATAAATGGTCAACAATGCCTTATTTAGAAACTGCAGTTTCCAATTGAATTCTTATAACTATAATATCTAAATGACAATTTGCATGTTAAATTATTAGTTGCAAATTGCAAAAGATAAACCTCGACAAAGGAAGTTTCTTAATTTACTGAGAAACTATGATATTTGCATGCTGCTGTAAGGAGGAGTTCAAATATTCTGTCCGCTTTTTATGTCTTATTCTATTCAACAACATCAGTGTAAAAACTTAACTCGTCACTTGCTTAATGGAGAAATGCAAACAACTAACAAAGTAATTTTATTTTACTATATTATAACTCTGAATAAAATAGAGAAGATTAGATAAAATATCTGTCGAACCGTATGCATATATGTGTTGCTAATAATTAATGTTAAAAAAAGAAGAAGAAGGAAATGGTACACTAGCTAATATATCTTACTTTCAGCCAAACTCCTAGCTGTGACCTCTGAGGCAATCAGGAAGACTAGTGCCTTAAGGCATAACAAAAGAAATCCCTTGGAAATCATTTCTTGTACTTTATGTAATGTAGTCTTCTAAATAAAGGAATTTAAATGTTGTGAAGGGTGAGATTTATGGTGCATTCCCTTCTGCATTTATAGGAGAAGATTTACTTGGATGCATTTGGATATGCATGAAGAGAAGAGAGTGACGCAACTTTAATTACAATGTCCACCCCATCATGAATTGGTTGGCTGTTACCATTTACTCACATCCAATGGACAAATTTACACAAGTATACAATACTAGCTACTCCATCTCCAGTCCAATTATATAAACTATTATTTGATGAGTTCTACTAAAAGAGTTCACTTTCAAATTTATTTTTATTTCAACAGAAAAGTTCACTTTCAAAATTTTTACTCTTTATACTTTCAGTGGAACATTTACTCACATTGGTTGGCTGGCTGTTACTCACATTCAATGGACCATTTACTCACATTCAATGGACAAATTTACACAAGTATATAATACTAGCTACTCCATCTCCAGTCCAATTATATAAACTATTATTTGATGAGTTCTAATAAAAAAGTTCGCTTTCAAATTTATTTTTGTTTCAACAGAAAAGTTCACTTTCAAAATTTTTACTCTTCATACTTTCAGTAATATAATAATGTGTGGTCCATAATTAATTCACTTTTTAAAAATTAGGATATTAGCGCAATAAATAGGGACAAATTAACTATTTTAACTGTTGTAACTCAACATTCATAATAACTTGTACATTTTGAACTCGAGGGGTGTATGGCGGATATCCTTTACAGGTCCATTTCCTTTTTCAGGTTGGTTTTTTTTTTGGTGATTTTCCATTTTAAGACACATCAATAGGTACTTGACTTGAACAAGGGTTCAACGTGTAATTTGGCTAAACCTCAAAGTCGGCACGGTTAAAGTAACGGTAGTTTGGACAAATATCGAGGGGAGTTTTTATAATTTCCAACAAGAGCCAATCTTCAAAATTTTTTACTTTTTTGCTTTATTTTAGAGTGAAGGTATTTTAATCTCTTAAATTGTTAATTGAACGTAAGAGAAATTATGGAAATCGCGTGAAAACTTGAAGAGTTATGATTATCATTGAATTGTTTGACCAAGAATTAGTTCCTTGGGGACCTCCGATAAAATTGGACCAAGAATAATAGGTAACAAAGTATGTATTTTAATAATTTGAGGGTAAAATAACACCAAAACACAGAGGAGTTAAATTAACATGACTTATTTTCCACATCATAGAATTAATTTTCTTTTTTAACAAATTAAAATTCCCTCCAAACAAGGGATTATAATTATGAGTAATCAGCCTACTTTTCTTAACTGAAATACTATAAACCAAACAAGCCTCAACGAAACCTCACTAAAAAAGATAAGCGGTAAATTAATTAGGGCTTGCCCATCATGCAACCAGTGACCATTCCAAAATAAATAAATAAATGCAGCGAATTGATTTTTGGGAGTTGAATCGATCATGGATGCAGAGAAAGAGAAATGTCCATAGTTTTGACTACAATATACAGTTGGGGATTCAATATAATGTGAATATATATACTACTAGTTGGATCAGACCGCGCAAAGCGTGGTGCCCTATAATGCATTATTGTTTGTAATGATTTAAAAATATTATGATAATGGTGATTGAAGACAATATTTATTTTTATGATTACTGGAATTTAAAAAAGAGTAATACTCCCTAGCAGAATATGTATTCGTATTAGAAATAATATTTAATTTAAATAGTAACAAATGCAAACTAAAATGAATATAAAACACAACAAATGAAATATTTTAAGTGATTGTTGAAAATTGATGGAGTAATATTTTTGTGGTGTGTATTTAAATAGACTGAGGTGCCCATACTGATAAATAAGTAGAGGTATAAACGAAAATACTTGAAATAATTAAATCAAGTCCAAAGTATAAATCCTGATTTTTTTATCTTAATATTAACTTTTGGGGCATAAAATTACCAAAACAAACAAAAAAAAATTGAAATTCCCAAACTATAGAAAACGAAGTTGGGGGATTCGTTTTCATTTGAAAACGAATCTCCCAACTTCGTTTTCTTCAAAACTAACCAAAAAAAAAAAAAAATTCTTGAAGAAAACGAATGCATGGAATTCATTTTCAAAAGAAAACGAATTCCATGCATTCGTTTCCTTTTGAAAACGAATTCCATGCATTCGTTTCCTTTTGAAAACGAATTCCATACATTCGTTTTCCTTCTTTTTGTTTTTTAGTAATTGCATTAATAAACGAATTCCATAATTAATTTTTTCTTTTTTTGTTTTTTATTAATTTCATTGAGAAACGAATTCCACTAAAATGATTTTTAAAACAAATAAAAATAATTATATTTAAACGAATTTTAAAAAAATTAAATAATTATTTTCATTGAAAACGGTTCACCAACATGTTTCTAAGTTTTTATTCATTTTTAAAAAATAAATATTATTTAATGAAAAACAAATTTTAGGGTTTTCGAAATGAACCCCTGTAAATCGTTTTTGAGTTGTTATAAAAAATAAAAAAAGGCAAAACATAATTATATAACTGAAATTTTAATTTGTAATTCAATAAAATTTTAGAAGAAGTATTTTACGGCATTTTTTGAACTACATAAAATATCCGTATAAATGAATTTGGGGAATTTATTTATCTTTAAAAATTTAGTCACACATTTATGTTTTATAAATAATTAATTCCATTAAAAACAAAACTCATAAATTCGTTTCTCTCAAAGAGAAATAACATTAGACCGATATTAATGTTTCCATGTTTAATTGTTTTTAGTTTAAATGAGCTTGCATAGGGAATACTAGTGGGATTAGGCAGGCGCGATAATATAGAAAATGGAGAGAATAAAGAAGACAAAGGTAATTGACCACCATTTCAAAAAATGCCGTAAATTACTTCATCTAAAATTTTATTAAATTACAATTTAAAATTTCAGTTATATAATTATATTTTGCTTTTTTTCATAACAACTCAAAAACGAATTATGGGGGTTCTTTTGAATTAATGAAATTAATAAAAAAACAAAAAAGGAAAAAATTAATTTGAAATTAATATAAAAAAAAAGAAGGAAGGAATTCGTTTCCAAAGAAAACGAATTCATGGAATTCGTTTCCAAAGAAAACGAATTCATGGAATTCGTTTTCTTCCAGATTTTTTTTATTTTTATTATTATTTTCTTGTTATTCTTGAAGGAAACGAAGTTGGGAGATTCGTTTCCATTGAAAACGAATCTCCCAATTTCGTTTTTTATATTTTGGGAATGAAAAAAAAATGGTCTATTTTGGTAATTTTTGGCCCCAATATAAATATTGGGGGAAAAAACCCTATAAATCCTCGTATATATGTACATGATATATATGAACCATATATATAGTAACCTAATGCAGATATTGAGATCATAAACAAAATGAACATTAAATCAAAATGAAAACCGTAAAAAAAAGAAAAAGAAAAGAGGTAGGCAATAATTTAAACTCAGATAATTAGCAAAAACCTAGTTTTCAAGATCATGGAGCAATAGAATTTAGAAATATAATTGAAATCAATAAAAGTATAATGAAATACTTCCTTTTCAAAAGATTGTATATTGGCAACAAGAATTATTCAGCTACATTAGAAGTGATTCTAGGAGCTCGACTTTAGTATTTTCTTTTGTGAACCACTTTGTGTTATGAAATGGATGATTTAGTTGAAATTAACACTGCTAGAATAGTAACCAAATTGATAACTAAATTTCACAATAAAGTATGCAAATCAATGTTTAGCATCATTTCCCAAATACACAAAAAAATTAATTTGAAAATATTTCCAATATACGTGTCTCCCTTTACTTCTCAATTGAATTGCAAAATATTCAACCACAATTTACATCAAAATAAAAAATAAAAAAAAAAAGAAAGAAAAAGAAAAATGAAACAACACAATTTTCTTGCTTAATGAATAATGGACCATTGAATGTATATGTAATGGCATAAATGAAAGTAGAAATGTGTACAAAGTAGGCTATATACAGATGCAAATATTCAACCACAATTTACATCAGAATGGGAAAAAAAAAAAAAAAAAGGAAACATGAAACAGCAATTTGCTTGCTCAATGAAATAATGGACCTGTAAAAGTATATGCATGCACAAATGAAATCAGAAATGTGTACAAAGCAGGCTATATACAGATGAAAGAAACACTTACGATAGATTCAGAAGTTCACCATAAGAACTAACTAAGCTCTAACACTTTTTTATTATTTTGTTTTGATTTATTCCAACTTTTAAAAATTTTGAATTTACTTGTGTATTGCATCGCATCACAAGACAACAGAAGTGGATTATTGCTCTTGCAACAACATTATAAATTAATTAATTTTCTAGCTCTCTCCATCAACCGCATCACCAACTGAAGAAATAAACAATTGACATAAATAAACAACTGAAGAAACAATACAAATGTTTACAACGACAGGAAAGAGACACGACCATGGGATGAAAGATGACAACCTTCAAGTTGGTAGTATCTCTTTACGTGAGGAAAGTTTACAACTGTTAGATCATCAGAAAAAAAAAAAAAAAAAAAAAAAGGGACCATCCCCAAAGGAATATCCTAATGGTTTCCGTTTCATGTACAAAAGATAACCAAAATAAAAAAGAAGTAAAAAATGCCAGTTAAAAGGGACAACTTGAAGGAGATATTGTGTTTAGAATAAAAGAGAGAAAAAAAAGAAGAAAATAACCACTACCCAAGTGCAGATATATGAGAAAGAATGTCCTATGGTGATCTGGTTTGAAGGCAGTGAATGAGTACATTTAAGAATTTCTTTCTCATGTCACGCCATGTCTGCAAAATAGAAAACAGGAGTGCAAAATAGTATTTCGACCATATGAGAAGAAAAGAAATAGGGAGCTGCCATTATTTTCTTTGGACCCGAATTGTATTCCTTCTGTGTCACAGCAAAAGAAAAATCCCAAGATGCAACTGATAATTTTCAAATAATTTAGATGATATTGAACTTACGCCTGTTGCAAGAATTGAAAGAGAAATTCAAGACAAACTTCTATCGCATGCGCTCAGTTTCGTCTCAGTTGTGCAAAGGGAACCTGCAGTAATGAATTTGAGAACCTATCTCTGTGATTAATTCATATGGTCCCAGAGGAGAAGAAAGAGGGAAATAAATGAACTAAAGAAAGAAGAATATGAAATTTATTATAAGCATCAAAAAGCAATATTTTGAACAGTGCTTGTAAGCATCAAAAACCAAAATTTTGAACAGCTGCCATTTTGTTTACTAATAATGGCTCAGGAAATAAACAACTGAAGAAACGACACATCTGTTTACAACGATAGAAAAGAGACATGACCTGGGGATGTGAGGAAAGTTTACAGCCATTAGATCAGGAAAATGGGTCGCTATGAAACTGCTCGCTATGTAAAGAAACTGCTCGCAATGAAGCATCAACTGAGATTGTAAACGGAGAAAGGTACAAGTGCATTCATACATAAATATAACAAAATGGAATTTAATTTCTATATCAGAGCTATGATTCTGAATGGTAAAAATGCAGCAAACTTCAATATATATAATCTTTTCAAGTAAAGATACCTGGGAAATGGTTTGATCTGGGCAGTAAAGAAGCGGTCATATCTCTAATTTCTGAAAAAAAGAAAAAAGAAAAAGGGCTCCCTAAAGAAAGTTCAAAGATTGGACATTTAGAATACAAACAAATCAAAGCAAACCCATTATCTATTGTTTTTGAAAGTCTAGCTGCTAATTTATCAGAAAATACACTTTTTCATACAATTTACCAGCATCGGTGTACTATATTAAAACAGAGCGTAGAAAAGGAACACAAGATTTTGAAGGGAGTAAACCATGTTAATCCGAAACAAGGCATAATCACAAAACTGGAGATGATAAATGTATTGAAACGGTACACACAGATATAAACAAAAAATTTATACCCAAAAATGTAGTACAAAAATTAATCTAATGCACATACATCTACGCTAACGAACATCCAAAACTGCTCTCAGCCAAATAACAATCTTAAAGAAAACCATGGAGTTATTTCATTAATTGTTCAGATCACTCAAGATTTTTGTGCTTCTAAACCCAACACTGCAGACATATTATATTTGCACTCAAATTAAAGAACATATTATAAAGATTCTGCTTCAAATCCCTGAAAACTACACAAACACGATATACTTCAGTAGGAACTTGCAGTAGAAAACTGGAGACCATGTCAGGACAAAAATTGGTTTGAAATAAATCAAAGTACAAAAACGACATGTTGCAGCCTGAAATTGCAATAGAAAACAGGAGTTCATATCAGTACCAAAATTGCATGGTTAAAAATCAAAAGCACAAAAGTGGAGAAGTACAAACAATCCATCTTAGAGAATTTTGAAAAATGATTTAGAACGATGTGGAAAGCACAACATACCTTGTTATTAACGTAGATAGAAGCTTTGTCATGCAATTCTCAGACGTCAGATGTAGAGGACGTTCCCAAAATGAATTCTAAGTGACTGGTGAGGGCATAGGGGATCATAACGTACAAACAGAGGAGAGAAAAGCATGAGCCACCTCCCAAATTATCTCACAGTCATGGCATTCCCCTTTACTCTCCCAATTCCCATCGAATTTAATGGAAAATGAAGACTAAGCAAGCAAGGAGTGCCAGGAAATTCAACCGGGGTGTAAAATGGACCATAGATGTTGTGCAAAACATCATTTGATCATACGTCGCCAACATTGTTCACTTCGAATTAATGGCGTTGTTGGACGGAGTGCCAAAACTGTTGCCATTCGCTGAAGTAATCTGCGTCATTTCACGAACTACAGCCTCCCCTTCGCTGAAGTTAATTGTGTTGCTTCACCAACTGCGGCCATGAGAGGCACTGTGTACAGTGAAATTTAGCATAGAAGACCTCTTAGACAAATCTCACCCATTAGAAGAGGGCCATCCCCAATGCAATATGAACCGATGGATTAAAATTAAGAAAATTTATGTCATTTGTTAATTAATAATTATTATTCTTGCTATTTTATAATAAGTGTCACTTTAGAGATTTTATTTTATTTAAAAATAAGTATCACTTTATAAACAAACCAGAATTTACTTTCAATTACCCTCCACTTTTCAAGCATTTAATTGAACCATTTGTGTATGGGTTGGCTCTAACATTTCGATCACTACTATTTCATCTCCGTTGAAAATTCTTGTAGTTTATAATATAAAATTAGTAAAGGATTTGGGGAAAAATCAAGTTGTGCAATATGTATCACACAACCGCTCACACGAGTGGCAGTACGTTTGTGAAAAGGCTGGACACGTTTCTTCTAGCAGTGCGAATTGAGGTGCAAATTCGCAGCTCCACCAGCACGGATTAGAGTATGCAACCCCTAGACTAAATGAACACAAAATGTGCCATGGAAACTTCGTGTGATTGCATGGCACTCGCACAGGTGACATTAAAAGGCTGAAAGATGCGACTGTTTGCAAATGCTGAAAGATGCATCTTTTGGTTGAAATTTTGCGTTCTTATGATTGAATGATCGTTTATATTCATTCTTAGGCTGATCATACCCCAAGTTTGCAACATTTTATCTCTCTAAATAGAGGGTGATAGGCCAGTAATCAAATCCACTTTTTCCATATTTTTTCCTTTTCAAAACATGCATTCAATGAACTGTCTACTTTGTTATTTACAAAAAATCTATTGTATTTTAGAAGCGATCTTACCATATACCTGGTTATACAGATAGTAGGGCATTAAACACTAAAGAAAATGGTTATACATGCCTTAAATTTCTTTGTGACTTGTTACAATTCTTTATTTATTTCTTAGTGAAATTTCTGTAGATTTGTCTATCCTTCTTCTTTGTTCTTATTTTCTTTAAGTCTTGAAGATCCCTCAAAATTTCTTCAATCTCCCTACAATAAACAATTAATTCAGACATAAATAGTCATTTTATATATTTGTCAACAACTGTGTAAATATTCAAAGTGACACTTATTGTAAAATTGAGGGAGAGGTTACACTTTTAGGTACGATAGAGGGTCAACCCTCCTCTATAGTCATCAACTTTGCGGCGAGCTGCGGCTCCAATTTGTATATATGTCGGGTCTCACTCTAAAATAGTACTACTCTATCTGTGCCATTAAAAAAGTTTAGTAATAAAATTATTTATACACAGTGACACCCCCATAGGCTACAATAATGATTTTGAGTTTTGAGACAAATCATAGTGCTACGTACTACCAAATACCACCAAGGCACCAATGCTCAATATATTACATACATTTTGCAAGAAACCAATGCAGTTGTAGATAATTTAGCAAAGCTTGCAAGCCAAACCCAATCTGATTGCCAGTTACTAGGTATTTATACAAGAACTAACTATCCATACACACACACACATATATATATATACACTAATTGTATCTACTAAAATTATTTTAGTCTAAAAACTTTTAACATTGTCACTAAAACACCCTACTGTTTTTGTTTTAGTTTATCAACATTGAACAATGTCATCAAGACACTTTTATATGAACAATAGTATAACTTTTAATAATTTCACTAAGACAGCCTTGTATTTTTCTTTTAATCTATAACTTTTAACAGTACGACTAAGACACCCTTTGATGTGGACGGTTGTACACATGCGGATAATGTTGCCAAGGACCTTGTGATTCAGCGGCGAGCTCGTATAATACTTCTAACTTACTTTCGAAAAACAGAGAAATAAAGCTAACCTAAGTTAATTTTATTTTAGATTCGAACCAAGTGTAAGAAAGGAGTTTTGAATATGCGAATAATTAGGTAGAGCAAGTAACCTAATTAGCTAATTTCATGCAATTACGTAAACTACAACATGCAAATACATAAAGCAATAAAAGGAGGGTACTCAAACACTAAGTTTTATGATCTGAATACTCTGATTATTATTGAAGAATTCGGCCCCTATTTATAGAGTTTAAGGGCAGCCGAAATTGGTACAAGAAGTAGAAGAAGGAAAGAAGTAGAATTGGAAATTAACCAAGAGGTTAATTTCCTTTACCAAACCCGGAAAGAAGTAGGAATGGTAAGAAAAGGTAAGAAGAAATTCGGTTACCCTTATTTCTTTAGGCAGCCGAAAATACACTTAAAAGAATAAGGAAAAGAATAAAACTCCTACTCGCAAAAAGAGAACAAGAAGGAACCATTTTTGGAAACTAACTAAAAGAATAAAAAGTACTTAATTAATTTAAACTTAAAGAACCCTAACTAAGGCCGTGTGGGCTTTGCTTTGTGGGCTGGTCCATGCGGCTTCCTTGCTTCTTTGGGCTGGCCGAAAACTTGTGGGCTTTGTCTCCATGAGTTTGGGTCGGCCCAAATTGTAGGGAATTTTATTAATTGTTTCTTTTAAAGCCCAAGAACCTTCCAGCATCTTCAAGACTTCAAGAAACAGCCTTCTTCTTCATTAGGACTTGGTGATTTGCGCCTCTTCTTCAAAGATGGTTAGAAGAGTTGCAAGTTGCACATTTCCTTCATTTTGCTCCAAGGCGTGTGCGTCTTTTTGGCCGTCCTCTTTGTTTCGTGGATTCTGACTCATAATGTGTTGTTTTCGCCCTTGATGTCCTCATCACCCTTATATTTTCCTTCTAGCCCATAACTTTTAACAATGTTATTAAGACGCCATAATTTTTAACAATATTACTAAACACATTTAGATTTTTCTTTTAGTCCATAACTTTTAGCAATGTCACTAAAGCACCATAACATTTGTCTTTTAGTCTATATCTCTTTATATATATATTTGAGAAATAATTCTATATGAACAACAAAACTAACTGTACTGCGAAATGAGTAAAATACTAAGACATACTTATTTTCTTCTAATCCGTAACTTTGAATAATACTTCTAAGAGACCCTTATATTTTTCTTTCAGTTCATAACTTTTAGCAATGTCACAAAGACTCCCTTGTATTGCTCTTTTAGCTGTTAACTTTTAACAATATTAGTAAAAGACCCTTATATATTTTTTTTCTTTTAGTCCATAACTATTAGCAATGCCACGAAAACAACCTAACATTTATCTTTTGGTCATAACATTTAACATTCTCACTAAGACACCCTACTAATTTTATTTTAGTCCATAACATTTGTCAATTTCAGTAGGACACGTTTATATTTTTCTTAGTGAAATCCCAATTGTCACTAGCAACCAAAGATGAACCGAAGAGAGGGAGGGGGTGAATTAGGTACTTTGACCTTTTAAAAATTTCTTCTACAAAGAAGATCAACTTTAATTGAAAAACTATTTTCAAAGACAAGTTTTAAAACACTTTAAAACTAGATTTCAGAGTGAGGTGTGTGATTGATGATTTACAAAACATGGAAGCAAATAAACAAGTAAGACAAGAACACACCAAATTTGTAGTGGTTCGGATTCCCCTTGAATACTACTCTACTCCCCAAGTTCTACAACTTGAGATTAATCAACTAAGAAACACTTAAATGAGTGTTTCAACCCCTTACAATTGCTTAACTCTTTCTCAAGAGATTAAGACTTTTATCTTGCCTAAGGGTTGCAATGGATCTTTTGCCTTATCCTTTCTCAAGGACTTTAGGTTTTACTCAAGACTTCCTTGCCTAGCAATTAGGACTTTTGCTTAATCAATCTCTTGATTAAGACTTTGACGAATGCCTAACTTAGTTCTAAGCTAGGACCTCTACCCTTTGCCTCATCCAAACTCTTGGATAGGACTTTAACCCCAAATGCCCAACTTAACTCAAATTGGGACTTGTACAATTGCCCAACTCAACCTCTTGAGTTAGGTCTCCCCTTCTCTTCTTACTCCCCCTTTCTTCTTGCATAACTCTTCACTCAAGAGCTTAGGGCTTTGCCTAATACAAGTTGCCTACACTCAAACTCTTGAGTTAGGACTTTTCTAAATGTGTTTACAAAGATAAAGTCTCCACAATGGAGTTTACAATGACATAAAACAATTGGGCACAAATGCCTCTTTCTCATCCTATCCCAACAAGCTATTTTGACAATCAAATGTATGAAATAATGCTTGAGAATATTTTTTAATAGTAGGAGACTTGAAAGGGATGATTAGTCTTCAATTTGCAGCTTGGGGGTATTTATAGGAGTGTCCAAATGGCTTGCAACGGCTCTCTAACGGCTCTATTTTTCTGCCCGTTGGGAAGCTTCGAAGGCGGGTTTGATGTCGAAGGTCAAGTTCTAACCTTTGTAAAGTTTGAACTGTTTGCTTCAACAGCTATCTCTGTTTTTGTCGTTTCAGCAGGTTCGACGTCGGTACCTTGTCAAGGTCGGGTTCGAGGCTTCAATAAGTTTCAACCCGAGAGCTTGACTGCTGTCGACTGCCTGTCGATCTTGTCGAGGTCGACACTTTCTGGGCGAGCTTCGATGTCGAAAGCCTGTCAACCCTTAGTGTTGATACTTCAATGGTTTCTCGATTTTAAATTAATTCCAAACCCGAGAGCTGAAAGGGTGTCGGCTACATGTTGAGGTTTCAAGTTCGAAGGTGGCTCGACGTCAAGAGCCTGTCGAGGCTCGAGTTCAAAGCTTTCTGGGCTTGCCTTCGAGTTAGTGAGGCTGTCAAGACTCGACTTCGAGACTAGTTTTGAACTTTGCTTTGCTGCACTTTTTCTACATATTTTTTACAAATAACTTTAAGTGCAAAGCATTAACTAAAATCATATATTTGTATTCATATCATCAAAACTAAGATTAAGACCATAGGTCTAACACTTATTATATAACTTTTAACAATGTCACGAAGACACTCTTATATTTTTCATAACTTTTGACAATGCCACTAAAACTATATTTTCCTTTCAGCCCATAATTTTGAACACTGTCACTGAGACACCATTGAATTTCTCTTTTAATCCTCAACTTAACAATATTACTAAAATACCCTTATAATTTTCTTTTAATCCATATTTCTTGATATATATTTGAGAAATAATTCCATATGAACTACAAAACAAACTGTATAAACTAAAATGCCTAAAACAGTAAACTTTTACAAACGTATGGTAACAAAAAGATTAAACTTTTTTTGGATCTAGTAATAAAACTCAAATATGTTTTTCAATTTTTTTTTTCTAAAATTTTACCCAACTTATTAAAAATAAAAAGGATGTTTTTCCCAAGAAGAAAAAACATGTTATTTTATTTTTCTTCTAACAGTACTTTTGTTTTCAACAGTACTATGTTTTTTATAATTATCAAAATATTTTTAAAAACATTCTTACAAGGAAAAAAACATTATCAAAAACATTTTCAGAAAAACAAGGAAAAAAAGCGGGCTCTTCTCAAAAAAAAAAAAAAAAAAAAGGAAAAAAACGGGTTAGAGACATTTTGATGTCAAAATTGAGCTGAAATTATCTTCCGTCAAAACAAGAGAAAAGGAGGGCTTCATTTTGGGTTTAGGAGTTTCTCTAGTGAGGGCTTTCACTCAACAGTCACAACTTCGGTGTCTTCAAACTAGATCTGTTACCTCCGATAATGAAGTTCATCCAACAGTTGGCGATTGAAGCTCATCATCTTAGGTAAACTTTTATGTAACAATTTTCCTTTTTTATTATGGTAAAAAATTGTGGGTCGATTGTTTGGGTAAGGCTATGTGTTTAATTTGAAGTCTGTGGTGTTGGGGTTCAAATTTCTACCGTAATGTTGGATGAGGGGAAGGGATTTAGACTCAATGGTGATTTTTGAGTTGGTGAATGACTGTTAAAGGCTTGGACTGATTGTGACCTATTTTTGGTTTCCCTTCTCAGCTCCTTCTATTTCGATAACTGTTTACTCTTTCGCAGCACGACAACGAATAGCATCTGACTTCTCATTCTTTTAGGAGGCTTTAGAGGGTAATGTTTCCCCTTCATTATATGCAACAACTTCTTCCGTATGTTTTGTTGCTTTCCTCTTCTTCCTTTTTAATGACTGGAAAAATGGGAATTTCAGGGGTTGAGAATGTTTTAGGATAGAAGGATTGTAAAGGATTGTAAAGAATTCAGTTATATGGGCTGTTGTTGCTCACAAAGAACTATATTGAGAAATAAAAATCGATTCTTGATTTAGTTTTCCTAATTCCCTTGATTCTTAGTTGGACATGTTTACTGATTCTTGAAGAAATTCTTTGATTTGTTATTGGTGGAGTTTCATTGAATCTTTATCTGATTGATGTGTAGAATTATTTATTGATTAATTCCTTCATTATCCAATTCTATGTGAGTGATTGCAAGCAAGAATTGATTGAGTTAATCCTGTAGATTGGATTTAGGACCGTCAATGGCTACAACCATTGAATCAAGATCGATAATTTAGCTGAGAAATCAGCTTCCCTAGAAAATAGAGAGTTTTATTTTTTGGTGCTGAAATTTACAGTCAATTCTCAATCATATTTACATTTTTTGTGATTTCATTTTATTAATTTTGTACATTGCTGTAGAGGGTTTGCTGTGTGAGTTTGTTTACACTTAATCAATTCCTGGACCAGTCAATTTGGCTTTTTTGCTCTGAGTTTTCCGTTGGCTATCTTTATCTTTTATACAATCTCTCTAGCCCATGGAGTAGTTTGTTTTAGGGTGCTTGTATCTGGGTTAATTTAGCACTGACATTAAGATGACTCACTTGTTGATTTTTCATATGCAGAGCTAACATACATTGGGTTACCAAATTAATTTATGTTATTTGACAATTAACTAAAAAGATTTATTGCTGCACTTCTATCTAGACTTGACAATATCTCTTATGTTAGCCTTACTTTGTACTTCCTTACCCTTCCTGTTCACTCTGCCTCAAGCTACTGGAACAACCTCACTGCCTTGGACAATCTTTTAGTCTTCATAAGTATAATTGTAGGTTTTCATTTTTTTTAAAAAGTGCCCCATTTGGTATAAAGGTAACGGTGACAGATTAGTACGTATGAGTTTTTAAGTTAATTTTGCTATTTAGGATTGAATATGCATGTAATTGTGCCACAATTAGGCTTTTTTTTATGCCCTGTTTAGGAGGAATTTTGCAAACATTTATCTTCATTTTGATTGTCTATTTTGGCCATTGTATATGTTTGTGGGGGTTTCTTTGCCCGGTTTTATTTTGCTGAGGATTCTTTTCGATGTATGTAATATCAGAAAAAAAAAAAAAAAAAACTCTTCCACAAGTGGCACACAGACATTGGTGTGACAGTGGAAAAAAGCTCAACAACCACAAAAACCCCCACTCATTTTTCTATTATCACTTTCCTATTACTCTATAAATCAAAATGCTATGCTACTTGAGTTAAGATGTCTTGTTTCTTTATTTACAAGATTACTCGGGTTAATATAAGTAGTAAAGTGCTCAAGTTGACCACAAGTGAAAAAATTTAGCTGCCAATTGTACTGCAACTGCAAGTTCCTGAAAATTTATTTCATGTGTAGTTGAGCATCAATGCTTTGAAGAGTTTGTTGCCATATATAATGCTATGCATTGATTCTATCCATCATGAATTTTTTTTTTCTTTATCCTTGAGTGGTCTATTTTTGAACTTTTTTAAAATTTCCTTCATCTCTAGAAATTATAGCTGAAATATACTTAAACATGCATGATATGGACCTCTTCTTTCTTACTTAAACAATATATACTTTATCTAAGTAGTTATAATTTCGTTCGCTAATTGTATTAGGAAATGGATAAGGCTTGGATGGAATTAAAGAATAGGTTGGATAAACGTTATCAAATAGGTGTGGAGAACTTTTTAAAATTTGCATACACGAATAGGGATGAGTCATCTAAAATTGCATGCCCTTGCAATAAATGCAACAAATTTTGAGATCAGTCCAAAGATACGGTTGATTTACACTTAAAGTTAAATGGAATACGTTCAAGTTATGTTAGGTGGATATACCATGGTGAATTGTCTGAAGATTGAAGTGATGATGATCTATTAAACGATGATAATGAGGATGATGAATTAGAAGAAATGTTAAATGATGTTGGTCACGCTAATTGGGGGGATAACTGAAAGGATAGTTTTGCGGATGAAGTTGATGGGGGTAGTGAGATAGATAAATTTTTCCTATTATTGGATAATGGTAAGCAAGACCTGTATCCTGGGTGTGAGAACTACACCAAATTGCCATTCATTGTAACTCTACTTCATTTGAAGACAATGAGTGGATGGATGGTTAAGTCATTTGATAATTTGCTTGCAGTACTCAATAAATCTCACCCAAAAGAGGCTTTTATTCCTAAATCATATTACGAAGCTAAAAAGATCATTCGAGACTTGGGGTTCACATATAAGAAGATTGTTGCTTGAGTCAATGATTGTGTCCTTTACTGGAATGAGAATGAGGCTCATTCTATTTGTCCAAACCATAGGTGCAAAGAACTTCGGTATACTTCGGAGGGAACAAAAGTGGCACGCAAAGTTCTTCGCTATTTTCCCTTGAAGCCAAGACTTTGTAGATTGTTCATGCATAAGGAAATAGCATGTGATATGAGGTGGCATAAAGAAAAACGCAACAATGAGAGTGATGTCATGTGTCACCCTACTGAAAGGGAAGAATGGAAACACTTTGATACCATTTATAGCCAATTCGCTAAAGACTCTCGTAGAGTGAGGTTAGGACTTGCCATATATGGATTTAAATCTGTTTGGTAACCTAAGCAATTCCTACACTATATGGCATGTCTTTCTTGTCCCTTACAATTTTTCACCTTGGAAATGCATGAAAGATCCAATTTTTCTTATGTCGATATTAATTCCAGGATCCAAATCACTGGGAAATGCCTTTGATGTATACTTACAGCCGTTAATTGATGAGTTGAATGAGTTGTAGAATGGTGTTGAAGCGTACAATGCATACAAAAATGAAAATTTCTCTTTGCGTGCTTCTTTGCTTTGGACAATAAATGATTTCCCAACTTATGCCATACTTTCTGGGTGGAGCACAAAAGGCTATTATGCTTGTCATATGTGTTTGAAAGATATAACTTGTCAAAACTTACCACATAGCCAAAAATATGTTATATGGGACATCGTAGATTTTTGCCGACCAACCATGAATGGCGTAATGATGCTAGTTCATTTGATGGAACAGTAGAATTATGTGCTCCAGTTATTCCCAAATCAGGTCATGAAATCTTAAGAGAATTAGAAATGTTTAACTCTAGAGAGTTTTCATTGGGGAAGATGGATGAAAAAATTAGCCAAAGAAAGCAGAAATAAACTGATAATAACTGGAGGAAAAAAAGTGTATTCTTTCAACTCCCTTACTGGGCAGATTTGAAATTGTGACACAATTTTGATATTATGCATGTTGTGAAAAATGTGGCAGAAAGTTTGGTTGGCATAATATTGGATGTGAAAGGTAAAACAAAGAACACATGGAAGTTTCGCAAGGATTTGGAGAAATTGGGACTGAAAACAGGTTTGCACCTAATGTCAAATGGTAATTCCTTCGTAATGCCCATGGCTTGTTACCATTTTACAAAAGTGGAGAAGGAGTTCGTTGATTTCTTGTCAACAATCAAATATCCTGATGGTTTTGCTTCCAATATATCTCAATGCGTAAAGGGTGGGGAATTTCAAATGTCTAACATGAAAAGTCATGATTTTTACATCTTAATATATAGGATACTGCCTATTGCAGTCAGGGGCGGTTTGACAAAAGAAGTTCGACAAGTTTTGTTGGAACTTAGTTCATTTGTCCAGAAGTTATGATCAAGAACTTCCATTATTTATGTTTTAGAAGTGGAAGAGAATAACATTGCAAAATTACTTTGCAAGATGGAGACAATTTTTCCTCATTCTTTTTTTTGATGTCATGGTGCATATAATGGTTCACCTACCATTTGAAGCAAGAATTGCAGGTCCACCTCAATATCGATGGATGTTTCCATTTGAAAGGTACATCATGACCTGCTAATTTTAGATCATTCTTTTAAAAAAATTAATTAATTTTTTTTAATACAATCAATTGCTCAATACCTAGGAAAATGGGTGTTGTATTTAAATAATGTTGACACCATGTTTAATCGAGTTGATCACAATGATTCTAGGACACAACCAGCAGGAGAACTTTCTGTATTTACTAGCACAGGACGCCCTTTTGGCAAACCAAACTTAGGAACAATAAGTTCAGCGAAATTGGATAAAATTCATATTTTTATGTTGAACAACTGCGATGAAATCGAGGATTACATAACGTAAGTACATTAATTTGAGAGCTGAACATCACATGTTGTAGATTACAAATACTTAGTTAAATTTTACCTTAAACATGATTTTGATTTAAATGACTGTTTGGCATTTAGTGACCATAAACAAAAACTTGAGGCAGATGGTTGTGGACAAATCGATCAAGTGCATGATAAACAATTCCCCTCTTGGTTTTGAGATCGTGTAAAGGATCTATTATTTTCATATGCTCAAAATTATAATCATACAATTAACATTAACATGATGTCAATCTCTTTTATATAGGTCATGTCTAGTTCTAATACATGCCATGATGAAATTCGATCTTTAGCAGTGGGGCCAGATAATCGAATTAGTCGATATGCTGGTTGCATGGTAAATGGGTATAGATTTCACATATAATAGTGTGAAAGAGATCAAAAAACACAAAATAGTGGTGTTGTAGTTAAAGGAGATCATGAAAATAACACCATAGACTTTTTTGGTGTTGTTCAAGACATTATTGAGGTTGAGTACTTAGTGGGAAAGAAGAAAATATTGTTATTCAAGTGCGAATGGTGGAACATTGGGGATGATTTTGGTATGAAGGTTGATCCAGAAAGTAGCTTAAAGAGTGTTAAGTTTTAGTAGAAATTGGTATGAGGATCAACCATATGTTCTTGTATACCAAGCACACCAAGTGTTCTATTTAAAGGATGTTCAATTGGGTAATAATTGGCACGTGGTTCAGAGTTTTAGTCCGTGTAGTACCTATGATGTTCCACAATGTGGCGATGATAGTTCAGGTGAGGAAGTTTTTCAAGGAGCTGAACCAGAAATGTTGTTTGTTATAGACTTAAATATTGAAGTGACTACACTAGTTAGGGGCAGTGTGCCACTACAATTAGTTGATTCCTCAGTCATTAATGATAGCTCACCAAAAAATGATGATTCTTTCTTAAATGATGACGATGACATTGATTGGCACGACGAAGATGATGAAGAGGCTTTCTGTCCAACGGCCTATACTGATTCAAAATAGGAGAGCTTTTCAGTTGAGCTATTGAATGGCATTTTAGAGATTAGAGACAGTCTTGATTGAATCTTGAATATCATTTGTTTCATTGGCTGAAATCAAAGATCCGATGCACAATACTTTCTCCTTATTTTCTGTGCTAATTTAGTATCCAATGTATGTTTTCAAATTTTTGTTAAAGATGAAATTTTTAGTGCATTTGAATTTTACCTTGGTTCCATTGTTACTGAACTAGATATTAACATGAATTACCTTTGCATTTGTTATCATTTTTCTCTTAGATATAGCTTAGCTTATATTCTCTCATTTTATTTCTTGATTTGTTGAAATTTAATGTATATAACCAAGTGATTTTTGGACAATTTTTTGACTTATTTTGCCTTTATACTCTATGTAGATGGCTCCAGGAGGACAAAAGTTACAAAAAAAAAAGCAAGTCGTTCCAAATCCATTAACTACACAATCATCACCTAGAAGAAGCCATCGCTTACCTCCTACTCAATCTGCTCCAAAGTTTCGTTTATGAGACGAGGAAGAGGAGCATTTGCATGAATTGACACCAAGGACTCTTGAGCTAACAAATGAGTCTAGTGCTACATGTCAACAACTTAGAGAAGAATCCACGCCCCATGTTGAAATAGAAACTAGCAGCAATGAAATGCATAATACTCAAGATCAATCACAGAGTGAGCAAAAGCAAACTCCTACAGGTAAAATACATTACATACCTTTCAATGCTTACACTTGGTTGCCTATATTTGATTCTACCTACCTTTAAGCCAAATTGGTGAGTTTTATCTCATTATATTTCCATATGAATAAATTATATGATAACTTTTTATTATCATTTCTTCATTTGTTTTTTGACAAAACAAAATGCATAGGGAGTGTTTGAAAGAGAGGTCAAACCAGAAATATTGGGTTGGTAAATAAAAGGGATGCAGGAAAGCGTTTGGTGGTCAAATTTAACCTAGATTCTGAGTGTGTTGTTGGTGAAAATGCAAAAGAATTCATATCTGAGTTGGGTTGTGTGATGCACAAGATGGCTAGATTCAACAAGCCCAACTTTGAATCTCAAGACGAAAAACTGAAAGATGCGATCTTTGATATATCTAACTAATATTTTACAACCTGGATTGATAATGATATAATTACTTTTTTAACATGTAAGATGGGTTCATTTATGAGGATAGTTCAACTGTTAGAACAATTATTCACACACAGCTGGTCAATCAATTCAAGACAGCAAAGCATTCTTACCATGTGCATTTTAAATAATTTCCTTCTAAAGATGAGGCACTCAAAACTAAGCCTCATGAAGATGTTTCTAATGATGACTGAAAATTTTTTTGGAATCACTTTGACAATCCTGATTATAAGGTTTACAATTCCATTATACTTAATATTATGCTTATTTTGGCCTTTTTGATTTTGTTTTAAATCGCTATCTCACTTTTTGGGTTTTGGTAGGCAATGCGTGGGAAAGAAATGCTGCGAACCGTGCAATGAGTATGACCCTAACAACTGTGGGAACAAAGTCTATTGCAAGAGCGTGTGAGGAAAAGGTTTGGAAAGTATATTTTCTTCAAAGTATTTGATTCTTATATCATTATTCATTTTAATTAAGTTTCTTATATAGCTGGAAAGAGGGGAGGATGTGGACCTAATCAAAGCTTTTCATGATTCATAGGTTTTAAAGAAGAAAGGCGCACTGGTTAATGATAAAGCTGAGGAAAAATTGGTATTTATTATATTGTTATCCATATATTTGGGCAATTTGTAGTTTGTATATGCTTATTCTATAGTCATTTAACTCTTACAAAATTGAAAATTAATTTTGTGCTTTCTTTTCTTGAAAGTACCTTTACTGATTATATTATATTCTAAAGTTTTTATACTTAGACTAGTTTTTGTTATGAGTAGTTAGTCCAATTACCTTAAGTTTGGCAGCCCTTTTAGTTTTTTGTCTTTAAAGTCTTAATATATGTAACGCTGCTTGTACTTCCATCATTGTGTTTTGCCTTGCTGTGGGATTCAACATCAGATTCAGTGTTAAATGTCTTGTTGCAACTCTTGCATGCATGAGATCTTCTTGCAACAGAGCAATAACTAGTAATTCAGAACCTCAACTTTACACCAGCATACAAAATAGCCTTGGAAGTGTATTCCTTCCCATTAGAAAATTTAGAAACCCTTCATTTTCTGTATAATACTTTACTTTCCAGCAGAATGCTTTGCCTTGCTGTGGGGTTCAACAACAGATTTAGAGTTAAATGTCTTGTTGCAACTCTTGCATGCATGAGATCCAATAGATTTAGGAGTCTGCTAATTTTTATTACCCTTCTTTCCATTAGTGTTTTGAGGAGTGGCCAATTTTCCTTTCTTTATCCTGCCCAAGTGTTTTAGTAGCTAAATTTCCTGCTCCCGTTTTGCCAGTCTCAAAACCTTGTTTGGTATTTCTTCTTCATCACTTTCATTAGAGTCATCGTATCCTTCAAAGTCACTCTCATCCCGATCCTCATCCATCGAAACATCCCCATCATCAGAAACTAAATCATCTTCATTCTTTTTTGGGCTTGGTTCCACAATGTTCAACTTTGGCTTATCCGCAACATTGTCCTTCTTAGCATTAGTAGCCTTCTTAGCTTCAGTAGAATTTTCTTCCTTTACCTTGACCTCAGGTTTACCATTGTCAGCACGAGTAAGTAGGATGATATCTTCATCAAAAACAGAATCAAAATCTTTTATTTCATCATCCTCATCTTCAAAAGGACTTCAGGCCTTGTATCCATAGAAATAAACATTACCATTTTTTTACTGTGTGAAAGTTCAAACCCCATCAAAAACCAAGTCAAGTTGTTGCGGCAGCTTATCAGAACATGTAGTGCATAATTGTTTCTATTTCTCATGAGAGGTTGGCGACATTAAAGGCTACTACATCACTGACTCCTACTGAGATTTGTGAACAAGAACTTGGTGGCCTTCCAGTAAGCGTTCTTCATCCAAGAGAAAGCGTTCCTCTACTCAAAATTTGAGGGATGAGGTGGCTCAACATTCCCAAAGAACTGATGATGCTGAAAAAAAAAATCTATCTCTCTCGTTGAAGAGTTAGATTTTGGGAAGAGGTGAAACAATTAAAGAGAAACAAAGACAGTCAGATGAGAAGATGAATTCTCTATCGAGTGAAGTTGCTTCACTCATTTGAAATTTGTAATCTCAAAAAGATGTAAGTTCACACATTTTCAAAATTTCAAGTATGTTAGCTTTCTGTAATATCCTAATTTCTTTTTTTCCTTTTAATAAAATTTGCATTGTGAATGTTTAAATATGGTTTGCATAAGATAATGGTTGTTCTATTTTTCCCTTTTTGCAGTGACCTGATTTCAAGAAGGATGTTTTGAGGGAATTGTCAGACGCATTTCATGGTGGATACTATTTTATATTGTCAATATTTTGACCTTTTGCTCTTGTCAATATCTTGACATAGTATTAGTCAATGCCTTTTGGACATACTTTGACATAGTATTGGTGAATGCCTTTAGCACTTGTCAATATTTTGACATAGTATTAGTCAATGCCTTTTGGGCATACTTTGATTTAGTAGTTGCTAATTGTTAGTTGTTAGTGCTTTGGAACAATCGTTTAGTAACTCATATGTAGGAATTGATCATTTTGGATTCTTCCAAACCACTAATAGGATCATATGCTTGAGAGAATTTAGTGTAGATTGATCCTTTTGTAGCCTTTAAATGGATATAGCAATGCTAAAAATTCTAGTGTCTTTTAGATCATTTTGCCTTACCTTTATGGGAATCTATGGTATTATGATCATTTTCTTTAACGAAATGCTTATGTGATGCCTCTTGTAGTTCTTAAATCAATTGTCATCTTTACTTTGTCGAAATGAAATGTTTTTTCTATAGATTGATGTGAGAGTAATATTTGTTTTTCTCAATTGGCGTTGAATATTGATATTCAATATGTAAAGTGTTTTTTAGCTAAAACAATTTTGAAATGGTTCGGGAATCAATTCTATTATCTACTATGATGAAATGAGACAATTTCTCTTGTTTTATTTCTAACTTTGTATCTCATAAGTATCAATGAAAAGAATTTTTATATATTGGTTGTGACAACCGTTTCCGTCACTAATAGTTATTGCTCATAATTCATAATATTGACGTGGGTATGTAAATTTTTCGGTTAATAAATTGGATATTGAAAAAAGTTGCCATTTTGTTAACAAAAATTGGTTTTTCAGTGACGACTGATCTGCTAATGTTCGTCGCTCAAGTCACTTCGTACTGACAACTAATTATCGTCACAATATCTCGTCACTAAGCAGATCCACATTGACGAATTAAGTTCGTCACTAGATTTATTGATGACACTTCGTGATACTAAAGTTCGTTACTAGGTTTGCATTTGTTTTTTAATATTATTTTCTTTTGACAAATTTGTGTCGTCACTAAAACCATTGACTTTTTTTACTGACAAACATATCTCATCACTGAGTTTCGTCACTAAAGCCTTTGACCATTTGTTACCTACTGACGACTTTCCTTCGCCACTATCTTTCTTTTCACTAAAAATACACCCTTTACTGACGACTTTAGACTTTTACTGACGCACGCGTAGTGACGACTTTTGTCCTCACTAAAATTAGTGACGACAGACGGGTCGTCAGAAAATGGTAGGATTTAGTGACAACGGTGCAAAAAAATCGTCACTGGACCCTTTAGCTACGGATCTATAGTCGCGACCACTTGACGACCTGTTTGTCATCACTAAAGAATTTAGTGACGAATTTATGACTTTTAGTGACGATTTAAAATCGTCACTAAAGCGCGTTTTTCTTGTAGTGATATAATACGCAGTGGCAAAATTAAAATCAAATTGCATTGCATTGCATTTGCGTCGGGACTCGGAAGGTAACATGTCTTAATCAGTGGATGTGTTGAGGCCATATGCATGTGTACTTTGGCAGAACAAATATAAAATATTTGAAAAACATCTACATTGACCAAATAAAGTTAATTGAGATGGAGTTTAATAAACAATTATTTTGTACTTAGTCAGAATTTTCATAATATATGGAAATTAAGATAATAAAGGGAGACTTTGATTAAATAATAAGTAAAACTAAAATGGAAGAAAGTAAAAAATGTTGAAGTTTCTTTTCATAATATGCAAAATTACAAATTTAGGTGAAAATTATTAATTAAAATTAGAAAACTTTTTGGTTTAAAATTTAATCATGCTACTAGAAGAGAAAATTAAAAGAAAAAAATATAAAAGAAAGACTCATGACATTAAGACACTTAAAGGATCCCAGATAAAAACATCAAAATTAAAACTTGTGGTCAAATCTCATTTTGGAAAAGAATTTTTTACCAATAAAAATAGAAATATAAAAATAACAGAAATTTACTATTCTAAATTCATAATTATGATGGCACTAAAACTAAAACCAAATCGTTGCATCATTTAAAAAGTTATTAAGGAATACAAAACCATGTCGTATTTCAGTTGAGAATAAGAATTATACATTTACTAGGTGGAATTTTAATATAAGTATTCATAATTATGATGGCACTAAAACTAAAACCAAATCGTTGCATCATTTTAAAAAGTTATTAAGGAATACAAAACCATGTCGTATTTCAGTTGAGAATAAGAATTATACATTTACTAGGTGGAATTTTAATATAAGTAGAATTATAATTAATAAAAAATAAGAAAAATAATTTTTATGTATGCATAAGTTGTTTTCTTACTTTATTAATTTAGGCTCGCAAGAGGTTAAGAAGATAGGAACAAAAAATTAGGATAAGTAAATGAAAATTAATATTACGCCACATGACAATGGGAGCATATTTCTTTTAAGTTGTGTTTTCTTTTTTATATAGTAATATATATATATTTGAAATTTAGGTGGCAGTAATATGTACATTTTTTCTGAGTGATGATACCATAAAAATTCACAATATATATATATATTTTTTGCTGAAAGCCCAGGGCTGGCGGACCTTTGGGTCCTTACATGCCAAGTTCGCAATAAATTTTCATAATTATTAATGTGAGATCCCGTAATTTTTTGCCTTAGTTTAAATTTTATAGTTCATATTTTAGATATAAAATTACGTTTTAAGTTAATTAGGTACGATTATACTTTGCATAATTTTCTTAGAGAATTTTGAATAAGATTGTGTTTAAGGATGTTTTGAAATAGATATATTAATTTAATTTTAGAATTTATGAAATGAAAATAAGAAAATTAGAAGATAAATAAAAAATAGTAAAAAAAGGGTAAAGATCCAAACCGCCAAACCGCTCGGGCTAAGTAAAACTGATCCAAACTGCCAATGAACAATATAAAAAAAAGGTTTAAATATTATAAACCCCCCTGTGTTTATAGGGGAATTTGACATTTCCCTCTATGTTTTTTTAATGCGCATTTTGCCCCCCATGAACATAAGTCAAAACTTTATATGTAATGTAATGACTTTTATAACCCTCTTCTATTAAGCATTATATTTTCACACAAAAATATCCTTAACTAATTAAGCATTAATATTATATGATTTACGCATTTTCAATTCATTTATAATCACATATTGATTCAACGAGAAAAGTCCAACTACATATACAAATAGACACATACCATCATTCACCCCTAAGCTCTAAGTACCTAGAAATTAAGAAATTAAATTAATCAATGACCCAATATTGAAGAAGATATTAGTAACACTAGTATTGAGTAATACTAAAAAAAATTTATAAAATTATTTATAGAATCATTAAGTTATTTGATAATGACTAAATGATTACGTTACGTAACAAAACTCGATACACATATATATCGAGTTTTTGCAAAAATAAAGGAACTCATATGGCCCCATGTAGCATGATTTTTGAAATGTGTTTTTAAGAGATGTTTTTGAAATGTGTTTTGAAAGATGTTTTTGGGATATTGTTTGGAATATGTTCTAGAAATGTGTTTTGAAATGTGTTTCAAGATATATTTGCAGATATGTTTTTGGATATTGTATGGCATTGCAAATTTACGTCCAACTTTGGATACTAGTGAATAGTACTTGAAAATTACTGTTCACTTTTTAATAAAAATTTATATTTATATTTTTCTTTTTAATTTTTTTTATAAATTATCAACAATAATTTTAAATTACTGATATCATTGCTGATTATACAAACTTGAGATTTTTTCTTTCTAGGTTAATTATTTATTTACAAACGTGAAAAAATTTATTCCGATACCCATAAATAGTACCATATAGTTACTGTTCATAAATTTGATTTATTTTAATTTTTTAGTAAAAACAACATTTTTAATATTGTTAATATTGTTAATTTTTAGTTTAAATTGCAGAGAACCCTCCGGTGGTTTCGGAAAGTAATAAGGAACCTCCCATGGTTTAAAAACCTATAAAGAATCTCCCGTGATTTGCCCAAAACCATAAAGTGGAGGGAAAACTAACAACAGGGACTAAAAAATAAATAAACCAACGGCAGGGACTAAAAGAATAAATAAAAAAGACACTGTTCATCGTCTTCGTCGTTCTCATTTTTTTTTTCTTTTTTCTTTGTTCTCCCCGACGTTCATAGCAGAACCGAGCAATGAAATTGCAGAACCTCGGCTCAAGGTTCTGCTATGAATTCATAGCAGAACCTCGGTTCTTCTGCAATTTCATGGTAGAGTTTGATTTTTTCACTTTTTTTTTTTTTTTTTTTTCTGTTTTATCCGTTCGACTCGATTTTGGCATGAGGAAGATGAGACGGTGACGAGAGGAAGACGAGACGACGGAGGAAGGTCCAACCGGAAAATCGAGCGACGCGCTGCGTTGCGTAGGCCGACCGTCCGTTCACCGATTTGCCTAGGTTTTTCCAATTTTGGGAGCTGTAGTCGAAACTTCAGCAGAAGAAGAGGAGAAAATGGAGTCACGATTTTGGGTTTGGGTTGATGTGATATTACTGTTGGGCTGGTTTTCTTCAAAGTCCTTTGCCAAACAAGTCTGAAGAAATCTGTCCAAGATGAGATCTTGTGAGATGGGATTTTTTCCGCCAATAAACAAATAGGAGCACAAAATTACCAAAATAAGCAAAAAAATTTTTTTTTTCCGGATCTATAGAAAACGAATTTGCCAAATTCGTTTTTCCCGAAAGACGAATTTGGCAAATTCGTTTTCGGTAAGATCCGGCAGGCGAAGAAAAAAAAAAAAAAAAAAAAAATTTCGGCTGAAAACGGATCTCGGAAATTCGTTTTCAGAGAAAACGAATTTCGGAGATTCGTTTTTACTTCGGATTTTTAAAAAAAGAAAACGAATTCGCCGAATTCGGTTTTCAAAAGAAAAATTTAAAAACATGGAAAACGAATTTCGCAGATTCGTTTTCCATAAAAAAAAAAAAAGGTATAAAAAGCTGCGTGAAAATTTTCACGCAGCAGAAAAACAGAGCCCCTCCTTCCCGTTCCCGTCCTCGACTAAACGGAGACCCCCCACCCTCCGACCACGACCAACTAACCGGCGAGCCCCTTCCCGTTCCGGCCTAACCCGCGCCACATCGCCGCCGCTCGCGACCTCGCCGGACCGACGGCCCTTTGACCGGAAAACGAAGGAGAGTAGAAGAAACCCTAGATTTTGGGGATTTCTTGAAGGGTACAAAAATTCCCCCATTAGAAGCTAAATTTGCTTGGAAATTGCTTGAGGTTTGTCTTAGGGTTATACATTTGTGTATAATTTGTTTTGTATTTGTAAGTTCACATTTTTTGGGTGATATAAATTTATGAATAGTACTGTTGGGTATTGTAGGACTTTGTGCTTGTTTGAATATGAATAAGTTGGTTAATGCCTTGGTGAACTTGAGTGTTGCTTTTCCTCCTAGAAATCAATTCACAAACGCAATTGATAGATTGAGAAGTGTGTCCGCCCACAATCCGTATATGTGAATATTCCTTTTAATTATGTTTTTCTAAATGGGTGGTTCTAATTTTCAACTGAATCCCCATTCCAATTTTCTTCTAATACAAGAGCTTATTTGTGGAGTGGCTGTTATGGGAGACGAAGTTCTTTTTTGTAAATTATTTTTGTAAACTATATCAATGTAAAATGATGTGAGTTGGGGGGTCCTGTTTTATGCACCATATTAGGTGATAGCTCTCTCTTTTGTTTTCATGTATAAAATAGGACCTACTTTGAGGTTGGTCTATAGTGTGATGTGTGAACCGTGTGGTTGTATGTTGTTTCAAATTTCATTGGAATTGTTGGGCATAGATTATGGAATGCAAAGATTTTTTTATTTTCCCCGCTATGGGTGTTGTTGTTGTTAGGAAGAGGGTAAGGGACCCATGAATTTGTTTGTAATTTGTCTCAATGTAGTGTTACAAACAAGTGTTTTTTTACACAATTAAAAAGCGAATAGGATAAATCATCGTATTTCAACCTAGCTTGTGGTAGTTACGCATTGAAAAGCGAAAGTAAGTTACGCATTGTGGTAGTTGGAGTGGTTAATGTTGATGGAAAAGGGGGGAATCGAATTTGATTTTTGTTACACCTTTTATGAAATTTCGGGGAGTGTTGTTTTTTTAATGGAATAGAAGCATTCGTTTTTTCTTGCACCATCCTTTAGAAAGGAATTGGTTGTGTGATGTCCTTTGCAGTTGGTGTGGAGTTAGAGGATGATAAAAATTTGTCAAATTGTATCTTGTTTGCCTAGGGTCAAATTGGGATGTGAATTTTTGCTCGCCCTAAAATTCATGGAACAATGATGTCCGGACAGATTTTGACATAAAAAATGTGAGTTGCAGTGTATTGTAATTTTCCGTTTCTTCAATTTGGTCCTGAAAATCAAAAGGATAGGGAAGGATGTTTGTTTTCATAGTTCGCTTCATCTAAATTGTATAAGGTGATTCTTGCTGCCTGAATTGATTAGTACTTGTAATTATACTATTATGCTTCACCAGTTATGCAATGGGAACATCAATATCCTTGGTCATCTAGTCGCTCTTTTTTTCACTTTGAGTATAAGTTAGAATGACGTAAATATTTCATGCATATCATGGTGGGACAATTGCCCTTGATTGGCTTACATTTATTGATGGTGACATAAGACTTTCACACTAGCATCTCAGCATTTCCAGAACTTGGACTTCTGCTTGGACACACTACAACCAAGCAGAACTATACATTGTAGAGAATTTCAGTTCCTGGCTGTCATCTTGTTGCTGTTGGGAAATTTCTATTACTTAGAGCATGGTCAACCTTTATGTTGTGATTACTTATGGTCCAAAAGTTTCTACGAAGTTAGTTATTTTTTATCGCACTGAATAAACATTTGCAGTTTCATGATCATTATTTTTGTGAGCATTTGGCTGGAGTTTGGACCCATGCATTGTGAGTCAAATGTCGTGGCACTGATCATGTTTTAACTCCGGCTTTGTTGTGACATAATAATTTATGGATATTATGAAAGGGAGCGTTGCTGTTATCATGTTTAACTCCATTGTCATTTTTTCCTGATTGATGAATGTTGAAACAGAGTTGGAGTAATTTAAAAATTTCCAGGAAAAATCAGTGCCTTTGTTTGTGATGGTGCTTTTCTGCTATGGCCGTGAGTCTTGTGCTGTAATGTATGTAACACCGATGACATACTGTTTTTTGTCACCTCAATTGAAGTTCTCGTTGCCTATTTAAGACCATCATACTTCTCATTTCCTGATTCTCTGGTTTCCCATAGATGCTATTTCAATTTTTAGGACTTACTCTCGCTGCATCTTTAGCTCCATTAAGAGAAGTTTTGATTTATGTTGAACAACCTTAGCGCAAAGCTTATGTTTTCCCATCTTTACTCAAGTGCCACAATGAATTTTTCCACAGTGATACTGGGGAATATAAAACTGCTGAGATGAACATGCTTACTCGCTAGATTGGATTACTCAACATGCTTAAGCGCTAGATTGGCTTACATACCATAATTATGTGATGTGCAATTCAGTGATTTGCATAAAGAGTTCCTTTAAAACCAGAACATCATAGCAAACATCTTCAATATTTGTGCATTGAAACAAATATGGTTTTTAATCGCATCAAGATTGTGTCATAAAGTGCTGGAAACTCTGGCTTTGCTATGTAACCATATTATTTTGGAATTTACCTTCTGCAAATTGAAGAATAAAAATTGCATGTTGATACTGTAAATTGCTCTTCCCCGGAGGTTTTTTTTTCCGCTCATGGCAAATCCCATTAGGTGTCGGAAGCCACTCAAACTGCTTGCTCCCTCTCAAGTTCCAGGTCTATGGTTTTAATGTTTAGTTTAACATCATTCGTGGTTTTCCAGCTGTTTTTTTTTTTTTTTTTTTTGTTCGTGCTTTTTTTGGGAGCAACACTATATCGGTTTTTAGCCATTATGGAATTTATGTATATTTGTGGAAGAGAGAAACACACATGACTTTCTATATGAGGTTCCCTACAGTCACATATCAAATCATAGTTCTTGTGCTGTAATGGTATCATGTATAACTTAATTTTTTACAGAAATTTTGGCTAGGAAGTATAATTCAGTAATAACCTTATACTCTGATAAAATTTGGGCTATCATCCACATCTAAAAAAAAAATATGTATTGACTGTTTGCAGTCCAGAAGGGATTGAGGAATTGTGCTCAGATCTGGGAGTGGATCAAACTGGGAGACATGGAGTATTCGGATCTCGCTTGTGAAAAGTGTTGGGTTGGGTGGTGCAGTATTTCAACATTGGACAACACTTTCGGTTTAAAATACCTTTCCAGATCGAGCCATTTCTATAATTCCATATTTTCTGAAGGTATGTTGAACATCACCCTTTTTTCCTGGAGCATCATTAACCTGTATCGATGACATAAGTTAGGATGACGTATCCAGTCTCACTGTTCAGTAGAATTAGAGTACAAAAATTATCATTTCAACTGTATAAGGATGCCTGGAAAAGGAAGGAAAAATGAATTATGAGCCGTGGATGTGGATAACATATGTAAAATTGCTGCAGTTTTCCAGCAGTTCCTCACTGGAAAATTGCAGCATTTTTTCCATAAGTCCCTACATGCTTTTGGTACCTTATGTCCTCTATTCGGTACCTAAATGTCAATGTCTTGACATGCTGCGCCCTGGTCTTGATCCAAGTACAACCAAATTCAATTTAGACCACAGTACCACGACGCATAGACTACCGAACACCATTAAACGTGAACTCTTAAAAAATATTCAGTCACATTTCAGTTTTATAAACACACTCTCATTGATTGCACTAGAAAATCTTGACTGGCCAATAAAAATCTAAAGAACAGAGAAAAAAGGGATTAACTTCCGATGTGGGCAGGCAGATTTGGGATCTGAAAATATGAAGTTGCTATCGAGCATGTTGATGTTATACAACCTGGGGTAAATTGTTATAGGCCCAATGACTGTCAAATTGCACACAATATTCTATTGAACACTGCTCTGGTATAATTATATACTGAGACGTTATAAGACACCTTGTTGTAATTGTTACCTATCTTCTTGTTAATGGATATATTAAGTTGCAAATGCAGTTTTCACTGATTGCATTTATCCTTCTTGAGCATTCATCCTTTTTTGCTGTTTGTTTGTTGATATATATGAATGAAGTTTTACCAATGTAAGCTGTATTTTTTAGGCTCATGATTTCTTTATTTCACTATGAATAAAGCTCCTCAATGGAGTGAAAGATATTTAAACGAAGAAAGCATGCAGCATTTGGACTGAAATGTCATGTATATGCTGGCTATTTTGTGTAATCTTCATGAAATGCGGCATAATATCTGCCTGATTTGGTCCATGAATTTTCCACATGAATAATGATTGCTATTTTTTCTGATAGTTTGACTGCAATTTTTTTCTGCTATAAATATTGTTTTCATAATCATTCTTCACATTTATCTCCAACCAAGATGCCCTCCACATCCAACATTGAGTAACAATAGGGTTGAAACCTCCGAATCACATAGCAGCATTTGCTTAGACGGGCAATCGGTCATATGTTCATACCTTGTGAAGCAAATATTATAGTGTAAAATTGCAGCCTTGAATCTACAGTTCTCAGTCAAACCACCTAAAACTAGTAAAGTACTGGGATTGGCGAAACTTTGAGGTCATAGTTTCAAACTTAAACTAGTAAAGTACTGGGAGTATGTCATGTTCATTTCTTCAATACATTCATATGCTTGAGTTAGAGATATATCCCCATTTGCAAATTATTGAAGCCATTGTTGGTCTGATGGCAGGGACCAATGCAGATTGAGATTACAGAAGAATCCTTGTTCCCGTTCGCCTCAGAAATGACCCAGGCCTGCTCAGTTTCTGATGCTTGGTTGCTGCTGCAGAGGGACAGCCCTCTTAGTTCGGCTCATTGACATGCTGACCTCTCATTTGAATGCTACCAAATTGTCTCCTTGATTTTGAAGAAGGATAAAGTTAGGTCATAAGGCTTTGATTTTGGCAGATATAAATGTATTAATCTTCACTGTATTACAAAGCATAATGACCTTTTTCGTTGTGAATTCGAATTATTCTAATTAGTATTCTAATTTTATATTTTGTTTCAAATTATCTCTTAAAAGTTCAGAATTCGAAATTGTGGAATGTTTCCTTCTGCTCACAGGGAGTTTGGTCCATGTACAGGGGAAATTTTGGCAAATTTTTTTTCCCCTTCAAATTTCAACATCGCCCATGCAAATTGAGTCACCTTGCCATTATCGTCTGGTCCATGCAGTGCCCCGCATGTTCACATTGTGATGCCTAACCTTGTATGGAAATTATCTGGTTTCCTTATTCGTTCTGTTTCTTACCAAATTCCATTTTCATGGTAACTTAACACAAAACCTATACATAATCGAAATTCCTACATTTACGCACGGAATCTTATTGTTAACGCACAAGTGCATGTTTCTTGTTATTATTGTAACTTACGTAACTTTGTTAGGATTAGTATGTTTTCGCTACCCTTGCTGTTGTATATGAACATGCAAATTTAAACTAAAACATGCATAAAAAACAAAAAAAGTGCATTATATGTGTAATTTAATAAGTCTGAGGCGATTACTTGTGTTACAAAAGTCGTTTCACTTACTAAGATAACGAAACCTAATTATAGTTCAAGCGAAGACATGGTTTGAACGAAGTCGTTTCTGTAGAAAACGAATTCCCCGATTTCGTTTTCATTGCCAACGTTTTTCCTAAATTACTTTCTCCAGAGAACGAATTAATGTAATTCGTTTCCTTCATAACATATTTCGCCGACTTCGTTTTCTCACGCAAAACGCTTCTACGACATGAAGTCATCTTTTCTACGGATTGTAATTTCGAATTCAATTTTACATATTACATGACTCTTTTTCCATCTTCTTTCCTCCAAGTACAATCATATTTCTTCTTTTCATAACGCTATTATACAATGCACTTGTTTTCTACTAGTAAATTATTAACTAACAGTATATCGCTTATTTCATAAATACGAATATTTCATTGAATTGATTTTCTACTAAAATTACAGGTCTATTTCCCCACATTCGTTTTCCATGAATACTAATTTTCGTAATAAATCTTTAAAAAAAATATTTCTCTGGAAAACAAATTTGGTTGATTCATTTATAGAAAAAACGAAACTACCAAATTCCTAAACCCTGCAACTAGAGTTTTGAAAAAACTCCATAAGTACTAAAAACGACTTTGGCGCATTCGTGTCTCGGGAAAACCGACATCGGTCTAATGTTATTTCTTTTTAAGCGAAAGGAATTTATGAGTTTTGTTTTTAATGGAATTCATTATTTTTTAAACATAAATGTGTGACTAAAATTTTTACATATAAATAAATTCCCCAAATTCATTTATACGAAGATTTTATGTATTTCAAAAAACGCCGTAAATTACTTCTTCTAAACTTTTATTGAATTACAAATTAAAATTTCAATTATATAATTATATTTTGCCTTTTTTTAATATTTTTATAACAACTCAAAAACTATTTACGGCGGTTCGATTCACTTAAAATAATAATTTAATTTTTACAAAATTCGTTTACATATAATTATTTTTATTCATTTTAAAAACCATTGCAGTGGAATTAGTTTCTTAATGAATTTAATAAAAAAAAAAGGAAAAATTTAATTATGGAATTCATTTATTAAAGCAAAAAAAAAAAAGAAAAATTGTTTTGAAGAAAACGAATTCACGGAATTCGTTTTCTTTTGAAAACGAATTCCGTGAATTCGTTTTCTTCAAAACAATTTTTCTTTTTTTTTTTTTTGGTTTTTTCGGTTGAAAACGAAGTTGGGAGATTCGTTTTCAACTGAAAACGAATCTCCCAACTTCGTTTTCAATAGTTCGGAAATTTCAATTTTTTTTTGCTTATTTTGGTAATTTTTTCCCCCAAAATGAATATTAAGGTAAAAAAATCTTGTGAGATGGTTCCAAACAAATTTATAAGTTTGGGCCCACCAAATTTACCCCAAAAACAGGTTTTGAAGTCTATGCCACACGGGCCCATAGCCTTTGCAAAATCTTCCAATGTTTACTGTACGATATTGATGATTATTATTTGAATATTGTATCCTTTTATTGAATAATATGAGTACTTGGGTTTATTTTAGCTTTTGTGAGATAATAAAAAGTATTACGAATTCAATTTTATGTGTGGTATGGAACTTCAAGAGATTCTAATTTACGTTAATTGAACAAAATATTATTAAGGATGCATTTTCTTTTTATTTTTATAAGAATTATCTGTTAGACAAAATTGTATGAAACAATTTATTAAAAAATACCTGTAGTTTAATGTTAGCTATATACATATACCATAACTTCGGAGATTGGATTCGTTAATCACATAAGAAATTACTAGGGTGTGTTTGGCACGATAAAATCGGCCATTTTATATCCAAAGTAGACGAGTTATTCACTAAAAGAATTTTAATTTACCTTTTAGAATATAAAATAATTTAAATTGTCATATTTGTTTAATTAGTTAAGGGTATTTTTGTCCAAAAATATAATGTTTAATAGAGGAGGGTTATAAAAGTTATTGCATTACATATAAAACTTTGACTTATGGTCATGGGGGGCAAAAGACGTATTAAAAGGACACAAGAGGGCAAATGTCAAACTCCCCTATAAACACATGGGGGTTTATAATATTAACGCCAAAAAAATATCTTACCATTTAAATAGCGGTTGTACCTGCTATTAGATCGGGTAAAACCAATGTTAAGAACCTGCCAAAACAATAAAGACCGGTTTTACCCAGCATTAGAGCGGGTAAAACCGATCGGGCTCTGGGGTTCAAAAAAAAAAATTTTTTCTCAATTTCCAAAGGAAAGGTTTTGGACTTGTTAGGCAACCTGGGAGTATAAATAGACTCCCTTTTGTTCTCATAATTCAACACAACACTATAATTAAGAATCAAGGAGGGAGAGAAAATGATGAGGATATCCAAGGCTAAAACAACACAAGTTATGAGTCAGAATCTACAAAACCAACCAAAGTCAAATGCCCTTAAAGAGAATGAAATGAAGGTTACAAGAATCACTCTACTCTCCATCACTGAAGAAATGGTGACTCCTAAACTTTCAACGTAGGGAAATGGACATTTTACAAATCTTGAAGAATTTTGGAAATGAAATGTTTTTGAGCTTCCAAAATGATTCCGGAAGTTTCCAGAAGATTCCAAAAACTTCCAACATCATCATCATCATGTGACATCTATTTGTGCCGAATCCATCAAGTCCAATTCACCTACAATTCGGCCAAGCCCAAGCCCAAAGAGAAGCAACCCACACGCTAGGGTTAGGGTTAGATGAGAATTAAGGTTTTGTGCATGTTACATAATTCTCTTCATAGTTTATTTCCTTCTTTTAATTTTCAAATTTTGGAGATATTCCTTTTCTCCTTATTTTTGATTTTTGTTAACGTTACTTAATCTCGTGATTAAGTTTCCCTTTCTTTTCCCTTTTGATTTTCGGCAATGACTTACCTCTTTGTGCAGCCAATTTTCCTTGTTTCCAAAGCTTAGGTCCTTTAAGTTTTTGGCAAGAAATAAATCACTTGATTGATTTCCAATTTTTGGTATTTCGTTGTTTTACTTCCTGGTAATTTCATGCACCCTATACCTATAAATAGGGCTACTCAATTCATTGTTATGCAGTTGATTAAAGATATTAAAGTTAGTTTATACTTATTTTAATCACTCACTTTTATTTGGCTTAAGTAATTTGCATGCTTGTTAATTACTAAAAGTATAGAAACTATAGGCTATTAAATAATTGCTCTGTCTAATGCATGCTTTGTTTCAATTCTATTATTCTTCACTTAGTTCGAATTGCGTGTTTAATTTAACTTGTTAAATTAGTAGTCTGCCGAATACAAGGGTAAGGATTCTAATTTTTAAAGAGCGTCGTTTTGCAATCAGACTTTCCTTGGAAAGTTGTGCATCGAGTTCTTCTATTTCAAACCAATTGGAATAGGGGTTCACATCAGAAAATGAGAGAAAGAAGAACTAAAGAAAGAAGAAGAGAAGGAAGGAAAGGCTAAGGAAGGACGAGTTTTGGAGCAAGAATTTGGATTCCACACCATGGCTTTCGTTCTAGGAAGCCTCGGGAACGTAGAGGTAATGAGGTTTACCTTTGTATTACATTAAAATCTAATGAAATGATGCATGAAAATAGAAATTTGAAGTTTTAGGTTTTCTTAAGATTTTGATTCGAATATTTAAGTTTTAACATTAATTATGTATAATGCATTGTTAGAAATGTTGCATGAGTATTGTAGAAACAATTTTTAGTAAAAAGAACCAAAGAAAAACATGTTTTATAGCCATTTTAATCGAAACCTGAAGCTAAAGTTTGAAGAAAACGTTTTCTGGGCAAAGAAAGGTTTTAACCGATCCGAAGATGGGTAAGACCAATTTTATTGGCTCAATAAAGTAGGTAATAACTGACATCAGAGAGGGTAAAACCTATATAAGAAAGTTAGAATTTGGCATGATCGGTTTTTGCAGTCTTAAAGAAGGGAAAAATCGAGTTTCTTGGCAAAGGCTCAAGAAACTCGGTTATAACCGACTTGAGAGCGGGCAAAACTACATTTGGAATTTCTGGAAAATTTTGATCGGTTTTTACTAATCCAGAAGCAGGTAAAACCGATCTCAGGATCTAAAGAAGGATTTTGAGTGGTTTCAACCGACCTGAAGGCGAGTAAAACCAATCTTCAAGCTGGAGAAAAAGTTTGATCGATTTTTTCTGATCTTTTTGCTGATAAAACCGATCTGTAAGCTGGACCAAAGGATTGATCGATTTTTCCCACTCTTTGTGCGGGTAAAATCGATATTTTCGTAAAAACATGAATTATTACCAAATTACCTTTAAACCTTGATAATCCTTTTAATTAGTTAAAATCTTTTTACTTAAGAATTTAATTAGGATTTAAAGGCACTTGGGATTGTAGAAATTTAAAATTGGAATTCTTATAACCTTAGGAAATCAGAATTTATTTGGAATAGGGATAGAAACTGAAACTCCCAAAATTTATAAATTGCAGATCATTGGGAAAGTAGTGAGCATACATCTTTGGACCGAGGTGAGTTACCTCATTGAAAAGGATGAAGCGTTTTAATATGTAATTAATTGAATTATTGGATTGCATCATGCATATGCCAAGTGTTAGGAGTTCATCCTCATATGATATATGAAATGTATCATGTTGAACTGCTCTGTGCACTTGATTATGTTATAAAATATGAACAACCGGGTGTATCTACTTTGCACACTGGATTATCTGTATACCAATTCTATTTCATTATGAGTCTGTGTTGAGTCAGGAATTCACAATGTGCGGAATGATTCGCGAGCCAGCTTGGGCTTGGGTTTGGGCTTGGTCGTTGGGTCATTCTCGTTGGTCAGTAGTTTTGAACTGCTTTTATACTTGGACCGTTAGTTGTTCATGGTTCATTTAGAACTTTGACAACTACCTGCTATACTGATTATGTATCCTTCTATATGTGCTTTGCATTTGCGTAATGTCTGCTCTCTGTTAGGATTATCTGAACATGCATGCATGGGTAATATGAAACTCGGTAAATATTTGTTAAACGGTGCTGCTTCACTGAGCATGGCCTCATTTTTTCTTCTTCTTGTTTTGTTACCTGTTTTCAATGAAATTGTTATAAATAGGTTGTACGTGGATGACCGTGATCATTATCGGTATTTGGACGGCCTGAACCATTATACTAGCTGGCAAGGAAGTTGACTTGGATAATTTTCCTTTGTAATCAGCCCTACTTAAGGGTGGTACATGTAAGGATTTCGTTTTTGAAATTTTAGATTTCTTTATGTTCTGTTCTGCATCTGAGTCCTCGTGCGAACCGAGTAGGCATCCAGTTAGCCAATCCCTTGTATGCGGCGTGGTGAGACTGGGGTGTCACAATTAACGTGAGAATTATGTAGAGAAAAAGGTTTAACATAAAAAGTTTTTTAAAATGACAATTCACCGTCTTCTTAATCTGTGTAGTTTTTACTTAGATAAAACTTTTTAGAGAATAAAGTAAGTATTTTCTTTTTTTTTACTCTCACATTCCCAAGGTTTGAACCCATTATCTCAGAGTTACAAGACTCTCTCATTATCGCCCCAAATCCTCCCCCAAGCAAATACTTTACACTAGGAAGCTTATGGAAAAGGGAGTCCTACTAGTTTTGCGTATTAATACTACAAATTCTAACATACGAGAGATTATTCGATGGATTCACTGCACCACGTAAGATAGTGAAGCCAAATACATTAAAATAAGAGGGTACTATTTTGGGAGAAATTAGATGTACATGTAGAAAACCAATGAATAAATAGAAATATGAGGCTATGCTCTTTTCCATTCCATTCCATGGAAATTATCACTCTTTCCTCCAAAATATTACATAAAAAGAAACAACCTTATAATACACTCAATTCAAAATTTAAAATAAATTTTTACTCATATAAATTCAAAAAATAACATAATCATTATATATTTTTTCTTTTCTTTCTTACAAAAATCTACAAAAGAAATTTCTTTCATGCAAATATTACTTCTATAGAACTAAAATTTCCCAAATATATCAAAAAAAAATGAAACTTAAATTATTTATTTATGATAAATTTGTTGCATTATCTTTTAGGATGAAATCTATCCTACCGTAGATAAGAATATGATGGGATGGACGTTAGATTCAATCCTAAATGACTCGACGTCGACAAGGAAAATGCATCAATATGATGGGCCTGTTTGGTTTATAAGGATTCTAGTCAAGGAAAGTAATATGATTCCTTAATATTAAATTCCTCTGTTTGGAATTGATTCTAATTGATTGGGAAAGGAAAATAAATCCACGATGCAGGGAAAATAAGTATTATTTACATGGAAAAAGAATCCTTGTTATAATCTAGTATTCTTTTTCCTGGGTCACAAATTTTTAGAAAAGAGGCTCACTAACCTTACTCTTATTTATTTTTAAATATTTTATATTTCAATTAAATCAACCATAAAATTTAAAAAAACCATAAAATGAAAAAAGGAATTATATATATATATTATTTTTCTTGAAAAAGGTAAAAAATTGTCTATGTATAAAAATTGTCTAACTAATTTGTTGCAACTAATCGTCCACAATATCACAATTTACTTTAGTATATATTGTATCTAATTAAACTTTGTTTATTTTAATTTTTATACTTTTCATATATAATATTCTTTATAGTTAATCAGCTACAAAACTAAATAATATTTTAATAAAAATTAATGTATCTTATTTAAAAGTTCTAATTTCTCTTCCTTTTATATTTGGAAAAAATCGAGTGACAAATTTAATAATTCATTTTACATCAAGAAAATTTATTTTTTCAATTACTTTTTTACTCATCTGAATTCTCGCTAGACTAATAACTACATTATAGATCAATTAATAATCAAATATATAATTTTTTTAAATTTTAAATTAATTTTAGATGAGTAATTGGCATGTAATTTAGTTTTAAAGTTGTAGTTTAATTTATAATTAAATATTATTTACCTCTTATTTAGTAGGTTAATAATATTTTTATAAGAAAATCATTAACCTTAATTCGAGAAGACATTTTCGATATTTAGTTTAGTTCACGTTTAAATTTCGAAATACAATTCTTAAGCAATCCAAACTCAAAAAGGTATTCTTTTTTACTTTACTTTCCTTATCATTAAATTTTCAGAAATCATATTCCCCAAAAACTTTACTTTTTCGTGAACCAAACAGGCCCTAGGGACTTTCCATAATACAAAGTGTTCATATCAAACTATAATTCTACCAACATCTTGCCCAAAATTGCTAGAACTCTACACTAATATAAGGTACGCAAAGTATACGGCTTAAATAAATACTCAGTGCATAGGAATGAGAGAGTGCCCTACCAGTTAGTGTGCAGAGTTGGTCATCTACATATTCGGGAATTCGATTCATACCTCTCCATACCTTCGATGTAATAGATACAATAAAGGGACAAAAGTTATTTTTTCAGAAGGGTGATAACGGGGCCAAAAATAAAAATAAATTTTAATCGCTATTTTACTACTACTAACTACACTATTTTGCATTCAATCATTTTCCCCACTAATTATTCTTATACGCAGTAACGGTTTTACTAAACGCAGTAACATTCCCCTATGAAAAAATTAAAATGCCCCTGGCACAAAAAAAAAATTTTAAAAAAAGGAAAATGCGGATTACTGTTAACCGGTAGGTGAACAGTAATCCGCGAGAAAAAAAAAAAAGAAGGAACAATTTCCTCTGCTTGCGTCTATAAATAGACGCAAGCAGAGGAAATGAAATACAAGTGAGGCTAAGGAAACCCTAAATTAGCTAAATCGGATAAAACGGTTACTGCGAGTACGATCGACTAAAGGTTAGTGCCTCAAATTAATATTTGTTTCGGTACTGTTTTATTTATGACATTATTTGTTTGTTTGATTAATTTAGTTAGAGGCATACTAAATTTTAGTTATAGTTTATAATATGTCCGGATTTGTTAATTTTTTCCCCGAAAATATTAATTTTTTCTCCGGATCTTCGTAGATCCTGCAGATTGTCGCCGAAATGGAATGAAATACCGCCAGTCGCCGGCGGAATTTCAAAGAAATACCGCCGGCGACCGGCGGTATTTTCTTAAGGAATACCGCCGGCGTACCGGCGGTATTTGTCTGGGAAAATACCGCTGGACGCCGGCGGTGTTTTCCCTGAAAAATACCGACGGTGGTATTTTCCGGAGGACGGCGGGATTTATCCAGATGTTTTATGCTCGAACGGGGCGACTTTTGCGCCAATATTTTAAATTTTCTGTAACTGTAAATGTGTTCTTGTTCTTTGTATGTTAGCAATTAATTTCATATTGATACATGCGCGTTTATATGATTGCAGATGACAGAAGCATTAAAGAAATTGAAATTGAAATTAACCAAAAACAAAAGCAAAAAAGATGACAATATGCTATTGGTTGATAGAAGCACTGAGGCAACACAGTCCTCGTCTGAGGAAATAGGTGGCTAAATACATCCCACTGTATCCGAGCGGCAGAGAAAAGTGGCAGGAATAGCGCATGGCTCTTCTCGCTTATCAAATGCGAAGAGGGAAAGTAACATTGATTACCACGAAATCCCATTTGCTCCGCCATACATTGGAAATGCGGAGGAGGAGGAAGCTAGGGAAAATGCGGAAAGATTTGAGATGGACATGTCTCAGTCGCAGGGGTACATGGGAGGGAACTCGGAGCGGTTGGAGGATGAAAATGAAGGGAAAAATGCATCCAACCTACGGAGGAGCGAAAAAGGCAAAAAAGTAATAGGCTCCTCGCGTAGGTCAGTGTCAGGGGCTGGGTCCAGTTCTGGCTCCAGAGGGGATGCCGGGTGGAGGGCTTACTGGCCTCTAGATAGTCCGATTGACGGTGGACCTTCAGATTCGGAGTTGTTACATAGTTTTAAAGGTCATGTTGCTTACTACGTATGGCATCGACAGGTATCGTTTTTATGCTTTATTACATATTTCTTGATATGATTTTTATTTATTTTTTATTTATGATTAATAAGTTGGGTTTTTAAAAGTGTTATTTTATTCATTCCATTACATAAGAACGTGGTGCATTGTTGTGCCATAATGGTTATAACAATCTGCAAAAGTGGGCTTTAGACGAAGGGGAAATAAAAAGTCTAGTTGACCAGTCCGGGTTGGCACATTTTGGTTGGTCTATGCATCCAGAGCTGGACTCTGCACTCCTAAGTGCCTTTGTTGAGAAATGGCAGCCGGAAACTAATTCATTCCACATGCCATTCGGAGAGATGAGTATCACTCTCCATGACGTTGCGTACATATTGCGGGTTCCGATTGGGGGATCGCCAATTGGGTGGAAAATTAAGCCGGCAGAGATGAAGGAACTGCTGTTAGAGATGTTGGGGATTCAGGAAGACCAGCTCGGGGATCGAGATTTTGCCACTGTCAAAATATCCCTCCTCCGCGAGCAATGTCTCAGTGGACAGGTGGATGCCTCCAATTCTGCCGCAGGTTATTTGCTGTGGTTAGTTGGGAACACCCTGTTCGTGGATAAGAAAAAAACCCACGTCCTTGGGCACTTCTTGCCTTACCTCCAAGATGTAGAAAGCCTAGGCGGACTTGCGTGGGTGCAGCATGTTTGGCGAACCTTTATCGCAACCTTGGTCAGGCCTCTAGAGCGGACGGTGCCTAGTTAGGCGGGTGTCTGACTTTATTACAGGTTTGTAAGAATCGTTTAAAAATTATTTCAGTCCTTATACCTGGAGAATAAAATGACTAATTTGTTTTTCAATTTTTTTAATAGAGCTGGATATACGAATACTTTCCCGCGTTTAGTCCGGCAAAGCAGAGATCCTGGGATGTTGAGTGGCCAGCATCGGCTAAGTGGCACATCGAAACCGGAAGGAATGAAATACAGACGTGCCCTGGACGGAATGAAATCCGAAGTGGCACAGCGAGCCTAACTGGGATTTGTTGAAATACAGACGTGCCCTGGACGGAATGAAATCCGAAGAGGTAATATTTCTATATCATTTAAATTTTCTTATGTTTATTATTGTAAGAGCCGACCTAGTCGATTATCCACTTACTATATTTCACATGCACTAGGTCAATTGGCTTTCTTTTGGGCCGAATCCCGTAGGAGTGCACGCAATAATCTTATACAGGGGTCTTATTCATTGCCCTGGGGTCGTAAAGCCATACATGCCTGATCGGTTCCTGCAGCAATTTGGATTCATTCAGTCGATCCCTCACACAATTTTACAGCCAAAGATCTGTTACAGGGAACCTGAAATAAAAAGGTACTCGTTCTTGTTTGATACGAATCTTAAGATCCCACAAATGTACCCCAAGAATAAGGTGTTAAGGGGGATAGGGAGGGCTCATTGGGTCGATCAGTCGTGTCCTGAGTACCTCGAGTACTTTCTTCCGCGGACGCACGTTCGTGTTAGTCCCAACGACATGGACGCGGATGAGCCACTGGACCCGAACCAGCTATCTGCGGTTGCGGTAAGAACTACAAATTTATGTTTTTTTTCTGTTCATTAATTATATAATTGCGTCAATCTTTTTAACTATATTTCGATATTTTTTTCAAACGCAGCGCTTGCAATATATAGCAAGTAAAATGTATTATGCTCATCCCCAAAACCGGGATACCATCCCAAGTGACGTGAGGGAGAGTGCTATAGAGGAGGTGGCTCGCTATTTTGAGGATTTGATGCCGGCACTGTAGTACATTTAGGCAGAGTCCCATGTGCATGTAATAATTATTTTTAATCTCTTTTTCAATGCAATGTATATGGAGATACCGTAATCGGGATGATGTATAGATATTTTATTTAAATTCAGTACTGATAAAATGTATTACACCAACATTCTGAAGATGAGGATCTTATCTTTCGAACATAAAATCAAATAAATTGTTGTTAACGTTAAGCTGTTGAAAAGAAAAAATATCGTATACTAATACTCAGCAGTCGCTTTATTCAGGAATGCACCTAATTTTCCATCCAAACGAGATTTCCAAAGCTGCATTTGTTCTGAAGCCCGCCTACTCCACGTCGGATAGATTGGGGGTAGCAAGACCTCCCCTGTCGTTAACAAAGCAATGAAATTATTTTGTCTTATTAACCCCATATTGATAAAATTGCTCGGATCAGTAGAGACGCCGCCCCCTTGCCACAGGAGCGGAAGAAAAGTATTACTCTGCTAGGCATATAATGTAACCACTCTCTGGTACTTCGTTGCGACAAGTATTTCCAGAAGATGAGAATCAAACCAGAAATCCTCTTTTGTCGGAACTACATACCAATCTAGCAGTCTGAATGCTAAATCGTAATCGATTGCCCCAAGAACGAATCGCCAAAAAGTAGCTTCATCCCAGAGTTATTGGTGCAGGTCTCTACGCACTTGGTGCCACTGCGCCTGATCTGCATCGTGTTCGAAATAGGCAATTACCCTAAAACCACAATGTCCATCGGGCACTACATTAACGTGCCCGGTAATTTATTAGAACACGAACTGCTTTAGAAATACGGGAAGGTCATAAGGCCTCACAACCCTTCGTCTTCTCTGCCCGCCTGTGGATCGCCGACCTGCGAGTGTAAAGCATATTAAATTGAGTATGTGTATATGTATTTAACAACAATGACATGTTAAAATTAAATATATATATTCGTATCTCGTTGTAGCGCATTCCTTTCGGCATGCTCGAACCCTGATAGATCTCGTTGATTTGAATTGTGTATGGGACGTCCCCTGTGTGGCCTACTAACCGGCTTCGATAAATCAACAGTTTTCGGATAAAGAGTCGAATGCACAACACCCATGACCCTGTATATCTCAGTGCTCGAACGCGACATGACATCCACAAACATTTCATGCAGTCGCCCTTCAGCGGTTTGCCTCTCCTCCTGAGTTTCTGGAATATCAGTATCTCCCAAATGCAGCGTCTTCCAGAAGGCGTCTACGTCGATATGATCAATTGGTTGGTACACGTGCACCAAATGTTGCATCTCGCATGCACATGGCAGACGCAACTTGTTCGGAGTTCGCAACCACAAAGCGCACCATCGTCCCCGATAAGGCCAACTCTTTTTGTATATTCGTCATCCAACATTGTAATACCAGCGAACGACATTCTACCGTTCAAACGACTATACAGTAGGTAGTCGCTCTTCCAGTATGTTTTGTTGCGCGAAGCTTCCATTTTAGTCCGAATTTCATCGAGGTGCAACCCTATCATAATATGAATGTCGTGACAAATACTTGGGAACGCCTTTCTATCCGTACCAATAGCCTTCTTCACCTGTGCATGTGCACTCTCAACTCTGAAAGACAATTAACATTAAAATTCTTCATAGAACATAAATCCTTATATAAAACATCGCGTAATTATACAATGTACAAATCATAAATGAAATCAATAAATAACTTACATGTTCGTTGCGTGCTCTCCGTAATGTTTTATACTTTTCGTCCAGCAAGACACAAACTTCTCCTTGTGGGGATCCAACCATGTCTTCTTCAAGTACGGAATAACATTTCTGAATCTTGATTTATTCTCATATTTGGCATCAATATATTCCACAGCTTCCGTGAACTGTTCATATGTCAGGGCTTTCACCACTTGCCCCCAACGATATAGAAAGACATCCGTTGTAGTTTTGTCGTTCCCAGCTGACACTACATGTTTCTTGACATCCATTTCAATGTGTCTCCTACAAAGTAGCTGGGTAGCATGTGAGAATACTAGTTCCACAACATTCAGTAATGTGGTCTCTCAATCAGTCATGACCACGTGGGGGAATTTGTTTTCCTCGAATAAAGTGCTCAATTGCGCCAATCCCTTGTAACAACTCGGAGTAGTCTCATCCCTCAGGAAAATGAACGCGATATGAACATACTGAGCTGTAGGTACATAAGCTACAATTTGCAGCAGAGGCATGTCATACCTGTTTGTCTTATACGTTGTATTCATAAACAAAACGTACGGAAACAGAACAAGTAGACGACGCGCCTTCATGTGCGCAAAGAAGATGTAGCCCACTACATTACTTCCGTCATCGCCTGAGTACGCATAGAAGTATTCGTGATCATGCAGAAGTTTGAAGAAATACTACATGTTAGTCATACCTCCCCTCGCATCCCTTTTACTTTTTGCTGATTCGTTGTAAACCTGTCTTATGTGGTTGACATTTTTCGGATCATCTGAGCGCAATTGGGCCAATATATGCTTCGACCTGATGTTAATACTGGACATTTCTACAATCTTCTTCTTCTCCGCATCTGTTAAACGTGTCTGCACTGAATGCCAATTTCGCACTTCTTCTAATTCATGATTGTGCGTACCGTTTCTGACCTCTAACGTCCACTTTCACCCATCAATTTCTCGTCCCTTAAGGTGAAATGGACAGTTTGTCATCTTGCTGCTTGTATTGCTCTGTCTGCTTCTCCCTTCCGGTATGGGTGCCTTCTCCCTAACTTTTCCTGATCTATCGCACCCTATCTCAACTCTATATTTTCTCCCTCTTGTTAGGAACAGCCCCAACATTTTCGAAGAGGAAGTAATTTTTTCCGTCATATTATTTTCAGCTGCTCGTGCTTTAACCCATGCAATCATACCTTCCTTACTGATGAACTCTTCGGTCGTCTGAAATACTTCGGTGTGGTCAGCATAAATGTCATCACTCTTAACGCGAAAATCCTTTTAACATCAAAAACCCTAGTTCAGCATACTTAAACACAAAAATTTAGATTCAGCAAATACATTGCGCAATTATACTGTCGGCTAGAGCCAAAGTTTTGACACAATTATGATTAGCATAGGTTGGATGGATATTGCGACTGTCCCGGGGTTTTCGCCCGGGAAAATAACCAGAAATACGGCCGGCTGCCGCCACTGTTTTTTTGGCCGGAAATACCGCCGCCGGCCGGCGGTATTTCCGGCAAAAATACCGCGGCCGGCGATATTTCGGGAATTTTGGACGGAGAAACAGTCTCCCCGTCCTAAATGTTGCAGAACCGGCAAAAAACGTCCGGATAATCGCAGATCCGGGAAAAAAATTCCCCCGAAAATTAAAATGAAGGGGTATATAGATAATTTATGCAAACTACTATAAAGTAAAAAAATAAATATAGTGTTACTTACAATGTAATATGGATCGTACTCAGGTATACCGGCCATATTTGAATAAATGTGTCAGTGACGAAATGAAAAACAAGTGTTTCTGCAGTTTAATGTAAATGGAAAACAACTAACTCTAAAGGTTGAAAAAATATAATGAATTTGGTACCTTACTTATAGGTGAAAAAATGAAAAAAAAAAAAATTTAATCATAAAAGGCAATTCGGACTTTTACAGGGGAATGTTACTGCGTTTAGTAAAACCGTTACTGCATTTAGTATGCCTCAAACTATAAACTTGTACAAAAGGTTCCTAACATAATTAGAAAGTGATTCTGACATCCGGATTTAGTCAAGTTGAGACAAGACTCATCAAATGAATAAATTAAACTCCGACTTCTGAATGACACGTCACATACTATCGCTTAAACGATAACTTGTGAAGATTGAAGAAACTACGGCTCAGCATGGTATGCCTTTTCAAAGGTATTTTAGATTTTAAAATTATTAAAGTTATATTGGAAATGTAAAAAGGTATTTGAAAAATGTAAAAAAGTATTTAGAAAATGTAAAAAAAGTATATTAAAATTGATAAAAAATTATTATAAAATGAAAGTCAGAGTGAAATGAGATGAAAATTTTTGTTGCCATAAAGGGCCTACATATGTCACTTAGTATTTTGCAGTCAACGATTGTCTTTGTCGGTGCTAATAATTAATTCAAGCAAGCTACTCACTATGACACGAATTAAATAACTTGCAGAGCCAAATTTTTTGACTAATTTGGATGTCAGAGAAATATAGAAAAGTCGCCACATTTAATAAATGCATGGTTGATGGTTAGATTCGATGTCACAATATTATCGGCGAAGACTTTTCAAATGCCAAATGGACATCGAAGATGTACTTCGTTTCGAGACGGTTGTTTGAAAATTTGGCTAACTGCATTTACCTCTCCGATATTTGGTCAAATTATAGATATTTTTTTTTTAGTTTTAAAAATTACAAATACTTTGTGATTTAGTAATAATTATAAAATTGATCTTTCTATTATTAATGGTTGAAAACAAATAAAAACTTTTCCGAATAAGTTCATGATCGTCTTAATAAAAAGAGTGAAGTGCATTTTTGGTCACGGAACTTTGGCAAAATTACAGAAATGATCACATAACTTTGAGAACTTGATTTTTAGTCACGTAATTTCTAAAATAGTTAATAATAAAAATAAGCCCTTAAAAAAACAGCAATAAAAGCAGCAATAATATTTACCATCTTTTCATAATTCATTGGTGATTATCAATGACTTTACCATTAAAAGCAGCAATAATAATAAGGCTTACAAAAAATTAGAACTTACCGTTAACTGAAAAATAATAATGTTAATGTTAACTGGGAGATAACAAGCAAAGTAATGTTACTTTGCTTGTTACTGGGACGTTACTTTGCTTGTTATTGGGTGATAACAAACAAAGTAACTTTACTTTGCTTTTACTTTGCTTGTTACTGGGAGATAACAAGCAAAGTAACGTTACTTTGCTTGTTATCTCCCAGTAGACATTAACATTATTATCTCTTAGTTAACGGTAAGTTTTAATCTTTTTTTAGGATTATTATTATTGCTGCTTTTAATGGTAAAGTTATTGATAAAATGTAAATATTATTGCTGTTTTTATTCCTTTTTTTTAAGGGCTTATTTTTATTGTTGACTATTTTACCTCTGTCTAAAAGCCTCTGTTAGGGACTTCACGGTGGGGGTTAACAGAGTGACTATTTTTGCACAATTTTAGAAGTTACGTGACTAAAAATCAATTTATCAAAGTTATATGATCATTTCTGCAATTTTGCCACAGTTCTGTGACCAAAAATGTAGTTCACTATAATAAAAATTCAGCTCGAAATCATTTATTCAATGAATTAATGAACATAAATGAAACTTTATACTCGATTATTAATGAACAATCACTGTTTCAGTACTTCAAATTTCGGCGTGGCTCAACTCAATATCTCCCTTACTTTTAATGCAAAAGTTAAACACAAAACAAACAATTTTTGAATAGTTCAAGAAGATATCTGTAAATTTCAAAACTACAATAATTTGTAATTTACCAAACGTCGGGGTGATAAAATAATTCTCCTTTTAAAATTAATTTTGAGGATTTTTTTACCTTAATATTAACTTTTGGGGCATAAAATTACCAAAACAAACAAAAAAAAATTAAAATTCCCAAACTATAGAAAACGAAGTTGGGGGATTCATTTTCATTTGAAAACGAATCTCCCAACTTCGTTTTCTTCAAAACTAAACAAAAAAAAAAAAATTCTTGAAGAAAACGAATGCATGGAATTCGTTTTCAAAAGAAAACGAATTCCATGCATTAATTCGTTTTCTTTTGAAAACGAATTCCATACATTCGTTTTCCTTCTTTTTTGTTTTTTAGTAATTGCATTAATAAACGAATTCCATAATTAATTTTTTCTTTTTTTGTTTTTTATTAATTTCATTGAGAAACGAATTCCACTAAAATGATTTTTAAAACAAATAAAAATAATTATATTTAAACGAATTTTAAAAAAATTAAATAATTATTTTCATTGAAAACGGTTCACCAACATGTTTCTAAGTTTTTATTCATTTTTAAAAAATAAATATTATTTAATGAAAAACAAATTTTAGGGTTTTCGAAACGAACCCCCGTAAATCGTTTTTGAGTTGTTATAAAAAATAAAAAAAGGCAAAACATAATTATATAACTGAAATTTTAATTTGTAATTCAATAAAATTTTAGAAGAAGTAATTTACGGCATTTTTTAAAATACATAAAATCTCCGTATAAATGAATTTGGGGAATTTATTTATCTTTAAAAATTTAGTCACACATTTATGTTTTAAAAATAATTAATTCCATTAAAAATAAAACTCATAAATTCGTTTCTCTCAAAGAGAAATAACATTAGACCGATATTAATGTTTCCATTTTTAATTGTTTTTAGTTTAAATGAGCTTGCATAGGGAATACTAGTGGGATTAGGCAGGCGCGATAATATAAAAAATGGAGAGAATAAAGAAGACAAAGGTAATTGACCACCATTTCAAAAAATGCCGTAAATTACTTCCTCTAAAATTTTATTAAATTACAATTTAAAATTTCAGTTATATAATTATATTTTGCTTTTTTTCATAACAACTCAAAAATGAATTATGGGGGTTCTTTTGAATTAATGAAATTAATAAAAAACAAAAAAGGAAAAAATTAATTTGAAATTAATAAAAAAAAAAGAAGGAAGGAATTCGTTTCCAAAGAAAACGAATTCATCCAAAGAAAACAAATTCCATGAATTCGTTTTCTTCCATTTTTTTTTTATTTTTCTTAATTTTTTTTTTGTTATTCTTGAAGGAAACGAAGTTGGGAGATTCTTTTTATATTTTGGGAATGAAAAAAAAAAAAGGGTCTATTTTGGTAATTTTTGGCCCCAATATAAAAATTGGGGGAAAAAACCCTTAATTTTAAAGATGAATTTTAAAATATTTAAAATTTGAAATGATCTATTAAAAACTATTAAAGAAAACAAAACAAAGGTCGGAGAACAGTATCAGAACACGACTTGTGATTTCTACGTTGGGGTTTGGGTGTACCGTGGACGTGTACTTCTGTAGATATATATAAATAAAAATTACAAGCGATTGGAGAGGAAAAAGATAGAAATATCTTACCTTAATAAGAGTTTATGCTCGTCTTGTGAATGAGTCTCGTGTCTAACTGTCTCATGTCCGATATTTCAGCATGCAAATTTAATACACAATACATCAAAGGCAACTCGATCCGCAATATTTCAACAGTTAAACTTATAATCGCGATACATCAACAATTGAATTCGATGCACTAGAGAATAAATTCGATACACGATAATTCAACGACTAAAATCATAACCACTAGCGGAGGCAGATTTTTTTTTTAGAGAGAAAATTCACATAGCGCATTAATACAAACAAAGTAAAATATATTCAAATAAATATGCATAAAAAGGTCCACAAGTCACACAACTTCAACGTGCAACACACAAATTCTTAAAATTGTGTTAGTGCTAGTATATGAATTTATATGGACCGAAACACTACACACAACACTCAACATTCACTATAATCATATATGTATATATAAGTACCTAGGCTGGTCAGTGGGGACCCGGGCCCTAGGTACTCCCACCCTAGCTCCGCCAGTACTCATAACCACATTATATCATAATCAAAACTCGATATATCAAATGCTAAAGTTGATATATGCAATACTTAATTCAACAGCTTAACTTGATAGCGATAATTTTGTAGCTAAATTTGATATAACAAATGATAAATTCGAAACAAGTGATACTTTAATAGGTATTTTTATAACATAATGACGATATGTCAAAGTCTTACTCAATAGACATGCACGGTCAAACTGTCTTACACACCATGTACCAATTTTTATATGTTTTTTATCTTGCTCTACTGGCCATCTAAAGTTCTTGTTTGCGTGTAACCTTTCTGGTATGTATTCTACTAAAAGGTAGTTTTCTACTTTGTTTCTAATACTTTCATTATTTGTTCTTTCTAACTTTCATTAGTTGTTCCGACGTTACCAAAATTGGGGGAACTGGTGTTGTCCGTCCCTAAGCGTTGGTTGTGGTCCCAGAGGAACTACTGGTTCTGGAACCACCACTATCGCATTCTTTCCTTTGCAGATTCGCTCTGCATCTACACAAGCTCTTTCCTGGTTCTCATGGCACGCCTCATAATGGGCGAGGATTTCCTCCAGCTTTCTCTGTCGCTCAACACTGACCACCCCTTTCGGCGATTGAGATGCAGTCCTACATTTTTCCATCACATGGCTTTTCGTTCATGAATTTCCACAGACGGTGCCAATTATTGTGTCAGTAATGAACGCCAACTTCCCTGGATCCGTTTCCTTTGGTTTCCTGCGACCTGGAGCTAACTCTTGGGTTCAACTCCGGTGATCAACTTAGATAAGAACAAGAATAATTATCAGAGATTAATCCAATGAAAATGAATTACTTTTCTAATAGCTAATCGTTCTCTATTTATAGGTTAGAGTGATAGCCTCCTAGGGATGGATATCCAAGTTGGTTGCTCTTGAAGTCGGCCAAAATTCAGCAGATATATTCCGTTTGGACCAATCAATGAACTCGACCAAAGTTCAACAGATATATTCCTTGTCAGCTGTTTTTAACTGTTCTCTTCATAGCCGATTCGTTTTATCCAGATATAGCCGCCAATCTAATCCTTACATGCGTCCTCTTCCAAAAACACCTAAGTGGAACTTGGTCGTGGGCTAAAAGGCGATTGGGCCTTTAGCGTGGAGTGGGCTGCACCGATATCAGCCCTGAGGCCAAGTCAGCAGCACATGTTTAACAAGTTCAAAAATGCAATTCAACTTTACGTGTTTGGTTTCTAATATCATATTCATATAGTATATATAACATAAAATGCTATGAATCCGATTACAATCTATGATAGTTTTTCCATTCTAATACAAAACTTTATAAATATTAGTAGTTTAATATCTTTTTCTCTCCAATTTGGCCTTAGGTTGCTCTTAAACTGCTCCCATTTGTTCCTTCATCCTCCTCCAACTCATGCACTAGCTACGCTTTGTTCTCTTGTGGCAATTTTCCAAGAATCATCACTTTTTTTTTTCCAAAACTTTACACAAATAAACAACTTCACTTTTTCAACAATTCAAAATTAAAATTTTAAAATTCCCTCTAAATACCTACTCACATAAATTCAAAAAATAACACAATCATTACACTTTTTTATCTCTCAACTACACAATTTTCCAAAAAGAACTTCCCTCCAAAAAATTTCCAACAATAAACTTTCCTCTAACAAAATTTTTCTTACACAAGTCATAAGAGAACAGAGCCTTAGGTTGCTCTGGAATCATTTCCATATTCTTTCATTCCTCTTAGGCCAAGCTGAGAAATGGGGCATAGAGAGCAACCTAAGGCCAAACACAGGAGGAAGAGTTAAACCTTAAAAAACCCGTGAATGAACATGAAAAGCCAACTTTTCTAAGGCTTTCATCATCGGCCTTTCAGGTTCATTCACAAACCTTTTTTTGTTCAACTCTTCTTCCCATTGGCCTTAAGGTTCTCTCAATGCCCCATTCACCAGTTTAGCTTTAGGGCTGTTTGCCACACTTTCGTATTTTTCAGAACTAGAGAAGTGTATCGTTATAGTAGGATGATAGAAGAATGACAGTAAAACCGTGCCTAGGCAACCTCAGCGCGAGGCAGTGATTTTTCCACCCACTGCACCCACCCACTTTACAATTAACCGGGCAAATATATAGTGATAAACTCCGGAGAACTTAAAACAGTGACGGTTCTAAACTCTATTTTCTCTAAATTTTCAATCAACACAAATCACCAATCTGTCCAAATATATGCAAAATGGATAAGAGGAAAAAAACTAAACTATACCCTATAAGATACTCCTCCGATCCAAAATAAGTGTTATTTTAGAGGGAGTTAAAATCTTCAAAAAAAGTGACGTTTTAGAAAAAAACATAAAATATTTCCTAATTTGCCCTTGTCTTAACTTATCTTCCTAGAGTTTGTGATTATCTTAAATACTAAATATTAGTACAATTGGATTATAACTTCTAGACTCCTTGTAGTATCATATTACACTAACTAGGGATTTATTTGTCATTTAAATAAATTTTTAATAGATTTTTAATTTGTCTGAAAACCTCTAAAATGACACTTATTTTGGATCGAATGGAGTATAAAAATAAATAAATACATACTTAACACATAAAACACCAAACCGATTTTCACTACAGGGAATTCATCGCACAATGAAGAACAGTACATATTCAAACATAGCTTTAAAAAACATATGGCATTACAACAGAAATTGTTTCTAAAATTTTAAAAAAACAAATTCAAATATAGTCTGAAAAAATATGGCATTGAAGCGTAAGCGGGTTTGATATTTTCTAGAAAAAAAACTTGTCCTTCAAAAAAAAGGTGGCCAAAAAAACAATGAAAATTTTGAAAAAAAACTAAAATAAACACAGATTTTAGATCGAATTGCACTACATGAATGCCGAATATCGATATCAACACATTAACAACGCTGACTAAAAACATGCAGTGAAAAAAAAAAGAAAACTAAAATAAAAAATATTTTAGATCAAATTGCGCTCCAGGGGTGCCGATTCGATCTAAATACATTAACATAAAAAATAAAAATAAAAACTCTAAGAACATGCAATACCCTATAAAAACGAGCAAAAAAAAAAAAAAACAAAAACAAAAAAAACAAGAAGCTCAACGAGCATAAACAAAGATCGAATTGCGCTGCAGGGTGCCAATTTGATCTAAACATAGTTTCTTAAAAATAAAAACCTAACATAAATGCAAATTTTAGATCGAATCCCACCACACGAGTGTCGATTCAATATAAACACAGTAAGCTAAGCCTGTTAGATATATAGTTATAATAGGTTTATGGTAATAGTAAGTTTATGGTAATAATAGATTTATGGTAGTAATAGGTTTAGTTTCCTTATTGGATTAGGGTAGACTAGTTCGTAGTTCTATATATACTCTTGTTTGCCATATTTGGGACGGGATGATTCAGTCGTATTGTTTAGTTGTTCTATTAAAATTATAAGTTTGATTGTTCTTCTTTTTCCCTGTTTGTTCTTCTTCTTTGACAATTCTTAACATGGTATCAGAGACAGGTTGGAAATTGGAAAACCGAAGAAGAAGAGAAAGAAAAAGAAGGAAAAATAAATAAAATTGCTGCTTCGGTTATATTGAGTTCGGGATTTGGTTCGAATAAAATTTGCAATTTACTTCAGTTTTTGATTGAGTTGTGTTTTACTTTTAGTTTGGGCCGCGGAGGATTCTTGCGATGGTGATTGGAGTTGCTGTGCATTAATTAGATAATTGAATTTGTTTTTGAACTTGGTAGACAATTTGGTTTTAAGAAATCTTAGTTTCTTGAGAGTTTTTTCAACCAAATTCAAATGGAACTACCGATTTGGATTTATCCATTTACGGTTTGGCTCTCCTTTTTCGGGTCTACCGAATTGATTTCATTCTCAAATATGGGTCAATTTTTGAGGGCAGCATATTTGAGAAATTGAGCTCTTCGTGCTGGGTTGGTAGCCGCGCATGAAGGGATGTATTGGACTGGGGAAATTATCATCGGAGCATCGAAGCTTTGAGCTCGGGCGTAGATTAAAGCTGAGACTTGGCAACGAGGGCTGGGTTATCGATTTGGGAATTCTTCTCAGATTTATCCAAGCCCTCAATGCGTTGGGAAGCTCGGATGAATTGGGTCTGAAACGGGTCTGCATCGTGGGTTTTGCGGGCTGTGAGGAATGGAGACGGTCATTACCGGTATTCAGTCTGGGTCAACGGCGATATGGCGGTTCTGTCATCGGAGCGACCTGAACTGTTTTGAGCCTATGGCGGCACTGTTCTAGAAGCGGGTTGGCTTCCGGGTAGGTCAAACTATCGGGTCGGGTCAGATGAATTGGGTTTGAAGCGGGTCTGCATCGTGGGTTTTGCGGGCCTAAGACACTACTACAAAATGGACTTTCTACGGCGGTGCTTTAATGGCGGAAAGACCAAAACCGCCATTAAAAAGAAAGTACGGACTTTCTACGGCGGCTCTATATAAAACCGCCGTAAAAAGGGGACTTTCTACGGCAGTTTTATTTCTAACCGCCGTAGAAAGTCCCATTTCTATGGCGGTTTTAGTTCCCTACTTTCTACGGCGGTTTTCAAAAACCGCCGTAAAAAGGGAACTTTCTACGGCGGTTTTATTTCTAACTGCCGTAGAAAGTCCCCTTTCTATGGCGGTTTTAGAAAAACGGCGTAGAAAGTCCCTTTCTAGACGGTTGTATTTCTAACCGCTATAATTAATAAATATGATGAATTTTACTATAAAAATTAATAAATAGTAAAATACATATTTATTATTAAATTTAAAAAAATTTGGGGGTTAATTTACAAAAATAGAAAAACTAGAAATTAATAGGAATAGAGGAACGGGCGGGAATTCACAATTACGGGCTTTCTACGGCGGATTTATTAAAACCGCTATAGAAATGGACTTTCTACGGCGGTTGTAATTAAAACTGCCATAGAAAGTTACTTTCTATGAACTTGATTTTGTTTGAATTTTAAGGGTTTCCCTTTGTTTCCATCTCCAGCCAGCCGCGGCTTCCCCCTGTTTCCATCTCCAGCAAACCGAAGCGTTCTCTCGTTGCCGACGCCCATCCTCTCTCCGTTGGTTTTTTCTCTTGTCTTCCCCTGAAGTCGTTCTTCCGGCAGCGTTGATAACAAGATCCGCTGTCACCCAACTCCGGATATGGTTTCTTAATCGGCCATCACCCACCACTTGGAGTTAATCCCCCATCATAATTTCACCACAATCGTTTCTTGTTGTGGGATTCAAATCATAAAAAAGGTAATATAGAATAGTTTCAACTTTATTTAAGCTTTACAAATTTTATTGTTACTTGATTATTGTGATTGGCCTAGGGTTTATTATTAGTGTTAAATTCGGGTTTGGTGAGATGATGAATGATTCAATTTGGGTTTGATTAGTGTTATATCGGTGATTATTGTATTATTCTTGCTGTTAATGATTAAATTAATTAGAATTTGATGGATGCACGCAAAAATTTTATGAAGTTTGGTGGTTGTTCGGTTTATTAGAATGGAAGTTTTTGATATATATATTCTGAATAAAGTTAAAAAATATATATATATATATATATATCAAAACCTTTCTAAGGCTATTCTTGCTGTTTTTGATATATACTTTTTGAATGTAGAGAAAAAAATGAAATATTAATTTTTTTTTTACAAATTTGGTACTTTCTATGGCGGTTATCTTCAAAACCGCCGTAGAAAGTTAACTTTCTACGGTGGTTCGCTTAGGAACCGCCGTAGAAAGTAGTCATTCTACGGCGGTTTTTTTCAAAACCGCGGTAGAAAGCCAACTTTCTACGGCGGTTCCTAAGCGAACCGCCGTAGAAAGTCCAAACTTTCTACGGCATTTTTTTCAAAACCGCCGTAGAAAGTCCGAACTTTCTATGGCAGTTCACAACCGCCGTAGAAAGTCCGTAAACTTTCTACGGCTGTCAGATAGATGGCGGTTTAAAAATGCCGAAAACCGCCGTTAAAAGCCCTAAAAAACCGCCATTAAAAGTCATTTTTGTAGTAGTGAGAGAAACGGAGAGGATGCGCTCAACAAGTTTGTTGGGCCAAGTTGAACAATCCAGCCCAGGGAGGGTTGGGATTGGGTAATGGGAAACTTGGTTTTGGAAAGAATTTGGTAATTTGAACAGTCGACTTCGTTTGGTGGAAATTTGGGCAGTCGACTGTAACTTTGGGCTGCGTGGCGGAGATTTTCGATAGTCGCATTTGTGGGCGCCACGGCGGAGATTTCCGATAGTTGCATTTGTGAGAGGTCTGCTTTGGGCGGTGTGGCGGAGGTTAATCGCAGTTGGGGCTTCTTTGATTGTTATGTTTCCGGCGGCGTGGCAGAGGTTTATGACAGTCACGTTTGTGTCTTCTTCTGTTCCGGCGGCGTGGCAAAAGTTTTCGACAGTTGCATCTGTATTTTCTGGGTTCGTTTATGATTAGCAAACTCTCGTTGACTCGATTCATCGTGAGTTTGAGAGGGGATGTTAGATATATAGTTATAATAGGTTTATAGTAATAGTAAGTTTATGGTAATAATATATTTATGGTAGTAACAGGTTTAGTTTTCTTATTGGATTAGGGTAAACTAGTTTGTAGTTCTATATATTCTCTTGTTTGCCCTATTTGGGACGGGATGATTCAGTCGTATTGTTTAGTTGTTCTATTGAAATTATAAGTTTGATTGTTCTTCTTTTTCCCTGTTTGTTCTTCTTCTTTGACAATTCTTAACAAAACCTCTAAACATAAACCGAAACAAAACGAAGACCTTTAGACGTAGATCTTTCTCACTTCCTCCATAATAACCACAAGTGACGTCTTTCCAATGAAAGCATACAAAACAAAGAACCTAAAACTTTAAACATTAGCAGAATAAGTAGCATTTTTAGCTTCCGACTGATTGAAAAGCTTCCCACACCGATTATGTGTGACTATTGAATGAGAGTTGCTTCATGCCGGGAAGGACTGGATTCAAACGATGATGGCAATGATATAGGAATTTTGGGTGAGCGCCGAAATGTTTCTTTAGTGAAAGATAAGAGCTCCGTAAATTGAAGTGATGAGGAGCTGCTATGTAATAGGGTAAAGGAAAAAAATATACATTATTTTAACTGATACTTGAACAAAATGATACTGATATTGTTCAAGTATCATTTGTAAGATGAAAAATAAATAAATAACTTAACCAAAAAATAATAAAATAAAAATAACATTAAAAAAACTAATATGTGTGAACAATATCAGTAGTACTATTCTTGAGTATCAATAAAACTATCTTTAAGTATTACTTTAATTAAGGTGTGAACAAAAAAAGTCACTAAAAAAATAAAAAATTAAAAGAAAATCTGAAAGTGCTACTTTGAAGAGTAGAGTAGCACTAAAGAACAAAAAGAAATTTTAAAAAAATAAAAATGAAAGTGCTACATCATAAAAGTAGAACTTCCAGGAGTATGACTTGATAAGAAAAGGAGATTAAAAATAAATAAAATTGTTACTTCAGAAAAATATAAGTGCTTTTATTGAAACCTAAAGTACTACTTTTCAAGAGTAGCACTTAAGAAGGGGGAAAAAAAAAAACCTAAAAATTTTATATCATAAAAGTAGAAGTGATAATCTAATAGTAGCACTACAACTCTTCAACAGTAGCTCTTAAGAATAAAAGGAAACAGTAGCTCTTAAGAATAAAAAGAAATTAGAAAGGAAAAAAAAAAAAAAACAAACTGAAAGTACCATTTCAAAAAAGTATAAGTGCCACTACTCTTAAAGAGTAGCACTTAATAAGAAAAGAAAAAAAAAAAAAAAAACCCAAAAGTGCTTTTTGAATAGTGGAGGTGCTAGAAGAATAGAAGTGAGTAACACTATTACTATGAGTAGCACTTAAGAAGAATGAAATTTTAAAAAAGGAAAAGACTGAAAGGGTTACCTTAGAAGAGTATATATAAGTGCTACTCTTTTTTTTTTTTTTAATCAAAAGACAACCATTATATTATGAATGATGAAAGGTTTTACAAAGCGAAGCTAGATTCTAATATAGGGGATCTGAGAATTGTCCGAAACTAAGATTTTTGCCAAAGATGGTGGAAATGCACCAAGTTGTGGTGTAAAATCTGTTTGTAGTGTTGAGGCTTGCCGAGCAAGGAAGTCAGCAGCAGAGTTTCCCTCCCGAAAGATGTGACGGACTGTGAATCGAGTTTGCATGTTTTGTTGTATCAAACGGACCACATATTTGAGGTCCCATTAAGTTTTCCAGTTGCCCGTAATTGCTTCCACTAAATATCGTGAGTCCGTCTCAAAGATGATATCCTCCAAACCCAAGTTTCGACATACTTGTAGGCCATGCAGGAGGGCCATAAATTCTATGAAAGAATTCGTACCAACTCCAAGAAATTTTCCAGAGGCATGGATGACACCTCCAGTTGAGTTTCGAACTATGATACCGCAGCCGATAAACCCCGGGTTCCCCAATGCTGAACCGTCCAAATTTACTTTGAATCTCGAAGGAGGGGGAAAAAGCCAATGTACTAGTTTAGGGAGGCGCTTTGTGGATGGCAACATTGGTGCGAGAAGGCCAGAGCTTTGCAACACATTGTCTGCCCCACTCGCCTTGCAAAAGGAAATATTTGAGAGATTGCTTGAAGCATTGATGCGAGTATAAGTGCTACTCTTCAATAGTAGCACGTAAGTAGAAAAGAAAATTTTAAAAATAAATAAAAACTGAAAATTTTACTTTAGAAAAGTAGAAATGTTATCTAGAATAGTAAAGTGTCACTCTTTACTTGTGAAAATAAATGCTACTCTAAAAGAGTAAAAGTGATATTCACTTTTACAGTTGCACTTAAGGAGGAAAAAAAAAAAAAAAAAATTCATACTTGTGAACTCTACCAACATCTCCAATATTACTAGAAATCTACACTGATATAAGGTACGCAAACTATACACACACGCTTACCCTCTCAATCTCAAATACTACAAACTTATATAATTGGAAAGATTTAGTTGGCGAGAATCCTTATAATCCATAATTTTGTAGTCACACATCACTTCGATTTTTCAATGACACGTAAAATATTACTCTATTTTTTATTGCTGAAACACTAACTTGTGAAAATAGAAGATGATTGAAAAATAATTAATATGGAGTAACTTATAAGTAATGATCAAGGAAATATATTACCGTTCAAAGTATTTATTAATAGCTATCTAAACGTCAAGTCAATATATAATTAAATATTAATTTCCTATTATTTTTTAATTGTTGATTGTTTGTTTACTCTTACTTGAAAGAAAGTGAAAGCATAAGGAAAGTGTCAACTCTTGTCTTCATCAACTAATGCTGGAACGCAAGCAATTAAGCTATTAGGTACCCGTTAATTTAATATGCAAGAGCTCATGTGTTAATCAAAACTAACTCAAATATTATAAAAATTCGTGCTATGGACCATTTTAAAATAATCTTTGAAATTAAGGGAATAAAAAAAATAATTTCAAGTTTTTCTTTTTTTAAATATTATAATTTCAAGTTAAGAGACTAGATGAAAACAACATTCCAAATTAAGAGATCAATGAACTAATTTTACCTTTCATTTATATAAAATGTAGAAGGTTGTTTGGGAGCTTATGTCAAAATTGAATCCATTTCATTTTGGTCTCCTACATTGAGAGGATAAGAAAAATAGTTTTTTTTTTTCCATTTTTCTAATTCTATTTCTATAACCTTTTTATTCAACTTTTTTTTCCATAAGAGTTTTTTACTCTTTTAATTTCAGTTTATGTTTTCTGGAAGGTTTTTTAAAAGAATGTTTTAGCAATTGATGAGTTTTCTTGAATGTATAACTTTTTTTCAAAATTTTATTTGAGGACATAGATGTTTTCATACCAACCTTTATAATTAAAGAAAAAGAATATACTTAAGAGTGTTACCAGTAGTTCCTGAAATTCTCACTTTATTTTAGTCCCTTAATTTTAGAGGACATTTAGTGGTTCTGCAATTTGTATTCCAAAAGACCGCGCCCCGCCCTCGATTAGACACACTCATGCGTTTGCCAATGACTAAAGTGTCTGTGACAAAGAGAAAATATCACTAAAGTTTAGGAGAAAAACTTGTATGTGAGTGGCGTTGAGAACGAACATAAACATTCACAATCAAACTCGAGCTCGACTCGATAAAAACGATCACGAACATGATTTTTAGACTCGATGATAAATGAACACGAAAACGAACTAGGTATTGAAAGCTCGTTAATGTTCGTAAACAGGCTTGATTAAAATATTAACTGTATAATATAAATAAAATAAGTATATACAATATTAAAATTTTAAAGAATACTAATTGAATCTTTATATATATTTATATGTTCATAAATATTAATATATGAGTTTAAATTGAATTTTAAATTTTATGTAAGTTGATATAATATATTAAATTAACTAAACTTAACAATATTTTGTTAGTTAATACGAGATAGAACGCACACGAATGTTCACGAACAAGCTCGGCCCGGCTCGATTAGTAAATAAACGAGCACGAACACGATTTTAGATTTGATAAATAAATGAACACGTCAAAGGTTGGCTCGACTCGGCTCGTTATCATCTCTATATTTGAGGGTATGACCATTCCACAAGATGGATATCAAATTTAGCATTTGATGTATCAATGTTATAATTTGAAATATGCTTATTGCATATTGGCTTTGAAGTATTACATACTGTTAGGGTATTTTCATAAAATTTTAGTACAACTAGTATTGGACTAGACTTTTTAATCATGAAATGATTAGAATACTAAGACCAATAGCGTTTCAATAGTTTTATTATAAATATACGTTATTTGTAATAGATTGGAGCAGATGACAGATATAGAGGGTTCTAGTGAGAGAAGTGTATAGGGAGATGCTAGAATAGAATTGAGGATAGAGAGCCTTTGTATGTTGGGAGAGAGAACACATAGAAATCATAACTTTTTTATTCTGTAATTGTATGTTTGTTTGGAATGGTGCGTATTCTCGTGGATTAAACCACGTTAAATTGTTGTGTTTTCTTTTCTATTTTCAATTTCGCTGTGGTGTTCTTATTTGGTATTTCCCCAAAAAAGTGGTTCAAAAATTTTGAGGGTGCATTTTTTTCCCAATACGTACCTCATATAGTCTAATGATTGCGTATAACTGTGGATGTATCGTGATTATAGATTAGTTGCAGATTATGAGAGCAAATCACATATCCAAAATATTATGCCAATAGATCATGTCCAAGTTAATGAAACAACATAGTTTAAGGATTAAATTGTGTTGATTCACTAAATTTTTAAAAGTAAAACGATGTCGTTTGATTAACATGGACATGATTGGAAAAATATTTTTGACAGGTGATTCTCATTTCTTGTGTATCATATCGCGTTTACAAAACATTTGTATATCATGTATAATTGCATATGTATCACAGTTATGATTAGAACAACATGTATCACATATTGTAAAATAAATACGCATATCGAACTTAAGAAATAGAAGTATCGCTCACAACAATAAATAAAAAATGTAAATTGAATTGAGCTTTTAATGTATCGTTGAAATGATCGTAGCCGCTCAGCGACGAGACTATGAATCTGGACCACGGCAGTGTGCATACGTACAAAGCAAAATCTGGAGGGTTTAGAATTGGACCTAGTCCGTTTTATGTAGAAGATGATAATCGTATCTATCAATCTTCTATACCTGTAATTCAATCTTTCCTTTCCATTCTAGCACTCGTGGCCCAACAGATACCATACTTTTGTTTTCTTAAACATTTGGTTAATGTCTTATTTTAATAAAAAAATATTTGAGCAGGTTGAAATGTTCATATTTAATATAATTTGTTTTCCTATAAATAGGATTCAACTTTCTTCTAATTTTCTCAGATAATCGATCAGTAGTTTGTTCTTTGAGAAGGAATCATGGGTTCTAAAGCAGTCCTTTTGGTTTGCATTTCCATGCTTATGGCTTTGATGATAACCTCAGTGGTTGCTAGGGACTTGGCTGAGACTTCCACTACAACTGATGAATGTAAAGACATTTTCTTCAATTTTTGCTAGCTAGCTTTTGACTGTGTTTATTGTTTACATAGAAAGTACTAATTAATGTATTTGCTCGTTGATATTATGTTCATGCAGCAACAACGGCTGAGACCACTAAAGATGTAGAGGAATCCAAGTATCACGGTGGCGGTGGATATGGAGGAGGTTATGGTGGCTATGGAGGACATGGTGGATATGGAGGAGGTTATGGTGGATACGGAGGTCATGGAGGTTATGGTGGCGGGTATGGTGGGGGTCATGGTTACGGTGGCGGTTATGGTGGCGGTCATGGTGGTTATGGTCACGGTGGCGGTTATGGTGGCGGTCATGGTGGTTATGGTCACGGTGGCGGTTATGGCGGCGGTCATGGTGGAGGTGGTCACGGCGGCTATGCTGAGAAGGCTAACGAGCCATAGAGAACTAGCAGCGTGCATGTGTATGCCTTTTATCAACCAGGCTCATTGTAATAGAGTAATACACATAAGTTTGTAGTTTGATGTTAATTTGAAAATTCGTATTATAGAGTAATAGACATAAGTTTTTATTTTGATGTTAATTTGAAATATGAATAAGAGCCGGCGATATTAAGATAATACTAATGTAGATCCTTTTTATTTTTACTTTTTAAAAAAATAATTATGTTGGTGATAAATGTATTTTGAGAAAAATAACACCTAAAGTTAGATTCTAATTACGTTTCAATTTTTTACATTAATTGGAAACTATAGGTTTGTTTTATTCCTTAATAAATCTCAAGGGATATAACACTATCACAAATCAAGTATTCGATCAGCACCAGTTATTTGATCCAGATTGCACCGATTTTTGGCATTTTCTATTACGGTGCGAATGATAGGCGATTTTAATAATCTCAGCTAATTACAACTGGTTATTCTGGACCCGATATTAAATTCTAAAATTCTTTTTCTAAAAAATAAAACTAAACAACGAAAGATAAAATAATTACAATAACTATAATATAAAATGTGCAAAGTTAGTTAAAAAAAATTTGAAAAAAAAATATAAAATACAATATTGTATATTAAATTTCAATATTTTACATTTATCAACATTTGTAAAACATAGAGGATTAAGGTGCAAATATGCCCCTATAGTTTTATGGATGGTCTAAATAAGCCCATCGACTTTGTTTATGTGCAATATAGCCCTTGTGCTTTCAAATGTGGCCTAAAAAAGCCCTTCTGTCAAATTTTTACTTAACTGTGGTTAGTGATGTCTAACTCATCAATGCTGAGGTGGATATAACTAATCACAATTCGACAGGTAGAAGTGGAGGTGAAATTTTTTATTTTATTTTATCCAACTACTGTACGTCTCTTCTGTGCTTCCAAATCCCATTTCCTTCAGAATTAATCTTCGTCGTTTTCGTCTCAAGAAAAAAAAAAAAAAAAAAGGAAACTTCATCGCCTTCTTCAGTGTCTTCCAAAGTTTGATTCCCCACAATCCTGCACTAAAATTATTGAAAGAACCCTTTATCACAACTAATCCCAACTTCTCTATAAAATCGTTGATTTTAACCAATTCTAAATGTGCTCCCAATTTCCTATGGCCCGATTTCTTCATTTCCTCTACACCCTTATCCTCCCCCTATTGCTACTTGTCTCCGCCTCAGCCACGGTGGCGACGATGACCGCGGAGACTCAGCTTCAGCATCTGATGATAAGCCTAATTTCAAGTCGCGATCTTTGATTCTTGTCAAGATATAGTGCTTGATTCTGGTTATTATTGGGCTTTTGCCAGCGGGATTTTCCCCAATTTCTTGAAATGGAATGAGCGGTTTTTGGTGCTCGGGACGCTCAGTTCGTTGGTGGGGTTTTCTTGGGGACTATTTTATGCATTTCTTGAGCATTTCCAATTCTACTTTTGAGGATTTGAACACCAAAGAATACCGTTTTGCATTCGTATTAGCAATTGCTGGCAATTTGCTTACTATGTTGGCTGATTGTTTCATAGTAATATCCACAATCCACGATTGAAAATAATTTTCATTCAACAAACAATGCCACATGTCAAATTTTTATTCTTTAAAGCCATCTCATCATTGCTTAGTCAGACAATACTAACCGCAGTTTAGCAAAAGTTTAACCGAAGGGCTATTTTAAGTCACCATTAAAAGCACAAGGGCTATATTGCACTTGAACAAAGTATAGAGGCTTATTTGGACCACCTTTGAAACCGCATGTGCTTATTTGCACCTTAACCCTAACATAAATATCCCTATTACAATTTAAATGATAAAATATTTTCATATTTCTATTCGTCCTTTACTTTCCCTTCATCTTTTCGTTTGTTAGGAGTTTTATCTTCATCTTTGTGTATCAAGAGCGTATAATCTTCCTCTGCATCTTCTACTTCCATCATATTCCTCATCGTCTACTACCACCGTCACTTTCCCCTTCGAAACCATGCTTTCTTGCATTTTGTAGTAGTGATCCTTTTTAGAGGCATTTGAAAGGTAAGCTCATCCTATCAAATGGCCTTGGGTCGTTGATGCCAAAAGGCCATTGACCCCATTGGCATTTGTCATCCTCCATATTCTCTTCAATTTTTTCAATACCTCTATCTAGTTCAAGAAAATACAGAAACATCACTAAAAACTCTAAGGCCAAACTGGTCAAGGGGGTGTTGATGGTAACATAAGACTATAATGGGAAGAAGATTAGTACCCAAAAAATATGTGAATAAACTAAGGAACCGACGATAAAACCCAAAGGAAAACAATTTAGTGCTGTTGTCATTGTGTATTTGGTACCAAATAAATAAGGATAGTAGTATTACGTTGCTTTCAAACAGCTTTTATTGTTGGCTTTTCGCAACTTTTTAGGTTCCTCCCCTAGCCTAAGGTTGATATCAACACCCCATTCATAATTTTCTTTTCTACAATTTTCTATTTGATTTATTTTCGTCTTCAATACTTATGGGAATTTTTTGTTGTCTCCTAGACAGAGATTTTATCACTTTTAATAAGCGGAAGTATCTTTCCCGTATAAGTAAATGAGTACCCACTACTAAAAAATTGGTAAAAGTCACCGGGTCCTTACGCACAATTATAAATTCATAATTATAAGGGTCCATTTTAAAAAAATATTTTTTGTTCTAAAAGAAGAGTCCACAATTAAATTTTTTTACCTCTTTTATCCTTACTAATTAATATAATATTCATGTGTGATCCACAAATAGTTCATACTTAATAAGTAAGGATACAAATGAAATAAAGTGAGTCAAATTAACTAATTTAGTTGTTGTAATTTAATATTCATAATAAGTTGTACATTAGTCAAAGTAAACTCTTCTAATGAAATTGAGATAGTACTATTAAATAATTAAAATTAGGTAATTGTCGTCAAATCTTTCAATAAATATTACTATGACTCTTGCCCATTACTTACGGGTTCAGATCTGTTACCCGCAAATATAGTGTCGTCCCTCACATATGTGAAGAGGACACAGTAGGGACACTATATATAATTGGGGACATAGGATCAGTGGCCATTACTTACAATGTGTACATATATATAAGATTGAATTACATTTACCTCCCTTGAGGTTTGCCTAAATTATAAATGGATCATTCAAGTTTCAGAAAACAACATCGGAGTTCCTTAACCACCCAAACTTGGAACTGGATACACTCCTGAGGCATTAATTTTCTTCCCACATCACTATCGTCGGAGTTTTCCTTCTAGCCTCGCTTTGAACAGATTCTCTTTTGCCAATTTTTGCCCTAAACTGACGATTCTTTTCTGCTATTAAATTACAAGGGCTCAAGGGTGTATCCAACTCTAAGTTTGGGTGGTTAAGGGACTTTGATATTATTTTCTAAAATATGAGGAATCCTTTTGTAAGTTAGACAAATTTCGGGGAGGTAAATGTAATTCACCCTATATAATACGCAGTGGCAAAATTCAAATCAAATTGCATGTACGTCGGGACGTGGAAGGTAACATATCTTAATCAGTGGATATGTTGAGGCCCATATCCATGTGTACTTTCGCAAAACAAATATAAAATATTTGAAAAACATCTACATTGACCAAATAAAGTTAATTGAGATGGAGTTTAATAAACAAATTTTTTTTTTATGTAAATCAGAATTTTCATAATATATGGAAATTAAGATAATAGAGGGAGACTTTAGTTAAATAATAAGTAAAACTAAAATGGAAAAAAGTAAAAAATGTTGAATTTTCTTTTCATAATATGCAAAATTACAAATTTAGGTGAAAATTATTAATTAAAATTATAAAATTTAACCATGCTCCTAAAAGAGAAAATTAAAAGAAAAAAATATAAAAGAAGACTCATGACGCTTAGACACTTAAAGGATCCCAGATAAAAACATCAAAATTAAAACTTGTGGTCAAATCTCATTTTGGAAAAGAATTTTTTACCAGTAAAAATAAAAATATAAAAATAACAGAAAATTTACTATTGTAAATTCATAATTATGATGGCAGTAAAACTAAAACCAAATCGTTTCATCATTTTAAAAAGTTATTGAGGAATACAAAATCATGCCGTATTTCAGTTGAGAAAAAGAATTATACATTTACTAGGTGGAATTTTAATATAAGTAGAATTATAATTAATAAAAAAAATAAGAAAAGCTTTTTATGTATGTATAAGTTGTTTTCTTATTTTATTAATTTAAGCTAGCAAGGTTAAGAACATAGCAACAAAAAATTAGATAAGTACATGAAATTTAATATTATGCCACATGACAATGGGAGCATATTTCTTTAAGTTGTGTTTTCTTTTGAATATAGTAATATATATATATATATATATATATACTAGATGGAATATGCCGTGCAATGCCCGGCATTTGCCCATAATATTATTAGGTTATAGCGATTGTTTTAATTTAAATTTAAATAGAAAGATTTTCAAAGTGTTTGTATTTTGGTGCAATTAAGACATTTATTGATAGCAATAAAATCAATAATCACAACCCATATGACAACATTGATTGACAAAAAAAAGGAAAAATTACAAATTATTGAATGAAGAGCAATTTAATTATGTCAAGCGTATTCAAAAGAATTTTTTTTACAATAATTTAGTAGTAACTCTTCAAGAATAAAAACAAAATCTAAAAATCACCCATATAAAAATCGTCAGCAACATAATGTAACAGTTCCAACACTATCACAAAAGAGCTTGCTTTAGAAGCACACATAATATGCTATTAGTACAAATTTCATAATTTTAAATTTAAGATTACAACAAAATCAACAAAAGCTTTAAGTGGTTCACTAAGGTAAGAAACTATGAGGGAAATGAATGAGTACAATGTGCAAAATATAGAAGCGGGGGTGGGGGAGGACGATGTGTCCTAATTCTAGTTCCACCTTTAACTTTAGAGGACAACGTTAGATTAAAATGTGTACTCAACCACAAACACCTTCTTATAGAAGAATCTTCAGACTCTTGTCATGCCATAAACAACAGGGAAAGCAAATGCCAGAAAGATTTGAGACATCCAAATAAATCAGACCCAAAGAGTCTCAGGCGGTTGAAACTTTTATTAAATGCTATAAAACAACTAACATTGTAAGCCTTGCAAATAAATAAAACATTATGCTAACTGAATCTGAAAGTTTTGAACACAACCTGTAAAGATTAATAGTCTGGCAATGATTTGGACGTTGAAAGGTTCTGTTTGAAAATTTAGTGGAAGTGTTTACCTCAACATTTAATTTGATGTTAGTGACCTATGAATCACATTGAAAATAAAAATAAAAATCAAAAGGATATTATACTAAGACAATTGAGCAATGGAAGGATTACTTACGAAAGTTTGAGAGACGGAAAATATGGACATGAGGATGAACATAAGAGTCATAGATGGTTGACTTCGACAATGGCCATATGAGAAGTTTTGTTTTGAAATTTTTGTTGGAGTCAAACAATTGGAAGCATTGGATTCATATTTATATATGGAGCTTTGTGTATGATGGAATACAAAAGGGTAGTTGGAGTAGAGAAGATGATAAGATTTGAGAGCTATGAAATTATTAGAAGAAGATGATATGACATATGAAATTAAATATGAGGCTTATTAATTTTTTTTGCTGAAATAGTAGCCACATGGCATATATCTATATTAAATGTTAAACTTATTTGGCAGCCAAATGACACTCATAAGTAAACCATATGTTAGTTTATATTATATAAGGTAGATAGAGAGAGAGATTGAAAAATTGGCGCACGGGATCTCTTATTCCAAAGTTGTGTGACACTCTCTATTCCATCCTCTAAAATGTTGACACCTATACATCTAAACTTAAAGCTAACTCCTCTAATTAAAAGTGGTAAAAAATAAAAAAGGAAAAAAAACAAAAAACTTGCGCTTGTTTTGTTCTCTGCAAACAAATAGCAGAAAGGGGCAGCCGCGGAGCCGCCTCCACCTCTGTCGTCGACATTTTCTTAGAACTCAAAGCAACTCGTAATCAAAGGGACATGGGAAAATGCAGAGATGATGAGAAGGTGCTCGCCTATGGTGATGTTGTGCTTCGGGCGATTTGATTTGGACATTCTCAGTGGTTCTCATTTTCTCAATGACCAGATCATCAAATTCTATTTTCAGTTATAGGACGTCTTCACGGCTTTCTACTGAGGATGTGTTACTCATATCGCCTTCAATTGCACAGTGGATTAAAGAGTGCAATGCTGGAATTCAAGATTATGTCAAGCCACCTAATTTCTATTGTGCTAGTTTTGCTCTCTGTAAACAGAGAGAAGCGTCGGAAACTTGAACACTTTGCCAGCCTAGCGGCTCTATTCAACTATTCTTCGTTATACATCACGGCGTACAACATTCAAGGAATGCTCCTCTGCTCCAAAGCAAGTTAATGGTCCTCGCGAAGAGATTGTGATTCGATGATTTGGATCATATCACTCCGTCTGTAGTTACTGAGATGTTTAGGGAAATTATGGACCTTATAAACTGCTTAATAGTGAAGAAGTGAAACTGTCTTCCTCAGTTTATTTTGGATCAAACGGAAACCACATGACCTGGTTGTTTCAATCTATTGTCATTGATCAAATTGACGATGAGACCAAATATTCATTCATTTGTGAGTTCCTTGTCATGCTCTGCTCGATGTAGCAACGTTGATGCCTTTATTCAGTTCTAGTAGGTGTTAAGTTCTTTTTAGCAAAACATGAATCAGAGATCAACAAATTATGTAATCTGGACGAAGCAAAGAGCCATACAACTTGTCCAGTCATATATTCAGGGAATTCTGTTTTATGTATTATGGGAAAATTTTGGATTTACAAAAAAAAAAAAAAAATGAAAAAGCATAGCCGCAGAGAGCAAAATCCACAGCAGTGGTTAACTGGCAGAGAGCAAACTTTGCAACCTTTCTCTCCTCTGCCTGCCATCCTTCCCTTCCCAGCAGACTTGAACGCCCCCATCGTATTAACAAAGGAAAGCTCTCCTCTATATCAATTTTTGTTCGGATCATAGGAAACTCCAGCAACCATCATCCCTTTCTTCAATTGCATATTAAAATGCGATCCCCTGATCAATGGTTGTCCCGTCGCTAGTAGGACCGGGAGCCTGTACTGGAGCAAAAGGTTCATGAAAGTGACCAAGTACGATGGATTCCATGGCGAAAAAAATAGCAAATAAAACAATCGTCGTGTCCCAGATGACATTATCGAATTGGATTCCATGTTTTCTTCATCTCCTCGTCCTCTACTGCAAGCGGCACTTGCTTATTTGGTTTGGGAGGTCATTCTATTCTTGGGCTGCCATCGTAATTGATGGGAAGCAATATTAGAGTAATCACTTTAGTCATAATTCTACTAGTATCGCTCTCCCATTATAACTCCCCTAGCATCACTCCCCTAGTCTCACTCCCTTAGCCACACTTCCCCTAGTCTCACTCCCCCTACTATCACTCTCCTACTATCACTCCCCCCAGTATCACTCCCTTACTATTACTCTCCTACAATCACTCCCTTACTCCCCTAGTATCACTCTGTTTCCAACTGTGTCTCTAGGTTTAGCCTCCTATAAAAAGGCTTGCTACCTCTTCATATTGTAACACCACAATTATAACACAATTATAATATAGTTCATCATTATTCTCTCATTCTGTTATTATCAATATATGTGTTTCCATATGGTATCAGAGACTATATCTGAAATGATGAAACCGAAGAAGAAAAAGAAGAAGAAGAGGAACAGGAAAAAAAAAAAAAAACAACACATTCTTCCTCTTTTTTTTTTTCCTTTACATCTTACTTAGCAGATTAGCCATGTTGTTTTCGCACCACCACTCAAACTGCCACCCAATCTTATCCGCATCAAATCAGCCCCCACTAGTTTTCCTACACACAATACAATCTCTCTACATTCGTGCCCTCCGGAGCTGTTCTTCATCCAGAACCAACACACCAATATCTTTCGAGGAAGTTAACCCCATCACCGGATCCCCTCATCTACAATATAACCCCTTGACCAAATCTCATCCAAAATGAAGCATCCGATCACCACTGGTCAAACCAACTGGTTCGCTAACATAACATGAATGGTCGTGCCAAAAGCCTTGGCCTCGACCTCTGCATCAAGTCCTCTCTTCTTCTCACCTTAACCTTTGTCCAGCCCAGTCATTGACCTCGGCCTCAACCTCAGTCTCAGCCTCTCCCTCATCATCTCCCTCGGCCTCTCCCTCAGCCTCCCTCTCGACCTGAGCCTTAGCCTCTCCCTCGACCTCATCCCCAGCCTTGACCTCGTCCTCCCTCTCGACCTTGTCCCCGGCCTCGACCTTGACCTCAGCCTCAGTCTCAGCCACGTGTCAGTTAAACACACCGGTGAACCATGTAGATTGGTCAAAATTCGATCCACCACTGATCCCACGAACTGGTATCTAACCCAACAAAGTTTGTCGCGCCAGAAGCCTCAGCCTCGATCTCCACTTCAGACCAGTCCCCTGCCTCGACCGTCTCAGTCGATTAACAAAACAATCGGATGAACTCTGCCTCAGGCTTGAATTCTCTCTTCTCCTCACCTCGAACTTGGCTCTAACTCAGTCAGCGACATCGGCATCTGCCTTATTCCTCTCATTTTCTCATTTCGACCTTGGTCCAGCCCAGTCATCGACCTCGGATTCAGCCTCGACTCCTCTCTTCTCCTGACCTCGACCTTGGCTTCAGCTCAGTCATCGACCTTGGCCTCAGCCTCAAGTCCCCTCCTCTTCTCACTTCGACCTTGGTGTAGCCTAGTTATCGACCTCGGCTTCAGCCTTGACTCCTCTTTTCTCCTGACCTCGACCTTGGCTTCAACTCAGTCATCGACGTCAGCCTCAGCCTCGAGTACTCTCTTTTTCTCACCTCGACCTTGGCTTCAGCCCAGTCATCGACCTTAGCCTCAAATCCTCTCCTCTTCTCACTTCGACATTGGCTCTAACCTAGTCACCGACCTTGTCCTCAGCCACATGTCAGTTCAACACATCGGTGAACCATATATATTGGTCAAAAATTTGATCCTCCATTGATCTCCACTTCAAACCAGTCCCCTGCCTTGACCGTCTCGTTCAATTAATAAAATAGTCAGATGAACACCACATCCGTCAAGTGCATAGTAGATATCGGTCCAACATCAATCATCAGAAATTGTCGCAGATGGCAAACAACCAGTCAACTCCAACACAACGCATATGGGAGCCCAATACACCTCAGCCTCGGACTCCACATGAGCCTCAAAATCCACCTTGGTCAACGCCTTGAAGTCGGCCTCAACCCAGCCCTATTTTCACTCCTTATGTCCAAACTTAAGTGGTTCTACCCCCTTGAGTTTGCGGGAGGATGTTAGAGTAATCACCTTAGTCATTATTCTACTTGTATCATTCTTATATTATCACTCCCCTAGTCACACTCCCTTACTATTACTCCCCCTAGTATCACTCCCCTACTATTACTCTCCTACAATCACTCCCCTACTCCCCTAGTATCACTATGTTTCCTACTATGTCTCTAGGTCTAGCCTTATATAAAAAGGCTTGCTACCTCTTCATATTATAACACCACAATTATAACACAATTATAATATAATTCATCATTATTCTCTCATTCTGTTATTATCAATATACGTGATTCCATAAGCAAAATAGCAGATTCTTTTTTCTATCATTGAATCCTAAAAAAACTATCATCTGTTGTTAATTAGATGTAGAAATTAGAGTTGAGTTAGAGTTGTACAGGTGGCAAGTTTTTATTGGTGGCATAGGGAGTGGAATAGGATGGGGTGTAGGAAACCCGGAGCAGAAAATTGGGTGGCAATAATATATACATATTTTTCTGAGTGATGATACCATAGAAATTCACAACATATATATTTTTTTGCTAAAAGCCTAAGGCTGGCGGACCTTTGTGTCCTTACTGCCAACTTCGCAATAAATTTTCATAGTGATCAATGTGAGACCCCGTAATTTTTTGCCTTAGTTTAACTTTTATAATTTATATTTTAGATATAAAATTATATTTTAACTTAATTAGGCACGATTATAAGTTGTATAATTTTCTTATAGAATTTTGAATAGGAAATCTTATTTTTTGTTTGAGTCATAATTTAGTTTTATGATATTTTTCTAAGCATAAAATTGTGTTTTAGGATCTTTTGAAATAGATATATTAGTTTAATTTGGAAATTTATGAAATGAAAATAAGAAAATTAGAAGATAAATTTAAAATAGTAAAAAAAAAGGGCTAAGATCCAAACCACCAAACAGCTCGAGCTAGGTAAAATCGATCCAAACTGCCAATGAATAGTACAAAAAAACATCAGACCGCTTAAATAGTAGTTTTACCCTCTATTAGATCGGGTAAAAATGATGTTATGAACCTGAAAAAAAAATAAAGACCGATTTTACCCAGAATTAGAGCGGGTAATACTGATCGGGCTCTGGAGTTCAAAATTATATACTTTCTCAATTTGCAAAGGAGAGCTACGACCCTAGGGGTCTAGCCTCCTAGGTTTTGAACTTGTTAGGCAACTTGGGAGTATAAATAGACTCCCTTTCGTTCTCATAATTCAGCACAACATCTCAATTAAGAATCAAAGAGGGAGAGAAAATGAGAGAAAAAAGAACTAAAGAAGGAAGAAGAGAAAGAAGGAAAGGCTAAGGAAGGACGAGTTTTGGAGTAGGAATTTGGATTCCACACCATGATTTTCGTTCTAGGAAGCCTCGGGAACGTAGAGGCAATGAATTTTACCTTTGTATTACATTAAAATCTAAGGAAATGATGCATGAAAATAGAAAAGTGAAGTTTTAGGTTTTTGTAAGATCTTTAAGTTTTAACGTTAATTGTGTGTTACGGATTGCTAGAAATGTTGCATGAGTATTGTAGAAATGATTTTGAGCAAAAAGAACCAAAGAAAAACATGTTTTATAGCCTTTTTAATGAAAACCCGAAACTAAAGTTTGAAGAAAACGTTTTCTGGGCAAAGAGCAGTTTTAACCGATCCGAAGATGGGTAAAACCGACTTTCTTGGCTCAAGAAATGCAGTAATAACCAACTTCAGAGCAGGTAAAACCGATATCAAAAAATTAGAATTTTGCATGATCAGTTTTTGTCGTCTTGAAGAAGGGAAAATTCGAGTTTCTCGGCAAAGGCTCAAGAAACTCGGTTATAACTGACTTCAGAGCGGGCAAAGCCGCCATTTGGAATTTCTGAAAAATTTTCATCGGTGTTTACTAATCTAGAAGCGGGTAAAACCGATCTCAGGGTCTCAAGAAGGATTCTGAGTGGTTTTAACCGACTTGAAGGAGGGTAAAACCGATCTTCAGGCTGGAGCAAAGGCTTGATCAGTTTTTTCCGATCTTTTTGTGGGTAAAATACATCTGGAAGCTGGAACAAAGGATTGATCGGTTTTCCCCTCTTTTGTGGGTAAAATTGATATTTTCGTAAAAATATGAATTTTTACAAAATTACCTTTAAACCCTTGATAATCATTTTAATTAGTTAAAACCTTTTTACTTGAGAATTTAATTAGGATTTAAAGGCACTTGAGATTGTAGAAATTTGAAATTGGAGTTCTTATAACCTTAGGAAATCAGAATTAATCTGGAATAGGGATAGAAACTGAAACTCCCGAAATATATTAATTGCAGATTATTGGAAAAGTAGTGAGCAGACATCTTTGGACCGCGGTGAGTTACCTCACTGAAAATGAAGAACCGTTTTAATATGTAATTAATTGAATATCGGATTGCATATGCCATGTGCTAGGAGTTCATCCTATATGATATATGAAATGTTTCATGTTGAACTGCTCTGTGCACTTAATTATATTATAAACTATAAATAATCGGGTGTGCCTACTTTGAACACTGGATTATCTGTATATCTGTTTTACTTTATTCTGAGTCTGTGTTGAGTCATGAACTCACAATGTTCAGAATGATTCGCGAGCAAGTTAAGCTATGACAATTAAAGGATTCATTTTCACTAAAGAATGACCCTTCTTAAACACATGAGTTTTTAAGAATTTTGAAATATGGCATTAACTCATGTTCAAAACAAGTTGAAAATATGCAAGCAACTTCAAATGACCCTAATGATAAACATGCATGCATCTAACACACATTAGGATGCATCATGTCAAAGTCAACGTATTGGTCAAGCATGCAAAATTTCTTCGTGCAAACAAATTCCATTAGGCATATAAAGTATTTCAAGAATTCATGTATTCACTTTTCATGCATACTATTGAAAGTTAACAAAAAGTCAAACTTTTTCTAAAATAATGCCTATTTTCTAAAAACTTGTTCATTTCATCATGTAAATTCAAACTAAGCACATGAGCAAGTTTTAATCAACATATGCAACATATAAAAGCAGTGAAACATTTTAGATCATGCATATGTGTGGAGTCAACCTACTGGTCAACACTTTTCAAGCTTAAACCCATTAAGCTAGTAATTTTGAAAGTTGCAATTTTCAAGTTTCTGTAAATCATTTTATCATTCATGCAACTTTAAATACTCAAGTAGTTTATGCACAAAGTTTCAAACCATTGAAAGCATGCATATAAGTAAAGTCAACTACTTGGTCAAACTTATGCAATTTTAAGCATACAAAGCATACATTCTTTGAAAGTTGCAATTTTCAGCATTAAACCTCAATTTTCTCATGCAAGCAACTTCAAATCATCAATAATATCATGCTTAAAATATCAAATAAGCTACAGCATGTATAATTCAAAAGTCAACCACTTGGTCAACCATTTTCATGTAATGCAAACATGCTTAATTCTTGCTATCTTCAAATTAAAAGTTTTCAACCTTTTTAACATGCAAGAATTTCATGATACCAAAGATGACATAGATCCTAATGCATCTTCTAAGCATGCAAAAGTCTAAAAGTCATTAGATCAATTTTCATCTTCTAAGCATGCAAAAGTCTAAAAGTCAACATAAAGTCAAACTTCTAGCTATTTTCAAATAAAGCTCATAAAGTCATAAAGACTTTCATCAAAACATGCTTTTAATATTCAAAATGATTTCAAGGATATAAAGTCAACCAACAAGTTCACTTTATCATTTAAACAAAGAAGCATATTTAAATTAAATTATGCATTCTATATTCATCATTTTGAAATTAAATCACACATGTTCATCTTAAATAGCTCATATTGCATATAATCATCAAATCAATTATGGATCAATAAATATGAGTTAAAGATGATACATGTTACCTCAAATGAGCATACATGGGCTCATTACCATTCTTGAAGCCATTTTTTGCAATTTTTGCATTTTTCACCATTTGGCTCCAATCAACCATCCTTGCTACTTTTTAAGTATCTCTTCATTGAGATTTAGTTCATAAAGTAGCATTAAGGACCTACAAGAAAATCAAGCACAAGATTTTGGTACCCAATACTTATTGGGTCCTAAGGGGTTAGCTTGTTCCTTTACTTTCCATACCTTTCTTCCTTTCTTCACATTTTTCTTATCAAAGCATTTGGAAGAAATATGACCTTGTCTACCATAATAATTACATACAATAGATGCATTTAATGAAGGAACTTTCCTAACATTTCTTCTATGAGCATATGGCACACTATTATAATTTACTACATTATGCCTATTCATTGGCATATGAACAAAATGATTCTTACTAGCATACAATGCATTATAGTTCCTAGAATCATTTTTCTTATGACAATGTCTCCTAGGTTCATTTTCAAATGAACTATGCACATTTATGTATCTAGGAGCATAATGAGATCCATAAGCATTTTTCTTACATACATTCCACTTTGGGGTACATAAAGCAAACTTATGAAAATGACAACAATCATTATGCATATGGGAAACATGCATTTTTCTAGGCATATAAAAAGATGAGTGAAATGAATTTACATCATTTTTACAATTAGAAGACTTTCTTTTCTTTTCATACAACCATGCATGATTTGTCTTCCTTTTAGCTTCAATAGATGGATAGGAAAATTTAACATCACTATTTGAAGCATTAACAAAAGTAGTAGAAGTGGAAGGCATATCACAATTTCGGTTACTTTCATAACCTAAGCCATGTTTATTATTTCCTATCTTTTGTTTGCCTAACAACTTCTCTAAGTTGTTTTCCCCTAAAGTTAATTTTTCAAGACTTGCACTCAAGTCTTCAATTTTCGTTTTCATGCATTCATACTCATTTTTCAATAAATCATATGATTTAGCTTTTTCATGCAATTTCTCATTTTCATCTAAAGCATTTTCATAATACATTTCCAAATCTATGTACTTTGCATCTTCATTATCTAGAAAAGTACTCATCTCATCTACTTTGTTTTTTAACTCATCATTTTCATGTTTCAAAGTAGAGTTTTCTTCTTTTAAAGATGCAACATGAATTTCTAAAGAATTAATTTTCTTTTCATGCATAACATTCTTTTTCAAGGCATCTATACATTTTTCATGCAATTTAGTGACATATTCATACATATCAAAATCAAGATTATCACTATCATGCATACTACCACTTAAAGAAGATTTGGAAGATTTGGTTACCTCTTGTAGATCACTTCCAACTAAGCATCTTCTTGTGGTTTCCTTCTCTTCCTCACTTGAGGAATTATCCCAAGTCCTTGCTATCTTGGTCACCTTCTTGATGGCTTTCTTACCTTTAGCCATTTTGTGCAAATTGCGGAAAATAAAGCACAAATAATCAAGCAAGCAAATAAGACTCTAAAAATCACAAAGGTTGCAAAAATGATCTTTAAACTCAAGGTTTTTAAACCTACAAATTTGAGCACTAGCTCTGATACCAATTGAAATCCCAATTATCAATAAGCAACCTAAGAGGGGGAGGGGGTGAATTAGGTTCTTTGCCCTTTTAAAAAATATTTTCTACAATGAAGAACAACTTTGAAAAACCATTTTCAAAGCAAGTGTAAAAACAAAGTTTACAAATTAAGTGAGGTGTGTGATTAGTGTTTTGCAAATCATAAAAGCAAAGTAAAGGAAGACAAAACACAACCGATTTAGAGTGGTTCGGATTCCCCTTGAATCCTAGTCCACTACCCAAGTTCTACAACTTGGGATTTTCTAACCCTCTCAAATGAATCACTTAAAGGTGTAATTCAAACCTTACAAATGCCAAAATTCTACCTCTCGAATTTAGGACCTTTTGCTTAATCTAGCTCTAGACTAAGACTCCTTTGTCGAATGGCTAACAATGAATCTTTTGCGCCCGCTCCTTCCTCAAGGACTTAGGGTCTTACTCAAGACTTCATTGCCTAGCTACTAGGACTTTTGTTCAATCAACCTCTTGATCAAGACTTTCTCCCCTTTGCCTAATTTAACTCTAAACTAGGACTTTTACAATTGCCCTAACTCAACCCCTTGAGTTGGGTCTCTCCTTTCTACTTGCTCCCCCTTTCTTCTTGCCTAACTCTTTGCTCAAGCGTTTGGACTTAACCTCACATACAATGTGCCTACAACACTACACAAGTGTCTAGGACTTTCTCTAAGTGTTTACAAGGATGAAATACTCCACAAATGGATTTTACAATTCGTCACAAAAACAGGGCACGAGTGCCTCTTGACAATCCTACCTTGACAAGCTAATTTGACATATAAATGATTGAAATGAAGCTTGAAAGTGTTGTTAAAGTGTAGGAGATGTTGGGGAGAATTGTTCCTGAAGTGCTCTTGAAGTGGGGGTATTTATAGGAGAAGAGAGCTCTTGAATTGGATGAAAAACGGACAAGAAAATTCAAACCCGAGAGCGCCGCGATGGGACTTGCGAAATCGCAGGATTCGAGGCCTCTGTCGCAGGCGGGAAACCTGGGCTGTTGTGCGGCGCACGGCTGCGTGCGGCGCCTCTGTCGCGGGTCCCGATCGCAGGTCCAGTCGCGCGGCGCTGTCCCCTTGTCGGCCACTGATTTGACACCTTTTTCATTTGCTTGCCGTTTCTTCGTTATAGCTCCGATTTCTTCGCCCTTTTTTGCGTTAGTTTACACGTGAACTCTTCTCTTCATTTTCTAACTTGAAAAAACCGTGGGTCCCACCTTGGGACGTGCTCGGTCGTACTTTTCTTCTTTCTTCATTTGCTTGCCGTTTCTTCGTTTTAGCTCATTTTTCATTGCCGTTTTTTGCGTCAGTTCTTCCGTAAACATTTCCCTACATTTTCTCACTTAGAAGAACCATTAAATTAATTATCATATTTGTTAACTCATCAATCAAAATAAGGATTAAGACCAATCGGGTCTAACAAAGCTTATGGAAAAAGGGAGTCCTACTAGTTTTGCGTATTAATACTACGAATTCTAACATACAAGAGATTATTCGATGGATCCGCTGTACCACGTAGGATAGTGAGGCCAAATACATTAAAATAAGAGAGTAATATTTGGGAAAAATTAGATGTACATATAGAAGACCAATGAATAAATAGAAATCTGAGGCTCTGTTCTTTTCCATTCCATTCCATGGAAATTATCACTCTTTCCTCCAAAATATTACATAAATAAACAACCTCATATTACACTCAATTCAAAATTCAAATTTTAAAATTTGTAATTAACTTTTACTCACATAAATTCAAAAAATAACGTAATCATTACATTTTTTTTTTGTTTTCTTTTTTACACAAATCCACAAAAGAAATTTCTTCCATACAAATATTACTTCTCTAGAACTAAAATTTCTCAAATAAATCACTCAAAAAACAAAACCTAAATTATTGATTTATGATATATTTACTGCATTATTTTAAGAATTCAATCAATCATATGTCCTACCGTAGATTTTTGACAGTAACTGATATAATAATGGGCTCCCTAAGAGCACTTGTAGCCATCAAATGTGTTTCATACACAAATGACCAATTTACTTTCTTGATAATTAAGAGTGAATAGGCTCTAACATAGCTCCTAATATCTAATAATATTACATGTATCTGCTTATGAGTTGTCGAGGCATCGCATAATTGATTGACCAACTCCAGGCTGTCAGTGTGTATCTGAGGTATCCATCCATTCGCAATTGAATATTGCATCACCCTTAGGTAGACTAGCTCTGTTCTCTTAGTACTATGGATAGGAAATTTTTTGGTTAGGAAAGAATTTTGTTTTGGAGAGAATTTCTTTTGGAGATTTGTGTAGGAAAGAGAAGAAAAAGTGTAATGATTATGTTTTTTTTTTTTTTTGAATTTATGTGAGTAAGGATTTAGAAGAAATTTTTATATTTGAATTGTGAGTTTTGTAAAAATGATGTTATTTTTTTGTGTAATATTTTTGAAAAAAAAGTGATACTTTTACTGGTTATGTTCAGAAAAGAAGAAAGCCTTTCATCCCATCCCTTCTTATAGACGTTAGATTCAATCTTAAATGACTCGACACAACTTATCTGCACACACTAGTCTCCAACAATTGACTAAACTCCGTCGTCAACATTACAATCCCTTGAATTCCAGGATAAGGTGTGGCCCACAAGGAAAATGCATCAATTCGATGGCTCAGGATCCTCTCTTACACTTTCCTGTTACACATCTTAGTAACTCAACGTAAATATTATTTTTTATTTTAATCTTTTCACCAATGATATTAATTAGCATTATAATATATTCTTGGACTAAGGGTTCACCCATTTTGGTGTAGGGTATATTTATTTTAATTTATTGAGATTAAAAAATCAAAAAAATACTATAAAATTATATTAAAATACAAGATTAGTGTAAAAATAAAAAAAAAATTATATTAAAATTCCATAGAATGCCAATGAATAGCATTGGTAAAAAATTTAATTTAAAAAATTATATTTACGATAAGTTATTAAGATGTGTTACAGGGAGTGTAACAGAAAAGTGTAACAGAGGCTCCTGAGCCCAATTCGATCATACAAAGTGTGCATATCCTACAATAATTCTACCAACATCTTGGCCAAAATTGCTCAAAGGCTTAAATAAATACTGTGTATAACAACGAGCTAATACCCTACCAGTTAATGTGTAGGACTGATCACTTAGATATCTGGGGGGTTCGATTCTTACTTTTTCTGCCTTTGATGTAATAAATACAATTAGAGGATAAAAGTTATTTTTTCCGAAGGGTGATAAGGGGACCAAAAATAAAAATAAATTTTAATCATTATTTTATTACTGACTAACTACATTATTCATAAAATTACATCAAATGCATTCAATAATTTTCTTCACTAAGTATTCTCTCAAAAACTATAAACTTGTACAAATTTAAGGTTCCTAGCATAATTAGAAAGTGATTCTAGGTTTAATTAGTCAATTTGAGACGAGAAATAGTAAATGAAGAACTTAAACTTCGACCTCTGAATGACACGTCATCTACTATTTTATCGCTCAAACGTTAATGAGTGAAGATACTATTTTAGGAGAAACTAAATATGTCACTTAGTATAATCAACCATTGTCTTTGTCGCTGCTAATAATTAATTCTAGCAAGCTACTAACGATGACACCATTTAAATAACTTGCAGAACTAATTTTTTTGACTAATTTGGATGGATAGATATAGAAAAAGTGGCCACATTTAATAAATGCATCGTTGATTGTTAGATTCGATGTCACAATATTATCGGCCAAGACTTTTTAAATGCCAAAAGCACATCGAAGATGTACTTCGTTTCGAGAATGCTGTGTGAAAATTTGTCGAATTATATTTACCTCTCCGATATTTTGTGAAATTATAGATAAGTTTTTGTAATTTTAAAAATTAAAAATATTTTTATGCGATTTTGTCATAATTAGAAATTTTGATCTTTTTATTAGATATTTTGTCAAATTATAGATAAGTTTTTGTAATTTTAAAAATTAAAAATACTTTTATGCGATTTTGTCATAATTAGAAATTTTGATCTTTTTATTAGTTATGGTTAAAAATAAATACCAAATTTTCTAATTCATAATCATCTCGGTAAAAATTCATCTCGAACTCATTTATTCAATGAATTAACGAACATAAATGAATCTTTATACTTGATTATTTAATGGACAATCACTGTTTGAATACTTCAAATTTCAAAGTGACTCAACTCAATATCACCTTTATTGTTAACTAGTGCAAAAAATAAATACAAAACAAATAACTTTTGAATAGTTCAAGAGAAGATAGTTGTAATTTTTAAAACTACATGAATTTATCTGTAATTTTACCAAACTTTAGGGAAAAAAAAATATAATTTGCCTTTCAAAATTTAAATTGAAGATTAATTTTAAGTATATACAATATTAAAATTTTAAAGAAACAAACTGAATCTTTATATATATATTTATATGTTCATAGATATCAATATATGAGTTTAAATTAAATTTTAATTTTTATGTAAGTTGATATAGTATATTAAATTAATTAAACTTTACAATATTTTCTTAGTTAATACAAGATAGAACACACACAAATATTCACGAACAAACTTGGTCCACCTCGATTAATAAATAAACGAGCATGAACAAGATTTTAGCCTCAATAAATAAACACATCAAAACTCGGCTCGACTCGGCTGGTTATCACTCCCATATATGAGGGTCTGACCATTCCACGAGATGGATATCAAATTTAGCATTTGATGTATCAATCTTATATTTTGAAAATACGCTTATTGCATATTGGCTTTGAAGTATTCCATACTGTTAGGGTATTTTCATAAAATTTTAGTACGATTAGTATTGGACCAAACTTTTTAATCATGAAATGATTAGAATACTAAGACCAATAGCATTTCACTAGTTTTATTATAAATATAAGTTGTTTGTAATAGATTAGGGCACATGACAGATGGAGAGGGTTCAAGTGAGAGAAATGTATACGGAGATGCTAGAATAGAATTGAGGACATAGAAGCTTTGTAATTTGGGAGAGAGAGCACATACCAATCATAACTTTTCTATTATGCAATTGTATGTTTGTTTGGAATAGTACATATTTTTGTGGATTAAACCACATTAAATTATTGTGCTTACTTTTCTATTTTTAATTTCATTGTTGTGTTCTTATTTGGTATTTCTCCAAAAAAGTGGTTCAAAAATTCTGAGGGAGCATTTTTTTTCCAATACGTGCCTCATATAGTCTAATGAATTACATATGTTGATGTATCGTGGTTATAAATTAGTTGCAAATTATGAGAGGAAATTACATATCCAAAATATTAATAAAACAACATAGTTTAAGAATCAAATTGTGTTGATTCACTACATTTTTAAAAGTAAAACGATGTCACTTGATTAACATGGACATGATTGGATAAAATATTTTTTACATGTGATTCTCATTCCTTATGTATAGTATCGCATTTACAAAACATTTGTATATCACGTATAACTGTATATGTATCACAGTTATGATTAGAACAACATGTATCACATATTGTAAAATACATACACATATCGAGTTTAAGAAATAGAAGTATCGCTCATAACAATAAATAAAAAATGTAAATTGATTTGAGCTTTTTATGTATCTAATGTAGTTGAAATGATCGTAGCCGCTCGGCGACGAGAATATGAATCTGGACCAGGGCAATTTGCACACGTACATAGCAAAATCTGGAGGGTTTAGAATTGAACCTAGTCCGTTTAATGTAGAAGTTGATAATCGTATCTATTAATCTTCTATAGCTGTAATTCAATCTTTCCTTTCCATTCCACCACTCGTGGCCAAACACATACCATACTTTGGTTTTTCTTAAACATTTGGTTAATGTTTTTTCTAATAAAAAAATATGTGAGCAAGTTGAAATGTTCATATTTAATATAATTTGTTTTCCTATAAATAGGATTCAACTTTGTTCTGATTTTCTCAGAATCAATCAGTTGTTTGTTCTTTGAGAAGGAATCATGGGTTCTAAAGCAGTCCTTTTGGTTTGCATTTCCTTGCTTGTGGCTTTGATGATAACCTCAGAGGTGGTTGCCAGGGACTCGGCTGAGACTTCCACTTCAGCTGATGAATGTAAGACATTTTTTAAATTTTTGCTACCTTTTTTGGTGTGTTTACTGTTTACATAGAAAGTAGTAATTAATGTATTTGGAGGTTGATATTATGTTCATTCAGCAATAACGGCTGAGACCACTAAAGACGTAGAGGAATCCAAGTATTACGGTGGCGGTGGACATGGAGGTGGTTACGGAGGTGGTCATGGAGGTTATAGTGGGGGTTATGGTCACGGTGGCGGTCATGGTGGTGGAGGTTATGGTCACGGTGGTGGTCATGGTGGAGGTGGTCACGGTGGAGGTGGTCACAGCGGCTACGGTGAGAAGGCTAATGAGCCATAGAGGACTAGCTGTGCATGCCTTTTATTAACCAGGCTCATTGTGATTAGGGCTGAGAACGAACACGAACGTTCACGAACAAATTCGGGATTGACTCGTTAAAAGCTCGGTTCGAGATCGTTTATTTATTAATAAACAAACACGAACAAAATTTTGGGCTCGATTAATAAACGAATAATAAATGAACAAAAGGGAGCTCGGCTTGATTACGTTCGTGAACAGTTCGATAAGAAAAAACAGTTTTTAAGAAGGATAAAATACATATATAATTTTTATCATTCATATATATAACATGAAAATAAATTTGGTGCAGTGGTAAGACATCAAAATGAGAAGCAAGGGAACTAGGGTTTGACTTTTCACAAGATCAAATTTATTTTATTTCACAATTTTGAGGTGAATTTCACCCAATCCTACATCGGAAATGAGAGAAGATTTGGGAGGAAAATTCCTTATAAATAGATAGCATGACACTTAGGGTTGAGAACGAACATGAACAAGCTCGGCTCGGCTCGATTAATAAATAAACGAACACGAACAAGATTTTAAGCTCGATAAATAAATGAACAATAAATGAACACGTCAAAGCTCGGCTCGACTCGGCTCAATTAATAAATAAACGAACATGAACAAGATTTTAAGCTCGATAAATAAATGAACAATAAATGAACACGTCAAAGCTCGGCTCAGCTCGGCTCGTTATCACCCCTAATTGTGATAGAGTAATATACAAAAGTTGTACTTTGATGTTAATTTGATATATGAATAAGAGCCTGCGTTATTAAGATAATATAATGTTGATCCTTTATTTTTATTTTTTATAAAATAATTATGTTGATGATAAATGTATTTTGAAAAAAATAACACCTAAAGTTAGATTCTAATTACGTTTAAATTTTTTACATTAATTTGAAACTATAGGTTTGTTTTATTCCTTAATAAATCTCGAGGGATATAAAACTTATCACAAATCAAGTATTCAACACCAGTTATTTGATCTAGATTGCATCGATTTGTGGCTTTTTTATTGCGGTGTGAATGATGGGCGATTTTAATGATCTCAGCTCATTAAAACTGGTTATTCTGGACCCAGTAGTAAATTGTAAAATTCTTTTTCTAAGAAATAAAATTAAACAATGAAAGATAAAATAATTACAATAACTATAATATAAAATGTGCAAAAGATAGTTAAAATTTTTAAAAAAAATATAAAAAATACAATATTGTATATTAAATTTTAATATTTACATTTATAAACATTTGTAATAACATAAAGGGTTAATTACACAAAACTCCCCTGTTGTTTGCAAAAGTATCGAATAACCCCCATATGCTTTAAAAAACTACGCAAAATTTCCCTGTGGTTTTAAAACCCCTGTAATGTGGCAATTTGTGACAAAATTGCCTTTATTCAGTCAAAGGTTCATCAACTCCATTTAAAAGTATAAAAAAATCTCACAAAATTTTTCAATATAGTTATCGGTAACAACAGTGGAAATAATATGTTTTATACTTTTGGGAAATTTTGTGAGATTTTTAAAATATTTTTGGGGAATTTTGTGAGATTTTTTTATACTTTTAAATGGAGTTCACTGAATAAGGGCAATTTGGTCACAAATTTTCAAATTACAGGGGTTTTGAAACCGCAAGAGGGTTTTGCGTAGCTTTTTAAAGCATAGGGGGGTTACGCGGTACTTTTGCAAACCACAAGGGGATTTTACGTAATTAACCCTAACATAAAGGATTAAGGTGCAAATATGACCTTGTGATTTTTTGGATGGTCCAAATAAGCCCAACTTTGTTTATGGGCAATATAGCCCTTGTACTTTCAAATGTGGCTCAAAAAGCCCTTTTGTCAAATTTTTACGTAAATGTGGTTAGTGATGTGTGACTCAACAATGCTGAGGTAGATATAACTAATAACAATTTGACATGTGGCATTTGTCATCCTCCATATTCTCTTCTATTTTTCAATACCTCTATCTAGATCAAAAAAAGATAGAAGCATCACTAAAAACTCTAAGGCCAAACTGGTTAAGGGAGTGCTGATGGTAACATAAGACTATAATGGGAAGAAGATTAGTACCCAAAAATTCTATGAATAAACTAAGGACCCAATGATAAAACCCAAAGGAAAACAATTCAGTGCTATTGTCATTGTGAATTTGGTACCAAATAAACAAGGATAATAGTATTATGTTGCTTTCAATCAGCTTTTATCGTTGGCTTTTCGCAAGTTCATTTCACGAACTTTTTAGGTTTCCTCTCCCAGCCTAAGGTTGCTATCAACACCCCATTCATAATTTTCTATTTGATTTATTTTCATCTTCAATACTTATGGGAATTTTTTGTTGTCTCCTAGACAGATATTTTTTCACTTTAAATAAGCGGAAGTATCTTTCCCGCACAAGTAAATGAGTACTCACTCATACAAAATTGGAAAAAGTCACCGGGTTCACAGTCACAATTATAAATTCATAATTATAAGGGTGCATTTTAAAAAATATTTTTTGTTTTAAAAGAAGAGTTCACATTTAAATTTTTTACTTCTTTTATCCTTACTAAGTAATAAAATATTCATGTGTGGTCCACAATTAGTCCATATTTAATAAGGATATAAATGAAATAAAGTGTGTCAAATTAACTAATTTAGGTGTTGTAGTTTAATATTCGTAATAAGTTGTGCATTGATCAAAGTAAACTATTCTAATGGAACGAAGATAGTATTATTAAATAATTAAATGGCAAACACCTCATAACTCCCCTGTGGTTTGCTAAAGTTATACATTTCCCCCTATAAAAAATAACTTCAAATGACACCCTGTACTTTTTCAAAATGTGTAAAGTGACGGAAATCACTGAAGTTAAGGGAACATTAGCGAGACGAGCATCTATTATTAGTAAAATGACATATTTACCCTTACTAATAAGAAGTCGTATCTATCTCTAATGCAAATGACATATTTATCCTTAAAAATATTTATACAAATGAATATATTTTTAATTAAATATTTAATTTCCTTCTAATTAATTAAAACTTAAAAACTATTTTTTTTTCAAAATCATAATTAATAATTTCCTTTTCATTTACAAATCATAATTACTTTCTTTTATTTCTTATTTATGACTTCCCTTTCAATTTCTTTTATTCATTTTCTTAATTAAATTTCCTTAATAACCATTAGCCAAAAATCCCTCCAAATCTTGACCTCCTCTCTAATGGAAATCAACAAAGGAACAAAAAGAATAGCTCAAGAATAAGGCACAATTTTTTCAAGAATGGTCATAACCATGAGAAAAGAGCAAGGAAAATTGACACCATTAGAAAGTGGTAAAAAAACAGAGAGCTTGACTCAAGACCTTAATGTCTTTAATGGTGCAAAGGAACACTAAGGACAAAGCCACCGGAGAGAGTAAATAGCAGCAAATTCAAAGAGCAAAAAAAATAAAATGACACATTTGGGAACCTAGACCATCAAAACATCAATTTCCTGAGATTCCGTTGCAGACCCAAACCCAAAAACTCTCCCGCAAGCTTCAATTGATTATGAAACCCAGACGCATAACCCAAACTCGCAGTCAACACCATTGCCGTCTATTGAAGCCCAGATCTGCGACGAAACCTATACTGGGGGAGAGGAAGAAAGGGAGAGTTGACGGAGGCGGCGGCCGAGAGAGAGAGTTGACGGAGGCGGCGGCGAGAGGGAGGTGTTGGCGATGGCACCAAAAATCAAGAGGTGTTGGAGGTGGCGACGCGAGAGAGGTGAGGAAGAGATCGCGAGAGAGAGAATGAGGCTACGGGCTGAGAGGGGAGGGTATAGGGTTAATGGTTAGAGAATATTAAGAAGTTAAAAAAAAAAGTAAAAAGAAAAAAGTAAAATGACAAAATTACCCCTGTAACTGTTAAATGTGGCGGAAATTTCTAGCGTTACACATTCCAAAAAAGCATAGGGGTCATTCGAAACTTTATTTTTCATAGGGGGTGATGCGTAACTTTAGCAAACCACAAGGGGTTATGAGGTATTTGCCCATAATTAAAATTAGGTAATTGTTGTCAAATCTTTCAATAAATATTACTATGACTCTTGCCTATTACTTATGGATTCAGATTTGTTGTCCACAAATACAGTGTCCCTTCTCACATATGTGAGGAGGACACAGTAGGGACTTGTAACTGGGGATATAGGATCAGTGGCCATTACTTACAATGTGTACATATATAATAGGGTGAATTACATTTACCTCCCCCGAGATTTGCCTAAATTACAAATAGATCCCTTAGATTTCAGAAAATAACATCGAAGTTCCTTAACCACCCAAACTTGTAGCTGAATACACCCCTGAGCCATTAATTTTCCTCCCACATCACTATCGTCGGAGTTTTCCTTGTAGCCTCGCTTTGAACAGATTCTCTTTTGCCAATTTTTGCCCTAAACTGAAGTTTCTTTTCTGCTATTAAATTGCAAATTGGGGCTCAAGGGTGTATCTAGATCCAAGTTTGAGTGGTTAAGGAACTCCGATGTTATTTCTGAAACTTGAGGGATCCATTTGTAATTTAGGCAAATTTCGGGGGAGGTAAATGTAATTCACCCTATATAATACGCAGTGGCAAAATTCAAATCAAATTGCATGTGCATCCCGACGTGGAAGGTAACATATCTAAGGGCCTGTTCTTTAAGTTTTAGTTTTGGTCTCAACAGTAAATTTAGTATATTATAATCAGTTTTTGTCATTTTCAATAGTGCTTTTTACTATTTAGCTATACATTTTTACATTTTCAATACACTTTTTACATTATAAAACTATTTTTCTCAAACCAAAACTCAACCCAACCAAATAGAACATGCCCTAATTAGTGGATATGTTGAGGCCCGTATGCATGTGTACTTTGGCAAAACAAATATAAAGGCGATGTTTGGTAAAGAGACTCAAACCATGGTTTGAGTATCTTTTTGATTTTATAATAGTTTTTTGTCATTCATAATAAACCTTTTTATATTTTCAACACACATTTTTACATTCTCAATGTAATTTTAATATTATAAAATTAAAATGAAACTCAAATCATGGTTTGAGTCTCTTTACCAAACATGGTCAAAATGTTTGAAAAACATCTACATTGACCAAATAAAGTTAATTGAGATGGAGTTTAATAAACAATTATTATTTTATGTAAATCAGAATTTTCATAATATATGGAAATTAAGATGATAGAGGGAGACTTTGATTAAATAATAAGTAAAACTAAAATGGTAAAAAGTAAAAATGTTGATTTTTCTTTTCAGAATATGCAAAATTACAAATTTAGGTGAAAATTATTAATTAAAATTAGAAATTTTGTTTTTTAAAATTTAATCATGCTACTTAAAGAGAAAATTAAAAGAAAAAAAAGATAAAAGAAGACTCATGACACTTAGACACTTAAAGGATCCCAGATAAAAACATCAAAATTAAAACTTGTGGTCAAATCTCATGTTCACTACCACAAAAAGGGAGATGGGAGGCGGGTTCTTAGGGCCTTTGGAAATGGGTGGTGCGGCTGTGTACCGGCCTCCACTACGGGCGCCTCCAATTGGAGGGGCCCGGACCCGCCTCCTTTGGAGGGGGTAATTGGAGTTGCACCCGCCTAATGGTTATTGGAGCTCCAAAGCAAGTTAATGGTCCTTGCGAAGAGATTGTGGTTCGATGATTTGGATCATATCACTCCGTCTGCTGTTTCTGAGATGCGTAGTGAAATTATGGACCTTATAAACGTCTTAATGGTGAAGAAGTGAAACTGTCTTCCTCAGTTTATTTTGACGCAAACTGAAACCACATGACTCGGTTGTTTCAATCTACTGTCGTTGATCAAATTGACGATCAGACCAAATATTCATTCATTTGTAAGCTCCTTGTCATGCTCTGCTCCATGTAGCAACGTTGATGCCTTTATTCAGTTCTTGTAGGTGTTAAGTTCTTTTTAGCAAAACATGAATCAGAGATCAACAAATTATGTAATCTAGACGAAGCAAATAGCTATACAACTTGTGCAGTCATATATTTAGGGAATTCTGTTTTATGTATTCTTGGAAAATTTTGGCTTTACAAAAAAAAAACAAAAAACAAAAAAAACCGGTAGCAATAGAGAGCAAAATCCACAGCAGTGGTTAACGGGCAGATAGCAAACTTTGCAACCTTTCTCTCCTCTACCTGCCATCGTTCCCTTCCCAGCAGACTTGAACGCCCTCATCGTACTAACAGAAGAAAGCTCTCCTCCATATCAATTTTTGTTCAGATCATAGGAAACTCCAGCAACCATCATCCCTTTCTTCAATTGCATATTAAAATGCGATCCCCTAATCAATGGTTGTCCCGTCGCTGGCAGGACTAGGAGCCTATACTGGAGCAGGAGGGTCATGAAAGTGACCAAGTACGGTGGATTCCATGGCGAAAACAGCAAATAAAACAAACGTCGTGTCCCAGATGACATTCTCGAATTGGATTCCATGTTTTCTTCATCTCCCCATCCTCCATCTGCAAGTGGCACTTGCTTATTTGGTTTGGGAGGTCATTCCATTATTGGGCTGCCATCGTAATTGATGGGAAGCAAAATAGCAGATTCTTTTTTTTGTTTTTGAATCCTAAAATAACTGTGGTCTGTTGTTAATTAGATGTAGAGATTAGAGTTGAGTTAGAGTTGTATAGGTGGCAACTTTTTATTGGTGGCATAAGGAGTGTAATAGGATGTGGGTGTAGGAAACCCGGAGCGTAAAATTGGGTGGCAATAATATGTACATATTTTTCTGAGTGATGATACCATAAAAATTCACAATACATATTTTTTTTGCTAAAAGCCCAGGGCTTGCGGACCTTTGGGTCCTTACTGCCAAATTCGCAATAAATTTTCATAGTGATTAATGTGAGACCCCGTAATTCTTTGCCTTAGTTTAACTTTATAATTTATATTTTAGTTATAAAATTATGTTTTAAGTTAATTAGGCACGATTATAAGTTGTATAATTAGAGAATTTTGAATAGGAAATCTTATTTTTGTTTGAGTCCTAATTTAGTGTTATGATATTTTCCTAAGCATAAATTGTGTTTAAGGATGTTTGAAATAGATATATTAGTTTAATTTGGAAATTTGTGAAATGAAAATAAGAAAATTAGAAGATAAATGAAAAATAGTAAAAAAGGGGCTAAGATCCAAATCGCCAAACCGCTCGAGCTGGGTAAAACCGATCCAAACCGCCAATGACCAGTACAAAAAAAAATCATACCGCTTAAATAGCGGTTTTACTCGCTATTAGATCGGGTAAAACCAATGTTATGAACTTGACAAAAAAAATAAAGACCTATTTTATCCAGCATTAGAGAGGGTAAAACTGATCGGGCTTTGGAGTTCAAAAAAAATATATTTTCTCAATTTGTAGGGGAGAGCTACGGCCCTAGGGGTCTAGCCTCCTAGGTTTTGGACTTGTTAGGCAACCTAGGAGTATAAATAGACTCCCTTTCGTTCTCATAGTTCAGCACAACACCTCAATTAAGAATCAAAGAGGGAGAGAAAATGAGAGAAAAAAGAACTAAAGAAGGAAGAATAGAAGGAAGGAAACGCTAAGGAAGGACGAGTTTTGGAGTAGGAATTTGGATTCCACACCATGGCTTTCGTTATAGGAAGCCTCGAGAATGTAGAGGTAATGAGTTTTACCTTTGTATTACATTAAAATCTAAGAAAATGATGAATGAAAATAGAAAAGTGAAGTTTTAGGTTTTCGAAAGATTTTGATTCGAATCTTTAAGTTTTAACGTTAATTATGTGTTATGGATTGTTAGAAATGTTGCATGTGTATTGTAGAAATGATTTTGAACAAAAAGAACCGAAGAAAAACATGTTTTATAGCCATTTTAATCGAAACCAAAAACTAGAGTTTGAAGAAAACGCTTTCAGGGCAAAGAACGGTTTTACCGATCCGAAGATGGGTAAAACAGACTTTCTTGGCTCAAGAAAGTTGGTAATAACCAACTTCAGAGCAGGTAAAACTGATATCAAAAATTATAATTTTGCATGATTAGTTTTTGTCGTCTTGAAGAAGGGAAAAACCGAGTCTCTTGGCAAAGACTCAAGAAACTCAGTTATAACCTGGGTCGACCCGTTTAGTCATGACTCGATGACCTAATTTACTCATATAAAATTATTTTAAATGATATTTTAAAATAGAATTACGTTAAATAATTTTAACCATATATATATAGACGTAAATATATATAAAGTATATGCGTATATATATAAATCTAGTATACATGCATATGAATATATATAAAAATACTGTAAATACGCTATAGCACATTTTTTTATATATATATATATTTAATATATTTAATTAATTGTTTTGGGGGTACGAGTTTGGAAGGGAATTGAGGGTTGGAGTGCGTGGGTGGGTGCGTAGATTGGTAGGTGGGGGAGGGGGTGGGTGGGTGGTGGTGGAAGGCTGGTTTAAAAGTATTGGAAAAAGTTTTTTTAAAAAAATATTAATTTGTTGGTTAAATTACGGGTTGAGCGAGTTATAACCCGTTGGGTCAAGTAAATTTGACCCATTGAGTCAAACAAATTGACGCACTGGTTAAGAGGGTTATAACTCAACCCGAAATGACCTAACCCATACTTGACCCGTTCGTCAACGGGTCCAGTTGGGTCATAACCCGTTAGGTGCGGGTCAAAATTGACCCAACCCATAACCCAGCCAACCTGCCCAATTGCCACCCCTACCTATCAGTTAATATGTAGGGCTAGTCACCTAGATGTTTGGGGGTTCGATTCTTACCTTCCCTGCTTTCGATGTAATAAATACAATAAGGGGATAAAAGTTTTTTTTTTTCCGGAGGGTGATAAGGGGACCAAAAATAAAAATAAATTTTAGTCGCTATTTTACTACTAACTAACTCTAGTATTTATAAAAGTACATCAAATGCATTCAATAATTTTCTCCACTAATTATTCTCTCAAAAACTATAAACTTGTTCAAATTTAAGGTTTCTAACATAATTGGAAAGTGATTCTGGATTTAATTAGTCAGTGACTCATCAAATGAAGAAATTAAACTTCAACTTTTGAGTGACACGACATATATTATTTTATCGCTCAAACGTTAACTTGTGAAGATACAAGGAAATATATATGTCACTTAGTACTTTGCAGTCAACCATTGTCTTTGTCGGTGCTAACAATCAATTCAAGCAAGCTACTCAGTAGGACACGAATCAAAAAACTTGCATAACCAAATTTTTTGACTAATTTGGATGTCGGAGAAATATAGAAAAAGTGGCCACATTTAATAAATGCATGGTTGATGGTTAGATTCGATGTCACAATATTATCGGCGAAGACTTTTCAAATGCCAAATGGCCATCGAAGATGTACTTCGTTTTGAGAATGTTGTTTGAAAATTTGTCGAATTATATATACCTCTCCCATATTTTGTCAAATTATAGATAAGTTTTTGTAATTTAAAAAAATTAAAAATACTTCACGTGATTTTGACATAATTATAAATTTGATCTTTTTATTAGTTATGGTTGAGAATAAATATAAATTTTTCTGAATAAATTCATGATCGTGTTGATAAAAATTCATGTCGAACTCATTTATTCAATGAATTAACGACCATAAATGAATCCTTATACTCGATTATTTAATGGACAATCACTGTTTGAGTACTTCAAATTTCGAAGTAACGCAACTCAATATCACCTTTACTGTTAGCTAGTGCAAAAAATAAATACAAAACAAACAACTTTTGTATAGTTCAAGAGAAGATAGTTGTAATTTTTAAAACTACATGAATTTATTTGTAATTTTACCAAACTTTGAGGAAAAAAATATAATTCGCCTTTCAAAATTTAAATTGAAGATGAATTTTAAGTATGTACAACATTAAAATATTAAAGAATACTAATTGAATCTTTATATATATTTATATGTTCATAAATATCAGTATATGAGTTTAAATTGAATTTTAATTTTTATTTAAGTTGATATAATATATTAATTTAACCTAACTTTACAATATTTTGTTAGTTAATACAAGAGAGAACGCACAATGTTCACGAACAGGCTCGGTCTGGCTCGATTAATAAATAAACGAACATGAACAAGATTTTAGCCTCGATAAATAAATGAACAATAAATGAACACGTCAAAACTCAGCTCGACTCGGGTCGTTATCACCCCCATATGTGAGTGTCTGACCATTCCAAGAGATGGATATCAAATTTAGCATTTGATGTATCAATGTGATTTGAAAATACGCTTATTGCATATTGACTTTGAAGTATTCCGTACTGTTAGGGTATTTTCATAAAATATTAGTACAATTAGTATTGGACCAGACTTTTTAATCATGAAATGATTAGAATACTAAGACCAATAGTGTTTCACTAGTTTTATTATGAAATAAGTTGTTTGTAATAGATTAGGGAAGATGACAGTTGGAGAGGGTTCTAGTGAGAGAAATGTGTACGGAGATGCTAGAAAAGAATTGAGGACATAGAGGCTTTGTATGTTGGGAGAGAGAAGACATACAAATCATAACTTTTCTATTATGTAATTGTATGTTTGTTTGGAATAGTACGTATTTTCGTGGATTAAATCATGTTAAATTATTGTGTTTACCTTTCTATTTCAATTTCGTTGTTGTGTTCATATTTGGTATTTCCCCAAAAAAGTGGTTCAAAGATTCTAAGGGAGCGTTTTTTTCCCAATATGTACCTCATATAGTCTAATGAATTGCATATAACTATTGATGTATCGTGGTCATAAATTAGTTGCAGATTATGAGAGAAAATTACATATCCAAAATATTATGCCAATAGATCACGTCCAAGTTAATGAAACAATATAATCAAATTGTGTTGATTCACTATATTTTTAAAAGTAAAACGATGTCACTTGATAAACATGGACATGATTGGATAAAATATTTATGACATGTAATTCTCATTCCTTATGTTTTATCGCGTTTACAAAACATTTGTATATCACGTATAAGTGAATATGTATCACAGTTATGATTAGAACAACATGTATCACATATTGTAAAATAAATACGCGTATAGAATTTAAGAAATAGAAGTATCGCTCATAACAATAAATAAAAAATATTAATTGATTTGAGCTTTTAAGGCTCTGTTCTTTTGTGGCTTTGGTAGAGAAAATTTTATTAGAGGGAAGTTTTTTTTTTGGAGGGAAGTTTTTTTTGGGAAATTGTGTAGGTGAGAGATAAAAAAGTGTAATGATTGTGTTTTTTTTTGAATTTATGTGAGTAGGTATTTAGAGGGAATTTTAAAATTTTAATTTTAAATTGTTGAAAAAGTAAAGTTGTTTCTTTGTGTAAAGTTTTGGAAAAAAAAAAGTGATGATTCTCTACCAAAGCCACAAGAGAACAGAGCCTTAATGTATTGAATGTAGTTGAAATGATCGCAGCCGCTCAGCAACGAGACTATGAATCTGGACGAGGGCAATTTGCACACGTACTAAGCAAAATCTGGAGGGTTTAGAATTGAACCTAGTCCGTTTTATGTAGAAGATGAGAATCGTATCTATCAATCTTCTATAGCTGTAATTCAATCTTTCCTTTCCATTCCACCACTCGCGCCCCAACACATTTGCATACTTTTGTTTTCTTAAACATTTGGTTAATGTTTTTTTTAATTAAAAAATATTTGAGCATGTTGAAATGTTCACATTTAGTATAATTTGTTTTCCTATAAATATGATTCAACTTTCACTACAAGAAAATTTGCCTTTTGTGACCAGACACATGGTGACAAAAATTTATTCTGATCACCAAAAGCACCATTTAGTGACCAAAAAAAAGTTTGGTCATCAAAGCTTGGTCGCAGCTGAAAAAATGGTGACCAGTAAAAAAAAGTGGCCACCGTTTGGTCAGTAAAGGTCATAGTGGGTAAATTTTCTGCCAAATTGCACTAATTAGTGACCAAAATTTGACCAAGAAAAAAGTGGTCACCAATAGTGTGTCATAATTTCTTTGGTGATCAAAACGTTTGGTCATCTGTGTGAAAATTTTTGGTTATTAGATTTCCAAAAAGATGGCGGGAGAACTCTCCATTTTATCACAATATAGTGACCGCTTTTGGTGATGAGAAAGAGGGTGATCACCAATATTTTATAAGAAGCCATTTGGTGACCATAAATATTTGGTCACCACAGTGCTAATATTTTGTTACCAAATTTCTGGTCACCAAAAAAAAACATGGTGCCAATTTCTGTCCATTTTAACTCCTATATAATGACAAATTTTGGTGATAGAATTTGGTGATCACCAATATTTAATAGAAGCAATTTGGTGACCAAAACCGTTGGTCACCCTAAAAAGAAATTGGGAAAAAATGGAGGGATCCTATAATTTTTGGTGACCAAACTCAATGATCATGGTCGCCCTAAAAAGAAATTGGGAAAAAATGGAGGGATCCTATAATTTTTGGTGACCAAACTCAATGATCACCATGAACAATGGCAGGAAAGTTCCCTCCATTTCTTACATCAGTGGTCACATTAGCATAAAGCATATGAATAAAGGCTAAAAGAAAAGCCTTTTAATTGGTTATTTTTATATAAGTTTATCTTGGCATACTAATTATTATATAATTATAATATATGTGTAAGGATTTGCGAACTTTAATTACTGAGCCAAATTTGTTGTGGACAAAAATTCTATAATTGGGCTAAATAATTAGTGACCTTTGGGGGCAAGATAATCGAAACAACAGTCACATTAATATTCTGTGACTGTTGTTTCGATTATCTTGCCGTCAAAGGTTACTGATTGTTGGTGTGTAAGGCGTGTCATTACGGTGTTGTTATTTCTTTGTGGATCCGTCTTGACGTTTTACTATAGCTATATTTAAACTTTAGGGGGTTAATTGCAAAAATTAAAATTTTAGGGGCTTACTTGCAAAAAATTTAAATTTTAAGGGGTTAATTGAAAAAATTTATACTTTGGGACTTAATTGCGAAAAGTAAAAGTCAGGGGTCTAATTGCTAAAGTTTTAAACTTTAGGGGGTTAATTTCAAAAATTAAAACTTTAGGGGGTTAGTTACAAAAACAAAAATTTTAGAGGTTTGATTACAAAAGTTTTAAACTTCAAGGCTTAATTTCAAAAATTAAAAATTCAGGGAGTAAGTTGCGATCAGTGTAAAGTTTGGGGTTTTTTTTGCAATTAACTCGTAATTAAAGTATCAGTTTCTTTCAATTTAGTCATTATTAACTAAAAGTTTATCTTTTCATAGTATATTTTTCATGAAAATCAGTTGAAATGCATTGTTTCTAAATTGAATTAACTTAAAAAGAAATAAAAAGCCTGTGACGTCCCTATAGTTTATTTTAATTCCAATTTAGTACCGAAAGTTTAAGTTTCTTTCGATTTAGTCCTTATAAACACAGAAGTTTATCTTTTTTGTATATTTTCATGAAAATCAATTGAGATGCACTATTTCTAAGTTGAATAAACTTAAATAGACATATAAAGATTATTATGTCCTTACAGTTTCTTATAAAATGCAATTTAGTACTTAAATTATCAGTTTCTTTCACTTTAGTCCTTCTGTACTAAAAGTTTATCTTTTGGGTACATTTTAATAAAATTAAGTTGAGATGCACTGTTTCTAAATCGAATTAAATTTATAAAAGACTATTACCTCCCTAAATTTTATTGTAAATTATAGTTTAGTACTTAAAGTTTCCGTTTCTTTTAATTTTGTCCTTATAAACTAAGATTGTATATTTTAATGAAAATCAGTTGAGATGCACTGTTTATAAGTTGAATTAATTTCAAGAGACATAAAAAACTATTGCATCCCTAAGGTTTCTCGTAAAATGCAATATACATAGAAAGTGTGACATACATTCATTGGTCTCATAAATATGTTGCTAGTTAGTGCATGTTAAATACTTGCTATGAAAATTTAGGATAAGTATCGATCCTTACTCTCATGAAAATGATTAAAATCAAGTACGAGTTATTCTCTCTTTTCCAATGAAATAGTCTAGTGACATAACTATTTGTGAATGTCAATACACAAAACTTAAAATTATTTTGTACACGGACTCTTAAAATGAAAAAGAGGGAGTATAAAAGAATAGAAAAAAGGAAAAATTTAGAAAATATTTTGGGGTGGGGGGAAAAGTAAGCGCCACTCAAAATTTGGGAGAACCGAGACACAATGGCTGGCTATCCAAACGTCATCGTATGAGAGTGCAGCTCTCAGTATTACCTAGTCCAACATTTCAAAAAATTTCCCCCCACACCTCAAAGCATTCACGGACGAATTGTCTCTACTCACTATCTCTCACCTGAACTTTCTCTATCTCCTTCGGTCGATTAGATCTCTAGCTCTATGCTTCTTCGCGGCTGGGTGAGTAAGCTAAGGTTGCAACACAATTTGAAGATCTCAGCGAGACGATTTAGGTATCATTGGTTCTGGGCTCTATTTTTCTTCTTCCATCTTTTGCCCTACAAATGGAAGTGAGAGCTGATTAAAGTTTGTGCCTTCAGGTGTTTCCCTGCAAAGAAGTCTGAACATCGCCTAAAACTAAGCCAACGCCCAAAAACTGAATCAACAAACTCTTGACTGCCGCCTACCCTAGCTGTCGCACCACCACACATCCGTCAGCATTCCCGGCTTCGACGGCCATCAGGTCTCCCAGATATGATCTCTCTCAGTTGTCTCTCTCTGTTTGTTTGTCTGCACATTAATATTTTCACCTTCGATTGGTTCTTTTTTTTCTCTCAACAAAACCAAAGCTTTTCTAATTTAAATCTTAACAGATCCAAAGCTTCGACTTGGTTTCCTTTTTTGGGAAGATAGAACTGAAGCCTTTTTTTAAAAAATTTTGAGAGGTCGAAGTTAATTTTTGGACAAAGCTGAAGCTTTTCTTTTTCTTTTTTGCTATTCTGAAGTTTTTATTGTTACATGAATACAAATTTTTATTTTTCCCTTTTGAATGATTTGAATCTCTTGCTCTTGGCATATCTATAAGCTTTTTATTTTATTTTATTTCTCTTTATTTTTTCCTGGACTGAAGCTTTTTATTTTCCAGGTGTTGGTGGTCCTTCTCTGCTCTGTATTCTATTGAGTTAGTAGGGTTCTTAGTTGCTTTATAGTGCTGAATTTTCTTATATAAAGGGAAGGATTTTGTTGTACTTCTCTTGGGTTCTAGGTTATTTTTTGATTTTGAACTGGATATTTTCTTATGGAAACTGAAAAATGCTGCTATATTTTTCCAGGTACTCTGGTTGCAGTTTTGATCAAGGTAGTTAGTATCGGGATACCACACAGGATCGTTTTGGGGAGTAGGATCGGGATCCCATGCAGGATCGATAGGATCGTATCGTAGGAACGTAAGACCCATAAAAAATGGATCAAATTGATCATACAAACTCATATTGCTGTATATATCATAATTGAAATATTAGAATACCTATAAATTGGATCTATATGAAAAAAAAACAATAATAAATTATAACGTAGTACTTTCAGACTATAGTTATACCAATAGTTGTATTGTAAATTTGTAATCAATTAATGTGTAACTTGTGTATGTAACATAAGCAAAAACACATTAAATCAATCTAAATACAACGTTCATAAGATTGCTCTCTTTCAATTGATGATGCAAAATATAAGCCAAAAGGCTTAAAAATAGAAAATTACATGTATCTTGGCGAGATTCGAACTATAGTCTAGTTGTTAGATAAAAGTGGAATTGATTACTTAACCACTCACTAAACTAGGGACATAAATATGAAAATTGTATGTAAGAAAAATTATTGAATCGACGATTTATGATGAATTTTAAAAAAAGTGTAGGATCGCTATAGGATCGTAGGATGGAAGGATCTTACGATACAGATCGGGATCCTAAAGATCCTATGGAGATCCTGCATATAAAAAGGATACTATGGGATCCTGTATCGTTTACTTCTTCGCGTATTTTAGGATCGTAAGATACTACGATACGGATCGGGATACTGACTACCATGGTTTTGATGCTGAATCGTTTTATAGTTATCGGCAGTTTAATGATATCTCAATTGATTTTTTTCAATTTGAAGTGAAATAGACACGGGAAGTTTGATTCTTTTCATTCATTTATTTGGGTATGCTTTAAAGGTTCTACATTGTTCCTCTGCTAATGCCTTGGTCAAGTCAGCTTCACATATGTTTCTCTCAAAGTTTCTTTTTTCTACTACCAGTTGATGTGAAATTTTTATTTTTTTGCTTTTGTTTGTTTAGATATTTTGAGTTAGTGTTATATGTTATTGGACTTTAGACTATGTTATGTTTGTTTCTTACTGAATGAACGTCTTTTTGGTTGTGAATTCAATTATGTGGTATGTATATTATACTCTGAAGATCCAGTTTTTTTTCACTTGTTCTCTGGATACTTCTTGTCATAGCACATGTTATGAATACATGGATTACCTTTAGCTCATCTTTAGACCTTTATACTATTAGCTGTTTTGATTGCCGAATTGAGGTACTGTTTGGATTTTTAGAAGGACATGTTATCTTGTAATAAGATGATTGTCCATGTGATATGAGCTTAAGTTTGAGACTTTTTCATTTTATCTAATCATGTGTATATAGTAGTAGCCTAGTGTAGCCTTCAATCAAGGATCATCAGCACCAATGATCAATCCTTTGATTTGAATAAAAAAATTTCAAAAGATTATCAGTCTTCTAAATAATTTAATGCATAAGAACTGCACTCATGACATGCTTGTCCATTTCACTAGAATCCAGAAATAATTAGTATTCACCAAAGTGCAATTTCAAATTTTTGTTTAGGCAATTATTTGTGATAACCATCTGGAAATCAAATTAAGTTCATGCTTTTGATTCTTAGTATGCTTCAAGTAGTCAATATTATCATTTTGAGCCTTTAGTTCCTGTAATGCTTTAAGTACAAACTCTTTTCTCTGAACTGAAGGCTTAAGAACTATTGCTTAGAAAGGGTTATTAACCTTGAAGATTGGGAAAGCTATTGTGGACATTTCTAATTTACCTTTTCTTTTGCACAAGTGATTTTGATTCCCATGTTACAAAGAATTGGCCCTTGAGTCCTAACTAACGAATGTGTGAGCTTCACTTAGACTTGAATACAAAATGGAGGCAGAATATTACTACATTGATGTGGAATAATGTTGAATGTATTTTCAGATTGTTGCCCACGAGATTTTCTGAATGGTAAAAAGTTCCACAAAGCAGTGGTGAAATATATTTTCCTCCCTTTATGAAAATTCATTCATGTTTGTTTGGCTTGCAAAATTTTGTTGCCATTTGAGTGTAGTTGTTCACTTTACCATATCTTGATTGTGATGCTTATCTACTTTCTATAATGCATTTGTAGGTGTATTTCTTTTCCTCTCATCTTTCACCTCTCACTGATCATTTTTGGAAGGTAGGATTACCTTTTTTGTCTTTTAACTAGTTTTATCATTCTATTAGTTTTAATGTGTTTTATTTGAAATGACTATGCATGATTCTTTTACAGGCAGATACACTTGAAAATGTAATCCTTGAGTTGGAGCATTCCAGACAAAATCTCAGTTCCCTGAAACCTACTGAAGTTGAAGGTTCTTCCACTACCTTGACTTTGGTGTTGTTTTTTTTCTTATGCCAACACTTGGGTATCTCAATTAGATTCTCTTACTTCAAGTTCAATATAGTTATTGGAACACGTCGTAGGGAGGTTACTTCAGTTTGTTTTCGGAATATACTTGACAACTGAAAGATTTTTTGACCTTATGTTAATGGCTGTGGCCATTTCTTGTGCAGACTCAAATTCTATGCTAATTGGTATTCTTTTGATTGTTGTCTGATATGTACAAACCATGCTTATTATGATGTCTAGTGTCAATGCATTCCTCATGTTTACGCTTTCTCTTGCATGCAGCTCTTTGATAGAGCCTCATACAACTTTGCTATGTACCTTTGTTTCTTCCCAGTCTACATTCCTTAATATATATTTTTATCTGCTATCTTGATGACCTATGAGTTTATGATTTATCTTGGAATTAAGTTTGGACTTATTTTAATGCCATTGATTGTCAATTGCAGGTATTTACCTCACATGAGCTGATGGATAGAATGTAATGACTTTTTTTTTTCCTGCATATTTAGGTTGCTTTTGTGTTAGCTGGATTTGAGACATGAGTTTGTATAAAGTTTGAAGATATATTGTATATTTTACAATTTGAAATTAAAATATTTTCATTCACAGTTTGAGCCCGAGATTATTTTTATTATTTTTTTTATACAATATAAATGAATGGATGGTGACCAAAATGTTACCAATGTCAATATTAAGAACCAGATGACCGCAACTTTGGTGACCAGAATTTTGGTACTTAAAGGCATTCAAAAATTTGGAGACTACAATTTTTGGTCACCAAATTTGTCATTACTTTTAGTTAATTTAATCTTTCGGTGAGCGCTTTTTGGTCAGCAAATAGTATTAAACGGCGTTAACACGGAGAGTTATTGGTGACCAGAAATTCTGGTCACTGTGAAGATAGAAGCCACATATGTCACTTAGCCACATGTCACTTAGCACAGTGACCAGAATTTCTGGTCACCAAAGCCAACTTGTGAAGATAGAAGCCACATATGTCACTTAGTATTTTGCAGTCAACCATTGTCTTTGTCGGTGCTAACAATTAATTCAAGCAAGCTACTCAGTAGGACACGAATCAAATAACTTGCAGAACCAAATTTTTTGACTAATTTGGATGTCGGAGAAATATAGAAAAAGTGGCCACATAAATGCATTGTTGATGGTTAGATTCGATGTCACAATATTATCGGCGTAGACTTTTCAAATGCCAAAAGGACATCGAAGATGTACTTCGTTTCGAGAATGTTGTTTGAAAATTTGTCGAATTATATTTACCTCTCCGATATTTAGTCAAGATATTTAGTCAAATTATAGATAAGTTTTTGTAATTTTAAAAATTAAAAATACTTTCATGTAATTTTGTCATAATTATAAATTTGATCTTTCTATATTAGTTATGGTTGAAAATAAATACAAAATTTTCTAAATAAATTCATGATTATCTTGGTAAAAATTCATCCCGAACTCATTTATTCAATAAATTAACGAACATAAATGAATTTTTATACTCGATTATTTAATGGACAATCACTGTTTGAGTACTTCAAATTTAGAAGTGACTCAACTTAATATCACCCTTACTGTTAGCTAGTGCAAAAAATAAATACAAAACAAACAACTTTTGAATAGGTCAAGAGAAGATAGTTGTAATTTTTAAAACTACATGAATTTATTTGTAATTTTACCAAACTTTAGGGAAAAAATATAATTCGCCTTTCAAAATTTAAATTGAAGATGAATTTTAAGTATATACAATATTAAAATTTTAAAGAATACTAATTGAATCTTTATATATATTTATATGTTCATAGATATCAATATATGAGTTTAAATTGAATTTTAATTTTTATGTAAGTTGATATAGTATATTAAATTAATTAAACTTTATAATATTTTCTTAGTTAATGCAAGATAGAATACACATGAATATTCACGAACAAGCTCGGCCCGGTTCGATTAATAAATAAACGAACATGAAAAAGATTTTAGCCTCGATAAATAAATAAACACGTCAAAGCTCAGATCGACTTGGCTCGTTATCACCCCCATATGTGAGGGTATGACCATTCCACGAGATGGATATCAAATTTAGCATTTGATGTATCAATGTTATATTATGAAAATACGCTTCTTGCATATTGGCTTTGAAGTATTTCGTACTGTTAGGGTATTTTCATAAAATTTTAGTACAATTAGTATTGGATCAAACTTTTTAATCATGAAATGATTAGAATACTAAGACCAATAATGTTTCACTAGTTTTATTATAAATATAAGTTATTTGTAATTGATTAGATCAGATGACAGATGGAGAGGGTTATAATGAAAGAAATGTATATGGAGATGCTAGAATAGAATTGAGGACATAGATGCTTTGTTTGTTGGGAGAGACAACACATACAAATCATAACTTTTCTATTCTGTAATTGTATGTTTGTTTGGAATTGCGTATTTTCGTAGATTAAATCACGTTAAATTATTGTGTTTACTTTTCTATTTTCAATTTCGTTGTTGTGTTCTCATTTGGTATTTCCCCAAAAAAGTTGTTCAAAAATTCTAAGGGAGCGCTTTTTTCCCAATACGTACCTCATATAGTCTAATGAATTGCATAAAACTGTTGATGTATCATGGTTATAAATTAGTTGCAGATTATGAGAGGAAATCACATATCCAAAATATTATGCCAATAGATCATGTCCAAGTTAATGAAACAATATAATCAAATTGTGTTGATTCACTATATTTTTAAAAGTAAAATGATGTCACTTGATAAACATGGATATGATTGGATAAAATATTTTTGACATGTGATTCTCATTCCTTATGTTTTGTATCACGTTTACAAAACATTTGTATATCACGTATCAGTGCATATGATCACAGTTATGATTAGAACAACATGTATCACATATTGTAAAATAACTATGCGTATAGAGTTTAAGAAATAGAGGTATCGCTCATAACAATAAATAAAAAATATAAATTGATTTGAGCTTTTAATGTATCTAATGTAGTTGAAATGATCGTAGCCGCTCAGGGACGAGACTATGAATCTGGACCAGGGCAATTTGCACACGTACAAAGCAAAATCTGGAGGGTTTAGAATTGATAATCGTATCTATGTAGAAGATGAGAATCGTATATATCTATCAATCTTCTATAGCTGTAATTCAATCTTTCCTTTCCATTCCACCACTCGTGGCCCAACACATACCATACTTTTGTTTTCTTAAACATTTGGTTAATGTTTTTTTTAATAAAAAAAATATTTGAGCAAGTTGAAATGTTCATATTTAATATAATTTGTTTTCCTATAAATAGGATTCAACTTTCTTCTGATTTTCTCAGAATCGATCAGTAGTTTGTTCTTTGAGAAGGAATCATGGGTTCTAAAGCAGTCCTTTTGGTTTGCATTTCCATGCTTATGGCTTTGATGATAACCTCAGAGGTGGTTGCCAGGGAATCGGCTGAGACTTCCACTTCAGCTGATGAATGTAAGACATTTTCTTTAATTTTTGCTAGCTTTTTTGGTGTGTTTACTGTTTACATAGAAAGTACGTAGTAATTAATGTATTTGGATGTTGATATTATGTTCATGCAGCAACAACGGCTGAGACCACTAAAGATGTAGAGGAATCCAAGTATCACGGTGGCGGTGGATATGGAGGAGGTTATGGTCACGGTGGCAGTCATGGTGGTGGAGGTTATGGTCACGGTGGCGGTCATGGTGGAGGTGGTCACGGCGGCTATGGTGAGAAGGCTAACGAGCCATAGAGGTCTAGCAGCATGCATGAGTATGCCTTTTATCAACCAGGCTCATTGTGATAGAGTAATATATAAAAGTTTGTACTTTGATGTTAATTTGATATATGAATAAAAGCCTGCGTTATTAAGATAATATAATGTCGATCCTTTATTTTTATTTTTTTAAAAATAATTTTGTTGATGATAAATGTATTTTGAGATAAATAACACCTAAAGTTAGATTCTAATTACGTTTCAATTTTTTACATTAATTTGAAACTATAGGTTTGTTTTATTCCTTAATAAATCTCAAGGGATATAACACTATCACAAATTAGGTATTCAACACCGGTTATTTGATAAAGATTGCACCGAGTTTTCGCTTTTTCAATCGCGGTGCAAGTGATGGACAATTTTAATGATCTCAGCTCATTAAAACTGGTTATTCTGAACCCGGTGTTAAATTCTAAAATTTTGGGAAAATTTCTGGTAGGGGCAGTGGAACTTTCAAAATTAATAAATGGGGTGTAATTCTTGTATAATTTTTAATAAGGGCAGTAATCTATTAGTAAAAAGTTAAAAATCTTAATATATTTGTATAGACAAAAACACCCTCAAATTCTCCTCCTTCGCAAGAATACGTCTTCCTCCTTCAAAATTCTCCTAAGTTCTTAACGAAAAATTGTGGCGAGTGGCGACTGTCTTCTTCTCCAAAATTCTCTCTAGTTCGTAACCAAAAACTACAGCGACTATCCATCTATACTGTCGTGTTCTTTCAAGTTGGCCTATCAGCCAATTTCGATTCCACCTCTTTCAAAAATTGATTATCTCATCCGCTTAGCAATAGCGTCGTTGCTGCAATACGAAAAAACGAAACGCTGCGATATCCAAGTTTCCACAGTCGTAGTTAGAGATCAACCATTCCTTCCAGGCCTTGGTTCTACATATTATCAGTGGATTTTCAACATATTTTAGTTCTGTATACTCGTATAAACAGCCAAAATTAGCAACGTTTCTCCACCCGGCTTCAGTTGTTTTCTTGTTGTTGCGGTGATGCTTTCTGCGAACTCCTGCCTTATATGTTCAAACCATCAGCATCAGCAAGCAATTAAAAGTTGGACCAGATCAAACTTCTACAGAACATCAAATATTTATTCAATTTTGTAAAATCAAATCCTCAAATTGTGGAATCTTTAACTAGACAATTATAATGATTCTAAGCAGGACCAAAAAATTAAAATTTCCTAAAAGAGAAAAAAAAAAAAAAAAAAAAAGAGATCAAATTAAGACTAAAACTGTTCTTGAAATCTGAAGATTTTAATTCGGTGCGATAAAGTCAATTCAATTGTGGCAAAATTTCCAAGCTTTCCGAACCCATTCATGTTGGTTGATTAGCAATATATTCCTTCAAATATTGCAGGGCATGAAAATATGGTGGGGGGAATCTAATTAATGTGAGGTTTGTGTTTATTTATTGATAACGATTAATTGTGTGAAGGGAGGCCAATTTGACAGAACATGTATGGATAGTCGCTATAGTTTTTGGTTAAGAACTAGGGAGAATTTTGGAGAAGAAGATAGTTTTCCTTAAGAACTTGGGAGAATTTTGCAGGAAGAAGACGTATTCTTGTGAAGAAGAATTTGAGGGTTTTTTTTGTATATATAAATATATTTAGATTTTTAACTTTTTACTAATAGATTACTGCCCATTAAAAATTATGCAAGAATTACACCCCACTTATTAATTTTAAAAGTTCCACTGCCCCTAATAAAAAATTTCCCAAATTCATTTTTCTAAAAAAAAAATAAACAAAGAAATATAAAATAATTACAATAACGATAATACAAGTGCAAAAGATAGTTAAATTTTTTTTTAAAAAAAATGTATAAAATGCAATATTGTATATTAAACTTTAATATTTTACATTTATCAACATTTGTAGTAACATAAATATCCCTATTACAATCTAAATGGTATAATATTTTCATATTTCTATTCGTCCTTTACTTTCCCTTCATCTTTTCGTCTGTCAATAGTTTATCTTCCTCTTTGTGTATATATCAAGAGTGTATAATCTTCCACTGCATCTTCTACTTCCATCATATTCCTCTTCGACTTGTATTACCGTCACTTTCCCCTTCGAAAACACTCTTTCTTGCATTTTGTAGTAGATCCTTTTTAGAGGCCTTTGAAAGTATGTTCATACTCTCAGACTTGCCAAAAGGCTATTGATCCCCTTGGCATTTGTCATCCTCCATATTCTCTTCCACATCTATCTAGTTCAAGAAAATACAGAATCATCACTAAAAACTCTAAGGCCAAGCTGGTCAATGGGGTGTTGATAGTGATATAAGACTATAATGGGAAGAAGATTACTACCAAAAAAATCTGTGAATAAACTAAGAACTCGACCATGAAACTCAATCTAGTGCTATTGTCCTTGTGTATTTAGTTCCAAATAAACAAAGATAATAGTATTATGTTACTTTCAAATAGCGTTTATTGTTGGCTTTCTGAAGTGATTTCACGAACTTTTCAGGTTCAACTCTTCCTTCCCTAGCCTAAGGTTGCTATCAACACCCCATTCATAATTTTCTTTTCTACAATTTTCTATTTGATTTATTTTCGTCTTCAATACTTATTGGAAGTTTTTGTTGTCTCCTTTTAGAGATTTTGCCACTTTAAATAAGCGGAAGTATCTTTCCCGTATAAGTAAATGAGTATTTATTAGTTTCAATTGAAAATATATTCTAACTTTCATGAGAAAATTAGTGTTTGATTTGAGATCAAATTCATATTTTCGTACCATATTTTTCCAACACAATAGTGATTGATTTATTTATTATTATTATTTTCCTGCTAGTTAGAATATGTATATGTAGATTAAATCAGCACATTTTAAATTGTTTGTATCTTATTATCATCAAATCAAATTGTTCATAGTTTCAGATGACCTTTATTGCAAAAAAAAAAAAAAAAAAAAAAAAAACACACAAAGGACTCTCATTGAAATATTCATTATTCAACCATGCATAAAAAGGATAATATATTAAGGATGGATAATTCACAACCCCCACCAAAAAAAAAAAAAAAAAAAAAACACGCACATTCAGAAGCAATTCACGCAGAAAGTTAATGTTCTATGGGTGTGCTATTATTCATCACGCAGCACACACTGGATACGCAGATAAAACTCATTTCCTTTAGCGGCAACACACACACACACACACATATATATATATATATATTCATTTAATTCTGAGGCTTGGATTGAGGGATGAAGTCAGAATCCACGGCCTGGCCAGCATAGGAGCAGCATCTGCAACTTCTCTGATTATAATTTCCGTGTCCACAGCATCCATGCCGACAATATCCACCGCGGCCGCCACCACCATGGCCTCCACGCCCTCCACGTCCACCACCAGGGTAGCCTCCGCCAGGATATCCGCCTCCCGGGTAGCCTCCGCCTGGGTATCCGCCTCCGGGGTACTTGGATTCTTCTAAGCCATTTGTCTCAGCTGCATTTGCTGCAAAAGAGTGGAAACGTATAGCAAGAAGTTAAAGTTATATGTAGAGGGTGGATCTTCAATATATTGGAATGTGTATCTAAAGTACTATATAAATGGTCAACAATGCCTTATTTACTTATCAATGGAAACTTAAGTTTCACGTTGAATTTTAACTATAATACGGCATTTGCATGTTCAATTATTAGTTGCAAATTGCAAAGATGAACAGACAAAGGAAGTTTCTTAACTTAGTGAGAAACTATGATCATTGCATCATGAGTAAGGTCTAAGGAGGAGTTACATATTCTGTCCGATTTTTCTGTCTTATTCTGTTCAAGAACCTCAGAAGAAACTTAACTAGTCTCTTGCTTAATAGCAAAATGCAAACTAACAAAGTAAGTTTAGGGCATGTTGGTTAAAATATTTCAAATGGGATTTTGGAGAACATGTTTCAAATACATTTTTTAAGAAACAAGCAACCGCACAGGTTTTTTTTTAAAAACAGTTTTCAAACACTATGTTTAGTAAAAGAAATTTGGAAACTTAATGTTTTTAAAATCTTGTTTAGTAAGGTAGTAGGTAGCAAACAAGATTTCCTCTCATGGTTTGAGTTTAAAATTAAAAAAAAATGTTCTTGGTGTTCAAAAAAAATTTATTTTTCAAATAAGGTATTGTGCACTACAAACTTTTGAATTCATGCCAAATGATGTTTGGGTTTTAAAATAATTTTTAGAACTTATAATCCTGCAAAACCAGTCTGCAAAACTTCCAGACAAATATGCCCATATTTTAATGTTATTAGGCTGAATAAAATAAAGAAAACTAGACAAAATATCTAATGGACCGTATAAAGTATCATATATATGCATACACGTGTGTGTGTGAAAAGCTAATAATTACTGTAAAAAAAAAAAAAAGCAAATGGTGTACTAGCTAGGGTATAGGTATATCTTACTTTGAGACAAATCCCCAGCAGTGACCTCTGAGGCAATCATGAAGACTAGTGCCATAAGGCATAAGAAAAGAATCCCTTGGAAATCATCTCTTGTTTATGTAATGTAATGTAGTCTTGTAAATAAAGGAAGTTAACTGTCGTGAAGGGTGAGAATTATGGTGCATTCCCTTCTGTATTTATAGGAGAAGATCTTGTTGGAATTTGGATATGCATGAAGTCTGAAGAGAAAGAGAGAAATACTGATACGCAACTTTAATTACAATGTCGACCCCATCATCAATTGGTTGGCTGTTACAATTTACTCACATTCAATGCAGATCTCCAGTCCAATTATATATATATTGTATAATGTATGTATATATTTGAAATAATACTGTAGTTAATAATATTAAATGAGACATTAAAAAGAGTAAAATTGAGACGTTGTTAATTTTTTTGTATTGATATGTGTAAAAAATTTCTCAAATTATACACTTACTTATCTTTAAAAAGAAAAAGAAAAAGAAGAAGCAATATTAATTAATTACTAATGTCATCAACTACGCTGCGAGCAGCGGCTTCAATTTGTATATATATATATACTAGATGGAGTATGTCGTGCAATGCCCGGCATTTACCCATTAATATGATTAGGTTATAGTGATTGTTTTATTTTAAATTTAAATAAAAAGATTTTCTAAGTGTTTGTATTTTGGCACAATTAAGACATTTATTGATAGCAATAAAATCAATAATCACAACCCCTATGACAACATTGATTGACAAAAGAAGGAAAAATTACAAATTATGGAACGAAGAGCAATTTAATTATGTCAAGCAAATTCAAAAGAATTTTTTTTACAATAATTTAGTAGTAACTCTTCAAAACAAAAACAAAATCTAAAAATCACCTATATAAAAATCGTCAGCAACATAATGTAACAGTTCCAACACTATCACAAAAGAGCTTGCTTTAGAAGCACACATAATATGCTATTAGTACAAATTTCATAATTTTAAATTTAAGATTACAACAAAATCAACAAAAGCTTTAAGTGGTTCACTAAGGTAAGAAACTATGAGGGAAATGAATGAGTACAATGTGCAAAATATAGAAGCGGGGGTGGGGGAGGAGGATCTGTCTTAATTCTAGTTCCACCTTTAACTTCAGAGAACAACATTAGATTAAAATGTGTACTCAACCACAAACACCTTCTTATAGAAGAATCTTCAGACACTTGTCATGCCATAAACAACAGGGAAAGCAAATGCCAAAAAGATTTGAGACATCCAAGTAAATCAAACCCAAAGAGTCTCGGGCGGTTGAAACTTTTATTAAATGCTATAAAAACAACTAACATTGTAAGCCTTGCAAATAAATAAAACATTATGCTAACTAAATCTGAAAGTTTTGAACACAACCTGTAAAGATTAATAGTTTGGCAATGATTTGGACGTTGAAATATTATGTTTGAAAATTTAGCGGAAGTGTTTACCTCAACATTTAATTTGATGTTAGTGACCTAAGAATCACATTGAAAATAAAAATCAAAATCAGAAGGATATAATTATACTAAGACAATTGATCAATGGAAGGATTACTTATGAAAGTTTGAGAGACGGAAAATATGGACATGAGGATGAACATAAGAGTCATAGATGGTTGACTTCGACAATGGGCATATGAGAAGTTCTGTTTTGAAATTTTTGTTGGAGTCAAACAATTGGAAGCATTGGATTCATATTTATATATGGAGCTTTGTGTATGATGGAATACAAAAGGGTAGTTGGAGTAGAGAAGATGATAAGATTTGAGAGCTATGAAATTATTAGAAGAAGATGTCAGGACATATTAAATTAAATATGAGGCTTATTAAAATTTTTTTGCTGAAATGGCATCCACATGGCATATATCTATATTAAATGTTAAACTTATTTGGCAGCCAAATGGCACTCATAAGTAAACCATATGTTAGTTTATATTATATAGGGTAAATATATGGACTACTCTAAATGTGACATTAAAAAAGTTCAATAATAAAACTATCTATGCACAGGAACACCTCATTTGCCGCAATAATTATTCTGATTTTTGAGATAAATAGCAGTATCGTACTACCAAACTCCACCTATGCTCAATATATAACACACATTTTGCTAGAAACCAATGCAGTTGCAGATAATTTAGCAAAGCTTGCAAGCCGAACCCAATCCGATCGCCGATTATGCAGAACTCACATAATTTGTTAGAGGACAGGTAGCCCTAGATCAAAGCAGCTTTCCTTATATTAGGGTTTAATTGTATTGAATGCATGAATCATCTTAATTCACACCACAACTTCTTCACTGCCATTGGTGAAGTTATGTCATGTCACCCAGGGTAGATTATTTACGCGTAACTCCCTGCCACAGCGTGTGGCTTCATTGAACCCAACAATAATAATAATAATGAAAGATACACACATGTAGGGTATAAATGACAATTTTATCTTAAGATTTTATAAAATTACGATTACTACCTTCGGTACCTTGTAATATTTGAAAAGTATTGTAACCTTCTGTTACAAGGTGTTTATACAAGAACTAACTATCCATATATATATATATATATATATATGTGTGGCTTAATTGCATTTAACCCCTCTATTATAATTTATGGCTGACCTTTGTTATTAAAATTAATACTGTATATATATATATATATATATATGTGGCTTAATTGCATTTAACCCCTCTATTATAATTTATGGCTGACCTTTGTTATTAAAATTAATACTGTACCTAAATATTGGTCAAAGCTAAGGGCAACTCCCCTAAAGTGCCCTAAGGTTAGGATACCCTTTAACCCCTGCCCAAGAGAGTGAAACGGGAAATTCACATGGTATTATGGATTAAAATGTAATTAAACCTACAATATATATATCTAAGTAATGATATATACAATTAAAATTTATAATAGATTTTTATAGTGACTATGTAACAATAAATTGGAAAAATATTACTATTAAATAATTAAAAATAGATAATTATTGTCATATAATATTACACCAATGAAATCTTTCAATAAATATTACTATGACTCTTGCCCATTGTTTACAATGTGTACCTATGTATTACGCAACTTCCCATTGTTTACAATGTGTACCTATGTATTACGGAGAAAATTCCCTATTTGTGATGGAAATGAAAATGGTGGAAAAAGATGGGATGCTTTTTAATCTGTGGAAAAAAATAGGGTAATTGCATTTGTAGAATGCAACTTTACAAATGAAGTTGGTATTTTTACTTCTTAATTATTTATTTGTTGGATAAATTTTTAAAATGGGAAACTTGCATTCTGAAAATGCAATTATCAATTTTTTGGTTTTTTAAATTAACTGACGGAAAATTTTCACTTGACGGAAGTGAGGTGAAAATTGCATTCTCCAAATGCACCGTCGGAGTTTTTCTTTTTTCTCATCTTCTTTCAAAAAACATACAGCAGACGAAGCGATTTGGGACCTATTTGAAACCCAATTTCAAGATTTTTTTTTAATCTCCAAAACCCCTCACTCGCCGCCGCCGCCGCCCACCGCCAAATCAAACTCAAAACCATTTTCTTCTTCTCGTTCTTCTTCATCTTCATCTTCATCTTCATCTTCTTCTTTTCATTCTTCAATCTCGTCGTCCGCCGGAGTTTCAAAGTTCATGAAAATGTTGAACTCCCCGATTCCCACGGAAGGCCAGCGAATTCCGTCGAATGCCCCGATTCAACCATAGAAGCCGGCTACTTCGAGGCAAAAACGTTGGTCGCCGGATCTACTTCCGCAAATTGCTGGTCACCAGATCTACACCGGATCTGCTTCGTTGCCATCTGGATCTTCTTTCTTCGTCGGCATTTGTTTCTATTTCAACTTTATCTATTTCTTGAGGTATAACAATGTATATTTTGGTCAGCACGGTGATTGCTTCTGAAATTGATAGTCTGGAGGCAGCAAAGTATCTATATTCAAATGCTCACTAATTGAATTTTTTGTACGATAGATCCGATTCATTCTGCTTCAGAACAGGCAAGCCAAAACTCGTCTGGCCAAGTACTATAGATCCGATTCATTCTGCTTCAGAGCAGCAAAGTATCTATATTCAAATGCTCACTAATATGTAGATTTCTTAAGCAATTGAATAAGTTCCCAAGATTGGTTTAGTGAGCATACAACACAGTTGGAGAATTCAAGCTCTAGTTCGGTGTTGTTTAGTGAATGGAACAATGATAATCATGGATTTGCAAAGTGATGAACACAAGAAAACACTTCACATATAGATTATCAAAAATACAACAAGATTGATACAATGATGGAGAGATAGAGAATGGAAACAAAGAGTATTATCGAAGGCAATACAAGATCGAATCTAGACTAGGCACCCCTAATGAACATATGTCATTAAATTCACCTAGCTACTTACAAAACCTTGAAATTAACCAAGCTAACCAAGACTTCTAATACTCAAAAGAAGACTTGTAAACTTCTTACCAATGCCCACAAGTGTGCAATGATGACCAAAACCACCAAGGAGTTGGAATTGAAGTTGAGAAGCTCTCAAATTTGGATTGAATTTTCATGTAGGTTGATGATTCCTTGTAGTTTCAGCCACATTATATAGAAGGCCAGCAAGAATAAGTCCAACAAAGCTAAAGTACACACCAAATAAAGAAATACAAAGCTAAAGTTCACACCAAATAAAGAAATACAATATAATACTTAAAGTAGTGGGATTGATTCTTCATGTTTTGTGGGTGGGTTTCATTTTCAGCCATGTTTTGTGGCTTTGATTCTTCATGGCCGAAAATCATTAGTTGGCTGCCATGTTTTGGTGGATTTGATTATTGGCCAAGAATTATATATCTTCCACCTTTGAATTTTCAAATAAGGTTTCCCTCAAATTGGCATCTTGCCCTCCAACTTCTCCTTAAATGCATTTTGACCCTTCCAATTGTGATCAAAGGTAGATTGACCTCCTATCCTTTCACTTGACCGAGAATGTAGTCCCAATGTGAGATTTGATGGTTGAAATTGATTGTTCATGGTGATCATGGTCACCCACGGTTTTGCTTCTTCCACCTTGCGGTCCTCTAGTGCTTGATCAACGTATCCATTAATTGCTTCCTTCAATTTCTTTGTTTGAAGACGAGTCATGTGTTGCTTAGGTTCTTGTTGAGGCTTGATGGAGATAGGATCTACATCATCCCCTCTCCCTTGGAAAGGATTCTTCCTAGAATCCGTATCTTCATTCGGATCTTCACCTACAACAACAAAAGGAGACAAATCACTTACATTGAATGTAGTACTTACATTATACTCACCCGGAAGATCAATAACGTAAGAGTTATTGTTGATTCGTTCCACCACTTGAAAGGGTCCATCCCCCCTTGGGTCTAATTTCGACTTCCTTTGATTTGGAAATCGTATTTTCCGAAAATTCACCCAAACCCAATCACCCGGGCGGTAAATCTTCTCCTTGCGGCCCTTGTTGGCTTGTTGTGCATAGTGTTCATTTTTCCTTTCAATTAGATCATGTATCTTTTGATGCATATGCCGTATGTATTCTCCTCTCTTGCTTCCTTCATCACCTATGATTGCCTTTTGTGGCCACAAAGAAGTAGATAAATCAAGAGGTGTTAAAGGATTAAAGCCATATACACATTCAAATGGAGACATTTCAATAGTACGGTGCGTAGTTCTATTATAAGCAAACTCGGCTATGGGTAGGCATTCTTCCCAAGCCTTCTTATGACTTCGCACAAGGGCCCGTAGTAAAGATCCTAGGGTCCTATTCACAACTTCGGTTTGTCCATCCGTTTGAGGATGAGCCGAAGTAGAAAACAAAAGTTTAGTTCCTAACTTATGCCAAAGAGACTTCCAAAAATAACTCAAAAATTTGGGATCCCTATCACTCACAATAGTTTTTGGAAGACCATGCAACTTAACTATTTCTTTGAAAAAGATGTTAGCTATATGAGATGCATCATTAGTCTTTTTGCATGGTATAAAATGTGCCATTTTAGAAAACCTATCTACCACAACAAAAATGCTATCATTCCCTTTACTAGATGTAGGTAGTCCTAGCACAAAATCCATAGATAAATCAAGCCAAGGTTTAGAAGGAACCGGGAGTGGAGTGTAGAGTCCATGATTATTCCCTTTTGATTTGGCTTGCCTACACTCGATGCACGTTGAGCATATCCTTTCCACATCCTTGCGCATGTGTGGCCAATGAAAATGTTCTTTGAGCACGTCTAGTGTTTTAAGAACTCCAAAATGTCCCATGAGACCTCCACAATGTGCTTCCCTCACAAGTAATTCCCTAAAAGAACAAGAAGGAACACAAAGTTGGTTATTCCTAAACAAATATCCATCAAATAAATAAAACTTACCAAAGGCTCCCTTTGCACAAGATGAAAATATTTCGGCCAATTCCTTGTCTTTGGCATAGAGATCCTTGATAAAGCTAAAAGCAAGAAATTTAGAATCACACATTGAAAGTAAAGAAGTCCTCCTAGAAAGAGCATCGGCTACAACATTTTCTTTCCCTTTCTTGTATTTCAACACATAAGGAAAAGATTCAAGAAATGCACTCCACTTAGCATGCCTCTTATCTAGTTTTTGTTGTCCATTCAAGTATTTAATGCTTTCATGATCCGTGTGTATGATGAATTCCTTAGGCCTAAGATAATGTTGCCAATGTTCAAGTGTCCTAATGATTGCATACAACTCTTTATCATAGGTAGGATAATTCAATTGAGCATTATTGAGCTTCTCGGAAAAGTAAGCTATGGGCCGAGAACCTTGCATCAAAACACTTCCAATACCTACTTTGCTTGCATCACACTCTACCTCAAAAGTATTATCAAAATTTGGCAAAGCAAGTAAAGGTGCATGAGTAAGAATGTGCTTAAGTGTATCAAAAGCATGTTGTTGTGCATTACCCCAATCAAACCTAGCATTCTTTTTAGTTAATGAACTCATAGGGGCGGCTATTGTAGAGAAATCTTTCACAAACCTCCTATAGAAACTAGCAAGGCCATGGAAAGATCTCACCTCGGTTATGGATGTTGGAGTTGGCCATTCTCGAATCACCTTGACCTTTTCTTCATCCACTTTGACTCCATGTTTCCCTACTACAAAGCCAAGAAACACAACTTCTTCTTCACAAAATATACACTTTGACATCTTGGCATAGAGCTTGTTTTCCCTTAATGATGAAAGAACCAAAGATAAATGGTTAGTATGCTCTTCTAGACTCTTACTAAACACAAGAATGTCATCAAAATAAACAACAACAAATTGTCCTATGAACTTCCTAAGCACATGATTCATGAGTCTCATAAAAGTAGATGGTGCATTAGTAAGTCCAAAAGGCATCACGAGCCACTCATACAAACCAAATTTGGTTTTGAAAGCCGTCTTCCACTCATCACCTTCTTTCATGCGAATTTGGTGATAACCGGAAGCAAGATCAATTTTTGAAAATATTGTGGCTCCACATAGGTCCTCTAACAAGTCATCTAACCTCGGTATTGGATGTCTATACCGAATGGTGATCTTGTTAATGGCCCTACAATCAACACACATTCTCCAAGTGCCATCTTTCTTAGGTACAAGAATGACCGGTACGGCACATGGTGACAATGACTCCCTTACCAAACCTTTGTGGAGTAATTCTTCCACTTGTCTTTGTAGCTCCCTAGTCTCGGTTGGATTTGCTTTGTAGGCTGCCCTATTCGGCAATGGAGCTCCCGGAACCAAATCAATTTGATGTTCTATGCCTCTAAGTGGTGGAAGGCCGTGTGGAAGCTCCTCGGGAAAAACATCTGCAAATTCCTTCAAAACCGAAGACACAACACTAGGCAAACTTGAGTTAGCATTAGATAAAGATAAACAAAAACTTGGGTGCATGAGAAGCACCAATGGTGAGTGATCACCCAATGTCCTACCCAATTCCCTCTTGGAAGTAAACAAGATGCCTTTTTCTTTCTCACCATCTTGTGGCTTGTCACTCACCTCTTTTAATTTCCCTTGCCCTCTACTCTCTTTTGGCTTCTTACACTCACTCTCTTGCCTTTTATTCTTCTCTCGTTCTTCTTTCAACACATGATGAGCTTTGTGTACAATATGAGGGGAAAGAGGCTTCAAACGAATTCTCTTACCCTTACATTTCAAGATATACTCATTACTCCTACCATCATGCATAGCACAAGTATCATATTCCCATGGTCGACCTAGCAAAACATGACATGCATCCATGGGTACAACATCACAAAGAATATCATCAACATATGTTCCTACCACTATAGGCACAATGCATTGATGAGACACTTTAATTTCACCAAAATCACCTAACCACTTCAATTTATAGGGTGTCGGATGCTTAACAAGAGAAAGATTGAGTTTACATACCAAGTCTTGACTTATGGCATTGGTGCAACTACCTCCATCCACGATGACGAGACAAATTTTGCCCTTGATCTTGCATTGCATATGGAAGATGTTGGTTCGTTGCTCCTCATGATCCTCCACCTTTGGTTGTAGACTTAAAGCCCTCATAATCACCAAGTTGTGGTCTTGAGCAAGGATAGGTGTGCTCTCGGGTTCTCCTTCTCCTTCAAAGCCAAGATAAGTATCCGGATGCTCTTCTTCCATGGTTTCCTCTTCATCTTCCTCACCATGCCATAGTCCATCATCCCCAAGAATCATGACCCTTTGATTTGGACATTCATTTGCATAGTGGCCGATTCCTTTGCATTTGAAACAATGGTTTGGCCGAGTTGTCACCCGAGTAGTCCGAGGAACATGCTCGCTAGAGTTTGTTGCATTGTTTCGGGTAGGTGTAGGCCGAGAAATGGATGAAGGTGCGGCTGGTTCGGGGCGGCCATGATGTGCATTTGAGGCTGAATTAGATGCTGCCGAAGACACCAAAGGATTAGAAACCGAAGGTACCGAGCTAAAATTCCTCCCGGAGCCGGAAGGTGTAGGAAAGGGGCGCGCATTGGGCCTTGATCCCGGAACCGGATACGTTGTCTTGTATCTTCCTTTCGACATACTCTCCTCCTTGAGTTGCTGCTCAATGGTCACGGCATATTTGAATAAATCTTCCAAAGATCTAACCCGAAAAGATTCCAACTCCACCTTGTGCCTTAATTGCATGTTCAATCCTTCTACAAATCGTGCCTCTGTGATATCCTCCTCCTCATTAAGATTAAGTCGAAGCATTAACCTTTTCATCTCATGGTAGTATTCTCCCACACTCTTACTTCCTTGCTTTAAATGTTGAAGCTCTCGGCGAAGGAAAGTGGAATAAGACTTAGGCACATAATAGGTTTTCATAATACGCTTCAAATGGTACCAAGAATCCACCGGTAGTTCTCCACCTCTTCCTTCTCGACGAACCAAGTCCTTCCACCAAATCAAAGCGTGACCTCTAAGGGAAGCTACCACAAGCCTCACTTGATACTCCTCGGAATAAGTGTGAAGCTGAAAAATCATATCTACTTGATCCATCCAATCAAGGAATTCTTCCGGGTTGGAGAGACCATAGAAAACCGGAATGTCCTGCTTGAGCTTGCCATCCTCCACTTGATTTCTTGGGCGATCATAATTCTCCCGACGGGGTTCATCGTGCATGTTACCATGCCTTTGCTGATTTTGGTCTCCATGATCACTACGCCTAGTCTCCATGCGAGTCACGCGTTCATCCATCGTATCCATCCTTGCTTGAAGATCCCTTAAGATTCCCATTATAGCATCCAATTGTCCTCCTTCCTCATGGGCCGTAGAGGCCTCATCTTGCTGTTCTTGTTGAGCTTGAAGCCTCGTTTGAGGTGGCATTGTACCTGCAAATTAGTGCAAACAAAAGAAGGGGGGTTTTTTCGAAGAACTCACTCCCGCAATTGTCACCCCTTCCCCAACACTCACCAATGTACACTCAAGAAAGGTTTAGAATATTTGTGAGGGGTAGGTTCACTCCCTTACTATCTCAACAAACAATCCAACACCTTGTGCAATGGGTATGATCACCTTAAATGCAAGCAAGATATGAAGCAACAAGTACAAGAACAAATCTGTCAAACAGGGGGGTATAAATAATACAGTGACTTTCAAGAATAAACTGTATGGATCTGGAAAGAATCAAGAAACAAGGCTTACCTATATGGAAACTACTATGAAAGAGGAGTTCAAGAAATTTGGAATCACTCAATTCCAAGTTGAAACGACCGAGTTATGATCAAAACAAAACAGTATCACAAATTGACAGAATCTGCCAGCAATAAGAACACACTGTACCAGTTTGCTTGCAACAAAATTAACTATTTTTTTTAACAACGAATTAGCAAGCAAGAATTACATGCCTGGAAACTAGACTCATAGAGGAATCCATAGCAATTGGAATCACTCAATTTAGATTTGAAATGAGTGAGATATGGTCAAAACAAAACAGCACACACAACCAGAAGTTTCTGGCCAGAATACCAAAACAGAGACAGTGTTGAGTCAAACGTGATTTTCAACACCTTAGGCTAACAATAAAATTGCATGGCATACATGGTTGGAAACTAGACTCAAAAAGGAAAAGAATGGTGTATGATTTGGCACAAAAAAAACGTCAAATGACAGAGATATAGACAACACAAAACAACACAACTTTCTGGAAATTGAAAACAATGAAACAGAAACTATGGTTTTCGAGTTTTTGAGGTGATTTCAATTGTTTCACCAAGAAAACGATTCAAAGCTCACAAAACCAAGAACTTAAGCTCTGATACCAAGTTGATGTAGATTTCTTAAGCAATTGAATAAGTTCCCAAGATTGGTTTAGTGAGCATACAACACAGTTGGAGAATTCAAGCTCTAGTTCGGTGTTGTTTAGTGAATGGAACAATGATAATCATGGATTTGCAAAGTGATGAACACAAGAAAACACTTCACATATAGATTATCAAAAATACAACAAGATTGATACAATGATGGAGAGATAGAGAATGGAAACAAAGAGTATTATCGAAGGCAATACAAGATCGAATCTAGACTAGGCACCCCTAATGAACATATGTCATTAAATTCACCTAGCTACTTACAAAACCTTGAAATTAACCAAGCTAACCAAGACTTCTAATACTCAAAAGAAGACTTGTAAACTTCTTACCAATGCCCACAAGTGTGCAATGATGACCAAAACCACCAAGGAGTTGGAATTGAAGTTGAGAAGCTCTCAAATTTGGATTGAATTTTCATGTAGGTTGATGATTCCTTGTAGTTTCAGCCACATTATATAGAAGGCCAGCAAGAATAAGTCCAACAAAGCTAAAGTACACACCAAATAAAGAAATACAAAGCTAAAGTTCACACCAAATAAAGAAATACAATATAATACTTAAAGTAGTGGGATTGATTCTTCATGTTTTGTGGGTGGGTTTCATTTTCAGCCATGTTTTGTGGCTTTGATTCTTCATGGCCGAAAATCATTAGTTGGCTGCCATGTTTTGGTGGATTTGATTATTGGCCAAGAATTATATATCTTCCACCTTTGAATTTTCAAATAAGGTTTCCCTCAAATTGGCATCTTGCCCTCCAACTTCTCCTTAAATGCATTTTGACCCTTCCAATTGTGATCAAAGGTAGATTGACCTCCTATCCTTTCACTTGACCGAGAATGTAGTCCCAATGTGAGATTTGATGGTTGAAATTGATTGTTCATGGTGATCATGGTCACCCACGGTCTTGCTTCTTCCACCTTGCGGTCCTCTAGTGCTTGATCAACGTATCCATTAATTGCTTCCTTCAATTTCTTTGTTTGAAGACGAGTCATGTGTTGCTTAGGTTCTTGTTGAGGCTTGATGGAGATAGGATCTACATCATTTCTAGTCTCCCCCCCCCCCCAATCCATCGCAATCTCGGGATGCCCTCCACACTCTGGGGGAACTCAGCTTTTTTCTGGGTCTAATTACGTAGCTGGTCTTCGTACCCTTTCTACTGCATCTCCTATTTACACCACCTTATCCCATACCCAGGTCACCCCTACCTTCCCGGCTCTTTTCATGGTTCCTACCGCTCAGCTCAGTAATTACCCTTTCATATCGGGTCTGCCTTTTCCTATGTTAGGACAGCAGATGAATCAGTTAGGTCAGCCTGGTCTGGGCCCACAGATGAGTCAGATAGGTCAGCCCGGCTAATACCCCGGATACCAAGTTCCGTCAAACCCAGCTCAGTTTCAACACTACGGTATAGGCACCAGCCGAGCCATGCAGCCCCCCACAGGGTACTCTCCCTTACTTAACCCAAACTATTACCCCGGGCCAAGCGCAGGGAACTTCGCAGCTGGAGGACCACTACCTGCTTATCCCGGAATGGGTGGATACCCCCATGGCCAAACCGGATACGCCCAGCCCGGTCAAACAGTCCTCCCTGGATCCGGATATGCGCAGTTGGGATAAACCGGGCCCACTTCTCGGGTGTCTCATCTATTCGGTTGGGAAATCCAAACAGCATCATTCCCCCCAGGTTACAAAGGTTTAGGTAAGGTTGCTAAGTATGATGGGACTACCGACCCCACGGCTCACTGGATGCAATGCATGAGTGTCATGGATGCCGCCAACTTGTCTAATGCCAACCGTTGCATGACATTCCATTTGACTCTTAAAGGTCAAGCTATAAATTGGTATTGTACCCTGCCTCGAAACTCCATTCATTCATTAGATCAATTCGGTGATTTATTTTTAGCTAATTTTATGGGTAACAAGATACTATCCAAACCTATTTCACACTTAATGAATATAACTCAAAAGGTAGGAGAGGGGTTGCAGGCCTACATAAATCGATTTAATGTAGAATCTAGACAATGCCATGAAAACGATGATAGGATTATAATAGGGTCGTTTATTAACGGGTTAAGGTCGGGACCTTTAGCTACTGAACTTGCCATCCGACCCCCACACTCCTATTTTGAAATGATGGTTACTGCTGTTAACTTTGTTGTTATTGAGGACCTGGGAGTGACCTACCGGATGTTACCGATGTGGAGAACCCAGTCATTTCTCTCGAGAATGTACCCAACCCGACCTCCGAGCCCCAAACACTGGGGCTGGAGCCGACCTGACCATAGCTGGGGTCGTGAATACCATAGCTGGAGGATCGACCCAGGGCGACTCTAATCGCCAGAGAAAATAAGTATATCGGCAAAGAAACAACATTTTAGGTAAGCGTAAAGTGGAAGCCATGGCACCAATAATTACTTTCGATGACAGTGATATTTTCTTGCCTTATAATTGTGATGATCCACTAGTGATCGATTGTTATATTTCTAATTATCAAGTACGTAGGACATTGCTAGACACGGGTAGCTCTAGTAATATAATTACTACCAAAGCATTGGCAGGATATCAGTTACATAAGGCACATATGAATTCAGTACGTACACCCTTGATTGGCTTTGGCAACCACCATGTTATACCTGTGGAACAGTTAAGCATACCGGTCACGTTAATAGCTGGGCAGTTAAAATGTACAGAAACCATAGATTTCGTGGTCATTGACGAACCCTCACCTTATAATATATAGGTCGGCCTGGATTAAATCAATTTCAGGCCATTGCTTCTACCATGCATATGCTTTTAAAATTCCCCACCATAGGTGGGGTGGTCACTCTTCGTTGTGATGTCATACAAGATAAGCAATGTTACACGGCTTCCCTAAGAGAACAAGTGCCTATGGATCGGAAATCAAAAGTTGACTCTGCGGTCACTCCGACCTCTGCGCCCCGAGCTTCGCCGCCTACTCTCCCAGGAAGTATTGCTCATCCCATTAACATCACCGACCTGACAGGTAGCTCGGACTGATCCATCGAAGCTGGGGCAGAGGTGAAGATCGTCCCCCTGACTGCCGATCCAAACAAGGTAATCAAAATTGGGGCCAACTTACCTCCTCAATTACAACATGATTTACTTAACCTTTTGCGTGAGTTTGCGGAAGTCTTTGCTTGGGGACCGGAAGACATGCCCGGCATTTCCTGAAATATCATTGAACACAGGCTATCCATTGATGCCAATCATAGGCCGGTTTGTCAACAAAAACGTAACCTCGGAGGAGAACACAGCAGACACGTGGAGATTGAAGTCAGCGCTCTATTGGAGGTACGTATCTTTCTAGAAGTAGATTATCCTGAACGGCTAGCTAACCCTGTGTTGGTTCCTAAGCCTGATGGTTCATAGCGTATGTGCATTGACTTTACCGACCTAAACAAAGCCTGCCCCAAAGACTGGTTCCCCCTACCCTTGATTGACATCCGGGTCGACGCTATAGCTGGATTTCGCTTCCTCAACTTCTTGGATGCTTACAAGGGCTATCACCAGATCTTCATGGCTAAAGAAGACGAAGACAAAACATCCTTCATCATGGATAAAGGTACTTATTACTTTATTACTATGCCTTTCAGATTGAAAAATGCTGGAGCCACTTTTCAACGCTTAATAAATAAAATTTTTAAAAACCAGTTAGGTCGGAACATGGAAGGATATATTGATGATTTACTTGTTAAAAGTAAGGATGAGTCTGCCTATTCGCTTGATTTACGAGAAACACTTGAAACTCTTGTCCAATATCAATTAAGGCTAAATCCGAAAAAATGTGTCTTTGGGGCTATTTCGGGGAAGTTCTTAGGTTACATGGTTTCTAAAGGGGGTATTTCGGTTAATCCAAAGAAAGTAGAAGCCGTCCTGCAAATGCATCGACCTAAATCAATTCGTGAGGTACAACAATTAACGGGTAGACTAGCAGCCTTAAATCGGTTTTTGGCTCGGTCAGCAAAGTGAGCTTTACCATTTTTTAACATCTTAAAGAAAACAGATAAATTTGTGTGGACCTCGGAATGCCAAACTGCTTTCGAACAGTTAAAAGCATATTTAGCTTCTTTGTCATCTTTAACCATGCCTATTCCTGGAGAACAATTATATATGTATATAGCTACCACTCAATCCGTAATTAGCTCGGTTTTGCTTCGAGAAGATACCCGGGTTCAAAGACCCATCTATTTTGTTAGCAAAGTTTTGCAGGCAGCAGAGAAAAACTATTCTAGCCTGGAAAAACTAGTCTTGGCTCTAGTTCACTCCACATGACGTCACCGGCCTTATCGCAACTCCCACGGAGTCACCGTCTATACCGACGCACCTCTCAAAGCCGTCTTGCAAAAGGCAGGAGTTTCTGGTCGCCTCACCAAATGGGCCATCGAATTGGGGGAGTATGACATCACCTTTGCACCTCGCACCGCAGTCAAAGGGCAAGTATTAGCAGATTTCATAGTTGAGGGAGTACCAGATACCCAGGAGGGTATGCCTGGCTCTTCACAAGAAACCGATCTTCTTTTAACCGTGGCAAAAGGTGATGATTCATGGACGCTCTATGTAGATGGTGCCTCTATCCAGTTCGGATCGAGTGCGGGGATCATCCTCACCAGCCCTGTTGGGGAAGTCCACACTTATGCTCTACGATTCTGCTTTACGGCCACCAATAATGAAGCAGAGTACGAACCCATGATAGCCGGCCTAAAATTAGCTCGAAAACTGGGGGTTAGAAATCTAAAAATTTGTTCAGACTCCCAGCTTGTAGTTAAACAAATTTTGGGAGAGTATAAGGCTAAGGATCGGCAGATGGAGGAATATTTAGCACTGGTGCAGCAGCAGCTGAAATTTTTTTCAAAATGGACTATAGAGCAGGTTCCACGGAGTAAAAACACAAATGCAGATGCCTTGTCCAAATTAGCTTCTTCGGTTTTCTCTCATCTGACTAAAAGCATTCTAGTAGAAGAAGTATAGGCCAGGAGTGCAGCTGAACCAACAATCTTGTCCATAAGTGAAGGTCAAGATTGGAGATTTCCTTTATGGCAGTATTTACAAAATGGTACTTTGCCAGATTCACGAAAGGAAGCACAACGAATACAAAGGAAGGCCGAACATTATTAAATAGTCGGGGAGGATCTGTATAAAAAGGGTTTCTTGATGCCCTTACTAAAGTGCCTAGGTTCTGGAGAAGCAGAGGCCGTGCTAAAGGAAGTACATCAAGAAGACTGCGGATCTCACATTGAGGCTCGGAATTTAGCCAAGAAGATAATTGGGGCCGGGTTTTATTGGCCTCGGTTATTTCAGGAAGCAGTCAAATATGTTCAACGTTGTCCCAGTTGCCAATATAACGCGACAATTCACAGGTTGCCAGCATCCAGCTTTACGGGAATAATTGCTCCATGGCCTTTCGCGGAATGTGAGATAGATCTTATGGGACCGTTTCCTAAGATCGGTTCCTGTCATTATCTTGTCGTGGCTATAGACTATTTTATGAAGTGGGTGGAGGGCGAAGCATTGACAAATATTACCGGGCAGACCGTAGCTCGGTTCCTTTGGAGACAAGTTATCTGTCTGTTTGGCGTGCTCGGACAATGGGACCCAGTTCGAATCCAAGGAATTCACAGCCTTGTGTTCAAAGCTTGATATCACCCAACGTTTTGCATCTGTAGCTAATCCTCTGGCAAATGGGCAAGTGGAACTCACAAACCGGACTTTGTTGCATGGGTTGAAAACTAGATTGGAAGATAAGGGTAAGATTGGATAGAACAGTTGCCTCACATACTATCATACCACTGGACTACGCCTAAGTCGGCTACGGGGAAGACCCCTTTCGAGCTAGCTTTTGGGGTCAACGCTGTCATACCCCTAGAAATACAAAGTGGTGCGCCCCGAGTCATGCACGTCGAAAGGGACCAAAATTAGAAAAACTTGGAGCTTAGCTTGGACTTGATAGAAGAAGCCCGGGACACTGCCTATGTACACCAATTAAATTACAAAAATTTAGTTCGGCAACACTATGACGCTCGGGTCAAACATCGGGCCTTTGTACCAGGAGACTTAGTTTTACGAAACCGAGCTATCAGCAAGCCACAAGATCAGGGTAAGTTAGTATCTAATTGGGAAGGGCCTTACCGAGTGATTGAAGCCCGACCTACAGGCAGTTATGTTTTGGAAGATTTGCAGGGACAGTTGGTTCCGCGGGCTTAGAACGTAGCACACTTAAGAAAGTATTATATATGAAGCAGTCGGAGTTAAAGTCGGGAAAAATATTAGATTCAAGACGGTGAAAAGAGAAAAAAGAAGGCATTTATTCAAAGAGTGGGCTCAGTACAGAACCGTTCAAACCAAGGATTACAAAAATTCTTCAACAAATAAAATACAGAAAAAAAAAGCTAAGAATGAGGAGCTTGGGAGGTCGCTTCTTCATCGGCTGCCTCGTTTGGATCGGCCGCGAGATCTTCTTCTTCCATATTTTCCGGCAAGGGAATACCGTTAGCCCAGCACTCCTGCTTGACCTCCTCTATTAGGTCGAAAGGGTCCCGATCTTGAGCCAACAAAGAAGTGTGAGCCAAGGAGTCCTCTGGAAAGCCTTCCGCCGATCTGGGGCCCTTAAGTTCGTCCCAGCAAAGGGTGTAGCCACACTGAATTAACTCCATGAACCAGCAGTTCATAAGGTCAAGCAACGCCCCCCCCCCCCCCCCTTGAAACTTTCTAAGGTAGATTAGCGTGCAGGTTCCACCTCAGCAGGACCCAGTAGCTCGGAAGATCTATTCTTCTCCTCCTCCAAAGCCCTTTCCAGGTTAGCAATCTTCCTCCCCAGCTCCGACTCATTCTGCCTCAACCCCTCCACTTCTACCTCCAAACCTTGGACCCTGGTGCCTATCTGGCTGGCCCTGGTACCAAGCTCTTGGTTTTCTTGATAGAGCTCGGTATTTTTGACCTGGAGGTCGGTCACCTTACTGGACTCGACTCCCAGCCTCATCTTCAATTCCTCTATCTCCTCGGTTGGCATCTTCAGCCTCTCCTGCTCATAACTTTGAGCCAGGATATCCAAGGCCACCGTCCTCTTGGCCGTAGCGGCATAATTTATTCCGACCTGCAAAATTAGATTATAAGCCTTACAGAAATATTACAGAGCAAGCATGCATTTCAAAGAACACACTAAACAATCTGAAGCTTACCCGTTTTATATGAGAAGCCAAAAAGGCTTCTTGCTGTGCCAGCTGGTCGATGGTCTTCCTCATCTGGCTGCTCACCTCAACAATCTCCGCAAAAGAGCTGTGGGATTCGGCCACCGATTCCGCATACGGCCTAACATCTTCCGGCAGAGGCTCCGCCGAGTGGGGCTGATATATAGGCCGGGCTAGGGAGCTCGGTCTTTCTCTTTGCTCCTTAAGAATGATGACTCTTTCCTTGGACGACGGGTCCAAGGGCCCCAACAATTCATCCGGGCTCGGAAGTTCAGCCCCAAATGAGGAATCCGTCAGCAACTGCGGAGCCTTGGCGGCCTTAGCCGCCTGAACTTCTACAGGGGTCGACCTGCTCTTCTTAGGTGCCCGGAGGGTCAGGGCACCAGCAGGAGGGTCAGCAGCTTCGACCTCCTCAGTTAGATCGATTTCAGCATAAGGTCTCTTTGAAGACCCCGATGCTACTGCCGGCTTATTTGGTTTCATCTTCCGCCCGAACCCGCTGAAGCCACCTGAAAAGAAAAGGTAGACAAAAATCAGAATCACCGATCTAAAAAGTTTACCCCAGATTGGGAAGACATTAAGTAAGAGTTCAGAGACAGGTATTTACATTCTTCCTCTACATCGGGGGCTTGGCTCAGCCCGGCCCAGACAAGAAAGCCCTCTGAAAGGTACTTAACCGAGTATTTTTCTGAGCTGGTGAAGGATCTTAATACCTTATAGTCAAACTGCACTACGGGATTGGACCTATCTCGGGTTTGATCCGCTGGCACAATAAACTTTGACCAGCGGCAAAGGAGATTTGCTTCGTCAGCTTTCACCATAAAAAACCTTGCCCTCCAATGTTTGTTAGTATCTGGGGAGTCGGTTATAAGGATGGGCCCATTTCTACGTTTTTGGAAAGACACCCACCCCGACCCGTAAGGATATTGGCGGTCGGTGTAAAATTGGAAAAACAAATCCACGGTGGGTCGGATTCTAGCCCCGAAGCAGACACACATAAACCTCACCAAAAATCTAAGAGCGTTAGGTACTAATTGGCTCAGCCCGATTTCTAAGTAATCGCATAGCTCGTTTAAAAAATCTGGGGCCGAAAACCTTAGCCGGAATTTTATATGGTATTCGTATATACCAACCCAACCCCCAGAAGTACTAGTTATTCTTTCCTCGGATGTGGGCAGGCGGGTTTGGATGACCGGGTCAAGGCAATGGATCGATTCTAGGGTTTCTAATTCTACCCTAGTAAGCTCAGAAGCTATCTCTTCGGGATGAAAATCATATAGGGTAGCCATATCTACAGGAAGCAGTACAAAGGCACCAGAATCATGCTTAAATTCAGACAACAGATCCTACGGATACATTAAACTTGCCGGAATTTTACGTCTAAGCCGGCGACTCATTCACAATTCATTTATAAAAAGAGAGAGGAAGAACGGACTGACCTGAGGACGAGTTTTGGCTAGATGCTCCGGTGCCGGAACTCCTTTCTTCAGCCATGATGATTTGTCAAACAAAGGTGTGGAATTACGACGGCGAAGCGGCGGCGCGGACTATCATGGCAAATCGGAACGACGACACCGACGGAACACAGCAAGGAACTATCACTTTGGCGGGAGGAAGAAGAACAGAAAATTTCTCTCTTTTCAGGAAATGCGCAACACAATAGTGCTAAGGCCAACTGCTTCGACTTTTATAGGAAAACCTCGGAGAGATTGAGCAGACGAGGACAAACCAAGCGTTGGACAAACCAATCGTTGGAGCCTTTAATACTGCCTCAAAGATAGTAAAAGCGTGGGAAGTCGTATCGGCTGCCTCAATAATCGTGAAGACGTGCCCTGTCACATCCCGACTCTTCGAAAGCCAGATTTCGTGTAACGCAAAGGTACGCCTTTATTGCTGCCTTCATTGATTTATTCCATGTTCTATTCAACTTCTTTAGGTCAGTACTGCAATTATTACCTATGAATCGGCTGACATGATATTTTCTGTGGGTCGGATTTCTTAGTTATGTCTCGCATTTTTCCTTGTCATATTCGATAATCTGTAGGCCGGAAGAAAAACTTTAAAGAGGTATCTGAGCATAGGTCGGATGAACACTTGATAAATGCCTTAGTCACATTTTTGGCTTAATAAAACATCGTAAGTATCAAGCTTTAGCTCGGAAAATTGACTCAAACTGATATCAGGGGAATGCATGATAAAACTTTAGGCAAATTTTTAGCTCGGAAAAACAAAAGGTATTAAGTTTTAGATCAGTAAAACTTAATACTCGGGGGACTTGTTGGTGTGCATAAACTCGAACTTCCATTGGGCCTAGCCCAATGGACTAATGCAACGATAAACAGTAAAGGACAAAAAGACGGTTAAAAAGTCCAGAACCCTGCTTAGGTCAGATAGATCATCCAAACCTTGTCAAGCAGTAGTTCGGTTACAAGATTAGGTCGGTCAAACCCATAAAGCCGAGCCAGACAGTATATTTCTGAAAGGTTTAGGTCGGATCTTAACTTCAGAATGCCTTATCAGTTCCTCTCACATCTATATCATGATAATCGGCCTAATCGAGCTGAGATAGTTAGGTCAGATTAAGCTATTTCACTGACACAGTAGGTGAAAATCATCATAGGGTTAGGTATATCTTCGGTAATATATTTAGAGATTTCCAGATCTTCTATGAGGAAGAAACCCATAACATTCGGTCAAGATAGTACTAAACGTACACCCCACGATAAACAGAGGGGAGCAGGTGAGCCTGTCAATCATGAAGGTTCAACGGGCACATTTCAATTTGGAAGTATATATACTAAGTCTTCAGACTTAGTGAGGTACGCAACATTCACTATTTTTGAGCTCTTTGTCAATACTGTTTATCTTCTTCCACATCTCTAACTTGACCGTCGGAACCTATACAGGGGGGAAAGCCCCGCTCTTCCTTGGTTTGATTACAGTTATCGCCGGAACAGCATTCAATCACAACCCTCTTCATCATCCTTGCCAATCCGAGCTACGCAGCCCGATCTCCAGTCCTGTTATCTCCTTTGCAGTGAAACTTTCATCAATTTGGGCCGCGCTGTTCAAGGGAGTGCATTGGGCCGTAAGAAGCACCACCAGTAGAACATTTTTGCGTCACATCAAAAAGTTATATTAAAAATGATGAAAACTAATTATAAAATTATTTTTCCAAAACTAAGTTTCAAACTTGGTTTGAAACCTTGCAAAGAGAACAGGCCCTAAGTTGTTTTCTTATTTTATTAATTTATGCTCGCAAAGGGTTAAGAAGATAGGAACAAAAAATTAGGATTAGTAAAAGAAATTTAATATTATGCCATATGACAATGGGAGCATATTTCTTAAGGTGTGTTTTCATATAGTAAGATATATATATATATATATATATACATATATTTGGAGGGGATATATATTTTAAAATTAGGTGGCAATAATATCTACATATTTTCTTAGTGATGACACCATAAAAATTCACAAATTTATTTTTTTGCTGACTTTTTTTAAAAAAGTTTGTTGACAAATTCACTATAAATTTTCATAGTGCTTAACATGGTAATTATATATAGAAAAAGTTTAACAAAAAAAGTTTTTTAAAAATGCCAATTTTACTGTCTTCTTAATCTGTGTTGTTTTTACTCAAATAAAACTTTTTAGAGAATAAAGTAAGTAATTTCTTTTTCCTCTTTTTACTTTCACATGCCCAAAGTTTGAACCCACATAATCTTAGGGTTACAAAACCTCTCATTACCACCATCCCAAACCCTTCCCCAAGCAAGTACTTTACAATAGGAAAGCTTATGAAAAAGGGAGTCCTACTAGTTTTGCATATTAATACTATGAATTCTAACATACGAGAGATTATTCGGTGCATCCACCGTATTATGTACGATGATACAATCTCATACATTAAGAGCAGAAAGTATTATTTTGGGAGAAATTAAATATACATATAAGAAACCAATGAATAAATAAAAATATAAACTATCGATTTATAATAGGCTTGCTGCACTATTTTAAAGAACGGAACAAATGCATCTAATCATTTGCCCAAACGTAGATAAGAATATGATGGGCTGCTGGACGTTGGATTCAATCTTAAATGACTCGACACAACTCATTAGTCTCCAACGATTGACTAAACCCGACGTCAACAACACATTAGAGTCTCATACCTCTAATGTAGGATACATAGAGTCATAACAATTACAAATCCCATGAATTCCAGGATAAGGTTTGGCCCACAAGGAAAATGCATCAATAGATATTAGGGACTTCCCAAAATACAAAGTGTGCATATCCTACTAATATAAGGTATGCGTATAATGCTTCAATAAATACACAGTGCATCTGCTACACCACGTAAGATGGTGTAACCAGATACAATAGGGACTAAGTGTTATTTTTTTAGGAGGGTGATGAATGTTGAATCCTTGATTAGCGCCGATATTCGCTGACGTCATCCCTCCGCCTTTGTTCCTGCTTTTGGGATTAAATCCCCGATTCCACTCCGAAGGTTAAATCAGAATAGAATAGAGAAGTGTAAAGTTAGACTAATATGGAATTCAATACCTTTCAAATAATCTTGGGATCGAGTATTTATAGACTGCGGGCGAAGGGACGTACCATCTTCATCGGATGATGTGTCCCCCTTCACGTGAGAGGATCTGTCCTAATCTCTTGATAACTGCCTCCTCGATCTGTGTAATCAACCAACCAGGGTGTGACACGTATTCTTCATTCATGGATTCCCCAAAGAGATGTCCTTTATCATCGTCCCATTTTCTGTCTGGGGGCGTCGGCTTACTCTAGTCTCGGCTTGCATTGGCCTTGGAAATTTTCCTATATCTAACAATGAACATGTAAGAAGGTTAGAAATAAAAATAAATTTTAGTTGCCATTTTACTTTTGACTAGCTGCACTATTTATAAAAATACATCGAATGCACTCAATAATTTTCTCACATGATTACCTCTCAGATACTGCAAACTTGTACAAATGTAAGGTCCGTAACATAATTAGAAAGTGATTCCTACAATAGGAATTTAATTAGTCAGATGAGAGGAGACTCATCAAATGCATTGAAGATCGATTTTTGAATGACATGTCACATATTATTTTATCGTTCAAACGCTAACTTGTGAAGATAGAAGAAACCTTGGGTGAACCAATGTATTATCCAATCCGAATTCGCTTCAATCCGATCCGAAACCGAAATTTCAAATCGGGTTCAGATTTTAATTCAAGGGCTGTGGTTTCGAATCGGATCGGATAGGGTTTTGATCCGAAACCGTTGTTCGCAGTTTGATCCGAACTTGCAATTTTTTTTATCCTAAACATGGGTTTTAAATCCGAAACCACGGCTACTGTTTTCTTTGTTTGTTTTTATTTTTAGTTTCAGACTGTTTCAAACTCTCCGAAACTAAAACCTCGGTTTACGATAATAAAAAAAATCGGATCGATTTCAGATTATTCGAAACTAAAACTGAAACCATCCTTTATCCAAAAAATTCCAATATAATCCAATGTGAGATTTTGGATCGGATCTGCTGTTCGACCCAAACAGCGAATAATTTTGTTTACCCCTAGAAGAAACTACATATGTCACGTAGCATTTTGCAGTCAACCATTGCCTTTGGCGGTGCTAATAATTAATTCCAGCAAGGTACTCACTATGACACAAATTAAATAACTTTGCAAAACCAAATTTTTTGACTTCGATATCGGAGAAATATAGAAAAAGTGGCCACATTTAATAAGTAAATGCATAGCTGCTCCCCACGACCTCTCTGACTTAGCATTGGTCAAAATGGTTGAAGGTTAGATGGATTCGATGTCACAATATTATAGGCGAAGACTTTTCAAATGCCAAAGGACGTCGAAGATGTACTTCGTTTCGAGAATGTTGTTTGAAAAGTTATTTAATTTTGAAGATGAATTTTAAATTATTTAAACTATATTTACAGTGTAAGATAGTGTGTGTAAGAAAATATATTGAAAAAAAGAAGTAGAAAAAATATTTGAAATAATAAATTTTCAAATTTTCTATTAAAAACTAATAAAGAAAACAGAACAAAGGACGGAGAACAGTATCAGGACTTGATTTTTACATTGAGTTTGGGTGTACTTCTGTACATATACTAGGAGTAGACTGCACTTTGTGAGGTGCCCCGGAATGTATTAGAATAGAAGTTGGTGAGAAAGTAATGAAATTTATTTCAGACATTGTTTTCTAAATTGTTGGCTTCAACCACGATAAAAGAACAGTGCTCAACCATAATGGAGTGTTTTTTTATTTTAATTTTTTTTATATTTCCCATCAAACAATGCCAATATTTCGCTTAAAATAAGTACTAAATGAAATTCTTAGGTCATCAAAGACTATTCTATGAGCATTCAAGTCATAGTAGAGAGCCCGTCCTTTACTTGTACAATATTCTAGAGTTTGTGCCACAGACAGATCGAGGCACACTTAACCGCGTCGCCCACTTCATTGGTTGTGTTTCCCCTGCATCAATATCCAAATGGAGTTTAATCGTCATAAGTTTGAGTCATCAACTAATTTTATAAAGACTTAGCTCTAAGATATCAGAAAAACAGACTTGTTCTGTCATATCAAAAAAACAATAGGATCAAAACTGTAACTAAAATGTGAATTACTACAAGGACAAAACATTTCATTGACATAAGCTCAAGCTTTGGAAGAAAGAAAGGTTTAACAAACATGAAAATGATACAAAATACTTTAGGAGATACTACAAGGTCATCAAGCTAAAGCTGTGAAGATGATACCGCATGAAATCTAATGCAATTCCACTTCAATTCCTAAAAGAAAAAGTAGCATGAACAAGATGCCCATGCCAAATGGAATCGGGTAGCAGAGAAAGTAGATTAAAATGCATAGCAAACTCACAGTGGGGAAGATGCTTTGCAAGGGTCTCATTCAGCATGCATTAAACCACAAGTAAACCTTTCATCACCTTCACAGTAGCATCCGGCCAGATTTACCAACCTATGGTTCCTGAGCTGAGCTTTTGCTTATTCCTAAATATGTAGTCAGACAAAATAGTCACTACTACAAAAAGGGCTTTTAATGGCGGTTTTTAAGGGCTTTTAACGGCGGTTCTTGGCCTTTTTGAACCGCCATCTATCTGGCAGCCGTAATAAGTTAGCGGACTTTCTACGGCTGTCCATGGTTGAACCGCCGTAGAAAGTGGACACTTTCTACGGCGGTTCAACAGTGGACCGCGGTAGAAAGTGTAGACTTTCTACGGCTGTTTAGTTCTAAACCGCCGTAGAAAGTGGCCACTTTTTCAGACCCAAACCGCGTTAAAAAGAGAAAATTAATCTGGTTTAAAGCAAAACCTGCTGCTAAAAGTTAAAATTTAATACAAATATCACCAATATACAAATTGAAATAGCTATTATATTACAGGGGCATATCCAAAAATATTTGTACAACTATAATATGTACAAGTTTAATTAGTATCCTTCAACTACGGCTAATGCTCCAAAATATAACTAGCGCATATTTTTCTCACTGCATCTATATCCACAATGCTTAATGGAGTGCGGTCGAGCTTGAAGTGCTGCAACAGAGTTTTTGAAATTAAAAAGTAACTGAGTAGCAAAATGAAATACAGTCAATTAAGTAAGTTATGAGAAATCAAATACCTTTTTGAGTGCCAATGTGTCGGATTTCATTGCTATTTGGTACATGTAGTGCATTACATAGTACTCACACTCCCAGTTAGACGTTTGCTTTTTATGCTAATGAATATTAATATACGAGTTAGAAGATCATACAATTAATTGTATACAACACAACATTGAGTAAAAAAATTAATAAGAACCAATTTTACCTTAACTACTATCCACTCAGGTTGCATATGCACATTTCTGGGCAATCCTAAGAAAGCTTGATAATTAAACATCACCCTATAAAAATGACAGCGGAACGAAAATAATTAGCAATATATGTATATATATATGATTGGCATTAAAAATTATATAGGCATTCTAACAGTAGTTAATATATATAACTCACTCGTCTATAAGCACCACTGCCTCCTCTTTCTGTGGGTTTTGTAAAGAATCAAGCCAGTAGACAACCTTTTCTATCGGTCTAATGGCTATAAGCATCCAATGGTCACTGCAAACGAAAAATTTAATGACGTCAGATCTTTAAATCAGTGTTTCTTAAATATTAGAGAAGCGCTTACAGTGTCACTTACCCCTGAAGATAAGGCACCAGATAAATTTCTTTATTCCGATCCTTCAAGTTTTGTGCAATGTAGTGTACCCTATCTTCATAATCATTTCCTATGGCTGTGACATGATCAGCTGAGAGGAAACCTATCCCCTTTCTCCCATTCCTTTCAACTAAATCATGTAAAGCTCTAAAGAATTTACATTATCATGCATCATTGGTTAGTCTAGGCACATGGAATGCATACTATATATAACAATAATCAGAAATAGGTTATAAAATTAAGTGGAAACTCACTTGGTGAACAATTACATCAAACAGTTTGTGACCATGCTTTCTCTCTTTAATAATTCTCCGACATCCTCTCGATCCATCGCAATAGGAAGCTCCACACCTATGACATCTCCTGTCATTTGAAACAAGAAGCCATTGAAGTCCGAATCTTTCTCCATTCGGAGCTGTAACTCTTGCAGTGGATCAGATGTCGATGAGGATGACATCTCAATTGGAACCGTCGCCGAAGGAGATTTTATATCATCCATAGAATTCATCCGGCCTTTTTTCTTTTTCACACTTTTATCCACCTAACAACATTTGAAATAACATTAAATATAGAAAACGGTATTAAGTAATTCACAAATAAATGTAAGAATATACCTGTGTTACCGAATCCGGCCGAATAATTTCAATCAACTGTATAGGCCATTCCACGAAAAAGGATCGGGCCATTCCCACAGTTGTAGCCTCTTCCTTAGGAAATGGTAGCGGGGCAAAGTCATCATATGAAATTTTAATTGTAACCCTCGCGCAACCTTTCCTAACCTCGCGGCCGTGGTGCTTTCTTTGCTTATAAACATTTCCCTTGGCCACAAGCTTACGCCGCTTTTGCGTATCCTCAGAGATGAACAGGTGACATTCACACCCGTCCTGAGATTATAGGCAAGCGAATGAACATTAATCAACTATTAAGTCTAACTTAACAAAGCAAGTGTAATCATGAAACCAAAGTCAAGCGTCTTTAATTAGAAGTGACAATATGAAAGAAATTATACATGAGACATTAAAAAATTAAATAAATACCAAAATGTAAATGTAAGATTTCATTATTGTAAAATAAAAATAAAATAAAGATGTTTAATATATTAAAAAAATTGATAGTTTTTTTAATTGCAGTATTATATTTTTAAAAGGAACATATAAACTTCATTTTAAAAAAAATATAAAGTGTTTGAATACTTCAATACATATGCAAAAAAATAAATAATAAAAAGAATTTAAAAGAAAAATAGAAAAATAAAAGTATACCCAAGAAGAATAGCAGTGATACTCTATAGAAAAATGAAAGACATAAATGTATTTTAAGTACCTTGTATTCGCCTAAAGAACCCCCATCTTCCAAGTTTGTTGCAATAGGGCTAGTCTGAATCTCAGAGGCTTTGATCGGGTCCGTAGATGAAACAGATATCATCTCCAACTCAGGTAAACTTGTAGGGATAAGAGGAGAAAAATCTTGCCTACGAGTTTCTTTAGGGTGTACATCGGACTCACAGGGGAAACAGGGCTACCATGAACCTCAAACATCTCTGGGGCCATTCCGGAGGTCTCTGGGTGCAAGCTCTGAGCTTTGGCACTATTGATGACAATGGCTCTTAATGTATCATAGTCAGTCCCCATCTTACCACATATAAACCCAACCATCATCTTCAGATGTGTTTGACATTCATCGAGCTGGGCAGTGGTTTTCTGAAGCTGTCGCATAGTTAAATCTAGTTCATCTTTAAGCGACGGCCTTGTTTTCGGGAAAACCTCTGTGATACGTGCCCTGGTAGAATGGCCGCGATAACGACCGGGGTGATCAGTCTTTCCCGTTGCAATGACAAGAATGTCATTCCTACCCCCTGCAACTTTCTCCCCTTGGGACTCGCGGGAACATAGATTTTCCTAAAAATTTTGCCAAAAATATGAAATGTAAATAGATCAATTATATATAGTTTTAAATATATGCGTAGCTTAAAGAACTGAAACATAAGAAAATGTATGGTGCAAAACTTACAATTTCCATCCCAACCCGACCAGCCTCTGGGGTGAAGTATTCCCCTTTTTTGTTTGTATGAGCCTGTCTCCAAAGTAGATGACGGCCTGACCTTGCATAAGAATCTTCCCCTTCTTCTTCGGACTGACCGTCCTCTGAAGGCTTCTTCCCAGATGCAATCACCGCCTCGTCATCCAACTGCTTCTTCAGCAGTCGGTAGCCACCGCGAGATAAATTATGGTAGAAAGCATTTAAAGTGGCATTCTTTTGCGCTTTTCCACGAATTGCCTAGAGAAAATATAATGAAAAATTATTATCCATAAACTGAGCAATTTCAAATATCCAAAAAGAAGAAGGAAATCAATTTTAAAAAATATACCTGCCATTCTTCTGTCTCGCGGCTAGCCTTGAACTTAATCCATGTCTTCCTAGGGAGATATTTATATTCCAAGCATGGGTCCTCACCCTTCAAGTCACCATGTACATATCTCCCTAAAAAGGATTTCCAATCTTTCCACCATTTACCGGCATAAGAAATCCACTTTGTTTCGAGTTCTTCAGTTGACTCAAAAACAAATAATGCCTATAGTAAAAATTAGAAGTAAAAATTTAGGTAAATTTGGGTTCATTTGTATGAAAGAAGAAACAAACAATGCATTATAATTAAAGAAAATACCCGTATTTCCATCCACACTCTCTTCTTGATCTCGTCGGAAACTTTGGGCCATGATGCATATTCCATAATGTCCACTTAGCTCCGGGCCGTGAATGCTACAAATGTAATCCACTTTGTATGATACTTTTTAGGCTCGAGCTCAGAATCAAAAGAAATATTAAGAGTTTTCCCCTTCAGACTTCCAATAGATCGTTGCAATTTGTAGGCCCTCTACCTCTTCTAGATCTAGTAGAAGAACTATCCCCATTGCCATTTCCCTCATCACTATGCTCCTCATTGCGTTTTCTTTTTCGGGCCATTGAAAGTACCTTAAATTTCATGTACATAGAAAGAGAATTCAATATAACATATATGCAATTAAAGAAAAGCTTTAATGTCAAATACAAGAATGCTTGTAATGTGAAAAAAAAAAGGCAATGTACATTCGCAAAATTCACTCCTAAAAATACACAATTACCATTATCCAAATTAAACCAAAGGACGCCCAAAAAAGTGGACTTATAAAGGGTACCATTGATAAAGTACTTCACATTTCACAACCAACAACTAATGAGAACAATCATTAATTTCTAGTAAAGGAAAAAGCCAAAATTTAGTGAGGAATGTAAAAGATTCAAGGAGAAGTACTTCACTCCTAAAAAATACTCTCCTTCCCTAAAGCAATAGAAATACTTTGTGATTTCGCAATAAAGAAGCTTTACATTGATGCAAAGATAGCCTCACTTTCTATATATTAGTTGCATTCATGACATTAAACCAAGGGAGGAACACACCTTCAACTCAACCACAAAGCATTACCCTCCTTTCCACTAAAGAAGAAACACTACATCGCACAAGGTAAAACATTTAAGGAGAAGTGATATTTCAAACTCTACATTCATGAAAAAAAAATCCCCTTCATCAAGGAGAACCCTCACAAAGCATATTTCACGCTTTTGAAACAAAGATAAGGGAAAGCGAAGAGGAGATAGTGATATTTGCAATACACAAGTCCCATTATCCAAATTAAACCTAAGGAAGCCCAAAAAAGTGGACTTATAAAGGGTACCATTGATAAAGTACTTCACATTTCACAACCAACAACTAATGAGAACAATCATTAATTTCTACTAAAGGAAAAAAACCAAAATTTAGTGAGGAAGGTAAAAGCTATAATGCATGGGTCCTCACCCTTCAAGTCACCATGTACATATCTCCCTAAAAAGGATTTCCAATCTTTCCACCATTTACCGGCATAAGAAATCCACTTTGTTTCGAGTTCTTCAGTTGACTCAAAAACAAATAATGCCTATAGTAAAAATTAGAAGTAAAAATTTAGGTAAATTTGGGTTCATTTGTATGAAAGAAGAAACAAACAATGCATTATAATTAAAGAAAATACCCGTATTTCCATCCACACTCTCTTCTTGATCTCGTCGGAAACTTTGGGCCATGATGCATATTCCATAATGTCCACTTAGCTCCGGGCCGTGAATGCTACAAATGTAATCCACTTTGTATGATACTTTTTAGGCTCGAGCTCAGAATCAAAAGAAATATTAAGAGTTTTCCCCTTCAGACTTCCAATAGATCGTTGCAATTTGTAGGCCCTCTACCTCTTCTAGATCTAGTAGAAGAACTATCCCCATTGCCATTTCCCTCATCACTATGCTCCTCATTGCGTTTTCTTTTTCGGGCCATTGAAAGTACCTTAAATTTCATGTACATAGAAAGAGAATTCAATATAACATATATGCAATTAAAGAAAAGCTTTAATGTCAAATACAAGAATGCTTGTAATGTGAAAAAAAAAAGGCAATGTACATTCGCAAAATTCACTCCTAAAAATACACAATTACCATTATCCAAATTAAACCAAAGGACGCCCAAAAAAGTGGACTTATAAAGGGTACCATTGATAAAGTACTCCACATTTCACAACCAACAACTAATGAGAACAATCATTAATTTCTAGTAAAGGGAACAATCATTAATTATAAAGGGAACAATCATTAATTTCAACGGCGGTTCACGAGTGAACCGTAGTAGATAGTTGGTTCAACGGCGGTTTGCGGTTGAACCGCCGTTGAATGGTCTCGTTTTTCTCGGTTTAGAATAGGGGAAAAAATTGGAGCCAATTCCCGCGCGGGCATATTTTAATATTAAATTTTTTTTTTCCATTTTCAAAAAACTAATCCCACAATTTTGTAAATATAATATTACATACCCAGATTGTGTATATTTATTAATTATGTACACAATCTCGACTTTTATGAACCATTTCATAATTAAATTTCAAATTTTCCATTAATTGAACCATATATTTGCATTTAAATTTCCCGTGCTATTACACAATAATTATAGATCAAATATAAAAATTAATAAATTTCATAAATTTACATGTAAGAGTTGATAAAGTAATAAGCTTCATTATCTTCCCTAAAATTTCTACTTTTTCGACTTGGGCGAACGGGATAAAATAATCAAATCCACAAATGCATTAGGTATGTATAGTAATATAAAAATTAATATTGGTTAAGTGGCCGAAAAAAAATTAAATACTTACTGGATTTCATTACCTTACATGCATATATATATATATATATATATATATAAACATCTTCCTATTTTCTCCTTTCCCCTCTTGTACCATTTGCATTTAAATTTTCCGTGCTATTACACAATAATTATAGGTCAAAGATAAAAATTAATAAATTTCGTAAATTTACATGTAAGAGTCGATAAAGTAATAAGCTTAATTATCTTCCCTAAAATTTTTACTTTTTCAACTTGGGCGAACGGGATAAAATAATCAAATCCATAAATGCATTAGGTACGTATAGTAATATAAAAATTAATATTGGCCGGTTAAGTGGCCGAAAAAAAAATTAAATACTTACTGGATTTCATTACCTTACATACATATATATATATATATAAATATAAACATCTTCCTCTTTTCTTCTTTCCCCTCTTGCATATCATCCAACTCTCTCCTCTCTGCACTCGATCTCTTGTAAATTTCCACTACATATATAAAATGTTTTCATTCGAAGAATTGAAGACTTGAAGACAACTTTTATAATTAAGTCTTATATATATATATATATATTTGCAATTACGATAATAATAATCAAATATGTATAGTGAAAAACATTAAATTTAGTATATATGCTGCAAAATATAATGTATTTCATTTACTTGCACCGGTTCATCATGATTAAATTGCATATACAATATTACAGGAGAATGTTGAGAAAAGCAGGGGAACTGTGGGAAAATTAGATAATATACCAAAACCGTAAACCCTAAAACCTAAACCCTAAACCCTAAACCCTAGGCCAACAAATTTGAATTTAGACTGTAGCTTTATTATACGGTGGTTCAAAAATTAACCGCCGTATAAACTACTTTTCTACGGCGGCTCAACCGAGAACCGCCGTAGAAAAGTAGTTTTTGGTGCCAATCCCCGCGCTACGCATGAATTTTCTATTTTTATATCATTTTCTAAACCCTAAACCCTATTAAGTTTTTTTTCCCTTTTTCATAAATTAAGCCCAAAACTTTGTGAATATAATATTACATACCCAATTTACATTGTATTTATTAATTACAGAAGCTCGATCGCCTATTATGAAACATTTAATAAGTACATTTCAATTTTTAGGTATAAGTTAAAATTAGTAGATTTCGTAAAATTACATGTAAGCTATGATAAAGTAATAAGATTCATTATCAGACCTAAATTTTTCGCATTCTCGACTTGGGCGAACTGAAGAAAATAGTTTCAAATTGATAATGCATTACGTACGTAGTATAAGAAAAATTAATGCTTAAGGGCCCAATTAATAAAAAAAGAAATACTTACTTGATTTCATGACCTTATATATATATAATATATATATATAAATATATTTGGACTTACGGCCTATAACAGTAATCAATTATGTATAGGGAAATACATTAAATTGAGTGTGAATCAAAATATAATTTATTTTATTTACTTGCACCGGTTGATAGTTATGAAATTGCATATCCAATATTACAGGGAACTGCAGGGGAGAAGCAGGGGAAATGTTTAGGGACTATGGTTCATAAAATGAAATAAAAATAGAAATTCCCGCATGCGGGCCGGGAATTAATTGGATGCAATTTCCACTTTTCTACGGCGGTTCAATGAAGAACCACGGTAGAAAGTTTTTTCTACGGCGGTGGTTTTAGAACCGCCGTAGAAAAGTGGGAACAAATTTCTATTTTTAGTGATTTTTTTATCCGTGATTTTTTATCTTTAAATTTTTTGGCTTACACCGTTTTTCAGACAACTGGTGTTAGTTCCTGGTATTCAAGGTCCGTTTTGTGGTAATTATTTGAATCTGGAGGAACATCAATAATTTCACTCAAGTTCTTTTTCTGGTAACAATGTACATGCACATATTGTGCACAAATATTTATTCATTTGAGCACACATTGATTAATGAGTTTGCACGCTGCTGTCCCATGCTTTGTTATTTTGCTGGTTAATTTTATCACCAAGCAGATTTCCAGTTTGTACGTTATGTATGATGTACCGCAAGAATAATTAGTAATCACAGGAACTCTCCCTTATTGCTTCCAAGTGTTGCTCTTCTTCAAATACCACTTTGAGTTGATCGAACACGCCTCCAATGAGTATAACTCATTATTCACAACACCAATCAGAGATGGAGAGTGGTATGTTTGGACTGGATCATATTTGATCAAGTCAGGGACGAGCTCCCATCGGTTTTTACTCTCATCGAAATATTCCCCACATGTGAGTTCTCCACCATCATTTCTCCCTCCTATCACGTAGAATCTGTTGTCCATGAAGCACCCCGAGCAGAGCTTCGTCCGCCGTAGAATCGCCAATTAATTCCCGCGCGCGGTTAAATTTCAATTTTTATTTCATGTTATGAAGCATAGACCCTAAACATTTCTAGTTTTTTCATGTTCATATAAAATATATTGAATAATCTTTATAAAATAATAAAGCATTATTAATCGATAAACGAATAATTAATTCATTTAGCGGTCAATACCCAACCTCGCTAAATGCATATCTTTTTTCGAGGCACAGACAAGTAATTTATGAAGAGTTAAATATAAAATCAAAACAAAAATCATTGTATAGCTTCCCCTGTAACTCTTACCAAAAGTACAACTCCTTGAAAAAAAAAAATAATACATGAGACATTTATTCATAAATGAAAAACAAGGAAATCAATTTGCCAGAAAATTCGACAAAGTCTCCCCTATAAATGTAACATACTCCCTGTCAAGGATATGCACATACTTAAATACTTCATTAACATACCCAATTTCAAATAATATGGAATTCAGTTTCAAATCAATTCACACAAAATATCCCCTGCTTGTTTTTTACCAAAACACAAGTGCATTATAACATCAACACAGAAGCTTCACACAATTTCCAACAATAACATATTCATTTATAAACATATCGCTATATGAAGTCCCTGGAAATTTTGCTCCTTGATTGCGCGGATTTCATCCAAGTTGTGACCTGTTTCAATCAGACAGTACGAAGGATGTAAATAAATGTTGTTATAAAATTATGTCCACCTTGTGTCATTAAAATCAAATAAACATATACAAATACACACACACACATACACACCCACAGAAAAAAAAAATTAATAAAAATAACCAATATACCTGAAAATGATTCTTAACTTATTCTCCTTCTCTTATGGGACACTTGATCCTCGAACCATAATCCTTCGCTGTGGTCATCACGAAGTATGTATTTATCAAGTTCCCTATCTTCCTCATCTGCTCTCGATTCAGGTAACCCACTAGAGAAAGGGCCAGCCTCATAAAGCCCTTCTTCTGTATCAATCCCTTCCACTCCGTGATAGTGTTTACCATGAAGAACAACATACCAATGTTCATCGCAAGGATCGGTGATATAAAAAACTTATTTCACCTGCGATGCAAGTATAAATGGTTCCCCCTTGAAACCCTCCCGATTAAGGTTCACCAAGGTAAAACCCAATGGATCATCAGTTCGAACCCCACTATTGTTATCAACCCATTTGCAGCGAAATACAGCTATTTTGAAACAAACATAGTCAAGCTCCCAAATATTTTCGATCACGCCGAAATAAGCCATGTTTGCATACAATGGATTTTTATCCTTCCTGCTAGAAACATGTAAAGCCTCTGAGATTAATGTAAAACCACTGTTTTGTGCCGTACTCTTCTCATCTTGTCTCTTAGTAACAAATGAATATCCATTTATGTCATAGCATGAAAATGCTCGTACCGCAGAGCTGGGCCTAAACGCCAACCATTTCAATGTCTCCGAAACGTCTTTGTCCAGGACAGCATTACCAAACCAATAGACAAATGTCCGAATATGTTCATTGAGCACACGTTGATCCGTCCAAGCAGGATAAGACGTTCTTATTGAACGGATATGGTCTGTCACATAGGGCGCAACTTCTTCAGAATTGCGCAGTATGTAGAGATGCGCCTTCATCAATTCAACATTAGATGGCAAAAACATTTTTCCTCCCCTTGTGCCCATACCTGTAATCCTCCCATCGTGCCGATTCTTAGATATTCCAATGGATGCGGTATCGGCCAAGTACTCAGTGCAAAACTCAATTACCTCCTCAGCTATATAACCTTCAACAATACTAGCATCAGGACGATAACGATTCTTAACATACCTCTTAAATACTTTCATAATCGCTCGAATGGGTACATCCATCGCAAATGAACAGGCTCGCAGATTTTTATCTCTCTAACCAAATGAATCACCAAATGCACCATAATATCAAAGAAGGCGGGTGGAAAATACATTTCTAATTGACAAAGGACAATAGTTATTTCATCTTGTAACTGATCAAGTCTTTCGCGGGCGATAACCTTGCTACATATAGCATTGAAGAAGAAACAAAGTCTTGTTATACTGGACTTAACATGCTTGGGCAATATCGAGCGAATAGCTACAGGCAACAATTGTTGCATTAAGGCATGGCAATCATGAGACTTCAAACCAACCAGTTTTAAATCTTTCAAGGAAACAAGTCTGCTTACATTTGAAGAATATCCGGATGGAACTTTGATGCTACGTAAACTTGAACACAGTTGTTTTTTCTCTTTTCTGGACAAAGTGTGACAGGCAGGGGGTAGATATATGCGTTGTCCTCGAGCTACCAGTGCTAAATTTGCTCTTATGTTCATATCAACCATATCAAGTCTCGCGTTATAACCATTCTTAGTTTTACCAGGGATGTTCAAGAGCGTACCTAACAGGCTTTCACAAATATTTTTCTCAATATGCATAACGTCGAGACAATGTTTGACATCCAAGTTCTCCCAGTATGAAAGTTCAAAAAATATGGATTTTTTCTTTCAACAACCTGTATCATTATTGCTGGACTCCGAAGGTTTACCAAACTCCACATTAATGTCCGTCACACGAGCTTTCACCTCTGGCCCGCTCAAGGGTTCTAGAGCTTTTATGAACTCTTGAAATCCATTGAATGCTCTTTTCATACGGTGATACAGATGAGTCTCGGGAAGAAATCTGCGATGCCCAAGGTATACTGTCTTCCTCCCATGTGCAAGCTGACAAAAATCTGTACTCTGCTCACATATTGGACAAGCTTTATGCCCTTTAACAGAGTACCCAGACAAGTTTCTATAAGCAGGAAAATCATTAATGGTACAGAACAACATGGCACGTAATGTGAACATTTCTTCACGGTATGCATCAAACACAGGTGCGCCTTCATCCCATAACTTTTTCCAAGTCTTCAATAAGAGGAGCAAGATACACATCGATGTCATTTCCTAGTTGCCGTGGGCCTGAAATCATTAGAGACAGAAGTATGTACTTGTGCTTCATACACAAGTAACCAACATCACCGGCCATGAGCTATGTGTGCTACTCAGACTGCCAAACGGGTTCATTCCATCAGTACACAAACCAAGCCTCAAATTTCTGGCTTCTCCCCCAAAAGAAGGATACATTGAATCAATTTTTTTCCACTGATCTGAGTCTGATGTATACATTATCACCTTTTCATCATCACTGGGAATACACCGATCTGAATGCCATGTCATTAGTTTTGCATCTTTTGCATTGGCAAACAACCGTTTAAATCTCGGTATTATAGGAAGATACCACAGAACCTTAGCCGGCGACCCCTTCTTTTGCGCATCAGAACTGTCTTCAACCTCATCACACAGCTGCTTGTTTTGTATCGTGAAGTTTTACACTTAGGAGAAAGCAATAAATCCTTATACTCATTCCTGTAGAGGACGCAATCATTTGGGCAAGCGTGGATCTTCTTATACTCCATACCCATTGGACACAATATTTTTTTCGCCTCGTAAATTCGATCTGGAAGTTCATTATCTTCTGGGAGCATATCTTTCAATACCCTCAATAAGGCTGTAAAACTAGTATTTGACCACCCATTTGCCGCTTTCAAATTAAACAACTTCAAAACACTAGACAAGCATGTATATTTAGTGCAGCCCTTGTATAGAGGCTTCTCATTGTCACCCAAAATGGAAGCAAGAACTTCCGGTTTATCAGCAAAATCCTCGGCCACATCCTCAATCATGTCATCTAATCGATCTCTAGTAATCGCATCATCTCCTTTTGCATGAGATTTTCTTTGCCCAGGTAAACCATCAATACTTTCACCATGCCAAATCCACAGTTTATAAGAAGGATCAAATCCGTGCCGATATAAATGGAATCTTATTGTATATGAGTTATCAAACCGCGCACCATTTTTACAAGCTTTGCACGGACAATGGACGTACTTTGTATTATTATAAGCGAATTCAATGAAATTATCAACTTCTTTCGCATAAGAATCGGAGGTCCGATCACCATACAACAAGATATTTCGATCCATGTGTAACTAACACCTTGAAATAATTAAAAATACCAAATAATAATTCAACAAACAATGTACAAAGTATCAAGTTGCCTGCTTGTCTTAGCACATGTCATACTAATGTTACTCATATGATCAAAACTACTATAATACCTCAATGAAAAAAATAATGCATAAACAACACATGCGCAATAGACATAATCAAATGAAGAAGAACCCATAAGTTTTTCATTTATGCGTTTCGTCAAACACATGAAATGCATAAAAAAATAATACACACTCTAAGTAGTGCTAATTATATGAACATCCTCCATTAAAAATCAAACACTATAAATCAAATCACATCACCAAGAAACTACATAGTATAACTAAATAGGGTTTCACAATACTAAGGTTCACCATATATATGGAATATATGCAACTTTAATTTTCAGTCCTCTACCATAAATAAAAATAAATTCTATAGGATGACATATCTAAACTACAAGCATAAGCAATTACTAAGAAATTTTAGAAGTTTCTAACCTTAACGTGGTAAATTTTAGCTCCAAATGACGATTCTTTACATCAAACGTGCAAAACCATAGTAGAAATTTGGAGAAGAACACTTTCGGCCGCGATATGGAGATACACGTTGTTATTTAGGGTTAAATACGTCAATACAATCGCGGTTATAATTAAACCGCCGTAGAAAGAGACTTTCTACGGCGGTTGGGACAAACCGCCGTAGAAAGGGGGCTTTCTACGGCGGTTGGAAGGCAACCGCCGTAGAAAGTGTGGACTTTCTAGGGCGGTTACCTTCCAACCGCCATAGAAAGTCCACTTTCTACGGCGGTTACCTTCCAACCGCCGTAGAAAGCCCTCTTTCTACCGCCGTAGAAAGCCCCCTTTCTACGGCGGTTTGTCCCAACCGCCGTAGAAAGTCCCTTTCTACGGCGGTTTATTTTAAAACCACCGTAGAAAGTCCCGTTCTACGGCGGTTCATTTTTAGACCGCCGTAGAAAGTCCGCATTTCTTTTATAATGGCGGTTTTCTATTTTCCGCTGTTAATCTGCAGCCGTTAAAGCTCTATTTTGTAGTAGTGAGTGTGCAAGCTTTCATCAAACATAATCTGAAGTAATCTCATGCAGTGCAAAAATAATAACTGCAAAAACTTAATTTTTGTGAAACAAATTTAGGCACATATATTGGCGTACAACCATGCTCAAATGAAAGGAACAACTTAAGAAAGCAGTGACATTAACACTGACCATGAATTGCCTGGAATCAGGGCAGTCTCTTAAAGGCACCAAATACCAAGCTTCTATCATTCCCAAAATGAGGTCACTCATCACAGTTTACACAATCTCCGACTGGGCTACTGAAGAATATTGAAAATTTTAACATTAGTTAGTAACATTAAATAATTAAAAACTGAATCTCTACAAAATCAAATCCCAGTAGTGTTTACAGATCAAATTTATTATGATGTAATTGCTGCATAACAGAGGAGAGTATACACTCACACTTGAAAAAACTGGATCCGAACAGCACTCTCCTTTACATTCGGCCGAAAAAAAGTGATCTTTAATCAGAAATTCTGGATCGAATGGACACTGAGGTGATGAAAAAAGTTGAAGACAATGTGAAGCTGAAAGAAGGAAGAAAAATTAGTGAATAATAAGGAAACTAAAGAGAAAACTGCAAAGAACCTAGCGTATTGAAGAGACCAGTATAAATGCGGGCAGATTTTCTCCACAGTAGTGATACTAAGCTCCTGAAATGCAACTTCTTCATGTTCCATACCAGCAAAACTCCCTAGATTACGTAACATTGACAAAAAAGAGCAATAAATAATCCCACAAAGGAATTTGAATCAGTTTTTCAATTTCCTAAAAGTAATACAGAAGAAACAAAACCACATAAGAGAGGGGGAATCTGGAGAGGAGACCATGTTGCAGATGGTCCAAGAGACCATACGAGCCTTCTTATGGACATTGAATTCAGATCCTACAGCACATATCATCTTCACCATGTCCTCTTTCTTCAATTTGTAATGCACTTTATCAGAGGGAAAAATTTTTGCAACAATATCACCCCGCGAATTGTGTAACTGCAGCACAAAAGCTTTCGTGAACAAACAAACTCAAACAATACATCAAAAAAACACCAAAATGATGGGAAAAATTGAAAAAAAAAATTCTCTGCTTTACTGCATGATGCTTATGGGAAAAATTAGAAATTTTTTCGCAATTGTCAATGGAAACTGAAATTCACCATTTCAATTTCCTAATAGTAAAAAGGGAACAAATAAAATCAAATAAGCAGGGGGAAATTTTGGTGGGAGTAAAGGGAACCTGGAGAGGTGAGCATGTTGCGGATGATATGAGAAGTACGGCAAATTAGAGAGGGGGAAATCTCAGCCAGAAAAACTCCCAAAGTTCCAATTCATTTACATATTTCCCCAGGAACGATAGCCTAGAATGGCCTGATCTCACATGCCTAGTTTTAGTCCTCTCACAAACTGGGTGCTGAAAAGCCAAGTACAATAAAGTGTCAAAATGCTTTGCAAGGTTATCATCCCCAAGGTTTTCTAGTGGGCCGATGGGATACCCAAGAGCCTATATCATCTATGAAACCATTAGTATGACAACCTAAAGATATTCAAAGTATAACTCATAAACTGTTCATCATGACATTTCCATTGAGGCAATTTGACAAATATGTATCATGCATGAAATCATTAGTATGAAACATAGGTATCCAAAAGTCATTCCATCCCAAATTCTAAATGGCCTGAAAATTTTGTTTACTTCATTAGGTTCAACCATCACTTAAAGTTTGTTAAACCGTTGCCATTTTGGCAACGGTTGTGTCTAACGGGTGGGGAATGGCATTCAGCCATTCCCTGCTATTCCCCAACCGTTGCCATCCTCTGCTGCTATTATAGCAGCGGAGGTGGTTTCCACGCGAAAAATGGCTCCAGCTTTTATTATTATTATTATTATTTTTTACTTTACAAAATGAATTTTCTTTTTGGTTAGTTTCTTTCATTACTTACATAGATGAATTAATTTATAATAATTAACTACTTTTAATAGTTAAATTTTTTTTATAATTTTAATTTTCAAATTAAATTAATTTCCTAATTAGAATTATAAATTTTAATAAAATAAAATTATTAATAGACTAAAAAGAAACTAAATATTAATTTTCCGTAAAAATAAAATAATTTAAATTGACAATATTATAATAAAAATACAAAAACGTCATACATTCATTAATGGAGGAGAAATTTAATACAAGATCAAAATACATCATACTAAAACAATAATTAAAAACGGATAATAAAAACATACAATAAACCTAACAATAGTTAATACCATACAACATACAATAATTATATGAAAATATTTTAATACTGCAGTAAATCACTTCCAGATCCGCTGATGTTGTCAAGAAAATCGCCATACGCATCTTGTTGAGCCTGTATTATTTCTCGTTGATGATTTTTCGCTACTATCGCATTTGGCTTAGCTCTCCAGTATGCACGCATGCTGGATCTTCAAATGAATTCAAGTTCATTTTCATGGTTTTGTTGTCTTCTTTCTCCTCCATAAGAGCTAGCCTTCTATTTTCTACCTCAATTTTCGCTTGGGTAGAGGCCTCCACCATTCTCGCTATATGGTCATTATTTTCCATGATTTGTTCATCTGACAAACTTGAATGTTTATCTTTTTTTTTTTCATTTTGGTTTGTTTTACTCCAATAGGCCGTTTAGATGACGACCCACCACTGTCAGAATCCAAATTAATAGAAGATTGAGATAATTTGGGAGAGAAAGGGGTTGGATAGTTGGGGGTGGGAGCTTCGGAGTCCGAGGAGACGATATTCGTAGTTTTCTTCTTAGTCTTCAGTTGGGAAGGAGTGTTGCTAGCTTCCAAATGTAGGAATCGCCTCATTGCGTCCCACACGTGATCAAATTTGAATGGCCCTTTTTTGGTATGTTCTACGTATAATTGTTTCGCTTCATCCATCTACAAAGAAATTTTCACTTTTACTAATCATCCGTATAAAATGTATTTAGAATATATTAAGATACGAAACGTGAATTGTAAAAATACTCAAAATATTTTGTTCCGATGCACCACTACAGTGCAAATTCTCGACATTGTTGGCGCATCCTTGCAACTTCTTCACAGCTCGAATGATAGTTTGGATTCAATTTTGAACGGAGCAAGGGTTGCATTCCGACCAATTTTCATTCTTGGCGGCATTATATCGGTCAGTTATACGACCCCAAAACTCTTGTTGAGTTTGATACCTACCCGTTATTGGGTCTTGTGAAATTTCCATATGGCACCTACACAAGAGCTCATCTTCGGGAACAGTAAAACCGCCACCCCGAGAAGTCATTTTTTGAAATTAGAAGTTTGGAAGGAGAAAGGAAAGAACAAGAGAAAATGAACTACAAGTTGAGCAATTGAGGATGCAAAATGTGGTGGGTTTTGCCGTTGAATATATAGGCCATTTGAATGTGGATAATGAAATCTATTTGGAGATTATTATCCGTGGGATGGATTGCTTGCAAAAATCAGCCATTAGATTTAGATAGCCATATCTATCATTTTCCATCGACGTGTAACATTCCTATTGGTTGGTGGATTTCAACTTTATAACAACCGTTAGATCAATTTCAGACGAGCATCAACCATTGGATTCATTATTTCCTTATCAACATCCCTATCATCCACGTGTCACGATGTTATTAGTCTTAAGATTTCATCCTTATCATAGCCATCGGATTGATTTTCCACTAATCTCAAACGCTCCCTTCATATCCGCATTTTGATAACCCTTTCATCCACGTGTCTTCATCTATTTAATCGGTTGGATTTCATCCATTCCGTGCCTGTTCGACATATTTCACCCAATCAACAACCTTATCGTTAATTGTGTCATTTTTTTTTATAAATACCAACATTAGTTATGCATTCCAATCATCCCGTACCCAAAACGATTTACTCAAAATATCATCCCACCCATTTTGTTTCTCCATAATATTCCAAAAATATGAATTTCAATGTTGGGGGGCCATCAAATGTTAGTATCAAAAAATCATCTTCCGATCATGAGTTTGATAGTCCAATCTATTTTGGTGACGAAGAGGCAATGATAGAAGAGATTATCGAAAACCAGAAGATTATCATGGAGCGTCGTCATAATCAACGATCCAACCGGCGTACCCATGGTGGCTCAACTCAAGGACATAGAGTGATCAATCGTGATCGTGTGAATGCTGAAAATATTCTAATCCGTGATTATTCTGCAGAAAATCCGTTGTACCCTTTGCATATATTCCGCTAACGATTTCATATGTCCTGGCCTCTATTCTTACGTATCGTTGATGCTGTACAGAATCATGACATCTACTTCCAACAACGAATGGATGCAACGGGTAAGCTTGGACTTTCAACCTTGCAAAAATACACAACGGCTATTCGAGTTTTGGCTTATTCGAAAGGAGCGGATGCCTTCGATGAATATCTTAAAATTGGGGAGTCGACTATACTTGAATGTGCTTAGAGGTTCTGCAGGCCATTGTTGAAAATTTTGCTGGTACCTATCTAAGATCACCCAATGCACATGAAATTTCTAGACTTTTGTATATTGGTGAGCAACGCGGTTTTCCAGGGATGTTGGGCAGTTTGGATTGTATGCATTTGAAATGGAAAAATTGTCCAACGGGATGGGCCGAGCAGTATTCGGGTCGTAGCGGAGCACCAACAATTATTCTTGAAGCTGTAGCGGACTATGATCTTTGGTTTTGGCATGCTAATTTTGGTATGCCGGGCTCTAACAATGACGTTAATGTCCTCGATTCATCCAATTTGTTTTCCGTTCTTGCAAAAGGTATTTCTCCTCCCGCTTATTACACAATTCAAGGAAAAGAATATAATATGGGTTATTATCTAGCTGATGGCATATATCCAAAATGGTCAACCATTGTTCAGTCTATTCACAACCCCCAGGCACCAAAGATGCAACATTTTAGCAAAATGCAAGAGGCATGTAGAAAAGATGTAGAGCGTGCTTTTGGAGTTTTGCAAGCACGTTTTCATATCGTTGGAAATCCAGTATGATATTGGGATAAAGAAGTGCTACGCGATGTAATGTCAGCTTCCATTATCATGCACAATATGATAATAGAGGATGAGTGTGACCTATCAGCGCAAGTTATTACCGGACCGATTCCCCAACCCGATATTGAACTTGATATGATGGAGGATGACAATGAACGGTTTCAAAACTATCGGAAACGATTTAGGGAAATAAGAGATAAAAATGCCCACATTAACCTTCGTAATGCACTGATTGAACACTTGTGGGAAAAGTATTCTAATAATGCCTATTATTGACGTTTTTATTTTTATTTATGCATTTTTCGTATTGTAATTGTTGATTTTATGAGTGCGATGTTTTCCCAATATTCGTGTGTGTGTTTTAGAAATATTCCACTGTTTTATTAAATATTTATTAAATTTGAATTATTATTTTATTTTGTATATTTTTTCTATTTTTTTTAATATTTTATGTCAATCGAGGAATAAAATTGTAATTAGGAAATTTATCCAAATACAATAGTATTAACAATAATTATTTAAGAACTTTTATTTAATTACTAAAATATTTTTAAAGTATTAAAATAATAATATTCATAAAATGGCATTAAAAATGGCATCAACCATGATGAGAGATCAATGGTTGATGCCATTTTAGAGGCCAAATTTTTGGCTTTTGATACCAAAATGGCATCAATGGTTGGAGATGCTTTAATGGAGAAAAATATTGAGAACCCAGATAAATCACAGAAAAATAAAATAAATTGAAGCATGATAGTCTAACCCATCATCAGAGCAAAATTCATCCTACCACAACCAAAAAAAGCACAAGCCAAATTTAGAAGGGAGAAGGGAAGGAAACCAGAAATTACTTTAGGTTATTTCATGAAGCCACCAGATTAAAAGCCCAGTGCTCTTCCAGTAATCGTGGATATCTAAAAGAACCATCGTTCCAAGGTAGAAGTGGTAGGTCTTCTTCGCTCATTCGGTGGTTGAGCAGATTTCCTAGCCGCTTTGACTAATTGCTTCACTCTTTGCTGCAGGCCGATTTAGAACCCAGAAGAGGATTTTCTTTTTAGATACTCCGGAGGGCAGAGAGACCTTCACCATGAAAATTTTGATGGCACTACCTGCGATGAATGGCAAAGAGCATGAGAAGACTCCACAGATGAGTGTTTGAGCTGCAATAGAGACGCGTGTAATGGCGTTATCTGCGAAATGAAAACAAAGCCAGAAGCATTAGGAGAGAGAGAAGCACGTTGGGGAGACGACGTCGAAGGGCATTATTATCCGTTTAGGAGATAAGAATTAATAAAATAATGGTCACAAGAGCTCCGCACCTATTTGAAAAGACAGAAATGTACACGCACTGAGCGTATTTTTTCTGTGACAAAGCGGACGTCTCTTAATAGATATGCGCTCTTTATATATCACTACTAGAAATAGGGGTCTTTTACGTCCAACCCTTTACGACGACACGCGAAACTCCTCGTAAATAATAATAAATGACGACGTGTTTACTAATCTGGACGTAAAATTCCTTTTTTAAGTACGATTAAACCCTAATCACGTCGTTAAGGATCTAATTTGGACGTAAAGATGATTTGGGAAATAAAACTTATTAATATTTTATTAATACTAATATTTTTTCCATTAAAAAAAAATAAAAATTCTTGTAATTTTTTTTAATCCAACTCACGTGATTACTTCCCCCCTCCTTCCCCCTTCCCCCTTCCCCCTTCCCCCTTCCCCTTCTCTCCCTTCCCCTTCACTCACACTCTTTCCGTTGCATTCTTCTCTTCCTTTTATTGAACAAAAATTCGCATTCTTCCTCTCGGAGCTACTTCTCGTCGGAGCTGCGTCTAACCGGAGCTGCGTCTAGCCGGAGCTGCGTCTAACCGGAGCTGCGTCTAACCGGAGCTGCGTCGGAGCTACTTCCCGTTTACTCACTCTCGGCTACTGAAATTCTTAGAAAAATCGCATCCTACTCATCGGATTTGCATCTCACCAGAGTCGGTAAGTTGCCATGCCAGAAATTGTTGAATTTTGTTTACCGAGTTGAAATTCTAGGGCATTACTATTGTTAGTAATCCATAAAGGCAGTTTTGGTTGCTATTGTTAGTGTGGCTTTATTTGATTCTTGCTTGAATTTGAGTGTGTGCCTTGCTTGATTGTGTTTTTGTATTGTCTGTTTTCGTGTTCTAGTTTGTATCGTTTATTCTCGAGTTGAGGCTGACTTGTTAAGGGGCATACTTTACAATTGCTCCCTATCAATATGGCCAAGATCTTAAGTGCGTCTGTTCCCTTTGTTATGAGTTTAATTTTATGAATAGTTTGGGTCACTTTTACATCTGTTCAGTGACAAAGTTGAATTTTTCTCTCAGCCTTTCCTTGTTTGCTGTTTTACCTGAAATCAATGGTTTATCTCATGGTATAAGTTTTACTTTGAGGGTTCTGAGTAGGTTTTGGAATTGCTATGCCAATTTCGTGGAAATGTGCTGAGATCCTGATGATTAAGCAAAGATAAATTGAGCTTACATTCGGACCTTTGCACAAAAACATGCAAGCTTTGTACACCCTACTAAAGTGTGTTAGTTTCTACGAAAACAGTTGATGCTTAAGCGTACCATATGGTATACATTTTCTTTGATGCCTTAGCCAAAATAAATAATGTGCTGTATGTTGTTATTACTAAATTTTTGGTAATCAGCTGGCTCAAGCACATTGAAGCAAAAAACAAAGTATTGAAATAGTTAAGGAGAAATCTTCGAGGTCTCTTAGGTCTGCTGTGTTGCTAGATTTCCATTTGTCTACCAGCAGCAGGACATTAAGAGACAGACAAAAGAGGCTAGCTAATGAAGCCAGCCATTAATTTTTAAGTTTACAATTCCCCAGGTTAACATCTCATTTATCATTGAATTATTTATGTGACGAAGATTTAAGTGGTAGTAGAATAAACTGTCTTTTGCAAAACAAGGTTTCTGATGATCAGTCACTTCTTCCCATTTGTGGTACGGTAGATCTATTTATTTAGAAATGAGTAACAATTCTTTACTGTGTCATAGAAACTCTGATTTAGCTGTTGACTACTTGGTGCTCAACTTGAAGTTTGGATCTCTGAGTTGATGTTTTGATTCTTCCATTTTTCTGATTCATATTTGATTGAGGATGAAACATGATGTTATTCTAGTGACACACTCCTGTACGGTTGCAGGTAACTCAAGGAGGTCAGAAGATACTGGAATTCCGGAAGAGTCTTCCTGCTTTTAAGGAAAAAGATGCAATATTAAGTTCAATTTCGAATAACCAGGTACTATAACTGGGGCACTTGTCACTGATTGTTTTGGCCACAGAAAAAGCTTCTAAAATGCCAAAAACTCAAGAAGGAAAAAGGGGGGTTAATGTGTGAGAGAGAGAGGATGTAATATTGAGAAGAACTTAAAATCTGAAGACTACTTGCAAATTCACTAAATAGCCCACAATTATACATGTATGCTCTGTTCTGCTCATTCATCAATCTACTTTCCCCACTCTTTTATGTGGTATGAAGTTTATAGTGCTAAGTGCATACCTAAGTGAAGAGGTAACAATTAACACTTGTAACTGTATGTGCACTTGAAATATTTTAATTTGTGTGGTTATTGCTGTTGAGCTTTTGTTGTTATCTATAGGGGAGAAGTTATCGATTTTGAAATTTGGAAGTTTAGAATTTGGTGGGAGTAATGATGGTGATCCTCTAATGGTAACATGGAACTATTGGATGCTTTAGCTAAAGTTTTTTGTACTTTTGTTTTGGGTGAAGGTGTCATTTTTTCTTGGAAGTGTATGGAGTGGAGGTTTGATGGATAATACCATTCTTAGATAAAAGGGATTGGACAGTATGGTTGATGAATTCTGAACCATTATCTGATCTCAGTTTCTTAACTGATGTCTGATACTGTGTTTGAAGTAGTTTTAGGAAAGATTCAAGAAGATGTGAAACCTGTGACTTGAATTTAAGCAGAAATATCCATGTATATCTAGAATGATCATCAACACTAGTAAGAAAGTAATGTGCACCAGAGGTAGAGGACTGATTATAAGGCCAACACAAAAGGTTTTCAAAACCTTCCACTTTAGGATAAATTTTGAGCCTGTGCGTACTTATGACTCCTTTCTTCTTTCTTTGGCCTGAACACAGCATTGAAATAGATGCCATTGTACTTCCTTAAAAATAAATCTACTAGAACTTTTAAGGGGAAGCCATGCACTAGCACCAATCTGAAGATGCCAATAACCCTGCCTTCTGTCCCAGAACTTCAAGCATACATCCTGTGGGTTTATGTCTTTAGTAGCAACACCCTGATTAAAAACCCAAATCATCTCTCTTTGTAATTGTCCTTAATTTCAGAAACTCCACGGAAAGACTTTTAGGGATCAGCTGCAAAGAAATCCCACGAAAGATTTTGCAATCGATATCATTCCCTCCCTTTTGCATCTGTCCATCAAAAATCAGTTTCTGATAATTCCTAAACCATGAAACTTGGTTTTGGAATGGGAAGCTCTCCTGGTATCACTGTACCTGCAAAGAGTCACGGCCACTCCCAGCTGGCAGGTCAAGCTCAGGCCAGGGGAGGAGTGATCACATAAGACTGAGCTGAAAAGGAACAGCAAAAAAAAAGAAACTGTACAAACAAACAATTTGTGCATTATTCTCTCTTTGTCGATTTCATTCTTTCTTTATCAGTAGGCACACAGAATTTCACTAACAATTCCATGACCTTCTTCTTTGTAAATGTTACCCATTTGTTAGGTCTCAATGCTTTAAGAAACTTGTTCCTTTCTTCCTTGGATTGTTATTTTTCTTTTCTGTAGCTGATTTCTTCTTGTAGATCTTGATATTAGTTCCTCAAAATCACTTTACATATGTTTTCCTCGGATCTCATTAAAATCTTGTTCAATCTTTACTCATCCAGGTCTTGCAATAGTATGGTTTATCTGAGGACGCCCCCCTTCAAAAAGAGCCATTCATATTTGTGGACGACCACGCTGGGTGTTTGTTTTTGTCTCTTTAACTCGTATGATATGATTGTTTACTCAATTTTGTCACTGTCATTTCTATTTCCTTTGTGTGATAAATTTTGGATATGTGATAACTGGTATTTTCATTTCTGATTTCACAGTGAGTTTCATCCTTTGGCTTGCGTCTTGTGGCTTGTTAACTGTGTTATGCCTGGAGATGATGCAGTGAAGAAACATTCTCCATGTACGAATATACAAGAGATGCTTCCAGTAATAATCTCTTGCTATAATTATTTTTGCTAAATTGATTATGGGTTGAGCTTCCATAGTATGTAGCTAATGTGCACTTTGAAAAGTTGTTTGGTTTTCAGGCAGAAAAACTTGTAGGTAAAAACCACACAAGAGGAGTACAAATTTTTAGAATTTGGGCTGGTTTTATTTTACATATATATTTTGAGATTTGTGTGCTTAAAAGAGAAAATTCCTTAACTCCATTTGTGGGTTGCCATTGATGTTGCAAATGCTTTGGTAATATATTTGATTTAATCACCAGAAGTTTCAGATTGTGATTATTGAGTCTTCTTTTGCTTCTTTTTGGGATGAAAAGCTCTGTTTTTTTAACCTTGTTCAATATCTCTGCTTGTAGGAGAGAGTTGTCCATCTCCTTGGCTGGTGGTGAGAATCTTAGACTGGATTTATGAAAGGTTTTTTCACTGTTCCTTTATTTTATGCTGTTGGTTCTTGTTTGTTTTATAGGATGAGAATCCCAAAAAATTCTACCATGAATAGGAAATTTTTCATGGATCAGCAAAGGTATTTTTTATCTCATTCTGATATGCCCTCTTATCTTTCCTTCTGTTTCTGCTTTAGCGTTCTTCATTTTACCTATTTTTTCCTGTTTCTTTCTTTGCGATTCATGCAGCTCGTTTCTAAAAAAAACAATCTTGGAGAGTTTTGAGAGTTGGATTTTGAGCTTTTTCACTTCTTCGAATTGTGATGTTGTTTTTCAGCCTTAAAAGTCTCCAGTGGAATTTGTTTGTTGCCTAATGTAGTTGGAATTTGTGATTCCTGGGTTGAATAACATGGTATTTTGATGTGTAATTACCTCTTGTCATCTTATTCTGTCTTTCTTTTGTTTTTGTACTTTGCTGTTTTGTAGGTCTTTGCACTTTGTTAGAATTGTGGTGTTACATTCGGAAAGTATTTCTGGCAGATTTGCAAATTTTATGAGGATGATGTAAGGGTAAATTCACTTTTTACTCTTCTCATTTGCAAGGCTATTGATTTTATATAGATATTGGTGTAAAATAGTCTGATTGGTTTCTTCCCTTGTTTTGCATACCACAAAGAAGCAGTTTCACTATGAAGATTATGGGATTTGTAGGTAAGATGCTAATTTGCTTACTTATTTGATAAACAGCTGCCTTCGACCTCTTTAGAACAACTCTTTTGCCTCTGATATGCTTATTGTTTATGCTCAATGTGGCTCTGCGGAGTTGGTAGTCGTGATAAATTTTTTCATTGCCCTAACTGAGGTACAACTTCATTCAATCTCGTATATTTTGTACTATTTTAGTTTAGGTTACTATTCTGAATGTTCTTCATAACCATGGTTATTACCCTCGTGGCTATCTGTATTATGGTTTCCTTAGAATATGTCGTTGATTTAGTGAAATAGCTTTTAATTGATATTACATTTAATTAGCCAATCTCAACGGTGTGATTTAGGATGATGACATGCGCTACCCTATTGTTTGTATTTTTCAGAGAAATTTCTCACAAATTCTTTTGGGTTTGTGTGTTTATTTTACTACAATTGTATGCATGTCGAGTGTTTGATTCTTTGTCTCTGATATTGCTACCATGATTGAGAATGCTGCCTTTGCTTTCCCACCATAGTGAAATTTTCATGCATGGGCTCATTAGGCATATTCACACATATTATCTGCTTATGTGTTTGCTTTCATTAAACAGAGCTGAGCACTGGTCTGCACTGAAATCATCATAATTTTCCTTAGATATTGTTCATGAGTTAAACAGCATGTCCAGTAAATGTATCCTGGTTGCAATAACTACGTTGAGACATCTAGCCAGTTCTTTTCTAGTGTGGTGGAGTTTGGCTTTAATCATTATAGAACCATACGCATGGCCTGTTGCTCTCGTGTTCTTCCATCTAAGTTTCTAAGTTTAATTTACAACATATGGAAGAAGATCTAAAACTTTGTTTGGTACCGATGATGTCTCTTTCATATGTAGCTTTGTATTGTAACTAGGATTAATCAATCAAGCAATGTCTGGGAAGTAACTGCTAAAATGTTAGGTTTTGCTTCATCTACTGAAGCTTAGATATTAGAATGTGTCTGTTCAACAAATAAGTAGAAATTTCTGCTAATGCTACTTAATTGATCCTTGTAATTTATTCTTACGCTCTTCTTGCTGGTAGTTTTCTTTTGGTGTTCTCACCTGGTGTTACTACTTAATCCTGTATTAAAAATTTTCCCATGGTATGTTTCTGTGTACTGGTCTTTTGCTTTTTGGTGTTCTCACCTGGTGTTCTGGATAAGTATGCATTCCCTTTGCAGGCTCATTTTTCAGTTTGAACTTTTCTATTTGTTTTCTTGGTGCATATTGCATTTTTGTGCTGTCATTGTATAATCATTGAGAAAAGGTTATCTGATTATTAACAGAGAGGTGCTTACCTGGTGTTACTACTGCAATGTATGAGAAACATTCCAGTCAAGTTCAATAATACATTTAAACGCAGAAATGCAATCTGAACCCAAATCTTTTGGCTTTGCCAGACATATTAGATGGAATATCCATTGCTTATACAGTATTTCTCTACCAAGCTCTTTTTCTAAGCAACATGAGTAAAGATATCATCTTATTTTTCCCACACTTGTCAGTATGACATTTTTACATTCCTTATTTTAAGAGGCTAAAATCAATTTATTGCCAGAACTGAAACATCAGTGAACACAAAGAAAGTTCAAACAATATGATGTATCAAAAATAGTATTTTCAGATGTTAAGCACCTCTCTGTTAATAATCAGATAACCTTGTCCATCAACCATGTAAGAGATCATCATTACTAAATCGTATTCAGCATCTATTTGTTTTCTCGGTGCATATTGCATTATGTGAAACTGAACCTAATATGTACTTTTTGGACAATTAATATTTGATCCAAAGTGGATATTGATTTAGATATATCATATGAGTCTTCTTTTTCATGTGAAAATATAATTAGGAACTAAATGTGTGCTCTGTTTCTCTATTTGCAGGCTCTTTGATGGCTTTTTGTGGGTGCAAGCAATTTTGCGAGGGTAGAAAGAGATGCAAGGTTGCAAACTATTTTGCAGGAGTAGAAATAGATGGAAAAGATGCAAAGCTAATTATTGATTACTTTTGAAAGAAAATACTTTCTAATTGTTAGGGTGATTAGTTTTGAAAGAAAACACATTATAAGTGTTAGGCTGATTACTTTTGATGACTATTTAAAATATATTAATAGAGTATTTTATTGTGGATTAGTGCAAAATATTTTTATTTAGGAATTGTTCATTTCTATATTGATACTTTATTTAAATGGTTTAGGTTGTCTTCTTAAGCAATTATTTTTAAAAAATCATTAAATAAATTTAATTTATAGAAATACCGCTTTTTTACGACGAGTTTTCGCAGTTTTACGACGAGTTTTGAAGTTGTAAATAAGTTTTATACAACTTAGATGGATAAGTAATTACGACCAAAAAATAAACTTTTACGTCCAGAAAAGGCACTCGTTGTATAATTTTCATTTACACCGTCCCGGTCAATCTCGACGTAAGATTTCTTACGTCGGAGCCTCTGACAACGACATACGTGGAGGCGGGATACTGGACGTAAAATACGTTTTACGACGAAAATATGACTTTTTACGTCCAGAAAAGTCGTCGTAAAAGGCCCCTATTTCTAGTAGTGTATATAAGATATAAATAAATATTACATGCCAATTGGAGAGAAAAAGATAGAGATCTCATTATAATAGTTTACGCTTTTCTACTTAATCTCGTGTTTGACCGTCTTATGATCCAATATTTCAGCAGGTCAGCTAGATACACGATACATCAAAGTCTCAACTCAATACGCAATAATTCAACGACTAAACTCATAAACACAATAATATCAATATCTAAACTCAATATATGAGAGGCTAAACTTCGTAGATATGCAATACTTAATTCAACGGCTAAATTTGATACGTGATAATTCCACAACTATAAACACGATATATTAAAAACTAAATTTGAAACGCATGACATTTCAACACGTGTTCCATAACATAATGGCGATATTTCAGAGGCTTACTCAATACGTGTGCACTGTTAGACTGTTCGACAGGTCGATTACAAATTTTTACATGCTTTTTATCTTGTTCTACTGGGCATCTAAAGTTCTTGTGTGCGTGTCCAAACATTTTTAGGTATGTTTCCTATTTTGTTTCTTTTATGATTTGTTCTATATATTTAATTGACGAAACTCAAAACAAAAATTATATTCTTTTAAAAATATTTAAAATAAATAATTTATTACGTTTCTCCACACGCAGCCTTTAACCTAATTGAACTATACTTTATCCACTTTTTTACCGTTTATGGGAGCTTCTGAGTTCCAAATCAAAAGAGTATCGTCTTTATATTTTATTTTTAATATATATAATATGGTTACGGTATAACACTGTTGCAAAATTAAATTAAAATTTAATTTAATCAGAAAATATTTTTTTAATGAAATTTGATCATTGTTTGTTCAATTTATTTCAATTTAGAATAATTAAATAAATCTGATAATTGTATTTAGATTTTGGTATCTTTTTGGTTTATATAAAGGACTAGGGTACACACGTGTCACTGAAATTAGAGGCAAGATGAATGAATTTCGGAGAGGGTTTGCAATATTGAGATCGTGAGTTTGAGTACTGAAAACTGTAAGAAATTGAAAAAAAAAAAATCAAAATGACTGAATTCATAAGGGATGTTCTTTTAGAAAGGTTTGAGTTTTGATTTTGAAAAAATAGTTTTATCATATAAAAGGTGTATTGAAAATGTAAAAAATGTATAGTTTAATAGTAATAAAGTATAGCTGAATAGTAAAAAGTTGTATTAGCTAAAAAAAATATATAAAAAAATAAAAAATAGTATTAAAAATAATAAAAATTGATTATAATATATTAAATTTATTGTTGAAACCAAAATCAAAACTTAAAGAACAGACCTTATTCTTACTGTTTGTTTGGCCGTATATTGTGAATATGTGATCATACTTTTTGTGTATATTGTTCTTTTATTGCTAGCCTCATGTTTGTGCTGATTTGGTTTGATTTAAATAAGTTTTGTTCTTAGCAGCAAATTAAAGCATTTAAAATGCAAAATAGATCACCTAGATTGCGGGTTGAATTTCTATCTTTTTTTCCTATTTAAAATAGAATGAATATTTAGTTTTCTTCATTTTTTTTAAAGATGATAAAGCAAATGGAATTGATAAGTAGTCAAATTAATGAATAATATATACATTAATTTTATCTTGTCTTATTCTTGATTTATAGTAAAGCAAAATTTCAAAAAAATAAAATAATAATATTAATAATAATAATGGGTGCCTAAGGTTTTTAATAATTATCCCTTCAATTGCTCAAACCTTTTTTAGGGGACAAAAATCCTTCCAAGGTTTATTGTTTTTGTTTTTCCAACTAAGGGCATGATCGTTTTAACCATATCGGGAAGAGATGTACCCAGGTGGCTAGAAGGATCCCCTAGGTGTACTCTCCTGAGGAAGCAGATCAGCGGCCTGTGTGGCGACGCTCGATCTAGTGGCTCGGCATGGATGGGGATCCTGCTTGCTTGTGTACGATGCGGCGACAGTAGTCCTAGCTACAAGAGGGGAGATGGTGTCTGAGGTGGGATCTGAAGGCCTTATTAATGAAAAAACGGCTACGATTTGGGTGTTAGGGCTCCAGGGCATCAGTTAGGTTGAACAGGGAAGGAATGTGATAGCACATCTACTAGTACACAGTTTGGGGCCACAGGCCTATAGCTTGAGCTAGTATTAGTAAACAATGTCCTCTCTTTTTATATCTCAAATATTGTTTGACGATTTTCAACGCTATTTATATAATGCACTTCTGTTTCAAAATATATTTATATATCACGAGGAGATGTATTAGTAATTAAATATCAAGGACCAATAATATATTTAACTAAATTTCAAGAGAAGTAAATATAATTTATGAGGAAAAAACCAAAAAAAAAAAAAAGAGAGAGAGAGAGAGGGGATAAATGGAATACAAATAATTAACTCGACTAATCTCGTATATTCAAACATAAAATAGTACTTTTCAATATACAAATAAGAACCTAAGATTGCAGAAATGAATCACACAAATTAAGTGATCATTAATATTTATGATCTTATTCATCAACAAATAATTAAATAGGTACCTAAATTTAGTGCATGGCAACCCATGCATATATGAGAGGTTGCATGATCAACTGTGAGGCTTTGATTCAGCAACAAAGTTTGAATCCACAGCCTGACCAGCAAATAAGCAGCATCTGCATTTCCCAGAATAACCCGCCCGCAGCAGCCATACCTACAACCACCTCCACCATGTCCCCAACCCCCACCGCCTCCATAGCCGCCTCCGTGTCCGTATCCTCCACCACCACCATATCCCCCGCCACCACCGTGTCTGTATCCTCCACCGCCACCATATCCGCCACCACCGTGTCCGTATCCTCCACCGCCACCATATCCGCCACCACCGTACTTGGTTTCCTTTACGCCATTTTTCTCAACTAGGGCATTCGCTGCAATCAGAGTAATAAAACGTATTTATAGTGTGAAACAATGTCACACACATGGAAAAAAGTCACAGTGTTGTTTTAGTACAAATATTACTTCATTTGTTCTAGTAGAAGAGTCATATTTAAAAAATACACAACTTTTTCATGAATTTGAAAGTACAATAGGTAAAACAAGTAATTTGACGTACAACACTTTTTCTACTCATATCCTTATTTTAAAAGTGTGTATTAGTTGTATACAACACCTAATGACATTAGGGCGAAATACAAAAACAATCCTGAGGTTTATCATAAGCACAAAACAAACCTCAAACTTTTAAAAAGTACAAATTAAACATTTAACTAAAATGTATACAATTTTTTGACATAAATACCCTTAAAGCTGCAATAAACATATAATTTTTTACCCATCTTCTTCCCCGGTTTCCCTTAACCATAAGTTTATAATGTGAATAAATCAAGAAAAAAAAATTAGAAATGTCAAAAAATTATTCACCATTCTGCAAGTCGCAACCAATCCCTGATAATGTGAGTTTCATGGTTATGAATGATAGGATCCCTTATTTCGGGTTCTTTTTATTATGATATAGAACATCCTGTAATTTTGGAGTGTTAATTCAGTTCATCATGAATTGACATGACTTGGCTTCAGCATTTTGGAACTTACTGTATGGCCACGTAGTCTTCTTCTGATGTCAATAGAAGTTAGGTTGAACAGATTTTCATAATTTTGTAGACATTTAGGGCGTGTTTGTTTCCAGTAGAATTGGGATATAGAATTGGAATTGGGCGGTAATTACAATTCCATTGTTTGTTTGTAAAATAATTTTAAGAATTGGAATTCAATTCCAATTACAAATACCTCCAATTCTACAATTTTAATTCTTGGTTGGACCTAAGAATTCTAATTCTATTGATGTGTAGTGTGTAATGAGTGTGTGTGTGTTGTGTGTCCGTGTATATATATATATATATATATATATATATATATATACAAAGTGGCCTTTTTTCTTGTTTCAAATTTTTTTTTTCAGTTTTTTTAATTAATTTTTTCTTTTATTTGATTTTTTTTTAGCCCAAATATGCTTATGTTAGTATTTTTTTAAAAAATTAATTTTTTTCCACCCTTGGACAAGTATTTTAGACCAAAAAAAATATTAATAATAAAAATGAGAAATAATTAAAAAGTGTTTAGGCTAGTATATCGTAAATGTAATTTTTATATTTTTTTATAATGTGTGTAATTATTTAAAATTATATTTTAATATATACGAAATATAATGATGATTAATATTTTCTTAAATAAAAAAATAAACATATTTTATTTGTAATTTTAAAATTAAAAAAATTAAAACTAAAATTTATATAGAGGTTGGGGATTCTATTTATTTTATTTGTTTTTTTTTTTTTTTTTGGTTTGGGGTGGGGCTGAGTGGGGAGTGGGGGCCTGGGGGATCGGGGGTTTAATTTTTTTGTTTTGGGCGGGATGGCTGTGGGTGGTGGGTGGGGGGGGGGGGGGGGGGGTGGTTTTCAAGTTTTTTTTCTTTTTTCTCAAAAAAAAATAATAATAATAATAGGTTGATTCAGGTCACGCTCAGAACTCGACGAACAGAATTTTCATTTTCGGAGCATGCACTAAATCTAACCCGAACCGTTCGGTACGTGTCGTGTCAACTTGTTTAAACACCCCTATATTAATAACACAAAAAGGAATAGTAAATATGACTATTTTACAATTATAAATGAATTCTAATTTTACATATAATTTTAAGCATTCAAACAAAAGAATTAGAATTGCAATTCAATTTCTTCACAATTCTATCATTTCACCGAACAATGGAATTCAAATGAAATTGTAATTCTAATTCTAAATTTCAATTCTATAGAATTCCAATTCCAATTCCAATTCCGTTCAACCAAACGGACCCTTAAGTGTTTTAGACAGTAACTTGTGTTTCTTTTCTTCTCTTTTTCTCTGCTTTTCCGTCATCAGGGGAGGAGGTATGAATGAGTAGTGGAGGGTGCGGAGAAGCGTTATTTTCTTCATCTTTCAAAAATAAGAATTGGCAGTCATATATGCCTTGCTGCTAGGCATGAATATGTTATCTGGAATTTAGACTGTGCAAAGTTATAAGTTTTATACTTTCAGACTTTCAGTTACCTCTTCGTTTTATGGCCTCTGTTAACTAAGCTGACCTGGAAGACGAGAGACACCATTCGCGGATACCTCCAACTTATGGTTCAGGGAAATCAGGGAAGAAGATAGGTAAAAAATTATATGTTTATTGCAGTTGGGTACGTATTTTTGTCAAAAAAAACTGTATACATTTTAGTTAAAGATTGAATTTGTACTTTTTAAAAGTTGGAGATTTGTTTTGTTCTTATGACAAACCTCAGGTTGTTTTTGTATTTCGCCCATTATATTACTTAACAGTATGGAAAGTTAATAATGATAAAAACAATTAAAAATTAAGTATAAAAAATGAATAATTAGAGATCTTACTTTCAGCCAAATCCCTTGCTGAGACCTCAGAGGTAATCATGAAGACAAGTGCCATGAGGCACAGAAAAGTTACTGCCTTGTAACTCATGCTAGCTATTTTCATTTTGCAGAACAAGTAAAGGTTAATTAATTGCTCTTTAACTAAGCAATTAAAAGCAATGAGTAGGATGCGAATTATAGTGAAATCTCTTGGTTATTTACAGCAAAAGATTTGGCTTGTTCTCTAGCTCTTTGGATGTATAAGAGACTTGAGAGATAACCACAAAAAACAAAATCAACATCGTCGACCCCATGAATATTTGCTGGCTTTAAAGTGTTGAAGAAAATGAGTGTAGTAATTAACAACATTTGATTAATTGCGACTTCCGAGTGCTATATGTGAAAAATGAGTGATCACTAACAGTGTTCAAGTTATTATGTTCTATTCTTTTTAGGGTTCAAATTTAAATTCTTTTACTTTGAAAAAAAAATTAATGAAATGTTGTCGGTTCAAAATTAAACTATATCGTTTTACTATTTGGGAGAGGATAGGACAGAAAATGAAAATGTTTAGAGTATCAATACTCGAAAACTCTTTTCTATGTTTTAAAGGGAGAAAAAAAAAAAAAAAAGTGTATGTTACACTTTACAATTGATTTAGTTATTCTATATAAAAGACAAAAATGAAACTTAAAAGGTATAAAAGGATACTTTTCCTTTATTAATGGGCCAAACAATACAAAGGAAAGGCGACGAGTCTGGCCACTACAAAGTATCAAAAAACAAAAGTAATCAAAATCTGTTTTGAGAAACTTGATTTTGAAAATGATTTTTAATGTGAAAAGTGTATTAACAATAAAAAAAGTGCATGGAGAATGATGAGAAATTAGTAACACGATAAAAATACAAAAATATGTTTTTGTAAACACGATAAAATACAGGCCTTGTTCATCCAATATAAGTTCAGATTTTCTACCCAATTTATCATGTCTTATTTTGTTAAATTTACAACACAATGTAATTTTATTGGATAAGATTACTAATTATAAACAAGAAATTCCCAATTGTATGAAAATTTTGAGATGCTTGCTGACGGTTGGCAGAGCGAAACCAGAAAATAAACAAACAAATAAATAAATGAATAATTCCCAACAAGTCAATCTGTGACTAAAATTTATTTTGGGATATATAATTAATTAAAAGTATATATTAATAAATAAACTAATTCTAATATAGTATATCATTAATAAAGTTGATGATTGAAAGATAACTAATATATTGATCAATGCAGCTGCTACGTACAAGTGAAATTTTCAAAGTAACTATATATAGCTATCTATTTCAATTTCAATGTAAACGCCAAGTTAATAATTGAAATGAATTCCCTATGATTTTTTATTGTTGAGTGTTTGTTTACTCTTACTTAAAACAATATAAAAACATAATGATAAATTGTCAACCCTTGTCTTCATCAATGAATTGCTGTAACGCAAGCAAACTATTAGGTAAGCTAAGTAAATTACTGGGTTTTTTTTGTTCTTATCCTTTCTTTTCTTTCAAATCCTTGGTTAATGTTATTTTTTTTTTAAATAAAAAAATATTTCAGCAGGTTGAAATGTTAATGATTAATATAATCACTAATCAATGGTTAGAGTAACAATCACCAAAATTGAAGTTTTTAAGTGCCAAAAAGTCATTATATATATATATATATATATATATTATCAGTGGTGGAGTCAGAAATTACATTTTAAAATTTTTAGTGAAATCCAATATACACTACTAATAAGGGTGCAGGAGGAGGTTGGAGGGATCCGGAGACCCCCCCACCTCCACACCCTTGAATCCGCACCTGTATACTATATATATTTATATAATTGCATTTGTGCACTGGTTGTACGTCTGTTCTTATATATACAGTACAGTGCATGCAAAATTAAGATTAATTAGTAAGACAAAGACAGAACCATTTTCTCTAGATACTCACCAAACGGGAGATGATTCTATCAATGTCGTGTTAACTTGTAAGGGCTAATACTAAGTGATCATAGTTAAAATTATTGGGAGTGTGAAAAAATATATATAGTTAATGATAAAAATGATGTGACGTATAACACGATGTACAGTCAGTGACCATTTGAAAAAATTTTAATTTTGAGTACTCGATCGTAATTTTTCTCCTCGTGATCGCTACATTGCTTACTATAAAAATTCACTGTATATATATTTCATCACACATTCCATGTAAAATTGAGAATTATCAGAGTGCTTAATGTGGAAATTACTTAGACATAGATCGTTAGACAATTAAAATTAAAACTACTTAATGGTATACAGAGAGGACTTTGAAATTGCCAGACCCCCAGAGTGGTAACTGCTATTGTCCGAGTGATCATATGCTCGGAGATCTGGCGTGCTCACTACAAGGTGCTTCATGAGGGCTTGAGAGTTGAAGCGGGCAGCCTAAAGAGAGTGGTAGTTAAGTCCATTTACGGCTTACTATTTTTAGCCCCTCCTGTATATCAATCATCAACGGCATTCTTGCTGGGTAGTATGATATCTCGCTGGGCTTTTCGAAAATGGAAAGAGGAGCACATAGTGACTTGGAGAATGGTCCCATTTGGCTGTTTCAAACTGAATGTCGATGGCTCGTATGTCCCGAGGAAATCCGGGGCCAGCGGGAGCCGTAGTAGTTCTAAGAGATTCATATGGTATAGTAGTTTTCACAATCAGCGCTTCCCTTGGGGCCCTCACGAGCTTCCAAGCAGAAGCACGAGCACTATTGCTTGATCTCAGTATCTGTGATCGGATTGGCATACCGTAGGTCGATGTGGAGACTGACTCCATGGTATTGTTACGGGCTGTTCAAAAAGGGTCATATCCTTGGCGATCAACGACAACATTGGCAAGAATCTCTGATTTAGAGCATGCGTATAGAAGTATATATCTCTCACGTCTAACGTGAAGGGAATGTTGTAGCAGACGAGTTGGCCAAACTGGAATTTTGACTGCTCACGCAGAATTTTTTGTCCATTCCACTCTTCTTAGGAAGGTTAGGGGTTTGGTAGGTTTGGATGCGAGGGGTTTCCCCTATATCCGAGTCTAGAGTTCTAGTGACTACTTTTGTATAGGTTGCATCTGCATTTTGCATTACTGTATAACTAAAGTAAGGCTCATTACGTTCCCTTAGTCCTTTTTTTTTAATGCTATTTTGCCTTCGATTAATAAAAGGTCCCCAAGTCCTCCAACCACTTAATCGGCTATTACTCACAAAATAAAAAAAAAAGGCACAAAACTACTTAATGGTAATCGTAAAATTCCACATAAGTCAACCTGAGAATTAATTATCTGAATTTGTTTTACTGTCTCAATTATTTCCCTTAAATTAAAAAAACCACAAAAAACAATAATATATGATTGGACTATTGAGATGCGCCCGTGGTTTGTTGAGACAGATTCTGTGGTACTATTGATTGAAATCAAGGGGGGTTCTAGCCCATGGCGGTCGGCGACCACTTTGGCTCGGATAGTGGATTTACGACATTGTTATGGGAACCTCTCGCACATTTATCGTGAAGAGAATGACGTGGCCGATAGTCTGGCCAATACTGTTAGTTTGACTGGTATCACCGAATTCTATATATGTTGATGCCATGGTCCCTATGAGAGTTAGGAGACTGGTAGAGCTAGCTAGATGCTAGAGGTTTCCCCTTTCTGCGGGGTTAGTACTGCATAAGCTTTTGTAGTCTATGTATAGGTTGCATCTGCCTTTCTGCATCATTGTAAAGCTAAGGTAAGGCTCATCGTTGTCCCCCTTAGGTTTTTAGGCATTTTGCCTCTTTAATTTCAATAAAAGGTACCCAAGCCCCCAGCCATTTAATCAACTGTTACCAAAATAATAATAATAATAATATATGACTGGACTAAAAAATTATGTGGTAATTAACTGCTAAACTTTTTATATATAGTTATATATATATATATATATATATACATATACTTAAAGAACACACCTATATATATAATTAACTGTTAATGTTCAAGTTTATACCTTGTCTCTAGTATGCACCACGTTTCCATACATCTAATACTTGAAGATAGTATTATAGATGGATACTCGATCTCTTCAAGTAATTATTCTCGTCAAGTGTAACAGTTATTTGTAAATAGTATTATAGATAATATTATCTTCATATCTATGATTATCCGTAATACTGTCTTCAAATAACTACTACCCTTAGTAAAAGATTTACTTTCTTCAAGTGTAGTAGTTACTTGAAGAGAATATTCACAATACTATCAAGTATATACTACTCTCTTTATTAAAAATAAAAAATAAAAAAACACAAACAGACACACCCAAAATTCATACTTAATAAAATGCATGAATTGGGTTATGCGCATGGGGTGGTCACTCATACCCATACTTCCACTACTACAAAAAGTAGATTCAACTGCTATAGTTTAATGGTGGAAGAGACCAAAACCGCCATTAAAAAAATGTACGGATTTTCTACGGCGATTTATATAGAACCGTCATAGAAAGCCATTATCTACGGCGGTTGTTTGACAACCGCCGTAGTAAGTAACTTTCTAAGGCGGTTGTTAAGAAACCGCCATAGAAAGCTCCTTTCCATCGCTGTTCTCAAATACCCGCCATGGAAAGTTGCTTTCTATGGTGGGGCTTTTATAACTGCCATAGAATATACGCATCAAACCTAAAAGCTTCACTGTTGTTTAGAGTTGTTTAAAGCTTCACTGTTTATTTAACAAGGAGTTTTGGTTAAATTTACAGGGGAGGATCTGTCGAAATTGATGTAAAACTGAATTTACTATTATTTGAAGTTGCGTAAAACTTCACTATTTATGTTTATTTTATAAGGAGTTTTTTACCTTTTTAGTGGAGACTCTGTCAAATTTTCAGTAAAATTGAATTTATTTTTGTTTTGAGTTGTTTAAAACTCCAATATTGATGTTTGTAATATTCAAATTTAAACATATTATCTACATCATTTGAATTTTGTATACAGGGGTAAGGCACATTACGCACATCCACCTCTTTATATTTTTTGACTCTTAATTCTAATAAAAGAAGGTATAGGTGCAAAGGAAGATCTGACTAGCTAGCCTATATATATATGAGAGATACAGAAACGATAGACAATTAATTATTTATTTAAATAGATATGACATTGAGTTATACTTGTAACCAATTGTGAAGAGTATTAATTGCCGCTATGAATGTTTATTTTCACATAATTGAATTTCTTAGTTTACTTTATTTAAATAGAGATAAGTAGATAGAAATTCAGAAGTAAAAATCTTACTATTAATTCAATTCAAATTGGTATTTTTGAACTTTTTCTTATAATTATTATGTAACAATACTTCAAAAATTTTTGGGGGCCTAAAATAATGGATTGGTTAACTAAAAATTTGAAATTTATTTATTGTTTATCATAACATAAAGGCTGGAGTTTCTATATAATTAATAAATATAATGTATTTTACTATTAAAATTGATTAATATTAAATTGCATATTTATTATTAAATTTTAAAAAATTTTGGGGTTAATTTACAAAAAAAAAAAACTAGAAATTAATAGGAATAGAGGAACGCGCGGGAATTCTCAATTTTTTCAAACACATTCTAAGGCGGTTTAAGATAAACGTCTTAAACCGCCGTAGAAAACCCAATGTTTTATGGCGGTTTAAATTTAAACCGCTGTAGAAAGTGCATTTCTACGGCGGTTTTTATTAAAACCACCCTAGAAAGTGCATTTCTACGGTGGTTTTAATAAAGCCCGCCATATTAATTTATTAATTGATTGAAAAAGATCTCACACTTGGATGAAGTCACGAATTATGGGATAAAATTTATAGGGATCAGAAGATAGCGAAATGTTGAAGTTGTGAATTTGTTATTTTTATCTGTCATAATGGATGTAAAACTGAATTGGCTATTATTTGAAGTTGTTGGAATCGTCACTATTTGTGTTTATTTGATAGGGAGTTTAATTACATTTATAGGAGAGACTCTGTCGAATTTTCTGTAAAATTGAATTTCTTGTTCTTTAGAGTTGTGTAAAGCTTCACTATTTATTTAACAGGGAGTTTTGGTTAAATTTATAGGGGAGGATCTGTCGAAATTGATGTAAAACTGAATTTGCTATTATTTGAAGTTGCGTAAAACTTCACTATTTTGTTACATTTATAGTGGAGACTCTGTCGAATTTTCAGTAACAGTGAATTTCATTTTGTTTAGAGTTGTTTAAAACTCCAATATTGATGTTTGTAATATTCAAATTTAAAAATATATATTAGATGCATCATCTGTTCATTTGTATACAAGGGTAAGGCGCATTACGCATGTTCACTCTTTATATTTTTTCGACTCTTAATTCTAATAAAAGAAGGTTTAGATGCAAAGGAAATTCTAGCTAGCCTATATATGAGAGATACATAAACGATCGACAATTAATTAAGACTTTACATGGATACGACATTGAGTTATACTTGTAACCAATTGTGAAGAGTATTAATTGCCACTATGAATGCTTATTTTCACATAATTGAATTTCTTGATTTACTTTATTTAAATAGAGATAAGTAGATAGAAATTCAGAAGCAAAAATCTTACTATTAATTCAATTCAAATTGGTATTTTTGAACTTTTCTTATAATTATTATGTAACAATACTTCAAAAAAATTTTGGGGCCTAAAATAATGGATTGGTTAACTAAAAATTTGAAATTTATTTATTTTTTATCATAACATAAAGGCTGGAGTTTGTATATATAGTTAATAAATATAATGTATTTTACTATAAAAATTGATCAATATTAAATTGCATATTTGTTATTAAAATTTAAAAACTTTTGGGGTTAATTTACAAAAAAGAAAAACTAGAAATTAATAGAAAGAGAGGTGCCAACGGTAATTCTCTCAATTTTTCCAACACTCTAGAAAACCCAATATTTTACGGGTTAAAATCGCCTTAGAAATGAAAACCGCCGTAGAAATGCATACGACGGTTTTTATTAAAACCGCCATAGAAACTTAAGTGGGTCGAGCAGGCGGTTCAGATTAATTTGATTTCAAAGATGGTGTTTGAATCTTAAGGGAAAAATTGTGAGCTTCCTCTGTTTCCCTCCGTATCCATCTCCAGCCAACCGCCACTTTCCCTTCATCTTCTGCGAGGAACGTCGTCGGCGCCCATTTCCTCGCCGCCGGTCGAGCAGGCGGTTCAGATTAATTTGATTTCAAAGATGGTGTTTGAATCTTAAGGGAAAAATTGTGAGCTTCCTCTGTTTCCCTCCGTATCCATCTCCAGCCAACCGCCACTTTCCCTTCATCTTCTGCGAGGAACGTCGTCGGCGCCCATTTCCTCGCCGCCGGTTTTTTCTCTTGTCTTCCCCCGAAGCCGTTCTTCTGGTAGCGTTGATAACCAGACCCGCTGTCACCCAACTCCAGAGATAGTTTCTTAATCGGCCATCACCCACCACTTGAAGTTAATCCCCCACCAAAATTTCACCACAATCGGTCCTTGTTGTGGGCTTCAAATCATAAAAAAGGTTATATATATCGAATAGTTTCAACTTTATTTAAGCTTTAGAAATTTTATTTTCACTTGATTATTGTGATTGGCCTAGGATTTTTTGTTTGTTTTAGCTTCGGGTTCCAGTGTTAGAATTAACTGTACTAGTATGTTCCAATTACCTGTCATGTATCTCTCTTTACTCTATTGATCTTTTTTGTCATGTAAATCTTCTTTCAATTGGTTTTGAGGGTACTTGTTTGACATTTTGACTAGATGTGGAGTATAGTATCTGTGAAGTTGTTCGAAATACCTCTGATGAAATTGGCATATAGCTAGTTTGAGATGTTGCAATTGGTAAAATATTGCTCAGTGTTTGGCTAATCGTAGTTCTAAATGCTAACGAGTCTGCTGAAATTGGTGGAGAAACTACTCTGTAATATTTTTATGAAAAAAACCCACTAATTAAAAATCCTCACTTAAACTATTTAGTATATAGATGTTTATTGATTATGTGATCGTGAAATTTGGTTTAATTTTGATTTTTGGGAAAAGGAGAAGGTTGTATTTTCGATTCATGTTGGGCATCTTTTCCTTAATGGTAATGCGCATTATCTATGCCTAGTTCATCATTATATTATATAATTTCTTGATTTGCATTGGTAATGGCTCTTTTCATGAAAAGGATACTTATTTTTATACAAGTAGAGTGTAAAATGTCACTTTTGTGTGTCTCCTTTCGTTTAAAGTGTAATGAGTGACTTGTTTTTTGAAATTACACCTTTGTAAGCCTCATTTTCGGGTATCTTTGTAAGAAAAGTTGTTAGTAACTTTTGTGTGACTCTTTTCATGAAAATGATGCTTATTTTTATACAAGTAGAGTGTAAAATGTCACTTTTGTGTGTCTCCTTTCGTTTAGAGTGTAATGAGTGACTTGTTTTTTGAAGTTACACCTTTGTAAGCCTCATTTTCGGTTATCTTTGTAAGAAAAGCTGTAGTAACTTTTGTGTAACTCTTTTCATGAAAAGATGTTTATTTTTATACAAGGAGAGTGTAAAATGTCACTTTTGCTTAAAAGTTTAACCTTTCGTAGACTCTTTTATGTGTCTCCTTTCATTTAGAGTGTAATAAGTGACTTGTTTTTTGAAGTTACACCTTTCTTAGTCTCATTTTCGGGTACCTTTTTAAGAAAATTTGTTAGAATCTTTTGTGTGACTCTTTTCATGAAAATGATTATTTTATAATTGGAGAGTTTAAAATGTCACTTTTTCTTAAAAGTTTAACCTTTCTTAGACTCTTTTCTGTGTCTCCTTTCGTTTAGAGTGTATAATGTCACTTATTTTTTAAAATTACACCTTTCTTTGCCTCTCCTCCAGGTCTCGTTTGTTTATTTGAAGTTGTTAGCTTGTTTTCTCTCTGTGTTTCCCTTATGTTTAAGTTAAGGTAATGGGTCGAAAGAGAAAACGCAATGAGGAGCATAGTGATGAGGGAAATGGCGATGAAGATGGTTCTTCTACTAGAGCTAGAAAAGGTATTTGTTTTGATAGTAATGAAAACTTGTTGATATTATAGTTGTATGAATTTTTATGGATATGCCACTGTAATGTAATAGTGATTTCTACTTCTATTTTGGTTAAATATTTTGTAATTTATTTTAAACTTTTAGAAGCAAGTTTTGCTCTAAACCAGAGAAAGCTCAAAACTTTCTATGGTGGGTATGGAAAACGCTTTAGAAAGTTTAGGACTTTCTATGGCGGTCTAGATACAGCAATAGAAACTAAGCACTTTCTACGGCGGTTTCGTTTTGCAATAGAAAGTGTCACTTTCTATTGCGGTTATTTACCAAACCGCCGTAGAAAGTAAGGCCGTAGAAAGTCCTTACTTTCTGCGGCGGTTTGGTTGGGAACCGCCGTAGAAAGTCCGTAACCTTTCTACGGCTGCCAGATAGATGGCAGTTCAAATGCTTAAAGAACCGCCGTTAAATGTTGGAAAAAACCGCCTTTAAAACCCCTTTTTGTAGTAGTGTTCATCAGCATAACTTGTATATCACTTTGTTTTATATGGATCAGCAGTTAGAGCTAACTCATATTTTAAGAGTTGCACTAGACCTATTGTAGAGTATCACGGTTGCCCTGAAGTAGTGCATTTATATTTTATATATTTCTTTTCCTTTTAGTTCTACTCCTATAAAGAGTAGCAATCCTACTCTTGTAAAGGTGACCTTTGACATCTTTAAGAGTAACAACTATTCTTTTGAAATAACATTTTTATTTTTATTATTCTTTTTTTTTTATTGCTATTTCTAAGGAGAAGCAATAGTACACTTTTAATAGTGACACTTGACCTCTTATAAAGTATCGTTGTTACTCTTCTAAAATAACATTTTTATTTTTTTTTTTAATTTTTTAAAATATGTTTAAATTTTTTAATTTTTAACTTTTGATTTTTTTTTTCTTTTGTTTAGTTCATCCTTAAAGGGATACTTGAAAATATTATTTATTTTTTTCTTCATCCTTAAAATGATAATTGAAGAAAGTATTCATGTACCAGTTTCATTTTATTCAAGTATTAGTTAAAAATAAAATAAATAAAAAAGTGCATACTATTCACGCGAATAATGCCACTGCATAAACCCTGTTCATTATGAGCGACCAACTATATACTTTAAGGGTTTCTTTTCTTAAAATAAAATGAATATTTATTTATCTTTTTTTCTTTCTTTAAGATGACAAACCAAATGGAATTGATGCGTAATATAATTAATGAATAACCTATAGTGTAATTTACATTTTAACCTTACTTATTCTTGATTTATATAAAACGAAATACAAAAAAGATAGATTATATTTACTTGTTCTATATTTGGTCAAATTAGCAATCAATCCTTAAGGCTTATAAAAATTTCTAATATCTCTTGAATAGTTTAAACTTTTTTTAGGTAACAAAAATCTTTCGAGGTTTGTGCTTAGTTTTCTGACTATATAATAGGCCACGATTGTTTTGTAGTTCAACCAAATCATGGCGGATCAATAGATAATTTAACTAAATTTTGAGAAAAGTAAATGTAATTTATCTCAACAAAAAGTGGGGGGTGGGGGTGGGGGTGGGGGGGGGGGGGGGCGAGTGGGGGAGCCATGCATAAATGGAACACTAATAATAAATTCAAGGCTCAGAATTCCCTATTACATTTTCCTATGAGATTGTGTGTTACACATCTTAATAACTCAGCATTAATATTATTTTTTAAATTAATTTTTTTACCAATGCTATTCATTGGCATTCTACATAATTTTAATATAATTATTTTATTTATTTTTCATTAATCTTGTATTTTAACATAATTTTATAGCATTTTTTTTTTGATTTTTTAATCTCAATAAATTAAAATAAATACACCCTAAACCAAAATGGGTGAACCCTTAGTCCGAAATTTATTATAATGTTAATTAATATCATTGGTGAGAAATTAATTTAAAAAATAATATTAAAGTTGAGTTATTGAGATGTGTAACACATAGTGTAACATAAAAGTGTAACAGGAAATCCTGAGCCTAAATTCAACTATATTCAAACACAAAACGGTTCCTTAATATACAAATAACAACGTAACATCCCCAAATCCAACAAAAACAAATCACACACACTAAGTGATCATTCAATGTATATGATCTTATTCATCAACTTGCACACAAAACTTGCCAAGGATACTCTCATCATTAGCCAATTTTATAACTCATAAACTTAATTATTTAAGTACGCATAGTGCATGGCAACCACGTATGTATATATATTGGGATTTCAATGATCAATTGTGAGGCTTGGATTTTCCAAAGGTGGCTGGAAATTAAAAAATGGTATTTGGAGGCGGGTTTAGCCTCACCCGCCTCTAAATACATCCCTCACTGGAGGCGGGTGAAGGCTTCACCCGCCTCCAATAAGTTGTAGCTTATTGGAGGCGGGTGAAGCCTTCACCCGCCTCCTAATAGATAGCTCAATGGAGGCGGGTGAAGCCAAAACCCGCCTCCAAAGTGTTTTGCAAATTTTCCAATTTCATTATATGAAAAGGAGGCGGGTGCATTTTTGCAAAATTTTTAATAGTAGTTCAAAAAAAAAAAATTTTTTTGGATTGTTGAAAATAATTTTAATAATTTGTCGGGATTCTAGTGAGGCGAAAAATTAGTAAGTAATAAAAATTACAATTTTTAGAAGGAAATATATAAATATATATTCTCTATTTTAATATGAAATACATAAATATATGTAGCTTAGTGGTAAATTTAATACGCAAGAGTCAAGTGAATCTAAAGGCGCGAGTTCGATTCCTATCAAAGCCATAAAGTGCAAAAAAAGAAATAAATTTTTTTTTACGGAGGGTTATTGGAGGCGGGTGCAGCTCCAATAAGGATTACTGGAGCTGCACCCGCCTCTAGTAATCCTTATTGGAGGCTGCACCCGCCTCCAATAACCCCCTAAGGGGTGGCGGGTGCGGGCGCCTCCCTGGGTGCTCCAATGCCCCTTAGGACCCGCCTCCTAAGGGGCATTTTGTGGTAGTGCTTGTAGAATAATTAAACTAAGTTTCCTATTAGTTTCTATTTCCTATTCGGTTAATGTTTCCTATTCGTTTGTTTCCTGTCTAGTTTCGTATTTATTTTAGGAAACCTAATTGTTTTAGGAAATAGTTACAATCTGAATCAGTGTAGGATTCAGGGATAGTTTAGCCTATAAATACATGCCTTCGGTTGCCATTGTAATCACAGAGAATTACAGAGAAAACTACATCCAGATTAATAAAAAGCCTTTCGGCTGGTTTTTTCCGACTACGAGTCGTTCTTTGCTTTGGATTGCGTCTTGCGCCAGCTTAGTCAAAGGCAAAAGGCCTTATTCTATGCAAATTAATATGCTGGTTTGATTTCTTCTTTGTGGCCGTACAGATCAACTAGGAGTCAATTAATTTATTTTGATTTGCATGCATCTTTGATTGAACTCATTCGTTCGGCCAGCGATTGCAAATTGTTTTTGTTTGAATTCTTGTGGGTTTGCTTATTTTGGGTCCTATAAGTCTGAATCCACAGCCTGACCAGCAAATGAGCAGCATCCTCATTTCCCATAATAACCGCGCCCGCAGCAACCATACCTACAACCACCTCTGCCACGGCCCCAACCCCCACCGCGTGCATATCAGCCACCGTGTCCATACCTGCCTCCACCTCCATAGCCGCCACTGCCTCTGTAGCCGCCTCCACCACCACGTCCGTACCCACCACCACCGCCATAGCCCCCACCTCCGTGCTTGGATTCTTCTACGCCATTTTTCTCGACCGCATTAGCTGAAAATAGTACGTATTAGCACGTATAGTTGGCACTTTTAGTCGAGTAATTAATAATTAATCCTTTACAATGACATTTAAGTTGTACTACTCTCTCTATTCTAATTTAAGAATTTTATTTCAATTTTACAGAAAAATCCACTGTAAAATTGTATCTCCTGACTCTTAAATAGTTATAACAAATGTACATTTCTATAGAACCAATGGAGTATAAATAATAGATAATTAGGTAGATATCTTACTTTCAGCCAAATCCCTTGCAGAGACCTCAGAGGCAATCATGAAGACAAGTACCATGAGGCACAGGAAAGTTACTTGTAACCCATAATAGCTATTTTAATTTTGCAGAACAAAAGAGAAGTTGAAGTGTTAATTATGGATTGGAGTACTTATCTTAGCAATATTCCAAAGTTAGTTGGGACACAAAATTACCCTATTTGGGTAACGCTGATGGATAGTCATATCAGAGTATTTGGTTTGCGACAATTCATTCAAAAGGAGGTAACAGATGATGCAGACGATGAAACAAAGGAGAATGAACGTTTGACATTATCTCTCATTCGTCAATCTGTTGGTAGTTCAATTTCTGGAAAAATTTGTCGTGCTAAAACGGCCAAACAAGCATGGGATATTTTGGCAAAAAGTTATAGAGGAATGGATAAAGCTCAGAAAAATAATGTCTTAAAATTGAAAAAGACATTTAGAGATAGCAAGATGAGAAAATGTGAGACAATGAAGATTATATTAATAGATTGGAAAAAATCCAAGATGAGATGAGATCAAACAGGTATTTTCTCGATGAAGAAACTTTTGTGAATCATGTTCTCAATACATTGCCTAGGAAGTCTGATTACTTTGTGGCGTTAATAATTGAGACAAGAGATATTTCAAAGTTGTGTCATGAAGAATTGTTAAGTATATTGTTCGTTGATGAAATAAGGATTAATATCAAGCAGTTAGTGATCAATGAGTTACAAGAGCATGTATTCGAAAAAATTGCTTCAAGAATTGTGAATGAAGAAAGTGAAAGAATCAATGAACTAGATTGTGTCAAGAATGTGGATGAAGGCACTGAAGGTGTTAATTTGGTCAAAGAAGAAGAGATTGTTTGTCTCACTGAACAAGAGCGAAATATTGAAATTGATGATCACATAGATCATGGGATGGTTGAAATCTCTGTTGAATTGGAGCAGATCAATTGCAGTAAAGTCGACTCCTTATTTGGTGGAGTGTCCGACCAGGTTAAAAATGTGACAGTGGAGCCTTGGATTTGCAAGGACATTGTTAGGTTTGACGGCATTGATGAGATTAATAATGTCGATGGAAAGCTCTGTTTAAAAGATGAATGGGTAGATATCAGTGAATTCTTTGATCAAGCTGAGAAATTTGACAAGATGTGCTCAAAATACAAGTTTATATTCAAAACAAATTTGAAGGAAACACCTCGAATTTGCGAGGTTGTTATTGAAATTTGCAAGGATGATTACAAGGTTGATGAGAAAACTTGTTTAGAAGAAGAATGGGTGGATATGAATAAATTCTTCGCTAAAGAGGAGTTTCGACAGAAGATTCATGGCACATACAAAATTGTCTCTATGAAGAGTTTGCTAGTAAAGTTGAAGAACTCCTACAAAGCGGTGTTGCATGTTGTCTACACTGCGAAAGAGATTTCAATGGAGATTCAAGCTCGTGATGGCGATGGAGCTGCTTTGATCCAAGTTTGGTTTAAGGGAGGCTATGTTGGAAAATAATTAATTAAACCAAACTTGTATTTACTTATTATAGGTAATTATAATTGTAGTCGGATTTGTTATTTGTTTATTTCCTATTTGGTTTAGTGTTTGGTTTGGGTAACCTAATTGTTTCAGGAAATAGTTCTGAATCAGATTTAAGGTAGGATTCAGGGATAGTTTAGCCTATAAATATAAGCATTGGGTGATCATTGTAATCACAAAGAAAAACAAAGAGATACAAAGAGATACAGAATAGATACAAAGATACAGGAGAAACTGAATAGCCTTCGGGTTGTTTCTCGACCAAGCTTCGGCTTAGGTGCGCCGCACAGATTGTGTGCGTGCGGGTTTGTTTATTGTTCGTTATTACAAAGAAGTTTTATTCCGCTGTGCGTTAATCTCTTTATAATATTATTTGGATATATATTGTTTTTTATATCCTACAAAATATTTATCTAAGCAATTAAAAGCAATGACAAAGGATGAGAATTATGGTGCAATCTCTTGGTAAAGATTTGGGAGCTAGAGATGACTTGGTCGATCTCTTGGATAAGTGTTGAAGAAAATGAGTGTTGTAATTAATAACATTTGATTAATTGCCACTAGAAAGTTTTTATCTATATATCCTGCCGTGATACAAATGAGAAAGGGTGAGAAATGAGTGATCATGATCTCGTGCATGTCTACATTATTCTGCCTTATCTTGTCTAGATATCACAATTACATCGTTTTACATCCAAAAAAAATGTAGTCATGAAATGACATGTTTCTAAAGTCAAACTATAACGTTTCACTAATTCGGACACGATAAAGCATAATAATTTGGGTATGTGATGTTACTCAAATATTGGAGTGAAAAATGAGGGTTCGACAATCTAATCCATGTCCTGAGATCTAAGAGACCTACAAAATTAGCTTAGTTTTCTAATATGTCTATTCCATTTGTCTAATGAAAGAGTCTTATTTGAAAAATGTATAATCTTTTATGAGTTTAAATATACAAAAATAAAGATAAAATTTAATTACTCAAAAGTATAAAAGGATGTATATGTGTGTGTATTTCCACCTTTATTTCTATATTTAATTATTAAAAAAATTATTCATAAATTGACCCCTCAAATATTTATTTCTAATTCCTCCTCGCTTTTATTAATAGGCTAACAAACGTAACATTACGAATTTGACTCTTCAAATTAGCTATTTTTTGTGTTATAAATTAGCTATTTTTTGTGTTATAGTTATAAATTAGCTATTTTTTGTGTTATAACTTAAATTGCATGATGAATTATACATTTTAAAATCTGACTCTTCAAATAGAACGAGAGCAATTTATATTTAAGAAATAATTACTTTTCTCTAATATATATCATCACTAATAAAGCCGTGCTTGGTGGCGGTCGGAGCCCGTCTCATCCCCCTAGTTACGCCTAGGGATGATAACGAGCCGAACCGAGCCGAGCTTTGACGTGTTCATTTATTGTTCATTTATTTATCGAGGTTAAAATCTTGTTCATGTTCGTTTATTTATTAATCGAGCCGAGCTTTGACGTGTTCATTTATTGTTCATTTATTTATCGAGCTTAAAATCTTGTTCGTATTCGTTTATTTATTAATCGAGCCGAGCCGAGCCGAGCTTGTTCATGTTCGTTCTCAGCCCTAAGTGTCATGCTCATCTATTTGTAAGGAATTTTCCTCCCAAATCTGCTCTCATTTCTGATGTGGGATTGAGTGAAATTCACCTCTAAATCGTGAAATAAAATAAATTTGGCTTTGTGAAGATTCAAACCCTAGTTCCCTTGCTTCTTCTTTTGATGTCTTACCACTGCACCAAATTTATTATCATATTATATGTATGAATAATAAATTATATATGTATTTTATCCTTCTTAAAAATTGTTTTTTCTTATCGAGCTATTCACGAACGTAATCGAGCCGAGCTCCCTTTTGTTCATTTATTGTTCGTTTATTAATCGAGTCTAAAATTTTGTTCGTGTTCGTTTATTAATAAATAAACGATCTCGAACCGAGCTTTTAACGAGTCGATCCCGAGCTTGTTCGTGAACGTTCGTGTTCGTTCTCAGCCCTAGTTTTACTAACTTACGCCCCTGATTTTTTGCCACTCTTCCTCTGAGTAGTCATAATTGAATAGTTTTAAGGAAAACATGATGGAGCGTTGCACCAATGGATGAAAGAACATATGACAAAGTGAAAAAATATATGAAAAAAACACAAAACGATATAAGTATTCATACAAAATTTTTATAATATTAATACAGATTTCTTGATCATTGAAAAATAATTAATAACTTATAATTATTGATCAATGCAGTAACTATATACGTATGAGTCAAATTATTACAGTTCAAAGTACATATTATAACGAATATACAGCTATATATTCCAATGTAACGTCAAGTTAATAATTAAAAATTAATTTCCTATTATTTTTAATTGTTGAGTACATGTTTGTTTACTCTCGTAAAAGAAAGTAAAAATATATATAATAAAATTGTCAACCCTTGTCTTTATCAATTAATTAACGCTCTAAGGCAAGCAAGCAAGTAAATAACTTGCCCATCAAACATTTGGAATAATTTTCTTGTCGGAATAGAAAAAGTGGCCAAATGTTCACTCGATCCCCTGACTTATTGAAGTGGCCTTAATTGGTTTTTTTTTTTTTCCCTTTTCTTTTCTTATATCTTTGGTTAATGTTGTTTTATTATATTTGAGCAGGTTGAAATGTTAATGGTTAGAGTAACAATCACGAAAATTGAAGTTTTCAAGTGCCAAAAAGTCATATACTATCTCCGTTTTATTAGAAAATTCCACTTTGAAAAACATTTTATGTTCCAATAGAAGAGTCCATTTTCAAATTTTTTACTCCTCCTAACTTTTACTAATATAATCATATATGGTTCACAGCTAGTTCATACTTAATAAATAAATATATAAATGGAATAAAGAATGTAAAATTAACAATTTTACGTGTTGTACCTTCACATTCATAATAAGTTATACATTGGTCAAAGTGAACTATTCCAATAAAACGAATGGAGTATATATTTATATAATTGCATTTGTGCATTGGATGTACGGCTGTACTTATTTACAGTACGTGCGTGCAAAATTAGGATTAGAAAGAGAAAGAAGAAATATTTTATTGGTGGATGACTCACCAAATGGGAGATGATTCTATCAACGAGTTAACTTGTAATTAGGGGTAATACTCATGGATAATACTTATAATTATTGGGAAAGTGAATATATATATATATATATATAATATGAAAAAATACAGAGGGACTAATGTACCATAACATAACGTACTGTGATCATTTTAAAACTTTAATTTTAAATATCTAATAATTTTTCACTCCGTTGTTAACGCATTAATAATTATGAAAATTCACTGGAAAATTTTAATGTTGTGTATATATCATTACTCATCCAGTGATGCAAGCAATAATAATACATGTATTTTATCATTGTAATGTAGGGTTATTGCAAAACTAGGGATATAAAAAAGAAATGATGTAGTTAGTTAATAAATCCGCTTCCTAAATTTTGTACAATACGCTTCCGTCCCTCAACTTGAAATTGTTCCATTCTTAAATTTGGATTTTTCATTCTTATGTAGTCTATCATCCAAATTTTGATCAAATTCAATCCAATTAACACCGACAAATTTGGAATTTTTTATTTGTCAATACTTTTTTCTTTTTACAACTTCGTTACCTCCTGCATTATTTTCTTATATTTTAATATGTTTGGGCTCTATTCATCACGTGTCTATTGGTGTTAGATTGAGTATATATATTTAATTAATTGCATTTGTGCATTGGTTGTACGTTTGTACTTATTGACAGTACGACCATGCAAAATTGGGATTAGGAAGAAGAAGACATCAATATTTTATTGGTGGATGACTCAACAAATGGGAGATGATTCTATGAACGAGTTAACTTGTAAGGGGTAATACTCATTGATACTGCTTAAAATTATTGAGAGAGTGAAAAAATATATAGTGACTTATGTGATATTATGCGATGATACGTGCATAATTTTAGTGACTAGGATTAACTAGTCTTATCTGATATTTAGGTACAGTAATTTTGACTTAGTCTTTATGTGATTAGTTATGATAATCTTTATTACCTGTTGTTATTATTGTTAGTAATTCGTTATGAATATGAACTACTTATCCCATTCTCCTACCTAGTTGATTAAGGCTGCTACATAATAGAGCCTTGAATATGTCAGAAAAATACGAATGAATATATTATCTTCTCCTATCAATCTTCCTTTGTTCTTAAATTCTGTTCATATCAATTACTTGATACAATCAAAATTTGGGGAAGGAAAATGGGAAGACGCAGAGGGAAAAAGAGTCATAATTTTAATCCATATATCCTCCAACTGTACAAATAGATATTTATAATTAAATAAAATACTAACTCAACTAATAGAATTCCTATAATTTAGGAATACTAACCATTAAATCCTGGCACTACTAACTAACAGCTAACACATAGCTCATCCAAGTAAAACTAATAACTTAGACTAATTCAACAAAAATAATTAACTATATCATTCCACCCGCCTTTGATCATCCTTGTCCGCAAGGATAAAATCAAACAAACCATTGGAAGCGTGATTTGTGGTCTGAGGCGACAATTTTCTATCTCAAAGATTCGCAGGTGGAGGCGGCAATCTTCTATCCCAAAAATTTGCGGATGGAGGTGGCAATCAATGTCATGGAATTGATACGATCAGTGCTAAAATCTGAAGGAAGAAAGAAGAAGAATCTAGAGGGAAGAACATAGAATGTTTTGTATCACCTTATTGATACAATAGAAGAATTTAAGAGAACAGAAAAAGAATAACGGGTAGAAGAAGGGCCAGAATCATGCTCTGGTACCACTTTATACAATCAGAACTTGGGGAAGGAAAAATGGAAGAACGCCGAGGGAAAAAGAGTCATAATTAATTTTCTTTCATATCTCCTTTAACCATACAATAGCTATTTATAATTAAATAAAATACTAACTCAACTAATAGAATTCCTATAATTTAGGAACACGAACTAGTAAATTTTGGCACTACTAACTAACAACTAACACATATCTCATCCAAGTAAACCTAATAACTTAGACTAATTCAACAAAAATAATTAACCGTATCACATGACATATAGTGACCACTTAAAAGTTTTAATTTAAGATATTCAAATATTTTTCACCACATTCTTAACGCACTAATTATTACTCTCTCTACTCCATTAGAAAAGTCCATCTTGATAAATATTTTTTCTTCCAATAGAAAAGTTCACTTTTAAATTTTTGATTCCTCCTGCCTTTACTAATATAATCATTTGTGGTCTACTATTAGTTCATACTTAATAAGTAAGGAAATAAATAGTGTCAAATTAATTATTTTAAGTATTGTATTGACATTCATAACAAGTTGTATATTGATCAAAATAGACTATTCTAATGGAATGTACTTCTTAGGTGTCTCATCACAGGAATTTGATGATTGCAATGAAAGAGGAAGAAGTGCTGGGTGGCTCGAAACTTTACGCTAAATGAGTAAAAGGTGCATGCAAGCTACTTGTGGCCCCAAATCTCCTGTACCGGAGGGCGCATTGCGCCCTCTCACACAGGAGGTAAGCCCCACATGGGATCCTCATGTGGGGGCCCACGTCCTGTGTGACCTCCGACATAGGGAGCCCCCACCCGCTACATGTAATTCAGATGTTGTGTCTAAGTCAGAGTTCCTTAGGTTTGAAATTGAATAAATGATTTTTGTTGGGCTGAGATTTATTTCGAGTGGACATAATTTATCTTAACTGGATTCAGTCTTAATCAATGAACAGAAGCGTTTATGTACGTCCAAAATTCCCGGAGGAGGTTCGGAATGCTCCAGGGTCTGCAAACCACCGAAAGGGTTTGCGAACATAGTAAGTTGTAAAAGGAAAGTACTGGAGAGAGTATGCAATAGTATGGAGTCATTTAAAAGAGAGAGTCATAACCTTTGGGGCCGCTTCTTTACTGAATGTTTGAGTTTTGGTTCTTGAAAAATAGTTTTATAATGTAAAAAGTGTATTGAAAATATAAAAAAGTATAGCTAAATAGTACAAAGTTGTATAGGCACTACTACAAAAAGGGCTTTTAATGGCGGTTTTTAAGGGCTTTTAACGGCGGTTGTTGGCCTTTTTGAACCGCCATCTATCTGGCAGCCGTAGAAAGTTAGCGGACTTTCTACAGCGGTTTTCGGTTTAGTTCTAAACCGCCGTAGAAAGTGATCACTTTCTACTTGCAACTTTCTATGGCGGTTCTCACTTGAACTGCCGTAGAAAGTGGACACTTTCTACGGCTGTTTAGTTCTAAACCGCCGTAGAAAGTGGCCACTTTTTCAGACCCAAACCGCGATAAAAAGAGAAACTTAATCTGGTTTAAAGCAAAACCTGTTGCTAAAAGTTTAAATTTAATACAAATATCACCAAGATACAAATTGAAATCGCTATTATATTACAGGGGCATATCCAAAAATATTTGTACAACTATAATATGAACAAGTTTCATTAGTATCCATCAACTACGGCTAATGCTCCACAATATAACTAGCGCATATTTTTCTCATAACATCTATATCCACATTGCTTAATGGAGTGCGGTCGAGCTTGAAGTACTGCAACAGAGTATAAATTCAAAAGTAATTGAGTAGCAAAATGAAACACAGTCAAGTAAGTTATGAGAAATCAAATACTTTTTCGAGTGCTAATGTGTCGGATTCACTTTTTTGGGGCTCCTTTGGTTTAATTTGGATAATGGGACTTGTGTATTGCAAATATCACTATCTCCTCTTCGCTTTCCCTTATCTTTGTTTGAAATGCGTGAAATATGCTTTGTGAGTCGTTCTCCTTGATGAGGGTGATTTTTTTTCATAAATGTAGAGTTTGAAATATCACTTTTCCTTAAATCTTTTACCTTTTGCGATTTAGTGTTTCTTCTTTAGTGGAAAGGAGGGTAATGCTTTGTGGTTGAGTTGAAGGTGTGTTCCTCCCTTGGTTTAATGTCATGAATGCACCTAATATATTGAAAGTGAGGCTATCTTTGCATCAATGTAAAGCTTCTTTATTGCAAAATCACAAAGTATTTCTCTTGTTTTAGGGAACGAGAGTATTTTTTAGGAGTGATGTACTACTCCTTTAACCTTTTACCTTCCTCACTAAATTTTGGTTTTTTCCTTTAGTAAATATTAATGGTTGTTCTCATTAGTTGTGGTTTTGAAATATGAAGTACTTTATCAATGGTACCCTTTATAAGTCAACTTTTTTTGGGGCTCCTTTGGTTTAATTTGGATAATGGGACTTGTGTATTGCAAATATCACTATCTCCTCTTCGCTTTCCCTTATCTTTGTTTGAAATGCGTGAAATATGCTTTGTGAGTTGCTCTCCTGATAAGGGGGATTTTTTTCCATAAATGTAAAGTTTGAAATATCATTTCTCCTTAAATCTTTTACCTTTTGCGATTTAGTGTTTCTTCATTAGTGGAAAGGAGGGTAATGCTTTGTGGTTGAGTTGAAGGTGTGTTCCTCCCTTGGTTTAATGTCATGAATGCCACTAATATATTGAAAGTGAGGCTATCTTTGCATCAATATTGTAAAGCTTCTTTATTGCAAAAGCACAAGGTATTTCTCTTATTTTAGGGAAGGAGAGTATTTTTAGGAGTGAAGTTTGCGAAATGCGCATTTTCTTTTAAATTTAAACATTACAAGCATTCTTGTTTTTGAAATTAAAGCTTTTGTTTAAATGCAAATATGTTATCTTGAATTCTCTTTGTATGTACATGAAGTTTAAGGTAAGCTAATGGCCCGAAAAAGAAAACACAATGAGGACCATAGTGATGAGGGAAAGAGCAATGGAGATGGGTCTTATACTAGAGCTAAAAGAGGTAGAGGGCCTACAAATTGCAACGATCTTTTGGAAATGCGTATGAAGGGAAAAACTCTTGAGATTTCGTTTGATTCCAAAAATGAGCCTAAAAATTATCATACAAAGTGGATTACATTCGTAGCATTCATGGCCCGGAGCAAAGTGGACATTATGGAATATGCATCATGGCCCAAAGTTTCCGACGAGATCAAGAAGAGAGTGTGGATGGAAATACAGGTACTCTACAAAATTATAATGCATTGTTTGTTTACCCATTCATACAAATGAACCCAAATTTACCTAAATTTTTACTTCTATTGTTTACTGTAGGCATTATATGTTTTTGAATTAACTGAAGAACTCGAAACCAAGTGGATTTCTTATGCCGGTAAACATTGGAAAGATTGGAAATCCTTTTTAGGTAGATATGTAAATGGTGACTTGAAGGGTGAGGACAGGACCCATGCCTTGAATATAAATATCTCCCTAGGGAGACATGGATTAAGTTCAAGGCTAGCCGCGAAACAGAAGAATGGCAGGTGGGTTTTTGAAATTCATTTCCTTCTTGCTTTTGGATATTTGAAATTGCTCAGTTTATGGATAATCACTTTTCATTGTATTTTTTTCTCTAGGCAATTCGTGAAAAAGCGCAAAACACTTTAAATTCTTTTTACCATAATTTATCTCGCGGTGGCTACCGACTACTAAAGAAGCATTTGCACGAAGAGGCTTTGATTGCAACTGGGAAGAAGCCTTTAGAGGACGGTCAGTCCGAAGAAGAAGGGGAAGAATCTTATGCAGGGCCAGGCCGGCATCTACTTTGGAGACAGGCTCACACAAACATAAGACAGGCTGGTCGTGTTGGAATTGAAATTGTAAGTTTGCACCATACATTTTCTTATGTTTCAGTTCTTTAAGCTACGCATATATTTAAAACTATATATAATTGATCTATTTACATTTTATATTTTTGGCAAAACGTTTAGGAAAATCTATGTTTCCGTGAGTCCCAAGGGAAGAAAGTTGCAGAGGGTAGGAATGACATTCTTGTCAAGGCAACGGGAAAGACCGATCACCCTGGTCGTGTTCGCGGCCATTCTACCAGGGCACGTATCATAGAGGTTTTCCCGAAAACAAGGCCGTCGCTTAAAGATGAACTAGATATAACTAAAAGAAAGCTTCAGAAAATCACTGCCCAACTCGATGAATGTCAAACACATCTTAAGATGATGGTTGGGTTTATATGTGGTAAGATGGGACTGACTATGATACAGTAAGAGCCACTGTCATCAATAGTGCCAAAGCTCAGAGCTTGCACCCAGAAACCTCCGGAATGACACCAGAGATGTTTGAGGTCCATGTTAGCAATGTTTCCCCTGTGAGTCCGACGCTACACCCTAAAGAACCTCGTAGGAAAAAATTTTCTCCTCTTATCCCTACAAGTTTGCCTGAGTTACATATGATACCTGTTTCATCTAAGGACCCGATCAAAGCCTCTGAGGTTCAGAATAGCCCTATTGCAACAAACTTGGAAGATGTGAGTTCTTTAGGCGAATACAAGGTATTTAAAGTACATTTATGTCTTTCATATTTGTTTGTATAATTTCTTTCATATTGTCACTTCTAAAGACACTTGATATTGCTTTTCATGATTACACTTGGTTTTTGAAGTTAGCGGAAATAGTTGAGTAATGTTCATTCGCTTGCCCATTATCTCAGGACGGGTGTGAATGTCATATGTTCATATCTGAGGATACATGTAAGAGACGTAAGCTTGTGGCCAAGGGAAATGTTTATAAGCAAAGAAAGCACCACGGCCGCGAGGTAAGGAAAGGTTGCGCGAGGGTTACAATTAAAATTTCATATGATGACTTTGCCTCGTTACCATTTCCTGAGGAAGAGGCTTCAACTGTGGGAATGGCCCGATCCTTTTTTGTGGAATGGCCTATACATTTGATTGAAATTATTCCGGATCCAGTAACACAGGTATATTAATTCTTACATTTATTTGTGAATTACTTAATACCGTTTTGTATATTTAATGTTATTTCAAATGTTGTTAGATGGATAAATGTTTAAAAAAGAAAAAAGGCCGTTTGAATTCTATGGATGATATAAAATCTCCTTCGACGGTTCCAAATGAAATGTCATCCTCTTCGACATCTGATCCACTGCACAAGTTACAGCTCCGAATGGAGAAAGATTCGAACTTCAATGGCTTCTTGTTTCAAATGACAAGAGATATCATAGGTGTGGATCATCCTATTTCGATGGATCGAATGGATGTCGGTGAATTATTGTCAAGAGAAAGCATGGTCACAAACTGTTTGATGCAATTGTTCACCAAGTGAGTTTCCACTTAATTTTATAACATATTTCTGATTATTGTTATATATAGTATGCATTCCATGTGCTTAGACTAACCAATGATGCATGATAATGTAAATTCTCTAGAGCTTTACATGATTTGATTGAAAGGAATGACCGGAAGAAGATAGGGTTTCTCTCAGCTGATTATGTCACGGCCCTAGGAAACACATATGAAGATAGGGTACACTACATTGCACGAAACTTGAAGGATCGAAATAAAGAAATTTATCTGGTACCGTATCTTCAGGGGTAAACACTGTAAGCGTTTCTCTAATTTTTAAGAAACACTGATTTAAAGATCTGAGGTCATTAAATTTTTGGTTTGCAGTGAACATTGGATGGTTATAGCTATTAGACCGATTGAAAAGGTTGTCTACTGGTTTGATTCTTTACAAAACCCACAAAAAGAGGAGGCAGTAATACTTATAGACGAGTGAGTTATATATATTAACTAATGTTAGAATGCATATATAATTTCTAATGCCAATCACATATACATATGTTGCTAATTATTTTCATTCCTCTTTCATTTTTATGGGGTGATCTTTAATTATCAAGCTTTCTTAGGATTGCTCAGAAATGTGCATATGCAACCTGAATGGATAGTAGTTAAGGTAAAATTGGTTCTTATTGAATTTTTTTTTTCAACGATGTGTTGTATAAAATTGTATGATTTTCTAACTCGTACACTAATATTCATTAGCATAAAAAGAAAACGTCTAACTGGGAGTGTGGCTACTATGTCATGCACTACATGTACCAAATCGCAATAAAATCCGACACATTGGCACTCGAAAAGGTATTGGATTTCTCATAACTTACTTGACTGTATTTCATTTTGCTACTCAATTACTTTTGAATTTATACTCTGTTGCAGTACTTCAAGCTCGATTTCACTCCATTAAGCAATGTGGATATAGATGCTATGAGAAAAATATACGCTAGTTATATTGTTGAGCATTAGCCGTAGTTGATGGATACTAATGAAACTTGTTCATATTATAGTTGTACAAATATTTTTGGATATGTCCCTGTAATATAATAGCGATTTCAATTTGTATCTTGGTGATATTTGTATTAAATTTAAACTTTTAGCAACAGGTTTTGCTTTAAACCAGATTAATTTTCTCTTTTTATCGCGATTTGGGTCTGAAAAAGTAGCCACTTTCTACGGCGGTTTAGAACTAAACAGTACTTTCTACGGCAGTTCTAGTTAGAACTGCTGTAGAAAGTGGTCACTTTCTACGGCGGTTCAAGTGAGAACCGAACCGCCGTAGAAAGTGATCATTTTCTACGGCGGTTCAAGTGAGAACCGCTAGAAAGTGGCCACTTTCTACGGCGGTTCAAGCCCTACCGCCGTAGAAAGTTGCAACTTTCTACGGTGGTTTAATTTTAAACCGCCGTAGAAAGTGATCACTTTCTACGGCGGTTTAGAACTAAACCGCCGTAGAAAGCAGTTACTTTCTACTGCGGTTTCAAACCACGGTAGAAAGTCCGCTAACTTTCTACAGCTGCCAGATAGATGGCGGTTCAAAAAGGCCAACAACCGCCGTTAAAAACCCTTAAAAACCGCTATTAAAAGCCCTTTTTGTAGTAGTGCTTAGAAGATAATCATAATTGAGATATTGCTTCTCTTCCCCCTGGCACAAGAAAACATATTGGATGCCGATGGGTTTATAAAGTTAAATGCAGGTGTCTGAGGGCTATGTTGAAAGGTACAAAGCTAGATTAGTAGCTAAAGGCTTGAGCTATTATTGGTGAAAGTCGTCACTGTTCGAATCTTTCTTGCTATTGTGGCTATCAAAGGTTAACGTTTGCATCAAATTGATGTTAACAATGTCTTCATTCATGGGCTTTTGGAGGAAGATGCATGTTTATATGACGAGCCCGCTCCCCCTCTCCTCGGTAATGTATTTATGGTCTTAGACATTTGTATATAAGATAGTCAATACACATTCCTCTGTAATTTTTCCAGTTCAATAAAATAGAAAATATCTTCTTCAGATATATAATTCTCTATCTTGCTTGCTCTCATATTTCTGCCATTGTTGCTTAGTTGTGAAGCTTTTCAAATTCGATCCGATCAGAAACAGATTGATCCAAACTCAAAACTAATCCAATCTGTTTGGATCGGAACTTGGCAGGTCGGATCTTTCAATTTGAACAGCTCTAGGAATAATCGAGTTGAGAATACCTCTAGTATGTGGGTTGTTTCAAATGTTCAAGTCACTGCTCTTTACGTGCCTTAGGAGAATATTGAGGGTATTTATGTTAGTTTACAGATATTTTATTTAATGATTCATAGGAAATAATTCACTTTCGCCGTCATTATTAATAATTATGAAAAAGTTACGTCATTTTTATTAATTTAAAAAGTTTCACTGCCCCTGTTCAAAATTTCCCCGATAATTTACTCAATACACAAAGACATATGCATGCAGCTAGAACACAAATAATTCGACTTTCAATACACAACTAACAATGATATGTGTCCTTTAGCTGCTGAATTTAGAGTCTATTTGTGGCAAATCTCACGGGTATGTGCTAGTTTTTGTGAGATAAATGCAGGTTTTGGAAGGAGGACAATTAGAGAAAGGAAGAAGCAAAAGAGGATGAAAAGTATGAGCCATGTGCCCAAAGAAACAATGAATGAGGCGGAAGGGTGAATGGAGACATTAATCATGTTCATGCATGCAAGAAGAGCAAGTGGGGCAAAGATGAAAGAGATTTATTTTGAGTGGATAGCCCAGCTGAAGATTAATGATCCAACAATTAAAGGAAAGCCAAAGTAAGAATTAGGCAAATTGCCTAATGAATTGATTAACCACAGGAAGCAATTGGAGTAGAATTTGGATTCCAATTTTGTCCAGAAGTGGCGTGCAAGATGAGGAGCTGTTTCCTTATACATTAATTCCATCTTGGTTTTGGATGTTGTTTTTAGTAGTTTCCTAGATGGAATTTATTTTTAGTAATTTCCTATTTGGATTGATAGTTTATTTTCTACTCTCCATTCTACACCTATTTATAGGGATGGAATTGAGGGAAAAGACACGCTTTGCCAGTAGAGTTTTATCTTATATTTTCGTAGCTAATTCTGAACAAGTTGCAGTAGTCTTCTATCTCTGCGATTTGAGGATTTTTGTCCAGGAGAGGTTCCGTCAGCCCTAACGGGCGGTAGCTTACTCAGGGGATTATTTTCGTATCCTAATTCAAGTATTTATTCCTTATTTATTTTATTCTTTTTCGATTCTTTGCAGTATGAACTCTAATATAATTATTTGCATCGTTAGTTTGATTATGAGTAGCTAAATTATATATTCCAGCATAATGTAATATTAATTAATCCGGGCATGTTATGAAATCGAATTATTCTTAAATTAAATTGTATGTGTTCCTTCTTATTCTCTGCTCATAACTTTGATTACTGATATTTAATTGAGATTGATCACCTTAGTTAAAATAGGTAGAGCCAATTAATTCTCAGTTAAATAACATAATATTTATTGGGCAAGATTAATTAGTGGTAAAGTTACCTTCAGGTAATAGAGAATAAGGGGTTAGTAATTCTTAAATGTTAATTCAATAAGAATAACTAAAATCGGGTTTTCCTAAATCTTAAGGCTGTTAACTTGGTTAATAGGTGTCGATGCCTTACGGCCTGTTCCTTGTTAATTAGAGTAGCAATTATGTCTGTGCAGATTCACGGTAATTGTCGATAAAGTAAGGGGAGATTGGGTTATGTCTGTGCAGATTCACGGCAATCTATAACTGGTTGATGACATGCTATTTAATATATTATTAAGTTGATGATTAACATGCACGTGATTATTGTGATTTACATATTGCTGGAATACTTTGTTAAATTGATTAAACTCTTTCTTGATTAAGTTGTTATTTAGTTTTTACTAATCTTTTGAAAAGTCTCTCTGAGCAAACTAAGGTGGTTGCAAACCAAAATAGTTTGGAGTTAATAGGTTTTGTGATTTTAAGCAGTCTGTTCCCTGTGGGATCGACCCTGTTATCATTGTACTACTTTTAGCTACTTGTTGCACATTTACACAGTACTTTTACTGTATTTGATAGGGCTAACGACGGTCCTATCAAACAACAACGTACGATTCCAAAAGTAAACAGATCGAAAAGAAAAACAGTACACACTACATAGGTAGTGATCATTCTCGAGTGGACATGATCTTATTCATCAAACTTTCACACGTACAGGCAGGCAATATATATATATATAGCTCGATCAATCTTCAATTAATTGTGTGGCTTAATGGATTGAGAAACGTAGCCAGGTTCCACAGCCTCCCCAGCATATGAGCAGCATCTGCATCTCCCATAATAACAGTAGCCGCAGCAACCATAGTTACAACGTCCACCGCAATTACTATTCCAACAACCACCACAATACTTGGATTCTTCTAAGCCCTCTGTCTCACCTGCATTTTTCATCGTTTCGACTTTTTATTGATCATGTTACTGAGTGACTGAGTCAGTTTTTAATTATGTAATCTTTACGGTGTACAGTACGTTTCTCTTCTCAGTTCATGCATTTTTAATTAATTTGTTGAATTCTACAATTCAACCTTCAAAATGATAAATGAGTCGTGTTTTTAGTTAGATGGGATAACATAAGTACGTATATTACCATGCAGCTTGTGTTTATTATTCGGTTCATGAGCAAAAAATTACACTCCATCAGTCTGTTTTAGTCAAAGCGTATTCTTTCTAATATTGAAAATAGTATTAGGAAAAGTTTTTTGTGGTGCAAAATCGAAAGGAAAATTGTAATTCTGCATGTATATATAGAGAAATCTTACTTTCAGCCAAATCCCAAGCGGTGACCTCAGAGGCAATGGTGAGGAGGAGTGCCATGAGGCAGAGGAAAGCTATAGTCTTGGAACCCCTTTTTTTTTTTTTTTTTTTTCTCAAGAAGACTATTACTCTTTGATTGGCTAGTTGCGAGAGAAGAAGAAGGATGAGAATTTCTGGTGTTTTATCTTGATTATTTATAGCTGAAGATTCGGGTAGGATAACCCGGATAAGAGACACATATGGGTATCAATTGCCCGGCTGGCTTCTTGTTATAGAAATTTTTTCCCCTATGGAAAAGGGAAAATTTTCTATAACACTTGTCCAATATATATAAGGGAGAATTATATATATTTACCTTTCCCAAAGATTTATCAAATTACAAATAAGTTTTTGTGATTCTTGAGGGTCTCATTTTCCTATTTATTGGGGACGTTTTTATAAACAACCGCCTCTTTTACCCCTTTTTAGGATGACAATTGAAGTTATAGTTATTAAACTCAGTAACTGAGTCATTGAATCAATAAACTCAGTCTGAATCGATATACTTGTCCGAGTTTACGAGTTCAAACCGAGTCTAAAAAATTATTTACAAATGCGTTATTGGCCATGAAATTAATTAAAGCAATCTCAAGCTTCCCCATTTTGCTGCTTTTATAGGGGAGAATTGAGAAACCCCGCATGCTGTCAACCGATGTGGGCCCCGTTCACGTATTGGAGGCAGTTTTAAAAAAGCGTCTCTAATAACTGTGTATTGGAGACAGTTGGAAATAAAGCGTTCCCAATGCACACTTATCGGAGGCGGTTCTAGGTGAAGCGTCTCCAATACCAAGGTATTAGGCGCGGGTGTTAAGAACCGCCCTTAATAAGCACTTACTTGAGGCGGTTCTTTAAAGACCGCCTCCTTTAAACAATATTGGAGACGGTTCTTCACAACCGTCCCCAATTAGGCGCAACCATTAGGCGTTTCTGTACTAGTATGTCCAAAATTCCCGGAGGAGGTTCGGAATGCTCCAGGTCTGCGAACCACTGAAAGGGTCTGCGAACATCGTAAGTTGTAAAAGAGAAAGTACTGGAGAGAGTATGCAATAGTATAGAGTCATTTAAAATGAGAGAGTCACCACCTTTGTGGCCTGTTCTTTACTGAAGGTTTGAGTTTTGGTTTTTAGAAAATAGTTTTATAATGTAAAAAGGTATAGTTAAATAGTAAAAAGTTGTACTGAAAATGATGAAAGCTGATTATAACATATTAAATTTACTGTTGAAACCAAAACCAAAACTCAAACTAAAACGTAAAGAACATGCCCTTGATGTCTTGATGCCTATTTATAAAATAACACAAATTATCATATATTTAGAGGTCAAAATGGCAAAACTTTTGGACATAATGTTTTTTTTTACTTTGTACTTGTTCGTCAAGAGGAAAGAGACAATAATCATGATCTGGACTACAAACTACCATTTTCTCCATTTCCTATCGAGCGCTGGCTATGAACTATCATTCCCTCCATTCCTAACCATTCGCTGGTTACAAACTACCATTTTCGCCATTTCCTATCATGAGCTGCTTGCAAACTGCCATTCCCGCCATTTCTAACTGTGTGTCGGCTACGACATTCCCACCATTTCCAATCGTGCACTAGCTAGTGGTTACGAACTATCATTCCCCGCCACTCATAGTCGTGTGTTGGATACGAATTACCACTCTCATGATTTCCTATCGTGCGTGTTTTGTGCGTGAAAATGGTAGTGTCTATTGAAATGAGAGCTAAAATAGATAACAATAATAAATTTTAAAAATTCATGTATATCACATATATTTATTAATATTACGTTTCGTGCATGTTTCATGCATGAGAATGAAAATTATAAGGTTTTGAAAGACTTGAGAATCATAATTTTAACTTGCTAAAACATGCGTTAGTAAAACACTTGCATAACTAGGCCCCTCCTTTACCAGGTCCAGGCAAGCCTCTCTTTTAATTTTCTCTTGGAGCTACACCTGATGAAATATTGGGTTTACTCCACTGACAAATTCAACTCTACTCTATGACGGCCTCGGTTGAATCCCCAAATGAACCCCTCCTACAGGCTTTGTAAAGGATTGGCTTGATTTAGGCAACACGGAGCCTGCAACTCTAGCCATTTGCTACACCTATTGAAATGTTGGCTTCACTACATTGAAAAGTTCAGCTCTACCCAAAAACAACTCCGGATGAATCCCCATATGGACCCCTTCTACATGCTTTGTAAGGGATTGGCTTGGTTTAGGCCACTCGGAGCCTACAACTCTACCCAATTGATGCACCTGCTGAAATGTTAGCTTCACTCCACCAGAAAATTTAGCTCTACCCAATGAATACTCATGTTGAATTCGCAAAAGAATCCCTTCTACAGTCAATGTAAAGGATTGACAGGGTTTAGGCCACTCGGAGCCTACAACTCGAGCCATTTACTACACCTGCTGAAATGTTATTTTTGTAAAATATCATATTTAGTTTCTCATTGTTTCGTTCATGTGTTGGCTACGAATTGCCATTCTCGCAATCACAGTAACAAAAAAATCCATGTATACCACATATATTAATTAATATTTTTCATGCTTGTTTCATGCGTGTTTTGTGCACGAGAATAAAAATGGTCAGGTTCTGAGAGACTTGAGAATCATAATTGTAACTTGTTAAAATAGGCATTGGTAAAACACTTGCATAAGTAGGTCCCTCCTTTACCAAGTCTAGGCAAGTCTCCCTTTTAATTTTCTCTTGGAGTTGCACCTGATGAAATGTTGGCTTCACTCCACTGACAAATTCAATTCTACTCTACAACAGCCTCGGTTGAATCCCCAAATTCTACAGGCTTTGTAAATGACACTACTACAGAAATACTCAAAGGAGGCGCCCCTTTGGAGGCGGGTGTACAAATACCCGCCTCCAAAGGTGGCTAAATAGAATTTGGAGGCGGGTGATACGTTCACCCGCCTCCAGTAAGCTAACATCTTACTAGAGGCGGGTTTTGGCTTCACCCGCCTCCAATTAGGGAGGCAATTGGAGGCGGGTGATGCCTTCACCCGCCTCCAATTGCCCTCCCTAATTGGAGGCGGGTGATACCTTCACCCGGCTCCAATTGTCTCCCTAATTGGATGCTGGTGAACCCAAAACCCACCTCCAATTTCAAAACACGAAAATGGTTTTTTTTTAATTTTTAATACTAGATCAAAAATTGTATTTGTTTTGGACTGTTGAAAATAATTTTGAAAATTTATCGAGATTCTAGCGAAGCGAAAAATTAGTAGATAATAAAAATCACAAGTTTTAGAAGAAATATATACTTTCGATTTTAATATTAAATACATAAGTATATGTAGCGTAGTGGTAAATTTAATGTGCAAGAGTCAAGTGAAACTCCAAGCGTGAGTTCGATTCCTACTAAAGCCATAAAGTGAAAAAAAAAGGAATTAAATTTTTTTTACGAGGGATTATTGGAGGCGGGTGCAGTAATGGAGGTTGCACCCGCCTCCAATAGCCATTATGTTTAATGATGCACCCGCCTCCAATAATTGTTATTGGAGTGCACCCGCCTCCAATAACCTCCAAAAAGAGAGGCGGGTGCGGGCCCCTCCAAAGGGAGGCGCCCGCACTGCATGCAGCGCCCGCCTCCAATCTCCCTTAGGACCCGCCTCCTAAGGGAGATTCTGGTGTAGTGTGATTGGCTTGATTTAGGCAACACCAAGCCTGCAACTCTAGCAATTTGGTGCACCTGTTGAAATGTTAATTTCACTCTAGTGTAAAGTTCAACTCTAACCAATGACAACTTTGGATGAATCCCCAAATGAACCTCTTCTACATGCTTTGTAAGGGATTGGCTTGGTTTATGCCACCTGGAGCCTGCAACTCTAGCCATTTTTTGCACCTGCTAAAATGCTGCCTTCACTCCACTAGAAAATTCAGCTCTACCCAATGATAACTCATGTTGAATTCACAAATGAACCCCTTCTACAGGCTTTGTAAAGGATTAGCTTGGTTTAGGCCACTCTGAGTCTAACACTTTAGCCAATTGCTACACTAGCTGAAATGTTGTTTTGTAAAATATCATGTGTGGTTTCTCATTGTTTAGTTCGTCTACCGTACCCGAATTTAATGTAAGTTAAAGCTTTTGCTAGTTGATTTGAGCATTCTTAAACTTCATTTTGCCTACGTTAATTTGTCATCGTTAGCGTTCAAGTCCCTAGAAGTCGGGCCTTGTCATTACCGTCCCACTAAAGGCACCACGGTGTTGATTGTGTCTGGCAGTTAAGACTTGGTGGAAGCAATCTCCAACGGATTGCTTGCCAAACGGTACGCTCTTTAAGTAACCTAAAAGAGCGTCCCGTGACAGTAGGAACTTATACCATTCTTGCAAATTTCCTATCGTGCGTGTTTTGTGCATGAGAATTGTTATTTATGATTAGATGAAAAAGAACTAAAATAGATAGCAGTAGCAAAAAACAAATCCGTGTATACTACATAGATTTATTACAATTGCGCTCCGTGCATGTTTTGTACGTGAGAATGAAAATACGTGTAATTTGTTATTCATGTTATTAGGTTATGATATATCAAAACTACCCCTAATATGCGCTATTATCAATTTATCTTTTATATTGTATCGGGAGTTATTTTGAGGAAGAAAATATATATATAACATTGTATAGTAGGTCAATTTTGATATTTCATACCTTATTAACATGGAAATCAAATTAATAATATCACAAATAAGTATTAATTTTGATATTTCACACATTTTAAGATTAAACAAGCTATTTCTAGTTTTTTCTCTCGAAATGATAATTTAATCCATAAAATACGTAGAGAGAGTAACTTTCCATTTTTTTAAATATAAGGAGATAATTGTCACCAAATCTATTTCCATATGGGTAGGCTGTTGTCATTGGATTAGATACTTTTGTACCAATTATATATACCACAAAATAGTAAAGTATGCGTATTTTGATTGTATTTTTTTGAAACATAATCCGATTCTTTTCCATTTTTTTCCGTTATATTCTCAACTACGCATAACACATACAAAAGAGAAATAAATCGATTGGACTCTTGTGCCATATTCAAACAACATAAAAACAGTTCCTTAATTAACAACGTAACATTCCAGAAGCAAACAGAAAACATTAATTCACACAGAAAGTAGTTCACACCAAGTGGTCATTCTGTGGACATGATCTTATTCATCATACATTAACTTGCACAAAGGCATGCAAGTATAATTTATTTAGCAACCAGGTGCATCTACGCCTTGCTCTTCAATTAATTCTGAGGCTTAATGGATTCAGCAACGTAGCCAGGTTCCACAGCCTCACCGGCATATGAGCAGCATCTGCATTTCCCGTGATAGCCGTGGCCGCAGCAGCCGTGCCTACAGCCCCCGCCGCCGCCACCTCCATGTCCACCACCACCACCGCAACCGTACCTACAACCACCGCCCCCACCACGACCGTGGTACTTGGATTCTTCTAAGCCCTTTGTCTCAGCTTCAAAATAAAGAATTGTGTTTGAATTACGTCATGATTTAATTTCTGAGTCAATTACATAATCTTTACAGTAGCATATCTCCAAGATACACTTGTCTTGTCTTGCCTTTTTAGTTGAATTAATTACACAATAGTTCAACCTTCAAATGATAAATAAGTACTAACAATGGCCAATGGAAAAGTGATGCATCACTTTTTATATCTCAAAAAATGAGTTGTATTTCTGGGTAGATAACCTAACATAAACTCTTAAATTACTATGAAGTTGTAATAAGAAACGTTTTTCAATCATACTTTTGTGTATCTTGTGTGCAAGTGCAAAAATCATACTTTTTTTTTCCACTAAATTAGTTATATTTTTATACTGAAAATAGCATAAAAAACATAATATTTTTAATAAGACAGAAAGAGTATTTACGTTTCATTTGCAACTGACATTATATTGTAAAATGAAAAGTAACTCTGTATGGAAATCTTACTTTCAACAGCGACGGCAATCATGAGGAGGAGTGCCATGAGGCACAGGAATGCCATTGCCTTGGAACTCATAATTTTTCTCAACAACTATATTACCCTTTAATTAATTTCGAGAGAAGAAGAAGGTTGAGATTTCTGGTGCATCCTCTTGGTTATTTATAGCAGAAAATTCGGGTCCGGCGACCCGGATAAGAGACAGGTATAGGTAGAAAATCAACATTCTGGACCCCACCAATTGGCTGGCTTGTTGAAGATAATGAATGGAGTAACATTTGATCGATATACATTAAATACGTTGAAATGATATAGCGATTTAATTTCATTATTTATGTATATGGGAAAAAAAGTGAGTTACGTTTCTTGTAAATTAATGTATATTTAGGTTAAACTCATTTGTCTCTTGCAGTATTCTAACATTAAAAAATGTAATTTCATAAAAGAGTTTAATTTCAATTTGTGGTAAAAGAGTTTAATTTAATTTTTTTATATATTATACATTTACTGATATAATAATGTAATGTTTACAACTTTTAAAATAATGATCTAATTGAAAATTGTGATTTCAAATTACTTATTTTTATGTATTGTATTTTACCATTTATAATAAGTTATATATTTTTTAAAATGAACTTTTCTAGTATGATAGAGAGAAATATTATCAAAAAAACTTCGCTATTTTGTAAAAATATAAAATATATATTCCTTTGACAATTAAAACATAATATCGTAAGAAGCGTCTTGAAATATAGTACCAGTACAATTTATATTATCTACATATATAGTTTGTTTTATAATTTTTTTCATAAAGTTCGTTTTGCAGTATACCTACTATCACTACTACAAAAAAAAGTTATTGGCTGCAGGTTTTTTAGCCCAATGAAGACAGGTTTTGCGAAATTGCCTCCTCTGCCAATACAGGCGCTGCCATTGGGATACCCCGCGGTCAATAGCCGAGTATTGGAGGTGAGTTTCCTAGAACCCATTCCCTCTCTTTTTCCCCGAGTATTGGAGGTAGTTGTAGGGGAAATGAGGCGGGTTTGGGGAGGGTTTCCCTATCTAAAATTTTTGAAATTTAAAAAAAATCTTCCAGTCAAACATAAAAAATTGTTCTCGAACTCGTTTATTGGGCTCTAAGCTCAAGATTAGCTCAAGCTTGGATATTAATTTTGGGTTAGGAGTGGCTCAGACATCAGACCCTTTTATAAGAGTTCAACCACCCTTTGCTCATGTGCACCAGATGTGAGATAATGGTTTCAGTATTGGACACGAGTTTGCGAAACCTGCCTCGTTTTCTCGGTATTGAAGGCGGGCTCTTGGAAACCCGCCTCCAATACTACTTTAGCAATTGTCGCGGTTCTTTGACCCGTGGCCAATTAACCCAATGTTTAAGTATTGAAGGCGGACTTTTTCCTGGTATTGGTGACGGGTTCTTGGAAACCCACCTCAAATACTGAAACGTTGGAGTTATTGGCCGCCGGTTTCCAAGGCCCGCCGGAAAAAGATGTGGGTTTCTTAGAACTCAGCTCCAAAACCCCGTATTTTCTCTAAATGATGCAGGTTTGTAGTTTAGCACCTCTAAATGGGCATCTCTAATGGCTCATTCTGTAATAGTATGTATAAAAAGGGTGTAATTGTAATTGTTAAAAACAACTAGATTGGTTTTGTAATGTTACCTGCCCAAAGTAGGGGTATATATAAATTTGTCTAAATTTTTTATTGTCAAGAAAAGAAATTCAATTTTAATCTAATTATTTGCCTTTAATATATATTCTTGCTATATATATGACTGCATGTGATCATGACTTACCATTAACAAGCAAATGAATAAAAATTATCTTTCCCAAGAAAAAAAATAATAATAATCAACCATATTTTGAATGGTAGAATTCATTTTTAATTAGAGATAAAAACTTGTTAGTTTCCTAAATTTGGCTTCATAACATACTTTTGTCCCCAAATTTGAAATTGTTCTCTTTAATTAGTCTCCAAAGTCCAAACTTAGTCTCATGTCACATTTTTTGTCTCAATTTTGAAACTATTTCTCTTCAGTTTCCAAACTTGGATTTTCTATCTTCATGTAGTCCATAGTCCAAATTGCGACTAAAACCAATACAATGCTGAACTTGGAGATTCTTTATTTGTCAAAATTTTTTCTTGCAATTTTGTCGCCACCTACATTATTCCATAAGATTTCAATATTAAGTGAGCTGTGTACATGACGTGTCTATCGGCTTTGGGTTGATTTTGGTTGAAATTTGGGTAATGGACTATATGAAGATGGAAAATCCAAATTCTCAAGAGAAACCGTTTCAAATTCATAAACGAAAATGAGACACCAGGTAAAGTTTGGGAATCAACAAATTATTATCCTATTAATTAGGAGGCAAAAAAAGACAACAGCCAAGCCCAAAGTCGACAACCAATATATATATATATATATATATAATGGATTTTAGATCTTTTTCTTTTCTTTTCTGGGCACAATTTTATGCTAGTTGTGGTCCCTAATTTTCTTTTTTAGTGGTAGTTTAGAAGAAGCCGAACGCATAAAAGTGCTACCATGCAAGCAGCATACGTTTCCTATGTGTTAAAATTACACAAATTGTCATATATATTCGGCTTTATTCTCTTGTGACTATTTTTCAATAGTCATCAATTTTTTTTCTTCCAAAATTTTATATAAAGAAATAATTCTATTTTTTTAAGAATTTAAAATTAAAATTTAAAAATTTCTTCTAAATATATACTCACATAAATTAAAAAATAACACAATTATTATATTTTTTTATCTCTCACTTACATAATTTTTCAAAAAAAAATTTTTCCAAAAAAGTTTTTTAAAAAAATCAAAGTTTCCAAGGCAAGCCAAAAAAGAACACCCTCGGTCAAAAAGGCAAAACTTTTGGACAGAACTTTTTGTTACTTTGACTATTTCGCCAAGAGGAAATCTAATCAAGAAGATATTGAAAGAGACTAGTCATGATCTTGATATATATTAAAACAATTTACCTTTTTTTGCCACTTAATATTTTTCAGTATATCAATTAAAATTAGTAATACCGAATTATTAATTATGCGCACTGTAATCTTTTTAAGGAAATAAAAAGCAATAACGGTTTTAATGTTTGAACTTACATACCTATAAACAATATACTCTTATAAATTATTTTCATCTATAAATAAATGTTTTTTATCCCAAAATAGAGATTTTGTACTCTATCTTATTTTTTCAAAATGAATTTGTAATCCACAAGTACATTACGCCAGTCCCTTTTAACTTTCTATTTACACTACTACTAACCTTCATTCTTTTCTTCTTCTTTTTTACCTTACTTTTATGAGATTATAGTTTCATTGGTCCTTTAAATTGAGTCTCATGTCGCATTTTCGTCTTTAAATTTGAAATTATTTACCTTTAGTTTTCAAATTTGGGTTTTTTACCCCCATGTAGCCAAAATCAGTCCAACGCCAATTGAAACATAACGAACATAGTCAAAAAAAAATTTTAATAAGAGAGTAATTTAGATAGTGAAGAAGTTGTAGGAAAAAAAATTACAACTCGGAAGTCCAAGCTTGTTCTTTTTCATCGTTTTGAAAACGATTTTGAAAACAAGTTTTGAAAAATAATTTTATAATGTAAAAAGTGTATTAAAAATGTAAAAAGTAGAATAGTAAAAAGTTGTATTGAAAATGATGAAATATGATTAAAATATATTAAATTTACTGTTGAAACCAAAATCGTTTTCAAAACAGAACAAAAAGAACAGGCATGTTACCTAGCATTGAATTAGTTCTAGGCCATGTTCTACGTGGAGATTAAAAAAATCAAATTTTATAATTAGAAATAAACAATTTCAAGTTTAGAAATAAAAATGTAACATTAGATAAAGTTTAATAAATATTCTTTTTGTTTCATTAGGAATGTTTACTATAATCAATGTACAACTTCTAATGATTATTAAAGTATAACACATAAATTAACTATTTTAACATAATTTATTTTATTTATATTCTTACTTATTAAGTATGAGTTGAAAGAGTAAAAAAATTTAAAAATTAACTCTTCTACTATAATAAAAAATATTTTTTAAAATAGACAGCTGATTATTCCCTTCCCTCAACCACGTAGTCCGAGTATCACTATCCGCACCAAAAATGCGGTAAACGAGTTAAACAAGTGCCGTGTAGACTTTAATGTTTGTCTTATTTACTTTCATATTTATTATCCATTACCGACAGTCGGAGTAATTATTTTATATATTTTCTGTACAAAATTGAATTATTTAGTTGATATAAAATAGTAATATAACGTGAATTTTTCGTAAAAGAGAAGGCAAATAAAAGGTGATTTTTAGTAATTATTTATTTCCGCTCATTTGCTGCATTAAAATTGTGGTGAACATATATTTTCTGTACATGGAATAATTTCCGAACACATTGACACTATTATTCTTACACAAACTTGAGGTTGCGGATAAGATCAACACACAGGTAGCACGCCACAACGTCAAAGTCATCACTCTCAAAGTACAACAATTGACTGTGGCCCAGATAAGAATTAATTACGAGAAGAAAAATTACATTTGTGTTGTATTTGTTCTCAAGAAATGATTGTAGTGTTGAGATGTATCGAAGGAAAACTAATACTCCATGTATATTATGTCCTATATTAGCAAATTTGAATTAGCATGTCAACTATAATCTCTGTTTAATTATTTGTTGTACTCGTATAGTTTATTTAACTAGTAAAATTGTAATTTAATAAACCCTATTTTGTTTGTAAATATTAAATTACATGAAACAGAATTATGTATAAAATATGGTTTATAAATAAAAAAAGAGTGTGAACGACATGTGTCTCTCTACGTACGTAGAGTTGTGCTTATCCTTGCAGACACGTGTGTGTGTGTTTTTTAAGAGTAGCGCTACGCCCCCTAGGATACATCACTCTTGTAGCTTGTCACTTGTCTTTTTTTTCTTTTCCTTTTTCTTTTTTGACTAAAATGTAGCTTATCACTGTAGTCCAGCTGTTTTTTTTTTTTTTTCCAATTTTATTTTTACAAAGAGCAGTAGTAGTATCCTCTTGAAGACGAGCATTAGATTTTATTTTTATTTTCTTTTAGTGTTAATTATGTGTGATTTATAATTAATCCTTATTTAAAAAAGTAAGGATATAAATTAAATAAATAGTGACAAATTAAGTATTTTAAGTATTGTACCTTGACATCTATAATACGTTGTATATAAGTATAGATGAACCCTTTTAATGAAACGGAGGGAGTAGTTTTCATGTGTATCACTACTACTTTTCAGGGATAACCGTTTCAATTTTTATATAAATTGATTAAATTTAAGAGAGTATTATGATACTCATGAACATTATTCATATGTATCATAATTGTTTTCCTTCCATATATATATATATATCAGTGAAAGTATTAAAAAATAAATTTAAAAAAAAAAACAATAACACGTATGACATATCCTATATATATAAAGCGTGAACAGCTTGGACCAAGTTACCCTTTTCGTCCCACATGAACAGTAGTTCATGTCTCTGATACTGTGTATTTTGTGTTTTGGGGCGCAAAACTGTGATTCCGACCTCTTTTAATGGGCAAAGTTGTCATTGTGATGTTAAAAACACAGTGGCCCTTCGTGTTCACGTATCGTCTTCATCATTCTCTCTTCCACTGAATGCTGACTCTTCTTTCTCTCAGTCTGCAATGGGCTGCAATGGGCTGCAATCAAAGAAAAATGGCTACAAATTTCCTCTACGAAAAAATTGTTCAACATCAACCTTCAATTCAGAACGATAGAAATTTCGTCATCTCCTCCACATAAACAGAGACATGAAGTTGTCAGGTTTCCAATTCTCAGTGTTTTTGTTTCTTCAATTCGTGCAAGAAATTTCTTTTGTCTTTCTCCCCAAAATAAAAACCTATTATACACTGGGAAATTTTTTTGCCACCGCGATAACAAAAGGCCCACTAATGTGTGTCTTTACGTTGTTTATTTATAAGGTTTAAATGCACATATCTCACGGGTATTTGTAATTATTTGTGATGAAGTATGCAGGATTAGGTGACAAGTGTTGATGTGTAGGAGAACTGCAAAAGAATGCAAAAATGAAGTTCCAACAGCCCAAATGGGCCATCTGCGTAGTAGAGAACCTGTCACGGGTTCTTCATTGGGTTCATGACAAACGAATAGGCCCAATAGAAATGGAGCATGACCGAGTCTGAAGAGAAAGAGCCCAGAAGGAATCAATTCACCTGCCAGATCTGAGTCACTTCTGATGCAAGTAACGAAGAGTTGTTATGGAATTGTGACACTAGTAGGAATTTTATTCCTACCATGATACATTATTCTATTTTAATTATGCTGGCTTAGTTGTTATTTCCTAATTTAATTCTATATTTTAGTAGAATAGTTAGTTTTCTTACATTAAACTAACTTTGCACATTATAAATGGACAGAGTTAGTATAGTGATGTGCATAAAATTGAATCTTCTTTGGGCCAAGCCCAATCGACGAAAGCAAAGATAAACAATAAGGAGAAAAAGATGTATAAAGGGTCCAAAACCAAACTTAGGTCGGACAGTTCCTTAAAACCGAGCCGAAGGAGCGAGCTTAGGTTAGTAAAACAAATTAGGTCGGATTTACTGGTCTCCCCTATTTACACCATAACCGAGCTTAGAATATTATATCGGAACAAGATATGCCTCTGACACAGTAGGTAAGAAATCATTATATGATTAGGTATATATTTTGAATATATACAGGGATTGCCCATATCTTTGATGGGAAAGAAGCCATAAAAGCGGGCCATGATGGCAGAAAACGTGCACGTCACGGTAAAAAGAGAGGAGCAGGTGAAAGTGTAAATCATGACGGTTCAACGGGCATGACCGAGTCTTGATATAAATACTAAGATCTCAGACTTAGTGAGGTACGCAACTGTTTACATTTTGAGATCTTGGTGAATACTGTTTATCTTCTTCAACCTCTCTAACTTGACCGTCGGAGTTACACTGGGGGGGAAAGCCCCGCATTTCTCTTACTCATTTACATTTGTCACCAGAATATTCCACGGTCTACAGTTTCCTCTCCTACTGCATTAACCCGAGCTATCCAGCCCGATTTCTAGCTTTACTTCCTTCTCTTTGGTTAGTTGCTACAAGATTGGACCTTGCTGTTCAAGACTTCGCATTGGGCCAAAAGAAGCATCCATTGACGGACGTTTTGCATCACATCAACTAGCGCCATCTGTGGGGAACGTTTGATCAAATTATTTCATCAAATTTTCTCCATATTCAAAGAAATTTGTTGAAACCATGACGCAAACTCAAGATTGTTCGGGAGTGGATGCTTCTTCTTTCAGCACCACCGCTATATCCACCGTTACAACTATGATTGTTCCAACCGCCACTTTAGTTTCTACCACCACCACCACCAATGTTCCACCAGTTACCACCACCACTTTCGTATCTCACACCACTGAGTCTCTCACCCCTCAGCAAGAACAAGATGAAAGAGAAAAATTTTATCATTTGTTTCCACAGTTGTTTCACCTATTTAATCCTTGCCCTCCCACCACCTCTACTCCTAGTTTGGGGCTCGCTGTTTCAAACGCTACAACCACTATCCCAGGTATTGTTAACATTGAGAATCCTCTTGCTTCACAGCTTGTTCCTACTATTCCTCCGCCAGGAGCTTTGTTCAATCCCCTGACTGACCCATCTGTTGCATTAGTTCCCAATCTCCCCCCTCAGTCTGTTACTGTTTCTGAATGTCCTCCTTACCCTAGGGGGTTCATCCTTTTTCAGGGTCAAACCATGCAGCTGGTCTCCTTACCCTTTCTACCGCTCCTCCTGTTTACACTACCTTAGCCCATACCCAGGCCACTCCTACCTTCCCTTGCTCATTTCACGGTTCCTACCGCTCAAATCAATATTTACCCTTTCATGTCAGGTTTGTCTTTTCTTATGTTAGGACAGCAAGTAGGACAATTAGGTCAGCCTAGTTTAGGTCCGCAGTTGAGTCAAATAAGTCAGCCTGGCCTAGGTCAGTAGTTGGGTCAGTTTGGCCACCTTGGTCCCGAGGTTAATCAATTAGGTTACCCCGGATACATAGCCCCGTCAAGTTTAGCTCAGTTTCAACATTATGGTGTAGGCACAAGTTGAGCCCTGCAGCTCCTCACTTGGTACTCTCCCTTACTTAACCCGAGCTATTATACTGGGCCTGTCGCGGGGAACTTTGTGAATGGAGGGTCGTTACCTGCTTACCCGAGAATATGGGGATATCCCTTAGGTCAAACAGGATATGCTCAGCCCGGTCAAGCAGTCTTACCTGGATCTGGATATGCTTAGTTGGGAAGGGCTGGTCCCACATCTCGCGTCTCTTATCCATTTGGCTGGGAAATTCAAACAGCTCCATTTCCATCGGGCTACAAAGGTTTAGGTAAGGTTGACAAATACGATGGTACTGCTGACCCGACGGCTCATTGGATGCAATGCATAAGTGTCATAGATGCTGCAAATTTATGTGATGTTAACCGCTGCATGACCTTTCATCTTACTCTAAAAGGTCAGGCTATTAATTGGTATTGTACTCTGCCTCAAAACTCTATTCATTCATTAGATCAATTTGGTAATTTGTTTTTAGCTAATTTCATGGGCAACAAGATATTATCTAAACTTATTTCACATTTAATGAACAAAACTCAGAGGGTGGGAGAGGGGTTGCAGGCCTATATAGATCGATTTAATGTAGAATCTAGGTAATGCCATGAAAAAGACGATAGGATTATGATGGGATCGTTTATTAATGGGTTACGGTCAGGACATTTAGCTACTGAACTTGCCATCCGACCCCCACACTCTTACTTTGAAATGATGGTTGCTGTTGTTAATTTTGCTGTTATTGAGGATGCTGCAGCAATAAAACAGGAACGAGAAAGAGGTTTTTCTGACATTTATGGTAAAAGAAAAGCTTCTCCTCCGATTCCTCCCCCTGGAATAAGTAAGAAGCAGAACTTCGTAAGTACTAATAACACTGGCCCAAAGACCGGAGTCGGTGTTAATGCCTTACAGGTGGTCGAAACCTTTTCTGTGCCCCGAGCCGACATATATGCGGCCATTCAACACCAGGGGTTATTACCCCCAACTCGTCTTATGACTGGCCCCACGGACCGACTCAATCCCAGCAGGTATTGTAATTATCATAAGCATATTGGCCACAATACTAATGACTGTAGAGATTTAGCTGTAGAAATAGCAAAGCTTATCCAAGCTGGAAAGTTACCCCAATATACTCAAGCGGCTCCCTTGCCCAAACCCGTAGTTACAACAAATCGAGAACGACCTACCGGATGTTACCGGTGTAGGGAGCCCGGTCATTTTGCCCGAGAGTGTTCCCAACCCGACCCCCGGGCCCCAAACGCTGGGGCTGGTGCCAACATAACTATAGCTGGGGTCATGAATACTATAGCTGGCGGACCGACTCAAGGTGACTCTAATCGTCAGAGAAAACAGGTATATCGACAAAGAAAAAACATTCTTGGTAAGCGTAAAGCAGACACCATGGCCCCAGTTATTACTTTTGATGACAGTGATATTTTCTTACCTTATAATTGTGATGACCCTCTAGTTATTGATTGTTAAATTTCTAAATATCAAGTACAAAGGACACTATTAGACACGGGTAGCTCTAGTAATATTATTACTACCAAGGCATTAACTGAATGTCAATTGCATAAGGCACGTTTGAATTCAGTACGCACATTTTTGATTGGTTTTGGCAACCACCATGTTATTCCTGTGGGACAGTTAAGCATACCGGTCACATTGATAGCTGGCCAGCTAAAACGAACAGAAACCATAGATTTCGTGGTCATTTATGAACCATCACCTTACAATGTATATTTGGGTCGGCCTGGATTAAATCAATTTCAGACCATTGCTTCTACCATGCATATGCTTTTAAAATTCCCTACTTCGGAGGGTGTGGCTTCTCTTTGTTGTGATGTCATACAGGCTAAGCAGTGTTACACAGCTTCTCTAAAAGAACCGATGCTAGTAGGCTCAAAACTGCCAGACGCCTCGGTCGTTGCACCGACCCCCGCATCCCTGGCTTTGCCGGTACATCCTAAAGGCAGTACTTCCCACGCTGTAGACATCGTCGACCTAGCAGGTCGCTCGGAGCGATTCATCGAGGCTGGGGCTAAAATCAAAACAATTCCTCTAGCGGCCGACCTAAATCAGGTAATCAAGGTAGGGGCTGATCTATCTCCTCAGTTATTACATGATTTACTTAACCTATTGCGTGAGTTTGCGAAAGTCTTTGATTGGGGGCCGGAAGATATGCCTGGTATTTCTCGAAGTATCATTGAACGCAGGTTATCCATTGATGCCAGTCATAGGCCAGTTTGCCAACGAAAACATAACCTAGGAGGAGAACGAAATAAACACATAGAGATGAAAGTCGATGCTTTACTGGAGGTGCATATCATTCGAGAAGTAGATTATCCAGAGTGGCTAGCTAATCTGGTATTAGTCCCCAAGCCAGATGGTACCTGGCGCATGTGTATCGACTTCACCGACCTGAACAAGGCCTGCCCCAAAGACTGGTTTCCCTTGCCTTTAATTGACATACTGGTCGATGCCATAGCCGGGTTTCGCTTTCTCAATTTCTTAGAAAAATGCTGGAACTACTTTTCAACGCTTAGTAAATAAGATCTTTAAGAAATAATTAGGTCGGAATATGGAAGCATATGTTGATGATTTACTTGTTAAAAGTAGGGATAAATCTAATTACCTGTTTGATTTACGTGAGACACTTGAAACTCTAGTTCAGTACAAATTAAGACTAAATCCTAAAAAATATATTTTTGGGGCTATTTCGGGTAAATTCTTGGGTTACATGGTTTCTGAAGATGGTATTTCTGTTAATCCTAAAAAAGTAGAGGTTGTTCTACAAATGCACCCTCCTAGGTCAATTCATGAAGTACAACAATTGACGGGTATATTAGCGGCCTTAAACCGATTTTTAGCTCGGTCGGCAAAACGAGCCTTACCATTTTTTAGCATTTTGAAAAATTAGATAAGTTTATATGGACTTCAGAATGCCAAGCTGCTTTCGAACAATTAAAAATGTACTTAGCATCCTTACTATTTTTAACCATGCCAATTTCTGGGGAACAATTATACGTGTATATAGCAACCACTGAATCTGTGATTAGCTCGGTTTTACTTCGAGAAGATAACCGGGTTCAAAGACCCATCTATTTTGTTAGCAAAGTTTTGCAGGCTGCAGAAAAAAATTATTCCAGCTTAGAAAAGCTAGTCTTGGCTTTAGTTCATTCTACACGATGACTCCGACCTTACTTCGACGCCCACGGAGTCACTGTTTATACCGATGCGCCACTGAAAACCATCTTGCAAAAAACGAGAGTGTCAGGTCGTCTTACCAAATGGGCTATTGAATTGGGGAAGTACGACATCACCTTCAGGCCTCGTACCATAGTCAAGGGTCAAGTGTTAGCAGATTTTATAGTTGAAGGAGTATCAGACATCCAGGAAGATACACCTAGCCCTACACAAGAAACCGACCTATTTTTAACCGTGGCAAAAGGCGATGATTCATGGACACTCCATGTAGATAGTGCTTCTAGTCACTCCGGGTCGGGTGCAGGAATCATCCTCACTAGCCCTACCGGGGAAACCCATACCTACGCTTTACGTTTCTGTTTCACAGCCACCAACAATTAGGCGGAGTACGAAGCCATGTTAGCAGGCCTAAAATTAGCTCAGAAACTGGGAGTCTGAAATTTGAAAATTTGCTCAGACTCCTAGTTGGTCGTTAAACAAATTTTGGGGGAGTATAAGGCCAAAGATCAGTAAATGGAGGAATATTTGGCAATGGTCCAATAGTAGCTGCAAATCTTTCCCAAATGGGCCATAGAGCGAATTGCACGGAGCAAAAACACAAATGCGGATGCCTTGTCCAAATTGGCTTCTTCGGTTTTCTCTCATCTGACCAAAAGTGTTCTAGTGGAAGAAATGCTGACTAGGAGTACAGCCGAGCCAATAATCTTGTCCATACGGGAAAGACAGGATTGGCGATTTCCTCTGTGGAAGTACTTGCAAAATGGTACTTTGCCAGACTCACGGAATGAGGCACAACCAATACGAAGGAAGGCTGAAAACTACCAGATAGTTGGAGAAGATCTGTACAAAAGGGGTTTCTTAATGCCCTAACTGAAATGTTTGGGTCCAGGAGAAGCGGAGGCCGTGCTTAAAGAAATACATCAGGGGGATTGCGGGTCCCATATCGGAGCTCGGAATTTGGCAAAAAAAGTAATTGGGGCCAGATTTTATTGGCCTCGGCTATTTCAGGAAGCAGTTGAGTATGTCCAGCGTTGTTCCAGTTGTCAGTTTAACGCACCAGTTCATAGATTGTCGGCATCCAGCTTTACCGGGATAATGGCACCTTGGCCTTTAGCAGAGTGGGGAATAGATCTTATGGGTCCCTTTCCTAAGATTGGCTCTTGTTAATATCTGGTCGTGGCTATAGATTACTTCACAAAATAGGTGGAGGCCGAGGCATTGACAAATATTACCGGGCGAACAGTAGCTCGGTTTTTATGGAGACTGGTCATTTGTCGATTCGGCGTACCTAATTCGGTTATCTCGGATCACGGGACTCAATTTGAATCAAAAGAATTCACAGCCCTGTGTACGAAGCTGGGTATCAATCAACGTTTTGCATCTGTGGCTCATCCACCAGCAAACGGGCAAGTGGAACTCACCAATCGAACTTTGCTGCACGGATTAAAAATCAGGCTGGAGGATAAGGGCAAGAATTGGGTGGAGCAGCTACCTCATGTATTGTGGTATCACCGAACTACACTTAAGTCTGCTACGGGAAAAACTCCTTTCGAGTTAGCCTTTGGAGTCAATGCTGTCATACCTCCAAAAATACTAAACAGTGCACCCCGAGTCATGCACTTTGAAATGGACCGGAACCAACAAAAATTGGAGCTTAGCTTGGACTTGATGGAGGAAGCTCGGGACACGGCTTACATACATCAGCTAAATTACAAGAATTTAGTCTGCAACACTATGATGCCTGGGTTAAGCATCGAGCCTTTGTACCGGGAGACTTGGTTTTGCGGAACCGGGCTATCAGTAAACCGCAAGATCAAGGCAAGTTAGTATCTAATTGGGAAGGACCTTACCGGGTGATAGAGGAACGACCTACCGGCAGTTATATGTTGGAAGATTTGCAGGGGCAATTGGTTTCGCGAGCCTGGAACGCAGCACACTTAAGAAAATACTATCTATGAATCAGTCGAAGTTAAGATCGCGAAGGGAAAAATATAGAACAAGTCGGAGTCAAGATTGTGAAGAAAGAAAAGTACGTATTTATTCAAAGAAGTAATGCCGACCCAATACAAAGCTGTTCAAATAAAATATGCCGAAGAAAATTTTTTACAAGGCAAAAACTAAGATGGTGGAGCTTGGGAAGTCACTTCCTCAGATGCCCCGTTTGGGCCTACGACGGGATCCTCTTCTTCTACATTCTCCGGCAAAGGAATGCCGATGTCTCGGCACTCCTGTTTGACCTCGTCAATCAGGTCAAAGGGGTCCCGGTCTTGAGCCAGCAAAGAAGTATGGGCCAAGGAACCTTCAGGGAGGCCCTCCACCGACCTGGGGCCTTTGAACTCATCCCAGCATAAGGTATATCCGCACTGGATCAGCTCCATAAACCGCCGGTTCATCAGATCCAGCAACGGCCCCTCCTTGATGGTTTTTAGAGCAGCTTGACGCGCCGCCTCCACCTCCGAGCTCGGCAGACCTTTTTTCTTCCTCCTCCAAGGCCTTCTGCAGGTTGGACTTCTCCTGCTTCAGGGCGGCAATCTCCTCCTCCAGGGCGGACCTACCCTTCTTTAGCTCTTCCACCTCCGCCTCCAAGCCTTGGGACTTGGTATCCAATTGGCTAGCCTTAGTACCAAGCTCTTGGTTTTCTTTGTAAAGCTCGGTATTGAAGGATAGTCACTCTGCTGGATTCGACCCCCAGCTTCAACTCAGGTCCTCTATCTCATCGACCGGCCTCTTCAACCTCTCCTGATCGTAACTTTGAGCGAGGATGTCCAAAGCCGCAATCCTCTTGGCCATGGCTCCGTAATTTATACAGACCTGCAAAACTCGAGTATGAGCCTTATAGAATATCACTCAAGTGATTATATATCTCAGGGAACAAGTTAAGAGTTCAGAAGTTTACCTTTTTTATATGAGAAGCTAAAAAGGCTTCTTGCCTTGCCAACTGTTCGAGGTTTTGCCTCATCTGGCTACTTGCCTCGATAATCTCTATAAAGGAGCCGTGGGAGTCGGCCACTAGCTCCGAGTAAGGCCTAACATCTTCAAGTTGGGGCCCCGCCAAGTGAGGCTGATAAATGGGCCAAGCTAGGGGGCCCGGTCTTTCCTTTTGGTCATTCAGAATGATCATCCTTTCTTTGGTCGATGAATCCAAAGGTTCCAGCAGCTCATCCGGGCTAGGTATCTCGGCTCCGAAAGTTGGATCAGTCAACGATTGAGGAGCCTTAGCATTTCTGGCCGCTTGAACCTCCGTGGGAGTCGGCCTGTTCTTCTTGGATGCCCGGGGGATTAAGGTATCAGTAGGGGGATCGGCCCCTTCCCCCTCTTGGGTCAAGTCAATTTCTGTGGGGGGTCTTTTAAAGACCCCGAGGCTGCCGTCTGCTTATTGGACTTCTTTTTCTGACCAAATCCACTGAAGCCACCTGAAAACAGAAAAAGCAAATACAAAGGTGTCAGCACAGCCGAGTTAAGATACATAAAACTACAGATAAAAAGTTCAGAGGCAGGTAATTACATTCTGGTTCAACATTGGGGGCCCGGCTCAGCCCAACCCAGACAAGAAGGCCCTCGGACGGAAACTTAACCGAGTATTTCTCCGAATTAGTATAAGATTTTAAATTCTTATACTCTGACAACACTATGGGATTGGACTTATCCCGGTTTTGATCTGTTGGCATGGTGAACTCCGACCATCGGCAAGGAAGGTTAGCCTCGTCAGCTTTCACCATGAAAAAATGTGTTTTCCAGTGTTTTATGGTATCTGGGGAGTCGGTTGTAAGAATAGGTCAGTTCTTACGTTTTTGGAAAGATACACACCCCGACCCGTAAGGATATTGGCAGATGGTATAAAATTGGAATAGCAGATCTACGGTGGGTCGGATTTTTGCCCCTGAGCATACACACATAAAACCCACTAGGAACCTAAAGGCATTGGGTACTAATTGGCTCAGCCCAATTTCTAAGTAGTTACATAGCTCGGTTAAAAATGCCGGGACAGGAAATCTTAGCCCAAACCTTATATGGTGTTCATATACCCCGACCCAACCGTCTGAGGTACGAGTTATTCTTTCTTCGGCTGTGGCCAGTCGGGTCGGGATAGCCGGGTCGAGATTATGGGTCGATCTTAGGATTTCTAATTCTATTCTAGTAAGTTCGGAACGTATCTCATCTGGGTGAAATTCATAGGAGATGGCGGCCGTAACTACAGGAAGCATTACAGATGTATCGGAATCATTCATAATTTCAAGAAAACAGAAGATCCCATTGATAAATTTACACTAGCAGTATATCCTACATCCGATAGTAGTAAAAAAAGGGCTCATGCATCACGCTTGTCGGGAAACTATTCCTAAGCCGGCGAATCAGTTATAATTATCAGAAGAAGGAAGAAGAACCAACTAACCCGAGGATGGATTCAGACGAGGCACACCGGTACCGGAACTCCTTTCCTCAGCCATGGAGTACTGCAGACTTACGATGAAGACGCGGCGGAGAAAAGTGGTAATGCTAACAGGCGCGGCGGAAAGAAGCGGTGGCACAAACAGGCATGGCAGAGAGAGGCAACAGCACAAACAGATACGATGCAAAAGTGAAGAAGCAAGAAAATTTGTTTCAAAAGCGTGAAGGCAACAATGCAAGGCCTTTCGCTACTTAAAGGGAAATTCGGGAAGACGAAGCGAAATGGACAAGCTAACCGCTAGAGCAATTAATACCGCCTTGAAAATTGGATAAGCGTGGGAAGTCGAACCAGTTGCCTCGAAAGTTGTGGAAACATGTCCTGTCACGTCCCGTCTTAAGACTTTTCAAAAGCCGGATGCCTTGGGTCGTGACGCAAAGGTACACATTCACTGTCAAAATTAATTTCTTTGGATCCGTATTGCATTGATTTCTTATGGATAGGCTAACGTACTCTTTTTTCTGGGTTGGATTTTAAATTTAACTATAACTCACGCTTTCCTTTAGTTACAATAATCGATAGTTCGGTATCCTTTCATTACTTCACTTGAGATGGCTTAACACCTTTTAGGTCGGAATGGTTTTGCCTTTTTTGTTTGCTTGGGTCAGAAAAGAAACTTTTAAGGTCGGTCTAGGTAGGGATCGAGCAAATACACAGCAAATACCTAAGTCACGGTTTTAGCTCAGAAAAACGAAGGAAAGTATTAAGTTTTAACTCAGTAAAACATATACTGGGGGGACTTGTTGATGTGCATAAAATTGAATCTTCTTTGGGCCAGGCCCAATCGACGAAAGCAAAGATAAACAGTAAGGAGAAAAAGATATATAAAGGGTCCAAAATCAAACTTAGGTCGGACAGTTCCTTAAAACCGAGCCGAAGGAGCGAGCTTAAGTTAGTAAAACAAATTAGGTCGAACTTACTGGTCTCCCCTATTTACACCATAACCGAGCTTAGAAAATTAGATCGGAACAAGATATGCCTCTGACACAGTAGGTAAGAAATCATTATAGGATTATGTATATATTTTGAATATATGCAGGGATTGCCCATACCTTTGATGGGAAAGAAGCCATAAAAGCGGGCCATGATAGCAGAAAACGTGCACGTCACGGTAAAAAGAGAGGAGCAGGTGAAAGTGCAAATCATGATGGTTCAACGGGTATGACCGAGTCTTGATATAAATACTAAGTCCTCAAACTTAGTGAGGTACGCAACTGTTTACATTTTGAGATCTTGGTGAATACTGTTTATCTTCTTGAACCTCTCTAACTTGACCGTCGGAGTTACACCGGGGGGAAAGCCCCGCATTTCTCTTACTCATTTACATTGGTCACCGGAATATTCCACAGTCTGCAGTTTCCTCTCCTACTGCATTAACCTTAGCCATCCAGCCCGATTTTCAGCTTTACTTCCTTTCTCTTTGGTTAGCTACTACAAGATTAGACCTTGCTGTTCAAGACTTAGCATTGGGCCACAAGAAGCATCCATTGACGGACGTTTTGCATCACATCATATAGGATTATTCATTCCGATTCATATCTCGATTTTTAGTTTATTTTCACGTAAAGTAGTTGCAGCAGTAGTTTAAGCTTTAGCTTTATTTTCGGATCGAAAGCATTCCCGACTGGGAATTTTCGTCGGCAACACTTGGTTTATCATTAATATAGTAGTATTTCTTCTCTCTTATTTAGTTGTTTCCCGGTTCTGCCAGTTTGTTTAACTCTCAATTGATCAATTGTGTGATTAGTAGTATTAATTAATTCATAGTTCATGCATGCGAGTTGATATGATTCTCGACCGACAACGTTTCGGTTTGATATCTTAATATAGTATTGCAATTTCTTCTATTTGTGTTTGATTGCTTCAGTGCCACAGGTTAGTAGTGTTAGTCAATGATTTTATTAGTTAGTTACTTTATTTATTAATTGAATCCGTAAGTTCCAGTACTGTAGGTTAGTTAATATATGCATGCAATTGTCCCGATTACGTCTTGATTTATTAGTTAATTAATCAATCAGTTGTATTCGTAGCGCTTTAGTAAGATTAATACGTAGTATTAGATTAGTTAACATCTGCATGCACTCATTTTATTTCCGGCAGTAGCGTAGCTTTGAGTTGGTTTCGATCAGTAGCTATTAAATAGTATTACTTTATTAGTTAATTGTATTATTATGTTTACCTCTTATTATTATTGTTTAATTAGTTTAGTTAATATGAGTAGCTAAATTCTTAGATCCTGTAAATAGCAATTAGTCAATGCATGTCATGAAACGAATTGCTTTTAATTAATATGTGTGTGTTCCCCTTCACTCTGGGTGTCTATATCTCATTGCTAAAATTTATATGAGCCTGATCAACTTGTGTAGATTCAGTAGAACCAATTAATCTGTCTCACTACTTCACGTCATTAGTGGATAGGTTAATTAGTGGTGAAGTTACCGCCAGGTAATGCAGGGTAAATGGTTAGTCATTCCGAACTAGTGACGCGGGTAGGAATAACTAGAATCAGGTTTCCCTAATTATTAATGATGTTGGTATAGTTAATAGGTGGCGGCTTTTCCGGCCTATTCTATATTAATTAGAGTATAATTATGTCTGTGCTTATTCACGGTAGTTGTCAATAAATAAGGAAAAATTGGATTATGTCTGTACATATTCACGCTAATCTATAACTGGTTGATGTACGCCTATTAATATATCTTTGAGTTTGTGATTAACATGCATGAGATTATTGTATATTTACATGTTGCTGGATTGCTTTTATAAATTTGATAATTTAATCTCTTTAATTAGTGTGTTTACTTAAGAATTACAAGTGACCCTATAAGGCACTCCGATGCACAAAGGTGGTTGTTAACCAAAAACAATTGCTTGAAATCAATAGGACTAGGAATAATAATCACTCCGTTCCCTATGGATTCGACCATGTTTTTCACTGTGCTAATCTTAGCTGTTTTGCAGGTCTAATAGCAAATTAGTATCTTTTTTGTTAGGGCGAGCGATAGCTCTACCACCCACAGATGGTATAATCACCACCGCGCCATATCATACTTGGAAGTCCCCTATAACCTCTGACTTTGTCTTCGGTTCAGAGAAGCGCCTTGGTGGCTCCGCGGTCGACTCCTTAGCCGCCTCTACTGGGTTGAATCCGCCCTGCAGATCTGGGTAAAGATACTATCTTTGTGATGCGGATTCTCTATTGAGAATTGCAGTGTGCGGAAAGTAACCAAAACTCCAATTAAAAAAATAAGGAATTCTGTTCTCCCTAGGAAAGGTATGAACGAAATTCCTTTGAAGAAATAAGGAAACAAATATTAAAAAGGTAATTCTATTTCTTAAAAAAAAACATGCAAGAATTCTTTTCAAGAAACAACTAATTAAGTAATTACCTAAAAACAGAAGAACTAAAAGTAAATGGCGTGTAACAAATCAAGAACTCTAATGATCTTCAAGACTTGTAAACTTCACTCCAATTAATACTTTTAATATTCAGCCCGGAACTCTTCAAAATAAATAACCCTTGGCCGAGCTGGAGGTGAAATTACCCTTTTACACTTTTCGGGCACTTGTTCTTCTTTTGGCTTGTTCTCATATTTCATAACATTTGGAATGCCTCTTGACTTAGCCCATCTAAGGTAACCCTCCTGTTTTTCAATTCCATGCTAATATTTAGGCTCCGTTCTTTTCCATTTCATTCTAGGAAAATCATCACTTTTTTATAATAAAAAAAAATTCATAAAAAAACAACATCATGTTTCACTAAATTCAAATAATAGAGGGAGATTTTGACTAAATAATAAGTAAAATTAAAATGGAAAAAAGTAAACGATTTTGAATTTTCATAATATGCAAAATTACAAATTTAGGTGAAAATTATTAATTTAACTATAAAAAAATTTATTTTTAAATTTAATCATGCTACTAAAAGAGAAAATTAAAAGAAAAAAATATAAAAGAATGACTCATGACATTTAGACACTTGAAGGATTCCGGATAAAAACATCAAAATTAAAACTTGCGTTCAAGTCTCATTTCGAAAAAGAATTTTCTACCAATAAAAATAAAAGTATAAAAATAAAATAAAATTTAGTATTATAAATTTATGTAGAATAATTAAACTAAGTTTCCTATTAATTTTCATTTCCTATTCGGTTAATATTTCCTATTCGTTTGTTTCCTGTTTGGTTTCGTATTTGTTTTAGGAAACATAATTGTTTTAGGAAATAGTTACAATCTGAATCAGTGTAGAATTCAGGGATAATTTAACTTATAAATATATGCCTTAGGTTACTATTGTAATCACAAATAAAAACCAAACAAAAAAAAAAATACAAAGATTAGAAAAAAGTCATTCGGCTTTGTGAACAGAAGTTCTCCTGCCCAAGTATTGGAGTTGCTGGGGTTTCATTGAGTTTTAATCAATTCAATTTGAATGAGCTGTTTCCTTGTTTTGCGTGCACAATTGAAATTAGCTTTGGTGTTTAACTTGGTTTCTGCATCAAGATAAAGTTAGTTGATTAGCAACTTTATTTTTCAGCTTTCGTTTGATCTGGGTTTGTTTCGGTTGCTGTTTTATTCTCGACAGTTACTATTTTCGTTCGATTGCTTGTGGGCTGATTTAATTTTGGGTCTTACATATGGTATCAAAGCTAGGTTATTTTTTTGGAAGTCAAGATATCTTCTTTATTTAATCCTCCTGAGTGTCATATATTTGTATTTGATGAGAAAAATAATTTTGAAATTTGGTGTCAATTGATGGAGAATGTTTTCAAGATGATTGGTATCTAGCATGTAATTGAGCCAGGTTTTGAAGAACATGAAAAGAAAGGTGAAAAATCAACAGCTGAGGGAAGTAAAGAATTGGAGAAAAATCGTTCTCACAATAATCATGCACTCTATTATTTAAGAACGAAGGTTGGATTAGACATATGCAGAAGTTTAATAGAGGTAGAGATAGTTAAGGAGTTTTAGTACAAGTTAAAAGTTACCAATCGAGGAAGCGAAAACGTTCAAAGAGTCAAACTACAGGAGTTACGAAGACAATTTGAGTTGGCAGATATGAAGCCTAATGAAAAGGTGCAAGAATACATGGCTAGGGTAAAATCCATAGCTGGTGAGATGAAGATCAACAGTGATAAAGTGACAGAAGAGATAGTGTCTAAAGTTTTTCGGACGTTGACTTCGAAATTTCACACAAAGAAGGAGATTATTGAGGCCATTAAAGATCTTTCCACTTTTTCGTATGCTGATTTGGAAGGAGAATTGGTGATATATGAGATGTCATGTGACAGACCATCTATTGATTCGGCGTCAGAAGCATTGAAGGCTTGGGTATATAAGCCTAAAGAATCCGATGGTGGTGAAACCAATCAGTAGGGCCAGAATTCTCAAGAGAAAGGACGTGGCGGTCAAAGCTTTAGAGGTAGAGGCTATGGTAGAAGTAATTTTTCTTACCAACCAAAGATTAATTCAGATGCTCAAAATAATGGGCAAAAATGTGATAGGTCTAAAATTAAATGTTATAATTGTGGAAAGATGGGTCACATAAAAAAAATTATTGGGGTCTTAAAAATAATAATATTGGACATGCTCAAATAGCTGAAAGTAGTGGTGATAATCATGAAACTGTTTTATTTATTGTTGGTGCTGGTGAAGAAGATAAAAGTTCTAAGTGGTACATTGATTCTGGTTGTAGTAATCATATGTGTGGGAGAAAGAAAATTTTTTCTGATATTGATGAGACCTACAGGAATACAGTAAGGTTGGAAATAATCATGTTATGTCTGTTGTTGGGAAAGGTAGTATTCCTATTACTTTAAAAAATGGGAAGACCAGTGCAATAGGTGATGTCTATTATGTGCCTAATCTTAGTCAGAATTTGTTGAGTCTTGGTCAGTTGCAGGAGAAGAATTATGATATTAATTTTAAGCATGGTATTTGCACAATTCGTGATGAACGGATGGAGATGATTGCAAAGGTAGACATGAATAATAATCGGTTGTTTCCAATCACTCTTAATTATTGTAATTCAGCTTACTTTAGTACCACTGGCTGTGATGAGAGTTGGTTGTGGCATATGAGATTTGACCACTTTCATTTTGGCGGTTTGAACTTTATTGTGAAGAATAATATTGTTTCTGGATTGCCATCACTTAATTTTAAATCTCGACAATGTGAGTTATGTGTTTTGGGCAAGAATCACAGGGAGCCTTGTCCAAAAGGTGAAGTTTGGAGGGCAAAGTAGCCACTGGAGCTGATCATTCTGACTTGTGTTCTGTTGATGTTCCTTCTCGGGGTGGTAACAAGTATTTTATCACTTTTATTGATGATTTTAGTAGGAAGATCTGGGTTTATTTGTTGAAGTTTAAATCTGATGCATGTGATATTTTCAAGAGTTTTAAGGTTTATGTTGAGAAGCAGAGTGGGCGTTCCATTAAAACTTTGAGAACTGATAGAGGCACTGAGTATACTGTGTGTGATGATTTCTTGAAAAATCATGGGATTAAGCATCAGATAACGGCCAGGTACACTCCTCAGCAGAATGGTGTTGCAGAGAGAAAGAACAGAACAGTGATGGATATGGTGAGGTCGATGATGACGGCCAAAAGTATGCCTAAGGATTTCTAGGCTGAAGCTGTAGCATGTGCAGTTTATTTGTCGAATAGGTGTCCAACAAGAAGTATTGGTAAGAAGATTCCATATGAGATTTGGTCAGTAAAGAAACCAAATATCTCCCATCTTAAAGTATTTGGGCGTGTTGTATGTGCCATGTTCTGAATGCAATACAGAAGAAGTTGGATGACAAGATAGAAAAATGTGTCTTTATTGATTATAGCAGTGAAACTAAAAGGTATAAACTGTTCAATCCTGATACTGGGAAGGTAATTATCAGCAGAGATGTTACTTTTGATGAACAGGGAGTTTGGGATTAGAAAAAGAAGGCACCAGAAATTGTAAAACGATCATCAACAGTGTATATTGGTGGAGATAATGCAACTGAAGAGCAGTGTCAGCCAGTTCAACAACCAGTTTGTGATTCTTCCACTTCTACAGCTTTCACCTCAAGTGGACGTCCGCGAAGAGAGTCAAAACTGCCAGCTCGTTTGAATGATTATGTAGTTGGGGATGAAGTTGATAATTTGACTGATGAGGATGTTGTGAATTTTGCTCTGTTTGCAGATTGTGATCCTGTTAATTTTGCAAATGTTATTGGAGATGATCGTTAGGTGAAGGCAATGGATGAAGAAAATAATTTCATTGAGAAGAATAATACTTGGGAGCTTACAAACCTTCCGAGTGGAAAGAAGCCCATTGGTGTAAAGTGGGTCTACAAGACAAAGTACAAGCCTAGTGGAGACGTTGATAGATACAAGGCAAGACTTGTTGTAAAAGGGTACAAGCAAAAGCCTAGAATTGATTATTTTGAAGTGTTTGCTCCTGTTGCTAGACTTGATACTGTGAGAATGATAATTTCTCTGGCTGCCCAGAATGATTGGAAGATTTTTCAGATGGATGTGAAGTCTGCTTTTCTAAATGGAGTCCTTGAAGAGGAGGTGTATGTTAATCAACCTCCTGGCTTTGTGAAAAGAGGTCAAGAAAAGAAGGTCTATCGATTGAAGAGAGCCTTGTATGGATTGAAGCAAGCTCCGAGAGTTTGGTATACTCGTATTGATACATTCTTTGTTGAAAGTGGTTTTCAAAGGTGTCTATATTAGCACACTTTATACGTGACATCTTCATCAAGTTGGGATATTGTCATTGTTTGCTTGTATGTGGATGATATGATATTCACTGAAAACAATGAAAAGATGATGTCAGACTTCAGGGAGGCAATGATCAGGCAGTTTGAGATTACTGATTTGGGGCTAATATCATATTTTCTTGGGATTAAAGTTTCTCAGACTGATCGTGGAATCTTTATTTCTCAAAGAAAATATGCTGATGATATTTTGAAGAAGTTCAAGATGGATGGTGCTAATTCGATTATGACTCCAGCTGAAGAAAAGTTGAGGTTAACGAAGAAAGGCACTAAAAATTTTGTGGATCCAACATACTTTAAGAGTATGGTTGGTAGTTTGAGATACTTGACTTCTACAAGGCCAGATATAAATTTCAGTGTTGGATTGATAAGCAGATTCATGGAGAATCCCTGTCAGTCGTATTTGCAGGCTGCAAAGAGAATATTGAGGTATATTAAGGGTATTCAAGGAGATGGTATTCTGTATCCAATAAGTGAACCAGTAAAGCTTCTGGGGTATACTGACAGTGATTGAGCAGGTGATACAGTTGAAAGGAAAAGCACTTCTGGGTATGCTTTCTTCATTGGTTATGGTGTGTTTTCTTAGAGTTCAAAGAAACAACCAGTGATAGCATTGTCTACTGCTGAGGCTGAGTATATTCCAGCTTCTAATTGTGCTACTCAAACGATTTGGTTGAGAAGGATGCTAGGTTTCCTTCAGCATAAAGAGGATGGTCCGACTACGGTGTTGTGTGATAGCAAGTCGGCAATTGAGCTGACGAAGCATCCAGTCTTTCATGGTCACAGTAAACATATTGATATCAAGTATCACTTTATTGGTGATTTGGTTAATGAGAAGGAGATCGTTGTTGAATACTACAAGACTGAAGATCAAGTGGCGGACATTTTCACCAAAGCATTGAAGTTCGAGATCTTTGCAAAGTTGAAGAAAATGCTCGTTATGACTAACGGCGCGAACTTAGTTTAAGGGAGGCTATGTAGAATAATTAAACTAAGTTTCCTATTAATTTCTATTTCCTATTCGGTTAATGTTTCTTATTCGTTTGTTTCCTTTTTGGTTTCGTGTTTATTTTAGGAAACATAATTGTTTTAGAAAATAGTTACAATCTGAATTAGTATAGGATTCAGGGATAGTTTACCCTATAAATATATGCCTTACGTTGTCATTGTAATCACAAAAAAAAAAACAAAGAAAAATACAAAGATTAGAAAAAAGTCATTCGGCTTTGTGAACAGAAGTTCTGCCGCCCAAGTATTGGAGTTGCTGCGGTTTCATTGAGTTTTAATCAATTCAATTTGAATGAGCTGTTTCCTTGTTTTGCGTGCATAATTGAAATTAGCTTTGGTGTTTAAATTGGTTTCTGCATCAAGATAAAGTTAGTTGATTAGCAACTTTATTTTTCAGCTTTCGTTTGATCTGGGTTTGTTTCGGTTGCTGTTTATTCCCGACAGTTGCTATTTTCGTTCGATTGCTTGTGGGCTGATTTAATTTTGGGTCCTACAATTTATAATTATGATGGCACTAAAACTAAAACCAAATCGTTGCATCATTTTAAAAGTTATTAAGGAATACAAAATCATGTCGTATTTCAGTTGAGAATAGATTCAAAACTTTGAAATCTTTATTAAATGTTGTCTCTAAATATAAGATAAGAAGAATTATACATTTACTAGGTGGAATTTTAATATAAGTAGAATTATAATTAATAAAAAAATAAGAAAAAGAAGAATTTTTATGTATGTATAAGTTGTTTTCTTATTTTATTAATTTAGGCTCGCAAGAGTTTAAGAAGATAGGAACATAAAATTTGGATAAGTAAATGAAATTTAATATATTATGCCACATATGACAATGGGAGCATATGTCTTAAGTTGTGTTTTCTTTTCTATACGTTAAGATAAACATTAAGACAATGGGAGTGTATTTTTTTATTTGCTGAAACAGCCAGGGACTGGCGGACCTTTAGGTCCTTATTGACAAAATCACAAAAAATTTTCATAGTGATTAGCGTGAGAATTATAAAGAGAAAAAAGTTTGACATAGAAAGGTTTTTTAAAAATGTCAATTTTACCGTCTTCTTAGTCTATATAGTTATTACTCAAATAAAACATTTCAAAGAATAAAGTAAGTATTTTTTCTTTACCCTCACATTCCCAAGGTTTGAACCTATAATTTGAGGATTATAAGCTCCTCTCATTACCACTACCCAAACCCTCCCCCAAGCAAATACTTTACAACAGGATGCTTATGGAAAAGGCAGTCCTACTAGTTTTGCGTATTAATACTACGAATTCTAATATATGAGAGATTATTCGCTGGATTCGCTGTATTATGTAGGATGATGCAGACAGATGCATTAAAAGGAGAGAGTATTATTTTGAAAAAAAAAATGAATGTACATATAAGGAACCAATAAATAAATAAAAATTTAAATTATTGATTTATAATAAATTTATTTTATTTTTAAAAATGAAACGGATGCATATTCAATATGATAGGCTGGACGGTGGATTCAATCTTAAATGAGTCTGTTTTCAACCCAAAAAAAAAAAAAAATTCTTAAATTAGTCGAAACAACTCATGTGCACGTACATTAGTCTCCTACGATTAACTAAACTCGGACGCCAACATTACAAATCCCATGAATTCCAGGATAAGGTTTGGCCCACAAGGAAAGTGCATCAATATATTAAGGACTTTCCATACTACGAAGTGTGCATATTCTGTTATAATTCTACAGTTAAAAGGTACGCAAACTATAGCGTTTTGCACTAAATAAGATGGTGTAGTAAAAAACAATATAGGAATAATTGTTTTTTTTAAGAGAGTAATGAATATATAGGACGGGCAGTAATAAAATAAATTTTAGTTGTTAATTTACTATTTGCTAGCTGTATTAATTTTAAGGATATATCGAATGCACTTAATGATTTTCCCAAATGATTACCCTCTCAAAGACTATAAACTTGTACAAATTTAAGGTTCGTAACATAACTGGAAAGTGATTCCCACATCCGGGATTTAATTAGTCAGTTGAGACGAGACTCATCAAATGCACAAAATTAAACACCGATTTTTTAATGATATGTCAGATATTATTTTATCGCTCAAACGCTAACTTGTGAAGATAGAAGAAACTAGGGGTGGACAAAAGTATTATCCGATCCGAATCCGTTTCAATCCGATCCGAAACTGGATCGGTTTCGGATCTTAATCCGATGGCTGCGGTTTCAGATCCTAATCAGATCGAGTTTTGATCCGAAACCGCGATTTTGATCCAAAACCGGTGTTTGCGATTTGATCCAAACATGCTTTTTTTTTTATTTATCCGAAACTGGGGTTTTGATTCCAAACCCGCGATTTTTGATCCAAAACCCATTGTTTTCTTTGTTTTTTTTTTTCCTTCTAGTTTCGGATTATTTCGGACTATCCAAAACTAAAGCCTCGGTTTCGGATTAAAAAAAAAAATCAGATCGATTTCAGATTATCCGAAACCGTCCTTTATCCAAAAAAATATCTGATCTGAAATTTCGGATAAGATCCGCGATTCGACCCAAACCCCGAATAGTTTTGTTCACCCCGTGAAGAAACTACATATGTCACTTAGGGGGCATTGGTTGGGTGTAATAGAAGACTATAATGGAAGTCATTTAGGAATAAATACGATTGATGATGTTTGGTTGGGTGTAATGGGAATCAAAATTCCTCAATCACTCACTTAATTCCAATATATACACCCCCCCCCCCCCCCCCCCCCCCATGTATTCACCCAACCCCATTGAGGAGTTAGTGAGCTCTATTTTTTCCTACCAAAAATGCCCTTACTTATACTAACTTTATTACTTTACTTTCTCTCTCTGAATTTTTTTTCTAACTTTATTACTTCATTTTCTCTCTCTAAATGTTTTTCTCTCTCTAACTTTATTACCTCACTTTCTCTCTTTAAATTTTTTTCTCTCTAACTTTATTACTTCACTTTCTCTCTCTAAATATTTCTCTCTTTAACTTTATTACTTCATTTTCTCTCTAAATGTTTTTCTCTCTAACTTTATTATTCTACTTTCTCTCTCTAAATTTTTCTCTCTCTTTAACTTTATTATTTTATTTTCTCTCTCTAAATATTTTTCTCTCTAACTTTATTACTTTACTTTCTCTCACTAAATTTTTCTCTCCCTCTCTCTAACTTTATTAGTTCACTTTCTCTCTCTAAATGTTTTTCTCTCTCTAACTTTATTACTTCACTTTCTCTCTAACTTTATTACTTCACTTTCTCTCTCTAATTTTATTACTTCACTTTCTCTCTCTAAATTTTTCTCTCTAACTTTATTACTTCACTTTCTCTCTTTCTAAATGTTTTTCTCTCTCTAACTTTATTATTTCACTTTCTCTCTCAAAATTTTTGTCTCACTGTCTCTCTCTATATATCTCCTTTTACTTTCTCTATCTACAAATCTATTTTTTATTTTTTCTCTCTAATTTTATCCTTTAATTTTCTCTCTCTACATTATCTCTTTCTCTCTCTACATCTTTATTTTACTTTCTCTCTCTAATTTTATCCTTTAATTTTTTCTCTCTACATTTTCTCTTTCTCTCTCTACATCAATTATTTTACTTTCTCTCTCTACCTTTTTCCTTTAATTTTTTCTGTCTAACTTTATTACTTCACTTTGGTTTTTTTCTTAATATAGGTGAAAGGGTGAAATGAAAATTTTAACTGATTGTCATTGCTAATGATGAGCTAAACCAAGAATTATTAATCACAATGATACCCATTACACAATTTCAACTAAGCACAATTAACTTCTCAATCATTTCCATTGCTATTGACCCCTCAATTATTCCCGAATTTATGCCAAGCGCCCCCTTAGTATTTTGCAGTCAACCATTGTGTTTGTCGGTGCTAATAATTAATTCAAGCAAGCTACCCGAATAATTTGCAGAACCAAATCTTTTGACTAATTTCGATGTCCGGAGAAATATAGAAAAAGTGGCCACATTTAATAAGTAAATGCATGGTTGCTCCCCACGACCTCTCTGACTTAGCATTGATCAAAATGGTTGATTCGATGTCACAATATTATCGGCCAAGACTTTTCAAATGCCAAAAGGACATCGAAGATGTACTTCGTTTCGAGAATGTTGTTCGGATTTTTATTTAATTTTGAAGATGAATTTTAAAATATATGAAAAATGTAAAATAGTGTGTGTAAAAAAAATCTTAAAAGAAAAGTAGAAAAAGTATTTGAAATAATAAATTTTCAAATGTTGTATTAAAAACTAATAAAGAAAACAAACCAAAGGTCAGACAAAAGAATTAGAATGTGACTTGATTTCTACATTGAGTTTGGGTGTACGTCTGTACATATATAAAAATAAAAATTACATGCGGATTGGAGAGAAGGATAGAAATCTCTTTATAATAGTTTACGCTTTTCTGCTGTGGATGAGTCTATCTGGTAAACTAGATATACCATACATTAAAGGTCAACTTAATACTTGATAATTCAACAATTAAACTCATAATTGTAACTGGTGTTCATAAAAATACCTAGAAGTCATTGGGCTTGGTCCAATAATATTACGATGAACAAGTTTAAAATAAATATTTGCAGTTAAATTAATATGAATATAATAAAATGATAGTTTCGAAAATTAAATATGAATTATTTTTAAAAATGTTACGTGGAGCATTAAGTGATAAATAATAAGCTAACTTTTACTGCTTAAATTTTTCTAATGAAAATAAGCAATGCTTAATCAATTAAGAGATTTGGATTTTCGTTATCAAAGAGGGAAAAAATAATTATTGCTTAATCAAATATTTTTAAACATTAAACACTTTTATCAAACAGGCCCTTACTATAAAAATTCATCGTATATTTCATCACTCATCCAGTTATACAAAGAATAATAAATTTGAGAATTATCAGAGGGCTTAATGTGGAAATTACTTAGGGTTTGTTTGATAACCCAACTTAATGCTTAAATTATTTTATTAAGAGATAGTGACTTTTAGGGTGTTTGATAACATAAATTCTAACCTATTAATCGTTTAATTACTGCTTATTTCCTTTACAAAAAATTAAGCTGAAAAAGTCAGGTTATTGCTTATCACTTAATGCTCCACGTAATAATTCTTCAAATAATTCATATTTGATTTCCAAAACTATCCCTTTTATTTTATTTATATTGATTTAACTATAATTATTATTTTAATTTTTTCTCCATCAGCATACCACGTATTTTAAACTTTTTTATTATAATATTGTCAAATAAAATTTAATTTATTTTTATTATTATATTTTAGTATTAAAAATTTATTTAATAAATTATATCATTTACATGTTTTTGTAAATCTCATTCATACAATATGTTTTAGATTATATTACTGATATACTTTATTAGTCTTATATGAATTTTATTGTAAAAATTTTAATTTCTTTTAGACTACAATAATGAATTCATTTTTCATTTTTAGGGGTTTTAATAAATTGTAATAATTATTTTTTGTATTTTAATCATTCAATTTAACGTGTTTTATCTTATTTTGTTTCTTTATATTTTTCATTAATCATAATTGATAATTTATTATAAAATTTGATATTTCGCATATATACATATAAAAAAATCCAACATAAGGGTAAAATTGTATATTTTCAAGATTTCAGCGATAAGATCCGCATATTTATCAAACAAGATCGAGTGATTAAGCATTATGATTTAGAGGTTCGGAAAATATATTTCAGCATTAAGATGTTAAGTGCTTAATCAATTCAGTATTATGGTTTCTGCATTAAGCATTCAGATATAAACATTAATTTTTATCAAACGGGCGCTTAGACAAAGATCATTAGACCATTAAAATTAAAACTACTTATAAGTCAACTTGAGAATTAATTATCTGAATTTGTTTTACTGTGTCAATTATGTCCCTTGAATTAAAAAAAAACCACACAAAACAATAATATATATGATTGGACTAAAAGATTATGTAATTAACTACTAATTTTTTTTATATATACATACTTTTTTACCCCGAAGCACCCACCTATATATATATATATATATATATATATATAATTAACTGTTTTCTTCAAGTTTATACCTGGTCTCTTCTATGCACCACGTTTCTACATATCTAATACTTGGAAGATAGTATTATATATGGATGCTCTCTTCAAATAATTATTCTCTTCAAATGTAGAAATTATTTGAAGAGAATATTCATAATACTCTTAATTTTCAAATAACTATTACACTTGAAAAGATAATCCATAACACTCTTTTCAAATAACTATTACACTTTAAGAAAGTAAAAAAATTTCTCGTTTCAAGTGTAGTATTTACTTGAATACTCTCTTTAAGTATATACTACTCTCTTCATTTAAACAAAACAAACACACACATCCAAATGCATACTTTAATAAAAGGGTAAATTACATTTACCTCCTTCGAAGTTTGTAAAAACTACTGAAACCCCCATGTGGTTTCATGAAACTACCAACACCTTCTTGGACGTTCAAATTCTAGCAAAAACTTGTATTCAACCTGCCAAATGGTTCAGAACGCATCACTTTTCCTTTAAGAAATATTGCATTATCCAATACTTTAAGGGCTAAAGTATCATTTGTCGAAATGTCATATAATCTGATAGGAGACTGCTTTACCTAATTACAAAAAAAATCTTGAGGTTTGAATTCAATATTTTTGTCTCACAAAGAGGCAAATGTAATATTACGAACCTAGAAAGAGATAATTATTAAATTTTTTACTCGGTCTAGGAGGTGTTGGTAGTTTCATGAAATCACATGGGGATTTTGATAGTTTTCACAAATCTCGAGAAGGGTAAATGTAATTTACCCTTAATAAAATGCATGAATTTGATTATGCACGCGCAGGGGGTGGTCGCATGCATAATCCAATTCATGCAAGACCACCTCATATCACTATTTGAAGGTTTAGAGGTTTGTTTGGTTTCTCAGTAGAACTTCAACTTGGAGTTTTTTTGTAGAGGCCTGAACAGTGCACTTCCACATTTGGAAGTGCCATGTTCAGGCCTCTACCCATTTTAAAATTTTTTTATTATTATTTTCATTATTTACATGTTAGTCCTTAATTTAGTTTTTAATTTTATTTGAATTGATTGATTAAAACACAAATTTTGCTAGTAGTATAATTTTAAGAGTTTAATCCATTTAATTATTATTTCACAAGTAACAAAAAGATAATTAATTATTAATTAACTCCAATTAATTAAAAAATTATTTATCAAATAATATAACTATGAAAAATGACATATCAAAATATACAAAATTATAAATACACTAGTTAAAACAAGCCTTTTTATAAGATCACTTAAACATTACTTAATATTAAAAAGTATATAATATTAAAATAAATTGCATAATTAAAAAAAGAAAAGAAAAGGCATTACATGAAAGTAAAGAAGATTAAAATGCAAAAGTACACAACTATTTAGGGCCATTGTGTAAATAACCTAAATAGTTCAAAGTTAATAAAATTGAAATTAAAATGATGTGTATGAAGGAATAAAAATTGAATATTCTTTAAGATGAATATATATAGAGTTGTCTGCTGAAAAGAGTTTACTGTATAAAATTGTAAAATAGAGATATAGGTGTCTGTAAAACTCCAAACTGCTGGAGATACTCTTAAAGTAGCCATAATTGATTTAGTTTCGTGGAAAACAGGGGTTAATAAAGGTTCTAAGCCTCTTGCCTGATATTGGAGGAAGACAGTTGTGATGGAGTTTTGCATCAATGGATGAAATTAAGAAGATATCAATGCAGTTTTGCGATCTTTGTTAGTTTCGTTCCTTAATGCTATGTATATATTTTATGTAAAAACTTGTATGAAACGGGTATATAGATATGGCGTCATATCATCTACGTGTGTCATTTTTTTTTTTTTTTTTTTTGAGAGGGGAGTGAGTGTTGCAAACTCGTGTATCACTTTAAATGTTGGCGAAGTAGCAGATAAAATTAACTAATACTCATACTTAATAAGCATAACTCGGATATCGCTTTGTTTTGGACGGAGTAGCAACTAGAGCTAACTCATTATTAAGAGTTGCACTTGACCTCTGCTAGAGTATCACTATTACTCTTGTGAGGCAGTACATTTTCTTTTTATATATTTCTTTTTTCTTTTAGTGCTACTCCTAAAAAATAGCTATCCTACTTTTTTAAGGGTGACACTTGACACCTTTAAGAGTATCACAACTACTTTTTTGAAATAGCACTTTTAAATTTATTATTTATTTTTTCTTTTTAGTGCTACTTCTAAAGAGTAGTAATGGTACTCTTTTAAGAGTGTCACTTGACCTCTTATAGAATACTATTGTTACTCTTCTAAAGTAGTACATTTATTTATTTATTTTAATTTTCTTTTAAATATGTTTTAATTTTTTAATTTTTAACTCTTGATTTTTTTTTCTTTGTTTTGTTCATCCTTAAAGTGATACTTGAAAATATTATTTAGTTATTTTGTTCATCCTTAAAATGATACTTTGACAAAGTATTACTGTATCAGTTTCGTTTTATTCAAGTATAGTAAAAAAAAAAAAGTGCATACTATTCACATGAACAATGCCGCATACATAAACCCACAGACACCTACTCTATTTAAAATAGAATGAATATTTAGTTATCTTTTTTTCTTTCTTTAAGATGACAAACCGAATGGATTGATGAGTAGTCAAATTAATCAATACCTATAGTACGTAATTTACATTTTAAACTTACTTATTCTTGATTTATATAAAACGAAATACAAAAAAAGATAGATTATATATATATATATTAATTTTTAAGCCGGCTGCAGTGAGCCGGGGGTGTTAATCCCGATTCATTTCATCAAAAAATGGCATCGCGACGCAATACACATTAGATTCGACAGTAAGGAAATTCCCTAGCGTCTAACACCACTAGCCCCCTAACCATAAAAGATATATATATTATATTGACTTGTTCTATATTTTGTCAAATTACCAATCAATCCTTAAGGTTTCTAATAATTAGTAATATCTCTTGAATAGTTTAAACTTCTTTTAATTAGTTAACAAAAATCTTTCAATGTTTGTGTTTATTTTTCCAACTATATAATAGGCTAGGATCGTTATGTAGTTTAACCAAATCATGAGGAGATGTATTAGTAATTACCAGATCCTGGAGGATCAATAGATAATTTAACTAAATTTTGAGAAAAGTAAACGTAATTTATCTCTCACCAAAAAAAGGGGGTGTGGGGGAGCCATGCATAAATGGAGTACAAATAATAAATTCGACTATATTCAAACATAAAACAGTTCTTCAATACACAAATAACAAAGTAAGATCCCCAAATCAAACAACAACAAATCACACAAACTAAGTGATCATTCTATATATATGATCTTATTCATCAACTTGCACAAAAAACTAGCCAAGGATACTCTGATCATTTAGCCAATTTTATAACTCATAAACTTAATTATTTAAGTACGCATAGTGCATGGCTTGCATGGCAACCACGTATGTATATATATTGGGAATCAATTGTGAGGCTTTGATTTTCCAACGAAGTCTGAATCCACAGCCTGACCAGCAAATGAGCAGCATCTGCATTTCCCATAATAACCGCGCCCGCAGCAACCATACCTACAACCACCTCCACCACGGCCCCAACCCCCGCCACGGCCCCAACCCCCACCACGTCCATACCCGCCTCCACCTCCATACCCGCCACCGCCTCCGTAGCCACCTCCACCTCCACGTCCGTACCCACCACCACCGCCATAGCCGCCACCTCCGTGCTTGGATTCTTCTACGCCATTTTTCTCGACCGCATTAGCTGAAAATAGTATTAGCACGTGTAGTTGGCAGTTTTAGTCGAGTAATTAATAATTAATCCTTCCAATGAAATTTAAGTTGTACTGCTCTCTCTGTCCTAATTTAAGAATTTTATTTCAATTTTGCAGAAAAATCCAATTTAAAATTATAACTTGTGACTCGTAAATAGTTAAACCGTTGGACATTTATGATGGAACCAATGGAGTATAAATAATAGATAATTAGGAAGAGATCTTACTTTCTGGCAAATCCCTTGCTGAGACCTCAGAGGCAATCATGAAGACAAATGCCATGAGGCACAGGAAAGTTACTGCCTTGTAACCCATGATAGCTATTTTAATTTTGCAGAACAAAATACTTAACTAATCAATTAAAAGCAATGAGAGAAAGGATGAGAATTATGGTGCAATCTCTTGGTTATTTATAGCAAAAGATTTGGGAGATAGAGATGACTTGGTCGATCTCTTGGATAAGTGTTGAAGAAAATGAGTGTAGTAATTAATAACATTTGATTAATTGCCACTAGAAAGTTTTTATCTATATATCCTGCCGTGATACAAATGAGAAAGGGTGAAAATGGAATGATCATGATCACGTGTCTAAGTTATTCTTCCTTATCTTGTTTGGATATTAGAATGACATCGTTTTACATCAAAAATATAGTGAAATGACGTGTTTCTAAAGTTAAACTATATCGTTTCATTAATTCGGACATGATAAAACATAATAATTTAGGCATGTGATTTTACTCAAATATTGGAGTGAAAATTGAGGGTTAGACAATCTAATCCATGTCCTGAGATCTGAGAGTTCAACAAAATTAGCTCAGTTTTCTAATATCCTATTCCCTCCACTGGCCTAATGAAAGAGTCTTATTTAAAAAATATATAATCTTTTATGGGTGTGAATATACAACACCTAAAATAATTCATTAGACACTGTCTTTTTCACTTATGTTTTTTTTACTCTTTAAGTATAGTTTAGTTATCGATCACACATCATATATTAGTCTATCTCATGTCAAGTGGAAAAGATAAAAATCAAAATAAGAATTCCATTGAAAAAAAAGTTAGGCTCTGTTTGGACAAGTATTTCAAAAACATTTTTAGTGTTTTAAGAGTATAAAAAATTTTAAAATGGTGTTTGGACAAGAAATTGCAAAATGTTTTTAAAAAATAAGGGCAAAGTACAATTTACCCCCTCGTGATTTGATAAATAAACAACTTATCCTTTCGTGGTTTGAAAGTGGACAACTTACCTTCACGTAGTTTGAAAATGGGCAATTTACCCACATATGATTTGAAAATAGACAACTTACCCTCCATTGGTTTGAAAAGGGACAACTTACCCCCTTCTATTTTAATCCATTTTCAAACTATGTGATACAGGGTAAGTTGTCTATTTTCAAACTATAGGTGGGTAAGTTGTCCATTTTAAAACCACGTGGGGGTAAGTTGTATATTTTCAAACCACGTTGGGGTAAGTTGTCCACTATCAAAACACGAGGAGGTAAGTTGTCTATTTATCAAACCACGAGTGAGTTAGTTGCACTTTAACCAAAAATAATTTTAAATAAAATGTATTTAAATTACACTTTTTGAAAAAGACTTTGAACATGCACTACCCCAAAATTGGAGAGGGGAGGTGGGTTATTGGAGGCTTAGGAGGCTGGTGCCTGGTGTGTGCACCCACCTCCCATATGAGGGGTTACTGGATGCGGGTGCTAGTTGCACGCGCCTCCATAACCCTTCCAATAAATCGTTATTGGAGGCGGGTGCCCGTTACACCCGTTTCCAATATTCCCCCAGTACAAAATTTAATTTTCCTTTCTTCAATTTATGCTTCAGAAGGAATCGAACTCGTGCCTGCAGAATCACTTGACTCTTGTACATTAAATTTACCACTAGGCATATACTCATGTATATATAAAGTTAAAATCGAAAGTATATATATTTATATAATTTCTTCTAAAACTTGTGATTTTTATTACCTAGTAATTTATCGCCTTTTTTCTAAGTTATTTTCAACTTTTAAAATTATTCTAGAGAATTATATTCAAATTTATTTTTTACTTTCAACAGTCCAAAACAAAGAGAATTTTTGAATTACTATTGATTAAAATTTGTAAAAATGCACCCGCCTCCAATAAACACGATATTAGATGTGGGTGCAAAGCTTTGGATGCACCCGCCTCCAAAGGCTTTGCCGTTTCCTTTGGAGAAACACCTGCCTCAAAAGGGGCTCCTCCTTTGTTCAATTATGTACTAGTGATAGTTGTAACAAAATTTAAAAAATTTAAAAATCATTTTTAGTTAATTTGGCTGGTCGGACTGTCCTGCCCCCAATCTGCCCCCAACCTCGGACCCACCTCGACCCCGACCACTCCCATTTTGACCTCGACCTCAGCTCTGTCCCCGACCCGACATCAGCCCCACCATAACCAGGCCCCTACCTCGGCCCCACCCCATTCCGACCTCAATCTCGATCTCGCCCCGATCAGACCTCGACCCCTGCCCCGGCCATGTTCTGACCTCGGCACCATCCCGACCTCACTCCCGCCCCTCTTCAGTTCCGACCTCGCCCCCAGCCCCGCCCCCTACCCTGACTCCGAACCCGTCCTCGGACCTGAACCCGACCCCAACCCCGGACCTGAACCAGACCTTGAACCCGACCCCAGAGCCAGATTCGACCCCGACCCCGACCCCGACCCCGACCCTGACCTTAGACCCGACCCCAACCCCGGACCCGATCCCAACCCCGACCCCAGACCCAGACCCGACCCCGACCTCGATCCTGGACCTGACCCCAACCTGCCCCTGACTCCGGACCTGCCCCAGGACCTGAACTAAACCCCAACCCTGGATTTGAAATCGACCCCGACCTCGACCCCGAACCCCACCCAGACCTTGACCCCGGACCCTACCCCAACCCTGACTTCGGACCTGACTCTGACCCCGAACCCCGACCTCGACCTTGACCCCGAACCCGGGCCCCGCCCCAGCCCAGGACCCAACCACGCTCCGATCCCTACCCATGCCCCGGACCTGAACCTGACCTAGACCCCAAACCCTGACCCCGGACCATAACTCGACCCCTGACTTGACCCCGACCCTGGACCCAACCCCGACCCCGCCCCCGCCCCCGCCCAGGACCCGACCACGCCCCGACCCCGGCCCTAGATCAGACCACGCCCCGCCCCAACCCCCACCCCGGCCCCTGCCCAACCAAAAGAAAAAGAAAATGGTTTATATACAGCAAACATAATTTTTATATAATTTTCCGCATCAAACATAATTTAAAAATATTTTTTTCAAATATTTTTCCAAACATCTTTTAAACTATTTTTAACTCAAAAAACATTTTTATAAAATACTTGCCCAAACACATATTTCATTTAAAAGATAACTTCAAAAATATAGTTTATAAAATATTTTTGAAAAACACCTTTATAAAAATATTTTTGAAGTACTTGTCCAAACGGACCCTTAATGTTTTGTAAAAACAAAATTCTTTTAATGGGACGGAAGAAGTATATTGCACTAAGATTTGATCATGGCGCAGTGATTGAAACATTGAGCAAATCAATATTACCTAAATACCCTTTTCTTGGTTTTTCTGGGGAAAAGAAAATTAAATTTCTGTATTAATTCATGAATACGTGTCTTAAAAGTTCAAAATATAAAAGTTATTTAGTTATTACATATAAAAGACAAATAAAATTTAATTACTCAAAAGTATAAAAGGATATATATGTGTGTATTTCCTGCTTTATTTATATATTTAATTGTAAAAAAGGTTATTTATAAGTTGAACCCTCATATATTTATTTCTAGTTCGGCCATTGTCTTCAAACCACCAGAACTATAACTATGTGATAGGGAGTGAGGCCAACCCTACTCTTTTATTAACAGGCCTAACAATTGTAACATTATGAAGCACGAATTCCTAAATGTATGCAAATGTTGAGATGCTTGCTGACTGTTGGTAATGGAGGAACCATAAAGAGAATTCTTTTGAATAATTAATACATCCTTTTTATGTTCTATTAAAATAATTTACTTTCAAATTATTTTTGATTCAATAATTAAAAAAATTTACTTTCCACTTTTTTACTTTTAAATTTAAGAAATAATTACTTTTCTGAAATATATATCTAGTGGCGGAGCTACATGGTGGAATTGCCCCCACTTCAATTTTTTCAAAATACCCCAATTGTTGTATAAAAATTACAAAAAATACGTTGATTTTTTCCACACCAAAAATTTAGAAAAATAGGAGCAAACTGTAAAAATAAAATAATTTAGTATTTGATTAATTAAATTGTGTTTGTTGTTAGAATGTATATAAGTATTTTTAGTGAATTTTAAGTTTGTTAAAGCAAAATATGAGTTTAAAACAACAATATTCAAACATAGTTATTTTTGTATTTTTCCCACAGAAAATGTTAATGTCGTATAAATTTTTTTTCTAAAAGTTTTGTCCCACCTAACCTTAGAGGTATAGCTCCGCCACTATATATATCAGTAATAAAGCCGTGCTTAGAGGGGGTCGGAGCCCATCTCACCCCTTAGTTTCGCCCCTGACTTTTTGGCACTCTTACAGAGTAGTCATAATTGAGTAGTTTTAAGGAAAACATGATGGAGCGTTACATCAATGGATGATATCACAAAGTAATTATTGATCAATGCTGTGACTACGTATAAGTCAAATTATTACAGTTCAAAGTATATATTATTATAACTAATATACAGCTATCTATTTCAATGTAAACGTCAAATTAATAATTAAAAATTAATTTCCTATTATTTTAATTGTTGAGTACATGTTTGTTTACTCTTACGTAGAGGAAAGTAAAATAATATAAAATAAAATTGTCAACCCTCGTCTTTATCAATTAATTAACGCTGTAAGCTATTAAGTAAATAATAACTTGCTCATCAAACATTTTGACAAATTTTCTTGTCGGAATAGAAAAAGTGGCCAAATGTTCACTCCCCTGAGTTATTAAAGTGGCCTTAATTGTTTTTTTTTTTTTTTAATTTTCCTTTTCTTTTCTTATATCTTTGGTTAATGTTTTAATTTTTTTTATTATATTTGAGAAGGTTGAAATGTTAATGGTTAATATAATCAATGGTTAGAGTAACAATCACGGAAATTGAAGTTTTCAAGTGCCAAAAAGTCATACACTATCTCCGTTTCATTATAAAAGTCTATTTTGAGAAACATTGTCTGTTTCAATAGAGAAGTTTACTTTCAAATTTTTTACTCCTCCTAACCCTTATTAATATAATCATGTGTGGTTCACAATTAGCTCATAGTTAATAAGTAAGGATATAAATGAAATAAAAGATGTCAAATTAACAATTTTACGTGTTGTACCTTGACATTCATAATATCTTATACATTGATTAAAGTGGACACTTCTAATGAAATGGATTTATAGAGTATATATTTATATAATTGCATTTGTACATTGATTGTACTTCACAGTACGTACGTGCATGCAAAGTTAGGATTAGAAAGACAAAGACAGAAATATTTTTATTGGTGGATGACTCACCAAATGGGAGATGATTCTATCAATGAGTTAACTTGTAATTAGGGCTAATACTATACTTAGTGATAATACCTATAATTATTGGAAAAGTGAAATATATATATATAAATATATATATTAATTTAAGGAAAAAAATGCAGTGACTGATGTAGCATAACATAGCATACCATGACCATTTGAAAATTTTAATTTTAAATATTCAATGATATTTCACTATGTTGTTAACGCATCAATAATTATGAAAATTCACTGGAAAATTTTAATGTTGTGTATATATCATCACTCATCCAGTGATGCAAACAATAATAAAATTGAGAATTATCAGAGTGGTTAATGTGGCAATTACTTAGACAAACGTCATTGGTACGAAATGTACGATCAAAACAAATAGGTGGCTACTAAAATCTTTACCCTTTAATTACAATTTATTTGATATTTTTGTGGACAGTTTATATTCTAGCTTAATAAGTTTAAGAAAAACACAAAAATAATTTTTTTTATTTATTTAAAAAGTAACACTCTCAAACTACAAATTAAGGTATCACTATAAAATTTGAATCAGTTAAAAATTAATAATAATAGGTAAAAACTTAAAAAGTTAAAAAATCAAAAGTCAAACAAAAACTACTGCTACTGTTCAAGTTTATTCGTGGTACTCTTGTAAAAAAATAACACTCAAATTAGAAGAGTACGCCACTGTTAAACTTGATAAATAGTAGTAAAAAAATAACTAAGTAAATTTTTTTACTTGAAAAATAAACACAATTATCTATGGCTCTGGTGTTTTGTATGCACCACGTTTCATATATAAACCCAGTACATATGAGTTTTTGTGTCAATGTATTTAATATGTAAATATGAGTCATTTACAGGAAGTATATATATGTATATATATATATGCATGACATGAGTAATTGGCTTGTTCTTCGAAACACATCCATTTATATATGTTTCACTTTGCTTATAGATGATTTTCTTCATATATATATATATATATATTAATTTTCAGTATTATCACTCTCTAAATTATTTTTTACTTTTTGTTAATGCGTTGAAAAATAATCAAATACTCTGTACACACGACTAAATCGATATGTACCAAGTTCCAACGGCTCATGCCACAATTATGAAGTAGGGGTGTTTTTGTCTTCACATCTATTTTACGTGCAAAATACATGTATTTTACCATTGTAATATAGGGTTATTGCAAAAATAGTGATATAAAAAAGAAATGATGTAGTTAGTTAATATATTTGGCCCAATACGTTTTGGTTCCTCAACTTGAAATTGTTCCGTTCTTAAATTTGAAATTTTCATTTTTGAGTAGTCTACCATCCAAATTTCGATCAAATTCAGTCTAACGCCGACAAATTTGGAATTTTCGATTTGTCATTATTTTTTTCGTTTTACGACTTCGTCACCTCTTGCGTTATTCTCTTATATTTTATATTTTAGGGTTATGTCCATCACGTGTCTATTGACGTTAGGTTAGTTTTGATTGAAATTTGAGCTGCGAACTACATATGGGCCAGGGTTGAGTACGAATATGAACGTTTAATAATAAACAAACATGAACACAATATTGAAATAAATTATTAAATGAAAAATAAATGGACAAAGAAATGAAAACTCGTTAGGTTAATGAACAAACTCAATTAAAACAACAATTATATATAATAAATATATATCACATGTAATTATTATTAATAAAAATAATTGAATCTTTATTTTACATTCGTATCTACATAGATTTCAATATATATATGGATTTGAATTAGATTTAGACATTTACGTAAATTAAAACAATTCATTAAATTAATTAAACATTATCATTTGATGTTAACTGACGATAAGATAGAATATACATGAATGTTCTCGAATAGATTGAGGCTCGGTTTCATTAACTATAAATGAAAACCAACAAGATTTTAGACTCAATTAATTAATGAACAGAGCTCAATTTAACTCGGCTCAACTCGATATCACCCCTTTATGGCATGGGAATGAAAAACTCAAGTTTAGACAATAATGAAAAACAATTTCAAGTTTGAAAACAAGAGTAAGATTTAAAGATCATCAGAGTTATTATCTATAATTAATTTAAACCCTTGGAGAGAGCAAGTTGGTTTGCAGCTTAATTTAGCGAATGAGGATCGAGAGAAACAAAAATAAAAATGATAAATTAAAGTATTATAACTCTCAAACACTTAAAGAACGAGATAGTGTCTTAACGACTATGACGCAATGCGGGCCATCCAGAGGTCGAAACTTTGCTTCCTATTTCAGTTCTGCCTATTTTGAATGAAAGCTTACTGAATTCTGCAGGTGATGTATTAAAATAAGAAAAAAAAAATTTAAATCTCAAACAATTCATATTTAGTTTGGAGCTTTCTCTTTCCATGTCAAATATATTACTTAATCTTCACTTGTAATACCAGAAGAAGAAAGTGGAAGAATTGCATATAACTTAGTTCAGGTCCCTAGCTTCCCATTTTAATTTGTCTTAATCTATTTTATAATGTAGTTATTACTTTCTTTTTTTTCTAATGAAAAGGTTATGTTTGAAAAATATTTGTCACAATAGAAGAATTATAATTTCTATTTTTTAACTTTTTAAATAAGATACTCTCATTTGAAAGAATAGTGACAAATTAATTATTTTAAATGTTATACTCTCTAATTCATTAATTGTACACTTCATAGACGCCGCTCGAAGGCTGCTTTGTTGCGGTAGTCGCTTACGTGGAGGCAGAAAGAACCCAAGTCAAAAAAAAAAGAAGTGATGTGGCGGAGTTAAGTCAGCAAAAACTGTGATGTGGCGGAGATTTAACCGAGAAATATTAGAGCTTATTTGAACTTTTGCCTTAAATGCATATACAGAATAAATTTGGACAGAGAATTCAAACACAAATAATTCTGACTCTTATATAAAAGTGATTTTCGAACATAAAGCAGTACATATCAACAACGTAAGATCCCCAAAAGCAAACAGAAACGAGAAAATGTCACACAACGTGATCATTATGAGGAAATGATCTTATTCATCAATCATCGTCAACTTGCACACAGGCATGTAAGTATGGTACAACATATTTTTTAGTTCTTTAATTGATTAATTCTGAGGCTTAATGGATTCAGGAACGAAGTCAGGATCCACAGCCTGGCCAGCAAATGAGCAGCATCTGCATTTCCCATAATAACCATGCCCGCAGCAACCATACCTACAGCCCCAGCGGTGGCCGCCTCCGTGTCCACCACCACCGCACCCATACCTACAGCCTCCACCACCGCCACCTCTGTGGTACTTGGAAGTATGCCAATTACGTCGAATTGAATATAATGTTCATTAGTTTTCTCTTGTGAAAGAGTAATGTGATATTATATATATGGCACTATCCATTTAACATTAGTGAAGATGAAAAAAAAAAAAAAAAAAAAAAAAAAAACAGTCTATCCAAAATACCATTTCGGTTAAACAAAAGTACATTTTAAAATACCGTCAAGATTTGGTAAAAAATCTTAACAAACTCCAAAGTGGAAATTATTAAAATAAAAAGGAAATATCCCGAACTGGCTAATGACCTAATGATCCCTGAACTTTTAGGAAATGACGAAAATACTCTCCTCAAAGAAAGGATATTTTTGGATATTTCAAAAAATTAATTCAAGGAATTTTTTTTTTTTAATGCATCATTATATTTCCTGATCTATTACATCGAATGCAGGGGCTGTGGAAACGGGAAGAACAAAGTAAGAAGCCTCCTGCAGAGTCCTGTCAGCAGCTTGCACTCTAAATATGCAGAACTGATAGAGATAGGAATCGAATCCGAACATCTAGGTGGCCCGCTATGCATCACAACCGATGGGGCACTAGCTCGTTCCTAAGAATATTTCTTTGTTAAAACAACGAGGTTAGCTGGTTGATGTTTTTGCTCAAACCTGTGTTTTGTATTTGTCAACCATTGTCTTTGTCAATGCTGTAACACAAGCAAGCTATTAGGTAATTACTTACTTGCCAATCCAACATTTGACTAATTTAATTTCTTGTAGGAATAGAAAATCAAGTGGCCCAATGAGCTATTAAAATGACCGTTAATGGTTTTTTTTTTTTCCCCTTTCTTCTCTAACTAATTCTGTGGTTAATGGTTAATTCATTAAAAAAAAACTTAATTTGAGCAGGTTTATTAATATAAATGGTTGATGGTTAATTACAGTAACAATAACGAAAATTGAACTTTCTACATGTCGAAAGGTCATTAATTTATTAAAGATATAGAATTGCATTTGATTTGTGTATTATTGGGTGTACAAATACGTACTTTCATGCATGCAAAAAATATGGATAAGAAAGATAAAGAAATAGTTTTTTTATTTATTTTTAAATTGGTGGATGGAGTCACCAAATGGGAGATGATGAATTAATGTGTTGCGAGTGTTTCAATAGGTGGGTAAACTATTAAATCTATAATTAAAAGGAATTTTCTGCCTTAAATTATAGGAAAATTTAAGGATAACTAAAAACAGAAAAATATATTAGTGCTCACCCAATTATATATCGCAAAAACTTGTATTTGACATTCCAACGGCGTGCGTAGAGGTGGCAAAAATACCCATTCCCATTGGGTCTCTAATGGGACTAGATAATATAGGGAGGGAATTCCCAATATAATTTCCCATTGGGTACAAATGGGAATGGAAATTTGAGGGATGGGAATTTATTGCGAGGGAATGAGCTCCAATTGGGACCCAATGGGAAAATACTATTGGGTATTTAATGAGTACCTAATGAAAACCCATTTCATTTCCCATTTTATTTCCATTTTACTTTTTCAACATTTGAAAAAACTAAAAGTTCTATTAATTTCTCTCTTTCTCAAATAATATTAAGATTTGTATGTGTTTGTGTGTGTGTGTGACTGTGTCGATGTGTGTGTGTATATATATATATATATGTCTTGGGTGGGGGGTGGGGGTGAGGGTGGGGAGTGGGGATGATGTGGGTAAGTGGGTGTGTGTTTATATACATGCATGTATCTCTATATATATTATGATACGAGACAATTCATTTTTTTTTAAAAATCAAAATTAATATATATATATTTAAATTTCTTAATTTATTTGTTCACTTATTTACATGTAAATATTTTCATGTAAAATTAATTTAAAAATCAAAAGCCATTAATTGCAAGTAACAATTTTAATTTATTTATTAAAAAAAAAATGGTTGAATTTACGGGTAGAATAAATCAACTCGTCGAACCAAATAGATCATGAGCTAATGACCCATAAAGTTATCCAAATCGCTCATATAAATCTAATTATGGAAATATCAAATATTTAAAAATCAAAATCATATATATTTTAACAAATATGAATAACAATTATATGTATAATTAATAAGTAATTACTCAAAAACTCAAAAAAATAAGAAACAACTTGTTCATATAAAGTTAATTTAATTTATCAATAAAATTAAGAAATTTTTTATTTAAATAATATATATATATAATACGAACAAACGTGTGTATATATATACATGCAACGTGTATCTATATATATATATATATATATATATACACACATATATATGTGTGTGTGTTACAAATGATTAAAATATGGTAAGAAAATTTAAATTATTTTTATTTGGGTAATTAATAGGAATTAAAATGGAATTTAATGGGATCCCAATAGGATCCCTATAATTAAACTCCCAATGGGTCTTGGGAATTTTAAATCCCATTCCTTCCTAATCCCTCCCACCACTTGAATTATATGGGTAATTAATTACCCTTACCCAATAATTTCCCTCCCAATTCCCTCCCTTTCCCTCCCAATTACCACCTCTAGGCGTGCGTATCATGTGTATGTTATTTATTGATCACTACAACATCTTTTAAATGTCACTAAAAGAAATAGTGACATTTGGTGAGGGTGTAGTTATTATGCGTGTCACAAAAAAAAAAATTGATATATAAAGTTATCATTATTATTAATGACATTAGAAAATATCATTACTATTATGACATTTGAATGTGTCATTATTATTATGACAATGGAAAGTATCATTATTATTATGATATTGCAAGGCGTCATTATTATTATGACATTAGAGAGTGTCATTATTATTATGACATTAGAGGGTGTTATTATTATCATGACATTGGAAGGTGTCAGTATATTTGTTACATGTAGAAATGTCATTATATTTCGTAACATTTGAGGATGTCACTATTAAATGTGACATTGGAACATGTCACTATATTTGTCAATTTTCATTTAGTCCATAAATGTTTTCCTTACCATGTATATATATATATATATATATATATATATATTCATTTTCATTAAATTTGGCACAAAATATTATTTGTTAGTTAAACTCATTTTCATGATAAAATAAAAGGAAAATGTAAAAGACATTATATGAGTCACATAAACCAATCTTCATAAAAGGTCGTGCTAACACTATACTCACTTGGAAGATCGAGTTTGTAGGCGTTCCCACCGATCCTTGAGATCACTTGAAAAGGCACCATCCCGCGGGGGTCTACCTTTGTCTTACGGGCTTGTGGAAACCGTTCCTTGCGCATATAAACCCAAACCCATTCGCCGGGCTCGAAGGTCAACTTTACTCGGTGTCAATTGGCGTTGCAGGCATTATGCTCATTCCGCCACTCGATGTTCTCTCGGACCTTCTCATGTAATTTCTTAGCGACCTCAGCATGCTTGGCAGCATCCAAATTAGTTTGTTCTGCAAATGGTAAAGGAACCAAGTCAAGAGGCGTTAAAGGATAAAATCGTAAGCTATCTCAAATGGTGAGTGCTCGGTTGTCGAATGCTAAGTTCGGTTGTAGGCAAACTCATGTCTTCACAGCTTTTCAGATTTTTTTTTTTATTAGGCTCAGAGAGAAGTTCCAACTGTGCGATTTGTTACTTCAGTCTGGGGATGGACTGTTGTAGAGAACGCCAGCTTCGTCCCGAGTCTACTCCACAAAGTCTTCCAGAAGTAACTGAGAATCTAAAACAATGGTGCGAGAGATACCGTGGAGGCTGACTACCCCATTGAAGAATAGGTCGGCCACGTGCTTAGCATAATCTGTTTTCCAGCAAGGCAATTAGACTTAAGACAGTATGATTACAAGATACCAAAGGTTGCAATAGTTGTTGACATTATCAAAGCAAGAGAAAATTATCATGAGTAAGCTATATTTGGGATGATTTGTAATGCACTTGGGATGATTTGTAAGGTTTAAGGTTCACCTTTAAAAATCTTGTTGGCGGATTAGGAACAAGCTTTAGGGTTGGAAGTGGTCTTTAAGACTTTCCTTTAGGAGGGAAAGTTGAACAACTACAAAAATTGCTTTGGTCCTTCAAGTATTTTCTTTCATGCTTTACACTTGAACTTATACACACAAAGCACAAAATGATTTCCATGTTTTAAATTGTTGTTTGAAAAGGTTTTCAAAGATCTTCCTTTTTGGAAGGGATTTTCAAAAGGGTCAGGAACCTAATTCAGCCCCCTCTTAGGTTCATCCTAGGTTGCTAGTAGGGAATTTTAGAACTTTACGATGCTGGGTGGTCTATAAGAAGATGGGTGATCTTTTAGAAGATGGGTCGTCCTTAAGAAGATGAGTGATATTTTTAGACCGGTTGGCTTTCATCCTTATTTTGATTGATGATTTATCAAATGTGGGAATCAATTTAAAGAATTTTTCTCCACCAACCAAGGGCTGCTCTCTTCCTATAAATACCCCCCCTACTTGAAGACCATTTTTCCCACCTCGCTTCATCTTATTTCAACCTCCTCTCAAATGTTAAAAAGCTCTCCAACATCATTTCAAAGTTGTAGCAATTTATTTCAAAGTTAGGCTAGACCAGCAAATCCTCATTTTATTTTAGCATAAGCTACCTAGTTGCACAGTGAGTATAGTGTAGCATGTATCGTGAACTAGGTAGCTGATTTATTGAGGATCCATTCGACAGTTGACTTTCTGTGTTACAGCTTTAACCGTATTGGTTGTTATTATTTGTATTACCATATGGTTAAAGTGAATTACTAATTTTCGATTGAAATTTTTTCCAACCTTTGTATTTTGGAATACATTATTAAATATAGGGGAATAGGTTATGGATATCCATGCTTTTAATTAATGGATTAATGTACTAATTATTATTTTCATTAATTATGTGCATAAACCAGTTGGATGCTGGGAATGTTATTAAAATCTTGTCTAAATGAGTGATAACCACAGAGGGAGGAGAAGTTAGTGATAATAATTGTATTCATTTTTTTGTGACCGCATTATTCGGTCACCAAAAAACATCATAAGTTATACTACATTTTGGACAATTGTTTTGGTGACCAATATCGGTCACTAAAATTATTATTTCACCGGACACGTGTCACTTACGTCTAATCTACATCTAATTAGTGACCGTATAATATAATGGTCACTATATGTAGTCACCAAAGTGATACTTACTTAGTGGGACCCTTTTAAAAAATGCCACATAATCGGTTTTAATAGTTCATCCTACCTCATTAGTGACTAGACACAAATTTGGTCACCCATTACAATCACAAAAGTTGAATAAATGTGTGAGACCCCCGCAAATCAATAAATATAGTGACCCTTTTATGTTCGGTCATCATCGCGGTAACAAAAAGGTAACACTGTTTCATTATTAGACTTAAGACAATATGATTACCCTTTATTTCAATATTCCCTAGATAGGTACCGCCCAGTGTCAGTCAAACCCTTTAATAAAGGATCAGGACAATTAGCCTTGGCAATTCTTTGACCACGTGACTTAGCCGTTGTGAGCTTAGGTGGTTGGGACATTCAGCCACAAGTTTAGCTATAAATAGCCAAAAGGCTGAGGGAATTCGGAAGCAAGCTTTGGCAAAGAAATTCCTTAGCGTACGAGTTGCCTTTGTGTGTGTTGACTAAGTTACAGAGTTAGTCAAGTTTGTAGGCTAGTTTCTGGAATTAGCCAAGTGTAGTCGAAGTTTGTTGCTTGGCTGAGTTTTTGCACTTGTGTACGTAAGGCCTTAGTGTAGGCATCAATCCCTTATAATTGTTGTAAAGATTGTACAATAAAATTATTAGGATTGGGGCATATTGCCAAAAAATATAGTGTTGTTGTGTTAAGGTGCGAAACCTCCTAGCGTGTTGTGCAAATTCGCACTGTGTGGTGTGATTTCATATGTGCGCGCTAAGTATTTCCACGACTTTGTGCTTGGTGGGTTGGTTAGGTGTGAGCGCCCAATGTCATCACGCGTCTAATTAATATATATATATATATATATGTATATATATATATATAAAGAGCAAAAGAGACATATATCTCCCTTGTGGTTTAGGATTAAGACTAATTACTCTCTTCATAACACTTTCCTTGGCAATTTTTTGCATCGTGAACTCCAGTCCACATAAATCAGCTACCTAGTTGTCCTATCCTGAAGAAATATACATGCACAAGAGGACTAGTGGTTTAGGACCTTTTCCCTATTTTGTTTAATGTTGTGGGAACAATTTAACTATTAGATCATTTTTAAAGTTTGACAACTCCCAATAATGTTGATTTCCTGTTATGAATTTGGAAAAAATTTTAACTCCATTATATGAGTGAAGCTTTCTATGAAAGCCTTCGAATCTATTTCCTTACTTGCTATAATGACAAATGTAAGAATTGCTCACTCAATTTTGTTGGATTTTAGTGAAAACGAAGTTCATTAATATTACCCTATAAGGGCATAGGACTACCTCCCTACTATTTGGTCATAAGATTGCCTATGTCCTGATCCTTTATTAAAGGGTTTGACTGACACTGGGCGGTACCTATCTAGGGAATATTGAAATAAAGGGTAATCATATTGTCTTAAGTCTAATAATGAAACAGTGTTACCTTTTTGTTACCGCGATGATGACCGAACATAAAAGGGTCACTATATTTTTTTGATTTGCGGGGGTCTCACACATTTATTCAACTTTTGTGATTGTAATGGGTGACCAAATTTGTGTCTAGTCACTAATGAGGTAGGATGAACTATTAAAACCGATTATGTGGCATTTTTTAAAAGGGTCCCACTAAGTATCACTTTGGTGACTACATGTAGTGACCATTATATTATACGGTCACTAATTAGATGTAGATTAGACGTAAGTGATACGTGTCCGGTGAAATAATAATTTTAGTGACCGATATTGGTCACCAAAACAATTGTCCAAAATGTAGTATAACTTATGGTGTTTTTTGGTGACCGTATAATGCGGTCACAAAAAAATAAATACAATTATTATCACTAACTTCTCCTCCCTCTATGGTTATCACTCACTTAGACAAGATTTTAATAACATTCCAGCATCCAACTGGTTTATGCACCTAATTAATGAAAATAATAATTAGTACATTAATCCATTAATTAAAAGCATGACACCCATAACCTATTCCCCTATATTTAATAATGTATTTCAAAATACAAAGGTTGAAAAAAATTTCAATCGAAAATTAGTAATTCACTTTAACCATATGATAATACAAATAATAACAACCAATACGGTTAAAGCTATAACATAGAAAGTCAACTGTCGAATGGAATTCTCTAGGCTATCCCACCTCGCTTCATCTTATTTCAACCTCCAAGTGTTAAAAAGCTCTCCAACATCATTTCAAAGTTGTAGCAATTTATTTCAAAGTTAGGCTAGACCAGGAAATCCTCATTTTATTTTAGCATAAGCTACCTAGTTGCACACTTGAGAGGAGGTTTGATTCCTACTTCTGTCAAATCCTCAATTTGATAGAAGTAGGAATCAAACCATTGACTTCTAAGTGACTCACTATGCTTTACAACCGGTGGAGCACTGGCTCGTTTACAAGGGAGCCAATATTGTTTTTTGTTTAGTCACTCCGCTGACTCTGCTCCGTAATAATCATGTTCTTCTTTTTAATTTTCATTACAATATATATTTATATATATATATATATATTATTTTATTAATATGACTTCTTTTTCTACTTCAAAGTCAAATGCATTTTTTTTTTCCTTTTTTTTTCGCACATATCGGCTACTTTTTTGGAGTTGGGTTGGTGCTCACTTGATGGATGGATTGCCCCCTACTCCCTACTTTGCCAAATTTTTTTTTTTTTAAGAACAAAATTACTCTAAAGTTTTCTTGAAATTACTAAACAAATGTATTCATTATTTTTTTTTGTTTCATGGTCCTAAATACTGTACGTTATCTTTTTTTTTTTGTAATTTCCAAAAATACAAGATGATAATTTACGTAATATTGAAAAAATCAGAGGAGGTTTTGATAATTTATAAAATATAAAGGTGTTTCTAATATGATTCTAAAATCACAAGGGGATTGTCAAGTCTTTTTTGTTTAATCGCAAAGGGATTATTGTTATAAATTCTGAAATTACGGGGAGTTATTAGTACTTTAACCCTTATAAATTAGCCCTTTTATTAATTATGATACTAAATTTACTAATGCACTACTACATTTATAATCATAGTGGTAGCAGTGATCCTTAATTATGATGATTATTAGCGTCAATTTAGGTTAGTTTATTTACTACTTTAATCAGCTCTGATTTGTAAGCATCGGTGGAAGCTTCATTAGCAATTAGCAATCGTAGAAGGGATCTCAGTGACTTCGGAACTAGGGGTATAGTTTTAAATGATCAATATACACCTAGTGTTAAATTAAATAAAATATTTAATTATACACTTATTATAGAAAATATTTGAAGAAACAAAGCAATTTTTAAAGTGGTTCAACTTTTCCTCCTAAAGGAAAGTGTAATCCACTTCCAAGCCTAAAGCTTGATCCTAATCTCCGAGTAAGATTTTTAAAGGTGAACCTTAAACCTTACAAATTATCCCAAATGCATTACCTCGTAGTTTATTCAAACTATAGGTAATCCTTATGATAATTTTCTCTTGCTTAGAACAATTTCAATCCCTCTAAGACTTTCCCCCTAACCCCTTTTTACAAAGTGGAAAATTAATGCTATAAAAATAACTAACTATTAAATAAAATGAAGATTTCCTGGTCTAACCTAACTTTGAAATGATGTTGGAGAGCTTTTTAACACTTGAGAGGAGGTTGAAATAAGATGAAGCGAGGTGGGAAAAATGGTCTTCAAGTGGGGGGGGTGGGGGGGGGGGGGGGGGGGTATTATAGGAAGAGGGCAACCCTTGGTTGGTGGATAAAAATTCTTTAAATTGATTCCCACATTTGATAACTCATCAATCAAAATAAGGATGAAAACCAACCGGTCTAAAAAGATCACTCATCTTCTTAAGGACGACCCATCTTCTAAAAGATCACCCATCTTCTTATAGACCACCCAGCATCGTAAAATTCTGAAATTCCCTACTAGCAACCTAGGATGAACCTAAGAGGTGACTGAATTAGGTTCCTGACCCTTTTGAAAATCACTTCCAAAAAGGAAGATCTTTGAAAACCTTTTCAAACAACAATTTAAAACATGGAAATCATTTTGTGCTGTGTGTGTGTAAGTTCAAGTGTAAAGCATGAAAGAAAATACTTGAAGGACCAAAGCAATTTTTGTAGTTGTTCAACTTTCCCTCCTAAAGGAAAGTCTTAAAGACCACTTCCAACCCTAAAGCTTGTTCCTAATCCCCCAATAAGATTCTTAAAGGTGAACCTTAAACCTTACAAATTATCCCAAGTGCATTACAAATTATCCCAAGTGTAGCTTGCTCATGATAATTTTCTCTTGCTTTGATAATATCTCCTTCGGTATCTTGTAGCGTTCAATCAAATGTTTAGCAAGAACATCAGCCACACCCCCTTGAACTAGAAGTTCAAGTCCCTTCTTTCCTACAAAAATAATAGAAGAGAAAATTATATGCAATTGCGAACATATAAGGATTAAAAAATATATGTGCAAACTTGAGGATATTAGAATTCTCAGCTAGACATTCAAAGGAAAAGAAGGTAAACTGTTTCAGTATCAATAAGCAAATTCCCTAGAGACCGTTGAACACATTATCTGGCATAAGAGCCACGATACCAAAGTCAAAATGGCAAACCTGGAAGCTCCACAACTTTTGTACTGCAAGCAAACTTCTTCTAAAGCCCTGAAAACAATACCTCAGCATCAATCAAGAATGATTCCAACCCAGAGAATTTAGTAACCTTCTTATAGCCTTGCCTCCGTTCAGTCATTATCTGGATAGGCTTAATACCACCTTTACGAACAACAGTCTCACCATCCCTTGTCACTCTATGATGGGCGTGCATTCGATTGATAAAAGTTGAACCCAAATCCTTCTTCAGTTGGATAAGTTGGTCCGCTTTTCATTGTTCCTTTGAATAAAGCATCACATAGAGATTCATCAAAAGTCGGCAGCGACTTATCGATTGGCTTAACAAGGTTTTCTTTTTTAACATACTCGAAGACAATTTGAGAGGCTTCTGGAGCACAGAAACTTTTTCCCAGATCAGCTCCAACAGAAATAAAGATAGAGTTGACATGAGAACTTGGTTTGTAAAGCTCTATCACTTAAAAACCTTTATGTGACTGTCCTTCAATTGTACCCAGTTCAGTAGATGATTGTCCACCCTTGATGACTTCCTTTTTCTCCAGCCTGAAGTCCACATAAACTGGATTATTGCGATTAACAGAAAACAAAGTGACCTCCTTTTATGTCTATCTTCTTATGCATTGACTCTAAAAAAGGTGTTTTGTTGAAGTTGTATTTTTCCAAAAATGGTTGCTGATGCTCAGCCAATTCCTGGTTTCAAAGGGTCAGAGGAAAGACACCAAGTATATACACATTACTGCTTACTACATCACAATTTTCTAGTTGCTCTAGTACCAAACACATCCTTATTGCTACACATAAAGGAAGAGAACCATGATGTTGGATATTATTGAATAAATCATTGAAAACTATAAAACATATCACAAAACAACCAATATCGCAGAGGTTTGGGATCAAAAGACATCCATGCTAGAAGATAGAAGGGTGCCAAGTAAATGCCACAGTTTAAAGAAGAAAACTTGATTGAACCAAAAGTAGAGGACAAGAATCAAGGAAATTCACCAGAAGTTCAGCAACAATCAAGATCATTATTAATGAGGAGCTCCCACTAGTACCGAGTTCAAAAAACAGGGGACAATATGTGCTCAAAAAATGGCAAAGACAACATACTCGATCGCAACACTTACATTCTACATAACAACACAAGTTTACAAACCCTTAACTTGCGTGGAGAAATATAGCAGAAGCGAAAATTTAGTTTTTAACTTTCCCCACCAAAAGAAGAAAAAAATTGGCACAATTTATATGCTTTTAAAATATATTTCCACCTTTGAAATAGAAGGGGGAAGTTTGCACTTACCAGAGCACGAAATAAAGAAATCCATCACCTGTAAACTTCTGAATTGAATAGTGTTGTGTTTCTTTCAGCGCTGGGGATCCTCCACCTCTGCTTAAACATAAGGAAAAAATAGCATTTTATGAGTTCTTGCATGCCATCGGACTAACAGTCCCAACATGGATGATTCACATTCTACAATTCAAAATCTAGTACAATATGAAATTTTGACTTTCGAAAATTAATGAACCAGTTGCGAAATAAATAGAAGAGGCCTACAACCATGCCATTTCTTTAAGGTGAAAGGACGTCACTGAGTACAAAAAGCTTGCCAAGAAAGTTTAGAAATGGTAGACTAAAGAACTATTTTTAATGTCCAAAATCTTTATTTCTGGACTAAAAAAGATATATATAGAGAGACTATTTCATAACGAATCATTGTTGAAGAAGAATGTAAGTACAATCAAGTATGCTGCATTGCCACCTTGTTTCTACATTCATTGAAATCCTACCAAAGGAAACGTACCAAATTTAGTCAATACACAAAATTAGTTCAGCTACAAAGATGAATATTTAAATAGCTAAATGTTTTAGAAATGGTATTATAGAATCTCTCTGTTCCACCTTCATAACAATTTTCTTAAAACTCAAAGAGGATGCATTGCTTAAACTATAAGGTTAATCAATGAGGTTATATTTTTCCAGAAGGAATTGATAAGCTTAAGACACAGTACCAAAACAATACAATGAGGCTAAAGCCTAAGCACAAAATGCAACAATTGGAACTCTCATTGCAATTTAAACCCTAACAAGTACAACCACAACAATTGGAACTCTTATGAAACGCTTTGATTGGCGCAATCACACAGGGTTAAAACCACAACGTTTTGCACAAAAGAAAAAAACGAACAACAGGAGTAAACAATTCCATATGTACTGGTGAATATGGAAACAAATTGTATCTCAAAATTGAGATTCCGTAAAGGGGGGAAATTAACAACATAGGCGAATTGAATACGTAAGGGTAGAAATTTCAAAAAAGTAATACCGGGAACGATTGCCTGAAAAGCGCCGGAAGCTTGGGGAAAAAACCGCGGCCACGGCAGGAGGCGGCGATAGAGCGGTGGCGATGGTTCTGAGATTCAGTAAAGGGGGAAAATTAACAACACAGGCGAATTGAATATATAAGGGTAGAAATTTCAAAAAAAAAAAAAAAAAAAAATGTAATACCGGGAAGGATTGCCTGAAAATCGCCGGAAGCTTAGTGAGAAAACCGCGGCCACGGCGGGAGGCGGCGATAGAGCGGTAGCGTTCGGTGCGGTGACGCGGTGGCAATGATTTTGACTGCGACTAAGAATTATAAGAAAGGGCTCTAGCTTCTTTTTTCTTTGGGGAAAAAATAGATTTTCGGTGCCCAAAAAAAAAAAAAGATTAGAGGCAAACGAGAAGGAGTTCATTGTTTTCGCTGGGTTCTTACTTGGTGAGTTGCGTATTTCTGAGTTGGTCTGTTTTACTAAGGATATGTTCAGTGGGTTTATTTTTAACAATAGTCTAATTATTTATATTCTTTAAAAAGTGTAGGTTTTTTTTTTTTTTTTTACAGTATTACATAATTGACTGTACGATTTTACTAAAAAAATTACTTGTGCAGTAGTATGCTATTAATTATAGGAGCAATAAATTTAGTGATATTTATCAATGTAACAAACATTAGTGTGTGTAGCACTTTTAATTAATGACATCTCTAAGTGTAATAAAATTTTAATGATATTCTTTATGTAAAAATTTTAGATAATGACACTTTCAAGTTTCAAGTGTATTAAAATTTTGTGACACCATCATATGTAACAAATTTAGTTACATTTGTTAGTGTAATAAATTTTAATGACATCTCAATATGTAATAATCATCTTCAATAATGACACTTATAAGTATAGTAAAATTTAATGACATCTCTAAATGTAACAAATTTAGTTACATATGTAAGTGTAATAAATTTTTATGACATTTCACTGAGTAATAATTTTAAATATAACACTTATAAGTGTAATAAAATTTAATGACATCTCTAAATGTTGCGAAATTTATAACACATGAAAAGATGTCATAAAAATTGTGTCACTAGTGGCAACTTTTCTTGTAGTGAATTCTGGGGATGAACGTATCGTTTTAAGTTGTGAAGTATCGTGTGTGAGTTAAAACAAGTATGTATATGGAGCGTATTGAATTTTTGTGATAAAGTATTGATTGAGTTTACTTGTTGAAATATTGCGATTATATTAAACAACAATATTGCATGTATTGAAAGAAAACACACGTATCAAATTTAAATATTGAAGATCCAACTAACAGGAAAAACTCTATATATTATTGAACTATTTTGTACAGACTTGCAATTATTGAACTATTTTTTCTTATGCCGAATCACACCTGCTAATGTATGATGTATGCGTGGTCACTCAGATAAATTTTCTTGTCGAAATAGAAAATTGCCAAATGTTTACTTCCCTGGGTTATTAAAACGGCCTTGATGGGTTTTTTATTTTATTCCTTTTTTCTTTTCTTAAATCTTTGGTTAAGGAAAAATAAAATATTTGAGCAGGTTGAAATGATAATGGTTGGAGTAACAATCACGAAAATTGAAGTTTTCAAATGCCAAAAAGTCATTCTTCCCCGTTCCATTAAAAGAGTTAATTTTAAAAAATAATTTTTGATCCAATAAAAGAGTTCGCTTTTAAATTTTTTTACTCTTACTAATATAATCATGTGTAGTCCCATAATTAATTCATATTTAATAAGTAAGGATATAAATAAAACAAAATCTGTCAAATTAGATATTGTATTTTGATATTCATACTAAATTATACATTTGTCAAAGTTAACTCTTTTAATATTGAACCGGAGGGAGTATATATATTTAATTAATTGCATTTGTGCAGTGGTTGTACGTCTGTACTTATTTACAGTACGTGCATGCGAAATAGGATTAGAAAGCAAAATACAGCAACATATTATTGGTGGATCACTCACCAAATCGGAGATGATTCTAACGAGTTAACTTCTAAGGGGTAAACAACGAACAGTATGGTATACCTCGAGACTAAGTCAAACAGTAAATAGCGAACAGTATGGTATACCTCGAGATAATACCGAACTCGACCTCTTCAGCCATTTAATCTAACATTCAAGCCCAACGCTGACACGCCAATTTTTCAATGAAACTGAACAGGCTTTAGGGACCCCAAATATATATACAGTAACAGTGAACAGTGGACACGAAACAGTAATAATAAACACGATACATTGAACACTTAACACTTTAACAGTACACGATAATTTCATTCATACAATAAACTTTAATAGATGTTCCACTTATCAACATTTGAAAGCATTTACTTTCATATAACACTTTTATATACATTTCAGTTCGTACATTCAAATAGCACAATCATATATCCCACATATAGCGCATGGATTTCAGTAAATATATCAATAATATCAGTAAAGCATGCTAACTTATTTATTTACTCATTAAAACATTTAACCCCCTTTAGTGAGAACACTCACCGTATTCCGTAGATGTAAATATCCCTATAATTTGCATTTAATTCCAATCTCAACACTCAGACTTTATTACTAGATTAATCCAGGGTGGTTACTTTAGAAAAATTCAAGGTTTGATTCCTAATTAAGCAAAATAATGTCTTTAGTTTGAATTTTTAAGAAAACCATTTTGAAAAATAAAAGGGGTTTTACCCGCAAGAATTATCGGCAAAAACCGATAAAATCGGTTTTCCCCTTTTGAAATTCGGCAATAGCCAAAGCTAAAAATCATTTCAATTATAGTATCAGTTTTTCCAAAATTCTATCTACTTGTTTTAAATTAAAACAAGCTCAAAAACATGTTTTCTTTAATGAATATTATTCTTATAACATATATAATATTCCTAATATTCCATAAATTTCTGAAATCTAATGTTATCGTAAGCGATTTAAATCTTCCGTTGAATTCCTGAGATTGCTAGGATCCTATCCACCGGATTAGAATCAAGATTTCAAGATTGAAATACAACTTTTTAGATTTTTTTCCCTATTTCTTCCTTCCATTTTCTCCTCCTTGCTTCTTCATCCATTTCTTCAGATTAAGGGCTTGTATGGAAGACCTTTTGAAATGTCTTTTTGAACTCATTTTTGTAGACCCAAATACAAAAGGTTGTTTGGTACCCATCCCATTTCATCTCATTTCAAAATAATTCTAGAAAGGTGTTTGGCATGTATTTCCTTTCAAATGGCCCAAAAACACATTTTCGAGCCAACCCAAAAATCTCAACTTCGTATAATTATCAATGATTTTAGGAATTTAAAAGTATCTTAGATGTATTTTAAAAAAAAAATCATGAACAGTAATTATGTGCCTATTTACGAGTATCGGAATCAATTAATTCAGGTTTAAAAATAAATAATTAATCTAGAAGGAAAAAATCTCAATTTCATATATATGATGTTAGTAATTTAAAGTAACTTTGATATGTTTATTAAAAAAATAAAAAAATCATGAATAGTAATTATGTGGTACTATTCATGAGTATCGATATTAATAAATTCAGGTTAAGAAATAAATAATGAACATAGAGGGAAAAAAAATCTCAAGTTCGTATCATCGCCCATAATGTTAGGAATTTAAAAGTATCTTAGATGTGTTAATAAAAAATATAAAAAAATAGTGAACAGTAATTATGTGGTACTATTCATGAGTATCGGAATCAATTAATTCAGATTTAGAAATAAATAATTAACCTAGAAGGAAAAAAATCTCAAGTTCGTATGATCACGAATGATTTTAGTAATTTAAAAGTAACATTGAAGTGTTTATTATAAAATAAATAAATAAAAACAAATTGTGAATAATAATTATGTGGTAGTATTCACGAGTAACAGTAAGAAGTTGATAGAAAAATGAATTCAAGATGAAGAAATGAAAATTTCGTAATGCCATATAATATCTTGAAACATATCTTAAAACACATTACAAAATATATTTTAAGATGTGCTTTCAAACAATATCTCAAAATATCTTTTAAAACACATTTCAAAACATATTTTAAAATAAGGTGCGTGATTCCATACAGGTCCTAAGCTTCCAATTCCAGTCCCAATCTCCTTCGATTGCCTCCAGCTTCATCTCCTATGATTCCAAGATCTAATTCCAGCCTTCCTTCATCCTTCCCTCCCTTCCCGTTTCTATCCTTCCATTTAATTCCAGACGTCGCTATATGAGCAAGCTGAGAGCCATGATTAACCAGTCTCCTGCCCACCCCCCAAAGCCCCCCCTTCTCTCCCTTTTTATTTAATTAGTTAATTTCAAAGTTATTACTAGCCCACCATTTTTGACTTTTTTTCCTTTCGTTTTGTCTTTTCTTTTCCTTCTTATCTCTTCTTTTTCCTTCTTTATTTTGTTTTCTTTGTAATGTTTATCTCTTTCTTGTCTTATTTGCTTAAATATAATATTAGTTAATTATTATAATTCTATCTTTTTAAATTTCTAATGTTCCGTCGTACCGAATTTTATACTACAAGAGTCGTGTTATTTTTTCTAATACATGTTTAAATTAGTTTTCTATATTTATAAATTTTAGAAATCCTTAAAAGTATTATTAATCTTCTTAATAGTTCAAAACTTGACTTTAATAAAATATCTCAATTCTATTCAATTATTGAAAATTTGAAATTTTAATTAGCGATAATTTTGGTTAAGAAAATATCATAAAGAAGTCATGATAAAATCATACGTTAAAACTTCTAAAGAAGTCATATGGATTTACGGCTATTTGAGGTTTAAATATAGGGTTAAAAGTACGGGGTCTTACACTTAGAGCGTGCAACTCTAGCCATTTGTTGCACCTGCTAAAATGTTGCCTTCACTCCACTAGAAAATTCAGCTCTACCCAATGATAACTCATGTTGAATTCACAAATGAACCCATTCTACAGGCTTTGTAAAGGATTGGCTTGGTTTAGGCCGCCCGGAGTCTGCAACTTTAGCCAATTGCTACACCTGCTAAAATGTTGTTTTTGTAAATTATCATGTGTAGTTTGTCATTGTTTAGTTCGTGCGCTGGCTACGAACTTATACCATTCTTGCGAATTTCTTATCGTGCGTGAGAATTGTTAATTATGATTAGATGAGAAGAACTAAAATAGATAACAATAGCAAAAAACAAATCCATGTATACCACACAGATTTATTAAAATTTCTTTCTGTGCATATTTTGTGTGTGAGAATGAATATACGTGTAATTTGTTATTCATGGTATTAGGTTATGAAATATCAAAACTACCCCTACCTAATATGCGCTATTATCAATTTATGTTTTATACTGTATCGGGAGTTATTTTGAGGAAGAAAAAATATATATAACATTGTATGTTAGGGCTAATTTTGATATTTCATACCTTAATAACATGAAAATCAAATTAATAATATCACAGATAAGGATTAATTTTGATAATTCACATATTTTAAGATTAAACAATCTATTTTTAGTTTTTTTCTATCAAAATGACAATTTAATCCATAAAATACGTAAATAGAGTAGCTTTGCATTTTTTTTTTAAACATAAGGAGGTAATTGCTACTAAATCTATTTCCATAGGGGTAACTGTTGTCATTGGATTAGATACTTTTGTACCAATTATATATATCACAAAATAGTAAAGTATGCGTATTTTGATTGTATTTTCTTGAAACATAATCACTCTTTTCCATTTTATTTAGTTATATTCTCAACTAGGCATAACACATACAAAAGAGAAATAAATCCATTGGACTCTTGTGCCATATTCAAATAACATAAAAACAGTTCCTTAATTAACAAGGTAGCATTCCAAAAGCAAACAGAAAACACTAATTCACACAGAAAGCAGATCACATAAAGTGATCATTCTGTGGACATGATCTTATTCATCATACATTAACTTGCACAAAGGCATGCAAGTATAGTTTATTTAGCAACCAGGTGCATCTACGCCTTGCTCTTCAATTAATTCTGAGGCTTAATGGATTCAGCAACGTAGCCAGGTTCCACAGCCTCACCGGCATATGAGCAGCATCTGCATTTCCCGTGATAGCCGTGGCCGCAGCAGCCGTGCCTACAGCCCCCGCCGCCACCACCTCCATGCCCACCACCACCGCAACCGTATCTACAACCACCGCCCTTGCCGCCACGGTGGTACTTGGATTCTTCTAAGCCCTTTGTCTCAGCTGCAAAATAAAGCGTTGTACGTTTGAATTTTGTCATGATTTAATTTCATTGAGTCAATTACATAATCTTTACAGTAGCATATCTCCAAGATACACTTGTCTTGTCTTGCCTTTTTAGTTGAATTAATTACACAATAGTTCAACCTTCAAATGATAAAAAAGTACTAACAATGGTCAATGGAAAAGTGATACATCACTTTCTCTATCTCACAAAATGAGTTGTATTTCTAGATAAATAATATAACATAAGCTCTTAAATTACCATGAAGTTGTAATAAGAAACGTTATTCAATCATTCGATTAATGTATCTTGTGTGCAAGTTCAAAAATCATACTCTTTTCGTCACACTAAATTAATTATGTTTTTATACTAAAAAAATAGAATAAAAAATTTGATATTTTTAATGGGACGAAGAGAGTATTTCCGTTCCATTTGCAACTGACATTATATTGGAAAATGAAAAGTAACTCAGTGTGGAAAACTTACTTTCAACAGCGGTGGCAATCATGAGGAGGAGTGCCATGAGGCAGAGGAAAGCCATGGTCTTGGAACCCATATTTTTTCTCAACAACAATATGACTCTTTAATTAATTTCGAGAGAAGAAGGAGGATGAGATTTCTGCTGCATTCTCTTGGTTATTTATAGCAGAAGATTCGGGTCGGGCGACCCGGATAAGATACAGGTACAAGTAGAAAAATCAACATTCTGGACCCCACTAATTGGCTGGCTTGTTGGGGATAATGAATGGAGTAAGATTTATTTCCCCCAATATTCATTTTGAGGGATAGAATTACCAAAATAAGCAAAATAAATTTGGAATTCCCATTATATGAAAACGAATGCCACATATTGAGTAACATTTGATCGATATATATTAAATACGTTGAAATGATATAGCGATTTAATTTCATTATTTATGTATATGGGAAAAAAAATGAGTTACGTTTCTTGTAAATTAATGCATGTTTAGGTTAAACTCAATTGTCTGTTGGAATATTCTAATATTAGAAAATGTAATTTCATTTGTCCCCATACAGAGAGTTTAATTTCAAATTGTGGTAGTACCACTAAAAGAGTTTAATTTATTTATATATATATATATTATGCATTTATTAGTATAATAATGTGTAGTTTATAATTTTTAAAATATTAATCTAATTGAAAATTATGATGTCAAATTACTTATACGTTTTTATGCGTTGTATTTTACCATCCATAATAACTTATACATTTTTCAAATTGAACTTTTCAGTAAGATAGAGAGAAATATTATGAAACAAACTTCACTATTTTGTAAAAATATAAAATATATATTCCGTTGACAATTAAAACATAATATCGTAAGAAGCTTCTTGAAATATGGTACCAGTACAATTTATATTATCTACATATATAGTTTGTTTTATAATTTTTTTCATAAAGTTCGTTTTGCAATATATCTGCTATCACTACTACGAAAAAGGATATTTGTCGCAGGTTTTTTTAGCCCATTGGAGACGGGTTTTGCGAAATTGCCTCCGTCGCCAATACAGGCGCTGCCAACTATTGGAGGCGAGTTTCCCAGAACCGATGTGCACTTTACAAGTGCGGGTGTGGACTTTAATATTTGTCTTAATTACTTTGATATTCATCATCCATGACAGGGTAATTATGTCATACATTTTCTGCACGAAATGGAATTATTTAGTCGATATAAAAATAGTGATATAGCGTAAAATTTTTGTAAAAGTGAAGGCAAATAAGATGTGATTTTTAATAATTATTTGTTTCCGTTGATTTGCTGCATTAAAATTATGGTGTAGCATATAATTTTCGAACACATTGACCCTTTATTATTCTTACATTACACAAACTTGAGGTGCGGATAAGATCAACACACAGGTAGCACGCCACAACGTCAAAGTCATCACTATCAAAGTACTACAATTGACTGTGGCCTAGATAAGAATTAATTATGAGAAGAAAAATTACATTTGTGTTGTATTTGCTCTCAAGAAATGATTGTTGTGTTGAGATGTATCCAAGAAAACCTAAATACTCCATGTATATTATGTCCTATATTAACAAATTTGAATTAGCATGTCAACTATAATCTCTGTTTAATTATTTGTTGTATTCGTATTTTAGTTTATTTAACTCGTAAAATTGTAATTTAATAAACCCTATTTTGTTTGTAGACATTGAATTACATGAGACAGGATTATGTATAAAATATGGTTTATAAATGAAAAATAGCGTAAAAGACACCTGTCTTTCTAGGTAAGTGAAGATGTGCTTGTTCTTGCATGTGTGTGTGTGTGTGTGTGTGTGTGTTTTTAAGAGTAGCGCTACTCCTGCGAGGATACATCACTCTTGTAGCTTGTCGATTTTCTTCTTTTTTTGGCCTTTTTCTTTTTTGACTAAAATGTAGCTTGTCAATGTAGTCCAGCTGTTTTTCTTGTTTTTCCAATTTTATTTTTACAAAAAGAGCAGTAGTAGCATTCCTCTTGACGAGGAGCATTACATTTTTATTATTATTATTTTTTTAGTACTATCTCTGAACACTTGTAGCACTACTATTTTGTAGTTTTCAAGACTTTCCACGGGTAACCATTTCAATTTTTATTTAAATTGATATTCTTTAAGAGAGTATTATTGTAAGATCCCGTATTTTTATGTGTGTGTGCGCGCGTGTGAAAAGATAATAATTACTGTAAAATAGAAAAAAAATAAAACGGTGTACTAGCTAGGACATAGATATATCTTACTTTGAGCCAAATCCCGAGCAGTGACCTCTGAGCTAGGCAATCATCAAGATTATTATTGCCATAAGGCATAAGAAAAGAAAGGGCTTGGAACTCATTTCTTGTTTTGTTTTTTCGATCCCCACCAAGCTAACTATAGATCTCTAGGTAAAATGTAGTCTTCTGAATAAAGGAAGTTTACTGTTGTGAAGGGTAAGAATTACGTTGCATTCCCTTCTGCATTTATGGGAGAAGAGCTACTTGGATGCATTTGGATATATATGCGTGAAGTCTGAAGAGAAAGATATAAATACTGATACCCAACTTTAATTACAATGTCGACCCCATCATCAATTGGTTGGCTGTTACAATTTACTCACATTCAATGCAGATCTCCAGTCCAATTATATATACATATATAAAGTAAAATTTATATAATGTATGTACATTTGAAAAAATATTGTAGTTAATAATATTAAATGAGACATTAAAAGGGTTAATTGAGACGTATTAATTTTTTTGTATTGAAATATGTAAAAAAATACTTATTTGAAATTGTTTTTAAAAAAATTCTCAAATTTAGACACTTATCTTAGAAAAAAAAAAGAAAGAATATTAATTAATTAATAATGTCATCACATAGACTATTATCTGATAAATGAATCTCCTCTATGGTCATTGCAGCGGCTTCAATTTGTATATAAGTAGGATCTCACCTAAAATAGAACTACTCTATATGTGATATTAAAAGAGTTCAATAATAAAACTATCTATGCAGTGACACCTCATTTGCCGCAATAATGATTTTGATTTTTGAGATAAATAGCAGTGATGCGTACTACCAAACTCCACCCATGCTCAACATATAACACACATTTTGCGAGAAACCAATGCAGTTGTAGATAATTTAGAAAAGCTAGCGAGCCGAACACAATCCGATAGCTGATTATGCAGAACTTACATCATTTATTAGAGTACAGGTAGCCCTATATCAAAGCAACTTTCCACGGAATTGATATTTGCAGCGACGGTTTCGATATTTGCAGCGACATTTTTGTGTGAAAAGACCGAAATGCCCTTGGGGTAAAAAAAAATTTTTAAAAATTTAAAATTTCCAATCTGCTGGAATAATTTTTAAAAAAAAAATCCAGAACCATCGCCGGTCGCCGGCGATGGTTTTGGAGAAAACCATCGCCGGCGACAGGCGATGGTTTATATTTATAAACCATCGCCTGTCGCCGGCGATGGTTTTCTCCAAAACCATCGCCGGCGACCGGCGATGGTGCACCCTCCCCCCCCTTCCCTTTAGATTTTTGATATTTGCAGCGACCACCGGGCGGATCTTCCCCATTCCGATAAAAAAATTTCACAATTTTGACAAAACTACTAATAAATTCGGACATAATACAAGTAAAATAATTAATAAAACTACATAAAAAAAGAAAAAAATAAAAAAAAAACCAAAGTGTCGCCGGTCGCCGGCGACACTGCCAAAAGTGTCGCTAGACTTTGGTTTTTTTTATTTTTTTTATTTTTTTATGTAGTTTTATTAATTATTTTACTTGTATTATGTCCGAATTTATTAGTAGTTTTGTCAAAATTGCGAAATTTTTTACCCGAATGGGGAAGATCCGCCCGGTGGTTACTGCAAATATCAAAAATCTCAACTTAAGGGAGGGGGGGGGGGGGGGTACCATCGCTGGCGACCGGCGATGGTTTTAGGTTTTTTTTTTTTAATAGTAGTAGACAGTAGGAATAGAAAATTTTAATTTTTTTTCTCCAAGTGCATTTTAGTCTTTTTACAAAAAAATGTCGCTGCAAATATCGATTCCGTCGCTGCAAATATCATGCCCCTCCTTATATTAGGGTTTAATTGTATTGAATGCATGAATCATCTTAATTCACGCCACAACTTCTTCGCTGTCATTGGTGAGGCTATGTCATGTCACCTTGGCCTCTTTCTTTTTGTTTTTTGTATAAATGACATTTTTATTCCTTAAGATTTTATAAAATTACGATTACTACTACCTTGTGGTATTTGAAAAGTATTGTAACCTTCTATTACTAGGTGTTTGTACAAGAACTAACTATCCATATATATTAAGGGTGTCAAATGGGCGGGTATTAGGTGGGTATTAAATGGGTATTAAGTTAATCGGTATGAGTATTCATTACCTATTTAATTAATGGTCTTAATTCAAATGGGTAATAAATACCCATAATACCCATTATATAAAAATGTAAGACTTTTTTAATGGTTTGTTAATAAAATTTTTTAATTTCATTTTAATTCCTTTTTTTTTTGAAGCGGATTTTAATTCTTTGAATTTATTCTAAAATTTGAAATATTATATATTGTATACTTTTATATTTAATCGTATGTATTTTTTTTTGTCCAAACACAATTTTTAATGTTTTTATATTTATATAAACTCCGTACATGCCCCGACCTGACCCAAGGCCCGAAACTGGCCTTGAACCATGGTCACTAAGTGGGCCCGACCTGAACCGGCCCGGCCTGATCTGGGCCTACCTCGAAACTGGACCCGGCCCAAAACTGGCCTAGAACTGGGGCGGAACCATGGGCCCAAACTGGGCCCAAATTGAACCGGCCACTCCCGAACCCAAATCTAGCCCGAAACCCGAGCCTAAATTCAACTTGAAACTCGAACAAATTTTGAATTAGTTTATGTGGGTAATTTAAAAATATTATAAAAGAATAAATGAGGAAAAAACGCAAAGTAATTGTAGGACACTAAAAATAAAGAAAACGAAAAAAATAAGTTTGAAGAAAAAAAATAAAATGGCCCACTAAAATAGGTGAGTTGTTGGATTTTTGTTTATACTTTTAAGGGTAGTTTTTGATGAGTATTTTTGGTGTATTGGATACCCTAAAACCCGTCCATTACATATTTAGCCCAAGCCCACACAGACCATTTTTTTTAGGTGGGTTTTATAGGATTAAAACCCAATGAATTTTGGCGATTTTTGAGTTAATGATTTTTTTTTGACACCCCTAATATATATATATATATTTATTTATTTATTTATTTATATATTTATATATGTCTCTGTGTGTGTGGGGCTTAATTGTATTTAACTCTTTAACTCCTCTATTATAATTTAGAGGCATACTATATGCAGTAACCGTTTTACTAAACGCAGTAACATTCCCCTGTGAAAATTCTATTTTACCCTTAAGTATTAAAAAAAAAATTTCATAAAATTTTACACTATTCACAGGAACATTGGGAAAATACCGCCCACAAAAGGCGGTATTTTCTGGCAGTGAGCGGTATTCCCGGGAATACCGCCCATTGTTGGCGGTATTTTCAGTGAAAATACCACCCTTTTCAATGAAAATACCGCCCAAAGTAAGCGGTATTCCTGAAAATACCGCCCACTAAGGGCGGTATTTTCTGAAATACCGCCCTTTGTGAGCGGTATTTTCGCAAAATTTTATTCCATTTTGAAAAAATGTGTAGGTTATTTACATATCGTGTAATATTAATCGTACTCGTAACTATAAAATCAAATGTTGTGCGGTATTTTTTTTTTATATAAAGGGTAAAATAGACTTTTTAAAAGGGAATGTTACTGCGAATAGTAAAACGGTTACTGCGTATAACAATTTCGATAATTTATCGCACCTTTTGTTATTAAAATTAATACTTTACCTAAGTATTGGTCAAAGCTAGGGCAATCACCCTAAAGTGCCAAAGGATAGGATACCCTTCAACCCATGCCCAAGGGAGTAAACTGGGAAATTCACATGATATTATGGAGTAAAATGTAATTAAACACACACACACACACACATATATATATATAATGATATACACAGTTAAAATTTATAATAAATTTTTAGAGCGACTATGTAAAAATAAATTGAAAAAATATTCCTATTAAATAATTAAAAATAGGTAATTATTGTCATATAATATTACACCAATGAAATCTTTCAATAAATATTACTATAACTCTTGCCCATTGTTTCAGGGTCAGGGCCGTTCCTACATAAATAAGGGCCTTGCTCACTAATGCAAATTGAGCCCTTCTATATTATCCTAAATGTAAAATAAAATTATCAGATTAAAACTCATTCATGTCAAACTGTCCGACATGAGACTCATTGTGTGCACAAGTGCGCAACATTACTTCATCTTTATTTTTTTAATTAGAAATAAATCATATTTTTTATTTTACAAATAGTGCTTATAACATTCAAATTGAAATTATTATTGTTATTACTGTTGTTGTTATTATTCTTTTAGAAATATGTACTACTTTTTATATACACTACTTATACCCTTAAAGATCAAAACTTATTATTAATTTTATGATAATTTTTTAGTAGTAGACACTATTATTTAGATTACAAGTATTTCATTTTTAAAGAGGCATTACTTACACCCTTAAATTTGGTACGTTTTACTTTACATGCACTATTTATACCTTCAAAGTAAATTTTGTTAGTATTATTATTATTTTTTTTTAGAAATAGGTACTACTTTTAATATTACATGTGTTTTTTTTTAAAGAGACATTACTCCTATCCTAAAATGTGGTACTTTTTATTTTACACATCAAAATTATTATTATTATTTTTAGAAAAATAGGTACTACTTTTTATATTATATGCGCTACTTTTTAAAAGAGACAATATTTTTACATGCTTATTTTAAGAGTATAATTATTGTCTCTTTAAAAGTATCAATTTTAAATATTATTTCTTAAACAAAAATATCAATTTAAAAAAAAACTGGGGCCCTATAAAATTGGGGGCCATGAGCGCGTGCGCACCTCGCACGTGCCCAGAGCCGACCCTGATTATATATGATAGTTCAGTAGCTAAATTGATACTTGCGATACATGAGAGACTAAACTCGATACATTAGAGGTTTAACTTAATATGTGATACGCCATAAGCTAAACTTGATACGCAAAATTTGAGCAACTGTTTGGAAGTATGACTTTGTAATGGAATTGAGAGAGTAATATACAGTCAACATCATCTGCCTAATGAATATCAGAGGCCATAACAGTAATTAAGGCTCGTTTGGATTGCACCCTAAATAAGAAATTTTTATTTTTCGGGAGGAAATTTTTGAAATAATGTGTAGAAAAGAGAATAAATGGTGTAATGATTGTGGTATGAATCATTGGCTACGTTTATATAAAATAATTATTATTATCAAATTATTGACCAATGAATGCATGCTAATTACTTCATATGAAAAATTATGATAAATTAATTGAGATGTATATCATTATTTTTTTCGATGCATAATGTGCACGTAATTTTAGAGAGAATTTAAAAAAATTTAATCTAAAGGAAATTAAAATTTTTTGAATATAGATTAAGTTGAAAATTTTTCTATAAGAAAAGTAAAAGGGCAAATTATACAAATGGCCACTAAACTATTGCCCGTGCCCATTTTTGGCCACTAAACTATTTTTGGCCCACTTTTGGCCACTAAACTACTAGAAGTGGCTAGTAGTGACCATTCTGTTAGGAAACTTGGTTATCTTGGACGGTAGCCTCACGCACGTGTCTTTCTCGTGATTTCTCGAGGGCAAAAATGTAAGCACAGAAAATCAATACTTCTACTCCATTCGATCGGTACTTATTGGGATTTTACAGTAGTAATTTTGCCCTATCTTTACTTACTGATAGAACGAAGCAAGGGGACGAAAGCGATTGCAGGGCTCGACAGTTAAAGAAGACAAAAGCGACTACGTCGAACTTGAGCAAATGGACTGGAGCATCAGGCCGAAAGGCGTCGAACTTGATACTGAGAAGTTGCCATCTACCGAAGGTTAGCTATCATTATGTATGGTTATGGAAGACTTTGTTTGCTGCCCTTCATTAATGGAAAGTTTTTTTTTTTTGAATAACCTTTCCGGCCACTTCAGTCAGGACGGCGGACAGGAATTCAACGGCTCCCTTGAAGATGATGATCACATGGAGCAGATGATGAATTGCTTCATTATGGCTCAATTGAGCTTTATGCTGTTATGCAGGATTAAAAAGTACAAAAAAATAAAAATGTAATGTATTTTTTTAACTCCAATGGATGGTTCGAGCTTTGACTTCGAGCCCATTTTCTTTAAAAAATAAAAAATAAAAAAATGAAGGTGTTTTTTTGTTTTTTTCGGAATAAGCCCCTTCATTGAAGGTTAGCTTAGCTGTTGAAAGGAATTATTGTTTTATTTTCCCTTTGTTCTTTCTGTTCAAAATTTCTTAATGGAGTTAAGTTTCATAACTGGATACTCTTGGGTTAGGATTAGTACTGGAATTTTTGTTGTATGTTTCTTACTCATTATTTAGATTCTTAGATGAATCCATAAGTTGTTGAAATATTTGTGCGTTTTTAGCTAAGCCCAATTGAGATAGTAGTTGAACTTGTGAATGGAATTTTTCTTCATTGAATGTGTTCGTATGGTTATGTTAACTTAAATGGCTGGACATGAAATTTTTGAAATGAAAACAGAGACCCAAAAGCATTGAGATCCATCAGGTTAGTTGAATTGGAGTACAATATTTAGACAGGAAAAATTAGAACAAAAATTGGCAACTTAACTGAATTTGTGTGCAGGCGTCTGAATCTGTAGTCAAAACAAGAGATTAAAGTGACTGTAAAAAGTGAAAAAAAAACTTTCAACTATATAACATGAGAAGACAAGGTTGAAATGGTCATGCCAGGCTGAATAAAGAACTGGGAGGTACAAAGAACAGAGCTTTGATCCTATACAAAGAAAAAGCATGTCTTCAGTACAAACAATTCCATTTCTTCATTAAGGGGGTTACTTTCACTCAAAGATGAAAGCCTATAAAGAGTATCAAACAATGCTTTGTTGAGTCATACATACGTGAATCATTATTAGATATAAATGTGAAATAACAACTAATATTGTTCAAAACTAAGAAACAAAAACGTTTTAAAAAACAAACAAACAAACTCATCAGTAAGAAATCAACCCAAATGATACTTGACAGATTTGATTTCATCCAATATCATTAAATAATGCCACCAACCAAGAGAGTGTACCATTCATATCAATTCCAAAAAGACAAAACATCATCAAATGAACCACCTAAAAAGCAAGATTTCCAACATAGCTGTTTGGTCAGTAGATACTTTAAATAATCAGTCTACAATCCAAGCAAGAAAACTAAATTAAAAAAGTGCCCACAACCTGTTTTGTCCTAGACTCAAGGCAGTCAAAAGATTCCAGTCAACAAAATATGGCCTTCCAATACTTGAACACATATCTACATCATAAACATTGTCCAGATGCAGATTGAGGTTCGAGATAGATCTTCAGTTTCCCCTTCCCCTTTTCCGTCCTCTTTTGCTCGAAGATGCAGGGAACATCGATCCTCTTTTCCACCTCCCAACTGTGTATGGAACCGAATTACCGAGGTATGCGCTATTAGAATTGATTCTCTCTCTCTCTGCATCACTCACTGGAGGCTTTCCACTCTTTTTTGGAGACCTCCTAACTGGTTGTGATTGTTGCATCCTGGCAGTAGTATTCGGCCCATACTGTGTTGATGTTGTTGATGAAGAATCTTTAGAATTCTTTCTCACCTATAAAAGAACAAGGTGGTATATCTATATCAGATCTTTCTCCCTAAGTTTTCATTGTTATCACATATAATAATCCTACATTACTACTTACAACTCGTTTCTTTGGCCGTGGTTCTGTTACAAAATGAACATTTGTGTTGACAATCAAAATGGAACGATCATTGTCATATCCTTCAATCGATGGATTATTTGGAACTGCAGTGAATCCATTCAAGTAGTTGGTCTGAACCTACAAGAGTATTTTCAAGTTTTCAGTTGTAAAAGAACATTAAAAATGTAGAGAAACATAATAACTGATACTTACTACCTGATTTTCGTCCCTGCTATGTTGTGAGAATGCATTCCCATTGTTGTTGTTTGCTGAATTTCTGGATTGGTGAGATGTGTTTGTGATGATTGCGGCAGACTCTTCAACACCACCTGTTTGTTGGGTACAATTATCATGCGATGGCTGAGCCTTACAAGTTTTTGCATTGTGGCCTGTTTCGCCACATTTCCTGCAATGCATTATTACAAACTTCCTCAACTTCTTGCCATGATTCTTGCCTTCATAAATATCTCTCCTCCTTGCCTTTTTTGGTCTTCCAGGTTGAATTACATATTGAGGAGGATCTAGAACCAAACTAATAGCTGATGGAGGCCACATCTCCTTTCCATTGATGGGGTACAGTACATTGTTGTAGACTTTCATGAATAGCTCTTTTTTATAGCATTCATCCACACTCTCGTGCACATCTAAGCCTTGTTGCCTTAGCGCAACAATGGCATGACAGCAAGGCAACCCACTTAATTCCCACAAACCACAACTACATTTCTTTTTCTTAAAGTCAACTGCAAATTGAAACCCCCATGGACCCTTCACCTGATAACCATTTGCCCCATTGTAAGTTCCCCTCCATTTGCAAGATTCTTTGATCCTTTCCTCTATAACCTTCCTAATTAATGGTCCAGTGTTGTGAGGATACTTATACATGCTATCTTTTCTTCTCTGTATTCTCTCCATCAATAATTCCCTAATGCTCTCCATCAATGTAATTAGTGGTTTGTCTCTAGATTCCAAAATATGAGAATTGGAAGACTCACACAAATTGTTAGTAAGCATGTCACAGGCTCTGTTCTCTTGTGGCTTTGGTAGAGAATCATCACTTTTTTTTTTCAAAACTTTACACAAAGAAACAACTTTACTTTTTCAACAATTTAAAATTAAAATTTTAAAATTCCCTCTAAATACCTACTCACATAAATTCAAAAAAAAACACAATCATTACACTTTTTTATCTCTCACCTACACAATTTCCCAAAAAAAACTTCCCTCAAAAAAAAAAAACTTCCCTCTAATAAAATTTCCTCTACCAAAGCCACAAGAGAACAGAGCCTAAAGTGTGAGTAGAAAAGAAGGCTTTGCACCAATGTACTGGAGGAGGAGCATTTTTTACCCATTTAAAGGCTTCTAGATAATCCTTTTCCAATCTTTTGACTGCCTTATTGTACATCTCTTTATTTGCACTCCCAGCAATTGCCCACAACATTTGCTTCAACTCCTTTCCCGCATGTTTCTTTTTGAAATTTCTATACATATGTTGAACACAATACCTGTGTTCAGCATTTGGGAGTACCTCAGATAGTGCCCTATCTAGTCCCTCTGCATATAAAAAAATTATTTAGTCAAACTTGAGAATAAAATATGTTTAAAACATGGCAAACTCTTAGAAAAACAAAGGACCTTTTGTTGATCTGAAATGAAAGTGTAATGAGTTTCATTTTGGATGTCCAAATCTTTTGACAACAGCTCCAAAAACCACTTCCATTGGATGGTTGCTTCTTTTTCTACCATAGCCCAGGCTATAGGCCACCACCCATTATTAGGATCAATGCAAATTGCTGTTAGTAGTTGTCCTGAATAGCATCCCTTAATGTGACATCCATCCAAACCTATGATGGGTCTACAATATTTGAAACCTTCTTTAAGTGGGCATAGGCAGCAATACATTCTCATGAATCTACAAATAAAAAAAATTTCAAATAGTTTATTTAATGATAAAAATGTATTAAAAATTAAATAGAGATATAGAATCACTTCAATACCTGCAATTTTCATTCTGATTCCGCCTTGGTGCAAACTCAACCTCCATGGTGGAATTAGGATGTGTTCTTCTAATCTCATCACAATACTGCCACACCAATTTATACTGTTCAGCTGCATTGCCTTTTATCCTTTCCAAAGCTATGGTTCTAGCATTGTATGCAACTGTCTTGCTGATGGCTGCCTCATAGTCCTCCTCAACTGTTTGTCTGATCTCTCTAGTCGGGATATTCACATTCGACCTTATCCTCTCTTCATATCTATTAGCTAACCTCTTAGCTGTGATTGTCCTATTATTGTATTCATGAAAACAAGAATTTTCGTGTTCATCAGACATAGATTTGATCATCAGGTCATTAGTTCCACTAGCCTTGACCACAGAAGCAAAACATGACCACCTACAATTTTTACACTTCACACCAACTCTATGCTTTTCATTGGGTTTGAATTTGATTTGCTTCCCATTGTTGATGGCTTCATTTTTTACAGCTTCCTTAAACTCCTCAGAATTGGAAAATTGCATTTTTACCTCAAGCCTTGGCTTTCTCATATCTCTTTTTGCATTGAAGTCAATGTAAACTGGTCTCACAACTCCATTATCCTTATCAGATGACCCACTATTGCTATGCAAATCTTCATCAACCATATTTTGGTCACAAATAATGGCAAAAGAATGTTCGTTAGCATCCAAGTTACTTTCTTCATCAAGTTCAGTTCTGCACCTGGTGGTTGATATCCTTGCTGCGACTATTTCCTTCTTACTCACATCTCTCCTTTTGTAACTAGCATTCTTCTTTGCCTTACAACTATCATCTCCTGTCTTCTTATTTTGACATTGCTTCCCACCTCCAGCATCAGTTGTAGCATTATATGTTGCATGTTCAGCCTGTGTTAAAGTCTCATTTCCCTGTGTATCTAGAGATGCAACCAATTGTTGGGTTAATCTATCATTTTCATTGCTTTCTTCAACCCCAGTACCATTACGATGCTCTTTATCCTCATGCCCATCAAAATTTTGTGAGGATACTAATCCCAAATCTAAAGCAATACGTTGTGGCTCACTACCTAACATCTCATCATCTCTGCAATATTCTTCTTTATTAGAAAACGTGTCATTCTTATCATCTGAGCCTCCTCCAAATTCTTCATCATCAGAATCAGAATTAGAATCAGAATCTTCTTCAACTACATGTTCTTTTTCTTTTAGACTATAACGGTGTACATATTTTTGTTCTAGCTCCGAATTATTGGGGAATAAAGAGCTTGGGAGTTGTGGTTCTTTCACAGTGTAAACCTCAATTAGTTTGTTGTCAATCACAAAGGTACACATATTTCGGATGTCACTATCATTGCTAAGACTTCTCAAACCAGTATTGAGGTTACACCTCGGCTTAACCAAAACAACAAACTGTAATCATGTCCCAACTCCCTACACATCTCCTTAAGCTCTTCTAGAGATATTCTATCTATATCGCATTGATCAATATAATCAACATCACCCCTAACATAAGATACATTAATAAAGCCTTTTATCTATCCCCCGTGCATTAGCTTAATGCTAAATTTGTCAGAGTCATGATCTGCAAATAAGCATTTTTTTCATTGAAACAAACAACATAAAAATAAAAAAAATAACTGTCTTTATATAGCAGCAAACTAAACATTAAGTAATGGAGAAAGAGAAACGGAAGAGAAGCCTAGATGAACGCAAAAATATTCCGACTTTAGGAGACGAGGAATACGCCAAGAGCACACTAACAGCTTTACTCATACATTAGATCCTCCAAATCCCAGGGAATTCACATATAAACATATACATAAGAGAAATACAATCCAAACATTCAAATCCTAAACTACTGCGAAATTTCGAGTATTTATAATAACCACAATAAAAACTTTTAAAGCAAGCATTGCATGTAATACTGCAGTGGGATTTTCGAGCAAACAGAACATCTAAGAAGAAAGCACTTACTGTATTGCTGGTCAGTATCAAGTTCGACGCCTTTCGGCCTGATGCTCCAGTCCATTTGCTCAAGTTCGACGCAGTCGCTTTAGTCTTCTTTAACTGTCGAGCCCTGCAATCGCTTTCGTCCCCTTGCTTCGTTCTATCAGTAAGTAAAGCTAGGGAAAAATTACTACTGTAAAATCCCAATAAGTACCGATCGAATGGAGTAGAAGTATTGATTTTCTGTGCTTACATTTTTGCCCTCGAGAAATCACGAGAAAGACACGTGCGTGAGGCTGCCATCCAAGATAACCAAGTTTCCTAACAGAATGGTCACTATTAGCCACTTCTAGTAGTTTAGTGGCCAAAAGTGGGCCAAAAATAGTTTAGTGGCCAAAAGTGGGCACGAGCAATAGTTTAGTGGCCATTTGTATAATTTGCCCAAAGTAAAATGAAACAAACATAGCCTAATAAGTGATCAAAAGAAAAGCTGCAAGATTCATTATTAGAAAGAGAAATTAAGAACAACGTGTTTTGCCTCAAAAAAAAAAAAAAAAGAGAGCGAGAGAAAAGACGTGTTTCCATGATGCATCATCAATCAATCAAAATAAAGTGACAAACAAGTTTCTATCAGAGCCCTGCAACGTGATTCTCAATACGTAACATATACACGCAGTAATTAGATCTCTAAGGAAAATTTTGGATGCACCAAATGGACGGGCGAACCATTTTTTATGTTATATTCCCTAGGTGGCCTGTATGAATGGATGATATATGAGTATGTTGGATGTTGTGGATGGAGATGCCCACCAATCATCAAAACAGTATCAAACAAATCAATTCAAAATCTGGAATTCATTTATTTTTTAAAGGTGAATTAAAAAGTTGATTCATATAAATACCTCACAAATGCAAAAGGTGAACTAAAATTTGATGGCCCAAAATAATTTTCATTATTTTCTTTTTCTTTTTTTTTTTTGTTCTGAATAGTATAAATTTTAAAAATATTATTAATTTTTTAATTACAGTATTCGAATCTCAATCTTAACATACATATTTTTTAAAGGTGAAAACTAATTCCGAAAACTAATTTAGAGCTTTTACGTTTAAGTCTCTCCGAAAACTATGACTCAAATTTGAAACTTTGAATACGAGAACGAAAAATTATTAGATGCATCTGTAATGCAGTAAGTCTATCATAAATGAATAAATTAGATTTATATTAATTCATAGACCCCCAACATATATATTACTTTCCCTCTAAAAGTAACACTTTTTCCTAAAAAATATCGTTCAGCAGCAATTTAAAAGCCATGGGCCAAGTAATACAATCTAAAAATAAAGTAGATATGAAAATCAGATCTACAATCTAGAATCAAAGTATATCTGAAAATTAAATTTACAAACTGCAAATCTAGCCTATAACTAAGCACAGAGCAACAAATTTTCAAACAGTTGAGCAAATCATCTGACCGGAGGTGCAGGACTGCTATTGAGATCTGTTCTGGCTCCAAATTTGACTCGTGACATAAGAGATCCATGTGATCCCTAACTAACCATTCACAACGCCAACTACTGTCGGCTTTATTTTTACCATCTTCTTCATCAACAACTTTAGCCCACAGATCTGAAGTTACAGACTCTAAAAAGAGGAGGAGAGAGAGAAAGAGTTATAAATTTATACGTAGATTGCCCCATAAGTACTAGTATAGAATAACTCAACTGAATAAACACTTGAGACTATTTTGGGTTGATTTAAAATTTTGAAGTAAAATTTGGAATACAATTGTCATTTTTCCTTAATTAGAAAATGTAGAACATTGAAATAGTCCTATTGTCATAATTTGTAAATAATTTGAATTGCACAATAACTATTAGTACATAAATATTCAATTGAAGAAAATTATAGACTATTTGGGTGAAATTACAAATTTTAAATAAATTTGGGGGCACAATTGTAATTTGGTCTTATTAATTATGTTTATTATGACATTGGAATCGTCCTATTATCTTAATTTGTAGATATATTGATGATTGCACCAAAATAACTATTACTATAGAACAACTTAATAGAATAACAATTAGACCTTTTTGGGTTAATTTTCTATTTTTCAATAAAATGGGGGATACATTTGTAATTTTTTGTCACTATTTAATTGCAGTACAACATATGTATTGTCCTATTATTATAACTTGTAGATATTTTGATAATTACATCATAACTATTAGTATAAAGGGACTCAATTGAAATAAACTTAAGATTAGTTGGAGTCAATTTAAAAATTTTAAAAATTGAAGACACAATTCAAATATTTGTTTTAGTTGAAAATTTTACTTTAATTTATAGAAGAAATGTCAATTGTGTCCCCAATTTTATTTTAAAAAATGAAAATTTATCCCAAATAGTCTAAATTGTTTTCAACTAAGTCATTTTATACTAATAGTTATTGAACTGCAATCATCAAATTATCTATAAATTAAGACAATAGGACAATTATTATGTTGTAGTAAATGTAATTAGTAATACAAAAGTTACAATTGCACCCTCATATTTACTTAAAATTTGCAAATTAACCCCAATACTCTATAATTTTCTTCAATTTAGTTATTATGTACTAATTGTTATGGTAAAATCATCAAATTATTAACAAATTAAGATAAAATGATGATTTCTATGTTGTATTGGACGTAACTGGTGAAAAATGATAACTTTGTCCTAGATTTTACTTAATACTTGCAAATTAACCTCGAATAGTCTCACATTTTCTTCAATTTTGTCATTATATATTAATAGTTACGGTGCTACTATCAAATTATATACAAATTAAGATAAAATGATGATTTCTATGCTATACATAATGTAATTACTAATTAGTGAGGGAAAAACGACATTTGCAACCCCAATTTTAATTGAGAATTTCAAATTGGCCTCAAATAGTCTGAAATGTTCTTTAATTGAATTATTCAATAATAATAGTTTTGGTGCAATATCAAATTAACTACAAATTAAGATAGAAGGATGGCTTATGTATTGTGTCCCAAATTTACATAAAAATTTTAAATTGATCACACCACAAATAGTCTCAACTTTGTATTCAGTTGAGTCATCCTATACTCATAGTTATAATATAATGATTTGTATGTTGTATTGAATGTAATTGGTGGGGAAAATGACACTTGCATCCCCAATTCACGTAAAAATTCTAAATTGACCCCAAATAATATAAAATTTTCTTCAATTAAGTCTTTATATACTAATAGTTTTGGTGTTATCATCAAATTATTAACAAATGAAGATAATTAGAATCATATGTTGTATTGAACGTAATTAGTGAGAAACGACGACAATTGTGTCCCCAGATTTAATTTAAAATTGCTAATTGACCCCAAATAATTTCAATATTTTCTAATTTGTGTCTTTGTATACTAAGAGTTATGGTGCAATCATCAAATTATATACAAATGAAGATAAATGGACGATTTCAATGTTGTACTAAAACGCAATTAGTGATAAAAAGGACAATTATGTCCCCAAAGTTAATTAAAAATTATAAATTGATCTCAAATTTTATTCAATTGAATCTTTCTTTATTAACCGTTATGGTTCAACCATCAAATTATCTACAACTTAAAATAATATGACCATTTTATATTTTACATAATTTAATTATTGACACATTTAGTTATGATGCTATCATAAATTTACCTACAACTCCTAAATGTGGGGTGGTAAAATGTGGTAACTTGTAGCTTGTTGACGCATTTTTTTGTGTGTGCAAAATCAGTTTTTTTTACTAGTGACTTAAGGTTGTCTTATAATCAAAAAAATGTATTAATAACATTTTTTTAAAAGGTTTAAATGCAAAGAATAAATCCTATGTAATTTGTTCTAACTTGTAAACTTAATGGAAAACATTTTTATTTTCACCAGTGCTTTTCTTCCTTTAATTAATTAATTTATTTATTTTTTTGCCTTCTATCTTAAAAAACATTATAAGTAACTCGTAAAATATCAACTATTTTATTTTCTTTCATTGTCTTTTCCTTACCTTTAATTTTTGGAATATTCTAATTTTCTTGTAAGACCTCAATTTATTTTTAAGGAAATAAGATTTTCAATAAATATTATTATTTTTTGTTTTATACATATCTTGAATTTATACATTCTTCTTTTATCTTTTTTTTTTTTTCCGTATCCCTTTAGTTAAGACTTCCTTTTTTGTTTACTTTTTACGGGTCAGAAACATTGATTTATAGTCAATCTTTTTTCTTTTTCTTTTTTTTTCCCCCAATTTTTATCAGAAATTACCATTTTTGAAGTTTTGTTGCTCTAAAAAACATAGTATACAATGGGATATTAAAATTCAGAAAATTAAAGACTAAACAAAAATAAAGAACCTAAATAAGCTGATTTAAAAAAAAAAAATCCCGGGAACCCAAAAACCAGAAAAGAGCAGAACATGAACTAGGCGGGTTAATTTGTTGATGCGGAGAGAGGGGAGAAAAGATGAGAGATTTTTGAAGCCACTGATATCACTACACCAACATCACCGCTCACAAAGAAAGAGGAGGACTAGATCGGAGAAAGAAAGAAAGAGGGAAGAGGAGAGAAAGAGTAAAAACGGGAAAAAGAGATGAGAGAGGGTAAAAAATTTTATTTAGTAAAAAATCTATTTTTAGAGGAGAAAAAGAAAATTTTTTTTTTATCTCGAATTAATTTGGTTGATACGGACTCATATCAAATCAGATGATGAATGTGCTCTATCTCCATCCATCATGACCGCCTTGGGAATAGCATCATATGTGGTTCCCATGCAGTAATGTCCACCTAAGATCGTTGCATTTTTGAAAAGTCAAAAGTCACACGTAAGTTCTAAGAAAACAGTAACTCCTGGGGGGAGTATTTTACAAGTAAAAGTGGTATGATTAGCATCGAAAAATGACAACGACCCATGGCAGAAGCTTTGGGAATGAATAAATATGCACCCCTACCCAAGATTATAAGGGTGAGAGGAAGTTGTTGGTTTCGAAGCCATTGCATCTCATTGGATTTGGGAATCTGAACACTGTTAGGTTTCGAAGCCATTGCATCTCATTGGATTTGGGAATCTGAACACTGTTAGGCTTGCAGCCATTTTAGAGAAAAAAATGTGGGTCATCAGTGTCACAATACTTTAAAATCCTAGTCTGGGACCTCTGGGTTATGTATTTATCCTATGTATTTTTCATGAGGAATCCTTCTTTAAATTGAAAGCTGTCACTTTGCTTCTGATTTTCCCAGGGGGTTCTCTGAGTTTTTCAGAGAGGCCAAAGGCTGTAGGAGTGAATAGCCTTCCCTCTTCCCAAAATGCATTTCCCTTCGCTTCAGTCAAAACTCAAAAGAAGAAAGAAGCCTAATTAAATCACGGTTTCTATTTCAAGCCGAGGATGTGATGTTCATCTTCATGCGCAGGCACGCCTGGTTCAGATTTCTGCTTCTTACTTTTTCGCGCCGGAAAGCACACTGAAAACACACAGTTTTGGAATTAATGGTGGATTTGTTTGAGTTATTTCACGGCCAATCACAATGCTACAGCTCCTCCCTCTTCAGCCCATCATTACTAGTTTATGTGTTTGACCTTCTTCGTACTCGCAGTGAGGCTTTTTACTCAAGTACAGTGGTTAATTTTCTTCAGGATTTTTTATACCTCTTTTACTAAGTAACTGTTGAACATTGATCTTCTTCTTCTTCCACTTCTAGGGCGGTATCAACAAAAAGAATAACAGTTGTTGCCGATTCTAAGAGGTAAAGTTTTTTTTTTCCTTTTTTTCCTCTCAAATTCATGATTTTACTCTCTGTTTTCAAAATTTGATGAAACTGTAGGTGGATAATCTTGTTTAGAGATCCTTTTATTTCAACTGTGGAATTTTATTTTTATTTTAGCATGTTTGCCTACGTTTTTCTCTTCTGTGTATGAGATAACTCTTTGAAATTGTTCGTTTCATTTCAGTTTGCTTCTCAATGGAGTCATTTCAACGGGAAACTCCTCAGAACCATTGCTATAGCAGGACTGGAAATGAGGAAATGGACACAGGTTTTGCACAATAACTTTTTCTTTTTTCCTCCCACAATTTGTTTGGTTTTAGTTCCAGTTGATAACACACTTTTTATTCAAAAGCAGAAGTCGATGGTTTCCTGCGTTTCACGAGGTTGAAGACCATGTTCGATTCAAATGCTTCAAATACTATAGTAAGAATTCCTTTCCTAGATTGTTCATTAGCCAATAATCTTCAATAAAAGGTACTGGTGTCTTCAATAATCTCTCTTTTCTAGGTTGGGTTGATCTATAAACGACATAACTTGCAGTTATTGTAGCCTCAAAGATTTCATCAAGCAGTTGCCTTCTCATTCTTGGCTTAGATAGGATGAACTATCGGGATTTTTGGGACGCAAATCAGAGATTATTAACTTGAATCTAGGATGAACGATCAGGATTCTTGGCTTAAATGATGATTTCTGGATAGAGACTAAAGAAAATGAACCGGGACATTGGTAAACTTGAATCTAGCTTAGATTTAAAACTCTCCTTCAATTCGCGCCTTCTTGCCCCCACATGAGCTGCATCTGGATAGGGGAGTTTTTTTCGTAATCTACAGAAAAATGTGTGATTTTTTGGCTTTCGTTTTCTTTTTAGGTTGAAGTGACAATTCAATTCTCAAATGTTGTGATAACTATCTTCTGAGTGATTGTGGCCTAGTAGCAATTGCTTGTTTTCGTATAAATTCTAATTAGTTTTGCAAATAGCAACATTATGGAGCATAATATGAATTGTCCCAATTGTAGAATGAAGATCAAGCCATCAACAACTTCTTCATACCTGTCCAGTCCGGATCCCCCGGGGAACTTGTAAGGCTCTTCGCCCTACTATTTAGTTAGTAATCTATAATGAATCCTTTTCATTTCCCTTTTGTTGTTTGTATATGCATAGAAGCTTCCTTCATTTTTCTGTGTTAATTTTGATGGAGACATTCCGCGCGATGCTATTTTAATTAGTTCCAAAGGAATGTGGGCGGTTGAACTTGCTAAATCCAATTGTAACGGGTTCCTAGCTCTTGCACTATCCGGGAATGGTTGGGATAGTTTTAGCTCTCATCATAACCTGGAGGCTAGAGACCTGATTTTCTTTGAACAAACTGATGCTATGGTGTTCAGAACTCGAGTGTGTGATCTCAGTGAATGTGAAAAAGAGCTTACCAAGTCTATATCCTATTCGAGTATCGCAGAACATGATCTTCAACTAGAACGCCTGAAGAGTAAGTTTTATATATGAATGAATGGAATTAATTCAAACATATATCTGCATTTTGATTATGTCCATCCTCTGATCTAGGATGCTTTGGAGTGGAAACTGAAGCCAACAATGGTAAGTCTTATTTGTGAATTGATTACCATTACTAATTCAGACAGAATCTGTTGGTAAGTCTTATTTGTGAATTGATTACCATTACTAATTCAGACAGAATAGAGTACTTCTAACGTATTTGTACGATTTGGTTGGCATTAATTCAGACAGAAATTCGATATACAGTTTGTATGTCTTTGTGGTATGTGATTGAAGTGCAAATTTTTTGGTTCAATCCCAGGGGGATGGATGAATGCAGGAGGCCCTTATGAGTTGAGGAACAATGAATTCATGGCACAAATTGAAGAACTTCACTTGAAGCACAATTACATGGTAAACACATATAGTACTTTTTGTAACCATTTCTTTCCTGGTAAAAGATGCATTGTTTAGCTAACCTTTTTGTGTTCGTTGTTACGGATAATAGACCATACCTGGGGAATTTGTGAAGAGAAATGATGTCGGGGAGAAAGAGAGAGCCATACTAGTGAATTCCGCCGGATATGCTTGGGAGGTGGAGCTAGCCATGGACCAAGATCAGCGCCTTGTAGGAATCTGAAAGATAAACGAACTTGGGATGAAGAACAGCTAATGCAGAGAGAGAAAGTATAGGATTTTGGAAGATATTTTCGCTTGATTAATTAACTTAGAAGCATTACAAATGTTTATATACATCAAAGTAGCGTATGAGCTAAGCTAACTTGAGATAAAATTAGTCCTACTAGTCTGTGAGGTAACTCTATCAAAGACAAGCTAAGAAAACATGAATGGCAAGCTTCCGGTCTGTACACTTTAGCTTAACTCATCCACATCAACAACTAGCAACTAACTTTGTACACGTCAGCAAACTAAGCTAATTGACATAGCTAACTGATAAGTTTGACATCCCCTCCTCAAGGTGAGATTCTGTGAGGATCAAAGAATCTCAACTTGGACAAAATGTAAGAAAAAACAGCAGAAGGAAGAGCTTTAGTGAAGATGTCTGCAAGCTGGTTTTTGGAGGAAACATGACTGAGAGAAATGAAACCAGCCTTGTATTGATCACGCACAAGATGGCAATCAATATCTAGGTGCTTCATGCGTTCATGAAAAACTGGGTTCTCAGTGATATGAATCGCAGCCTGATTGTCACACCAAAGTGGAATAGGAAGATGAAGTGGAATATGGAAGTCTGACAGGATGTAGGAAATCCATTTGAGTTCAGAGACAGTTCCAGCAAGGCTACGATACTCAGCTTCAGCAGAAGAGTGTGAGACTGTGGTTTGCTTCTTGGTTTTCCAAGAAATGAGTGCAGATCCGAGAAAAATACAGAAACCAGTCACTGATCGTCTGGTGATCTTACAAGAACCCCAGTCAGCATCTGCATATGCTAGGAGTTGAGCTGAATTGGAGCGAGGGTAAAATATACCATGAGAGGGACAGCCCTTCAAGTATCGAGCCACATGTAAGGCATGGTGCCAGTGAGATTCATGAGGTGTCTGCACAAACTGACTGAGTTGTTGAACAGCATAAGTCAAGTCAGGTCTTGTGAAGCTGAGATATAGTAATCGGCCAATGAGTCTCCTATAAGGGCCTGGATCAGTGAGAAGAGGAGATTCTTCATTGGCATCAAAAGAACATCCTACAGGCAAGGGAGTAGCAGTAGATTTAGCTTCATCAAAGCCAAGATCATGAACTATGTCAAGTGCATACTTTCTCTGATTGAGAGCTAGGCCAGTAGAAGATCGAATGATCTCAATGCCAAGAAAATAGCGAGCAAGACCAAGATCTTTAATGGTAAAACGATCATGCAAGTACTTTTTGACATCAGAAATAGCTGAAGATGTATCTCCTACAATAAGGACATCATCAACATAGACCAATAATGCCAAGAAACCAGTAGAATGCTGTCGAATAAACAAACAGTGATCATGTTTGGATTGTAGGAAACCATACATAAGCAGAGTTTTGGTAAACTCCTGATTCCACTGCCTTGAGGCCTGTTTCAAGCCATATAAGGACCTGTTCAGCTTGCATACCTGTCCTGGTTCAGCCCCAGAATACCCCTCAGGAAGCTTCATATAAACATCTTCATCTAGAAAGCCATGTAAGAATGCATTATTAACATCTAATTGATGTAAATGCCAAGAATTAGATGCTGCAAGGCTCAACAGAATTCTAACAGTGACATTTTTAGCCACAGGAGAGAAGCTATCATGATAGTCCACTCCCTCAATTTGATTGTATCCTTTGGCGACCAACCTAGCTTTATACATTTCCACTAAACCATCTGCCTTACTTTTGACTTTAAACACCCATCTGCAACCAATGGCTTTCTTACCAGGCAAAGGCATCAAAGTCCAAGTATTGTTAGCCTCCAAAGCATCCAGCTCAGTTTTCATAGCTTGCTGCCAATCCGAGTCTAAGCAATGCTGTCTATCAGATTGTGGCTCCTGAACAGTTAAGAGGTTAGCAAGAAAAGACATATATGCAGCAGAGAATGGGCTTTGAGTTTGAGCAGAATTAGTTACAAAGTCATGTAACCAAGAGGGCTTGGTGATGTGTCTGGAGCTTTGTCTAGGTACTGGAGGCTGAAGAGGAGTTGATGAAGGCACATGATGTGAGGAAAGAGTATCTGAAGAGGGAGACACACTAAGATTATGTTGAGACCTTGACTCAGAAGGAAAAGATGGAGATGGAGAAGGATCAGGTTGATGAAAGCTGTCAGGAGAATGAGACTGAGGGGAATGATCCAAAAAATCTTTAGTAGGAGACTGTGAGGAGGTATCAGTGGTAATGGAACAGAGATATCAAAATCTGGAGCTACAACTGGTAAAGAGGTGGTAGATGGAGGTGTAGGATGAGAAAGAGGGAAATCATTCAGTTGCTTAGATTGGTAGGGGAATATGTGTTCATGGAAGAGAATATCTCTGGAAACAGTAAGCCTTTTATTATGAAGGTCATACACTTTGTATGCCTTGTGATCAGGGGGATAACCTACAAATACAGCAGGAAATGCTCTTACAGCAAACTTATCCTTATGGGGTGAATTATTTGTAATGAAGCACAGACAGCCAAAAACTCTAAGATGATGGATTGTGGGGGGTTTTTGGAAGAGAAGCTCATAAGGTGTTTTCCATTGAAGCATAGGAGTAGGTATCCTATTGATTAAGTAAGCAGCAGTAAGTATGGATTCCCACCAAAAATGTCTAGGTAAAGAGGATTGAAACATAAGCGCCCTGGCAATTTGGAGTATGTGTTTGTGCTTTCTCTCCACAACTCCATTTTGCTGGAGTGTATATGGACAAGATTTTTGGTGAATAATACCCTTTTTCAACAAAAGATCAGAACAAGTTGAATTAAGAAACTCAAAACCATTGTCAGTTCTAATGTTCTTTACTGAAAATTAGAATTGAGTCTGGATCATAGAGAAGAACCTTTCTAAGGTGGTAGAGGTTTGTGTTTTGGATCTTAAGAGGAAAGTCCAGGTACATCTAGTGTAATCTTCGACTATAGTCAGAAAGAATCTTGCTCCAGTGTGTGTAGGTGTTTTATAGGGTCCCCACATGTCAACATGGATGAGTTGAAATGGAGACATGGTTCTGTCTACCTTGATTGGGAAAGATAATCGATGCTGCTTAGCTAAGGGGCAGATAGTGCAGGATTCATGTGGTTTAGGAGACATTTGAGATGGCAATAAATGCTGCATGACATTCACAGATGTATGTCCCAAACGTTGATGCCATATATGAAAGGAAGAATGACTCATTTTATTTATTGAAGAAACAGCTGAATTACAGACAAAAAAATTATTGTCTGGAGTACAAGTGATTAAAAGTTGTCTATACACTTGAGAGTACTTCTGAATTACATCAGCTTTAAAAGAACTAGAATTAAGAAGATATAATCCCTTGAACTCCTTTGCAACTCCTAAGACCTGTTTACTCACTAGGTCCTGAAGTACACAAAAAGTAGGATAGAAGTCAAAATGAATATTAGACAATTTTGACAACTTGTGAACAGATATGAGATTGAATTGAAATGCAGGAACATGCAGACACCCCGTTAGAGTGACATTTTTACTTAGCTGAGCTGTTCCTATGCATTTAACTAATTTGATAGACTTATCAAGAAGGGATACAGGAGTAAGGTGTTTGACTAGGATAGGTTTGTGAAGATTAACTGAGCTACTGCACATATGATTTGTTGCTCCACTATCAACTATCCAAGTATCACAAGATAATAAACAAGCATAATTAGAGGAGGATTTGAGAGTGCTACCTGCAAAATCAGTGAGGTAGGAATAGTTCACCAGATCTCCAGTTCCAGATTTTGCCTCAGATTTTCCTTTCAGCATTTTGCTTATCTCCATCTGAACAAGATTAGCTACCATATGTTGCAGATTTCCATCCTCAGTTTCTAACTCCAATGGTGTTTCAGCTTGTGCGTTAGCTAAATTGACTTGAACCTTTCCTTTGCCTTTGTGCACCAAATCCTTTTTTCCTTTCCACCAGTCAGGGTAGCCATTAATCTTGAAGCAATTCTCCTTAAGATGCCCATCAATATGACAGAAATCACATTTTTGATTCAACTTCTTACCACTATCCTCTTTTTTTTTTTTTTTAAATCCTTTTCCTGCAGCAAGTTTACTCTCATTTCCATAGCTCACATGCAATGCACTACTATCAGTAAGGCCTTGATACACACTATGAACATCTCGTTGAGTTTCCACTCGAATCACCATGGCATATGCCTTGCTAACATTTGGAAATGGATCCATTAGCAAAATTTGGTTTCGGATGGCATCATATTCTTCATTTAATCCCATGAGGAACTGCATCAAGCTGTCTCCAAGCATATGATCCACTGTTGATTGGTAAAATCCATAGTGACAGCACTTGCATTGTTGCATTGGCCTTAAACAAGCAATTTCATCCCAAAGCCTCTTAAGGCGGTTATAGTAATTAGCCACAGAGTATTTTCCTTGAGTAAAGGAGCTCATGTCTCTCTTGAGCTGGTATAGCAGAGGACCATTACAGGTTCCATACCTCTCAGAGAGTTCCTTCCACAGAGCCTTAGCATCTTTTGCAAGTAAAAATCAGTGTGAAATCTCTTTGGACAAGGAGTTTAGTATCCAAGAGATGACAGTAGAGTTCACCTTCTTCCACTTCTTATACGAAGAAGAATCCACAGCAGGCTCGATGACTTCACCAGTAACAAAGCACAATTTGTCTCGCTCCTCTAGAGCTATAATTATTGATTGGCTCCATGCAACATAATTCTTCTCCGTCAGAAGCTCAGTGACCAATATCAGACCAGAATGATCGGAACTGTGAAGGTACAGAGGATCCTCAAAATAGATCTGAGAATCAGTCGGTGTTTGAGAATTTCCAGAAACATTGCTTGAATTCGCCATTGTTAATTCGGATTTTTGCAACAGAGATGATCGAATAATTTAGCGGAAGCAATTGATTGTGTGTTTCAGCAATCCTGTTGCTTTGATACCATGTAGGAATCTGAAAGATGAACGAACTTGGGATGAAGAACAGCTAATGCAGAGAGAGAAAGTATAGGATTCTGGAAGATATTTTCTCTTGATTAATTAACTTAGAAGCATTACAAATGTTTATATACATCAAAGTAGCGTATGAGCTAAGCTAACTTGAGATAAAATTAGTCCTACTAGTCTGTGAGGTGACTCTATCAAAGACAAGCTAAGAAAACATGAATGGCAAGCTTCCGGTCTGTACACTTTAGCTTAACTCATTCACATCAGCAACTAGTAACTAACTTTGTACACGTCAGCAAACTAAGCTAATTGACATAGCTAACTGATAAGTTTGACACGCCTCCGTGAAGCTTCCCAAAGGAACATGAAGCTGCGCAACGGGTGCACTGTGTTCTTGAGGGAAAACAACCTCAAGAAAGGTGATGTTTGCGTCTTCAAGCTTGACGAACGTAGCACTCTTGCTACTTCCTCCAGCATTGTCATGAGGGTGGTTTTTGTGAGATTTGATTGATCATTTTCCATTCGTGCTGCTGCTTATATTAGGATTTCGGATTTATCTAATAATGTCAACTATTGAACATGTTAGCTAGATATTTAACTAGATTTGTTGAATGCTGCTGCTGCTTCTGCTTATATTCGGATTTCAGATTCTAATGATGTCTAACTATTGAACATGTTAACTAGATGTTTAAACTAGATTGAATGCTCCCTTGCAAACTCAATTAGGCTCTTTGATTGGGCAAAATTATTCTCAAGAAGCATTTGTCGAGTTTTCTTTCCATAAATAAGGACAATTTTTTGGGATTTCTCGATTTAGTGAAAGTGAAGTCGGAAACTTTGCTTTTTTTTTAAAATAGGTCATGGTGGAAATTTGTTAAGAAAGCGAAATCGGGAATTTCGATTTTTTTGAAAATGAGGTGGAACAAAAATTTTCAAAGAAATGAGGTGGAACAAAAATTTTCAAAGAAAGCGAAGTTAATAACTTTGCTTAAGTTAGCAACTTTGCTTTCTTTGAGAAGTGGGTAAAGCAAAAATTTTCTTCGAAAATAGTTAAGGGGCTGTTCTTTTTCATCGTTTTGAAAACGATTTTGAAAACAAGTTTTAGAAAATAGTTTTATAATGTAAAAAGTGTATTGAAAATGTAAAAAATAGATGCTGAATAGTAAAAAGTTGTATTGAAAATGATGAAATATGATTAAAATATATTAAATTTACTGTTGAAACCAAAACCGTTTTCAAAACAGAACAAAAAGAACAGGCCCTAAGGGTCACTTTTCAAAGAAAGTGAAGGGTTTCAAAGAAGTGAAAGTGAAGTCGGAAACCTTCACTTTCTTTGAGAAGTGGCCAAGGCCCAAACCTTCACTTTGGCAAGCTGATAAATGCACATAATCAGGGCAAGTTTTTGTGCCCCGATTGTACTATTGTGGGCCTCTCCACAATTCTCATTCCATGTATACCCTGAGTGAAATGAGGAAATTTTTATGTTGGTCATGTATGCATGTTGTATGCACATTCTGATTTGTGAACATTATCCACACGATTATTAAAAATAAAATATAAAACTTCATATGAACGGTGATAATTCTCGCATAAAATCAATTGGGGATAATTCATCGCATTAGAATCATACGTTACTTTTTTTAAATTTTTATATACAAATTAAAATATATATTAATTTTTTATTTTAAAAATATTGTATAAATTCAAATTGATGGGAGCATAGTTGTTAAATTTGGGTATAGACTCGTAGAATCGGCCGATTCTACGAGTCCAGACCAAGGAATCGAGCCAACCTAAGGTGAAATCACATCTAATTTTAGAATCGCATCATTTTCGGTAGAATCGGACTAGAATCAGCCGATTCTAGCCGATTCCACAAATTTATTGAATGGGCTCCGGGATTGGACCAAATCCTATTAACTATGCGATTTGAGAGGCCCAAATTCGATCAAATTCAGGTGGCCCAAATTCACAAGTGCACTATTTGGTAGCCCAAATTCTCAATTACAATCATTTTCCCCTATCTTCTTCAATCTTTACAACTACGAGTTCCATTCCATTCAATTCAAGACTTCATTTTTTAATCTTCATTCTCTTTTTTTTTTTTTTTTTTTTTTTTTTTTTGCCCTAACTCCTCTCTGCCCTAAGTTCTATTGAAGACCACTTTGAACTTTGAAGCTTCGACTGGAGGCGCTTGAGGACTGCTGGAGCTTCGTCGGATTAACGCTGAAGTTGTTGAACTTAGCGTTGGAGCTGCGTTGTTCGACTTCTTCGGGTTGCTGTAGCTGGACTTGTTTGACTTCTTCGGGTTGCTGTAGCTGGACTTGTTTGACTTCTTCGGGTTCTTCACTTCACGCTTCTTCGAACTGTAAGTAGTAAGTAATACTGAGTCGACTACTTTCTTTAACTTGTGTTTTCCATTTTTGTTGCTAAGTTGACTGTTGATCTCAGAATGAAGTATAATTATTGAGATATGAGATTTGACATTTTTACTGTGATTTTCATTGAACAATTATGAGCTTGTATGAGACTCATTGAGTTTATGATATAATTATAGTTAAATACGTGTGTATTTGCTATTTTCCGATTCCAGGATCCAATTCTACGATCCGATTTTACGATTCTGATTCTAAGCATAAAACGATTCTATCCCAATTTTCGAGTTTAACAACCATGGATGGGAGTAGTAGTAAGTATCTTTCTTGTTATAAAAATATTTTTATTAACACATTAAAAGATACTGTGAAAAATTGTCTTGTTATCCCAATTTGTAGATATTTCGATGATTGCATCACAATAAGGACTAGCGTCGAACGAATTAATTGAAGAAAAATGAGACTATTTTATATTTTAAGTAGAATATGGGATAGAATTGTTATTATTTGCCACTAATTACTTTCAGTACAACATATAAATAGAATATTTTTTTCTCAGTAGTTACAGAAAAGTCTTTCATAAAAAAATCATCATATTATCTTGAATTGTAGATAATTTAATGATAACGCCATAACTATTATTGTAGAACGACTCAATTAAATAAATATTTAGACTATGGGGGTTAATTTGCAATATTTAAGTAAATTTGTTGACAAAATTGTAATTTTCTCTCTAATTACATTAGTGCAATATATAAATCATACTATTGTATTCATTTGTCTAATATTGGTGATTGCACAGAAACTATTAGTGTAGAATGACTCAACTGGAGAAAATTTAAGACTATTTGAATTATTTAGCAATTTTTAAGTAAAATTCAAGATAAAAGTTTCATTTCTCTAAATAATTATATTTTTTAAAATATATAAATCTTCTATTATCTTTGTAGGTATATAACTTGATAAACGCATCAAATCTATTAATATGAAAGGAATCAATTGGAAAAAATGCGAGACTAGTTGGGTTAAAAGTGCATTTTTAAAGTAAAACTGAGGATGCAGTTGTCACTTTTTTCAATAATTATGTTTAGTCCAACATAGAAATCATCCTATAATCTGAATTTGTTAATAATTTGATGATTGGACATTAAATATTAGTTCAAAATGATTCAACTGAAGAAATTATAGAATATTTGAGTCAATTATAAATCTTTAAGTGAAATTGGGGACGAAAATATAATTTATCTTACTAATTATTGTCCTGTTATCTTAATTTCTAGATAATTTGATGACTGTATCACAATAACTATTTGCCTAGAACTAAATTATTGAAAAATAATGAGACTATTTTGAGGCAATTTTATATTTGAAATAAAATATGATATACAAATTTTATTTTTCTCACTAGTTACGTTTAGAACATCGTATAAATTGAATTTTTATCTCAATAGTTACAAAAGGTTCAATATAGAAATCGTCGTATTATCTTCATATATAATTTTACTGATAACGCCATAACTATTAGTATAGAATAACTAAATTTAATAAATTTTGAGACTATTTGGGTTATTTGGCAATATTTAAGTAAAAGTGTTGATGAAATTGGCATTTTTGTTCTCACTAATTACGTTTAGTACAATATATAAATCATCAAATTATCTTCATTTATATAATATTTGGTGATTTCACAAAAATATTAGTATAACAATATTGAATTGAAGAAAGTTTGAGACTATTTTAGGTCAATTTAAAATTGTTAAGTAAAGTGCATGACACATATTTCATTATTGTATACGGATATTTTGTCTATATTATTTATTATTAAAATTATCACTTAAAATGCCAAAAAGTAATTTAATTAGTAAAATCATGGTTTTTATGAAATTTTGAACATTTACATTGATAGAAATTTTATGCTTAATATGAAACAGTAAAAGTAAAATAAAGGTGTTGAAAATTAGACATGTGAAAAATGAGTAAAAGAAATGGGGGTAAAACGAAAGAGATAGCGGGCAGATTGAATAGGTAAAAATTAGGGGTGGCAATACAGGTCGGGTCAAGTTGGCAGGTTACAACCTATGAACCCTAACCCGACCTGTTTATTATACGGGTCACTTCTAATAAACCCTAACCCGACCTGTTATAGAAGATTCCAACCCGAAACCGACCCAAATAACCTATTTATTTATTTGATTTACATGGGTTAATAGGTAACCCAAATAACCCGAATAACCCAAATAACCTGAATAACCCAAATAACTTGTATACTCAATTTTTAACTCATAAGTCATAACTAATTAACTATAACATGTTTGCACAAAGATCTCAATGTAAACAAATATAACTTCAATCATCTATGAGAGCGAGCAGAGCAGCGAACAAACAACTATGAGTGAATGAGTGAAAGTGAAACCTAGCAAGGGATTTTATCTCTAGGGTTGGGGTGAATCAAAAGTTAGGAATTTTACTATTATACCCTAATAATTTCTAATAAATAACAAATAGGTCATATGGGCCATTTATGGGTTTTTTAGGTTGACCCGATTTTGACCTGTTTATTATACGGGTTAAGCAGGTAAACCCGTTTTACCCGATAACTTGATAACCCTCAACCCTAACCGGCAAATTTCGGGTCGGTCTCGGGTCGTGTCGTCGGGTCGTGTCAGCAATTGCCACCCCTAGTAAAAATTGAGGGCGGGATTGGGCGAATAAAAGTGGCGGGCATTTATCAAACAAAAAAAAAAGATGGCTGGCAGATGAAAACCAATCAGAAAGAGAAAAGAAATGAAAAAACGAAAAGGAAAGTATAGAAATTGGAAAAAGAAAAAGAAAAAAGGCATTGTATGTATATTGAAGATGCGGAGTTTGAATTTTTATTTTTAAAGTATATTCTTTAATTTTGACAGTGAGTTTAGAAACAAAAATAAATTAATTTATACATAAACAAAATTTAAGAAAACGAAAATATTCTTTAATTTTGACATAAACAAAAATGTTGAAATGAGTCCGCTAGTGTGTGAAGGATCCAAAAATTGATAAGGTAATCATGTGAGTAGAGGGGAGTAGCTGTCAAATAGTGGCGAGCATGAGCGTTAGATGTATGATATTTTAATTCTTAAAATTGGTACTATATGTGTATATTTCTATATGTGATATATTAGATGATATACATGACACATCATACATAAAATATTATTCGTGATATTTGAATAACTAAATTTGTTACATCAGTAATTAAACTTAATACGCAATATATTATTGGCTAGAATCAATATGCATTTTTTTTTATAATGAACAAGCGATACTTTTAAGACTAAACTTGCTACGTGGTTCATTTAACCGAAATGCTTGCTGTCCAATTAGTGGCGGGACTAGGGTTTCAAAATTAAAGGAAACAATAAGAATGTTTTTTTTTTTTGTAGGGGCTAAATTATTATACTCCCTCGGTTCCATTTAAGAGTTTATTTTGTAATACTATTTTTAGTAATACAAAGTGGACTCTTCTAATTAAACGGATGGAGTATTATTTAATTTTTTTGGTACTAAAATTTACATACCTATTAAATTTTTTTTCTTCTACAGGGGCTGGCCTACTTCACAAGCCACTATCTTTCGTCACTACATCAAATGACTACATCAAATGAGTCGAATACAAGTTTTTGCTATAAAAGTATAAATTTGCTTTCGAATCAACAAGTAGTACAATATACTGCACTAGAATGTTGATTAATTAATGTGCAACATTCTCTAATTACTTACAATTGAAAGAATATTGGGAAGTTAGAAATAGACCGATAACCCCTCGTCCTCCACACACCCCCCCCCCCCCCCCCCCCCCCCCCCCCCCCCCAACCCACCCACCCCTATCCCAAAAAAACCAATCATGAGAAGTTAGAAAGGCATCAGCCTTTGATTGTGGATCTTTTTGTCATTCCACATTAATTGTTTTTCCTCTTTTTCTTAAACATTTTTATTTTTTCATTCATCACAATTTGATCAAATTCTTAGTTTGGGCTTTTCTTTAATTATCTCCAACTTTGACCCAATTCATTAAGGCCCATCACTTCTTCACGTTTATTTATTGGATAAACATTTTAATGTGCATATAGGAGTTATGGTTTTTTGTTTTTATAATTTGAATTAAGGGCTAAATATATATTTAAAAAAAACAAAATAAACATTCGGTCTATACTCAAAAGATTGTTGGGCTTAAAGAGGAAAATTTTCTCCTCATTGATTCAGAAGCTAAAGCAGAAATTATGCTCATGGAAAACAGATTCCTTGTCACTGATGGGTAGAATCACCCTAGCAAGGCACACCCTCTCTTCACTTTCAGTTTATACCATGAGCATCTTCAAAATTCCTCACACGGTGGCGAGAGAAATTGATCAAATCATTGCAAGATTCATCTGGAAAAGGGATCTGGAGAGTAGAGGAATTCACTGGAAATCGTGGAGTCGGATATGTCAATCTACGTTGAAGGGGGGTCTGGGCCTCCGCACAGCCAAGGAAATGAATCAGGCGCTTCTAGCTAAGCACGCATGGAAAATTCTCACTCAGAAAGATGCTTTGTTTTCCAAGTTTTTTACAGCTAGGTACTGCTCAAAAGAGCATTTCCTGGAGGTCAAAGCACAATCTTACTCAACCTGGGGTTGGCGGGGCATTTTGTGGGGGAGGGAGCTCCTCAAGGGGCACCTTAAGTGGAGGATTGGAACTGGAGCCACAATCCCTGTTATGGAAGATTGGATTCCTGGCTTTCCGAATGCTCGGTTGACAAATTCTGTTATTGCTAATCACACAAATCTGAAAGTGGCGGACTTGCTTGACAGTCAAGGCCAATGGAGACTCCCTTTGTTGCGTTGCCTTTACCCCCCGGAGGCAATTAGGAAAATTCTTGCTTTCCATGTCTCCCATTCCAATACTAGCCGCATGGACTCATTGATTTGGATTCATACTAATATAGGCTTGTACTCGGTTAGTAGCGGCTATAAAACTGCATGTGCAAACAGAGATGGACAAATGCCCTCCTCCTCCTCCTCCTCAAGCAATGGTTTAGCACCTTGGACACCTAATCTGTGGCGCAAACTCTGGAATTTGAGGATCCCTGCAAAACTAACTCTCTTAATATGGAGGGGTGTTGTAGAGGCAATCCCTAGTAACAAAGCCTTGAGTAAGAGAGGTATCACAGTATCGCTTGATTGTGCTAGATGCAGAGGGGCAGTGGAATCGACAGAACATATTTTCTTTCAATGTCCGCACACGAAATATGTTTGGCGTCTGTCTCCTCTGGGGTTTGATTTTGATCAAGGCCAGCAGACATCGTTTGCGGAACGGTTTGCAGATTGGTTAATCAACTCACCAGACGAAAGTTTGACCATCTTGTCTGCTTACATTCTTGGGCAGATTTGGCTCGCAAGAAACGAAGCCCAATGGAACGGAAACCTTACGCATCCGTACGCAATCGTCCAACTGGCACTATCAGATTTTACTAGAAGAAGCTACTGGAGCAGCCCAGAGCTCTCTGTTCATACACGGGTAGTGCAAAACCATGAAGCAATGGGAAATGCAGTGCCCTTAGAAACAATTTCACCTGATTTGCTTCTCATACATACGGATGCAGCTTTTCAAAAGGACACTAATAAAGCTGTGGCAGAATGGAGTTTTGGGAGCTCACACCAATCTGAACAAAGCCTTGATGGGTACTGTTTCCTATCCAATTCTGCACTTCGGGCTGAGGCTGTTGCGGTGTTAAAAGCTTTGGAATCAGCATATCAAAAGGGCTAGGTTGAGGTAAGGTCAGATTGTCTTAGTCTCGTTAATATCTTAAATAATGTGTCAAAATCCAGTCTCCTCCTAGAATTCCTGTTCGAGGACATCAAGCTCTTATGTAATAGCATAGGACAAGTGTTTTTCAGGAAAGTGAGTCGGGAGGCTGTTAAAGTTGTGCATAGTTATGCACAATCACTGATGTAATGTATTATTTCACTATGAATCCAAAGTCTGGTTTTTTTTTAAAAAAAAAAAAAAAAAAAAAAAAAGATTGTTGGGCTCATTAAATTTGATGGGCCTGAATTGTGTTTTACAATTATAAAACCAATGATGATTTAATGATAATAATAAATTATTATGGATCAATAAATATGTCAAACTTTTATGGATCAAAGCTACTATTGTATTGAGAGTAGTTGTCAAACTCGTACGATACGCGATACGTATCGTACGATACGTATCATGAATTGAGAATTTCGATACGTATCGCACGTACGTATCGCAAGTCGTTGTGAATCGTGCAATTGTGTGCGATTCGTGCGATACGATACGTATCGTGATACGTATCGCGTATCGTGCGATACGTTAAATATGTCTAAAATTCAATTTTAAATGTCTAATTTAAATTTTTTCACTTATAAAAGTAACTTTTACTCTATATTAAATATAAGATATTATTTCAAAATGTTATTTTTATTTAAAATTTGTTTATAATTATTATCTCACATTTTTCCTATTTGGTAGTATTGGTTTTTGTTTTGCTTTATTTTGTAAAATATATTTAAAAATTTATAACAATTTTCATCATTTTTTACATCTCAAATACACATTTTACGTTTTTAATACACATTAAAAATTTTAAAATTCATTTCTAAAGCATATTTTCATCCCAAATACATTTTCGAAATAAAAAAACCATACTAATCATCTTTATATTTGTTTAGTGATTTAAAATAATAATATCACTAGTATATTTATTTTTATGAGAACATTAATTATTTAATTTAATAATATAATATGTTTTTAATTTAATTTAAAAAAGATTGTGGACTGTATTGTAAATTTATGATATGATTCAAATAATATTATTTAAGTTCAAGTTTAACTTATAGTTTTTATGATTTTCACAGAAAAGTTCATTTTATAAACTTATGAAAGTTTATTTTAAAGTAAATATTTATTCTTATATGTAATCTATAATATATAATGAAAAAAAATATAGTTTTAATTTATTTAATAATATATAACCATATATATAATGAAAAAAATATATAGTTTTAATTTATTTTAGTAATATATAAAATTTATATTATATTATTATATATAAACGTATCTTACGATACGATACACGATACGATACGCATATCATAAATTTAGTTTTCGATACACGATACGTATCGCGATTCGACAACTATATTTGAGACCATATTCCAAAATTATTTTCATGGAACTCCCCTTTCCTATAGCTGGGCACAGAAGCGAAAATAACGCGGCATCAAATCCTCCCAAAAAGCAATCAAAGCATCACCTTTTTCATCCAGGAAAATGTTGAGTGCCCATAATCGGGGCATGCTTTCTTGCCCCTAAAGCAGAAATGTGGGCCTCCCCACAAATCCAATTCCATTTATACACCCAACTAAGAAGGAAAGATAGAAATGCGCGTAATCAGCAAAGAAAACAAACAAAAATTAGGTGTAAAATTGCTATTGGTGGAACCATCCTGTTTGTTGTTCTCCCTGAGCTGTCATGCATTATGAATTGGTATGAATGTATGATATATGTAAGATGAAGATGCACACATTCATCCGTTAAGCCCCATCTTCAATCCACGTACGAGAAGTTTTTGGTATGTCATAGTTAGTTTTATTTTTTTGATTTGTTATTGCCGAAATATGTGATAATGTAATGCGATGCATGTGATTTTGTAGTGCGCCAAAACTATATAGGATAAGTAATTGGAGTTAGGGTTTCTTTTATAACTCAACTTAATGATTAAAATTATTTGATTAAGAGATAATAACGCTTAGTGTGTTCGATAAAGAAAACTCAAACATTTTAATTGTTTAAACACTGCTTATTTCCTTTACAACAAATGAAACGGAAAAAGTTAGCTTGTTGTTTATCGTTTAATGCTCCACGTAATACTTCTTTAAATAATTCATATTTCATTTTCAAAACTACCCCTTTTCTTTTTTTATATTGATTTCTATATAATAATGTTAATTTTTTTCTTCATTAGCCTACCATGTATTTTAAAATTTTTCATTATAATATTGTCAAATAAAATAAAATTTATTTTTACTATGATATTTTGGTATTAAAATTTTATTTAATAAATTATATCATTTACATGTTTTTATAAATCACATTCATACGATATGCTTTATATTACTTATATAGTTTATTAATCATATATAAATTAGCCACTTAATCGGCTGTTATCTAAAATAAAATAAATAAATAAATAAATCATATATGAATTTTATTGTAAAAATTTTAATTTCTTTAAGACTGCAATAATAGATTCATTTCATTTTTAGGGGTTTTAATAAATCGTAATAATTATTTTTTGTATTTTTTCATCATTCAATTTAACGTGTTTTATTTTATTTTCTTTATTTATGTTTTTCATTAATCATAATTGATGTTTTATAATAAAATTTGATATTTCGCATATATAAACATAAAAAAAAATCAACATAAGGCTAAAATTGTATGTTTTAATAATCTCAGCATATTTATCAAACAAGATCAAGTGATTAAGTATTATGATTCAGAGGTTCGAAAATATATTTCAGCATTAAGATGTTAAGTGCTTAATCAACGCAGCATTAAACATTCAGATATAAGCATTAATTTTTATCAAACGGGCCCTTAGTAAATTAGAAATTGTGGTTTAAAACTTTTGTCAAATTAAACTGAGATATCTTATCACAAAAAATATTGTGTCAACTAATAAACGAGAAATATTGTTTGATTCATGTTGCACTTATCGGTATTTAGTAAGTCAATGTTTATATTTTGAATAATAATTTCAAATAAACTAAGTAAGTAAGACGATACTTGACAATGAAAATTAATATACACAGTAATAGGTTATATCCCTTGCCCCACTCAAAGAATTCACTTTGAAATGTGTATAACTTATTATGGGTCGTGAGGTACAGCAACTAAAATAAGTAATTTGTCACAATTACAACAAAATATGGCTGTTAGGACACATATATTGAGACTCTTTCATAATAAGAGTCTCAATGGACATCTAATGAAACTTCTAAAACAATGAGTCCCATTAAGTAATAAAAAATTATATCAAAAACATATATGACACTATCGGTATGTGTCCTAATATAATCTGTGTATCATTATCTATGTAATAGGACTCTTAAAAGTGTCCCATTGTATATAACCAACTAACACACCTAATAGGACACTATTGAGATATGTCATTAGGATACGTGTATCATTAGCTATGTAATAGGACTCTTAAAAAGTGTCTTTTTATAATATGATTATCATTATCTATGTAATAGGACTCTTAATAGTGTTTTATTATATAGAACCAACTAAAACACTTAATAGGACACTTACAAGTGTCTCATTATTGGGTTAAATGAAGGTTATTTTATTTTATTTTGGGTGAATTGAAATTTTTGTCACATTACTTTGTGAATGTTCATGTTTTAGTCATCATGCTTTTTTTAATTGTTTTCGCAGTCATCATACTTTTATTTTTGTATTTTTCTAGTCATTCTGTGAAAATGCTCTGTTAACCCACTAACGGACCAATTTTATTAGGGGCACTTTTGTCAAAAAAAAAAAAAAACTCAAAACTTCTTATTTTTTAAGACTTTTTTCTTTTCTTTCTACCTATTCTTCTCTTCTTCTTCCTTTTCATTTTCTCTACCTCTCTTCTTCCGCCGCCCATCCCACCCCATCCTTCCCTCCTTTTTCTCTCCTCCCTCCCTCCAATTCCCTCACAGTGTCATCTCTATCTCGTCATCAATGGCGAAACCACAACCTTCTTCAACTTCCCGGAGTTTTCATCGCAATTCAGAATCCAGGTTTGTATTTCTCCCAGAAGAAATTTCGATAACCCCTTTCTTCCGCCGCCGTACCCCATCATTCCCTCTTCTCCTTCTTCCCCTTTCTCTTTCAATTTCTATTTTTATTTATCTTCTCTATATTGGATTTATTGGATTCCATAATTTTTTTCTGCTCGGAGGTGTTTCTGGAATTTCTTTGCAAATTCCGTTGCATTGACATCACTTGATTCCAGCGCCGACGAGTTATTTCGTCTTCGCCACCGCACATGCCCATCATCGGCGCCACTTCTTAGCCGTCGCCGTCGTCCTCTCTTTGCAACATCATTGATATGTGTCGGTCAAATGGGACAACCCCGACTGCTGCCCTCCATTAAGGGGAATTGGGTTTCTTTGCACTAGCAAGAGTCATATGTTTCTTGTAATTGGGTTAAATTAAGCTAAAATGAGAAACTGAATTTTTGCTTGAATCGGTTATGAAAATGTTGAAATCAAATATGGAAGATAATGAACAGTTATGGTTTTCTAAATTCGATTGGAATTGAGGTTTTCTGACGACAAAGCCATCGAACGCCATAGACAATGAATCCTTCGGATCCAATGAAGAGATGTATGTTTTTTTTCTGGGTTCAAAAGTAACATAACTCATTGATTATGAGAGGTGGACTGAGTATAGCTGGAGCAAAAATGCTGCTATTCTCACAAAAGGGATTGAGTTGGAGAGAGAGGGAAAGAGTGGTGGGGAGAAGTGCATGGGGGTGGGGCCAACAGAGAGTAAGAGAAGGGGTTGTTTGAAAATAAAAAATAAAGAGGAAGAAAAAGGAGGAAATCACGCATGGGTGAGATTATTTGGGGTTTTCTTTAGGGACAATTATAATTGTCACTAAAGATGAAAAATAGTAACTTTTTTTAAATTGTCTTTGAGCTAAAATAAATTAGGACAAAAATACCCTTAAGAAAATGTTCTCCGTTAGGCACTTAACGAAGACATTTGACAGAGTGAGTAAAAAAAAAGCAAAAACGAAAGTATAGTGACTGCGAAAATAATTAAAAAAATATTGTGACTAAAACGTAAACATTCACAAAGTAAGGTGATCAAAATTTCAATTCACCTTTTTATTTTTATAAATTGTAATTTTTAACTTTTAATAATTATATTTTGACGCCCTAGAAATTATGGTTTGACCTATAAAGTTTTAATATTATTAGTAAGGCACCCTTGAAATTATAATGCCACCTCTTAATTTTTAATTTTACTAGTATAACACCCTAATAATTATGATTTGATCAGTAAAGTTTTAATATTATCAGCAAAACAACCTAAAATTTATAATTTGACCTCTTAAATTTTAATATTATTAATAAGATACCCTAATTTTATATTGTTAATTTGCTTTGTAACATTTTCATAGGAATTGTAGTTTTCATGACATCTACTTTTTGAGGGATTAAAGTTATTATTTATAAATAGTACTTAGAAATATTATATTTAGAATGTCATTTCTAAAATTTGATTTGTCATACAGTTAGACTTGTCATAACATAAATAGTTCTTGGTATACGTACAATAGGATACAATTATAAAATAAAATGACAATTGGTCAAGGTGTAAGAGACATGTTTACATATTCCAATTGTGTTGTTTAGTCAATGTGACTAGTGTGTGAGTTTGCTTCCAAAAAAAAAAAAAAAAAAAGTGCCTAGTGTCATCTATGGCATATATAATTAAAAAGAAATTATTGAATGATTTAGTATAAATGACATAATGATTCATTCGCGTAATCACATGTTAATAAATTTTAAATAAAATAATAACACACAATATCTAATGTATGACGATATGAATATTTTATTATTTTAAAATATACTCACTTGTTCTATTAGAAAAGTCTGGTTTGAAAATAGTACAAGGTATTATGGATTTCAAGTACAATATTTAAAATAACTCATTTGACACAATTTATATCACTAATATCCTTACTTTTTAAATATGGGTTTATTATGGTTAATACATTATTATATTAGTAATGAAAAGAAGGGTAAACAATTTTAAAGTAGACTATTCTACTAAAACAAAAATAAAGTTTCAAAGTGAACTCTTTTAAAAAATAGAGAGAGTAATTAGTAATTTAATTATTAAAATAATGATTTTCATCATTTATAAACATCTACATTTTATAGAGATTAAATACTTGTCTTTGTAGCAATAATATAAAAGTAGTGATTAGGAAAATGAAACAAAATTTACTACGAGTATAAAAAAATTAGGGGGAAATGAAAAGCATGGCGGGATGATTCAATAGGTAAAAATGGAAGGCGGGATTGGCGAAAAATAATTGGCGGGCTGATGAAATTGAAAACCAATCAGATTAGAAAATATATGGTCGTATGTAGCTTGAAGGTGCGGAACCATCTATGTATGGGCATCCCAATATTGCATGCATGAGACATGAGACATGAGCCATGAGACACATTCATCATGCATGACTGCCCAGTGAATCTGACACAACCCAATAAAAAGTTTCCACCTAATATGAGAATAATTTTTTTTTTTGAATTGCGTGGACGCCCATCTTGACATTTCAAAAAAGGGTAACCACGGAATGAGAACTGTGCACCCTTCCCCAATAGTACAATCGGGGCAAGAAACCGCCCCCGATTATGTGCAATAATCAGTTTCCATCAAAACATTTTAACTTTAGTTACTAATTTTTTTTCAATCCCAATTGTCTCAATTTTTATTTGATTTTGTGATTCCACCTACCTCTGCTTTGCAAGAATTTATGAGTGCAGACTGGTTAGTTGTTTCAGATTAATTTGCTTTGCGTCCAAATTTATAGAGGCAACATTCTTCATTTTTCCTTTTTTTTTTTTTTTGTGTGTAGCACATTACCTTTTTATTTTTATTTTCTCCCAGCAACCCTCACGGGCTGCACAGTAGGAATTCCTTTTTTTTAAAATTTTTTTTTGCCCAGGGGCATTTTAGTCTTTTCACAGGAAAATGTTACTGCAAATATCGAAACCGTTACTGCAAATATCAATTCCGTTTTTTTTTTGGTGCAGCCCGACCTTTTTATTTTTTTTTTCTCCCAGCAGCCCTCACGGGCTGCACGGTAGGAATTCATTTTTTTTTTAGCCTTAGGGGTATTTTGGACTTTTCACAAAAATGTTACTGCAAATATCGAAACCGTTACTGCAAATATCATCCCCCAAAAACAAAAAAAAAGAGAGCGAGAGAAAAGACGTGTTTCCATGATGCATCATCAATCAATCAAAATAAAGTGACAAAAACAAGTTTCCATCATAGCCCTGCAACGTGATTCTCAATACGTAACATATACACGCAGTAATTAGATCCTCTAACTTTCAAAAAAGGGTAACCATGGAATGAGAACTGTGCACCCTCCCACAATAGTACAATTGGGGCAAGAAACCGTGCCCCGATTATGTGCAATAATCAGCTTCCATAATAATCAGCTTTCATCAAACATGCCAAGTTCCTGTTTAGCAAGTCTATCCAGTGCAACAGCAATCTCAACACAAGTACGAAATTCCCTGATCAAAGTCTCAAAATATACAATTTTAGCCTCCATTTTAGCAATTGTTTCTGATTCATACTCCCCAAAATCCTCAACAAAATCGGTACGTAAACGCACAGTCAAATCCTCCCAAAGAGAAATTGCAGCACCAATTTTAGCAGCATCAAGTTTCCCAGCAGCATCAACTGTTCCAATTTCATACTTGCTATATAACTTATCATAAACACCCCAATGTAAGCGCATCAACAAATTCTCCATAACAGAAATTTTAGCCTCAATTGTTTCTGCACAGATATCCTCAACAACAACCCCAGTATGTGAACGCATAGTCAAATCCTCCCATCCTCCTCAGATGGAGATGGAGATGTACATGTTGTTGATGTTGTTCCCATTCCATGCATCATTTTGAACACCAGTACGTATACGCGCGATCAAATCCTCCATAAAAGCAATTTTAGCCTCAATTATTCTTATTTCTTCATACTCCAACTCCCGCCGGCGCCCCCCAAATGCAGGGCTAACACTAGTCCGGAAACTGTTGGTCAATTCCTCCAAAAAAGGAATTCGAACCTCCATTCCATCAAATGCGCCTATTACAAACTCCTTCCCAGATAAAGGCTTGGAGAAATCCTTCAAAGGAGAAGGCATTGTCATATACTGATGAAGTTTAGTAGCAAATGTCTTATTAGGAGACGACATCTTCCTCTGCAACTCTAAGCTTCTCACTGTTTTCAGAAACTGGGTGCCAAAACATGCAAATCGGCTCATCTGAATCAAATCAATATTGCTTGTTATCACCAAAAAAAAAAAAAAAAAAAAAAAAACAAGAAATAAACAGAAATTTGAAGATACAAGGGTCAGATTGAAAGAAAGGCCAAAGAAAACAATCTAAATGCACATTTTGGTTTGCTAAAGGCGGCAACTACATAAACTAATCTACCATATATATATATATATATATATATATATATCAGCATTAACAGAACCAAAAGGAAACCATCAAGCCACAGTTCAAAAACTGCACAATAATTCAAAAGAACAGCCTGCCCTCTTTTGCTACTATAATTCAGCAACAACCCAAAGGATAGGATAAGGTACAAGTTAATAAAGCAAAACAGTGAGTCCGCTGCTCATATGCAACCCCGAAGAGTTTGTTTTGGTTACTCTAATCATATCATAACATAGAGAAAGGGGAGTTCGATGTCTAAAGAGAAGTCAAAAAACTACAAAACGGGTGCCTGCCTTAAGAAAAAAAACAATTTTCATTAGAATATTTTGGAAATCAGAATCATGAAAAATGAGATTAAAAGAATAGGAGTGTTACCCTAGCTTCCTGTGCCTTCCCTAAAATTAAAATTGAGAGAGAAACAAATTAAGATACAAATAATAATTTTTAACAAAATTGAAGGCAAGATGAACATGAATCAGTGAAGCGATTTGTGCTTTCATGAAGTTTATGCGTAGCAAATGACTAAAGAAGACAACTTACGGAAGAAGAAGAAGGTAGCGTTGTTTATTTAGGACCGTAGATTCCGAGGTTTGGCTGAAACAGCAATAAATATGCCCAGCCGTAAACGTCGTCGGTCACGAAACGCACTTTTCACTTTTTAAGAATAAGGAAAAATGGTAATTTTATTCCATTTTGTTTAGACTCGTGGTAATTTTAGTCTCTTATATTTTATCGTGGCAAAAATAGTCCCTTATATTTGCATGATGTGGTATTTTTGGTCCATATTACCGGTTATGTCCGGTTTTTACAAGTCAAACTTGTGGTCAACGATTTTTAAGACATTTTTGAAATGAACAGAAATAGTTGGGATTTTCTCATGATTACCATATTCTTCAGTGCCCTAAACATTAATTTACTTATCTTCTAAATTGAGCACCCAAAGAAAACTAAAGGCTCTGTTTGGTAAAGAGACTTAAACCATGATTTGAATTTTATTTTAATTTTAGAATATTAAAATTACATTAAGAATGTAAAATGTATGTTGAAAATGTAAAAATATTTATTAAAAATATAAAAAGGTTTATTAGGAATGACGAAAAATGGCCAAATGGTGAGAAACAGAGTACAAATGAATCTTCCGATTTGTACCTCAGAAACTGCCACAAAAATGGCTGCCTCTGATACTTGAGGTACGATTTATCCGGCCGTTAGTATTCAAGGCAATTGAACTCTGAATCGATGAAGGGGCAGGAGGAGAAATCATAGAGAGGATAGAAAGCATTGTAAAGTATATTAAAAGTAGGTCACTATATTATATTTATTGCATTTTAATAATTTTAGATTTTATAGATTTGCCCCAAAAATTTAGAAAATTATTTAAATGCCCGAAATGACCTGTTTTACCTTCAAGTCCTGGTAAAAGAACCAAAAATGCCAAAGAGAAAAACATAAGGGACCAAAACTGCTGAGAGAGAAAAAAAAAAGGACTAAAATCGCAACTGGACCAAACGTAAGGGACCAAAACTGCCAATTTTCTTTTCTTCTTGCTTTAGTTTCTAATTAAGAATAATAATAAGTGAAGGAGGTGTTCACGAATTGGATTTGAACCAATATCTCCGTGCGATTTTCCTCTTAGTCGATCGTGATGGGTATGTCGTCCTCCTCATTATAGTCCTCCTAAAATCAATAGCATTTTGTTGGAATACATCATGTCTTTTCACCTGAGTAGTCTATGCATAGTTAGTACTATAACTCCAATCATGGCTACTAATAAAATAAGACATAAACCGTATATCTCAGAGATGTCGTATTTCTTTGGGTTGGTAGTAATGGAATGCTTTCATTATCTAAAATGAAGAACATTTCCCACCAAAAGATAAGTCCAATAATACCACTCACACTGGTAAATAGCGCAAGACTTCTTCGTGAATCTCCGCTATTTAAATATGGAACATCATAACAACGAATAGGAATCAAACGGCTATAGCTCCTATATGAACTACTGGGAAGATCATAGCGAAGAAGTCGAGACCTAACAATGGGGACAGTTGGGTTTACTAATTAATTAGTGTTGATATATATATTTTAGTTCATTGACTATCGGTCCTTTTCTAATAAAGTCTTATAACCTTCAATTTTCAATTTTCTTTTATTTTTTTACTTTTCCCCATTTATACTTTATCTATTTTTCCAAAGGAACCTGATTTAAACAATATTCAACTTAATTCTAAGTTTTAAAATATATTTATTATATTTTTCTTTACTTAACTTAAACCACATCAAAATCACATTAGCAAAGGTATATATTAACATGAAGATTATATATATAAAAAAGAATAAGTCTTCTTTAGTTTTGACATAAAGAAGAAAAGTTTAGAAAGAAAAATAAAGTGATTATGCTAGTAATGGGTTTAAGTTGGCTAAAGACAATGATCATGATTAGTGAGGTTGTTTCTTGTTACCATCTGACGGTCCAACAGACTATACTTCAGCCATTAGAATCGATATGCATGTTTTGTGTACTATAGACGATACTTTTGTTTTACAAGCGAAACAATGTCATTTTATTTATTTTAACTTTTAAATAGGCAATGTTTTCTTAAACAGGCGATACATCAGTGGTTATGCGCAATACGCAATATTTCATCAGGTAAATTTATAACCGTGATACATCGGCAACTAAATTCTATATATTAGAATTGAGAACTAAACTCTATATATTAGAAGTTAAATTCAACACAAATACAACAAAGACTAAAATCGATACGCTTGTTTTCACAACATACAATTGAGACGGCTCCCCCTTAAGCTCGAGGTCTGGTTGTGAAACAGGTGTAGGGGGAGCCGTCTCCGTGTCGGATTCAACCTCCATCCGCGGCTCCTTGAGGGACTGCACTGTCGCGCCTGCCATAATAATGCATAGCATTATTATTATTGAAACAAAACAAAGAAGCTTAATTAGTTTTGAAAGAGGTGGAGGCCTCCAAATTAGAGCAAATCATATGATATCGATATCAAACAAACTTATGAACCATCTTGTAAAACTAATAAATTAAACTATAGCTAGGCATTGCCTTCCAGTCTGGAACTTGGACAAAGAAAACCTTCATCGTTTCATCATAAGTGAAGACAAATTTGGATTGCTCCCATCCTCCTTTTTATGAAATTTAGTAATTTTTTTTCCCTCTCAAGGAGGCATCTCCCCATGTAAAAGATGTATTTTATTCAATAATTTTTATGAAGAGAGGATAGTAAGTATACTTATAATTGTTTAAAGGTTGACAGTAATGGACATAAATATGGAACTTCTGAGGAAAAAAAAAAAAGAGGGAAGAAAAGTAAATGATACTCCCTCCGTTCCATTAAAAGGGTCCATCTTTACTTAGGTACAACTTATTATGGATATCAATGTACAATACCTAAAATACTTAATTTGTCACCATTTGTTCCATTTATATCCTTACTTAAAAAATAAAGATTAATTATAGACCACATATAATTATATTAGTAAAGATAGGAGATGTAAAAGACCTCAAACTATACCCTTCTAATGGAACAAAAAATATTTCTCAAACTGGACCCTTCTAATGGAACGGAGGGAGTAAAATAGAAGAAAAGTAATAAGGGTAATTTGGTAAGAAAATAATTTTTTTGCTCTGTCTCCTAAAAACTATTCTGGCAATAACATTAGCCATTCCAAAATTATTTTCATGGAAGGGATGGGCCGGAAATTCCAGCATATGATAACGTTCATTGTTTTTGTTTAGTCATTAACAACCACCTAATATTTGGAAATTCCAGCATGATCAGTAACAAAAACTGTGGTTTTCATTTTCAATAAAATGGTAAGCATTATTTATAGTATAACACATTATCAAAGGCAAGTTGTATCAAAGATTGAGAGAATCTAAACATCTGTGAAAACAACAAAAGATCCAAGAATAATAGAGTGACAAACTCAGGGCAACTTTTACTTATAAACCGCTTTTATTAACTGCCCAATGTAGCTGAAATCACTCGGATATCTGTTCCAAAATAGCATCTCCCATAGAATAGTTTTTAGGAGAAGAAGAAACTTCCAGATTAAACGCCTTTACCTTTCCATCGGCCACGTATGCTGACCACCTGTTTAGCCAAGAAGATCAGGAATTCGAACGGTCTCTTAGCAGCAAAATGAGAATAAAAATGAATAACCAACCAGTGAAGTACAAGAGAAGCAGAACTTGCGGTGGCATTTAGGAAACTGATAAATTTACCTAGGCACGGTAGGTGCAAGCAAGGCACGAGAGAGATCTAGCATTAAGTTCAAACTCTTGTGGAAGCTCCCATCGAAGTCGCCATAGAATTCTATCTGCATTCATCACAATAAGATATGTGTGCATGATCATCATATCAGAAGGTAAGATGTATATTCATATGCATTCAATAACAAACTTTGTCATTCACAGTTTCATTATTTTCCTTGATTTCGGAAGAGGAGCCAGGGGGTTGAGGTTAAAAAATTTTGAAAAAGGAAAAAGTTTGAAGAAGAATGGCACAGATAATTTAAGTTTTACTAATAATGGGATAGCACCTTCACACAATCAGCCAAAAGAAGAGGATGCAATTGTATATATTTCTTCATCAGTAAGACAAAAAAACTAGATGGTATAACTTACGGCTTCTTTAGCTTGAAATTTTTCAGCCCAATCATTCAGTTTATAGGGATCATTGAAAGCTACACAAATCACAGAATCAATTCCCTTAGCCTTGAACTTGTTGATGTTATTCTTGTAACTAGGAACATGCTGAGCTTAAATAACTCTAGTATTTGCATTCTGAAACTCACAAATGTCGAATCAAAGTGAACAAACATCAACTTTTAATCACTGGGGGAAAAAAATTGAGTATTATGCTGAAAAGACTTCCATGGATATTTAGGTTCCGGGTTATCTTTGGATGTTTAACAGCTTCCACTATTATTTCTCAAATATATTTGCAATTGCCCTTCCCCACCCCTCTCACTAACCCCAAACTCTGGTGCAAATAACACTTGAGAGATGCTTTCTAACTTTTTGTCCATATTCAGCATTAATAATCCACAAACTGTCCTTGGGATGTCTCTGGAGCCGAGTGAGAAATAGATTATTTCTAATCTCTATGAACCAGATCCTATAGAAAAGTTATTTCAATTTGGAGTAAGTTTAAATCCTAACGAGAAACTAAATGGAAGTTATATTTACAGCATGAAATATAATCTAAATACATCCAATTAATGGAACACAAGACACAAAATGTTGATACGGTAAACAATAAAATCATCTCAAGTATGTATTATATTCACTACATTGGTTTGATTCCTCACAAATCGACAATACAAAAGGTAGAAATCCAGTAAGGTGACACATACTATAATTATACATCACAACTCCAGCTGCAGTGTATTCTTGTAAAAAGAGGAATACAAAGTTTCTTTATGCAAAACAAAACAACAATTCGAAATTTGAAGAATAAAGTATCATATTTTCCTAATGAAAATAATAATAATAAGCTCAAGAAAAACAATCAAGTAATCATCAATTTTTCCTCTGAATTTGCACAACAAAATATTGAGAAGAAAGAACAGTGAAAAATGTCAAAAGTAGGATAAAAATAATCTTACAGGTAGGCCAAAGATTACAACTTTCTTTCCCTACGAATGAAAACAAACCACTAAATTAAAAGACATATCAAAACAACTCAATACAGAAAATTCAAAAAATAGGGACCTTGAAGATATCTTGTAGAGGGGTGGTGGCGAAATTGGAGGAGAGGCCTTCTTCCCAAGAACGAGCCTTCTGAAGAGAAACATTGGGTGCGGCTGACAACAAATCTGTACCCACTGCAAGCTTAGTAAAGGCCCTCCTACATGTCTCCTGAACAAGACCTTTCACCATTGTTGTTCTTTTCACCAACGCTGAGGCCATAGCTTCCGTGATTTTTCTTTCTGTGTTTTCCGGTGACTGATGATGACCGGAGATGAAGAATTTAGATCAAAGTTATTCTCTGTGAGTGGATAATTAAAATTAGGTTAATTTCTTCCAAGCAAATAATCGTACTTTATCCTGTAGCTTGTCATGATCTTGGGTTTAGTTATAATATTCATAAGTATAGGGCCACAGTTGTAATATTCATTAGTTGGTTATCTCTATTAGTGTTCATGTACGACTCATTTTAGAGGTTAAGGCCTTGTGTGTCAACAAAACACCTTTCCAATTTTACTTTCACTTTTTTTTTTTTTTTTGAGGGAAAAGCGTGTTTATTAATTAGCTGGATGTCCAGCACTTAAAGAGAGGAAAGCCGGTGGGCTATTCCAGACAATATCCGGGATTACATGATACTTCGCAAATGTGGCCAATTCGTGAGCTACATGATTATCAACTCGACTAACCCAATATATTCCTGAGCCCCTAAAGTTGCGCCATAGTCGTCGGGCGTCTTCAAGAATCGGCTGCGAAGTTGGTTGCCCCATAATATCTCCATGCATGGCCTGCACTACAGACAAGGCGTCCCCTACGATATGAAATGCACCAATATTTTGTTCCTTCGCAAATTGCAGTGCCTCCTTGAGTGCTAGGCATTCTGCGGCCTCAGGCGGGAGTGCCCCTGGTACTCTTTTTGCTTTTGCAGCCAGAAATTTCCCATCGGTACCCCGTAGAAATATCCCTAAGCCGGTGCTGTTGGTTGTCGACGATGTAGCTGCATCAAACGAAAGGCGGATCCCTGTTCGCGGTGGCGTGGCCAGGTGCGACGGCAACTGGAAGGTGGCTGGGCAGACCCGTCCGTGCGTTATCTGGAACAGGCATAGGCTACCAGAGGCAGCCTCCACTACTTTGTGTTCAGTCATACTCTTATTTTGGAATATTCGTTAGTTGCGGTTGCACCATAGGCCATCAGTGAGCATGGCTACGTAGCATGCCACAACTGGGTCAAGTTCCTGTATCATGTCATGGAACCAATAAGCTGTAGAGAGTTGGTAATGTTTGAATACAAGCTCATGAATTCCTGCTAACTTCCAAACTCGCTGGGCAGTACGGCATGTGAAGAACAAATGTACCTCTGCCGCGTCAATCTCCCCATAACTTGGACAAGTGTGGTCGACCTCTACATGTCTGGCTGCCAGATTTATCGTGGTTGGCAGTGAGCCTTGGCATAATCGCCATAGGAGGTGTTGTACTCTCGCTTGGATGGCTAGCCTCCACAGCTTTTTCCAAAGCTTCCTATCTTCTTCTCCTAAGCTGCTTGCTCCCGCATTGCTGGTGGACTGGAGAGCTAGATAATATGCTTCCTTCACTGAGTGCTTCCCATTTTTAGCACTGTGCCACACCCATCTGTCATCCGTCGTCAGCTCCCCTAGAGGTATGCTTAGGATCTGTTGCGCCACCTGTTCGCTGAATTCTTCCTGGATTAGCTGATACCGCCATGTATTGAAAGACTGTAACAGAAAGAAGGCTGTCTTTGGTTGGTTATCTGTCACCATATCAGCTTGCACTTCCCACAGAGTGGATTTTAGTATTAATCTTCTCTTCTTTTATGTACCAGAAAGGTGTTATATTGCTCAATTGTGTTTTCTTTCAGGGAAGCTGAATGAGGCCATGGACAATCAGCTTAGGCTTGTCTTTTGGGTATGAATTTATGATAAACATGACTGCTTGTATTTCAGGTAGTGTCTTTGTTAAACTGAAGAAGCCAAATGCTACAATTCGTGATGCTAATACTACTTTAGAGGTACAACACTAAATTTAGCTTTGGAAAATGTGGAATGAGTTTTGATTTTTAAATTAAGAAGGCACATCAGCATATATCTGGATAATATATCAGTGACTAATATTTTGAATTTGATTCCTTCAAAGAAACAGGAGATTGATGGAAATGGTAGCAGAATTCTTGTCTTTGTGAGGTTAAGGCCAATGCGAAAGAAGGAAAAGGATGCAAGATCAAAGTGTTGTGTGAGAATTGTGAATAAAAGGGATATTTTTCTCATTGAATTTGCTACTGAGAGTGATTATCTTAGGTTAGAGAGGCTTAGGGGAAGGCATTTCACTTTTGATGACTCATTTCCAGATTCAATCACTCAGCAGGAAGTGTATTCCACAACGGGAGTTTGAAAATGTTTCATTTCATTTTCACTCTTAATTGTGATCTTTTTTGTTTGAAAACCTTCAGAAGGATTTGTTGAATCATGAATGTGCATAAAGAATCCCCGTTGGCTACTGTGAACTCTTTCTGATGTGAATTTGTTTTATAATTTTAGTAACTTAAGATTTTTAGAACCTAAATCAGTATTAACATTCTAGCCATTAGAGCAATTTCTACATCTAGAACTTAGTATTATAAATAGCACAAAAGAGTTTTGCTTCTTAGATTCTGAGCTTATTTATGAAAGTCCTATCTTGCTGGCTATTATAATTGTTTCTGTCATTATTATTTGGGTATTAAGTTTTCTCTAGGTTAGAAATACCACCTTTTTAGTTCTTATTAATCTAAACTTAGTGCAAACACTCTTCTGACTATTGTTTCTTCCATATTGTGAAGACTTTTAGAGGAGACTTTCCTTGTTTAGTCAGACAAAATGGCAATGGAGGAGCAGAACTTGGGGGTTCTGAGCTTAAATATCTCTGTGAAATAGTTTTGGAGACAACGAAAGACTATCTTCAGCTGGAAATTAAGGATAACCTTCGGTTGTATTTGTATTCTTTTCATCCAATTGGTGTGCAAAAGTACTCTTTTCTTACGGATGGTTTCCATGTCAGGCCACAGTACATGATGAAAGTCCCATCCACTTGCTTAGAATATATGGTTAGTGCTTTCATTCTTTTTTTTTCCATACCTTGGACAAGAAGTTAGTCATTTCTATATTTATGTTGTACTTGTTATTACCAATTGTCCCTTGTTTTATAAGCAGTCCATTGGAACTTTTATGAAAAGATTGAACTTGAGGATAGCAGCCATCTCTTTGTCAACACAAAGATTGGTTTCACAGGACTACAGGCAAATCCATTAGCACATACGGGTTTACTTTTATGGGAGGAGTTGGAGACATTTTGCACATGATCATCAGTTGACTGAAGGGAATATTTTGATTATAAGATACTGTGGGAATAATCATTTAGAGATTATTGTCTATTTGCCCAATGGAAAGGAGATTTCGTCATTTCAACATGCTTGTATGATCTTTTACATAACTGTTAATAATATTTGGAGTACTACTAGCTAATCATTTATTATGTTCTATAGCTGTGGAAGAAATTAACTTGCCTATTCCAGATATTGGTGATTACCAAATTGATGAGCCAGAAGAACATGTGCAATGTGCTATTAGTGAAAAATTATTCCTACTATAACTTAATTTAGTGATCACTGATTCTACTAATAAGTGAAATCTGTTTTAACTTGATTGTCTAATGGAATTTAAACTGAACAGTTAATCAAGTACCGGCATATATTGAACTTCCAGCCCAGTTTTATATTCAATTCATTAAGAAGATGTGCAGTTCAAGAAGAATTGTAAGGATGCAATTTTAACTCTTTTAAATACCTGTGATTAGTTTCAATTTCTTGATTACATAGTATTTTGAGTTCAAACTATTTTATTCTCTTATCTTTGCAGACCATACATGCTCAATTTGCTAGAATCCATAAACTGTACAACCTTAGCATGGCAGTTGTACACACACTGAACAAAATTTACTCTATGCATCTCGTGAGTTGTGTGAATAGTAGGCGCCCGGACTCTGAGTTTTCTCAAGTAGAACTGCGCGGGAATTGGAAACAGTTCAGTGATGACAACTCCACCCCCTACAATAAGATCCTGGAGTTCACCTTCTGCCATGGAGATGCTCCCTCCAACAATGTTTATGCCAGCTTTGATGTTCACATTTACAACTGAATTAATAAAAATTGAATATTTTATATTTTCTTTTGGATTTGAAATTCTGTTCTGTCAAATTAAGACATTCAAATACAATGATGTTGTTATTTCTATCTGAATTTTAAGACGGGGTTAAAGGCGAGGAGGAAGGATAGCCCCCAAACTGCTAAATTTACTGAATTTGATATGCGAGGTAGCTAGAACAAATTTGCCGCATCAATTTCAGAGGTGATGAATAATTTGCTTAGCTTCACCATCTGCCCTGGTCTTATTGGCCCTTTTAATTCAGATGTGGTGTTCATAGTTACCATTGGATCTTAAAATGATCCCTCTGTTATGGCAGGTTTCTTTTTGTTTCTGGATTTACTCAAACTGTTAACTATAATTATCATGTCTTACTTTTGACTGGAAACATTTAGGCACGTTTATAATTAACATGCCTTCATTTCTTGAATGTTGGGTTTGGACATGTTTATTTACCTTGGTGTTGGCTGAAGATTTTATGTATCCCTTTTAATTTAAAATTTCTATTTTCTTGAATGAAGACATTAAAATACTATGATTCTATGATTTGTTCGTTTAAAACTTGCTTCTTTTTAATGGTTAATATCTCGTTTAAATCATTTTCTTATTAATAAATAATTAGTACATATCAATGGTAAATACTTTAATTTCGATTTTAAGGGAAGAAGTAAAATATTAAAAAAAATTATTTAATCCTAACGCGCCGTAAATTTCTCTAGTTTAGTAAAAAATCTGTTTTCAGAGGAGAAAAAGAAAAATTTTTTTTATCTCGAATTAATTTGGTTGATACGGACTCATATCAAATCAGATGATGAATGTGCTCTATCTCCATCCATCATGACCGCCTTGGGAATTACATCATATGTGGTTCCCATGCAGTAATGTCCACCTAAGATCGTTTCATTTTTGAAAACTCAAAAGTCGCACGTAAGTTCTAAGAAAACAGTAACTTCTGGGGGGAGTATTTTACAAGTAAAGGTGGTATGATTAGCATCGAAAAATGACAGCGACCCATGGCAGAAGCTTTGAGAATGAATAAATATGCACCCCTACCCAACACTATAAGGGTGAGAGGAAGTTGTTGGTTTTGAAGCCATTGCATCTCATTGGATTTGGGAATCTGAACACTGTTAGGCTTGCAGCCGTTTTAGAGAAAAAAATGTGGGTCATTAGTGTCACAATACTTTAAAATCCTAGTCTGGGACCTCTGGGTTATGTATTTATCCTATGTATTTTTCATAAGGAATCCTTCTTTAAATTGAAAGCTGTCACTTTGCTTCTGATTTTCCCAGGGGTTCTCTGAGTTTTTCAGAAAGGCCACAGGCAATAGGAGTGAATAGCCTTCCCTCTTCCCAGAATGCATTTCCCTTCGCTTCAGTTCAAAACTCAAAAGAAGAAAGAAGCCTAATTAAATCACGGTTTCTATTTCAAGCCGAGGATGTGATGTTCATCTTCATGCGCAGGCACGCCTGGTTCAGATTTCTGCTTCTTACTTTTTCGCGCCGGAAAGCACACTAAAAACACATAGTTTTGGAATTAATGGCGGATTTGTTTGAGTTATTTCACAGCCAATCACAATGCTACAGCTCCTCCTTCTTCAGCCCATCATTACTAGTTTATGTGTTTGACCTTCTTCGTACTCGCAGTGAGGCTTTTTACTCAGGTACAGTGGTTAATTTTCTTCAGGATTTTTTTATACCTCTTTTACTAAGTAACTGTTGAACATTGATCTTCTTCTTCTTCCACTTCTAGGGTGGTATCAACAAAAAGAATAACAGTGGGGACTCAGTTGTCATTTTTCTCACTAAATTCTTTCAATTCAACATAGATATCATCCTATTATCTTAATTTGTGAATAATTTAATAATTACACCATAACTATTAATACAGAATGATTCAAAACTATTAATACAGAATGATTCAATTTAATAAAATTTGAGACTAATTGGGGTCAATTTTAAAAATTTAGCTAAATTTGGGAGCACAATTATAATTTTTTCTTTGTAATTACTCCTAGTTCAACATAGGAATCGTCCCATTATCTTATTTGGTGGATAAATTGATGATTGTACCACAATAATATTTGTACTTAGTGACATAAGTGAAGAAAAATGAGACTCTTTGCATTCAAATTTACATTTTAAAGTAAAATAGGGGATATAAATTTTTTACCATTAATTTCGTTTAGTACAACATATAAATTATCCTGTTAACATAATTTGAAGATAATTTGATAATTACAGCATAATAACTATTACAAATGGATTACATTGAATAAAATTTGAGATTATCTGGGGTCAATTTGAAATTTTAAAGAAAACTTGAATACACAATTCTCATATTTATCTTAATTTCAAAATTTCACTTGAAATTTTATTTTCATTTATAGAAAAATTGACAATTACGACTCCAATTTTACTTAAACATTACAAATTACCTCAAATAATCTCAAGTTTTATTCAATTAAGTCCTTTTATGGGTAATGTTATGGTGCAATTTTCTAATTATATATAGATTATGATAATAGGATTATTTATATGTTCTACTTAATGTAATTAGTAAGAAAAATAAAAATTGTGTTCCTTAGTTTACATAAAAATTACAAATTGATATCAAATTCTCTCATTTTCTTCAATTAAGTTATTTTATACTAATAGTTATTGTGCAATCACTAGTTTATCTGTAAACTAATATAATAGGACGATTTCTATGTTGTATTAAACGTAATTAGTAAGAAAAAATTATAATCGTGCCCTCAATTTTACTTCAAATTCACAAATTGACCCAAAATAGTCTATAGTTTTATTCTTTTGAGTCATTATGTAGTAATAATTATGATGCAACCATCAAATTATCTACAAAACTAAGATAAAAAAGATGATTTCTATGTACAGAATTGGTGAGAAAAAATTGTCAATTGCGTCCCCAGTTTTACTTAAAAATAGTCTTAAATGTTATTCAATTTAGGCATTATATACTACTCCTTCCGTCCCACTTAAAGAGTCCACTTTGAAATGTGTACAACTTATTATGGGTTGTGAGGTACAACACCTAAAATAAGTAATTTGTCACCATATTCTCCACTTATATCCTTACTTTAAGGGTTAATTGTGAACCACACATTGTTATATTAGTAAGGGTATGTAATGTAAATAAATTCAAAGTGGACTTTTTAAATGGGACAAAATTTTTTCTTGAAAGTGAACTCTTTGAGTGGGATGGAGGGAGTAATAATTATGGTGCTATCATCAAATTATATACAAATTAAGATAAAAGGACTATATCTATGTTGTATTGAACATCATTCTTTAGAACAAATGACAACTACGTCACTTATTTTACTCAAAAATTGTAAATTGACCACAAATTATCATAAACTTTATTAAATTTGAGTAATTTTATACTAATAATTTTTGTTCTATCATCAAATTATCTAAAAGTGAAGATAATTGGACGATTTTTACTTTGTATTGAACGTAAATAGTGAGAACAAAATGACAATTGTGTCTCTAATTTTATATACAAATTGTTAATTAACCCCAAATAGTATTAAATTATCCTTATTTGTGTCATTATATACTAATAGTCATGGTGCTATCAACGAATTATATACAAACTAAGATAAAACGACAATTCTATGTTGTACTAAACGTTAGTGGGAAAATTAACGCATGAGTCTCATATTTTGCTTAAAAATCCAAATTGAACCCAAATAATCTTAATTTTTCTTCAAATAAGTCCTTACATAGTACCCCCTCTGTTCCATTAGAAGGTTTCAATTTGTTGTACTACAACAAACTGAAACCTTCTAATGGAACGGATGGGGTAATAATTTTCGTGTAATCATCAAATTATCTAAAAATGAAGATAATTGAACGAATGATATGTTGTATTGAACGTAATTAGTGAGACACAATGACAATTATGTCTCCAATTTTAATTAAAAATTACTAATTAACCCCAATTAGTTTCAAATTTTCCTCATTTGTGTCCTTCTATACAACAGTTATAGTGCAATCATCAAATTATATACAAATAATTTGACGATTTCAATATTGTGCTGAATGCAATTAAAGATAAAAAGGACAATTGTGTCCCAATTTATTTAAAATTGCAAATTGATATCAAATAATCTCAACCATTTTATTAAGGGTGAATTACGCAAAAATTCCTTGTGGTTTGCGAAAGTATACGATGACCCTCCATATGGTTTAAAAAGCTACGCAAAACCCCCCTATGGTTTAAAAACCTTGTAAAGTAGACGAAAATATTAATTTTTGACCAAATTGCCCTTATTCAGTCAAAGGGTCATCAACTCCATATAAGGGCAATTTGGTCAAAAAATTAAGATTTTCGTCTAAACCATGGGGGGTTTTACGTAGCTTTTTAAGCCATAGAGGGGTTATCCTGTACTTTCGCAAACCACAGTGGGGGTTCTTTTATTAAATTGAATTATTCCATACTAATAGTTATGGTTCAATCATAAAATCATGTACAATTTAAGATAATATGACTATTTATGTGTTTTACATAATTCAATTGACACAGTTAGTTATGGTATCACAAATTTACCTATAACCTTATTGACATGTTCTTTAGGCTCTGTTCTTTTTTATTTCATTACAGAAAAATTATCACTTTTTTACAATCTCATTTTTTACTTATTTTAAAATTTATTTTAAATTTTCACTCACATAAATTCAAAAATAACTTAATCATTGCACTTTATTTTCTTTTTTTTTTTATACAAATTTCTAAAAAAATTCTCTCCATACAAATATTCATTCCTCAAAACTAAAAATTTTCAAATGTGTCAACTCAAAAAGTCCTTAAAAAATGTACAATTTATTATAGGTTGTGAAGTATAATATATAAAATAAGTAATTTAATACTATATATTCAAAGTGATACTTTCAATGAAATAAGAAATTTTGTTTTCGAAAGTGAACTTTTTGGATGAAACAAATAGAGTATTTTTAAAAAATGTTTTTTATATATTATTATTTTATTTTATTTATTTATTTTAAGACTTTCTTTTCTGTTTCCTTTGTTCGGGTTCAGAAAAATTATAGGCCCTGTATGTCAATTTTTTTTCCATCTCATTTCACTCTTACTTTCATTTTATAATAATTTTTCATTAATTTCAATACACTTTTTTATATTTTTCAAATACCTTTTTATATTTCACAAACACTTTTTTATATTTTTCAAATACCTTTTTATATTTCACAAACATTTTTTTATATTTTCAATATAATTTTAAAATTCAAAACACCTTTCAAAATAACTTTTAAAAAACATACTATACATGGTCTATCTCTGCACATCACATAAGTTGAACACGAAAGCCAAATTTGTCAGGAAAGCAGTTTCAAGACTCAATCTGTCCGCTGATGCGTCAGCTGTATATTCTTTTCGCCCATAATAAAAGAAGGCAACTCTGATGTGACTCTTAGTTACTCAAATCAAATGGGATCCGACTAACATTGGTCCCTTTGTTTAAGCAATTCTTTCTTGCACACTATTCCTGTAAAGGAATATTGTTATTCCTTTTTTTTTTAAAGCAATTCGTAGGTTTTAGTTCCAAAGATAGCGAGAGAAGCGCTCAACTTTAGACGCACAAAAAAAACGAGGAAAGAGTCAAGCAGCTTACAGTTTCTACGACAAAACTTGCGTGATTCGCCGGCCATGAAAATTTCGCCAATGAAACCTCACTTTTTCAAACCTATCATTCCCGGCAACGATGATCGCGTAGTAAGTTGTGGGTTCTGTTTGTTTTTGTTGATGAAAGTTCCTTTTTTTTTTTTTTTTTTTTTCGTTTGAATAACTTTCTTGGTAGGACGGAAAGGCTAAAGAATGTGTCCCAGATAATCGATTTTTAAGAAACAGAAGTGAAAAAATTTGTGCTTATTTTTGCAGAGTATTCCTGATTCTTTCTTCAAGTATATAGAGGGAGAAATGGGTTCTGAGGCCCTGCTGAAGAGGGGTGATAAAGAATGGAGGGTCAAAATAAATGGCCAGTTCCTAACAGAACGTTGGAGTAGATTTGCAATGGAGAACAATTTGGAGCCTGGAGATTTCGTAATATTCGGCCACGAAGGAAACATGGTGTTTGAGGTTTTGATATTTGACCGTAGTCAGTGTGAAAAGGAAGATCCAGCCTGATCTTCCTTATCTGCTGCAACATTTTCCCTTTCCCTGTGAGGATGATGGGGAAAATGTTGCAGCAGATAAGGAAGATCCAGCCTGTGAGGATGATGGGGAAAATGTTGCAGCCGATGCTACGGAAGCCAAAGAAAGCCCTTCATCAGAATTCATGTCTGAAGGTTTTGTCCTCCAATAATGATTTCCATCTTTTAAATTATTTAAACTGCTTTTGCTCTTCCCTGTTTCTGATTCAATAAATTGAATCTGAAAACTTGAGTTATATATAGCATGAAAAAGTTGGCCTTGAAATAATAATAGAGAAGAAGCCTTTTTCCCTCAGTTAGTTAATCAATTTCTTCCAAGGAATATGACCATTTGCCTATGAGATCTTCTTTCTACCTTTTTTTAGTTCTAATGCAGTTTTATCATGGTAGATTATAACATTTTATGTTAGAATCAGTTCAAACCCTAGTTCCCAAATGAGAAGGATAGAGAAATCTGCAGACGTAACCCTAGTTCCCAAATGAGAAGAATGCTTTCTGGAGCCTAATTTGTGCGGTTTCCCCTTAATTTTCGGCGGTGCCCTGCAATTCCGGTACCCATTCTTCCGTCGCTCTGACTCTGCTTCCAAGCTCTGAAAGGAGAAGCATGTTTTTTGTTTTCTAAAGACCTTGAGCAGGTTCTTTCTCTTCTAATCCCAATTTAATTTTCCATATAATTTACTGTATTTCTTGTTGATCGTCCATTGTTAAATTTTTCATTCTGTGACATTGGTGATAGTTTCTATCTCTCTGTGGTTGTGGTTGTGGTTGTGGTTGTGGTTGTGGTTGGTTGAAGAGATGGAAATTTTTTGTTAATTTGTTACTACCTCTGTTTCTGAAACAATATTAGAATGTGTAGAATGTGTTATGAGTAGCTAGACATGTGTTTATACTATGATTCAGGGATCGTTTTCTTTTGTTTTTTCAATTAAATTTATCATCATCGAACATTGAGGGAATCGGATGTTGCTCTTTTGATTGCAGTTATTCATGTAGTCATGTCTTCAACTCTCTGTTGATTCACTGGGTACTCTTGGGTTATTTTTTTTGGGTTTGCCATTTGTTGCTACATGCTTATAGAGGCATTTTGATTTGGGGGCTGTTTTTTGCTTTGAGGGCTGAGTTAATTTAGTTGTTTTTTTCCTTTGCTTTGACATTTAATTTGCTTTAGAGTCCTGGAATCTGTAGTTTATTTGAAATGTCCATGGGTATGTGTAAAGATATTAACTCATTGGGTATGTGTGAAGGATGTTATATATTGCTATAGTTGATTTGATATGATAATTTGGGATGAATTCTGTGATGATATGATTAGCTATACAAGTGCTAGAGAAGTTGGTGAAAGTGAGAAGTGTACTCTCATAGTTTTTCAAAGGCATGCTTGTATGATACAGGCTGATCATATATGCTGCAATCGTAGAGCTTAAAAATATTACTCTTTGAAGTTTCATTGCAGCAGTTCTGTTCCTTTGCTAAAGGTTTGTGATTAAAGCAATGATAATCGTTTGAGCTTTCTCTTCCACTTTTGTTTGTTTATTTAAGAGGAGGTAGCTGTTTACATTTCACCTAAAATTTCAGAACAGCAGAGTTCATATTAAGTCCTAAAATTTCACCTAAAATGTGCCTACCTTTCGCCTTCTACCTTAGTTCATATTAAGTCCCTAAAACTGCGATATTTGTCTCAATGAGAAGAAAGTTAAAAGAAATACATGTGCTTGTTCTGTAGCTTAGTTCATATTGTCAAGTGCACCTCAATGCCTAAACAATCCTTAAATAGTTATTCAACTTGCTGTAGAAATCAAACTTTTGCCTGTGTTGTAGCTTAGTTCTTCATTGTCAAGTGCACCTCAATGCCTAAATAATCCTTAAATAGTTATTCAACTTGATGTAACTTTTGATTTTCAAATATTTCACGGTATTGTGGCTACTGGTCTCACACAATATAGAGCATACTCCACAGATGGTATCTCTCCATTCCCAAAAACCAAGTAGATGATCAAAGTTGTATTCTATTTTATTTCTTTTAGTGATAATTGTTGTAAGAATCTCATATGCATGCATATTTATTGTGTAACAGGTAATGGCATTACTTCAGCAAAAAAAGGAATCAGAACCGAACTACAGAACCCACTCGTGCCAATGAAATTTCATCACGATCTCATGATATTCTGCAGGTATTTACATTTCAAATTTCTACTTTACTTGGGTGCTGGATCTGTTCTTGATTTTGTTATATTTTCTATGTCATTTAGGTTGTGGTTGAATACAAAGTAAAATATTCTTCCAACATCGTTGTCCATCGATTTGGGAAACTCTCACTTACTGATCTTGCTGGTTCTGAAAGACCTCTCGCGACAGATCAAAGAACACTTAAGATCCCTTGAGGGTGCCAACATAAATAGGTCACTACTTGCTCTAAGCAGCTGTGTCAATGCCTTGGTTGAGGGGAAGAAGCATAGCCCCTATCGAAATTCCAAGCTCACTCATGCTCAAGGATTATCTAAGTGGTGCCTGTAATACTGTGATGATTGCAAATATCAGCCCAAGCAACCTCACATTCAGTGAAACACAACACACACTTCACTGGGCTAATCGGGCTAAAGAAATCAGGACAAAGGTCTCATTTTTAGTTCTAATGTTCATTGTTACTCATTCTTCAAACCATTATTTTGATTGTAAGGCATATTCCATTTCGTAGCTATCTTTCTTCATCGTGCATTATGAAAATATTACAAGCATCACTTCTAAAGGGCGTTTTCAACTTCTGACTGGCCAAATTTGCGCGTCACTCTGAAAGCAAGCTAGCTCTTAATAACTGAAGAATTTCTCGGTTCTTTCACTTCAGGAGGCAACAGGTGTCGCTGTACAGTGGAATGTCAGCAGTGTTCCAACCTTTTACTTCATGAAAGATGGCAAACAGGTCGATGAGATCGGGGGTGCTGACAAAAACTCTCTTGAAAATAAAATTGCACAATATGCTAGCTAGCTCATAAACGAGGAGTTGCGGAAGCTGCACATTTCTCTTGCTTGGTTTGGATGTAGGAGACGGGTGGGACGAGTATCAACGCAGAAACCTCGCTAATCAGACGCTAATCAGACACAATGCAAATTGTCGATCCCACTAAAGTCTAAAAATTTCTATGACAAAATAACCTACATAAATTTTCGTTCACACGGAAAGAAAGGCAATCAATAACGCCTTAAGTTTATGTCTTTATTTTTAGAATTAAATGTTTAGATGTAATTGGAGATGGCAAATAAAAAAAAATCAAAATTCAGTTTTCCATTATGACTGAAAACCAATCTACTAAACACAAAAAGGAAATCCAATTTAGAAATAAAGGAAAAAAGGAAATCCAATTTAGAATTCAGTTTTTCATGTTTGCTTTTGCATTTAGAAATTGTGTTATGTTCAATTAAAATGTCAAACTACATTCATGGTGTTATTTAGTTTTTCAATTTTAAGATGTTTCTTTTTTAATGATAAATTTCTTGTTTAATGATGATGTTATTTGTATTTTTATTTATTTTAAAATCTTTTATTTTTTATTGGTTAATATCTTGTTTAAAATCCAAAAATATTTATAAATAAACTAATATAAGTCAAACCTAATCACATCATTTATGATTTTAAGAAATAAAAAAAATTACTCATAAAAATATTTATTTATGAATTTCTCTATTTTCATGATCATGGAAGAATGTGTAACTTTATTAGAATCACTTTACTATCAAATGAACCAAACATGTCTATCAAATTCTTTGAAATTATATTTTTCAAACATTTTACTTTCTCGTGAATTAAACAGGCTCGTGAAATTGCAAGGTTTTTCGGTTTGTGTCGAAATTAATGACCCGGATTGTCTTTCGATTATGAAACTTGAAAATATATTTTAAAATATATAAAAATAATTTTAGTTACTAAATTCATTTTCTATTAAAATTATTTTTATATATTTTTAAAATAAAAACAATTTTATTAAGAAAACGAATTCTCTTAATGAAATTAATTATAAAAATAAATAAGTAAATAAAAATAATTTCATTATGAAACGAGTCAGGGAATTCGTTTTCAAAAGAATGTTTCCTGCTGAAAATTGCAGAATTTTTTTCTTTTAATATTTTTGTAAAATCTCCCCACTTCGTTTTCTAAAATTTGGAAACTTCAATTTTTTTTTTTGATTATTTTGGTATTTATATATGGCCAAAATAAATATTAAGGGAAATAAATCTGTCAAATTAACACTAATAATATCCGACGAAGAATACATTAATATACTCCAAGTTAAAGTTGCAATATATAAATACTGTTAAAATTATCCAGTCCTGCGTTAAACTAGGATTAAAAAAGGTGAGGATTTTTCATCCCTGCGTAACTCAACGGACACCATGATCTGTCCAGTGATCTTAGAACCACCTTCATGTCACATCCACCATACCACAAAAACATATCTTCTGCGATCAGATACTTACTTGTATAAGTTCTGCGTCTTTTTCCTATACCAAAGCATATGAAGTACGTATGATCGGTGGATCAGAGACATCACATGTAAATATTCTGCCGGATCAATTATTTAACAAAGCGAGAACTACAGTGGGAATTGATTGTGAGAAAAAAAGTATGCTCTGAATACACCGTTATCCCATATATACCGCACATGCTCCATCAGACCAGACCGCATACAAATATGCAACTAAGGTTGACCAATATAAAGCAAAAACCTTACATGGATAAAAAATAACCCAAAGATTAATAAAAATTTGAAAAAATATAGGGAGTATTGTTTTAATTACCGTTTTCAAAAACTTCGATGTTGTCCACAACAGTACGGCTGGCCACCTCTCCTGTAAGGAAGATAAATTCACATATTCATCCTAATACAACCAAATGAATCGCCAAAATGTAATTTAGGGAAAGTATCAATCTCTAATTGCAGAATGTTATATGATATAAAAACTAAACGATGCGGCATCAGAAAATATAAGCACGAAATGCTTACATCCTAAATCAATCCAATCATTAATTAATTCAGTAACAAAATCCTTACTCTCCATAAGTCTGTCGAGTGCATATTGTGCAGCGCTCATCTCTGCCAGTTTCTTTGTAAGGCAATTCACACCAACATAACTGTGCCCATCAACGGTTACAGTAGACACAAAAGTAGGCATGTGTTGCAACCCAAATGAGATGTGGTACTATATGATGGAAGATGTGAACAGTTTGTTTAGGCAAAGTTTTGCAGTAGCGCCTTGTAATTCTGCAGAATTTATAAATTATTATAATATATTCAAAAAGTTTATAGTAACAGGAAGAAGCGCATATGGACAAGTGCAAAATAGGTAAACATAACCTCGCTAAATTCCTTGTTTCGTACACCGCCCAGAGCAGGAGTAACCCATACGCGTTCAGTCAGATACACCTTGGGAACACACACCTGAGATGAGGTAAGGGAGACACCGTTGCGATTCGAATATAAACATTTGTCACCCTTATCTTTCGTCTGTTTATTATTTTTTCTACTTTGGGGGGCGGGGGGTGTGGAGGTTTTGTTAAAATATTATGGTAAACATAAATGGGTTTGGACATTTGAAATAAACCCGCAATTTATAACTGTCGCTACATTTCAGAAAACATAAATCGTAGAATACAGTTTAATCGGCCGCAATAAATAAGTTAATCAAATCCTCTAACTGAACCTCTTTTACAAAGTACTCCAAGTGAGGGATGTCATTTTAGCTACAGAAGCTATAAATTTTGTAGCTAAAATGGATTCCAAAACCATGAGAGAACAGCAGCTGAATCTATTTTTAAAGCCAATTTTTAATACTATTATTTTAATATGTATTAAAAAATCCTATATTTATATAAAGGTTTATAAATATTTATTAAATAGTTATGACATACGTTATTCTGTTAACTTTTATTATTTTAAATAGAAATTTACTCTAAGCTGAAAAATAGCATTAAGAAAAAAAGTTTACAATTATAATTTCATAAATGTAAGATCTTATTTATTTTACTTAAATAGTTACAGAAAATAAACAAATAAATTTTATATATGTTAAAAAGATTGAAAATACAAATAAAATATTTGTATTTCAGAAAATGCTCCAGCAAAAGCTTGAGGCATTTATGGTTTTGAAACCTTCTCCGCATATATAATAGCTGCGGATAAATGCTTATGCGGGAGCCGTTGAACACAGTGGACGACATTTCGGCCTCCACCTGTGAAGGTCTGAAAAAGGGTTGTCAAAAGAAATAAATACCTTGTCCTGACGGTAAACGAGCAACGATCGCGCGAGACGAGGATCCAGATCTGTCAGGCAGCCCAGACGGAGAAGTCAGGACGTTCAATGCGTGCCTAGCGGCCGCGTTATGTGCATCCTTAGCAGTCTTTGCACCTCCCATCGGCGACTCGAAAACATGCACCCCATCAATGGTAACTGACGCGCTGAATCGAGGACAGTGATCCGGACCATCCTTCACGGAAGAATACACCGGAGGACTCAATGAGTTCTTCTGCCAGAACTCCATAAGTTTCGCCTTGTCCATGTTCTAAAGAGGAGGAGTAGTCGACGGAGTATGTGGGTAGTTAGTGAGGGGAAGGGGTTTTTTTCTTTTCTTTTTTTTTCCTTTTTTTTGTTTCAAACAAACGGGAAAGAGGGTTTTGTTCAAGGGAAATTGTTAGATAGAGTGTAGAAGTATGGAGGAGAGGGAAGTTGGAGGAAACGCAGGAAACGCTTATGTGACTCGAGTAATATCATGGGACTCAATCTGCCCGCTAATGCGCAAGCTGTATATTCTTTACGGCCACAATAAAAGGGGCAACTCTGATGTGACTCCTAGTTACTCAAATCAAATGGGATCCGACTAACATTGGTCCCTTTGTTTAAGCAATTCTTTCTTGCACACTATTCCTGTAAAGGAATAATTTCTCAGTTCTCTAAAAAGTGTCTCTTATGACATATTTGGTTTACAAGAATTCTAGTTAGGGAAAGTAATCTAATTCTTCAATTTTAAATTCTTTTGTTTGGAATTGATTTTAATTGGCTGGGAAAGGTAAATAATTCCCCGTTGTAAGGAAAATAAGTGTTATTTTTTTGAAAAAAGAATCATCATTCTAATATGATATTCTTTTTCCCCAAGTCACAACTTTTCAGAAAAGACACTCACTACCCTTATTCTTATTTATTTTCAAATATGTTATATTTTTGTGATATCAATCATAAAATGAAAAAAAAAAACCACGAAATGAAAATAAGGATTTATATATGTGTGTGTGTGTGTGTGTAAATATTTTAAATTTTTTTTGAAAAAAGTAAAAGATTGTCTATGTATAAAAGTTGTCTGACTAATTGATTGCAACTAATCGTCCACAATATCACAACTTTAGTATATGCTATATCTAACTAAATTTTGTTTATTTTAATTTTATGTCCAAATATATATACTTAAAATAACATTTATACTTTTCATTTATAATGTTCTTAATAGTTAAATTTTATTAGCTATAAAATTAAAAAATATTTTAATGAAAATTAATGTATCATATTTAAACGTTCTAATTTCGGCCTTTTAAATTTTGAAAAAATCGAGTGACACTATATTTCATTTTATAACAAGAAAATTTGTTTTTCCAGTTATTTTCTTATTTATCCGGATTGTCGCTAGACTAATAACTACATTATTGATCAATAATCAAATCTATAGTTGATTTAATTTTGGATGAGTTTAATTGGATTGTTATTTAATTTTTAAACTGTACTTTAATTTATAATTAAATAATATTTAGCTTAATAATATTTTTATGAGAAAGTGATTAAGCTTAATTTGAGGGTAGTTTTGACATTTAGTTTAGTTCACGTTTACCCAAATACATTTCTTAACAAATCCAAACACAACAAAATATTTTATTTTATTTTACTTTCCTTATTGTTAAATTCCCTGAGATCAAATTCCTCGGAAAATTTACTTTCCCGCCAACCAAACAGGCCCTTAGAGATTTGTACATAAATTAAGAAAGTGAAAAAAATTATTTTTTATCCTTATTAAAATCCCTTGTTTGACTACAAATTTAATGAGAATTTGTGTAATGTGTGTACCTAGACCTGACCACGGTTCTAGGACCGCCGATTCCCGGTTCCATAAAATATGAAACCGGAACCGAACCATTTATAAAACGGTTCCAAGCGGTTTCGGTTTCCAATACGGTTTGGGTTCCGGTTTTTAACGTTCTCTTTTCAATATAGTATAATTCAAGTACTTTATTAAAAAAATAATTACTTTAAAATAATTTGATGAACCGCTTTGACCAGCACCAGCTATTTAAAATAGTATAATAGGATAAATATTATAGAGGAAAAAAAGTTTAAGATAATAAAATTTGAGAAATTTGTAGGAAATAATTAATATATGAGATAAACAGTAAACAGACTACTTTGAAAAAAAAAAAAACTGTGAAGCTGATTTAAAAATTATATCAAATTAATATCACTATAAACTTATAAATAAAAGAAGAATGGAAATATAAAACTAGCTGAGAGATTGTAAATTTATTAAGCTTCTTGAAACAGAATATAGCCGATAGAATAGAAAAGGAGAAAAAATTGTGTGAATAAAAAAGATCAGCAAAGAATGAGTATTTATAATTTTATAGCATTAGGAATAAGAAACTAAAAAAAGAAGAAAGACGAACAGTCATTTGATTTGACCATTTCTCACAAAGCAACGGACAAATATTAATTAGTATACACTGACCGTTGCTTAATACAAAAAACTAGGAACGGTCAGTAGTTTAAAATTTAATTAAAAGCAGATGGTAGATAGAAAGTTATTCAATGTTAGTAAATTACTTGTCTAGGTAATTAATATTATTAACTATTAACTGAGAGAGTTTGAGAGATACTAAGCGACAGACTTAGAGTAAATGTCATATAAATGATCATTTATCTATAGTTGTAATCTTGTAGATGAGTATTTATAATATTTTATTTATTTACTATTATTTTTTGTCCAGACGGTTCTGAACCTAAACCGAATCGTTGGTTCCAATTCCTAAAAATTAAGAATCTAAACCAAATCATAAAACACGATTTTGGTTATGGTTCTAAAAACCATCTTTTACGGTTACGAATTTAAAACTAGAATTACCGGTTCTGTTACGGAACCGGAACTGTGGTCACCTCTATGTGTACCCATTTGGCAAGATATAAATTTGATTAGCATCGGTGCTCGTGAATAGCTACATACCTAACTAGTGTTCAGGAAACTTTTGGCTTTTTTAATAAATAAATCAAAGTTACTCAAAAATTATTAGGGGCCGCTTGGTTCGTAGAGGGGAATGGGAATGGGAATGGGAATGATAATAGTGGGGAATGATAGTAGAGGGAATGATAGTAGAGGGAATGATAGATGGTGTTTGGTTCACAAATAAACTTTTTAGGATTAAAATTTATTTTTATTTTTTTTACATTTAAATTTTGATATATTATAAACTATTTGTGTTAAAATATATTATAATGATGAATTTTAGCACTTAAAATTTTTAAAAAATAAAAAATACACACAAAAGGAGGAAATCAAACCCATACCCCCCAATATGCTAGAATATGGAGGATTCCCTCAAAGGAGAGAATCAAACCCATACCCCAATCTAACCAAACAACAACTTTCATTTCCATACCCATTCCATTCCCATTCCATAGTCCCAAAACCCCAAACCAAGCAGCCCCTTAATATCATTGGTGATTATACGAACTTTAGGGTCCTGTTTGGTAGCATGACTCAAGTCATGGTTTGGAATTATTTTTGATTTTATAATAAATTTTTATTATTTTTAATAAATATTTTAAATATTTTTAACACATTTTTTTATATTTTTAATATAATTTTAATATTATAAAATTAAAAATAATTTTAAATTATAGATTGAGTCATGTTAGCAAACAAGCCAAGGTTTTTCCCTACAAAGGTAGAACGATGATATGGCATGATTACGAAACATCCTTTTGTTGTTGAACACTCCAAAGGGATATTCGAAAAGATCATTCATACAACCCATTCCAAAAACAGTGTGTTTTCAGTGTGCTTTCCGGTGCGAAAAAGTAAGAAGCAGAAATCTGAACCAGGCGTGCCAGTGCAAGAAGATGAACATCACATCCTCGGCTTGAAATAGAAACCGTGATTTAATTAGCACTACTACAAAATGGACTTTCTACGGCGGTGCTTTAATGGCGGAAAGATCAAAACCGCTATTAAAAAGAAAGTACGGACTTTCTACGGCGGTTTTATATAAAATCGCCGTAGAAAGGGGACTTTCTACGGCGGTTTTATTTCTAACCGCCGTAGAAAGTCTCCTTTCTACGGGGCGGTTTTAGAAAACCGCCGTAGAAAGATCCTTTCTAGACGGTTGTATTTCTAATCGCCATATAATTAATAAATATGATGAATTTTTCTATAAAAATTGATAAATAGTAAAATACATATTTATTATTAAATTTAAAAAAATTTGGCGGTTAATTTACAAAAATAGAAAAACTAGAAATTAATAGGAATAGAGGAACGGGCGGGAATTCACAATTACGGGCTTTCTACGGCGGATTTATTAAAACCGCCGTAGAAATGGACTTTCTACGGCGGTTGTAATTGAAACCGCCATAGAAAGTAACTTTCTATGTAATTAAAACCGCCATAGAAACTTGATTTTGTTTGAATTTTAAGGGTTTCCCTTTGTTTCCATCTCCAACCGGCCTCGGCTTCCCCTTGTTTCCATCTCCAGCAAACCGAAGCATTCTCTCGTTGCCGACGACCATCCTCTTTCCGTTGGTTTTTTCTCTTGTCTTCCCCCAAAATCGTTCTTCCGGTAGCGTTGATAACAAGATCCGCTGTCACCCAACTCCGGATATGGTTTCTTAATCGGCCATCACCCACCACTTAGAGTTAATCCCCCATCATAATTTCACCACAATCGGTCCTTGTTGTGGGCTTCACATCATAAAAAAGGTAATATAGAATAGTTTCAACTTTATTTAACCTTTACAAATTTTATTGTTACTTGATTATTGTGATTGGCCTAGGGTTTATTATTAGTATTAAATTCGGGTTTGGTGAGATGATGAATGATTAAATTCGGGTTTGATTAGTGTTCTATCGGTGATTATTGTATTGTTGTTACTGTTAATGATTAAATTAATTAGAATTTGATGGATGCATGCAAAAATTTTGTGAAGTTTGGTGGTTGTTCGGTTTATTAGCATGGAAGTTTTTGATATATATATTTTGAATAAAGTTGAAATATATATATATATATATATCAAAACCTTTCTAAGGCTGTTCCTGTTGTTTTTGATATATATTTTTTGAATGTAAAGAAAAAAATGAAATATTAAATTTTTTTTTTACAAATTTGGTACTTTCTATGGCGGTTATCTTCAAAAGCGCCGTAGAAAGTTAACTTTCTACGGCGGTTCCTAAGCGAACCGCCGTAGAAAGTCCGAACTTTCTATGGCGGTTCACAACCGCCGTAGAAAGTCCGTAAACTTTCTATGGCTGCCGGATAGATGGCGATTCAAAAATGCCAAAAATCGCCGTTAAAAACCCTAAAAAACCGCCATTAAAAGTCATTTTTGTAGTAGTGTAGGCTTCTTTCTTCTTTTGAGTTTTGAACTGAAGCGAAGGGAAATGCATTATGGGAAGAGGGAAGGCTATTCACTCCGATTGCCTGTGGCCCCTCTGAAAAACTCAGAGAACCCCCTGGGAAAATCAGAAGCAAAGTGACAGCTTTCAATTTAAAGAAGGATTCCTCATGAAAAATACATAGGATAAATTCTCTAATGTGCTCAAAAATTTGCGGTAGATATGTGACGCGATGTATGTATGTATGTATGCGACGCAGAGTTATCGATGCGCACATGGGTAGAGAAGACGAACTCCTAATGAGTGTCACCGTCATCAGTGACTGCTTACAATGTGTACCTATGTAATACGCTGCTTCAAATCAAACGGAATTATTATTTGCAATAACCGTTTTACTATTTGCAGTAATATTTCACTGTAAAAAGACTAACATGCCCCTGACACAAAAAAAAAAGAAAAAGCAAAAGTTACATAATTCCTCTGCAAAAGTCTATAAATAGACTGCAGAAAAGGAATTCACAGCAAAGGAAAAGCAAGCAGAAGAAAAGGTGAGGCTGCGGAGCTGTGTGGAGAAGAAGGGATCACAAATTTGGCTAAATCAGATAAAAGTTGACACGATCAGGTAGGTCGGAGGGAAAATCACCGAAAATGTACAAGAGTAAGGTGATAAGGGGGATGGAGAGGGCTCATTGGCCTGATCAGTCTTGCCTTGAGTATCTTGACTACTTCCATCTGCGCACGCACGTTCGTGTTAGTCCCGACGACATGAAAGTGGACGAGACACTGGACCCCAAAAAACTATCTGCGGTTGCGATAAGAACTACAGATTTCTGCCAACTAATTATATAATTGTGCCAATATTTTTTACTATATTTTGATATTTCTTCCAAATGCAGCGCTTGCAATATATAGCAAGTAAGATGTATTATGCTCATCCTCGAAACCGGCATACCGTCCCCAATGACGTGAGGGAGAGTGCCATAGAGGAAGTGGCTCAGCATTTGGAGGATTTGATGCCGGCACTGGAGTAGATTGCGGCAATGTCCCATGTGCTGTATTCACTGTTTTTATTCGCTTTTTTTATGCATTGTATATAGTAATATTTCATCATGGATGATATATATATATATTGTATTTGACTTCAGTAATGTTAAAATTAAGTACATAAGAAAGTTAAAAGATGAGAATGTTATTTTGTGAATTTAAAATCAAACCTAAATTGCAGTTAACGTGAAACTGTTCATATGAACAACATCGTATACTAACACTCAGCAGTCGATTTATTCCAGAATTCACCCAATTTCTCATCCAAATGGGATTTCCAAAGCTGCATTTGTTCTGAGGCTCGGCTACTCCATGTCGGATAGATTGGGGGTAGTAAGACCTCCCCTGTCGTTAACAATGCAATGAAATGATTTTGTCTTATTAAACCCATGTTGATGAAGTTGCTCGGATCAGTAGAGACGCCGGCCCCCCGCCACAACAGCGGAAGGAAAGTATTACTCTACTGGGCATATAATGTAACCACCCTCTGGTACTTCATTGCGACAAGTATTCCCAGAAGATAATAATCAAACCAGAAAACCTCATCTGCCGGAACTACATAACAATCTAGCAGCCTAAATGCTAAATCGTAATCGACTGCCCCAAGAACGAAGCGCCAAAAAGTAGCTTCATCCTGGAGTTCTTGGTGCAGGTCTCTGCGCACTTGTCCACTGCGCCTCATCTGCATCGTTTGCGAAATAGGCAATTACCCTAAAACCACAATGTCCATCGGGCACTACATTAACGTGCTCGGTAATGTATTCGAACACGAACTGCTTCAGAAATATGGGAAGGTCGTAAGGCTATTCAAAAGCATGGGGCCTCACAACCCTTCGTCTTCTCTGCCTGCCTGTGGATCACCGACCTGTAGGTGTAAATCATATTAAATTGAGTATGTGTATATGTATTTAACCGCAATGACATTTTAAAATTAAATACATATATTCGTACCTTGTTGTTGTGCATTCCTTTCGGCATGCTCGTACCTTGATAGATCTCGTTGGGTTAAATTGTGTCTGGGCCGTCCCTTGTGTGGCCTACTAACCGGCTCAGCTAGATCAACAGTTTCCAGATAAAGCGTCAAATGCACCACACCCATGACCCTGTATATCTTAGCGCTCGGATGCGTCGTTACATCCACAAACATGTGATGCAGTCGCCCTTCAGCGGTTTGCCTCTCCTCCTGAGTTTTTGGAACATCATTATCTCCTAAATGCAGTGTCTTCCAGAACGTGTCAACGTCGATAGGATCAATTAGACGGTACGCGCGCACCAACTGTTGCATCTCACATGCACATGGCAGACCGCAGCTTGTTCGAAGTTTGCAACCACAAAGCTCACCATCGTCCCCGATAAGGCAAATTCTTTTTGTATATTCTTTCTCCACCATTGTAATACCAGTGAAAGACATTTTAACATTAAACCTACTATACAGTAGGCAGTTGCTCTTCCGGTATTTTTTACTGCGCGAAGATTCCATTTTAGTCCGAATTTCATTGAGGGGCAACCCTATCATAATATTAATGTCGTTAAAAATACTTGAAAATGCCTTTCTATCCATACCAGTAGACTTCTTCAACTGTGCATTGCACTCTCAACCCTGAAAGACAATTGACATTAAAATTCTTCATATAACATAAGGCATTATATAAAGGATCATGTAATTATACAATATACAAATCATAAATGAAATCAATAAATAACTTACATGTTCGTTGTGTGTCCTCCGTAATGCTTTATACTTTTCATCCAACAAGACACAAACTTGTCCTTGTGGGGATCCAACCATGTATTTTTCAAGTACAAAATGACATTTATGAATATAGATTTATTTTCATATTTAGTATCAATATAATCCACAGTTTTCGTGAACTGTTCATATGTCAAGGCTTTAACCACTTGCCGCCAACGATATAGAAACATATCCATTGTAGTTTTGTCATTGCCAGCCGATACGGCATGTTTCTTGACATCCATTTCAATGTGTCTCCTACACAGTAGTTGGGTAGCATGTGGAATAACTAGTTCCACAGCATTCATTAAGGCAATTTCTCGATCAGTGATGACCACGTGTGGGTATTTGTTTCGCTCGAATAAATTGCTCTGCGCCATTCCCAAGTAATAACTCGGGGTAGTCTCATCCCTCATGAAAACGAACGCGATATGAACATACTGAACTGTTGGTATACGAGCCACTATTTGCAGCAAAGGCATGTCATACCTGTTTGTCTTATAAGTCGTATTCATAAACAACACGTACGGAAACAGAACAAGCAGACGAGGTGCCTTCTTGTGCGCAAAGAAGATGTGGCCCACTGCATTACTGTCGTTATCACCTGAGTACGCATAGAAGTATTCGTGATCATGCAGAAGTTTGAAGAAATACTGCATGTTAGTCATACCTCCCCTCGCATCCCTTTTACTTTTTGCTGATTCGTTGTACACCTGTCTAATGTGGCTGACATTTTCTGGATCATCCGCGTACATTTGGGCTAATATATGCTTCGGCCTAATGTTAATACTGGACATTTCTGTAATCTTCTTCTCCTCCAATTTTGTTAACTGTGACCGTGCTGAACACCAATTTCAAACTTCTTCTAATTCATGATTGTGTGTACCGTTTATGGCCTCTAACTTCCAATTTTTCCCAGCAATTTCTCGGCCTTTCAGGTGAAATGGACAGTTTGTCATCTTGATGCTTGTATTGCTCCGCCTGCTTTTCCCTTCCGGTAGGGGTGACTTCTCTCTAACTTTTCCTGATCTATTGCACCCTATCTCAACTCTACCTTTTCTCCCTCTTGTAAGGAACAACCCCAACATTTTCGAAGAGGAAGTAATTTTTGCCGTCATTTTGTTTTCAGCTGCTCGTGCTTTAATCCATGCAATCATATTTTCCTTACTTCTGAACTCTTCGTTCGTCTGAAATACTTCTGTGTGGTAAGCATAAATGTCATCACTCGCAACACGGAAATCCTGTTAATACAAAAAAGCTTGTTCAGCATACTTAAACCTAAAAATTTAGATGCAACCAATAAATTGCGCAATATTCTTGTTGCCGATAGCAGATGTTCTGACAGAATTGCGAGTAGCTTAGGTAGGTCAGAGAGATATTGCGAATGTCCTGGCATTTTCGGGGGGGGAAAATTGCCGAAAAAACCCACGGCAGCCGCCGGTTGTTCCGGCGAAATACCGCCGGCGGTATTCCTCTACAAATACCGCCCAGTGGTGTTTCTGGCTGAAATACCGCTGGCAGTATTTCATTCAGAAATACCGCCAACCGACATTTCTTCGGGAAATACTGCCGGCGGGTATTTTCTGGGGAAATACCGCCAACCACGCCAGCGGTATTTCTCTGGGAAATACCGCCGGCGTCTGGCGGTATTTCAGGGGACCGGCGGTATTTCTGGGAAATTCCGCCAGGGGATACAGTCTCCCGGGCAGAAATGTTACAAAACGACCGGATAATCGCAGATCCGGGAAAAAAATTTCGCCCATTTTTCCGAAAATAAAGGGGTATATATAGAAATTTTTTACGCAAACTAATTTCAAGTAAAAAATATATACAGTGTTTACTTAAAGTGTAATATGGATTGACCTCGGGTATACCGACCATATGTGAATAAACGTGTCAGTAATGAAATGAAAAACAAGTCTCTTCTGCAGTTTAATGTAAATGGACAACCAAGAGAGCTGGATGGAAAAGGAGTTGCCAATGAAATGTTTTAGAAGTGCAAAAAGAAAAAAAAAAAAAAATTTAACCAAGGGCAAATCAAAATTTTCATAAAAAATGTTATTGTGAATAGTAAAACGGTTACTGCGCGTCGAGACTCGGGGATTTTGAGGGTAGCATCTCTAATCAGTGGATATGTTGAGGCCCATATGCATGTGTACTTTGGTAGCACATTATTATTATTATTATTTTTTATGAATATGCATGATAAGTCTCTCAATTGTATAATAAGACAGAGTTCCCCTTAGATGGCCAATATCTTCAGGAGGAGTTGGTTCTTTGGCAGTTTATTATTAGTTACGTATACTAGAAGTAAGCCATTTTGTGAGTGGAATTGGTTATATAATATAAATAAATTTATTTTTAAGGGCACAACGAATGTATCTAATCATTCGCCCAAACGTAGATAAAAATATGACGGGCTGAACGTTGGATTCAATCTTAAATGACTCGACACAACTCGTTAGTCTCCAACGATTGACTAAACTCCGACGTCAACATTACAATCCCATGAATTCCAAGATAACGTTTGGCCCACAAGGAAAGTGCATCAATGTATTTGGGACTTCCCATAATACAAAGTGTGGATATCCCAATATAAGTTATGCAAACAATAACGTTTGAATAAATACACAGTGCATCTGTTATCAGCGGCGAACGCAGAACAAAATATATTGGGGGGCGACGTTAGTAGTAAAAAAAAATTTCCATAATAGGTGAGAAGTGGTGAGCTTAATGCAAATTTGTTTTCAATATTATTATAAGATACATAACTACTAACGTATCAAAATAACCATAATAATATATGTAAAAGAATTTTTTTTAAAAAAAATATTTAATCCTTGAACAATCAGTACTGAACTAGTAACTGTGTTTTACGATCACTTATATGTTGAAAACGATGCAAAATTTCCTTCTCATTATATACTATGCAGGGAAAAAAAAAAAAGTTGAGGGAGAGGGTTTGATTTGTGAATTGGGTTTTCGTCATTAGAAGCAAAAGGGAAAGGGAGGGATTAGAATTAGAATTGGAGAAGGGGTCTAATTTGTGAATTGAGCTTTTCAAAATTGACCCCTTATCTTTTTTTTATTTCTTTTACTTCTTAAGTGGAACGACGTCGTTTTACTTAAAGCTTAAAAAATTAAAAAAAAAATTAAAAGAAGAAGTCTTCTTCTTCACAGCAGCAGTGGGGCGCCCTTTGCCCTAGCTTTTAGCAGCGGCGGGGCGGAGCTAAGGGGTAGTATTACTACTACCCTTAGCTCCCGGTGGAAGAAGGGGCGTCGGCACCCCCTGCCCCTCCCTGTCTCCGCCGCTGTCTGTTATAATGTAATCAGATACAATAAAGAAATATGTGTTATTATTTTGAAAAGATAATGAACATGCATGTGAGAAAGCTAAAAATAAAAATATATTTTAATTGTCATTTTACTTATGGCTGATTACACTATCTATAAAAATACATAAAATACACTCAATAATTTTGTTATCAAATGCAATCAATAATTTTGTCACATTATTACCTTCTCAGGTACTATAAACTTGTACAAATGTAAGGTTCGTAACATAATTGGAAAGTGATTCCGACATAGGAATTTAATTAGTCAGATTAGTCGAGACTCATCAAATGCACAAATTGAAGACCGATTTTTGAATGACAATTCCCATATTATTTTATCGTTTGAACGCCTAAACCCTAACTTCTGAAGATTGAAGAAATTAAGGGTGAATAAAAGTATTATCAGATCCGAATCCGCTTTAACCCGACCCGAAACTGAAATTTCAGATCGGTTTTGGATTTTAATACATGGGCTGTGGTTCGGATCGGATTAGGTTGAGTTTTACCCAAAATCGTGTTTTGATCTGAAATCGTTGTTCGCGGTCTGATTCAAACCTGCAATTTTTTTATCCGAAACATGGGTTTTTACTCCGAAACAGTGGGTTTTGATTCAAAACCCACTGTTTTCTTTGTTTGATTTTATTTTTAGTTTTGGATTGTTTCGGACCATCCGAAACTAAAACCTCGTTTCCGGATTTTAAAAAATCGGATTGATTTCAAATTATCCGAAACTAAAACTGAAACCGTCCTTGATCCGGAAAATATTCGATCTGAATCAATCTGAGATTTCGTATCCGATATGCGTTATACCCAAACCGCGAATAATTTTGTTCATCTCTACAAGAAACTACATATGTCACTTAGTATTTTGCGGTCAACCATTGTTTCTGTCGGTGCTAATAATTAATTCAAGCAAGCTACCCATTAGGACACGATAACTTGCAGAACAAAATCTTTTGACTAATTTGGATGTCGGAGAAATATAGAAAAAGTGGCCACGTTTAATAAATGCATGGTTGATGGTTAGATTCGATGTCACAATGTTATCGGCCAAGACTTTTCAAATGCCAAAAGGACATCGAAGATATTCTTCGTTTCGAGAATGTTGTTTGAAAATTTATTTAATTTTGAAGATGAATTTTAAAATATTTAAATTATATCAACAGTGTAAAATAGTGTGTCTAAAAGCTATAAAAATAATTTGAAATAATAGATTTTCAAATGTTCTATTAAAAACTAACAAAGAAAACAGGAGAAGTATCAGAATACGACTTGATTTCTACATTTGGGTTTGGGTGTACGTCTGTACATATACATACATAAAAATCACACACCGATAGGAGAGAAAAAGATAGAAATCTCATTATAATGGTTTAAACTTTTCTAGTGAATCTTGTGTCTAACCGTCTTATATGATCCTATATTTCAGCAGGTAAACTAAATATACGATACATCAAAGTCTCAATTTAAGACGCGATAATTTAACAACCAAACTCATAACTGTAATATATCAATATTTAAATTCGACATATTAGAGACTAAGTTTGGTATATATGCAATACGTAATTAAACAACTAAATTTGATACATGATAATTTCACAGCTAAAAATGATATATCAAAAGCTAAATTCGAAACACATGCTACTTCAACACGTGTTTCATAACATAATGGCCATATTTAAGAGGCTTACTCAATACGTGTTCACTATTAAACTGTCCGACATGTCGATTACAAGTGCTTACATGCTTTTTGTCTTGTTCTACTGGGCATCTAAAATTCTTGTGTGCGTGCCCAAACATTTTTAGGTTGTTTTCTACGTTGTTTTTAATACTTTTATTATTTGTTCTATCTAACTTATTAATTGACAGAAACTCAAAAAAAAAATTAGATTCTTTTAAAAACATTTAAAATAAATAATTTTTTAATTATTCCACACGTATCCTTTAACCTAATTGAATTATGCTTTATCCAACTTTTTACCGATTATGGGAGCTTCTGAGTTCCAAATCAAAAGAGTCTCGTCTTTATATTTTTATTTTTAATATATAATATGGTTACCTGCGTCCCATAGTATAATACTGTTGCAAAGTTAAATTAAAATTAATTTAGAAAATACTTTTGTAATGAAATTTGGTCATTGTTTGTTCAATTTATTTCAATTTAGAATAATTAAATAAATCTGATAATTGTATTTTATTGGATTTTGGTAACTTTTTGGTTTATATAAAGGACTAGGGTACACATGTGTCACTGAAATTATAGGCAAGATGAATGAGTTCGAGTATTGAAAGTTGCAAGAAATTAAAAACAATCAAAATGATTGAATTCCTGTTTTTTTTTTTTTTTTCAGTCCTACTGTTCTTTTGGCCGTACACTGCGATCATACTTTTTGTATATATTGTTCTTTTTTTGCTAGCCTCATGTTTGTGTTGATTAGGTTTGATTTTTATTTTCTTCATTCCATTAGAAATGTTCACTTTGAAAAATGAATCATTTATTATGAATATTAATGTATAACACTTAAAATAGATAATTTGACATTATTTATTCCAATTATATTCTTACTTTTTAAGTATGGATTAATTGTCATTATATATAATTATATTAGTAAGGTTATGATAAGTAAAATTTTGAATATGGACTCTTTCTATTGGAACAAATTTTTTTTTCAAAGTATACTGTTCTAATATAAGCGAGGGAATATAAGTTTTGTTCCTTGCAACAAATTAAAGCATTTAAAATGCAAGATAGATCACCAAGAGTGCGGGTTGAATTACTATCTTTTTTTTTTTTTTTTTCTCCTCGATCTTAAAATAGAATGAATATTTAGTTATCTTTATTTTTTTAAGATGATAAACCAAATGGAATTGATGAGTAGTCAAATTAATGAATAATATATAGGGTAATTTACATTAATTTTAACTTGTGTTATTCTTGATTTATACAAAAAGAAAAAAAGATTGTATACTCACTTCTCCTTTGAATTAATTTGGTCAAATTGCCAATCGATCCTTAAGGTTTTTAGTAATTATCCCGTGAATTGTTCAAACCTTCTTTTGGCGACAAAAATCCTTCCAAGGTTAATTGTTTTTATTTTTCCAAGTAAAAGGCCATCATCTTTTTTAGTTTAGCCATGTCACGAGGAAACGTACTATGGTGGCTAGAAGGATCACCTATGTGTACTCTCCTAAGGAAGCACTGGCGATTGCCTACCTGGCAGTGCTCGATCTAGTGGCTCACCATGTATGTCGGCCATGCTCGCTCATGGGCGATGCGGCGATAGGAGTCCAGTTCACCAGAGGGGAGATGGTGCCTTAGGTGGGATCTGAATGCCTTATTAATGAAATAGCGGCGAGGGTTCGGGCATTAGCGCCCCAAAGCATTTATTGGGTTGAGCGGAGAAGCAATGTCATAGCGCATTTGCTAGCACAGTTTAGGACCACATGCCCACAACTGGAGTATTAATGGACATTGTTTCTTCTTTTTGGATCTCAAACATTGTTGGACAATTTTCTGCACCATTAATATAATGCACAAAAAAGAAAAAATCACGAGGAGATGTATTATTAATTATCAAAACATTGAGGACCGATTATTTAACTAAATTTCGAGAGGGAAATGCAATTTATCAAAATAAAAAAACAAAAAGCAAAAAAGAAAAAAAAAGTGGGAGTGGGGGAAGCCGTGCATAAATGGAATACAAATAATTAATTAAACCGATCTCGGATATTCAAACATAAAATAGTACTTTTCAATACACAAATAACAACGTAAGATTCCGAAATGAAACAAAAATAAATCACAGAAATTAAGTGATCATTACACGTATGATCTTATTCATCAACATAATTAAATAGTTACGTATATTTAGTGCATGGCAACCCATGCATATATGAGAGGTTGCATGATCAATTGTGAGGCTTTGATTCAGCAACAAAGTCTGCATCCACAGCTTGACCAGCAAATACGCAGCATCTGCATTTCCCATAATAACCCCGCCCGCAACAACCATACCTACAACCACCTCCACCATGTCCCCAACCCCCACCGCCGCCACCGTGTCCGTATCCTCCACCACCACCATATCCCCTGCCGCTACCATGTCCGTATCCTCCACCACCACCATATCTGCCACCGCCACCATGCCCGTATCCTCCACCGCCACCATATCTGCCACCACCGTGTCCATATCCGCCACCGCCACCATAGCCGCCGCCTCCGTACTTGGTATCCTTTACGCCGTTTTTCTCAACTGCGATATTCACTGCAATAAAAGTAATAACATGTGTATATCACTTTGTTGTTTTACTATAAATATTACTTTATTCGTCTAACAGAAGAGTCATATTTAAAAAATATATACAACTTTTTTTATTAATTTGAAAATATAACACGTAAGACAAATAATTTGACAACACTTTTTTTTATTTATATCCTTATTTTTAAAGTGTGTATTAACTGTATATGACACGTAATTATATTAATAATGTTATGGAAAATTAATAATGGTAAAAGGAAATGAAAAATAACTATAAATAATGAATAATGAATAATTAGAGATCTTACTTTCAGCCAAATCCCTAGCTGAGACCTTAGAGGCAATAATGAAGACAAGTGCCATGAGGCTCAGGAAAGTTATTGCCTTGGAACTGATCATAGCTAGTTTAATTTAATTTTGCAGAAGAAATAAAGGTTAATTAATTGCTCTTTAACTAAGCAATTAAGAGCAATGAGAAGGATGAGAATTCTGGTGAAATCTCTTGGTTATTTATAGCAAAAGATTTGGCTTATGTTCTATCACTACTACAGAAATGCTCAAAGGAGGCGCCTCTTTGGAGGCGGGTGTACAAATACCCACCTCCAAAGGTGGCTCAATAAAATTTGGAGGCGGGTGAAAGGGTCACCCGCCTCCAATTTCAAAACACGAAAACGATTTTTTTTTAATTTTCAATACTAGATCAAAAATTGTCTTTATTTTGGACTGTTGAAAATAATTTTGAAAATTTATCGAGATTCTAGCGAAGCGAAAAATTAGTAGATAATAAAAATCACAAGTTTTAGAAGAAATATATAATTTCGATTTTAATATTAAATACATAAGTATATGTAGCGTAGTGGTAAATTTAATGTGCAAGAGTTAAGTGAAACTCTAGGCGCGAGTTCGATTCCTACTAAAGCCATAAAGTGCAAAAAAAAAGAAATTAAAATTTTTTTACGAGGGGTTATTGGTTTTGCACCCGCCTCGAATAACACTTAATGGAGGCGGGTGAATGTTAGAGGAGCATTGGAGGCGGGTGCAGAGTGCACCCGCCTCCAATGCTCTGTAATTGGAGGCGGTGCAGAGTCCAATGATCTAATTAACAGAGGCGGGTGCGGGCCCCTCCAAATGGAGGCGCCCGCAGCTGAGGCGGGTGCTGCACTCCAATCCCCCTTAGGATCCGCCTCCCAAGGGGGATTTTGTAGTAGTGTATCTTTGGATATATAAGAGACTTAAACACAAAGAGAAAATCAACATCGTCGACCCCATGAATATTTGCTGGCTTAATTTAAGTGTTAAAGAAAATGAGTGTAGTAATTAACAACATTTGATTAATTGCGACTGGCGAGTGCCATATGTGAAAAGGGTGAGAAACGAGTGAGGTAACACGTATTCTTTTTTTTTTTATTATTTAAAAAAATAATTATGGGATTGGATACCCGTTTTTTTAATTGCAGAAAAAATAAAATAAAAATGAACCAAAAGGACAGGTCCTCAGGGCACATTTTGTACATGTGTTTGTTAAATCTACGATAGTCTACTTTGGGTTTGTTTCGAAGCTTTCAAAGTTCTTACTCAACATACGACTCCGGCCTCTTGGATTGTGATACATGAGGTTGGACTACCTCAGCATCTTCGACCTCGTCATCCGTTTCCCAGGGGCCATACCCACCCCCCGTCATCATTATGGTTGCCATCGCTCTGGATCTCATGTGAATAGAAGACCGGCATTTGTGTAACAGGAACGGGTGCTTAGTAGGCATACGAGCGATGAGCTCACTGTCCGTAGGCATTGTGTGTGCTTGAAACGGTGTGAAAATCCTCTTCAGAGGCTTTACTCTAGGCAGAGGCAGGGACTTATGTTGTTTGTCCGAGGCCTGAGGCGGGGCACGGACAATGTTCGACCACAATGGCTTGGCGGGGATACCTTATGAAGCTGTGAGGGTTGTGGCTTGGGTTGATGTCGATCCTTGAGTTGGGATATATGCATAAACGACCACCGTGTCACTATCTGATAGCGACTGGACCCTCTCCGTAGCCAGTTGTTGATCGGTTGACGGTTACCTAGGAACCTGCTTCGGGTGTCAGTTGGGCCCTGGGCACATGGGGCTGAGCTCTTGGGGGTGGGTTGGGGGGAGGGGGGTGGGGAGTTTGGTGCGTGCAGGCATCCGGCCTTAGCGCAAGGGGCTGTCCGGTGGCCTGGGCCCCTAGAGTGGACAGCTGCGCACAGGTCAAGATGCAGGGCACGGATGGATGGGCGAAGGTCTGGGCACCTGGCGCGGGTGGATACGCAACGGCCTGGCTGAATTTGGCTCACCCGATAGGGCTGGGAAGGAGTCTACATTGCTTGGCCCCTCTAATTCTGGCAATTGGGCCTATGGGGAATTCTCTTGAACACCTACCGTGCTGGGTGCACATGAAGACTGCTTCATTGGATCTGCTGATTGAGGCATTTTCCCAAACAAAAGAAATGCATTATTTGGAACTACATCGTGTTCAAATTGGGGAACATCCTTCATCACCAAATCCTTTTTCTTTTCCTGTCACTTTTTGTGCTGCGATGGTGCTTCCCCATTGCGACAGCCGTCCCCTGAGTGGCCGACCATCCTACACCTTCGACAGTATTTTGGTAGCTTCTCTAATTCCAAAGGTTGGCGGAATCCTTGACCCCTCTTCTCCAACCACACCTGATTTGGGAGTGGCTCAAAAGGTCTATTATTATATAGACTCGAGCCACCGACGGCCGGGATAGAGTTGCTGAGGCAAAGTCTGCCTTCAAAGCTCTCCCAAACATGTTGCCAATGGATTACAAGGACCATTCATTGTATAATTGAAAAGGAAGTTGTGGTATGGAGACCTATACCGGAACAATTGATGATTCCGCCTGAGAATCAAAATCCGGTGTCCACTTTGTGTTGCGCAATGAGTAGGCCCCAAAGTTCCAAACCGCATATAAGAAGCATCGATTGTAATCTTCATCAAGCTCGAAGCGTATGAGAACCTATTTTATGTTGATCAAACCTATGTGGTAGGAGCCTGTAAATCAAGCTGTTTCGAAGTCCTTCCGGAGTTTTTCCATCTTCGTCCTTCCCTGAGAGAATTTTCCGATCAGCGCTCATTGGATAGGGGTTTCAAGCAGATCCATCCCTTCATCTGTGAAGACAAGGACCAGATCTCCAAAATGTTTTGTGGGTGTTTTGAGGGGTAGGGGAATGGGTGGTGGTGGCAGCGGCGGTAAGCGGGGCTTGGTCACCGCTACCATAAAATTGATGCCTGCCGGCAACGGCCAGCCAACCTCCATGGAGTTGGGTTTCGGTTGGACTCTAGCTTTGGCGTTGGAAGCATCCGCTTAAGTAGCGAATCCTTTGAGATTTCAACCACTGATGTATTATGTAACACGTATTCAAGTTATTATGTTCTATTCTTTTATGATATTAAATTTAGGTCGTTTTAATTTTTAAAAAATTAATGAAATGTTGTCGGTTCAAAATTAAATTATATCGTTTCACTAATTTAGAGAGAATGGGACAGAAATTAAAATGTTTAGCGTATCACTCGAAAACACTTTTCTTCATTTTAAAGGGAGAAAAGAAAAGTGTATGTTACACTTTATTCATGAATATATGTATTAACTAAAGCTTCATTTTTTCTTTTGACTGAATTGGAAAATTTTTGTTTTAGGGAATGAATATTTTTTTTGAGGGAATTTCTTTTGGTGATTTGTGTAAGAAACAGAAGAAAAAGTGTAATTATTATGTTATTCTTTTAATTTATGTGAGTGAGATTTAGAGGGAATTTTAAATTTTGAATTGAGTAGAAAATAAAATTGTTTTTTTATGTAAAATTTTAGAGAAAAAAGTGATGAATTTTCTAAAATAAAACGAAAAAGAGCAGACCTAAAATTTCAAATTACAAAAATTTATATAGTTATTCTATATAAATACAAAAATGAATAGGGTGTGCCTTACATTCTCATAGTGAAGGGTTCTTAGTTTTGCTAAACTGTATTCTGCATCATTGCTTGCATATATAGCATACAAGAATCTTGTACACTGCTATATAAGGGTAATGCCCAATATGTTTCCCTTTTTAGGAGTAATTTTCCTTTTTTTATTTTAATAATAGGGTAACCAATTCTGTTAGTCACATAATCGCGGCTGTTCTCAGAAAAATAGAAAATAAAAATAAAGACAAAAATGAAACTTACTCAAAAATATAAAAGGAAGGGGCTCGATTCTGGCCACTATAAATTATCAAAAAACAAAAGTAAGTTAACTTTTAATGCTGATACAAGATGAGTTCAAATCTCTACCTAATTCCTCGTGTATTCTATTCAATGTACAAAATAACATAGTTTTATTTGGATAAAGATGACTAATTATAATCCGCAAATTCGTAATTGTATGGTTGGCAGAGCGAAACCAGAAAAAGAAAAACAAAAAATTAAAAACAAAAAAAATTCCCAACAAGTCAATCTGTGAATAATTGATTTTGGGATATATAAGTAATTAAATGTATATATTTAATAACTAAACTATTTCTAATATATATCATTAATAAAGTTGATGATAGAAAAATAATTAATAACTTATAATTATTGATCAATGCAGCTACTATATACGTACAAGTCAAATTATTACAGTGAAATAGAAGCTATATATATATATATATATATATATACTACATGGGAACACTGTGCGTTTGCACAGTGAATGCCCTATGATATCATTATGTGATAGTGTAAAAAATTAAAATTATGAATAATAATCAATTTATTATAAATACATATTTAAAAAAAGAAATATATGTCAAATATAATACAAATACTTGAAACTTTTTCTCAAATAAACAATTGGCCTACTCTACTCAATTGGCCTACTCAAATATATGTCAACTTTTTCTATTTCGATGTGTGTTATAAGTAGATACCGACAAATGAGAATTTTCGTTGTCAAATGAAGTGAATCTGGATACATATTTCGAAGATTTGATAGGGAAACCTTGATTTTTTATTGGAGTAGAATATGAACAAACCTGCAAATTTGAAGAAGAGATATGAGAAAAATGCATTGTAATATTTCTCTAAACAAAAATATATTAAAATGGATTTACATATATTACGAAAAGTTGCACCGTTAATGTGAATTAAACATGCACATAGGATTCTGAAAAAGAAAAAAGTTTGTCTTTGTTTTTAATGGATTGAAGATATATATAGATTTTAAAGTGTCTATTCATTTTCTTTTATATGAATTACCAAGAGTTTTCAAATAATTAATCATTTACTAATTGTATATTAAATAAAGGAAGTTGATGTGAGCAACGTAAATAATCAGAATACAATCAATAGCATTTACAGATATTGAAACTTATAGAACAAAAAAAGTCACAAAATTTAAAAAAAAAAAATTAGTGAATGACAATAATAAAGAGTATAAGAAAAAAAAAACAAATTTAAACAACTAATATTATATTTCACTCACCCTTACATAAACACGAACATGCATTAAATAAAAATTTATTTATTAATAATAATATATTTATTTGTAACAAAATAAACTTATTTATCAATATAAACTTCTACTATTTTACAAATATGTCTAATCCAAATTTTACATATAGGTAAAATAGATATGTATACACACATGTATTATATATATCTATATATAAGTGGAATACAAAGAGTCTAATGCTTATATAGTATGAAGGTTAATCTAAGATAAAATAAAAAAAAATAACTTAAGAAGTTAAAAAGAGAAGGAAAAATGTTATTTAATTAAAAAAAAGGTTTATGCACTCAATAAATTTAAATGCAAAATTATGGAGAAATTAAATTGTGAGAAGGGCAGCCAAGTGGCAAGTAATATTAAGGAGTAGATGATGTGGCAGCCAAGTGGCAATAAATTACATCAAATAATAGGCTTACGTGGCAGCCAAGTGGCAAGTTAAAATGAATCTTATGTTAGTTTCTATTATATAGGATAGATATCTATTTCAATGTAAACGTCAAGTTAATGATTAAAAATTAATTCCCTATGATTTTTAATTGTTGAATGTTTGTTTACTCTTACTTAAAACAATGTAAAGACATAATGATAAATTGTCAACCCTTGTCTTCAGCAATTAATTCCTGTAACGCAAGCAAACTATGTAAAAACATAATGATAAATTGTCTTCACTCTTAATTAATGAACAAAAGCGTTGATGTCACTGGTACAGAAAAGGCTATTGGTGAAGCTTATTTGAGGTCGTTGGAGGCGTTTTATGAAATTCCCTTGCATCTCCGATGCCGCCGTTGCGAATGGCCTTTTTATTGGTCGTGGTTGTAAAAAGCGTCTCATTTTCTATTTATTGGAGGCACACTCTTCCAAAAACCCGTATCCATTTTGATTTTTTTGCAGACTATTAGTGGCACGTAATGGAGTAAAAGGTCTCCTTATCCTATTTATTGGGGGCGCTTTTATACAACCGCCACATTTTCCCCTTTTTAGGAGGACAATTGAAGTTATAGTTATTAAACTCAGTTGTGGACTCATACAATCGAGCGATTCTACGATAAACTCGGTCTGAATTGATAGATTTGTTCGAGTTTACAAGTTCAAACCGAGTCTAAAAAAAATTTATTTACAAATGCGTTATTGACCATGAAATTAATTAAAGCAATCTCAATTGGGCTGCTTTTATATGGGAGAATTGGAAAACTCCGCATGCTCTCAACCGATGTGGGAATTCGGAAGCCCCGCTCACATATTGGAGGCGATTATAAAAAACATCTCTCATAACTGTGTATTGGAGTCGGTTGTAAATAAAGCATTTCCAATGTGCACTTATTGGAGGCGGTTCTATGTGAAGTGTCTCCAATACCAAAGTATTAGGCGCGGGTGTTAAGAACCACCCATAATAAGCACTTACTTGAGGTGGTTCTTAAAAGACCACCTCCTTTAAACAATATTGGAGATGGTACTTCATAACCGTCCCCAATTAAGCACTACCATTAGGCGTTTTTGTACTTGTGTGTCCAAAATTCCCAGAGGAGGTTTGGAATGCTCTAGGGTCTGCGAACCACCGAAAGGGTCTGCGAACATCGTAAGTTGTAAAAGAGAAAGTACTGGAGAGAGTATGCAATAGTATAGAGTCATTTAAAATGAGAGAGTCACCACTTTTAATGTCTTTAAGCCTATTTATAACCCATTGGTAGAGATTGTTTGGGACAAAATCTAGTCCCCCATTTGTAAGGCATGCATATGTTTCATACATGTTAAAATAACACAAATTGTCATATATTTAGAGGTCAAAGGGAAAACTTTTGGACATAACTATTTTTTACTTTGTACTTGTTCGAAATCTAATTAAGAAGATATTGAAAGAGACAATAATCATGATCTTGGCTACAAACTACCATTTTCTCCATTTCCTATCGTGCGCTGGCTATGAACTATCATTCCTGCCATTCCTAACCGTTCGCTGGTTACAAACTACCATTTCCGCCATTTCCTATCATGCGCTACTTGCAAACTACCATTCCCGCCATTTCTAACCATGTGTAGGCTACGACATTCCCACCATTCTCAATCGTGCACTAGCTAGTGGTTACGAACTATCATTCCCTACTCATAATCGTGTGCTGGATATGAATTACCCCTCTCATGATTTCCTATCGTGCGCGTTTTGTGCGTGAGAATGGTAGTTTCTATTGGGATGAGAGCTAAAATAGATAGCAGCAATAAAAAAAACAAATCCATGTATACCACATATATTTATTAATATTACGTTTCGTGCGTGTTTTGTGCATGAGAATAAAAATTATAAGGTTTTGAGAGACTTGAGAATCATAATTGTAACTTGCCAAAGCATGCATGCGTTAGTAAAACATTGCATAACTAGGCCCCTCCTTTACCAGGTCCAGGCAAGCCTCTCTTTTAATTTTCTCTTGGAGCTACGCCTGATGAAATATTGGCTTTGCTCCACTGATAAATTCAACTCTACTCTATGACGTCCTCAGTTGAATCCCCAAATGAACCTCTCCTACTGGCTTTGTAAAGGATTGGCTTGATTTAGGCAACACAGATCCTGCAACTATAGCCATTTGCTGCACCTGCTGAAATGTTGGTTTCACTACACTGAAAAGTTCAGCTCTACCCAATGACAACTTTGGATGAATTCCCATATGGACCCCTTCTACATGCTTTGTAAGAGATTGGCTTGGTTTAGGCCACTCGGAGCCTGCAACTCTACCCATTTGCCACACCTGTTGAAATGTTAGGTTCACTCCACCAGAAAGTTTAGCTCTACCCAATGAATACTCATGTTGAATTCGCAAAAGAATTCCTTCTACAGGCAATGTAAAGGATTGACTGGGTTTAGGCCACCGGAGCCTGCAACTCTAGCTATTTACTACACCTGCTGAAATGTTATTTTTGTAAAATATCATATTTAGTTTCTTATTGTTTCGTTCATATGCTGGCTACGAACTACCATTCTCGCAATTTCCTTTCATGCATGTTTTGTAAGTGAGAATTGTTGTTTATGTTTAGATGAGAAGAACTAAAATAGATAATAGTAACAAAAAAAATCCATGTATACCACATATATTAATTAATATTTCATTTCGTGCGTGTTTCATGCATGTTTCGTGCGTGTTTCGTGCATGAGAATAAAAATGGTCTGGTTCTGAGAGACTTGCTAATTATAGTTGTAACTTGCTAAAATAGGCATCGGTAAAACACTTGCAGAACTAGGCCCCACCTTTACCAAGTCTAGGCAAGTTTCCCTTTTAATTTTCTCTTGGAGCTGCACTTGATGAAATGTTAGCTTCACTCCATTGACAAATTCAACTCTACTTTATGATGGCCTCGGTTGAATCCCCAAATGATCCCCTTCTACATGCTTTGTAAATGATTGGCTTAATTTAGGCAACACAAAGCCTGCAACTCTAGCCATTTGGTGCACTTGCTGAAATGCTAGCTTTACTCCAGTGAAAAGTTCAACTCTAACCAATGACAACTCTGGATGAATCCCTAAATGATTCTCTTCTACATGCTTTGTAAGGGATTGACTTGGTTTATGCCACCTAGAACTTGCAACTCTAGCCATTTGTTGCACTTGCTAAAATGTGGCCTTTACTCCACTGGAAAATTCAGCTCTACTTAATGACAACTCATGTTGATTTCACAAATGAACCCCTTCTACAGGCTTCGTAAAGGATTGGCTTGGTTTAGCCCACTTGGAGCCAGCAACTTTAGCCATTTGCTACACCTATTGAAATGTTATTTTTGTAAAATTTCATGTGTAGTTTCTCATTGTTTAGTTAGTGTGTTGGCTATGAACTTATACCATTCTCGCCATTTCCTATTGTGCGTGTTTTGTGCGTGACAATTTTTATTTATGATTAGATGAGAAGAACTAAAAATAAATAACAATATCAAAAAAGTAAATCCATGTATACCACATATATTTATTAATTATTTTGTTTCGTGTGTGGGAATAAAAATGTGTGTAATGTGTTATGTTATTAGATTATAATATATCAAAATTAGCTCTTATATGCGCTATTATCAATTTATCTTTTATATTGTATCGGGGGTTATTTTTAAGAAGAAGAAAAAAGATAACATTGTATGTTAGGGTTAATTTTAATATTTCATACCCTAATAACAGGAAAACCAAAATTAATTAATGATATTAAAGATAAGAGTTAATTTTGGTATTTCACACCTTTTAAGATAGAACAATCTATTTCTTTGTGTTTTCTATTGAAATGACAATTTAATCTATAAAATCCGAGAGAGTAGCTTTGCATTTTTTTTTTTAAAATATAAGGAGGTAATTGTCACCAAATTTATTTACATAGAGGTAACTGTTGTCATTGGATTACCAATTATATATACCACAAAATAGTGAAGTATGCGTATTTTGATTGTATTTCCTTGAAACATAATCCGATTCTTTTCCATTTCATTTCGTTATATTCTCCACTACTTTTAACACACAAAAGAGGCAATTGGACTCTTGTGCCATATTCAAACAACATAAAAACAGTTCCTTAATTAACACGTAACATTCCACAAGCAAACAGAAAACATTAATTCACACAGAAAGTGGTTCACACAAAGTGATCATTCTGTGGACATGATCTTATTCATCATACATTAACTTGCACAAAGGCATGCAAGTATATAGTTTATTTAGCAAACCAGGTGCATATGTGGCTAGTTCTTCAGTTAATTCTGAGGCTTAATTGTTTCAGGAACGTAGCCAGGTTCCACAGCCTCACCGGCATATGAGCAGCATCTGCATTTCCCGTGATAGCCGTGGCCGCAGCAACCGTGCCTGCAGCCCCAGCCACCGCCACCTCCTTGTCCACCACCACCGCAACCCTACCTACAACCACTGCCCCCGCCACCGCCACCACCGTGGTACTTGGATTCTTCTAAGCCCTTTGTCTCAGCTGTAAAATAAAAGAGTTGTGTTTGAATTTGTAAAATCATGCTAAGTCTAGTCTAGAATTTGCGCGTTTTAATTTTTGTTACGATTTCATTGAATCATTTACATAATCTTTACAGTAGCATTTGTGGGATCTCCAAATTCATTACCCTTGTCTAGTCTTGCCTTTTTAGTTGAATTACACAATAGTACAACCTTCAAATGATAAATAAGTATTAAAAATGGCCAATGAAAATGATACATCACTTTCTCTATCTCAAGAAATGAGTCGTGTTTCTAGGTAGGTAATGTAATATTTCTGGGTAGGTAATGTAACATAAACTCTTAAATTACTATGAAGATGTAAAAATGTTCCCTTATTTTATATTCCCTCCGTTCCACTCAAAAAGTCCAGTTTGTATTATTAAAAACAGTAATACAAACTGGACTCTTTGAGTGGGACGGATGGAGTAATTAACAAGAAACGTTTTTCAATCATTCGATTAATGTATCTTGTGTGCAAGTGCAAAAATCATACTCTTTTCGTCCCACTAAATTAATTATGTTTTTATACTGAAAATAGTATAATAAACACGATATTTTTAATGGGACGGAGAGAGTATTTACGTTTCATTTGCAACTGACACTACATTGGAAAATGAAAAGAAACTCTGTGTGGAAAACTTACTTTCAACAGCGGTGGCAATCATGAGGACGAGTGCCATGAGGCAGATGAAAGCCATTGCCTTGGAACCCATATTTCTTCTCAACAACAATATTACTCTTTAATTAACTATGAGAGGAGAAGAAGGATGAGATTTCTGGTGCATTCTCTTGGTTATTTATAGGAGAAGATTCGGTTCCGGCGACCCGGATAAGAGAGGTATAGGTTGATTTAGACGCCACCAATTGGCTAGCTGGCATGTTAATGATAAATAATGAATGGAGTAACATTTGATTGAAAGCAAATATATAATATTCCTTCCGTTCCATTAGAAGAGTCTACTTTCAATAATGTACGCTTATTATAAATATCAATATACAATACTCAAAATAAATAATTTGACATTATTCATTTTATTTATAATCTTGCTTTTAAATATTGGCTAATTATATACCACACACATATAATTATATTAGTAAGAGTAGGATGAGTAAAAAATTTGAAAGTGAACTTTGCTATTGATACAAAAAAATATTTATCAAACTGGATTCTTCTAATAGAATGAAAGAAGTATATAAATACGTTGAACTGATACAGGGGTTTAATTTCATAAATTATATATATATATATATATATATATATAAAAATATATGTGTGTGTGTGTGTTATTCGCTCTTACTTTCGTTCTCCAAATGGGAAAGAAAGAAAGTTACGTTTCTTGTAAATTAATGTATATTTAGGTAATACTCATTTGTCTCCTATATATAAAGGAAAATTCTAATATTTAAAAATGTACTCTCTTCGTTTCATTAGAAAAGTTCACTTTGATCAATGTATAACTTATTATGGATGTCAAGATACAATACTTAAAATTGTTAATTTTGACATGATTATACTAGTAAGGTTAGAATAAGTAAAAAAATTTGAAAGTGAATATTTATATTAGAACAAAAAATACTTTTCAAAGTGAATTTTTCTAATGGAACGGAGGAGTAACTCTTTTAATTAATACGAAAAAAATTAATATTATGAAACAGACTTCGCTATTTTGTAAAAATTATAAAATATTCTTTATACAATTAAAGCAGAATATTAAGAAACTTCTTGAAATGGAATACAATTTATGCAATCTCTAGAGCTGGTTTTGTAATTTTTACTTTTCATAAAGTTCGTCTTCGAGTACAACTAGATAAAGATGTTGTAAAATGTGGCCACGTTCTTTTTTATTATTTTTAAAATGGTTTTGAAAACACGTTTTTTAAAAAGTGTGTTGGAAATGTAAAAAAATTATAGCTGAATATTAAAATGTTATATTGAAAATAATGAAAAATAATTATAATATATTAAATTTACTGTCGAAATCAAAACCAAAACCAAAACAACATGTCCTAATTATTAAAAACAACTAGATTGGTTTTGTAATGTTACCGGCCCAAAGTAGGGGTAAACATAATTGGGTGAATTACACATTCCTCCCCTGAGTTTTGTGAAATTATAAATATGTTCATGTGGTTTTAAAAATTATAAATACCTCACTGCGGTTTTATAATTGTTACAAAATCGATTCTTGTTAGTTATGGTTTAGAATGAATACAAACTTCCTTGAACAAGTTCATGATCGATTTGGCAAAAGTTCAACTCAAACTTATTTATTCAATATATTAATGAACATAAAATAAACGAAACTTTAGAATCGATTATTTTATGAATGATCACAGATTGAGCGTTCTAAATATTAGTGTGACTGAACTCAATATCACCCTTATTGTTAGTGAAAAATAAACATAAAACAGAAAACTTTTGATGAGTTTAGGGATGTATTTGTAATTTCAGAACTACATGGACTTAATTATAATTTTACCAAACCTCGGAAGGTAAATGTAACTCGCCCTACATAATTTATCTAAATTTCTTATTGACAAGAAAATAAATTTAATTTAATTTAATTATTTTCCTTTAATATATATTCTTGCTAATATATACATGACTGCATGTGATCACTTTCCATTAACAAACAAATGAATAAAAAAACACAATTTTATCTTTCCCAAAAAAAAAAAAAAAAGGCAACCATATTTTGAATGGTAGAATTCATTTTTTTAAACTAGAGATAAATACTCCTTTAGAATTCATTGTTTCCTCTATTATTCTCTTACAATATAGGGTGGGATATCCACTTATCACATTATGTGATGTACAAGAGGATAGAATATTGAAAAAGGAAGAGGTTGGATAGAAAAAATATTTGACGATTTGTATACAACTGTCCAAATTTTGAAATTATGAAATTAATTATTAATAGTACAATTATCCAATAGAGTCTGGAAATTTGGCTTTGTCAATTACCTTAATTAAAAAAATCGAGAAAATTACAGTTTTGGTATCGAAACTTGACCCTCATTATATTTTTAGTCCCTCAACTATCACTTTTTCACCGTTTTGGTCCTTTTTATCGGCAAGCTACCGTTTGACTGACAAAGTCAACGGTAATTTGGACTTTTTTGAAAAAGTTAAAAAATATTTGGGCCAAAACATAATACTTCAAAAGCTTGAAAAAACCCAAAAATTATTTCTTTTTAGGGAAAATCACAATTTTGGTCCCTCATCTATATCCTCGTTACACTTTTAATCCCTGTTCTATTGAAACTCGCACTTTTAGTCCTTCACTATCACTTTTTCGCCATCCCTCTTACCAGCAAGCTACCAGTTACTCTTCATTTGGGGTCAAAATGAAAAATTATAAAATGTCTGTGCCAAATCATAATAACTAAAAATTTTTTTAAAAAATAAACAAAAAGAGCTCTTCTTCTTTTTCTTTCCCCAAATTGAAAACTTGCAATGGTGCCATCGACCAGAGCTACACTTTCGCAAAGTTGAGCTCATTTCAAGAAAAGTGGCGTCCGGGCTCAACAAGCTCGAGTTCCTACAGGGCGATGTGATTATGATTCTCCTCCCCAATTCCCCCACATTCGTGTTTGTTTTCCTCGCGGTATCTTTGTGGGGCGTGATTTCCACCATGGCCAACCCATTTTTTACTCCGGCGAAGGTCATCAAGCACGCCAAGGACACTGGATTCTTCATTTGATTTCTCTCCCGCATAGAAATTTCTCATCTTTCTTGCTCAGAAACGCCCTGCTCTTCATCTGATTCACTAGAATTGAGAAAATTGCATTGAAAATGTAAGAAATTACATTGGAGATATAAGAATGTGCATTCAGAATGCGAAATTTATTAGTGAAATGGGGAATTAAATGTGTCCATCTTTATCTGACTCACTAGAATTGAGAAAATTGCACTGAAAATGTAAGAAGTTACATTGGAGATATAAGAATGTGCATGCAGAATGCAAAATTTATTAGTGAAATGGGAAATTAAATGTGTCCAGCCTAAGACTATACTTGGTTACAGAAACTAGCATAGCTTCTACTTTTGCACTTACAATCAACATAAAATAAGCCAACCAAACATATTAGTAAACTCCTTTCAACAGCTGCAATTCAGCCAATGCAAAATTTTTCAGAAGCAAAATTACAGCGCCACAACCAAAACCAAAGCTAAAAAAAACAGTGCAAGAAATTTGAAACCCTAAACATATCAACAACAATCGGAACTTGACCTCGATCAGATGACAATCAATAAGCAAAAAATGCCCGCCTCATTTTGCAAAATAAAATCCATGAACAGAAAAAGGAAGGAACAGGAAAAAGAATCTAATAGAAATGGGTACATTATTCACTGCAGACCAACAATCAACATAGGGATGCAAGGATAACCCTCCGGTGCCAACCAGATCAAATAACCACTCCTTTTTGGGTTATGGGAGGGCTCTGTAATTCCGAGGTTATGGGTTCGAAATTTAGGGATGCAAGGATAAAAAAAAAGCCATTCAGCTCCAGTCCATACGTTGTTTGACACTCGGTCAAGCCATGCACAAGTGTTCGTTCTCTTCCGGGGTGTCTGGAGAGAATGAAATTAGGGTTGAAAATGATAGAATTCCACAATTTGCAAACACACTTGAACCGTAATTTTTCAAGCCTGAACAGAATTTCAACAATCCTCTCCTGTGGAAACTCAACCATATATATAGGAGACCCAATTCTTCCTTTGATTTTCCAGGAATTTAGTGGGAAAACGAGAATCTAATGTTTTACGGGATCGAATCCATGCATAGACCAAGAACAACAATTAGACAATCTACAATAAATTATTTTCAATTACATGGGTACTTAATTCCACAATTTTAGTTTAAAAAAAACTTCTCAAATATTTTATTTTGCGTATTAACAATGTATTTATAATTTAAATTTATTTATACGACATGCAAAGGCGGATTTACAATGGGGGCATGTGCCCCCAGTGACCCCACCTCTCCTTGTATAAGTAGGATTTTTTAAAAATTTGTTAAACTAATATATTGTGCCCAATTATTTTTTTTAAATTATAAATTGAACATAACTACTACACAATAAATATCTAAATTGTATTAAAGTTATGATTTTTTTTCCCTTCAATATTAGTAAGATTCACAACACATAGCAAAATTGTATTAAAGTTATGATTATTTTTTTCTAGAGTATTAGTAAAATTCACGTTTATTAGAACTAACATTGCATTCAAAGCGGAAATTGTAAAAATTTACCAAACAAAATTTTTTTTCTTTCTATTTTATTATTTTTTGTAATTTGTTTTTATAGTTTAACCTTGTTATAAAAATATAATTTTTTTTTAGTCATACAATAAATATTATGCCACCACTAAAATAAATTCTAACTCTGGTACTAACAACATGCTGGGGTCATTTTGTTTTTCGACTAGTTTGACCACCCGATGATTCATTCACTCATTAACGTTAACGATTCTTACTCCAATCCAATTTTCAAAACATTGATTTATATTTAAAAAATTAAATAGTTATCTCTGAATCCAACGAAAAAATATTTTAAAAAAATAAAATTTACATCCATGACTCCTAAAACACGTTGATACTTTGAGAAAGCAAAAAAAAAAAAAAAATAGCATAGAATCGTAAAACAAAAAGAGATCAAAACTCCAATTTTTGCACATCCAAGTTATCAAAAAAAATTTGGATTCTGATACATTCTAAAAAAATCTTACGTGCGATTGATATTGCCCATGCGTGCAATTGATATTGGTAAAGCGTGCGATAGCTTAGAACCACGCTTTCTCAATTATCATCTCATTTAATTTCCCCACCTCCGATTTTTGCTTGCACATAATAGTATTTTATTATTATTTTTCATAATTTCTAATGTTACATTTTTTATGTATACACTTTCACACTTTTCAATGCTCTTAGTAATAACTGTTGTAATCGATCCAAACTAAAATTTCAACCACAACTGCATGTCAAACCAGAGACGGACCCAAGAGATATGATGGGGTAATTCTTGACCTCCACCGTAAATTTGTTCTTGTTCACCCCTCTACTTCCGAACAAGCTATAATAATCTCACTTTATGTCATTTCACCAAATATCTTGTAATGCTCTGATGCCATTAAGGGCCAATCATGTTTCACTGTCTTTGCGAAATATTCTTTCAGTTTTTATGTTAGTTACTGAGCAATATGACGATGGTCTTCTCGATGTATTTTATTTTTCTATGATAGACTATTTTGAAATAAGTGATTATGTTTAATTAATAGATTTTATGAACAAAATACTCAGAAGTGAAAACAGGAATTTAGAGGGAAAAACAAGAATCTCTTTTTTTATGAGATCATATCCACTATATATAGCACATAAATATGCACGTACCAAGAACAAAAATTGGACAAGTTAAAATAAAACATGTAAAAGGAAAAGTTGAGAGCAAAAAACAATTAATTCATCAAACAGTCGAAAGTCTATACATGCACGACATAGCTAACACTAAAGCAATTTTTTTTTGGCCCTTGATACATTCTAACAAACGTCTTATCCTGCTTGGACGGATTAAAATGTACTCAATGAACATATCCGGACATTTGCCTATTGGTTTGGTAATGCTGTCATGGGCAAAGACGCTTCAGAGACATTAAAATGGTTGGCGTTTAAGCCCAGCCATGTGGTACGAGCATTTTCATGCTATGACATAAATGGATATTCATTTGCTACTAAGAGACGAGATGAGAAGAGCACGGTACAAAACAGTGGTGTTACATTAATCTCGAAGGCTTTACATGTTTCTAGCAGGAAGGATAAAAATCCAATGTATGCAAGCATGGGATATTACGGGGTGATCGAAGATATTTGGGAGCTTGACTTTGTTTGTTTCAAAGTAGCTGTATTTCGATGCGAATGGGTTGATAACAATAATGGGGTTCAAACTAATGATCCATTGGGTTTTACCTTTGGTTGACCTTAATCGAGAGGGTTTCAAGGGGGAACCATTTATACTTGCATCGCAGGCGAAACGGGTTTTTTATATCACCGATCCTTGTGACGAACATTGGTCTGTTGTTCTTCATGGTAAACAATATCACGGAGTGGAATGGATTGATACAGAAGAAGGGCTTTATGGGGCGGGCCCTTTCTCTAGTGGGTTACCTGAATCGAGAGCAGTTGAAGAAGATAGGGAACTTGATAAATACATACTTCGTGATGACCACAGCGAAGGATTATGGTTCGAGGATTAACTTTCCCATAAGAGAAAGAGAATATGTTAATAATCATTTTCAGGTATATTGTTTATTTATTTTTTGCTGTGTGTGTGTGTGTGTGTATTTATATATGTATATTTGATTTTAATGAAACGAGGTGGACATAATTTTATAACAACATTTATTTTTATCCTTCGTACTGTTTGATTGAAGCAGGTCACAACTTGGATGAAGCCGCGCAATCAAGGGATAAAATTTCCAGGGAACTTCATATAGCGAAACGTTTATAAATGAATTTGTTATTGCTAGAAATTGTGTGAAGCTTTTGTGTTGATGTCAGGATGACAGAATGTTTTGGTTAAATTTACAGGGGAGACTCTGTCGGAATTGATTTTAAACTGAATTCCGACACCGTAGAAAGTTTCTACGGCGGTTTCACTTTGAACCGCCGTAGAAAGTTGGTTCTACGGGGGTTTCGGTTGAACCGCCGTAGAACCAACCCGCCGGTCTAAGTTCAAAATATTTGAACTTAGACCTCTCTTTTCCTTATTCTTTTCCCTTTCTTCTCCCCTGCTTCTCCCCTGTTTCCCTCTCCCTTCTCCCGCCTCGGTTCGGTTTCGTCGCGCCCGGGACCCGTCGCCGGCGCAACCCGTTGAACTCTGCCCCTTTCCCGCAACTTCCCGGCGGCTGGTTGGCGTGCTGATCGGTCCTCGAGAACCAAGGTTCGATCTTTATGTGTCGTGGGGCAGTGGCCACCATTTCTTCCATTTTCCCCAGCAATATTTTCGGGCTTGGATGTAGGAGTACAATCCTACATAAGGTTGGGCCAACTTCTATGCTTGCATTTTAAAGATTTTGCAATGTTACCTTCCATTTTGTAATTACTTTCTGTTGGACTAGCTAGTGTTTTTGTGCACAATATAATGTTGATTTCGGGTTTGATGCTAGTGATGAATGATTAGATTGCTTTAGGATTTATCGATTGTTGGTTGAATTGGTTTCGTTGTTGAATTTCGTGTTTTGTCCTACATAAGTTGAGAACCTAGGTGTTTGATTGGGATTTCAATTAAGTACCCTTCTTCAATTCGGTTTTCCTTCACTAAGATGAGAATCACAATGTTGATTTCGGTTTTGCTTGATTAATTTGAGAACATTGGTGTTTGATTTCAGTTCTTAGTCGATTTAGTGTTCCTCCTTTAGTGATAATGAGGAAAATGCTTAGTTGTTGAGCTTTATAGGGTTCCTTCTTTGGGGCTCCCTTGTTTTAATGTCTTGAATGCCCCTTATATATTGAAAGTAAAGCCATCTTTGCATCAATGTAAAGCATCTTTATTGCACAAGCACAAAGTACCTTTTGAGTGTAGCTTCTCTTGTTTTAGGGAATGAGAGTATTTTTTTAGGAGTGAAGTACACCTCCTTTAAGCTTTTACCTTTCTCCCTATATTTTGGTTTTTCCCTTTAGTAGACATGATTTTTCTCATTAGTTGTTGGTTGTGAAATGTGAAGTACTTCATCAATGGTACCCTTTATAAGTCCACTTTTTTGGGGCTCCTTTGGTTTAAGTTGGATAATGGCACTTGTGTATTGCAAATATCACTATCTCCTATTCGCTTTCCCTTATCTTTGTTTGAAATGCGTGAAATATGCTTTGTGAGTTGTTCTCCGTGATAATGGGGATTTTTTTTCATAATTGTATAGTTTGAAATATCACTTCTCCTTAAATCTTTTACATTATGCAATTTAGTGTTTCTCCTTTAGTGGCAAGGAGGATAATTTTTTGTGGTTGAGTTGAAGGTGTGTTCCTCCCTTGGTTTAATGTCATGAATGCCCCTAATCTATTGAAAGTGAGGCTATCTTTGCATCAATGTAAAGATTCTTTATTGCAAAAGCACAAAGTACTTCTCTTGTTTTAGGGGAGGAGAGTATTTTTTAGGAGTGAAGTACTCCTCCTTTAAGCTTTTACCTTTCTCACTATATTTTGGTTTTTTCCTTTAGTAGAAATGATTTTTCTCATTAGTTGTTGGTTAGAAATGTGAAGTGCTTTATCAATGTTACCCTTTATAAATTCACTTTTTTTGGGGCTCCTTTGGTTTAAGTTGGATAATGGCACTTGTGTATTGTAAATATCACTATCTCCTCTTCGCTTTCCTTTATCTTTGTTTGAAATGCGTGAAATATGCTTTGTGAGTCGTTCTCCGTGATGAGGGGGATTTTTTTTTATAAATGTAGAGTTTGAAATATCACATCTCCTTAAATCCTTTACATTATGCGATTTAGTGTTTCTCCTTTAGTGGCAAGAATGATAATTTTTTGTGGTTGAGTTGAAGGTGTGTTCCTCCCTTGGTTTAATGTCATGAATACCCCTAATCTATTGAAAGTGATGCTCTCTTTGCATCAATTTAAAGCTTCTTTATTGTAAAAGCACAAAGTACTTCTCTTGTTTTAGGGAAGGAGAGTATTTTTTTAGGAGTGAATTACTCCTCCTTTAACCTTTTACCTTTCTCACTATATTTTGGTTTTTTCCTTTAGTAGAAACGAGTGAATTATGCTAGTTGTCAATAGTTGACGTTGCGAAATGTACATTGCCTTTTAAATTTAAACATTACAAGCATTCTTGTTTTTTGTCTCCTTTGGTTTAAAGTGTTCAATGGCGCGTGGGTTTTGAAATTAAAGCTTTTCTTTAAATGCAAAGATGCTAACTTGTTTTCTCTTTGTCTTTACATGAAGTTTAAGGTAAGCTAATGGCCCGAAAAAGAAAACGCAATGAGGAGCATAGTGATGAGGGAGAGCGCAATGGAGATGGGTCTGATACTAGATCTAAAAGAGGTAGAGTACAAATTGCAACGATCTTTTGGAAATGCATATGAAGGGGAAAACTCTTGAGATTTCGTTCAATTCAAAAAATGAACATAAAAATTATCATACGAAGTGGATTACATTCGTAGCATTCACGGCCCAGAACAAAGTGGACATTATGGAATATGCATCATGGCCCAAAGTTCCCGACGAGATGAAGAAGAGAGTGTGGATGGAAATACAGGTATTCTACAAAAATTATAATGCATTGTTTGTTTACCCATTCATACAAATGAACCCAAATTTATCTAAATTTGTACTTCAATTGTTTATTGTAGGCATCATTTGTTTTGAATCAACCGAAGAACTCGAAACCAAGTGGATTTCTTATGCCGGTAAACGTTGGAAAGATTGGAAATCCTTTTTAGGTAGATATGTAAATGGTGACTTGCAGGGTGAGTACCCATGCCTTGAATATAAATATCTCCCTAGGAAGACATGGCTTAAGTTTAAGGCTAGCCGCGAAACAGAAGAATGGAAGGTGGGTTTTTGAAATTCATTTCCTTCTTGTTTTTGGATATTTGAAATTGTTCAGTTTATGGATAATCACTTTTCATTGTATTTTTCTCTAGGCAATTCGTGAAAAAGCGCAAAAGAATGCCACTTTAAATTCTTTTTACCAGAATTTATCTTGCTGTGGGTACCGACTGCTAAAGAAGAATTTGCATGAAAATGCTTTGATTGCAACTGGGAAGAAGCCTTTAGAGGACGGTCCGTCCGAAGAAAAAGGGAAAGAACCTTATGTAGGGCCAGGCCGGCATCTACTTTGGAGTCAGGCTCACACAAACAAAAAAGGCGAATACTTTACCCCAGAGGCTAGTTGTGTTGGAAGGGAAATTGTAAGTTTACGCCATACATTTTCTTATGTTTCAGTTCTTTAAGCTACGCATATAATTAAAATTATATATAATTGATCTATTTACATTTCATATTTTTTGCAAAACGTTTAGGAAAATCTATGTTTGTGCGAGTCCCAAGGGGAGACAGTTGCAGAGGGTAGGAATGACATTCTTGTCAAGGCAATGGGAAAGACCGATCACCCCGGTCGTGTACGCGGCCATACTACCAGGGCATATATCACAGAGGTTTTCCCGAAAACAAGCCCATCGCTTAAAGATGAACTAGATTTAACTAAAAGAAAGCTTCAGAAAATCACTGCCCAACTCAATGAATGTCAAACATATCTTAAGATGATGGTTGGGTTTATATATACTAAGATAGGGACTGACTATGATACAACAAGAGCCACTGTCTTCAATAGTGCCAAATCTCAGAGCTTGAACCCAGAAACCTCCGAACTGACCCCAGAGATGTTTGAGGTCCATGGTAGCAATGTTTCCCCTGTGAGTCCGACGCTACACCCTAAAGAACCTCGTAGGCAAAAATTTTCTCTTCTTATCCCTACAAGTTTGCCTGAGTTACATACGATACCTATTTCATCTATGGACCCGATCAATTTGAATGAAGTTCAGAATAGCCCTATTACAACAAACTTGGAAGATGTGAGTTCTTTAGGCGAATACAAGGTAATTAAAGTACATTTATGTCTGTCATATTTGTTTGTACAATTTCTTTCATATTTTCACTACTAAAGAAGCTTGATATTGCTTTTCATGATTACACTTGGTTTTTGAAGTTAGCAAAAATAGTTCAGTAATGTTCATTCGCTTACCTATTATCTCAAGACGGGTGTGAATGTCATCTGTTCATCTCTGAGAATACATGTAAGAGACGTAAGCTTGTGGCCAAGGGAAATGTTTATAAGCAGCGAAAGCACCACGGCCGTGAGGTAAGGAAAGGTTGCGCGAGGGTTACAATTAAAATTTCATATGATGACTTTGCCCTGCTACCATTTCCTGAGGAAGAGGCTTCAACTGTGGGAATGTCCCAATCCTTTTTCGTGGAATGGCCAATACATTTGATTGAGCTTATTCCGGATCCAGTAACACAGGTATATTCTTACATTTATTTGTGAATTACTTACTACCGTTTTGTATATTTAATGTTATTTCAAATGTTGTTAGATGGATAAATGTTTAAAAAAGAAAAAAGGTCGTTTGAATTCTATGGATGATATAAAATCTTCTTCGACCACTCCAAATGAAATGGCATTCTCTTCGACATCTGATCCACTGCACGAGTTACAAATCCGCATAGAGAAAGATTCGAACTTCACTTGCTTCTTGTTTCAATTGACAAGAGATATCATAGGTGTGGATCATCTTATTGCGATGGATCGAATGGATGTTGGTGAATTATTGTCAAGAGAAAACATGGTCACCAACTGTTTGATGCAATTGTTCACCAAGTGAGTTTCCACTTGATTTTATAACCTATTTCAGATTATTGTTATACATAGTATGCATTCCATGTGCCTAGACTAACAAATGATGCATGGTAATGTAAATTCTCTAGAGCTTTACATGATTTGGTTGAAAGGAATGACCGGCAGGGGATAGGGTTTCTCTCAACTGATCATGTCACGACACTAGGAAACACATAGGTGAACAATTGCATCAAACTCACTTGGTGAACAATTGCATCAAACCAGAGAAATTTCTCACTTTCTATCGCGGTTTGGGTATGAATCTCAGACTTTCTACGGCGGTTTAGTTATAAACTGCCGTAGAAAGTGGTAACTTTTTACGACGGTTGTTCCCACTTTCTACGGCGGTTTGGAACCGCCGTAGAAAGTCCGCTAACTTTCTACGGCTGCCAGATATATGGTGGTTCAAAAAGGCCAAAAACCGCCTTTAAAAGCCCTTAAAAATCGCCATTGAAAGCCCTTTTTGTAGTAGTGTTAATTGGGTTCAATCTTAATTAATGAACAAAAGCGTTGATGTGTCCAAAATTCCCGGAGGATGTTTGAAATGCTCCATGGTCTGCGAACCACCGAAAGGGTCTGCGAACATCGTAAGTTGTAAAAGAGAAAGTACTGGAGGGGGAGTGCTACACTTACTCTGAGGGTCAGTGACCCTCTTCATATATGGCAGATACATCATCCATTAAATAAATAAAAGATACAATACGGATAACATTAAGGAAACATTCCTATTAGGACATTATAAGATTCATAATTTCCAAAAAGAGCGTTAAATTTATAAAAAAAAATTTTAAAGGCATAAATTTATATTAATGTGTTAAATAAATATCTAAAGACCTATTTACCCTTTTTAAAATAAAATATTTATTTCATTATCCTAATTACTTAACTTCACGTCTTCCTGTGATTAAAAGGAAAAATAATTGACGTCTTCTCCATTAGTTCATAGGTAAGAAGTCTCTTTCAATTAAAACTTTCATTAAACATCAACCCTCCCTTTTTCGGACTCAATTATCAATCAAAAGTTCCACGTTAAACTTGAGTTCCATGTTCAAGTGCTAGTCAAACTTGAGCTTGAACTTGACTTTTATTTCATTTTTAATAAAAAATTTAATAGATAATATATAATGTCTTATAATATTAATGAAAGATATATAAATATATAGCTCGATTACCTTAACGAGCCACCTTGCCTGTATTAATTAAGTTCACACTCATCTCGATTCCTTATCAAGCCGAATGGAGTTCGGTCAATATTAAAGTAGTCTTGTTTGCGAGCATAGGCGGATCTTCTTGGAGGCATGGTCACAAAGAGGTGAAGGGACAAATCGAGAAGAAAGAAGGATTTTGGGACGAGTTAAAAAAAAAAAAAAAAGAAAGAAAAAGATCGACGTACGGTTGAATCAGTTCTTGGAACATGAAGATATATAGGAGAATTCTAATTGATATTTGAGTCGTAGAGGGAAAGGTTTTTGTTTGATTGATGTTTTGAGTCCTATAATGACTCGAGTTCCTATTTTTATTAAATTTTCATTAAGGAAGAAATATAAAAATTTTATTTCAAGAAGGTTAAAGTTGTCTTTAACAATTTATTTAAATTATTTAAATATTTTTATGCCCTTTAAAGGAATTTTAAAAATTTTATGCCCTTTTAAAGAATTATGAATTTTAGTGCGCCCTTAATAAGAATTTTTCCTAACTTTAATAGTGTTATGTTTATCTCTTCATTAACTGTAGGTAAATACATAATTACCCCCCTGTGGTTTTGAAAACTTATGCATCACCCCCTTATAGTTTAAAAAGCTACTATGCACCCCCTTAACTTTAGCGAACTATGTAAAGTGGACAAAAATGACCGAAATACTCCCAAAATGCCCTTATTCTAGTTGTGAATTACAGTTTAGATGCGGGGGTATTTTGGTAATTTTTGTCCACTTTACATACTTCACGAAATTTAAGGGGGGGTGCATGGTAGCTTTTTAAACCATAAGGGGGTGATGCATAAGTTTTTGAAACCACATGGGGATAATTGTGTATTTACCCTTAAATGTAAGAGTTCATAATCAACTATTTCCCTTTCTTATTTATTTCTTGATTCTCTCTCTTTCTTCTCTGTTCCCTCTTTTTCAGTTTGCTTTCTCTTTTCCGTCAAAACAAAATAAAAAAATCTTCATGAATTCATCCATCAAAATCTTTTTTTTTTTTTTTGGAGTAATTCCGTCAAAAACTTAAGAGTTAGTGCATTCCTCCGATTTCATACTTGATAAGTTGACATTTCCTCTTTTTCATAAAAATATCCCACTTTTTTTTTTAGTAAAAAAATCATTCCACCTTTTTATTTTAAATCTTTATATAACTAATGCATTCTTTTTTTGTAACAAAATTATAATATGTGGCCAATTTATTGTATTGTAAATAAATATTTATCTAAAACTAGAAAATAGTTCATCCACAAATTCATAATTTAAGGTTCAATTATTGAAATTAAAAGTTTATCAGTCAGTTTATAATCATAAAAAAAAAAAGTTTGAATGCATTACAGTAAACTCTGAACACAAAACCTAGGCAGACCTTGAGCAAAAAAGAGATATTGCACATTGCTCTAAAATTCTTTTTCAATTAGAAACGGACAATACAATAACATTAAACTCGATACACCATATGAAATCGAATAATACGCAATACATTAGCAACTATATGCAATATACGCTACTTTATAACATAAATGCAATACCTTTGAGGCTAAACTTGATACTCGCGTCTTTAAAAAACTTTTCGTTTATTTCTAAAATGACAATAAAAAACATGCGTCGGATAGTCTTGCAGACCTGGTATAAATTTTTGCAATTTAAAATAAAATTGGCCTTTAAAACAAAAATATCTATAATTAATAGAATTAAACTTTGATAATTAATTTAATATATTTGATATGAAATTAGAGAAATATGAATGACAAAATATAAAATCATCACTTTTTTACATAAAAATTAATTGAAAAAGAATCTGAGAACCCCTATGCAATGTCTTCTTTTGCGTAAGGCCTAGGCTGGCCTTATGTATAAACATAAAGCTATACGAATGTGCATTGTAGTATTATGTTCAATTTTATATAAGTCCTCCCTCAGTTTCATGTATCGAGTTATCTAATTATATTTTAAATTATACAATATGCATGACTCATAAATGGTTGTATAACTATACTCTTTTAATATAACATATGGAGTAGTCGATCCGTTTCATTAGAAAAATCCATTTAGTAATATTGTTTTCGGTAATACACCGTGAGCTCTTCTAATGAGACGGATGTAGTATTTTTATTTATTTATTATATATATAAGAAGTCATTGTAAAATGTATTCAAACTTTTTCTTTTGTGATTATAAATTGGCTCCTAAACTTGTACTTTCAACAATTAAACTTTGAATTATGAATTGTGGACCAAGCATTTTTCTAAATTTTGATATATATTAATTTACAATATAATAAATTGCCACATATTGTAATTTTGTTGTAGAAAAATAATGCATTAGTTATAGAAAAAAAAAAAAAAAAAGTGGGATAGATTTTTTACTGAAAAAAAAAAAAAGGAAATGCCAACTTATTTCTTTTAAGTATCAAATGGGAGGTATGCTGTATTGCTTTTAAGTTTAAGTTTTGACGAAGAATGTTTAAAAAAAAAATTAGACGGAAGCAGAAACTAGAAAGAGAACAAACTGAATTAATGCGCAGAATTAAGAGGAAATTGAGAGGAAAGAAATAAAGAAGAAACAGAATTAGTAGGACTCTTACATTTAATGAAAAGATAATATTATCCATGTCATATTTCTTATTTATTTTATTGCTAATGTCTGCCACATATGTAGGGGTCCTCAGGGTAAGTGAAGATTTTTCCGTACTGGAGAGAGTATGTAATAGTATAGAGTCATTTAAAATAAGAGAGTCACCACCTTTGATGTCTTTAAACCTATTTATAATTAGGCATTGGTAGAGATTGTTTGGGACAAAATCTAGTCCCCCATTTGTAAGGCATGCTTATGTTTCAAACGTGTTAAAACTATCATTCTCGCCATTTCTAACCATGAGTCGGCTACGACATTCCCACCATTCCCAATCGTGCACTAGCTAGTGGTTACGAACTATCATTCCCCGCAACTCATAATCGTGTGCTGGATATGAATTACCATTCTCGTGATTTCCTATCATGAGCGTTTTGTGCGTGAGAATGGTAGTTTCCATTGAGATGAGAGCTAAAATAGATAGCAGTAATAAAAATCAAATCTATGTATAACACGTATATTTATTAATATTACGTTTCGTGCGTGAGAATGAAAATTATAAGGTTCCGAGAGACTTGAGAATCATAATTGTAACTTGCTAAAACATGCGTTAGTAAAACACTTGCATAACTAGGCCCTCCTTTACTAGGTCCAAGCAAGCCTCTCTTTTAATTTTCTTTTGGAGCTGCACCTGATGATATATTGGCATTACTCCACTGACAAATTCAACTCTACTCTATGACGACCTCGATTGAATCCCCAGATGAACCCCTCCAATAGGCTTTGTAAAGGATTGGCTTGATTTAGGCAACAAGGAGCGGGCCTGCAACTTTAGCCATTTGCTGCACCTGTTGAAATGTTAGTTTCACTACACTGAAAAGTTCATCTCTACTCAATGATAACTCTGGATGAATCCCATATGAACTCCTTCTACATGATTTGTAAGGGATTGGCTTGATTTAGGCAACCCGGAGCCTGCAACTCTACCCATTTGCTACACCTGCTGAAATGTTAGCTTCACTCCACTGGAAAATTTAGTTCTACCCAATGGATACTCATGTTGAATTTGCAAAAGAATCCCTTCTACAAGCAATGTAAAGGATTGATTTGGTTTAGGCCATCTGGAGCCTGCAACTACCCATTTTCTACACCTGCTAAAATGTTATTTTTGTAAAATATCATATTTAGTTTCTCATTGTTTAGCACATGTGCTGGCTACGAATTACCATTCTTGCAATTTCCTTTCATGCGTGTTTTATAAGTGAGAATTGTTGTTTATGTTTAGATGAGAAGAACTAAAATAGATAACAGTAAGAAAAAATAAATCCATGTATACCACATTTATTAATTAATATTTCGTTTCGTACGTGTTTCATGCATGTTTCGTGCATGAGAATAAAAATGGTCTGGTTCTAAAAGACCTGAGAATTATAATTGTAACTTGCTAAAATAGACCTTGGTAAAACACTTGCAGAACTAGGCCCCTCATTTACCAAGTCTAGGCAAGTCTCCCTTTTAATTTTCTCTTAGAGCTGCATCTGATGAAATGTTGGCTACACTTCATTGACAAATTCAACTCTACTCTACGAAGGCCTCAGTTGAATCGCCAAATGAACCCCTTCTACAGGCTCTGTAAATGATTGGCTTGATTTAGGTAACACAAAGCCTGCAACTCTAGCCATTTGGTGCACCTGCTGAAATGTTAGCTTCACTCCAGGGAAAAGTTCAGCTCTAACCAATGACAACTCTGGATGAATCCCCAAATGAACCTCTTCTACATGCTTTGTAAGGGATTGACTTGGTTTATGCCACCTGGAGCTTGCAACTCTAGCCATTTGTTGCACCTGCTAAAATGTGGCTTTCACTCCACTTTAATTCACAAATGAACCCCTTCTACAAGTTTTGTAAAGGATTAGCTTGGTTTAGGCCACTTGGAGCCTTCAACTTTAGCCATTTGCTACACCTTCTGAAATGTTGTTTTTGTAAAATATCATGTGTAATTTCTCATTGTTTAGTTCGTGCTCTAGCTACGAACTTATACCATTCTCGCAAATTTCCAATCATGCGTGTTTTGTGCGTGAGAATTTTTATGCGTGAGAATTTTTATTTATGATTAGATGAGAAGAACTAAAATAGATAACAATAGCAAAAAATAAATCCATGTATACCACGTAGATTTATTAAAATTTCATTCTGTGCATGTTTTGTACGTGAGAATGAGAATACGTGTAATTTGTTATTCATGTTATTAGGTTATGAAATATCAAAACTACTCCTAATATGTGCTATTATCAATTTATCTTTTATTTTGTATCTGGAGTTACTTTGAGGAAGAATAAAAGAAAAATAACATTGTAGATTAGGGTTAATTTTGATATTTCATTCCCTAATAACATGAAAACCAAATTAATGATATCACATATAAGGGTTAATTTTGATATTTCACACCTTTAAGAGTAAACAATCTTTTTTTTTCTTTTTTCTTTTTTATTCTTGCATCCCAAGAATCAAAACAATTTATTTCTAGTTTTTTCTGTTAAAATGACAATTTAATCCTTAAATTACGTAAAGAGGGTAACTTTACATTTTTTTTAAAATATGAGGAAGTAATTATCACCGAATCTATTTCCATAGAGGTAACTGTTGCCATTGGATTAGATACTTTTGTACCAATTATATATACCACAAAATAGTAAAGTATGCGTATTTTGATTGTATTTTGTTGAAACCTGATCCGATTCTTTTCCATTTTATTTCGTTATATTCTCAACTACGCATAACACATACAAAAGAAAAATAAATCGATTGGACTCTTGTGCCATATTCAAACAACATAAAAAAAAGTTCCTTAATTAACAACATAACATTCCAAAAGCAAACAGAAAACATTAGTTCACACAGAAAGTAGGTCACACCAAGTGATCATTCTGTGGACATGATCTTATTCATCATACATTAACTTGCACAAAGGCATGCAAGTAGCTAGTTTATTTAGCAAACCAGGTGCATATATGGCTAGCTCTTCAGTTAATTCTGAGGCTTAATTGTTTCACGAACGTAGCCAGGTTCCACAGCCTCACCGGCATATGAGCAGCATCTGCATTTCCCGTGATAGCCGTGGCCGCAGCAGCCGTGCCTACAGCCCCCGCCACCTCCATGTCCATCACCACCGTGGTACTTGGATTCTTCTAAGCCCTTTGCCTCAGCTTCAAAATAAAGAGTTGTACGTTTGAATTTCGTCAAGATTTAATTTCATTGAGTCAATTACATAATCTTTACAGTAGCATATCTCCAAGATACACTTGTCTTGTCTTGCTTTTTTAGTTGAATTAATTACACAATAGTTCAACCTTCAAATGATAAATAAGTACTAACAATGGCCAATGAAAAGTGACACATCACTTTCTCTATCTCAAAAAATGAGTTGTGTTTCTGTTTCTAGGTAGATAATGTAACATGAACTCTTAAATTACTATGAAGTTGTAATAAGAAACGTTTTTCAATCATTCGATTAATGCATCTTGTGTGCAAGTGCTAAAATCATACTCTTTTCGTCGCACTAAATTAATTATGTTTTTATACTAAAAAGTAGTATAAAAAACATGATATTTTTAAAAGTATTTACGTTTCATTTGCAACTGACATTATATTGGAAAATGAAAAGTAACTCAGTGTGGAAAACTTACTTTCAACAGCGGTGGCAATCATGAGGACGAGTGCCATGAGGCAGAGGAAAGCCATTGCCTTGGAACCCATGTTTTTTCTCAACAATATTGCTCTTTAATTAATTTCGAGAGAAGAAGAAGGATGAGATTTCTGCTGCATTCTCTTGGTTATTTATAGGAGAAGATTCGGGTCGGGCGACCCGGTTAAGAGACAGGTATAGGCAGAAAATCAGCATTCTGGACGCCACCAATTGGCTGGCTTGTTGAAGATAATGAACGCAGTAACATTTGATCGAAAGTATATATATATTAAATACGTTGAAATGATAAAGCGATTTAATTTCATTGTTTATGTATATGGGAGAAAAAGTGAGTTACGTTCTTGTAAATTAATGTATGTTTGGAGTATTCTAATATTAAAAAATGTAATTTCATGTGTCCCATATAAGGAGTTTAATTTTAATTTGTTGTAGTATCACTAAAAGAGTTTAATTTAATTTTTTTTTATATATTATGCCTTTACTAATATAATAATGTATAGTTTACAATTTTTAAAATAATAATATAATGAAAATTATGATGTTAAATTTTACCATTCATAATAAATAATACATTTTTCAACCCGAATTTTTCAAGTGGGATTGAGAGAAATATTATAAAACAAACTTTGCTATTTTGTAAAAATATAAAATATATATTCCTTTGACAATTAAAACATAATATCGCAAGAAGCTTCTTGAAATATAGTACCAGCACAATTTATATTATCTACATATATAGCTTGTTTTATAATTTTTTTTCATAAAGTTCGTTTTGCAATATATCTGCTATTACTACTACAAAAAAGGTTATTGGCCGTAAGTTTTTTAGCCTGTTGGAGACGGGTTTTGCAAAATTGCCTCCTCCGCCAATACGAGCGCTGCCATTAGGATAACCAACAGCCAATAGCCGAGTATTGGAGGCGAGTTTCCAAAACCCGCCTCCTTTTCCCACTCCTTTTCCCCGAGTATTAGAGGCAGGTGTAGGGGAAAGGAGGCGGGTTTCTTTCATATGAGTATTGGGGGCGAGTTTCCCTACCTAAAATTTTAGAAATTAAAAAAAAAAATCTTCGAGTCGAACTTAAAAAATTGTGCTCAAACTCATTTAAAGGGTTCTAAGCTCGAGATTAGCTCAAGCTTGTATATTAATTTTTGGGTTAGGAGTGACTGGGACATCAGACCCTTTTATAAGAGTTCAACCACCCCGATTGTTCATGTACACCCGATGTGAGATAATGGTTTCAGTATTGGAGACGGGTTTGCGAAACCCGCCTCCTTTTCTCAGTATTGAAGGCGGGCTCTTGTAAACCCGCCTCCAATACTACTTTAGCAATTGTCACGGGTCTTTGACCCGCCGCCAACTAACCCAATGTTTCAGTATTGAAGGTGGATTTTTGAAATCCGCCTCCTTTTCCTGGTATTGGTGGTAGGTTCTTGGAAACCCGCCTTCAATACTGAAACGTTGGAATTATTAGCCGCAGGTTTCTAAGGCCCACCTCCAGTAACCAGGAAAAAGATGTGGGTTTCTTAGAACCCAGCTCCAAAACCCCGTATTTTCTCGAAAGGATTTGGGTTTGTACCTTAGCGTTTCTAAATGGATGTCTCCAATAACCCATTATGTAGTAGTGTATATAAAGAAGTTGTAAATGTAATTGTTAAAAACAACTAGATTGGTTTTGTAATGTTACCGGCTCAAAGTAGGGTCTATATATATGTCTAAATTTTTATTGTCAAGAAAAGAAATTCTATTTTAATCGAATTATTTTCCTTTAATATATATTCTTGCTATACATATGACTACATGTGATCATGACTTACCATTAACAAGAAAATGAATAAAATTTATCTTTCCCAAGAAAAATAATAATAATAATCAACCATATTTTGAATGGTAGAATTCATCTTTAATTAGAGATAAAACTTGTCAGTTTCCTAAATATGGCTTCATAACATACTTTTGTCCTCGAATTTGAAATTGTTCTCTTTAATTAGTCTCCAAAGTCTAAACTTGGTTTCATGCCACATTTTATGTCTCAAATTTGAAACTATTTATCTTCAGTTTTCAAATGTGGATTTTCCATCTCCATGTAGTCCATAGTCCAAATTTCGACTAAAACCAATCCAACGCTGAACTTGGAGATTCTTTATTTGTCAATTTTTTTTTTTTTTTTACAACTTTGTCACCACCTACATTATTCCATAAGATTTCAATATTAAGTGGGCTGTGTACATGACGTATCTATCCGCTTTGGGTCGAAATTTAGGCGATGGACTATATGAAGATGGAAAATCCAAGTTCTGAAGAAAAATCATTTTAAATTCAGAGACGAAAGTGAGACATGAGGTCAAGTTTGAGAACCAACAAATTATTATCCTATTAATTAGGAGACAAAAAAAGACAACAGCCAAGCACAATGTCAACAACCAATATATCTATTAGGGGTCGTTCCAACATAAATAAGGGTCATGTTCAATGATACAAATTTGGGACATTTTATATTATTGTAAATGTAAAATAGAATTGTCAGGTTAAGAGTCATTCATGAAACGGTCTGAGTGTTCGACATGAAACTGCATTGTGTGCAAATGCGCGCAACACTACTTCATCATTAATTTTTTTTTTTTTTAGAAATAGGCCATACCTTTTATTTTAGAAATAGGCCATACTACTTCATCATTAAATTATTATTTTTATTATTATTATTATTTTAGAAATATGTACTACTTTTTATCTTACATATACTACTTATATTCTTAAAAATAAAAACTTCTCATTACTACTATTATTATTATAAATTTTTAGAAATAGAGACTAATTTTTAGATTATATGTATTATACTTTTAGAGAGACACTACTTCTATCCTTAAATTTTGGCACGTTTTACTTTACATGTACAGTTTATACCCTAAAGTGAATTTTATTATTATTATTTTATTTTTTTTAGAAATATGTACTACTTTTAAAATTACACGTGCTACTTTGTTAAAGAGGCACTACTTCTACCCTTAAATTCGGTACGTTTTATTTTACATACCAAATTTTGTTTTCTTCTTATGTTTATAAATAAGTTCTACTTTTATATTACATGTGCTACTTTTTTTAAGAGGTAATATTTCTACGTGTCTATTATAAAATAGAATTATTGCCCTTTTAAAAATATCAACTTTAAATATTATCTCTTTAAAAAAATCAACAAAATTTGGGCCCTATAAAATTGGGAGCCCTGAGCAATTGCGCACCTCGCACGTGGCTGGCCATATATATATATATATATATATATTGGATTTTAGAGGTTTTTCTTTTCTTTTCTGGGAACAATTTTATGCTAGTTGTGGTCCCTAATTTTCCTTTTTATCGTGGTAGGTTTAAAGAAGCCGAACGCATAAAAGTCGTACCATGCAAGCACACGTTTCATACGTGTTAAAACTACAAAAATTGTCATATATTTAGAGGTCAAAAAGTCAAAACTGTTGGACATAACTTTTTGTTACTTTGTACTATTTCGTCAAGAGGAAATCTAATCAAGAAGATATTGAAAGAGACACTAATCTTGATCTTGATATATAGCTAGTTTATCTTACGTTGTGTCATTTAAAATTAAAACATTTTACCTTTTTTTTCCACTTAATGTTTTTCAGTTTATCAATTAAAATCAGTAATACCGAATTATTAATTATACCTACTGTAATCTTTTTAAGGAAATAAAAAGAAATAAAGGTTAATGTTTGAACTTACATACCTATAAATAATATACTCTTATAAATTATTTTCATCTATAAATAAATTTTTTTTAGCCCACAATAGAGATTTTGTACTGTATCTTATTTTTTTTAAATGAATTTGTAATCCACAAGTACATTACGCAAGTCCCTTTTAACTTTCTATTTCCACTACTACTACCCTTCATTCTTTCCTTCTTCTTTTTTCCCTTACTTTATGAGATTATAGTTTCATTGGTCCTTTTAAATTGAGTCTTCTGTCATACTTTCGTCCCTAAATTTAAAATTGTTTATTTTTAGTTTTCAAATTTGGGTTTTCCACCCCATGTAGCCCCTCACCCAAATTTCGGCTAAAATAAGTCCAACGCCAATTGAAACATAACAAACATAGTCCTTAAAATATTTTAATGAGAGAGTAATTTAGGCCATGAAGAAGTTGTGGGAAAAAAATTACAACTCGGAAGTCCAAATTAAGTTAGCAAGCATTGGTTTAGTTCTAGGTCATGTTCTACATGGAGATTAAAAATAAATAAAAAAATAAAATTTTAAAAATAAAAAATAAACAATTTCAAGTTTAGAAATAAAAGTGTAACCTTAGACAAAGTTTATTAAATATTTTCTCCCTTTTATTAGGAAGGTTCACTATGATCAATGTACAACTTATAATGATTGTCAAGGTATAATATATAAAATAATTATTTTGATACAATTTATTTTATTTATATCCTTATTTATTTAGTTTGGGTAATAAGAGTAAAAAAATTTAAAAATTGACTATTCTATTCGCATAAAAAATATTTTTTAAAATAAAATTTTCTAATAGCATTAAGGGAGTAACAAATTAATATTATCCCAAAATAAAGATAATGCGATTATTCCCTCAACCACCCACGTCGTCCGAGTATCCCTATCCGCACAAAATATGCGGTAAACGAGTTAATTTTACAAAAAGTGCTTTGTAGACTTTAATGTTTGTCTTATTTACTTTCCTATTCATCATTTCATTATCCATGACCGACAGACAGTAATTATTTCATATATTTTCTGCACAAAAATTGAATTATTTTGTCGATATAAAAATAATGATATAGCGTAAATTTTTTATAAGAGTGAAGGCAAATAAAAGGTGGTTTTTAATAATCATTTATTTTCGCTCATTTGCTGCGTTAAAATTGTGATGTAGCATATACATGTAATAATTTTCCGACACATTGACACACTTTATTATTCTTACCCAAACTTGAGGTGCGGATAAGATCAACACACACGTAGCACGCAACAACGTCAAAGTCATCACTCTCAAAGTACAACAAGAATTAATTATGAGAAGAAAAATTACAATTGTATTTGTTCTCAAGAAATGATTGTAGTGTTGAGATGAATCGAAGAAAAACTAAGTGCTCCATGTATATTATGTCCTATATTAGTAAATTTGAATTCGCATGTCAAATATAATCTCTGTTTAATTATTTGTTGTATTCGTATTCGTTTATTTAGCTTGTAAAATTGTAATATTCAATCATAACTCATTTATATCATGTTATGTATGTTTCTGTCGTATTTTTGCATTTAATGAATTGTTAGTTTTTGAATCCACTAGTTGAACCTCTCAAGGTTGTCATTTAATAAACGCTATTTTGTTTGTAGACATTGAAAATGCAAAATTTACATGAAACATGATTACATATAAAACACGGTTTATAAATGAAAAATAGCGTGTACAACATGTTCCTCCACGTAGGTAGAGATGTGCTTGTCCTTGCAGTTGTGTGTGGGTGATTTTTAAAAGTAGCGATTCTCCTTCCTGCAAGGATACATCACTATTGTATCTTGTATCTTGTAGCCAGTGGCGCAGCCAGGAATTTTCGAGGAAGGGGTTTAGATTAGGTAGTCTTTTTTCTTTTTTTTGCCTTAATAAATAAATGTATTTAATCACTAACCAATTTAGGTTTATTGGAAACAGAACCGCTACTTTTTTTCTTTTTTTTTAAATACTTCATTCTCATTGAATTTTAAAATTAGATATAATAGGTGACTCTTTAAGATCTAATTATCTATAAATTAAAATATAAACAATAAAATAAAAAATTAGAAAAACAACTCTAACCCCTAACAAGATGGACTATTGGCCTGAGAAAACATATACAATTCAAAGATCAAATGGCAATCGAAAACAAAAAAAAAAATAATAAATTCAGTGCATGAATTTTATTTTATTTTTTGTCAAGGTAAAAGGAAGAGAGAGGGTGAGAAGAGTTAATAAAACTTGGGGAAAATGCTCCAACATCCAGTTGAACGGCTACGGGTGAGAAGGGAAAAAAAAAAAAAAAAAAAAAGAAAGAGGGAAAGGAGGAGAAGAAACATCAGGTGCGTCTGGAGCTGTCTAAGAGTTTCATTTTTTTTAATTTTTAAATGATCTTTAGTGGAACAAGGTCGTTTTAATACTAATATTGAGCGAAAATTATAGAGTTGTGTTTTCAGACCCCTCTGGACCCCCTTAGCTCCGCCCCTGCTTGTAGCTTCTTCTTTTTCCTTTTATCCTTTTCCTTTTTGACTAAAATGTCGCTTGTCACTGTAGTCCAGCTATTCTTTTATTTTTTTCAATTTTACTTTTACACAGAGCAATAGTAGCATGATGCTCTTAAAGAGAGCATTAGATCGATGTGTATTTTTATTTTCATTTTAGTGCTACTTCTGAAAACTAGTAGCACTATTATTTTGTAGTTTTTAAGATAATCACTGTTACTTTTCACGAGTAACCGTTTCAGTTTTTATTTAAACTGATACTCTTTAAGAGAGTAGTCTGATACTCGTGAACTTTATGTATATGCATCATAGTTTTTTCCTTCTGTATATATCAGTGAAAGTATTTTATAAGAAAAAACACGTACCACATATCCTATATATATAAAGAGTGAACAGCTTGGACCAAATTACCCTTTTTGTCCCACATGAACAGTAGTTCATGTCTCTGACACTGTGTGTTTTGGGGGGAAGGGGGGGAAGTTGTGATTCCGACCTCTTTTAATGGGCAAAGTTGTCATTTTAATGTTAAAAACACAATGGCCCTTCGTGTTCACGTTTTGTCTTCATCAGTCTCTCTCCACTGAATGCCGACTCTTCTTTCTCTCAATCTGCAATGGGCTTGATGAGTGTCTTTTAGTTGTTTTATTTTAGCATCTCTTGGGTGCTTTTCACGGGTATAGTTGTTGTTTTATGAAGCCAAGAGCAGGTGTTTAGAGACTGAGTCAAGAAGGAAAGGAATGAGCTAAAAGAAGGAAAAAAGGGGGTCCGTTTGAGCAAAAGGAAGGTAGCAGCAGAAACTGGGCAGCCATGGAGTAGTGAATCAAGAGGCAAAATTCCAGCAGCAGTAAAATTGGAGAATTATCTCAGATGGAAGTGATTGCTGGAAATAAGGGAAGAGAGAAGTAAATATTCAGTTTCCTTACTTGAAGAAACTTGTGATAAGGAAGGAAAATCAAAGGGATAAAGAAGGAAAATCAAAGGGATAAGGAAGGAATTCAAAATGCTGATTTGTAGGGATATAATTGATGAAGATATTATGCTGATTGGAAGGAAGTTAATTGCTGGAGATATTCTTGGGAGATTTGGAGGATTATGTCACTTCCTATTTTAGAGCCATTGTTATCTAGTATAAATAGGGGAGCCTTTGAGGCATTTAGGATTCAACATTCAACATTCAGCTTTTAGCCTTTAGTTTCACACGTTAGTTTTAGTTTTTTCCAGCAAGAGTTCTCTTAAGTTCTTAGTTCTCTTTTGTTCAGCTTTTCTCCTTTGAAGTTTTTGATACAATCTTTAGTTTTATTTAGTTCTTCTTTAAGTTCTTCAAATAGTTTTATATCGGTTTTTCCTTCGTTTCTCGTTCTGGGATTAAGGAAAAATCGGTACAATAAAGTTTGGAATTGTTTCTTGTTGCTGAATTGTTCTCGTTCAAGCCTCTATTTGCCCAAACGGAGGGTTGGTTCAGACCTGCAATTATTAATAAGTATTCCATTTCTTTTCCTTCTTCTTTATTGCTTCATCCTATGGCTTTTACATTAAATATGTGTGTATTTGCTATGACTATGAGTAACTAAACTCTTTTATTCCGGCATTATGTGATGAAGTAGATCTATGCATGTATGAAACATAGGATTAATATTGGTTCAAGTTCTTGTATTCTTATTTATCTTGTGCACATAAGTCTAAATGCTAGATTTAATTAAAGTCTGATCAACTTTTGTTTAATTCGGTAAAGTCAACTAGCGACAAACCTACCGTCGGGTAGTACAAGATAAATAGGTAACAATTTCTAAAGTTAACCCGATAGAAGTGTTAGTGTTGGGTCCTCCTGGTAATTAATGCTGCTAATTATATTAATATGTGTCGTAGGGAACCCACGGCCTGTTAGTTTGGTTAGTTAGAGAGGTAGTCGTGTCCTAGGGAGCCCACGGCGATTACCGACACACTAAGGGGGGATTTGGTTATGTCGTAGGGAGCCCACGGTAACCTATAACCAGCCGATACATTGTTCTTGGATTTATTTGTCACGTTAATGATTGCATGCATAGATTGATCTGATTCATATAATGTTGAAATACTCTTTTAAGTGATAATTTATTTGTTCTTGAGAAGTTTTAGCTTTTTATAAGTGGCAAATTTTAAAGGTCTCTCTGAGACACAAAGGTGATTGCAAATCAAACCATTTTTCAAATCGATAGGAATATGAGAGTTTAAGTCAGCTGTTCCTTGCGGATCGACCCTGCTTTCTATACTATTTGTAGTAATTTCTTGCAGGTTTAAGCACTAATTTTTGTGCATTTTGGTAGCCTCACAACGGGCTATACTAGGGCTAATCAAAGAAAAATGGCAACAAATTTCCTCTACAAAAAAATTGTTCAACATCAACCTTCAATTCATAACGGCAGAAATTTCTTCATCTCTTCCGCAAAAACAGAGACATGAAGTGGTCAGGTTTCCAATTCTCAATGTTTATGTTTGTTCAATTCACGCAAGAAATTTCTTTTGTCTTTCTCCCCCAAAATAAAAACCTATTATACAGTGGAAATTTTTTTTGCCACCGCCGATAACAACAGTCCCACAGATGGTATAATCACCACCGCGCCATATCGTACTTGGAAGTCCCCCATAACCTCCGACTTTGTCTCCAGTTCAGAGAAGCACCTTGGTGGCTCCGCAGTCGACTCCTTAAGTCGCCTTTACTGGGTCGAATCTCGCTCTGCAGGATCTGGGTAAATATACTATCTTTGTTCAGTATTAGGGTTTATAAGGTTTATCCTGAACCGCTAGAAATTATGTGATTGCTTATTTAAATGAAACTTTAAGGTTGACTCCTTTTTTAAACTTTATGGATTCAGACAATTGGTTCTGGTAAAGGAAGGATTGAAAGACGGGGATGAGTCGATTGATATTACCCTGAAGGAGTTCTCTGTAAGAATAGTAGCTGAGAATATGGATGGGGAGCATTTACGATTTCTGGGGATTATGGTTGCTGTGATTTACTAGCCTTTGTTTGAACAATTACTGTACTTTTGCCTACCATTATTTGCTCTTATTTTTAAGGGCAATCACCTCAAAACCCCCATGTGATTTGCAAAAGCTACACAGAACCCCCTGTACAAAAAAAAAAAAAAAAGCTACTCATCACCCCCCTGTACTTTTTCGAAGTCCGTAAAGTGACGAAAATGGCTAAAACTAACAACGAGCTGGTGAATTGACCAATTTAACCTCATATTAACTCTCAAATTACCCAAATTACCAAAGAAGAAGAAGATTTAAAAAAACCTCTTTTTTTTTTGGTAATTTGAGGGTTAATGTGAGGGTAAATTGGTCAATTCACTAGCTTGCCATTAGTTTTAGCCATTTCTGTCACGTTACGGACTTCGGAAAAGCACAGAGGGGTGATGTGTAGCTTTTTTTTGTACATGGGAGTTCTAGCATTTGCAAATCACAGAGGGTTTTTGAGGTGTTTGCTCTATTTTTAATGGTGTTTTTTCTTTCACGGGGCTGATTCAATAAAGCGTGCACACTGCAGTATGAGAAATTTTTTGCCATGAATCAACTTAACAAAAGGTTAATAATAGCAGTTTTTTTTTTTTTCCTAAGAGTAGTGATAATAGTTCTGCACTTGAATTGATTTTATTGAAAGAGGGTTTATCACAGTATTTTGAGAACACATGATGTAAAAAATTCACTCAGGCTATATTATAAGAAGGTAAGTATCATTTACCAGTTTATTAATGGTGGCCTGGACACCACGAAGTTCACAAACGTTGTCTGCTTACCGGTAGTCCATACCGGAGTGCTACCACCACCAGACATCTTTTGAAACTAAAGTAAGCACAAATACAGACAAATATTTGTTTCCAATCAGCTTATAAGATATAGAAAAAAAATTCAAATTTTGCAATCAACGGTCAGGATTCTTCCTCCTACTATCCTTCTCACCCTCTTTATTAGAACCCAAATTAAGAGAGTGAAAAATAAGATCATCATTCATACAACACTTGATGTATTTCAAACTCCAAATTAAGAAACATACAAAAATTCATAAAAAGATCATTCAAACAATACTTATGAATTTGTTCTAGAAGCTATATGAATAGCGTACTCTCTAAATTCATCTTCCCTATCCCTTAATCTATACAAGGGTGTCACATGGAGTGGTGAACATCCAAGCTCAAAATATACGGCATGGCGTACTTTTCTGTCAATGCCCATTCCCTCCAACTTCACCATGATTAACTCAAATTTGGTCGATGTTTCCCTTTCAAGGTTGATTGAGGAGTTACTACAACCAGACTTGCTGCAGTAAGATCGAGCAAGGGAAGGAGTGGGCCCTTTCCTACCACCATTAGTTTCTTATCAAACAACTTATCAGCATTTATTAATTTTGCAATCTGCCGAAGGTTTTCTAATTTCTAATCGTTGTACTCCTCAAACATAGGATCGGCACAAATGAACTACAACAAATGACAAGTTACATTAACATATTGAAACACATGCATGCAAAACACAAAAGTTAAGTAACAGCAAAATGCAAAATTAATGTTTATGGCAGATATAAGGTCTTACTTCTATCTCCCCATTATCAATCCTTTTGGCAAGGATTTGATTATACAAGGAGCTCCATGAAAGCTTAACACCTTGTTTTTTCAATTCCATGCAAACATTTAGCCTCCGTTTTCATTTTTTGAAACTTAGTTTGCAGTCGTCGAGCATTAAGTGCATAATTCTTTTTCATCAACACATCAATAATATCAGCCCAACTATATTGCTTACATGGTCCCTTGGACGCCATGAAATTCACAAATTCTTCCTCCAATGTACCATCTCACAACCTATTGGAACCCTTCTTCGACATCTTTCCCTAATAAAGTGAGGATAAATACAAACAAATCTCAATTTTCAGTCAACTTGTAAAATGCAGACAAATAATACATGGGAAAATCATCTTTTTTCTGCTTCTAGGAATGCACTGCTGAAAAGTATATTCTTTAAACCTTGATGAACGGCTCCTTAAGAAAGACAAAAATAAGTAAACTATAGCACAACCCAAATCATATAACTCAAGTCTGCAAAAGAGATTTAAATTCAAATCAAGTATATAAGGTCTAACAGACAAGGAAGAATATCTGCAGTCAGAAATGTAGCAAAAAGCTCAAGAGATATATTGGAATCTCTACAAGATAATACATGGTAAAATAACCTTTCATTTTTTGCTTTGAATGCCCTCTATTTGATCATTTTCCTCCCATGAAGAATACGTGGATATCTCCTTAAGAAAGAGAAGAGTAAACTTCACAGACAACGAACATAAGTAGTTAATGAGGATAGAAGCAAAAAAAATGCCTGATAAGGGTCATCCAAGAAATAGTCTTTAAAAGACAGAAATATTTTGATTAATGAGGAAGGAGATCACACAAAACACGCTAACATACAATTGATCCCACATGGTAGCAGTAGTAGTGAAAAACAATAAAAAAGCTAACCTGAATGTGCCAGCATTTCGATTGCCATTGTACAGAGCCACCAATTTTAAACATTATTTGGTCAATTAAGAATTAAAAAGTTTAGATTCTATAGCAGCACCAGAAAAATTCAAAAATAAATTTGACCCAAAGTTTACTAACCTCCGAACTAATTCTTGTATATGGAGCATGAGCACCAGTTAATAAGAATGGGCAGTAGTTTGATACTTTGACATTTACTTTGACATCTTTTTAAATTCTAAAAAGCAATTTCAAATTTTCAATTCGAAAAAAATGAAATAAATTGATATTTATTTTAACCATTATACAAATTATCACCATGTAGTCAGAGGCGCTAATTTAGCTCAGAAGTCGGATCAATTGGACTCTATAGTCTAAAATTATAAAGGAGCAAAGCATTGAGAAAATAGAGCCACCGATAACATAGGCTAGAATCGATCTATGTGATGCATAATTGGGCATACAGATTTGCTAACCGAAAAATACTTTTCAACTAACTGCTAATCTATACTTAGTCAAATTTTCATGACCTCCTAGGTGACACAAAAACTACCACGACCCAAAAAACCAGCGGAACTATCATACCCACTAAACGACATAATTTGTCAATAACTTTCACACTAAAACCATTCAACAAAGATGATTTTCAATATAATAATAACCAATAAATTACAACAAACAAATTCAAGTTCAATAATTGTGCAAGAAAGTCCTTAGGAAAAAAATCATCATAGGGTGGATAGGGAGAGCGATACCCTTTATGGTAGCAAACAAGGAGCTGCACATGATCATGGCAATGCTCAACTTGCTGCTCCCTGAAAGGAGGGTTCAGCACATATTTAATCCGTCAAATCCCTAGTAATAGTATAGTAATAGCAGCCTATCAAATCTCAAAAAACTCAAAATCTTAAGCAAAAAGAATGGGAAGAGGGAGCAAATTGAGCTATTAGGAGATGCCATAAAGGGGAACATAGGGGACAGTTTGTAGTCTTTTCATGTGCAAAGAGAGATAGACAGGATAAATAAAGCGATACCCTTTCTGGTAGCAAGCAAGGAGCTGCACATCATCATGACAATGCTCAACTTGTTGTACCTGAGATGAAGGTTACCTCATCCCATAAACAACAGAATTTTGCGCATTCGGGCAGAACCCCCCTTCCACTTGAACCAAACCCAACGAGTCATAAACGAGCAGAACAATGCATTGAGAAAATAGAGCCACCAATGACATAGGCTAAAATCAATCTATGGGTTGCATAATTAGGCATGCAGATTTACTAATCGAAAAAGACTTTTCAACTAACTGTTAATCTATACTTAGTCAAATTTTCATGACTTCCTAGATGACACAAAAACTATACGACCCAAAAAACTAGCGGAACTATCATACCCACTAAACTAAGCAACCCTCAAAACCAATCCAAACCCCCACACTATATTTGCCTTCTGATCTAAGATACAACCCCAAAATAATGTAAACCCTTAGAGACAAAATAGCTGAGTGAGGCCAGATGGGTGAGTATTCCAAACATTTAAAACATGCATGTTCTTAAATTTCAACTCCAGCACCATAAAGCTTCTTTCATAGATTAAAATATAAATATTAGGGGTGAGTATTTATTGCACAACAGTTCCACTCTATATTCTGTATCTTGTGTGACAAATATGTATCAAATGTACCAATTGAAGTTGTCAAAGACATTAAAGTAGTGCATATCCATAATGGCCCATACTTGTAAAATTATAACATTAAGATATGAACTAATGGCAATCTAGACAAGAAACAAGAAAGAAAAAAGATAAAAGTGTGTTTCATTCTTTTCAGTTGAAATCAGCATCACTAATTACAATTTCGCAAGAAAGTAGAAAACAGGACTTCTACTTCTCCTTGCCCCGACTACCCTCGCCACTGCTCTTGCTCCGACCCACCACCCACTTTCCACTCATGTGATCGATTAATTGATTAGGTGGCCTTCTAATCCTTGTTGATTGTTCTTCCATATCTAGACTTTCTTCCTTATGTTCCACAGTAACCTTGCGTTTAGACCTCTTATTCTCTTGTTGGGTTGCTTTTGCCACTTGAGCTTCATAACCATAATTATCCTTCTGGTTATATTCTTCTTCCATTTTCTCCTCGAGGTTAGAGGGTTAGAGTTTATGGCTTGTTGATGCATTAGACTGGTCAAATACTGTCATCAATGCCTTGGTGTTGACAATCTTCTCTTGACCTTCATCCTCATGACTCTCCTTACCTTGATGGCATGTTGATGCACTAGGCTAGTCAATGTGTATTATTGCTGCCTTGGTGGTGACAAGAGTGTCACTAGGGGTGTTCAATATTTGGGCTGAACTTGAAAATCGACCGAATTCGAATTATTCAAATTCGAATAAGAATATTCGAATTTGGTTTTTGAGTTTTGATTAAGTTTTCAGCCCAAACCGAATTTTGAATTAGGTTTTAAATCGATTTTTGAATTGGGGTTCTAATTCGAAAACCAAACCGAAAATCGAATTCACGTTGTATTAATATTATATATATTTAAAATTTTTGTTTTAATAATTTTGTGTTAATAATTGAGGAATCCCTAAATTTTTTACGAAACCCCACTACTATAAATAATACTTCATTCCCAGTTTCTCTTATTCTATTCCTCATTTGTAAGCCCTCATAGCTGCTATAGCTTCTGTTTTTCATCAATCGTCCTTGGTGGCCTGTCGTGACTCGTGAGCCCGCTGGTGCTGTCATTCATCGAGTGATTTAAATTGTCATCAACTCATCCGCGAATCGTCGAGGTCATTTAGTGTTCACCCTTCTGGTTTCAGATTCCTTCCAGCTTGAACTCTCTTGGTTGGTCTTTTGTGGTATTATCATTCTATATTCACTTTTAATTTCAATATTAGAGCTTATTCAGTTTAGTTTCATGTGTAGATTGAGTTTCATTTCAATGCTTGAATTTGTGCTACTTGTGAAGTGTGTGTGTTTGGGTTAACTGAAAAGGGTTTATAAAATGCTATATAGATGAATTAAAATGATGATCCTGCGTATTATGGGCTTTTCATCTTGGCCGTTATTCTAGATTTATGGCAGCTACATTTATAAATCATTGAACTTGGATATGTAAAATCTGGAAATTTCAATGTGCGGTCTCAATGCAGAGGATAAGGACAACTTACATACTTCCCTCCTTAGGTATCAAAGTGAAGCAATTCACCTTTTCAATGAGGCACCTGAAGTAGTAGAAAAATGTTGGAATGAGTTTAAGTCATCTTTCTTCCTATTAGGCTTTTTCTAGCTTCCTTGAGCTATTTGTCAGCTGTTCTGTATTCTGTATGTTCTTTGTCAGCTGTTCTTTCTTCCTCTTCTAATATAGTATTTTTCTTACACAGGGAACATCATAACTAGATAAAATGTCTCAAGCAAATGAAGAGAACTCCAATTTTCAACCGCCGAGCAAGGAAGGGACTTCCCTTGGATCTACAGGAAGCAACTCATCATTAAAGGTTCTTGATGTAAAGAGAAAACAATATGCTAAGAAGTCAGTTGTTTGGCAATATTTTACTCAAGAACCTGTTGGGCAAGGTAAGAAAAAATGCCAATGCAATTATTGTAATACAGAGTGTAATTGTTCTTCCAAGTCATGTGGGACTTCTACATTATTAAGTCACATAAAAATTTGCTCTCTAAACCCTGCCAATAAAAACCCTAGAAACCAAATATTAAGCCAAACTCAGTTGAGCTGTAGTACTTTAATTAATGAAGAGACAGGGGAGGAAAAAGTTAATTTGCTGGCATGGAAGTTTGATCAACAAACTGCTAAGAAGTCTATAGCTGAGATGATTATTATTGATGAACTTCCTTTTAAATTTGTTGAGAATGAGGGTTTTAGAAGGCTTTTAAAAGCATGTCAGCCTGCACTTTTTATTCCATCTAGGAGTACAGTTACTAGAGATTGTTGGTGCTTATATCTTGATGAAAAGACAAAACTGAAGAGTCAAATTAAACGTTCAGCTCTAAGGATTTGTTTGACAACTGATACATGAACATATGTGCAGAGAATTAACTATATGTGTCTTACTGCCCATTACATTGATAATAATTGGAAATTGCAAAAAAAAGTGTTAAATGTATGTACTATATCAAGTCATAAAGGCAAAGATATTGGTAAGTCTATTGAATTGTGTTTGATTGATTGGGGTTTACAGAATGTTCTTACTGTTACTGTTGACAATGCAAGTTCTAATGATGGTGCTGTTGATTATTTGAAAAAAAAAGAGTCTCCAATGGAAGGATTTATGTGTTTTAGAAGGAAAATGAATGCATGTTAGATGTGTTGCTCATATTATGAATTTAATTGTTCAAGATGGCCTAGATAAGGCTAATCAGTCAATTGTAAGTGTTAGGGCAGCTGTTAAATATGTTAGGTAATCACCGGCAAGACTTGTAAGGTTTATGTGGGATATGCTGAATTGGAAAATTGTGATTGCAAAAAATCTTTGTGTTTGGATGTTCTAACCAGATGGACTTTAACTTATTTGATGTTAAGTGTGGCACAAATGTATGAGAGAGCATTTAATAGGTTGGATTCAGAAGTAGCAAATTATCGGGAAGAACTCAATACTCATGAATCTAAGCCTATGGTTCCAAAGTCTTCGGATTGGGAGAATGTTAAGAGATTGATTGTTTTCTTTCGTCATTTTTATATTCTCACACTACGAGTTTCTGGATCAAAGTATATCACCTCAAATTCTTACTTGGATGACATTAGTTGAATTTATTCTGTTTTGAAAGAATTTTTATCAACTGGAGATGATGATTTTAGAAAGATGGCAACAGAATTGAAGAATAAGTTTGAAAAATATTGGGGAGATGTTAAGAAGTTTAATATGTTGGTATTCATTGCAAGTGTATTTGATCCACGCAGCAAATTTGATTATGTTGAGATTTGTCTTTGCAATATGTATGATGCCGCCCCAAGGTACAATAGTAGCTGCAAAGGTTAAGAGCTCATTTATTGAGCTATTTAATGAGTATAAGATAATTCATCAGGATCAATCTTCCAAGAGTCTTGCATCCGCATCCTCATCCTCATGTTCATCTTCATCTTCATCTTCATCTATTTCCTCCATAGTCCTGCCTTCGAGTTCATTGAGTATTCAAGATACTGATATTGATCCTTTGAAAAAAATTAAAGAAAAAAACATGGCTGAGTTGAAAAGGAGAAAGGCACAAAGTGGAGCTATTTTAGAGAAGTCAGAATTGGAAAGGTATCTGACTGAAGATAATGAAGAAGATAAGGATATCTTGCAAGATCCATCATTTACTGTTTTGGGTTGGTGGAAGAAAAAGAGTACAGTCTTTCCAATATTGTCATTGATGGCTAGGGATATTTCAGCTATTCCTATTACCACTGTAGCTTCTGAATCTACCTTCAGCACCGGAGGAAGAGTTCTTGATTCATTTAGGAGTTCTTTAACTCCTAAAATTGTACAAGCCTTGATATGTACCCAAGATTGGCTCCGTTCAACTGAAGATTCTCCGTTTGATGTGGAAGAAAACCTTGAGGAACTTCAAAAATTTGAAGAAGGTAACCTATCATTATTCCCTCTTTAATTTATTATATTACTGTATTTGTTTTGTGACTATCTAAGGTTTCTTTTCAATATTTTTTTATAGAAATAAAGAAAATAATGAATGAATCAACTATTGTTGATGTTTAGTAACATCAAATCAAGGTAAATCTCAATCCTTTGTCTCCTTCTAGTTGTGCATGGAATCATTTAATTATTATCATTGCAGTCATTTCATGGTTTGGCTTCATGAATTTTTGATTTTTCATGTGAAGTTATCATTTGTTTGCTTTGTAGTGAATGATGCTGTTAGCTGTTGTGCCTGCCTGAATGTGCAGCTTAGACTGGATTGAATATTGTAAAAAGCAAGTGATGAATAATGCAGTAACAACTTTTGTAGCAACTTGTTCGAATGATGCAGTTTTCTTTTCTTTGCTTTTGGTGATGAATGATGCAGTAACAACTTTTGTAGTGAATTGCTTTTGCTCTTCCAATATTTTTGATTTTTTGAATTAAATCAAATTCGAACTGAAAACCGAATTCAAATTTGGTTCGATTTTGGTTTGGTTTTTCTGAGTTTAATTCGAATTAGGTTTGGTTTTCGAATTGGGCTTTAGAAAAAATTATTCGAGGAAATCGATTCGAAAAAACCGAATAACCCAAAAACTGAACCGATGAACACCCCTAAGTGTCACATTTATCAAAACCTAGACACCGAAGTAACTCCCAATTACTTGCATCATCCTTGCCTAGTTGATTCAACAAGAACTAAGTAAATAAGAAGTCTATGACTGACAAACTCATAATAAAAGAAAGAGAGTGATCAAATTTACTATAAATGCAAACTTCAAACTTTTCACGAGTTCTTCCCTGTCCAAGGATTATATGTAACATCCAATGAGTACTTCAGTTGTCCTCTTTGAATACTTAATCGAGTAATCATTAAGAGCACCTGCATAATTTAGAAAGCCAAAGTTCAGTCAAATTTTTATCTATGCAATGTCAATCTACAGATACTCAATATAAATGTTAAATATTTTACCTCCACAAGGTTAAATATTTTACCTCCACAAGGTTCATATTAAGGCAAATGTTAGAAGCAATTTGCTCCTTTATGCTGTTAAGGCTCCTTGGAAGATTGGGCTCCACCGAACAATAACAGAACTGGCAACTAAATCTACAAAATAGAAAAAATTTGACATTTTTATTTTTAAATCGGAGTGAGTAAAAAAATTGCATTTCCAGTCCAACACAAGGCTTACTTAAGCATTGGGGGTTGGTCCACTCAAGATCTGTTTCACTTCATTTACACTCATCCTCTTAGGCAATTACTTCTCAATTGGGAGAGATTCATTTTGGCCTAATCTTACATTTGGCCTTAAAGATGGCATTCTTTCGAATATCAGTGTTTAACACAATTAGAAAGGAATTTAGTCACATTATTAAAACCCATCAATTCAATGCACACTTGTTGCCTCAGTTTGAAACCACTGGGGTACAGTGCTGACCCTAAGCATGTGCAACCTGTGCACATGTTCAGGACCCCCAAATTTTGGGGCCCTATTTTACATCTTATGAGTTAGTTAGTCATTTGTTTCCTTCTTTGTTGTCGTTCTACTAAAATGCATTCAACATAATTAAATTTGATTGATTTTTGGTACATTTAAAAAATGTTGGAAGGCCTCAGCCTCGAATTTCACCGCGTCATAGTAGTTGAAGACGATGTATAATATATACATATATATATTTCCAATTTGTGTTTGAATATTTTTAGGTTGTAATTGTGGGTGGTGTGCATAAAACTAAGTTTTCGTTGGGCCTGGCCCAATCGAAGAAGGAATACACAAACAGTAAGAGAGAAAAGACACATAAAAGGTTCAAGCCCAAGTTCAGATCGAAAAAACTCTCTAAAAACTGAGCCAAAGAAACATGCTTAGGTCGGTTGCCAGCTTAGGTCGGTCCCATGGGATTCCCTTATTGACACCATAAAAATCGAGCTTAGGGAAGTTAGGTCGGTTTAATGATAACGTTGACACAATAGATAAAAATCATTAGAAGACCAGGAACTCATTTTGAATTCATGCAGGAAGTACACAGAGCAATGATGGAAAAGAAGCCCGAAGTCAAGACATGATAGACAGAAGAGTAAAAGTCATCGCAAAAAGGGAAGAGCAGTTGGAAGTATAAATCATCATAGTGCAACAGATATGTCAAAATATGGCTATATATACTAAGTCATAAGACCAACTGAGGTACGCAATCATTTTCATGTTTAAGCCCTCAGTAAATATTGTTTATCATTTTCATCCTTACTAACTTGATCGTCGAAGTTACACCAGGCAGATAGCCCCGCTCGTTTTGCTATTCATTCTCATCAACGGAGTGTTCTTTAGATCGGTCCAAGCTACACCTTCTCATCCACGCAGATCCGAGCCGAAGAGGTCCAAGTCTGATCCTCGCAGCTGCTCGCTTCCACCAAAGATTTCTACTTTGGGCCTGAACCTTCGAGACATCTATTGGGCCAAACGGAGCATCCAGCACCGGACATTTTGCGTCACATCAACTGGCGCTATCTTTGGGGAACATTTTATCAAAGTTGTTTCATCAAATTTTCTCCATATTCAAAGAAATTTGTTGAAATCATGACACAAGATCGTTCGGGAGTGGATGCTTCTTCTTCCAGCACCACCGCTGCTTGTACCGTTACGACTACGATCGTTCCAGCCGCCACTGTAATTTCCATAACCACCAACGCTCCATCAGCCACCACTACTGCTATTGCACCTCACACCACTGAGTCCCTCACCCCTCAGCAAGAGCAAGCTGAAAGAGAAAAATTTTATCGTTTGTTTCCACAACTGTTTCACCTGATTAACCCTGGCCCTCCGGTCACCTTTACTTCTAGTTTAGGGCTCCAAGTTTCTAACCTTACAACTGCTACTCCAGATGTCGTTAATATTGAAAATCCTCTCATTTCACAGGCTGTTCCTATTGTTCCCTTGCCGGGAACTTTGTTCAGCCCAATGGCCGACCCATTTGTTGTTTTGGTCTCCAGTTCCCCCCCCCCCCCCCCCCCCCCCCCCCAATCTGGTGTTGCCTCTGGGTGTCCTCTTCACTCTAGAGGAACTCACTCTTTTCTAGGGACTAATCATGTTGTATCTACCGCTCCTCCTGTTTACACTACCTTAGCCCATACTCATGTTACTCCTACCTTCCCGGCTCCCTTCACGATCCCTATAGCTCAGTCCCACCCTTTCATGTCAGGTCTGCCTTTCCCTATGTTAGGACAATAGTTGGGTCAGTTAGGTCAGCCCGGTTTAGGTCCGCAGTTGGGTCAGATAGGTCAGCCAGTCTTAGGTCAACAGTTGGGACAGTTTAGTCACCTCGGTCCCGAAGTCAGTCAACTGGGGTATCCCGGATCTATAGCCCCGTCTAGTTTGTCTCAGTTTCAGTATTATGGTGTGGGTACAAATTGGGCTATACAGCCCCTTCCCGGGTATTCCCCCTTACTCAATCCAATCTATTATACCGGTGCCAGCACGGGTAATTTTGCAATTGGGGGATCGTTGCCTATTTATCGTCGAATGAGGGGGTATCCGTTAGGTCAAATGGGATATGCCCAACCCAGTCAATCAGTCTTACCTGGATCTGGATATGCTCAACTAGGAAGGGTCGGGCCCATCTCTCGCGTTTCTCACCCCTTTGGCTGGGAAATTCAAACAGCGACGTTTCCCCTAGGCTACAAAGGTTTAGGTAAGGTGGACAAGTACTACGGTACTGCTGACCCAACGGCTCATTGGATGCAATGCATGAGTGTCATGGATGCTGCTAATTTATCCGATGCCAACCGCTGCATGACATTTCATCTTACCCTCAAAGGTCAGGCTATTAATTGGTATTGTACTTTGCCGCATAATTCTATTCATTCTTTGGACCAATTTGGTGATTTGTTCTTAGCTAATTTTATGGGTAACAAAATATTATATAAGCCTATTTCTCATTTGATAAACATAACCCAAAGGATGGGGGAGGGGTTGCAGGCCTATATAGATCAGTTTAATGTAGAATCAAGACAATGCCATGAGAAAGATGCTAGGATTATGATAGGGTCATTTATTAACGGACTAAGGGCGGGACCCCTAGCTACTGAATTAGCCATTAGGACCCCACCTTCATACTTTGAAATGATGGTTACCGCTGTTAACTTTGCTGTAATTGAAGATGCTGCAACAATTAAACATGAACGGGAAGAGATCTCTCTGAATTTAGGGTAAAAGAAAAGCTTCTTCCCCAATCCCTGTCGTCGGAGGGGGGAAGAAGCCGAACTTTGTAAGTACTAATAACGTCGATCCAAAGGCCGGGGTTGGTGTTAATGCTTTGCAGGTGATCGAGTCCTTTTCAGCGCCACGGGCAGACATATATGCGGCCATTCAACATCAAGGGCTGCTGCCTCCAGCACGTCCCTTAACGGGTCCCACAGACCGACTCAATCCCAGTAGGTATTGTAACTATCATAAACATATTGGCCATACTACTAATGACTGTAGAGATTTAGCTACAGAAATAGCCAAACTTATCCAAGCTGGAAAGTTGCCTCAATATACACAAGTGGCTCCTTTGCCCAAACAGACCGCTCCAGCAAGTCGAGAACGAACTACAGGGTATTACCGGTGTGGGGAGCCCGACCATTTCGCTTGGGAATGTTCTCAGCCCGACCCACGGGCCCCAAACGTGGGGGCTGGTACTGACATAACCATAGCTAGGGTCGTGAATACCATAGCTGGGGGACCGACCCAGGGTGACTCTAACCGTCAGAGAAAACAGTATATCGTCAAAGGAAAAACGTCTAAGTAAGCGTAAAGCCGACCCTCTGGCCTCGGTTATTACCTTTGATGGCAGTGACCATTTCTTATCTTATAATTGTGATGATCCACTAGTGATCGATTGCTATATTTTCAATTATCAAGTACGAAGGATACTATTAGACACTGATAGTTCTAGCAATATAATTACTACAAAAGCACTAGCAGGATGTCAATTGCATAAGGCTCATTTAAATTCAGTACGTACACCTTTGATTGGCTTTGGCAACCACCATGTTATTCTTATGAGACAGTTAAGTATACCAGTTACCTTGGTAGCTGGTCAGCTAAAACGAACAAAAACCATAGATTTCATGGTCATTAATGAGCCTTCACCTTATAACGTGTATCTGGGTCGGCCTGGACTAAATCAATTTCAGGCCATTGCTTCTACCATGCATATGCTTTTAAAATTTCTACCATGGATGGTGTGGCTTCCCATCGTTGTGATGTCATACAAGCCAAGCAATGTTACACAGCTTTCCTAAGAGAACAGGTGCCATTAGGTTACAAACCGCAACCTGTTTCGGTGGCCACCCCGACCCTCGCGCCCAGGATTCCACCCCCTACCCTTGAGGACAGTGTTGCCCACGCCATAAACATCACCGACCTAGCGGGTAGCTCGGAGCAGTTCATGGAGGCCGGGGCTGAAGTTAAAGCCATTCCTCTGGCTACCGACCCAAATAAGGTAATCAAGGTAGGGGCCGATTTATCTCCTCAGTTACAACATAATTTACTTAACCTCTTGCGAGAGTTTGCGGAAGTCTTTGCTTGGGGGCCGGAAGACATGCCTGGCATTTCTCGAAATATCATTGAACACAGGTTATCCATTGATGCCAGTTATAAGCCGGTTTGTCAACGAAAGCGTAATCTTGGAAGAGAACGCAGCAAATACATAGAGATTGAAGTCAACACTTTGCTGGAGGTACGTATCATTCGAGAAGTAGATTATCCTGAATGGTTAGCTAATCTTGTATTGGTCCCCAAGCCGGACGGCTCCTGGCACATGTGCATCGACTTCACCGACCTGAACAAGTCCTGCCCCAAAGATTGGTTCCCCTTGCCCTTAATTGACGTACTGGTCGATGCCATAGCTGGGTTTTGCTTTCTCAACTTTTTGGATGCATACAAGGGCTATCACCAGATCTTCATGGCTAAAGAAGATGAGAAAAAAATCCTTTATCACAGATAAAGGTACTTATTGCTTTATTACCATGCCTTTTGGTTTGAAAAATGCTGGAGCTACTTTTCAACGCCTAGTAAATAAAATTTTCAAAAAACAACTAGGTCGGAACATGGAAGCATATGTTGATGATTTACTTGTTAAAAGTAGGGATGAATCTGCTTATTTGATTGATTTACGGGAAATGCTTGAAACTTTGGTCCAGTACAAATTAAGATTAAATCCTAAATAATGTGTTTTTGGGGTTACTTCGGGTAAATTCTTAGGTTATATAGTTTCTGAGGGTGGTATTTCTGTTAATCCCAAAAAAGTAGAGGTTGTCTTGCAAATGCACCCTCCTAGGTCAATTCATAAGGTACAACAACTAATGGGTAGATTAGCAGCCTTAAATCGGTTTTTAGCTCGATCGGCAAGCGAGCTTTACCTTTTTTTACCATTTTGAAAAAATCAGATAAATTTGTGTGGACTCCAGAATGCCAAGTAGCTTTTGAACAATTGAAAATATACCTAGCTTCTTTACCATCTTTAACCATGCCAATCCTGGGGAACAATTGAACATGTAGATAGCTACCACTGAATCTGTAATTAGCTCGGTTCTGCTTCGAGAAGATAACCGGGTTCAAAGACCTATCTATTTTGTTAGCAAAGTTTTGCAGGCTACAAAAAAAACTATTCCAGCCTGAAAAAGTTAGTCCTGGCTCTAGTTCACTCCACACGGCGTCTCCGACCTTACTTTGACGCCCACGGAGTCATCGTTTATACCAACACACCCCTTAAGGCCATCTTGCAAAAAGCAGGAGTTTCAGGTCGTCTCACCAAATGGGCCATCGAGCTGGGGGAATACGACATCACCTTCACGCCCCATACCGCAGTCAAAGGTCAGGTGTTAGCGGATTTCATAGCTGAAGGGGTATCAGACATCCAGGAGGACAAGCCTGGCCCCTCGCAGGAAACCGACCTTCTATTAACCGTGGCAAGAGGTGATGATTCATGGACACTCTACGTAGATGGTGCTTCCAGTCAGTCCGGGTCAGGAGCCGGGATCATCCTCACCAGTCCTACTGGGGAAGTTCACACCTATGCTCTACGGTTCTATTTCACAGCCACTAATAACGAGGCAGAGTATGAAACCATGTTAGATGGCCTAAAACTAGCTCGGAAACTGGGGTCCGAAATTTAAAAATTTCTTCGGACTCCCAGTTGGTCGTTAAGCAAATCTTAAGCAAATCTTGGGGGACTATAAGGCTAAAGATCGATAAATGGAGGAATATTTGGCACTGGTACAACAACAGCTACAAGTTTTTCCAAAATGGGCTATAGAACGAGTTTCACGGAGCAAAAACACAAATGTTGATGCTTTATCCAAATTGGCTTCCTCGGTTTTCTCTCATCTAACTAAAAGTGTTCTAGTAGAGAAAGTACTGACTAGGAGTACGGCCGAGCCAGCAGTTTTGTCCCTAAGCGAAGGTCAGGATTGGCGGTTTCCCCTGTGGCAGTATTTGCGAAACGGTACCTTACCAGACTCACAAAATGAGGCGCAGCGCATACGAAGAAAAGCCGAACATTATCAAATAGTCGGGGAGGATCTATACAAAAGAGGGTTTTTGATGCCCTTACTAAAGTGTTTAGGTCCGAAAGAGGCGGTTTCCATGCTTAAGGAAATACACCAGGGGGATTGTGGGTCCCATATTAGGGCTCGAAATTTGGCAAAAAAAGTAATTGAGGCCGGGTTTTACTAGCCTCGGTTATTCCAGGAAGCGGTCGAGTATGTTCGCCATTGTTCCAGTTGTCAACATAACGCGCTGATTCACAGGTTGCCAGCGTCTAGTTTTACTGGGATAATTGCTCCTTGGCCTTTCGCCGAATGGGGGATAGATCTTATGAGGCCATTTCCTAAGATCAGCTCTTGTCAGTATCTGGTCGTGGCTATAGATTACTTCACAAAATGGGTGGAGGCCGAGGCATTTACGAATATTACCAGGCAAACTGTGGCTCGATTTTTATGGAGGCAAGTCATTTGTCGATTCGGTATACCTAATTTGGTTATCTCGGATAATGGGACTCAGGCCTTGTGTACAAAGCTTGGTATCACTCAGCGTTTCACGTATGTGGCTCATCCTCCAGCAAATGGGCAAGTAGAGCTCACTAATCGAACTTTGTTGCACGCACTAAAAACCAGGCTAGAAGATAAGGGCAAGAATTGGGTGGAGCAATTACCTCATGTATTGTGATGTCATCGAACTACGCCTAAATCAGCTACGGGAAAGACTCCTTTCGAGTTAGCCTTTGGAGTCAATGCCGTCATACCTCCAGAAGTACAAAGTGGTGCGCCCCCAGTCATGCACTTCAAAAGGGACCAGAATAAAAAAAACTTGGAGCTTAGCTTGGACTTGGTGGAAGAAGCTCGGGACACGGCCTACATACACCAACTAAATTACAAGAATTTAGTCCAGCAAGACTATGATGCCCGGGTCAGGCATCGAGCCTTTGTACCAGGAGACTTGGTTTTGCGAAACCGGGTTATCAGTAAACCGCAAGATCAAGGCAAGTTGATATCTAATTGGGAGGAACCCTACCGGGTGATAGAAGCACGACCTACAGGTAGTTATGTGTTAGAAGATTCACTGGGACAGTTGGTTTCGCGAGCTTGGAACGCAACTCACTTGAAAAAATACTATTTCTAAGTAATGTGAAGACAAGATCGTGAAAAAGTTAAGTCATTTATTCAAAGGAGAAGTTATGCCGGAAAACCCATTCGCCGGTCCAATACAAAATAAGCTTAAGTCAAATATTCGGAAAGAACAAAAATATTTAAAGTAAAGTACAACGGAGCTACGACGGAGGAGCTTGAGAAGTCACTTCGTCATCGGCCGTCCTATTTGGGTCAGCCACGGGATCTTCTTCTTCTTCTACATTCTCCGGCAGAGGAATACCGGTATCTCGGCACTCCTGCTTGACCTCGTCTATCAGGTCGAAGGGATCCCGGTTCTGAGCCAGCAGGGAAGCATGGGCTGAAGAGTCTTCAGGAAGGCTGTCCACCGACCTAGGCCTTTGAACTCATCCCAGCATATGGTGTAGCCGCATTGGATCAGCTCCATAAACCGGCGATTCATCAGGTCCAGTAGAAGCCCCCCAGTCACAGCCTTAATCATTCTCTGGGGGGGGGAGCAGACAGGGTGAGAGTTAAAAAATAAATAAAAAAAAATAGTATCATGTTTTAGCTCAGTAAAACACAATACTAGGGGGGGACTTGTTGGTGTGCATAAAACTAAGTCTTCATTGGGCCAGGCCCAATCGAAGAAGGAATACACAAACAGTAAGAAAGAAAAGACACACAAAAGGTTCAAGCCCAAGTTCAGATTGAAAAAACTCTCTAAAAACCGAGCCAAAGAAACATGCTTAATTCGGTTGCCAGCTTAGGTCGGTCCCATGGGATTCCCTTATTGACACCATAAAAACCGAGCTCGGGGAAGTTAGGTCGGTTTAATGATAACGTCGACACAATAGATAGAAATCATTAAAAGACCAGGAACCCATTTTGAATTCATGCAGGAAGTACACAGAGCAAAGATGGAAAAGAAGCCCGAAGTCAGGACATAATAGACAGAAGAGTAAAAGTCATCGCAAAAAGGGGAGAGCAGTTCGAAGTATAAATCATCATAGTGCAACGGACATGTCAAAGTATGGCTATATATACTAAGTCATAAGACCAACTGAGGTACGCAATCATTTTCATGTTTAAGCCCTCAGTGAATACTGTTTATCATCTTCATCCTTACTGACTTGATCGTCAGAGTTACACCGGGTAAATAGCCCCGCTCGTTTTGCTATTCATTCCCAACAACGGAGTGTTCTTTAGATCGGTCCGAGCTACACCTTCTCATCCGCGCAGATCCGAGCCGAAGAGGTCCAAGTCTGATCCTCGCAGCTGCTCGCTTCCACCAAAGATTTCTACTTTGGGCCTAAACCTTCGAGACATCCATTGGGCCAAACGGAGCATCCAACACCAGACATTTTGCGTCACATCAGTGGGCTACTTACTTTTGCGTTCAACTGATACCGAGAGAGGTTAAACAGATTGGCTTTAATTGCAATTGAAATGGAACTTTTGAAATAAGTTGACATGAACAGTTTGATAGATGATTTTGCCTCTAAATATATATTTTTAAAAAAAACACTTTTTAACTTAATTTTATATTTTCTTTTTGGTTGAAAGATTTTGTATTTTAAAAGCTTTATTGATGAATATTATTATTTTTGTTTTATATTTACAATGATATAAAGGTGTTCAATAATATAAATTTAAACTTAACCAAAAATTTTAAGTGCGGCGTCCACTAGAGACCTCAATCTATAAAAAAAATAAAAATAAAGACAAACAAACCCCTAAATGTATAGGGACAGCCTTGATCGGGTAGATTAGGAATATCATTGGTTTACACCCCATATTTTGTATATTACACATTGCTGGACAATATCCAACGTCATTAACTAATACAGTAAACTACTTTTGCCTCCAAAAATAAATTTAAAAGCATCAACAACGTGAAAATTCATTAAGTTGCATTTATTTTCTCAAAGTTGTAAAGTGATTAAACGCCTCCAAATGTTTTAGTAACCTAGTCTGATAAAATCAACACGATCTCTCCACAATTTTTGCTCCACCCCTCTCACAGTTCAAAGTAGCTATCAGTTAAATTTTTTTTTTGTCCAACCTTATCAAAAGATATTTTAGAAGCAATTATTTTCATTTTGAACCCTTTAAACAAGTATGCAATCTTTATTTTTCTTATTAAACTTGATATATGAGAAGATTTTTACAAAATAGTATGTTTTTATTATTAGCTCGTTAAAAAATTTTGAATTATTTTTATACAAAAGAATGGTTTGAACTGTCCCTAAAAACTTTAAAGATAAACAAAAAATAATAATACCTAGATAATATATATATATATATATATATAAATTCTCAAATGAGCACTCAAAAAAATAAAAGAGAGAAGTAACTAACAATTTTACCCTTCAATTGAATAAAAGTTAATGGAAAATTCATTATGAAGGGGATGTGGTTGATACTTATCAATAGTTGAAAGGGTGTGGTAGACACTTTATAAAAGTTGGAGGGTGTCCATTCAATTATTTACAACTCCACCAATATACGGCACTATAAAATCATAGTCCCGCCAAAATCTGAACCTGATCGAAATTCAAAGTTCAAACTCAAAGAAATGTACTACTCTGCTTTGGCGCAACACCACCACCAACCGCCACCTCCGCCGCCGTGTGAAACTTGTTCTGTAGGACACAGCACGGTCTTAACCCTCACAACCTCCGAGGGTGGAAGAATCTGCCTGGTTTGCCTCTCAAACCTCATTTCAAACCCTAAATCCCCGACCGTTCATGCTTCATTCGCTCTCTCCCAGCTCTCCCAAGCCCTTACTCAACCACAATTCCTTCACTCCTTCATTTCTTTTCACTCCCATTTCCTAATTTCGCCTCTCGTTCACGCGCTCTCGTCAATCGCGGACGCTGCCATCGCCGGACAAATTGTGGATTTAATTTTACAAATATGCGAGGCCGCTCATGATTCTGATGTCAGTGGAGCTTTCATCGCTAAATTGTCTGATCATCTCTCGTCTCACTCGCTTGCTTTGAGTCGGCAACAAGTCCACACTGTAATGCTTTCTCCTAAGACTCATTTATTCTCGCTTAGATCTCCAGCTTTTGAATTTTTATTTATTTCTAATTTTATGTTTGAATAATCTCTGTATATTTCATTTTTAGATGGTGTGCGTTTGTGCTTCCTTTTTCCTTGTCATGAACTGGATCATCATTTTATCAATTGGACTAGATTCATATGTTTGTTGTCTTTTTCTATCGATTTGGGATCACTTGTTGGATTGTCAACTGTGTTATCTGATCAAGTTGAAGTGAACTAAGAAGGTAAAATGCTTGAAGAATTTGGGTCTGTGGTAGATGTTGTACCTTGTGCTTGTGGGCTAGTTGACTTACCCAAGTAACCTGATCTTTGAAATGTTTCCGCACAGGAAAAACACTGTTTATCAATTTTCTTTTCCTCAGTGCATCAGATTGTGTAGACATTTTGAGTATTTAATTCAGAGCCTTCGATTTATCCTCTCCAGTTCTGTGACCAGATAAAAAAAGTTTCAGAAAATACATATTAATTACTCTTTGTGTTCGCACCAAAATTTGTAATGTCGGCTGATATTTACATTCAAGAAATTTTGAGCATCTTTATTTTTGACGTAGTAACCCTGTTGCTGCAGTCTTTGTCTTTGTTTTAGCTTAAATTTCTCAAAGTATTGTGTATTAAATGAAGCATTGCACTTAAAGGAATGGCTCACCACAACTTCTAAGATTTGGTTCATTTCTGTTTTCTTTCAAACAAAGATAGAATGAAATTAAGTTCCTAATGGTGTTGAATGTAGCTTCATTGCTTGGGTGTTCTCTTGGATTATCAGAAGGATAATCCTCATGTGCATGTCAAAGACAAGCATGCCCTTGTTTCCAATCTCATTGCAGGTCTTCAGTTTCCCAGGTATAACTGATCCAATCACAGGCAGACTATCTTCTTTTGCATTGACAATATTGTGATGTTACTGTTGTCACCTTCTTCAATGCAGTGAAGAGATCCAAGGAGAAAGCCTATTTGTTTTGTACAAAATATCTCTCCTCCAGGATGTAGATAATGCTAATAATTTTGTAGAAATATTACATGCCAACTGTGCAAAGCTTTTTCACTTATCACTGGATGTCCTCGTGAAAACACAAGATGATGTTATCCGCTGTAACTGTTTAGGTGAGTGTTTGGTTTGAATTTGAAACTTTTTTGTGACCAATCTTTCTCTTCCCTTTTGATCTTATGGCTACTTAATAAAATTCCCTTTCAATTTTAACTGTACTTCATGATCATATTGCCAAGGATGCATTTTTGTATTTCTTCCAGCCTAATCAAATCCAATGTGTAGCATCTTTATCATCTTTATGAAATCTCTGAGATCTCAAATGGTAAAAACCTGTTTCTATCAAATAATTATGAAACATTACAAGTTACATTTCATTAGAAAAGTTCTGAACCATCAATTTTTCCCGCTGCAAAATGCACATTTAGTCAATTAGATCAGTAGTACACTCCATGTATTAACAGCTGCCCATCAAGTACAAACAAGATTTGCACATTCATTTACAAGTTTTGCTTATTATCTATTTGCCATGTACTGACTTCCTTGTTTGCATGTGTAGCACTTTTAACAGTGTTTGCTCATAGAGGATGGTTTCAGACTTTATGTATGGATGAAGTGATGGCCGACTGTGAATCTGAGAACTTCATGCAAACAACAGATCAGGCAGTAGATGAACCTCCTTTAATTTCCTTGTTTGCTGAGGCCATCAAAGGTCCCTTACTTTCCTCAGACAGCCAAGTTCAAGTTGCCACATTGGATTTGATTTGTCTGGGCCTTTCATCTAGAGGTGATTCTGGGGAAGCAATTCAAGTGCTAGTGGAGGAGAATATTGCAGATTATACATTTGAAATACTGAGATTATCAGGTAAGCATTAATCAAAGTATCTGTGCAGTTTTAATAAGCTAGTCTACCCCGGCACCAAGCATGAAGATAACAGAACTGATATTTTATGTTTGATTATGAGAAAGCTTAAAAGTTCTATTTCTTGCTGTTCACATCATGACATTGTTCTCTGACATACAACAGCAGCTTACTGGCTTGTAATTAGAAATTTGAAATCATCAATGGACTGGCGGTTTAAAATCATATGATTACTTGAGCTTCATTATCACTTTAGTTTGCGTTATGATGCATATTTGCTTCCAGATTTATTAGCTTTGGAGAGTACCTGATGACTTTCATTCTTTCCACCATTCCAGGATGCAAGGATCCAGTTGTAAGCTCTTGCATTCAGGTTCTTGATCTTCTATCAACAACAGAGCAAGCATTTAGACAAAGGCTTGCCCTTGGTTTTCCAACCCTGGTTTCTGTTTTGCAGTATGTAGCTGAAGTTCCTTTTCACCCTGCACAAACTCAATCATTGAAGCTTGTGTGGTACTGTGTTTCAAGATGCCCAGGAATAGTTTCCAGCTCTCATGCTGAAGAAATAAGCCTTATTTTGACAGGGTTGCTTAAGAAGCATATTGATGGAGAGTCTGGCATAGTCCCAGAGACATTCAATTTGGCATGCTCATTGTTAGTTTCTCTTATGGTATCGTCATCTTCTTCTGGAGCTTTAAATTTAAGCTCACTTAAGGATGCTTCAAAAGGTGCTGTTTTGACTTGTTTGAACAGTTATGATAAGCACCCTGATCAGTTTCTGCATGCGCTTTCTCTACTGAAAGAGACCTTTGCATATAGCCATGAAGGGAACAAGAATATGCCAATTACCATGGATTCGAGAAGTGGAATTATGGATACATGTAAATCGCATATATTACCATGGTTCATGATGACCATCAATAACATTGATGAAGATATCATCCTTGGGGTGATTGAGACATTTCATTCTATACTGATGCTTGATTCCAATGCTGAAACCAAGACATTTGCTGATACTCTGGTCTCATCATCTTGGTTTAGTGTTCTATTAGGGTGTTTAGGCTTATTCCCTTCTGAAAAGATGAAATTGAGGGTTTATCTGATTTTCAGCTCAATAGCAGATGTGCTTTTGGGCAATGATAGGGGTCAGCCCATAAGTGAAGCTGCTTCATGCCTACCGTCTGACCCTATAGATTTACTGTTCCTTCTTGGTCAGAAGGGATCTCATGATATGCAACTTTTTTCTTGTCAATACGCCGTGCTGCTGATACTCTATATAAGCTCTTTATATGATGATAGGTAATTATGTTTCTTGCTGCTTAGCACTTTTCAGCCCTTTAATTGTTTACTCCTGATTTGCATAGCATGAAGAGGGTTTTTTTTTTTTTTTTTTTTTTTTTAAATTTCATTTTTATCATTTTCTAAATTGTCAGCTTTGTTCGTTGACTAGAATTGCAGATGACAAGTTGGTGTTAGCTTCTTTGGAGCAGTATATTCTGCTGAATGGCTTTGATTTGTTGCATGGAGCTGCTACTTCAGTGGTATTGGTATTGCTTGTGAATGTTTATGGGCTGTACCGAGGTCTAACCAAGATGGGTTACCAAGTTCCCTGCAGCCAAGAGGCAGAAAAAATTCTGTTCCAAATGTTGGATGAGATGGACTGGGATTTATTTTCTTTGGACATTCATTTTACATCCCTTAAATGGTTGTTCCAGCAAGATAAAATTTGTAAGTCATTGTCAGACCAGATGCTGAGTTTATGTCGGTGCAATACTTCAGGAGGAAGTAGTATTGTTGTCCATGGCAAAGACGGTTGGAACTTGGATGTGAATTTGATTGCGGAGTTGATAGTGGGAGGGGATAATTTCGCAGCTATGGTTCTTGTAAGTTTACTTGGAGATCTCACAGAGAAGGATGACCAAGAAGATGACATCATCTCTGTAGTTAATACAGTTTTGGAAATGATTGAACTACGGCCAGCTGCTTCGGATCAGTTGTGCATGCATGGGTTAGGCAGGCCAATCTGGAATATATATAACCGCTCAAGATATCACTATGGCCCTAACTTGTTTATGTCCACCTCCAAACTAATTTTAACAGTTTTACGATCAGTAAAGTCCGAGTCGCTTCATGACGATGAAGCTTGGATTGCTATTGTCATTAAGGTATATTAAGTTAAATCATGTCTCATTGTTTCTTCTACTCATTCGTACCTATTAATCTAGTCTTCTATTTTGCAGTTGATTGATTACCTAATAAATACAATTAAATCAGAAGGATGGACCCAAGAAAGTCTTGTGGTAATTGGCATTCTTGCTTTGGTATTGCACCACTCTACCAACCAAACACTGATTGAAGCTTCAAAAATTGTACTCTTGAGTACTCCTTTAGCCTCGGTGATGAATAAAACTCTCATTGAAGCATGTTCAAAGGGACCTGCCCTAGTTGATCATGATGAAGAAACAAAAACCGGACAAGCTCTTATACTTTTCCTTTTACTGAAATTCTTTTCTTTGAGAAGGTAAATCGCTTACCTCCTACATAGATATGCATATTGAATTACCTTATGTAAACATATGTTCTTTGTCTAGTGTTCAGGCTGTTCTTCCAGGGATGACCAAATGGGACGCTTTGCTTGAAAAGATCAGCGAGAAGCAGCCAGCACCCTACAGTAGTCTGCGTTGCCATGATTTCTGCAAATTGTTGCATTTTGGCCCTCCTCCAGTAAAGCTCATTTCTTCTTATTGCTTACTGGAGATATTGAACAGAATCTCAGATCTTGAAAGCATAAAACCGGATAAATCACATAATAGAAGGGGTTATTTGTCATCCATAAGTGCTATTTTGGAAGGCTTGATTTTTTCCAGTGATGTCAGGGTCTCAGTAAATTGTTCCCTCTGTCTGTCCTTGCTTCTCGAGTGGAATGAGCAGAATTCTGATGAATCTGCAGCTGGAAGAAACATTTGGTGCAGGATGATAGTAGAGGAACTTGTCATGTCTTTAACAGTCCCACGCCTGGCATCAAAATCTTTCATGATTCATCACAGGCCTGCAGCCAATGTTGCTGTAGCTTTGTTCAAGTTGAAGAAAACTCCAGAGTGGATGGCTACTGTCTTTGACGATTCTTCTATTACAGCTATTGTTGAAAACATTTCAACAAGTAACTTGAGCACGCATTTGGTTATCTTGTTTCGCGAGCTCCTGAAATCCGGGTATCTAAAAGCTGAGCACATTGCCTGTCTAAACCGGGTATTCCAGGTAATAATTCTCACTCCTTTTGTCCTTACATAGCTTCCCGTTTATCCTACAATTGTTCAACTTTAAAATAACAATTAGAAACCTTAAAGAACCAATAGAAACAAATAGCTTATGTGTTGTAGAATTTCCTTAGACTGCATTTCTGTTAGTTTGGAAAAGATAGTAGAACTACAGTCAAGCATAAGTTAAGGCTTAGTTGTTTATTGTGCAGGCATGCAGGCAACATTTCTATGTAGATGAGGTTAAATTTGATTGCACTTACCAGAAGGAGAAAACGAATGAACTTCCCAATGACTTGGGGAACATTTATGAGTTCCTTGTTAACCTCGTGTCATCGCATATGTCTCGTGATAGAGGCCTTGGAGGAGGAGGATTACAAAGTACAAATAAGGGCCTTCTGTCTGAGATAGAATCGTTCTCAAAGTGTCTAATGGAAGAAGAAATGTAGTATCATTAACTAACTCAGTTTGCTTGAGAGCTGTGTCCGTTATATTAGGACAAAGGGGTTCTTCATGACAGAATTGTATTTGGTAACATGTCTCAATTTGTATTTTATAATAGTTTCTTATCATTTTCAATAAACAATTTTTTTTTACATTTTCAGATATAATGTTAATATTTTAAAATCACAATTCAAACTAAAATTTGGATCCATTTTTAATACCAAACAGAATCTTAATACCAAATGGGGCCTTAGATTATGTGCTTGAGCTTTGGTAAATAGTGTGCGTAGTTCATTGGAAATGAACACTTTAAGCTTCAAGCAACATTAGAATGTTTATTGTAGTAAATATATTCGACATGTTCTTTCATATTTTCCACTGAGTTGAGCAAAATTTATTTGCCATTATAAGTTATTGATCATGCGTCTTTTAATTTAAAATTTTTTGTCCCATTTCAATTTTATCTGTTGTATCAAAAGGGTAATTGAAATTTTCCACTTTCTCAAATTATGAAAGGGATTTTTAGGTCTGTCGAGAAGATCATTTTAACAATAGTATGGATGAAAATTTGACTAATATAAAGTTCATTGCCTTCAAATGTTATATTAGTGGTCTAGTGTAAGTGCAAGATCAAATTCTAGCCCCTCCCTCATGTAATGTTATTAGTGTTAACATCTCAAAGAGAAAAGTAAAATAAAATGTCAATGTGTTTGGCTTTGGACTAAAATACATAAGTCATCAAGTTGATTGAGTAGAAATTCGAAAATCGCTCGCCGATTAAAGTATTTAGCACCCACTCTGAATAGTAAGGACTAAGGGTTTGACTCTAAGATTTAAACCTCGTCAACTTTAATATGTGAAAATTCCTATTTCTCTTGGTCCAAAAAAAGTAAAAAAGTAAATACAAAAACTTGGGTGAAATTAGTTCCTACATGCAACCGGATGCATGAGACCAGTCACATTGTATGTGTAGAGACACGTGCATCCCAACAGTGGGATCAGATTCTATGTCTCAATTGATGTGTCCTTATTGTGTCCCCCCTCATATATGTGAGGATGCCACTAGACCTGAACCCCCAACAGTAGGGGTTTTTTTTTTTTTTTTTTTCTCAAGAATATCAATTCTATTCTTTTAAAGTATCAATTGATACTCTTGAAGAGTACCAAGAGTACCGTTAACCCTTTAAGAGTACTAGTTGATAATCTTTTAGAGAAGTATTAACCTCTTGAAGAGTATAATTGGTATTTTCCAAGAGTAGTATGATACTATAATTACTATTCAATAGTATCACTAGTGGTTCATGAGTATCATTTCTTTTCTTCTTCTCTTCAACTTATTAATTCTTTTTAGTGAAACACCTGAAAGGTATAAGTCATAAAGAATTTTATTTTATTTTAACGGTGTCTATAATAATTACTTTTATTAAATATTCATTCTAACCCCACATGTTTTATTTTAGAGTTGGATAAGTTACTAATGTTAGTTTGCGTCTAAATAAACCACCAACATTTTATATTGTGTTCATAAGCCCCCTAATGATTGACGTTTTGTCTAAATACACATTCAATATTTTTAAAAGAGTGAACTGCTCAAACTGTATTTTTACTTTCTTATCATGTCTGGTTTGGCCACTAAACTTTTTTATTTCCTAAAATATCACCATACTTATTTAAATGTGCCAAAAATGTCATATTTGGTGTTTTCTCAGTTAACTTTAACGGAATGCCCAATATGTGTCAAATTTTAAAGGCATTTTTGTACATCCATTATTAAAATATTTTTTAGGCATTATTTTCTCACATTCTCTCCTTCCACCTTCCCTTTCAACGTAGTTTTATATTAAAAATATTTTAATATAAATGGCTTTTAAATTCAAGTCCATAAATCATTATTAAAATATTTTTTAAGCATTATTAACATAAAAACAGAAAGAACATAAATTGCTTTTACATATATGTATATATATATATATAGCTTTTATAATTCATTTTACGTAGTTTAGTTTTTATTTTATTTTTCCTTACACCCCTTTCTTAAGAACATTATTCTCTCGGTACTAATGCTATTGTTTGTATTAAAATCAGAATTTTTTTTATTAGTACACCTGAAGTAATTCATTTATTTATGGACTTGAATTTAAAAACCATTTATATTAAACAATGGATTTATTAGGTAGGAGGAAGGTGGAGAAGTGTTGAAAGGGCAGGGGGAAGGAGAGAATGTGAGAAAATAATGCTTAAAAAATATTTTAATAATGAATGTATAAAAATGCACTTAAAATTTGACACATATTGGGCATTCCGTTAAAATTAACGGATAAAACACCAAATATGACATTTTTGGCACATTTAAATAAGTATGGTGACATTTTTAGGAAATAAAAAAGTTTAGTTACCAAACCAGACATGGTAAGAAAGTAAATGTACATTTTGAGCAATTCACTCCTTTTAAAATTGGGAAAAATTGGTCATCTCTGTTAATGTGTATTTACACGTAGAGGGGCTAAATTCTTCCTATTCTTATAACATTAAGAATTTATTTGGACACAAAATAACGTTAGAAACTTATTTGATGCTTAAACTAAAATATTATAGGCTAAAATAAACATTTGCATCTTGTTTAACTTGGTAATACACAAATAAAAAAAATAAGAACTCCGTTGACTATTTACTCAATAGATAGACATAGAACACAAATTAATAATTCGACTCTTATATATTTTTATTTTATATATAAAGCAGTTCATAATTAACGTACAACAACGTAAGACTCCAAAAGCAAACAGAAAATTAAGAAACTACAAAGTGATCATTCAGTGGTACATGATCATTTCTTATTCATCAAACTTTCACACAGACACAAGCAATCATCAAACATCGATCCATCTTCGATTAATTTTAATTGTGAGGCTCAACGGATTCAGGAACGTAGCCAGGATCCACAGGCTCACCGGCATACGAGCAGCATCGGCACCCGTGCCAACCGTGGCCGCAGCAACCGTAGCCACCACAATGGTGGCCGCCACCACCACCGCAGCTCCAACAACCTCCACCTCCTCCACCACCACCACCACCACCACCATACTTGGATTCTTCTAAGCCCTTTGTCTCACCTGCATTTTTTGCAAATTAAATGTATAAAAGAGTACATGTAATAATTATTGTTTATTCGTCTAGCTTTTGCACTTTTTTCAATTTTAGTAGCATATGTGCATGTGTTGGATATATTGTATAGTTACGTGTATTTTGGGTCTCGTAGGTTATTTTGGGCCTAGGTTTGGTATGTTAGCTGTATATAAACTCTTTGTTCATAATAAATACAGAAAAAATATTTCTCATCATGGTATTAGAGCCACGAAATAAAAAACCCTAGCCTCCACCTTTGATTCAACTCACAAGTCACTTTCGCCATAGCCCGATATTCTGCCTCTGCAGAGGAAAGTGAAACTGTAGCCTGTTTCTTGGTCTTCCAAGAGACAGGTGAAGCACCAAGAAATACCATCCATCCAGTAACTGATCTCCGTGTCATTTTCGATGGAGCAGAATCCGAAACTTGCAGCTTCAACAAGTCCGGACCTGGCCGATGGGGAGAAGTATCGGCGCCTCGTGGGTAGGCTTATCTATCTGGCTTTCACTAGGCCAGACTTATGTTTTTCCATGCACATTTTGTCTCAGTTTTTGCAGGCACCAAAGGAGGATCATTGGGCAGCAGCCTTGAGAGTAGTTCGTTACTTGAAGGGGAGCCCGGGACAGAGTGTTCTGCTTCGAGAGACTGTAATCTGAAGCTGACAGGGATTCAGATTGGGCTGCTTGTCCCAAAACACGGAGATCAGTTACTGGATGGATGGTATTTCTTGGTGCTTCACCTGTCTCTTGGAAGACCAAGAAACAGGCTACAGTTTCACTTTCCTCTGCAGAGACGGAATATCGCGCTATGGCGAAAGTGACTTGTGAGTTGAAGTGGCTTAAGGGACTTCTCCAGAGTCTTGGGATTTGAATGGAGGGGCCAATACAGGTATTTTGCGATAGTTAGTCAGCACTGCATTTGCCTCAGAACCCTGTTTTTCATGAACGGTCGAAACATATTGAAGTGGATTGTCACTTCTTGAGGGATGCCATAGTGGAGGGGACCATTACTACATCACACGTTCCCACGAATTCTCAGTTGGCAGACATCTTTATACCAAACCGTTAGGGCGACAGCAGTTTGAATTTCTGCTAGCCAAGTTGGGCATACACAATTTGCATGCGCCAACTTGAGGGGTAGTGTTGGATATATTGTATAGTTAAGTGTATTTTGGGCCTCGTAGGTTAGTTTGGGCCTCGTAGGTTTGGTATGTTAGCTGTATATAAACTCTTTGTTCATAATAAATACAGAAAAAATATTTCTCATCAGCATGGGATCTCCAAATATATATGCTTGTCTTCTCAATTCATGCATTTTTAATTTGTTGAATTCTACAATTCAACCTTCAAATCATAAATGAGTGGAAAGAGATATGTGTCTCTCTGCTGTTTTAATAAATTAGTCATGTTTTTATTTAGACAAACATTACTATGAAGTTGTAAAGGCGCTCCCTCGCTTTCCTAGTTGATGAGAAATGTTAATCCTATTCATGTATTTTGTGTGCAAGTGCTAAAATTACATTCCCTCTCGCTTCGTGCATTATTTCTAATATTGAAAATAATATTATTGTTTCGGAATATCGAAAGAAAATATGGTAAATCTGCATGTATAGAGAAGAAATCTTACTTTCAGCAGCCAAATCCCTAGCGGTGACCTCAGAGGCAATCGTGAGGAGGAGTGCCATGAGGCAGAGGAAAGCTATTGCCTTTGAACCCATACTTTTTTCAGCTCAACAAGAATATTACGAGAGAAGAAGAAGAAGGGTGAGAAATCTTGTGCATTTCTATTGCTTATTTATAGCTGAGGATTCGGGTCGGACGACCCGGTAGCTAGGTTCAAAATCAACATCCACGACCAAATCAATTGGCTGGCTTGTCCAAGATGACAAACAGATCGAGTATAACAATTGACTGAAAGTATATTACTCTAAAGTAACATTTGAGTGGAAGCGTACTTTTTTAAAATGAATTTTAAAGCATATACTCTCTCCGCCTTTCCCCGTTCCATTTAAAAAGTTCATTTCGAAAAAAATATACAATTTATTATGGGTTATGAGGTACAATACCTAAAATAAGTAATTTACACAATATTTTTCAGTTATATCTTAATTACTTTCTAAATAAAAATTAATTATGTACCACACGTTATTATATTAGTAAGAGTATGTAGATAAAGTAAACAAATTCAAAGTGAACACTTTTAATGAAACAATAATTTTTTTTCTTTTCAATGTGAACTCTTTAAATAAATGGGACGATGAGAGTACATAATATGAATTTGTCACAGTTTGTCTTTACTTTATAAGAGGATATTAATTTTGAGTAACACAAAATAATAATCTTAATATATAAACCACATTGGGAAGAAAAATTATTTTGAGACGGGTCTTGTCCACTGGGAAAAAAAAATTTATTTTAAAACTGGACTCTTCCACTGAAATGGAGAGAGTAAGAGGAACTCTCGTATCAGACCGTTTGACGATCCGATGTGATACTTCTACCACTAAACTTCGTAAGTGTGTTTTCTTTTTATACAGATACTAATTATTATTTTAACACAACCGTGATACATCGAAAGCTAAACTAAATCCGAAATGCATCAAAAGTTAAACTCGATACACGATATTTCTACAACTAAGTTCATAATCGTAATATATTATTGGTTAAACTCAACACAACATAGACTAAACTAATACGCGATGCATTAGAAACTAAACTCAATGCGCGATACTCTAACAACTAAACTCATAATTACAATATGTCATCACATAAACTCAATACACCAGATGTTGAATTTGGTACGCAAGTTTTTAAAACATAACTACGATACGTCAAAAGCCATCAAAAACTAAACTTGATGTTTGTGCAATTTGATTGTCAGACGCGTTATATAAAATTTTTTTGCAATGGAGTAATTAAAAATTCGTTGAACTAACTAGAGAATTTATTTGTATATATAGACGATACTCAATCTTAATTTCCATCTCAAAAGGGAGAAAAATTAAGTTACGTACGTCTCTTCTAAATTTGGGCTACCCTGATGTGTTTAGGTAATATTGTGACACTAACCTCGTTATTTTGTGAAAATATTATACATTTATTTGCCCAAAATAATGCACAAGAAAAAGGGAAGGAAAACTCTCAAAGATGTAGTTGAATTTTACGTCCCTACAAGGTTCATTAATTTAGTAGAGTTTTTAAGTCTCTCAAAGTTTGTGGGGGGAGTTTTCTATATGACTTGTTGGAAGGTTCATAGACTTTTTCTATTAGACAGACGATAGATTTTGTTTTAAAGACAATGCTTTTTTAAAGGATAAGATATTCATTTCAACAATTTTCATAATACTTCATGTGTTCATGTGATGTAGTTAATAAATGCATATCACATAAATTGCTATAAAATGTGTTGATGAATTAATTGAGATGAGTATCATTATTCTTCTTCAAATAGGCGATACTTTAACTCTAAAAATCGATTTTTTTTTTCCTTCAAATGATACTTTATTTCCTAAAAAAATACATGCAATACATCAGCAAGTACACTTGATACGTAAAACATTATAAGCAATATGTGATACATCGAAACCTATACGTATTATTTTAACCCTTAAAACGGATTTTTTTTCACTGCAGACGATTCTTTTTTTATATTATAGAAATAGACATTACATCATATGCTATTAACCGATACGCAGTACATAAGAGTTAGACTATATGCGGTACACAATACTACATAATATACAGTAGTACTTTTGATTTGATCATATACTATACCAATGAATAAAATTATTACAGTCAGAAATAAAATTATCGTAGACAAAAAATTCTCTTTTATTGTTCTTATTAGAGAACCTAGACTTTAAAACTAAATAAAATATAGCATAAATAAAAGTAAATTGTTTACTTAATCCTCTCGTAAAGAAGAATGGGGAAAAAGATGATGAATTTTTGAAGGTTTGAGAGGAATGGAAATAGAGAGGAAGGGGGCGTTGAGAGAAAAGGTTTCTAGAACTGGTAACTTGTGAGTGCCAAAAATCAATCAGTGTCATAGATGATGAATAGAAAATTAATTAAGACAAGTCTTCACTTGCCTTAAATTATTCACTAAAATAAGTAAAATAAGAAATATAGAATAATCTCTATACAGAATTATAACTTTAATTTTTAGTGAGACGTAAAGAATATTAAATTACAATTAAAAATTAATTTTGAAATAGTAAGTTGAATTCAAGAAAATATAAGAATAAAAAGAAAAGGAGATAAATTATGTTCTTAAAAATTCATTTACCTTATTCATATTAATTCATTTAGCTCGTAAATTTGGTATTTTATTATAAAATTGTTAGTTTCTCAAGTTGCTTGTTGTTTATTTCAATTAATTAACTGCGTATATTATTTATGTTGATTCATGGAACTAAAGTAACATTTCACCTTCGTTTATTTGTATACTCCAAAATATGTAGAAAGTCAATTGAGAACATTCAAACGCTACTCCTGCAAGATATCTTATGCCGATCTTATCCTCTATTCTTTTCTATTTTTAAAGTAATAAATAGTGATGGTGAACTCAAATATTGAAAATATAAGATTAATATTTAAATATTATCATCGTTATTATTGAATAAATCTGTATTTTAATATATATACACATTACTATATAATTTTACTATGGCACAAACATCACTATATTTTGTCATGTTTCACAGTTGTGTCATCATATTTTTTTTTTTAGCCCAAAACATCACTATACTTTACAAAATGTGTCATTTATGTCATTCACACTAACGTCTCAGTTAATTTAAACGGCTGAAGAGACATATGCAACTCACATGCTATTTTTAAAGGTAATTTAGTCTTTTTATCTCAAATAGTATCATCTTCTTCATCCTTCCAATCTGCTCACCGAGAATTAACTTCTTCAGTTTCAGTCATCCGCCATTGCTATTTGCCATTAGGAAACCCACCATTCACTTATCCTTCTTCTCATCCACCTTTAAAATCCACTTAGCATGCATGTTCTCTTAAAACCCACATTCTTTCTTCCCTCATCCACCTCACATTACAAATTCAACACTGACATCCATTCATTCTAAAGCCAAAATGTTTTTGTTGAGTGAAGTATGAAGCCGCGCCATAGACATCCATTAATGAAAATTCAGGGTTCTTTTTGTTCATCTTTTGTCTTGCGTAACGATAGGAGATCGATTCCTATCGATTTGAATGATTAGTAATTACTAGGAGATGGATCAGGATGGAGACAAGAGCATCCAATGTTTGAAATAATCAGTCCGTCAGTATGGAGAAATTGGACCCTAATCTCTTCACTCTTCTATTATCCAATTGCATACCCGATTTGGAGATTTTCATGGAGCCAACTTTATTACGTATGCTGGGAAAGCTTGTTTAATTGCCTATGATTTATTTCTTAATTTTCTTAACGTACTATTTAGTATTAGGGGCTGTTGGGTTTGCTACCTTTACGCCAATCTTTTGACTGCTAATCGGATTCATTTCTTCACGTTGTCGGTGTTATTTTGAAGGCGATGAGTTTGTAATGTGAGGGGGATGAGGGGAGAAAGAAAGCTGGTTTTCAGAGAACATGCTAAGTGGGTTTAAAGGTGGATGAGGGGAAAGATAAGTGAAGAGGGTGGTGGATTTTTGAGTGGAAAATAGCAGTGGCGGATGATGGAAACTGCCAAACTGGAGAAGTTCATTTTGCTTTGGAATTGGAAGGTGAGGGGTGAGCAGATTGGGAGGATGAAGAAGATGATATTATTTGGTATAAAAAGACTAAATTACCCTTAAAAATAACATGTGAGTTACACATGTTTCTTCTGCCGTTTAAGTTAACAGAGACGTTAGTGTGAATGACATAAATGACATATTTTGTAAAGTATAGTGATGTTTTAGGCTTAAAAAAAAGTATGATAACACAACTGTGAACTATGGCAAAGTATACTAATGTTTTTGGCCGTTCACCATCTTTTTAAACCAAAAGAAAAACAGAGAGAGATTAGTAGGTCACACCTTGCGAGCCGCGGTCAAGCAGAGCAACCGCCTCGAGCAAGTTTATGTGACGGAAAAGGACAATATAAGTCATTTTAGAAAAAACAGCAAATAAAATGAAACCCAAAAATTTGGCCTTTCTTTTATTCGTCAAGTTAGAACAACATTTGAAATCTTTAATATATATAATTGATTTTGATTGCCTTCCTATCCCTTGAATATTCCCCTAGTTGTTCCTTCAGATGGAACCTGCATTCACGTAGGGTGTCTGGGGTGATAGGAACGAAATGAATAGTTAAGGACATTCATTTTTATTGTTTTTGTTTGTAGTTTGGTTTTATTCCTAATTTTTATAACAAATTTAATATTTTATAATTATTTTTCATCATTTCTAATACAATTTTTTACTATTCAATAATATTTTTATATTTTTAATATATTTTTTACATTAAAAAATTATTTTCTAAAAACATGTTTTCAAAATCAAGTTTTAAAACATGATAATAAACATGCAAATGGCATAAAAAAAATTTTAAAAAGCCCTATTAAAATTTTAAAATAGATTTTCGTGTTTGGAGAACATAAAAAAAAATTTAGAAAGATCTCCTGAAATTTTATAAAATTTTCCATAGCCAATAGCATTTTTGCGTGGAACTTAAGGACAATTTTGTCAATTCATCAATTTCAATAAATCATAAAATTGGTCCAGGAAGTATTTTTGTGTTTTCTAAATTTCGAAATATTTTTTGATATTTAGAAATCTTGGGAGTATTTTGAAATTAACACTATACTTATTTTTTTTTCGTTTGGTTAACATAAATATATAAGAAAGTGTGTTTGGTTTTTGGATATGAGATATATCTATTGTCCTTTTTTTTATATAATAGAATCATATTTCATTACTCAAAAAAGAATGCTGATACAACTGCGAATAATTTGATCTGATAATACTCTTACACAAACAGTTGAAAATAAAATAAATTAAACATATTCAGATCAAACTAATAGAAGAAAATATCACCATTGCACTGGACAAACACGTACCGAACTATGAATCCAATATCGAATCTGCCACTAATCTTCCGATGAAAGGCCCCAACTGACTAGATTTTCACTTAATAATAATAAATACTCATTTATTTATATGGGGGGAGAAACTCTCATTTATTCCTAGAGACGATGTCTCTGACTACGAGAGAACGGAAAACTCGCATTATGGAAGACAGAAATAAACTAAATAAAAAGTTATAGGAAAAAAATATATTCCCCCCATGTCCCATGAGAGGGAGATAGCGGAAGAAGATTAGAGAAAATTGAGGGTAGAGTTTGAGAGGAAGAGAGAAAAGGAGAGGGAGATATCTATTATCCCTTTTTGTTCCAACAAAGTACTCATTCCTTATGTCTTCCAATTAAATTAATTAAATCGAATCTAATTAATAATCGGTTGTTTGAGATTTGAATATGTATGCGATATGCTCCATTTTAGTTCTCAGTATTGGACACCAAACGGACCCTTATTTCTTTAATGTCTTGCTCATGATATTTTGTGTGTGTTTTTTGAGATTGCACCATTTCATATTCAGATGTAGATAAATTATTCGTTAAGAAAATCTCATATTACATTTAGGGTACATTTGGTGACTGAGAATAGAAATGAAAATGTGGGCGTCTTATATGCGGAAATGGAAGAATCCTTCATTAAAGGAATCTTAAATTAATTTTATAGGATATATAATAGCATAAATAATACGTATAGCATAGTGTCAATTTATGCAATAGGTGCATGGAATAATTTCTCCCCTCCGTCTCATTCCAATAGTCCACTTTGTATTATTATTTTCAGTAATACAAAATAGACTATTTGAGTGAAATCGAGGGAGTAATAAATAACTCACATCTCATCCTTTCTTAGCTTACCAAACTATTTTTTCATTTAGGAGTAGAGCAAAAGCAAAAGCAAAAGGGGTAACCTTACAGTGGGCTTTGAGGACCGGCGGATCTCAGCGACCGTGTAAGGCCTAAAAGTAGTAGGAGCCTTAAATTAAGTGAATTGTCTAAAATGTCACATTATTTTCTTACCATATTTGTTTTGGTAACTAAACTTTTTTATTTATCAGAAATGTCATCATACTTTTTAAAACGTGCCAAAAATGTCAAATTTGGAGTTTTGACTGTTAGTCTTAACGGAAAATTTATGACCGGCGTTTGGCCTTGGTTTTCTGAGAGTATTTTCGTCATCAACCTAATTTAAAAAGAAAAATTTTAGAAAGAAAGATGATTTTTTTAATAATTATTTTCTTAAAAAAAACAAGTAAATTATTCATTACTAATATTACAAGTCAATTATTTCATTCTCTTCTGCGGCCACCTTCAGCTTCTTCCTTCCCGCCACCTTCCTCCATGAATTCCGGCGACCCTGGGCTGCAGACCAGTGCCACAGCCTCCTCCATATTTCCCAACGGCTATGGTGTTCTTTTCTGTTTCTTAGTTTCTCCCTTTTGCAGGTCTCAGTCCGGCGATGTAGCAGTAGCCACCAAAGGCTTCTTCTTCACGTAGCCGACTCCGCCGTTTGCCCGTTTTTCCGGCGGCTGGTCCATGTTTCTCCTCTGTCCAGTAGCTCCAATGGAGCCCAGATCCGACGCGACCATCTTCTTCATCCAACCGTGGCGGAAATTTCGGATCGCACAACAATCGCGCCGCCATTTTTTTCGCGCAACACAATCACCTGCGGCCTCTTCTTCTTCCTACTTTTCTTCTTTAGTTTTGTTTTTATTTTGCTATTTTTCCCTCTTTATGTGCTAGTTCTTTGGATGGTAGGTTCTGTGCTTCTTTGCTGCAACCAGTTTCTGAAGTTGGTTTGCCAGGCCGATTTCGTCACCGTTCAGCACCCATCGACAGCGACGAAAATATCGATGAAAGTTGCAATTTTTTATTTTTGCCATAACTAAATCGTGGCTGATATGAATTTGGACTTGAGTTTTGGTCTCGGATTTTGCAGTAGCTCATAATTTCCTTTCTGCATTTTTCTTTGTTGAATTTGATGGGTAATGAAATTTAGAAAACATGTGCTATTTTTGTGTTCTTGAAACAAAATTGAAGGATACGTTATGTCATTTTCTTTTTCGAATTTTAAGAATGAATTTTTATCTCATTTTCAGTTTGACCAACATGTTTTAAATCACTCTTAACTTTTGATGTTAAAGATTGGTTGGGGGAGGAAGGGAGGCGGAGGAGGGCGGACGGTGGTGGAGAAATTTAAGGAAGAAGATAAACAGTAAATTTGGGAGGAGAAGAAAAAAAAAAGAAAGAGAGATAAAGAGGGAGAAGATGAACAGTGGACAAAAATACCCTCAAAGACACAAGTTACTAATTATATAAATTTGTCCCTTAAATTATAATACTAATTATATAATTTGTCCAGATTTACGTGATTAATCAAATATTATACAAAATTTACTAATATATCTTAAAGAGCTCAATATTATAATTCTAATTCTATATATTTATGTGATGTCAAAATTAACACTAATGTGCGATATCATTAAAGAAAATTTCATGTTATTTGAATATGAAATACCAAAATTAACCCTAATATATGACATTATTCAAAAAAAATTTATTGGGATATTATTTTGAGAAAAAGAAGGGAAGAAAATAGGATATTGGAGTTAATTTGATATTTCACACCTAAATAAAATAAATTATTAATGGCTAACATTATGATTAATTTTTAGGGTTAAGTGTAAAGAACCCCGGTGGTTTAAAACCTGTGAAGAACCCCCCCCCCCCCCCCCCCCCCCCCCGGTTTGCCCAAAATCATAAAGAGGATGAAAATTAACATTAACTAACAGCAGTGACTAAAAAAAAAACACAAAACTAACAGCAGGGACTTAACTTAAAACAAAACAAAAAAAGTCAGGGACTTTAAAAAAAAAAAAAAAAACACACTGTTCATCGTCTTCTTCCTTCGGCTTCTTCCTTTTTTTTTTTTCTTTTTTTTTCTCTTTTCTTTGTCGTCTCCTTCGCTGCCGATTGCCATTTTTCTCCGTCCTCCCTGCGTCCGTCGTCTTTGCGTCGTCCTTCTCCCTCCCGTCGTCGTCGTCGTCGTCGCCATCTTAGATTGCTATTTTTTTTTTCCTTCTTATTTTTGGCCGGAAATTGCAAAACCGATGCAATTTTCTGATTGCAGCACCGAAGCTCTGCCATTTTTTTTTAAATTTTTCTTTCTAGTCCCTGACTATGTACAACAACATGGTAAACTATGCTTTGTTGTATGCAACAACAGAAGGGAGGAGGGGGAAGTAGGACAGTGGAGGAGGAGGGAGGGGAGGAAGGCGGAAGAGGTGTGGGGGAAGACAATGAACAGTCCGTACTGTTCATTGTTTTTTTGCTTTTTCTTTTTTTTTTTATGTCCCTAAAGTTAATTTCCTTTTAGTCTCTGCTGTTAGTTTTTTTTTTTTTTTAGTCCCTGCTCTTAGTTAATGTTAATTTCCATCCACTTTATGGTTTTGGGCAAACTAAGGGGGGGTTCTTCACAAGTTTTTAAACCACCCGGGGGAGGGGTGGGGGGGGGTTTCTTTATTATTTTCTGAAACCACGGGGGGTTTCTTTACACTTAAACCTTTAATATTTTCACATTTTAAGATTTAAATATCAGTATTTATAAATTTTTCCATCAAAATGACAGTTTGGTTCATAAATATAGGGAGGAGCAACTATCACTGAAACAATGCACAAAGTTTATTAATTTATCACTCCCTCTGTTCTATTAGAAGGGTTCACTTTGACCAATGTACCTTATTATTAGTTTCAATATACAATACATAAAATATCTAATTTGACATCATTTATTCCATTTATATATTTACTTATTAAGTATGGCTAATGTGGAGAAAGTGGACTCTCCTATTGGAACCAAAAAAAAAATTCAATATGAACTCTTATAATGGAATGGATGGAGTAATTAAACTTTATATTAAAGATTAAACATTTACCATGGTTTATTTATTTATTTATTTAAACTCCACTCATTTTGTTACTATTGTTGTTGAAACCTCACGCCATAGTTGTTACTATCGTACGATACACGATAATTATCGTTCAATACTTATCAAAAATAAAAGATTTCGATACGTATCGGATAAATGTATCGCATATGGTAGCGAAACGTACTTTTTTTTTTTAATTTTGTATGATTCAATATGCGATACGTATTACAATTCAAACGTTTTTTTTTTTTTTTCTCACTTCAAAATTTACTCAAGAACCTTTCAAAATTTACTAATGAACCACACTTAAGTCAAGCTTAGCTCGGCTTAATTTTCCTAAGCTCGAGCCCAAGCTTAAAACTTGCATTCGTGGGTTCTAAGCCGAGCTCAGCTCAAGCTCGAATATGTGAGAAATGAGTAAACACCTCCCAATAAATAATTTTATCCAAGAACGATTGTAGACTAAGCAGTCCTCCTTCCCCTTTTTATAAGCCTTCAACATATACAACATTTCACATACTCTCGATGACAAACAAAGCTGGTGGTTTCTCATCCCTCGCTCCCACGGTCCGATATCCCACGGTCCGATATATTTAATATGCTCAGACTCATAACCAAAAGGCTTGGTTAGCTTACTGGGTTAATGCTCTATCACCTTTCACCTTTCGTCAAGCACAAAAATATAATTATGACATTTTTTTATATATGTTCAATATCTATAAAATTTGTACTATATTATTATATACAAATGTATCTTATGATACGATACGCGTATCATGAAATTACATTTCTAATACACGATACGTATCACGATTCGACAACTATGCCTCACGCACTTTTATTTTGATATACGAAAGAGAATTTAGTGAAGAGTGTTGTTAGTCTACGGCTTGCGAGTACAAAATTGCAAAAGTTAATAATTTCTTGTCATTTCCGACGTAGTCTTTGAAATTCCACGTTTAATGGCTTATTCTCTATCATTAATTATAGTTAAAATGATGATAAATAGTGCTTCTTGATCCCAAAAAAAAAAAAAGATAAATTACATTTTGGTTCCTAACTTTTGTTAAATTATATGTTGATCCTTAAAATTTTAGCAAATTACATCTTAGTCCCTACAGACTACAGAGATCAAAATGTTTTCTTTGAGTTACATTTCAATCCCTAAAATTCATCTCAAAGGAACATCTAGATCCCTCTATACAAGGACCGAGATATAATTTGCTGAAATTAGAGGCCAGCATGTAATTTAGAAATACAAAACAAGCAATTCAATTCTGGCTTTGAAGCTCACTTGAAAATAGATAATAGTATTAAGATCCCTGACTTGAGACAGGGTTCAAATAAAATGCATTACACTGGTATCCTTGTTCTTCAAAGTCCAACTATAGTGCAACCTCTTGAAGATCCACCATTAAACAATTCCTTTCTGATAACCAGCATCTTTGTTTTCCATCCCATCTACAGAATCCCCCACTGTACTGTTAATTGCTTAGCTGATACTACTCTGTTTTCGCCGCTTGTTTCCCAGTTCCCGCTACAATGCCATAAAATACAGTGATCTTCTACCATGCCGAGCAGAACCTTGCAAGAAATGAACAAGTCACTATCTTTTCTGCATTGTGCATTCAGATTACGGCATGATCTTTGATTGGCCTCCAAAGACTAGGCTTAGATCTGTTTAACCGCCTGCAAGTCGAGCATTACTGAGGCTCTTGACCAATATAAGATAGCGGTATGTCCATGTTCCTTGCCTTTTTGTTTTGGCTTCAACCAAGTATAAGTCTTCAAAAGCTCTGAGAAACTGTCCCTTCCCAAAGGCAATGAGAACAAGGGCGTCAGTTTTCAGCTCCACTGTATCGTCGAAAAATCCTGCTCGTGCCCAAGTCCTTTTCACTGGAGTGCCACGGAACCCAGAGTTGCAAGCATCAAATAAGACTCCAACAGTAACAATATCAGGTTTTACAAATCGAGATGGTAATTCAGAGAGTAAGATTTGCAGCTGCTTAAAATCTTTCATCTTCAGAAAGGCTAATGCCATTATATTTGCAATTGTTACATTCCATGGAACTTCCTTTGATTCCATTTCCTCTATGATGGAATACATACCTTTTCTGCTCAAACTACACGCATGAGAAAGGAGGCGCAAACACCACACAAGATCAATGCTGCCAGTCCTTGAAGAAAAATCAAGTCCCAAGTCATCTAACCTAGAGAACATGAGATTCTCGATGTACACTCTGGCTAATTTCTGAACCAACTCCTCCTCTACAAAAGCTTTCGAGTTTAAAGCCTTTCTGAAAAACTTTTCCATCTTGTCTAGAATCCCAAAGTTGGCATATGTATCTAGCATTGCAATCACAGTAGAGGTCTGCAAATCCATTTTTTTCGTACAAAGAGCCTGATAGGTTCTTTCCATCTTATTGAGTAATCCAGCTTTTGCGTATTCTCGGATCAGTAAGTTGTAGGTAAGATGATCAGGCAAACAGCCAGCAAGTTCCATTTCTCTCAGACATCTGCCCATCTCATCAAACATTTTGTTCCTCCCGTAAGCTTGAATAAGCCCGTCAAAGATTTCTGTATTGGGTTTCAAACCAGTATCCGTCATCTCCTTTAAATAAAGCAAGGCATCATCAAATTGACCAACTCTAGCAAAGCCATTAATTACTAAGCTGTAAATTTCCACAGAAGGCTCTATTCCATATCTCTTCATTTGGCCAAGGGCTAATATGGCTGCATCGATCAGCCTGTCCTTCAACAATAAGCAAATAATCTTCTCATAGTTTTCCACATTTATTCTCAACTTATCCACATCTTTCCACAAGTCAAACACCTACAACATAGTCATCAAAAATGCAACTCAGCACCACCAAGAAGCAGAATCAAAATGTATACATCTCCCTTTCTAATCTTAGTTTCTAGCTAGAGTAAATCGGCCTGGAATTATAAGCTTCAGATGACCATTCACAAGATTTGAGTCTCGATTTTTTTTCTCTTCTCCCCTACTCCCCCATAATCTGTTTATCAGTTCAATCATTATGGATAACATTTTGGTCCCCTAAACCAAAAAGAAGGAAGAATTACTGAATGCATCCGATGCATCCTTAAAAATAATGCAAAATAATGCAGCAAGCCAATAATAAACTAGTAATTCAAATTTGTATTTAAAGCTGGGCCACATAAAACGCGAAAAAGGAAGGAAAAGAAAAAAGGTACTCATTTCAAATAAAAGATGTACAGAAATGAAACAAAATTCTACCCCAGCTCCTACGAGGCAAAATTAAACCGACCTAACCTCCATAACGGAACTCACTAACTTTTCATGGCAAGAACATATTGCTAAAGCAGAATGATAGCTCTTCAGAAACAACCAAAGATTACAAAACTAAAAAAGCAAATATTTCCCAGTGAAAAGCTAACTAGCCCGAGTCCTGTCAAGATTGCTTCACAAATCATAATAGCATAAACTGTACGACAAAAGACAAAACTATACCTGTAGAATCTCACTGGTTCTTGAACTCTGATAAAGGAATTTGACAACACCCCAAAACTGCTCTTTGCTCCAATCTCCATCTGCTTTAAGCATCTCAAGTGGGTCTGATTGCTTCATCTCTTTACCCCGTCCAGAACAGGGGGCCAAACTAAGTCTCTGGTTGGATTCTTTCGGTTGCAAAGACGGGTCCATTTTGGTTTTCTGGACTGAACGCTGCGGAGATTTCTCATAGCCATAGCTAAGTGAAGGATAGAATTTAGTGGAGGAAGAAGGAAGATGGAGTTTGTTTAAGGTTGGGGTTTTGCAGGGATTTGTGAAGATTGCAAAGGGTTCATGGAGCGTATTGTAATTGGTTGGTGGGCTATTCATTTCAGCTCTAATAATTTTTACTCAATCCTTCTCCCTCTTGAGGGAAATGGAAAATGAAAAATAAATTAATAAATTATAATATAGCCCTTGAGGTTTCGTAAAACTACCAAACGCTCTCTGAAATTTTTGAAAATTACTGGTATCTCTCTTGATCAAGATCAAATTAGCATGACAATTAGCCCTTTGTTCAGTCAAATTACAATCTCAAGGGTTTCTTTTGTTATTTGAAAATATTTTAAGGTTTCAAAAGAGTAGGGTTACTTGTTTAGGGGATTTGGGGGTTTGGGAATAGGAATGGGAACTAAGGCCCGAACCTCGACCCGGGCCCCAAACCCGACCCGAGCCCCAAACTGCGACCCGGTCCTAAAACCCGACCTGAGGCCCGAACCTCCACCCGAGGCCCGAAACCCGACCCGAGGCCCGAACCTCGACCCGGGCCTGAACCTCAACCCGGGACTGAAACTCTAGTCCGAACCCCAAACAAGGCCCGAACCTGAACCCCTAGCCTGACCCTAACCCCGAGCCTAACCCAAACTCCAAATAAGGCCCGAACCCCGACCCAAGGCACGATCTGGGACCCGGACCCCGAGCCCGACCCAAACCTAAACCGAGACACGAAAAAAAAAAAAGCTTTTTTTTAAGTTCAACAAAACTGGGCCCAAATTAATGAAATAGGTGATCTGTTGGGTTTTTGTTTATACTGTTGAGGGTAATTTTGGATGAAAAATTTTGGTACCCATGATGGGCGGGTTTTAGGGTACCCAATGGGCTACCTTAAACCCACCCATTATTTTTTTAGCCCATACCCACCCAGCCCAACATGTTTATGAATGGGTATTTTTGGGTTAAAACTCAATGGGCTTGGGTAGGTTTTGGGCTAATGGGTTTTCTCGACACCCCTAATTGAGGGGAATGATTTTCTAGGGCCCACCATCATTACCGACTTTTGTCCAATCCTCCATTCCTCTCATTCCGGTTCTAATCAGAACCAAAATGTGGCTATATCACCTCATCAGTCCCTTAATTTGGGCTTTTGTCTTTCTTAGAAAAGTTTTATTTTTGTCCCTTAACTTCAAAATTAGTTTCAAAAGAGTACTGAACTCAAATTACGACAACATTTGAATTATTTTTTACTAGTACATTAGTTGTTTCAAGCCAAGTTAAGGGGTGCATACAAGGTTTAACCCCTTTTTCATGTGTTGCCCATGTTTATCCATTTAAACCTCACGTGCTAGATGGATAGTCATGAAACTATTTCTTAAGTTGACAGGCATTAATGAAACTTTTTCAAAGTAATAGATTGATTGATTGTAGACAACATGCAAACTAAAGAACCAATGGATTCCTTAAACTCAACTAGCTTGCTAGAAGACATAACTATGATTCACAAACCGCCAGTTCTAGTTCCATTGAAGAGTGGAACCAAAACAAGTCCGTGGCGGAGATAGTTTCGAGCCAGTTCACGAACTGGAGGTTTCGGTTTCCTTTAGGTTCTGATTTCAATTTTACTCAAAAGGTCAAAATCCTATCTCTTAACTAAAAGTTGTTCAAACCTTAACTTGTTTCAAACTCAAGTGAATATAAAAATGTAAAAGTATATTGAAAATATAAAAAGGTGTTAATAAATAGTAAAAAATTATATTAAAAATGATGAAAACTGATTATAAAATTATTTCTCTAAAATAATATTTCAAACTTGATTTGAAACCAAGTGAAGAGAACAGGCACAAGTTAGTTTAAAAAAAGAACATCCCGCAATCACTCGCACACTATACATCAAACAGTAGGCGGCCCCATTTTGTGGTTAATGTCCAGTTCGTTATCACATGTTTTTTGAAAACATATTTTGAGACAAAAATTTAATGTAAAAATTGTATATTGGAAATAATGAAAAATTATTACATATATAAATTTTAGGGTGAAATACACTTTTCCCCCTGTGGTTTCATGTTTTGGACAGTTTTCCCCCTATGCTTTCAAAACTGACAGTTCCCCCCTCATGGTTTTGGACTGAAGTGTCCACTTAACGGAAAATAGCTTCTCTAACGGTGTTTAAAAAAATGACTAAATTACCCCTGATAAAAAAAACTTTAAAAAAAAAATGAAAGAAGGAAGAAGACGATGGCACTGTTCATCGTCTTCTTCCTTCTTCCTTTACTTTTTTTTTTTTTTTTTCCCCTAAACCTAAATCACTCCCGCAACTGATATGAAACCCATTTTGTTGGGTTTCATATCAGTTGCGGGATTCTGCAACTGAAATGAAACCCATTTGATGGGTTTCATTTCAGTTGTAGGAGGCTCCCGCAACTGAAATGGAACCCATTTGATGGGTTCCATTTCAGTTGCAGCAACTGAAATGAAACCCATCAAAATGGGTTTCATTTCAGTTGCTGCAACTGAAATGGAACCCATCAAATGGGAATGGGTTTCATTTCAGTTGCTGCAACTGAAATGGAACCCATCAAATGGGTTCCATTTCTGTTGCAGGGTTCCATTTCTGTTGCGGGAGCTTCCCGCAACCATCCAGTTTTTTTTTTTTTTTTTTTTTTATTTTAGTTGGGGTTATTTTGGGAACAAAATTAATGACATCATCAATTTGTTTATCCCCACTCTCGTCTTGAGCGCGTTCGCTTCACGCGCCGTTAGAGAAGCCATTTTCCGTTAAGTGGACACTTCAGTCCAAAACCATGAGGGGGGAACTGTCAGTTTTGAAAGCATAGGGGAGAAACTGTCCAAAACATGAAACCACAAGGGGGAAAGTGTATTTCACCCTAAATTTTACTATAAAAACCAGAACACAAACAAAACCGATCAAGACAATCAAGCCCTGAATTATCTGAATATGGTAATAAATCATCACAACCTCCAAGTTCACATTCTGGGAACTTATGTTTCCCCCAGAAATGTTGATACGGCTGATATAAAGAAAGGAATGCTAGAACGTTTATATACACTACACCAAAGAAACTGATGCAAGAAAAAGAACACAATTACAAACCTTAGCTAGAATATATCCGATCACAGGCTAATATAGCCCTCTCATACTAACAAATACTCCCGCATTTTTGGACAAAAGGTAGACAGGAGTTTAATTGCAACATCATCAGAAAGAAAATTATAGTATCAAGTGCCTCTCAAGTCTCCACAAAACTGAAGACTTACATGTCCCGATGTACCGAACTGCAGCAAACAAAAGGTACCCAATATGGTTTCCCCTTCTTTTTCTCCTTCTTTATCTCGGCTGGATATCTTGCCGGAGAATTCCATTCCCTCTCCATCTCCCTCTTGGCTGCATCATGAACTGGAGTTTCGGATCCCATTATCGAGCTCACGGTAGTCACAGCAGCGCCATTGTTTTTGGAGGCTGTTTCATCAGCTTGGTCCTTGACTGGAAGTTGTTTCTCTGTTGCTGTTTTCACTTTTGTTTCAGCATAAGCTTCATTCAGAAGATTTTTCAAGGGACTGTGCTGCTTTCCCGAGCTCCAGTTTGTTACCTTGGCTATTATCTCTTCATTTTTCTTCCTTCCTTCTGATTCATTCACAACGTTCGTCAGAGAGGGAATCCATCCAGCTTCCAAAGCGTCAGCAGATTTTGTAGGTTCAGTCCTTTGGACAGGATTGATTTCTGAAGCTTCAGCTCCCTTCTCAAGCTCAGTTCGAGAATCAACCAATGTCATGAAAGATGGATAAAGATCTGACTTGTCAGAGTGGTAGGCATCACTTGTGGTTTGTGGCCTTAAAGGTGCCCCATCTGACTGGGTGGAAAGCACTGTTTCATACATTAACAAGCAAGCTCATACTTAGAACCCAAAAATCATAAGAAATGCATGCATTGTTTGATGAACATCACAGTCAGCGGAAACACTGCAAAAAGAGTGAGGAAAGTATATTTTTGCCCAATTTGGATCTTAGCAGTTTACTAAGGCTACTACTGCAGGTATAGAGAAACATACAGATTTATGGCATGTAAGATAATATCTATGCAAAAATTTGGCATGCAAATGTGTGATTTTCAGAGAGACGTGACACAATTTCTAGACATCCCTTTGCAAGTAATCCATGAAGCAGAAAATCAAAACTTAATAAAAAAGGTTCATATCAGATATTTGAAAAGAGCTGCAAGAAATCATAACCATATATGCACTCGAGAAAGAAAGATGAGAACCTGAAACAGATCCCCAGTTTCCCTCCAAACTTTCAGTTCGGCTGCTTGAAACAGCAGAGTCATCAACGGCTGAAACATTGAGATTTTCTGCTGTGAGCTTCTCATCAGCTTCACCTATTGATAGCTCAGACACAGTTGCATCTTTAACATGTAGGTCTTCAACAGCTGTAGAACTTTGCTTTGAGATTACAGAAGCTACAGGATCCTCTTGTATAGAATCTTCTGAATTCTTTTTGGATGCTTCATTTTGATCTTCAGGATTCAATTCAGAAACACCACTGATAGAGCTGATGGGCCTTTGTGCTTCTATCTCTATCAAATCTTCTGACTGTTTATCAGATGCAACACTGCGGTCTTCAGGACAAAATTCAGAAACTGCATCCTGCGTGGCTTCCATGTTAGTAGTCTTGCTCTCAGTTATGATATAATCACTTTTCTTGATTACATTAGCCTCCGCATTTTCAACTTCACTTGTGTGACTTCTTACCCCATCAATCGTCACATCAGAAAGTTCAACTGCATGTGATGCTGATTTTTCATCAATAAAACTGGGTTCAAATCCTTCAGGACCATCATTCTTTGTACTATGCCGTGTTTCTAAGCCATTAGTTCCCAGACCTTCTTCACTGGTCACCTGTAAGGCAGAAATATCAACTTCCTTACCAACAGGTTCTGAAACACTTTCTTTCTCAAGATTGACTGAAGAACTAACATCTGAATGAGAGCTGGTTATGCTTGAAATAGAACTTGGATCAGGCTCAGCTACAACTGTCTCACCAATTTCCACAGGCCTAGTAACCTCAACATTTCCTAAATCCAAGGGAAAGCTAGATTTAAGGACATCATATTCCTTAAAATCTTCAGTAATGATTTTAGGATTTTCAATAACCGGTAAAGATTCAGAAACTGACACTAAAAGTGTTTCTTTACCCTCTTCTACCTTGAAGTTATAATCCTCAGTCAACTTACTCTGACCATGTCCTAAAATATCTTTGGTAGAATCAGCTTCAACATTATTAGCAGTACCAGAACCATCAGTGTTCTCAGGAATCTCGATCTGAGAGGAAAAATCATCTTCTGTCTTGTCTGCTTGCAACACATTAGTCTGGTCTCTATCCTGTTCAATTTCAGCTTCAACTTGAGTAGTACTAGAACCATCAGTGCTTTTAGGAGGCTCAATCTCAGAGGAAACATCATGTTCTGTCATGTCAGCTTGCAACATATTAGTCTGATCTTTATCCACTTCAATTTCACCAGAACCTTTGTTTTCATCTGCTTTGTTCAAAATAGGCTGAAGGATCACATTTCGTGTCTCAGAAACCATATTTGGTTCTATTTCCTGTTCAACAACTTCGTCCCCTGCTGCAGAATGCAATAAATTCATGTCAGCCTCGAGCAACTTAGGTTCTGGAATCACAGTATCTGAAGTTTTTCTGTCTTCCTCGGGTGCAACATAGTCCAGCACCACATGTTCAAAACCTTTTTCTTTTAAATCTTCTGGCCTGGTTTCTAGTTTGGGCTCTTCAATTACAGACATACTAAGAGGAGCAATATCTCCGGTGCGAGAATCAAGTTCCTTCACACTTTCTTTCACTTCTGCATGTCTTTCCGGTTCGGAAGAAATCAGCTCTTTTGCTTTTTCACTATCACCATTTTGAGATGCAACAGAAGAAGAATAGATCGGCTGACCATCTATTTGATCGACTCCAACCAAAACTTCCTGAACTCTGACATCATTTGCAGGTTTATTGATCTCTGACTGGGTCGTTGGATTCCCAACAGCCTCCTCTCTGCCCCTTGTGGAGTCATCTAATACTTCTGTCACACCTATATTCACAAAAGTGAGCCTTCCACTATAAATTATTCACAAATATTAATAAGTAGTTTTATTATGCAAAAGGGATTGTGCATAATAGAAAGGTCACAAATTCCTGCTCACAAATTATCAACCACAAATAACCAACTATCAAGATGCTACCTATCTAGATCCTGTCAACATCTCACACAAGAATTGTAGAAAACAAGAAAAAAATGAAGAAAAAAAGCCACGTACAAAACCAAAAAAAATAAAAAAACAGCATGTTCTCAGGGACAATAAAAGGTCAAGGAACAACAAAAAGCTCTTCATTGTACGCTTCACTAACACTCAACAAAATTTAGATCCAAATTTAACCACAAATGAACAAGAAAATACCAAATATCACATGCTCATGATTGCAGAGCCATCATATCACATACTTCTAATAAAATAACATGCATGTAAACTATGCTTCCTGTTTATCAGCTTCAACTAGCTAGTATGACGATTTGAAGCAGAAATACTTTCCAACTTCTCAGATGCACTTGGTTAATAATTAAATGCAATCATTTATCATGTCCAAAAACAGGCTGAACTACTCAGATACAAAACCATGAAGAATTGCAGGTCACACTACTTGCTTACCATCATTTTCGCCATCCTTGGTTTGTGGACTATCAATCAGATTTCCAACATTCTTTTCAAGTTGTCCAACTCTCTCCACGGGCTCTTCCATACTTGGACTAAGCCCACTATCAGAAAATTCTGTGACCGCGTCTGAAAAAACGTCATCTTCCGACTTCATTGACCTCAGTAAACCAGTTCCACCACTACTGCCAAGCTCCTTAATATTTCCCTTATCCATGTTGGGACCTTAAAACACATTCAACCCACAGTAAGAATAAAGAAAAACTACCAAGCAAAGGAACCAAAAATTCCAAAAAAAAAAAGGGAGCAGCAAATAGCTAATCCAATAGAAAGGACACTGCTAATACGCATTCATTCTGTAAAAAGGTAAGGAGAATCCAGGACCTTATAAACCTTCACACTCCACAAAACGATACTCTGCAAAGCACCACTAGAAACCCAAAAAGCGAAAAGGCAAAAGGGACGCAGAATAATAGTTTTCTTTTTTGGGGAAGGGGCAGAGAACACAGTAATAGGTAATTAACCTAACTGCACTAAAATTAAGACAAGCCATAAATGAAATAGAGCAATTATTACTTGGGGTTCGCATTTCATCATCGGAATCATCAGAGAAGTGCCCGGAGCCTGAAGTATTCAACTGATACCCCTCAATCTTTCCACAGAGCTTCTTGTGAGCCCTTCTATGTTTTGCACTTGGATGAGCATTTGGAAAAGGCCAACCACATTTATGACACAAATGAACCCCCTGCCCATCATGCCCTGCAATTATCAAGGAAACCCCATTACAAGACCCTAAATATACTACCAAAAACATGTACGAATCAAGAAGAAAGATCAGCATCCCAACAGATGAACAATCAAAAAAAGGACTAAAAAATTAAACATTAAGAACAGCAACGGCAACAGATTTACCAACAACAAATTACTAAAATGATTCGGCAGTTACCGCACAGCCATATTTATAGTATTATGTGTAGAATGTGTACATTCAACTGTATAAATTCCGTGTGAGAATGTTAAAAGGGAAGATCAAGAAAACCCAAGTCAAAAACAAGTCAAAAGAGCTTACGGGTCTGTAATATCAAGCCAAAATTCTAAAACACAGAGGAAACCCACAAAAAAACCAATTAATAAAAGAGATCATCTTCACTTTCTCATTATTTTCTTCTCTCTTTTTTCCGTTTGGTCTGCCTTCAGAAGTAAAAACTGCCAAAACTAAAATAAAAGTCCATTTCAGGAAACGGAGAAAACCGACCGTGTGGAGAGGTTTTGTTCTGATCTTGAGCATCCATGTCAGTCAGTCAACAAACCAGAAATGGCGGAGAGAGATGGCGCAGAATGACTGTGAGAGAGTGTGTGAACTGTGAAGCTTCAGAACACGAATGAGGAATGGAAAAAATGCAGATGTGAAGAGAGAGAGAACGGGACTGTGTGTTTTGCGGAAAAGACTTTGGAAGAGGACTGACTAGCCCCTAAGAACGCAATGTCCTCTGTTTATCGAACATTTTCTACCAACTTTTTCCTTTTTTTTTTTTTTTTTTTTTTGTGGTTGAAATGTATTTTGTATTATTACTTTTGGGAATACTAAAATGATAAAATATGAAAATTTCAAAATATAGAATAATTTTTCTTTTTCTTTCATCAACAGCAAAAGATAATTTGGACATGAATTTTCAATATCTATATTTGAAAAGAATATGAACGACAAATCAACATTTCGATACACAGAATTTAGTATTGTTTATTCTGAAAATTTTAAGAGTTCAAAGTTTATTAAAAACCACTTTTCTCTCTAATAAGTTTCCGATGAAAAAACAAAACATACATGTTATTAAGCAACATTGATGCATATTTGATTCCACATTTATTAAGCTTAAAAATCAACGTTAGAATGTAAACAAAAGACAAGAAAAATAAATTAATTACCATAGTGAGTATTACTTAGTACCTTTATGACATTTTAAATTAAATAATTAATGTGTAATTTTGAACTCTTACTAAGGATTTTGAATACATTATTTTGAATACATTGCTCTAAAAGTCTAACGAAAATATAAAAAGAACAAATTTAATTTTTTTGTTTGGCACTTAAAGGTAATTGTAATTTCCATTTTATCTTTCTCAAGGAAATGTGCCATTTAAGGGCTTCAAAAACCATAATCTAGAAATATATTCCAACGACCATCACAATCACGATTCTTCACATGCATTACTAGTAAACAAAGTTATTTTAATTAAGGTTGTCAATTTCAAACAATTTGTTAGGTTTTGTGCGCATTGATGCTTCTCATTCATGATCAAGATCTCAAATTTTTTTATAAATAAATTATTTTACCTTTGATTAAAATAAATAAATAAATAACTCTCTATATTTATTAAGTGGTTGTCAGATTTGGATACATATACCTTTTTATCCATCAAACAGCATGCAACTAACTTTCAAAACAAGATATATTCGCTCCTAAAATAGGAAAAACAACGAATATCTAGCTCCCGTCACGCGGAAGGGATTAATGGACATAAAAATTTAAAGCACATTTACAGTTAACTAGTCTCACGCGAGAATTTGTCATCGCATTTGATTCACGAAAAATGTGAGCGTAAACAGCGGCGAACGCAGAGCTAAATTCCCGGGGGGCGAGCGTAATAGGAATTTTTTTCGCGGGTCATTAAATAAAATACATACCAGTAAAGTATCAAAATAAACATAACAATATATGTCCAAAAATTAAAACCTTAATGAGAAATTTAAAAACAAAGAAATACTAGTAAAACAACTAATTCTTCAAACTCGAACCACCACAACCGGACGCATCAGTAATACGAGATAATTGTGCTCTGCGTTCCCTAATAGCTTGATAATGTTGCAAAATTACTTCATTTTCAATCTGGACAAAAATCTCCTTCTCAATATATGATATCAAACAATCATTCATCCACTCATCTCCCATTCTATTCCGCAATTCTGTCTTGATAAGTTTCATCGAAGAGAAAACCCTTTCAACAGAAGCAGTTGCAATAGGTAAAACCAACGTTAACTTGATCAGGCGATACACTAATGGAAAAAAGACACTCCTACCACTTTCAACCATTTTTTTTGCAAGATCTCCCAAATTTTCAAGCATAGAACACTCATCATCAGTTTGCGCACTTTCAATGTAACTCATAAGTTGCCCTTGAAATAAAATGAGATCGGTTCCAGAAAAATCATTTGGATAAAGCTCAGCAAGTCGGATTAGCTTACCAACGTCAAATCGTGAGTACAAATTCTTTGGATCAAGGCACCCAATGCAAATAAGCAACTCTGTATATGATTCCTTAAAACGACTATTCATCTCTGCAACCATTCTATCAAGAACCTACAATTGCAAACAATAAAAATAATAAATTTCAAAAATACTATTGAAATTAAAATATTTAAATAATGTGTTTAGAAGTCATACCTCTAAGAAAATTTCTACACAATAATGATGAAAATGAGTAACTGTTTGTCCGCTACGCCTGCTACGACCACGAATATTCATGTTTTCATCCATCTGTGGTATTGGGATCATATGTTGAACACAAAATGTGTTGGTTTCATTCAAGAGTTCATCCCATCCCACATCTCTGAATTTTTGTAGCTGGACTTTCATTGTCTTAATCAAGTTGACAGCAAGAATAATGTTTTGATCCTTTTGTTGTAAGGCAAATGACAGCTCATTTGTGATTCCCAATAAAAATTTCATCATATGCATCACAAATACAAATGAGTAACTCTTCATCTTATCAATCAAGGTTGCAACCATACTGCTATTATCATTATTTGCACCATCATCATGCACATTTTCGAGCACCTGTAATATGGAAGTCCATATAGACATCGCTCGGACAATAGTCATATAGTGTGATCCCCAACGCGTGTCCCCTGGACGCTTCAAACTAAGTTCTTGATTTTTTCCTTTGCCGCTAACAATATTTCCTGCCTCCAAACCATTCACAAGCCTCTCATGTTCAAGTTGCCTAAGTTTGTCTTTTCTTTTACATGAAGCTCCAGCAATATTAACAATCATAGCAACGTATTGAAAGAAATCACTCACGGCTCGATTGTTCTTACACACTTCAACCACAACTAGTTGAAGTTGGTGAGAAAAACAATGGACATACCTTGCAGATGGATTTTCAGCCAATATGAGAGCCTGTAATCCATTATACTCACCTCGCATATTTGAAGCCCCATCATATCCTTGACCTCTCAATCTTAATAAAGACAAATTATGATTTGCAAACAATTTTTCAATACCTTTCTTTAATGTCATAGAACAAGTGTCATCCACATGCACAATAGCAAGAAAACGCTCAATAACAACTCCATTTCTATTCACATATCTCAAAACAACCCCGATTTGTTCTCTAATGGAAATGTCTCTAGACTCATCAACCAAAAGAGAAAATACATCATCTCCTATATCTGCAAGAATGACACTTCTGATTGAAGCAGCACAAGCACTTGATAGTTCTTTTTGAGTTGTTGGAGACATCGTTGTATTATTTTCAAGAGCATTCTGAAAAGCCTTGCATACTACTTTGTTTCACATACAGTACCAGTCAATAAATTCAAGAAAATTTCCTTTATTTAGTGACTTTTTTGACTCGCCATGTCCACGAAAAGACAACCCTTGTTTCAATAGGAATCGTGTCACATCTAAACTTGCTTTTAAACGAGTGCGATATGCTATCTCAGACTCACGCCCATGTTCTTGTACCAAATGCGACACACTCTGTCTTTGATTTTTAAAACCTTCTAGTTGGACTCTTGCATCATTGTGCGCACTACTCGGACCACCAACATGTTTATTAAACATTTCTATGCCTTTTTTCCAATTACTCATCCCTATAGTAGTAAATGTCTATTCTCCTGTCTTATTTCCTTTGTGCTTATTTTTAAAGAGATAGCACCAAAAACAAAATGCGGCATCTTTTGATATGCTATACTCCAACCAAGCATATTTCTGAAACCAAACACTTTTAAAGCATCTAGAATCCTTACCATATTGTTTTCGGGGATAATTATGACCAATTGGTTGACAAGGACCTCTAACCAAATACTCTCTTCGAACTTGATCTCTAATACCCATATCATATTCTATGATTGGTTTCCGTAGGCCTGGGTCCATGACAATATCATTTAGATTGAATTCCACACGAGAATGTTTTTCCTTACTTTCATCCTCATGAGAGTTCTTAGAAACTTCTATACCTCGTTTCAAAAATTTATCCATAACCTATCAAAATTTACCAAACTTAACAAATTAAAATTATACCCTTCAAAGTATATATTAACCAAATAACATCAAACTACAAAAAAAATAATAATAATAAAACAAGCATCACACAAATTATTAAATAATTACATATTCAAAATTAATTAATCAATAATAAACACACAATAAGAAATTGATAATCACAATTCTATATATGAATATTAAATCCTAAATTAATAAAAATTCTAAAATTTAAAACAACATTGCTATAGTATATAATCATTCATCCCATATATAATAAATTATAAAATTAAACTACTAACAATAAAAAACTACACAAAAATTAGAATTTAAAAAAAAATTAAAACTTACAAACATACAAGCTGAAGCTATAAAGGCCAAAGGGAGGGAGAACCGGAGAAAGAGGCAGCCTGCAGACTGCAGTGGACGCCGGACGGGACGGACGGCGGTGGAGGAGTTGCGCGGTGGTTGTTTACGGACTACGGAGGAGCCGGAACGCCGCTGAGCCACTGCTGCAGCGCGCTGCTGCTCTGTTTTCAATGGGCAAACAAAGAGAAGAGAGGAAAGAATTCAAGGAAATGTTAGGTATGAATTGGGGGAAATTGAATTATTGGCCGTAGGTTCAAAATGGGGAGGGATTAATTTGCAAAATTCAATTTTCAGTCAGGCCCTTAATGTTTTTTTTTTTTTTGCTTTTTCCCCCTTAGTAAAACGACGTCGTTTTACTAAGGAGGCATAAAAAAATAAAAAATAAAAAAAGAAAAGAACAAAAGCTGAAGACTTCATCTTCTTCAGCTGGTCTTCTTCTTCGAGAAGACTAATGGCGGGGCAGCAGTTGAAACCTAAGTTTCAGCTGCGCCGCTGCCGAGGCGGAGTCGAAGGGTAGTAATACTACTACCCTTCGCTCCCAGATAAAGGAGGGGCAGTGGCACCATCCCCCCCCCCCCCCCCCCCGCCCCCCTTTCTCTCCGCCGCTGAATGTAAAAGATCGCACGAAAAGAACCATATACTCACACCACCTTCCATAGAGTGACTTCTACCTGTCTCGGTTGTACCTCCTGCTAGTGCACTCTGACAGAGCTTTGCTTTCAATTTGCGGCTCTAAAATCTAACAATCCGCATACACAAAAAGCCAAAATAGTGTCACCTTTAATTAGTATAATAAACAAAAAGTAAAGGGTACAAAATCAAGATAGAACTATAGAGATGCCAAGAAGAAGAAGAAAAAAACTACCCTTTAGCCAACATTGATGAAACTACTTGTCAAATACGTGTTCATAACGTGTGCCCTGATCGGGAGAGACTTCAATTTGAAATGGGGCATACTATTTGCAGTAACCAAATTACTATTTGCACTAACATTTTACTATGAATAGTCTATTTTGCCCTTTAGCTAAAAAAACAAAAAATAGTAATTTGGTTACTGCAAATAGTAATTGTTGAAAATACCCCCCACTTTGGGCGGTATTTTTTTCCAGGGCGGTATTACTGCAAATAGGATTTCTTTTATTTTTTTAAAAACCTAAGGGGCAATTCAGACTTTTCACAGGGGAATGTTACTGATGTGACGCAAATTATCCGTTAATGGATACTTCAGAAGGCCCAATGGATGTCTGAAATAGCAAGGCCCAACTCGATGTTAGAACGTCCAAATGAAAGGAAACAAAGGAGGAAACAGGGCTGGATGGCTCGGTCCAACGAGATCGATGAGAGACTCCGACTGGGAAGTATTCCAGTAGATACAGTGAAAGGGTTAGAGAAGAGCGGGGCTTTCCCCCCTGTATAGGCTCCGACGGTCAAGTTAGTGAGGTTGAAGAAGATGAATAGTATTCATAAAGAGTTCAAATGTAAAAGATTGCATCCCTCTCTAAGCCTTGTGACTTAATATTTATATCAAGACTCGAATATGTCCGTTTGAGCTATGATGACCTGTATTCCCAACTGCTCTGTTTCTCTGCACATTCAACTACTCCTGTCATCATGATCTGACTTTTGGCTTCCTTCACGCTATCGTGCTGAGTGATTTCTGCATGCATTCAAAATACATGTCTAATCCTATAATGATTTCTACCTACTGTGTCAGCGGGTTATGGCCTATTCCGACCTAGCTTCTCCAGCTCGGTTATGGTGACCGATATGATGTTATGTAAGAGATGCTAGTAAGCCATACTGAAGCTATTGAATGACTTAAGCCCTTGGCCGATCTAATCTTTGGCTCGATTTTAAGGAACTATCCGACCTAAGTTTGGTTTTGGACTTTTTATGCATCTCTTTATCCTTACTGTTTACCTTTTCTTTTGTCCATTGGGCCAGGCCCAATGAAAGTTCAATTTTATGTACATCAACAAGTCCCCCCAATATTATGTTTTACCGAGCTAAAAATTAATACTTTTTTGTGTTTTATAGAGCCAAAAATTTGACTAAGGTATTTATTATGCATCCACTCGATATCTGCCCAAACCGCTTTTAAAATTTTTTTCCCGACCTAAACCAGCATGAAATGTGGATTGTTTCGACCTAAGCTTACTAAAAGTGTTAAACTATTTCAAGTGAAGTAGTAGAAGGTTGCCAACCTACTAAATATAATAACTATCAAAGGGAAGGCATGAGCTACAGCTAATAAAAATCAGACCCAAAGAAAATAATACGTTAGCCGAGCCATAAAAAAGTAATGTGATAATGACCTAAAGAAAGTGAATTCATCAATAAATGTGTACCTTTGCATCGCGACCCCAGGAATCTGGCTTTTAAGACGGGACAAGTTTAGCGACTTTCGAGGCATCCGATACAACTACCCATGCCTTCGCGATCTTCGAGGTGGTATTAATTGCTCTAACGGTTGGTTTGTTTCCTTGTTCATCTCACCTTCCTGAATCCTTCTTTAAGACACGAAGAAACCGGCATCGTTGTTTTTACGTTTTTGAAAAAAGTTTTCTGTCCTTTTCCTTTCTGTCGTGACCGTTCGTGTTGTTTGCTCTCCACCGCGCCTGTTGATATTGTTGCTTTCTTCCGCCGTGCCAGTTTGTGCCATCGGTTCAGTTCGTCACCTCTCCATTAATATCCCGTAGAACTCCATAGCCGAGGAAAGGAGCTCCGGTACCCGCTTGCCCCCTCTCAATCCCTCTTCAGGTTAGGCGGTTTCTCTCCCTCCGCGTACTATTTTGTGATTGCTTCGCCGGCTTAAGACTAGTTTTTCGGCAAGCATAATGCATGTTTTCTTGTTTGCTGTTGCTATAATTCCTGCAATTGTTGGTTGAATTGCGGTATATCTTGTATTGTTGAACTTCGTAAAAACGTATTTATCTTCAATACTTGTGTAATTCTTTCCTGTAGATATGGCCGCCTATGAATTCCACCCGGATGAAATACCTTCCGAACTAATTAGGGTAGAATTAGAAACCCTAAGATCGACCCATCACTTTGACCCAGTTATCCCGACCCGATTGGCCACACCCAAAGAACGAATAACTAGTACCTCCGGTGGTTGGGTCGGCGTATATGAACACCACATAAAATTCGGATTAAGATTTCCTGTTCCAGCTTTTTTGACCTAGCTATGTAGTTACTTAGGCATTGGGCTGAGCCAGCTAGTGCCCAATGCACTTAGGTTTCTAGTGGGCTTTATGTGCGTCTATTCCGGGGCCAAAATCCGACCCACCCTAGATCTGTTATTCCAATATTATACCATCCGTCAATATCCTTATGGGCCGGGATGGGTTTCTTTGCAAAAACGTAGGAACGGCCCTATCCTTACAACAGACTCCCCAGATACCATAAAACATTGGAAAACCCATTTTTTCATGGTGAAAGCTGACGAAGCCAACCTTCCCTGCCAATGGTTGGAGTTCACTGCGCCGGCAGATCAGAACCGGGATAAGTCCAATCCCATAGTGTTGTCGGAGTATAAGATTTTAAACTCTTATACCAGTTCAGAGAAATACTCGGTTAAATATCCTTCCGAGGGCCTTCTTGTCTGGGCCCTGCTCCCCAATGTTGAACCAGAATGTAATTACCTGCCTCTGAACTTTTTTAACTGTAGCTTTATTTATCTTAGCTCGGTTTTGCTGATACTGTTGCATCTGTCTTTTCTGTTTTCAGGCGGCTTCAGTGGATATGGTCGGAAAAGGAAGTCCACCAAGAAGGCGACAGCCTTAGGGTCTTCAAAAAGATCCTGCGCCGAAATTGACCTGACCCAAGAGGGAGAAGGGGCTGATCCCTTCGCTGGTTCCTTGATCTCTCGTGTCTCTAACAAAAACAAGCCGACCTCTCTGGAGGTCCAAGCGGCCAGAAGTGCTAAGGCTCCTCAACAGTCGACCGACTCAGCCTTTGGAGCCGAGATACCTAGCCCAGGTGAGCTGCTGGGACCCTTGGATTCTTCGACGAAATAGAGGATGATCATCGTGAAGGATCCCAAGGAAAGACCGGGCCCCCTAGCTCGGCCCATCTATCAGCCGCACTTGGCTATGCCTCCAGTTGAAGACGTCTGGCCTTACTCGAAGATAGTGGCCGACTCCCATGGCTCCTTCGTGGAGATAATTGAGGATAGTAGCTAGATGTGGCAAAGCATTGAACCATTGGCGAAGCAGGAAGCCTTGTTGGCTTCTCACATCAAACGGGTAACATTCTTAACTCTCAACTCTTCTTCTGAGATATGTGAATGGGTGATATCTTATAAAGTTCTTTATTGCGTTTTGTAGGTTTGCATAAATTACAGGGCCACGGCCAAGAGGACTGCTGCTCTGGACATCTTGTCCCAGAGCTATGAGCAAGAGAGGTTGAAGAGGCCGGTCGAGGAGATCGAGGACTTGAAGATGAAGCTGGGGGTCGAATCCAGCGAAGTCACCGACCTCCAGGCCAAGAATACCGAGCTCTACAAAGAGAACCAAAAGCTCGGTGCTAAGGCCAGCCAATTAGATACCAAGTCCACGGGCTTGGAGGCTGAGGTGGAGGAGCTGAGGCAAGACAGATCAGCCCTAGAGGAAGAGATTGCTACCTTAAAGCAGGAGAAGACTGACCTTTAGGGGGCCTTAGAGGAAGAAAAGAAGAAGTCGGCCAAGTTGCTGAGCCCGGCAGAGGTGGAAGGGGCACGTCAAGCTGCTCTGAAAACCTTCAAGGAGGGGCCGCTGCTGGATCTGATGAACCGGCGCTTTATGGAACTGATCCAGTGCGGATTTACGATATGCTGGGATGAGTTTAAAGGCCCCAGGTCGGTGGAGGGCCTTCCTGAAGACTCCTCGGCTCACGCTTCCCTGCTAGCTTAGGATCAGGATCCTTTTGACTTGATAGACGAGGTCAAGCAGGAATGCCGAGATACCGATATTCCTTTGCCGGAGAACGTAGAAGAAGAGGATCCTGCGGCCGACCCAAGTGGGCCGATGGATGAAGAAGTAACTTCCCAGGCTCCTCCATCGTAGCTCGGCTGTCTTGTACCTAAAATTTTTTTCTGAATGTTTAACTGGAACAACTTTGTACCGGGCCGGCATGACTTTTCCTTTGAATAAATGACTTAGTTTTCTCACGATATTTTCTTTAACTTAGAGATAGTATTTTCTCAAGTGGGTTGCATTCTAAGCTCGTGGAACCAACCGTCCCTGCAAATCTTCTAACACGTAACTGCCAGTAGGTCGTGCTTCTATCACCCAGTAGGGTCCCTCCCAATTAGATACCAACTTGCCTTGATCTTGCGGTCTACTGATAGTCCGGTTTCGCAAAACCAAGTCTCCTGGTATAAAGGCTCGATGCTTGACTATGGCATCATAGTGTTGCCGAACTAAATTCTTATAATTTATCTGATGTATGTAGGCCACGTCCCGAGCTTCCTCCACTAAGTCCAAACTTAGCTCCAAGTTCTGTTGGTTCTGATCCCTTTCAAAGTGCATGACCCGGGGCGCCTTATTTTGTATTTGAGGATGTATGACGGCATTGACTCCAAAAGCTAAATCGAAAGGAGTTTTTCCTGTAGTCGATTTAGGCGTGGTTCGATGACACCACAATACATGAGGTAACTGCTCCACCCAATTCTTGCCCTTATCTTCTAGCCTGATTTTTAGTCCGTGCAACAAAGTCTGATTAGTGAGCTCCACTTGCCCATTTGCTGGAGGATGAGCTACAGATGCGAAACGCTGAGTGATACTAAGCTTCGTACACAAGGTCGTAAATTCCTTGGATTCAAACTGAGTCCATTATCCAAGATAACTGAATTAGATATGCCGAACCGACAAATGACCTGCCTCCATAAAAACTGAGCTACTGTTCACCCGGTAATATTTGTCAATGCCTTGGCCTCCACCCATTTTGTGAAGTAATTTATAGTCACGACCAGATATTGACAAGAGCCGATCTTAGAAAAGTGACCCATAAGATCTATTCCCCACTCTGCGAAAGGCCAAGGTGCCATTATCCCGATAAAGCTAGATGCCGGCAATCTATGAACTGGTGTGTTAAACTGACAACTGGAACAACGCTGGACATACTCAACTGCTTCCTGAAATAGCCGAGGCCAATAAAATCCGTCCCCAATTACTTTTTTTGCCAAATTCCGAGCTCTGATATGGGACCCGCAATCCCCCTGATGTATTTCTTTAAGCACGGTCTCCGCTTCTCCTGGACCTAAACATTTCAGTAAGGGCATTAAGAAACCCCTTTTATACAGATCTTCTCCAACTACTGGTAGTGTTCAGCCTTCCTTCGTATTCTTTGTGCCTTCTTCCGTGAGTCTGGTAAAGTATCATTTTGCAAGTACTGCCATAGATGAAATCGCCAATCATGTCCTTCTCGTATGGATAAGATTATTGGCTCGGCTGTACTCCTAATCGGTATTTCTTTCACTAGAACACTTTTGGTCAGATGAGAGAAAACCGAAGACGCCAATTTGGACAAGGCATCCGCATTTATGTTTTTGCTCCGTGGGACTCGTTCTATAGCTCATTTTGAAAAAATTTGCAGCTACTGTTGAACCATTGCCAAATATTCCTCAATTTGTCGATCTTTGGCGTTATACTCCCCCAAAATTTGTTTAACAACCAACTGGGAGTCTGAATAAATTTTCAAGTTTCAGACTCCCAGCTTCCGAGCTAATTTTAGGCCGGCTAACATGGTTTCGTACTCCGCCTCGTTGTTAGTGGCTGTGAAACAGAACCGTAAAGTATAAGTGTGGGTTTCCCCAGTAGGGCTGGTGAGGATGATCCCGGCACCCGACCTGGACTGGCTGGAGGCACCGTCTACATAGAGTGTCCACGAATCATCGCCTTTTGCCATTGTTAAAAGAAGATCAGCTTCCTGCGACGGACTAGGCATGTTCTCCGGAATGTTTGATACCCCTTCAGCTATGAAATCTGCTAACACCTGGCCTTTGACTACGGTACGAGGCATGAAGGTGATGTCATACTCCCCCAACTCAATGGCCCATTTGGTGAGACGACCTGAAACTCCTGCTTTTTGCAAGACGGCCTTCAAGGGTGCATCGGTGTAGACAGTGACTCTATGTGCGTCAAAGTAAGGTCAAAGATGTCGTGCGGAGTGAACTAGAGCCAGGACTAACTTTTCCAGGTTAGAATATTTTTTTTCTGCAGCCTGTAAAACTTTGCTAACAAAATAGATGAGTCTTTGAATCCGGTTATCTTCTCGAAGCAAAACCGAACTAATCACAGATTCGGTAGTGGCTATATACATGTACAATTATTTTCCAAGAATTGGCATAGTTAAAGATGGTAAAGATGCTAAGTATATTTTCAATTGTTCAAAAGCTACTTGACATTCTAGAGTCCACACAAATTTATCAGATTTTTTTCAAAATGGTAAAAAATGGTAAAGCTCGCTCTGCCGACCGAGCTAAAAATCGATTTAAGGCCGCTAATCTACCCGTTAATTGTTGTACTTCATGAATTGACCTAGGAGGGTGCATTTGTAGAACAACTTCTACTTTCTTAGGATTAACAGAAATACCTTTTTCAGAAACCATATACCCTAAGAATTTACCCGAAGTGGCCCCAAAAATACATTTTTTAGGATTTAGTCTTAATTTGTACTGAACTAGAGTTTCAAATGTCTCACGTAAATCAAGCAGGTAATTAGATTATCCCTACTTTTAACAAGTAAATCATCAACATATGCTTCAATATTCTGACCTAATTATTTCTTAAAGATCTTATTCACTAAGCGTTGAAAAGTAGCTACAGCATTTTTCAGACCAAAATGCATAGTAACAAAGCAATAAGTACATTTGTCAGTGATAAAGGATATCTTCTCCTCATCTTCCTTAGCCATGAATATTTTGTGATAACCCTTGTATGCGTCTAAGAAATTGAGAAGCGAAACCCTGCTATGGCATCGACCAGTATGTCAATTAAAGGCAAAGGAAACCAGTCTTTGGGGCAGGCCTTGTTCAGGTCGGTGAAGTCGATGCACATGCGCCAGATACCATCTGACTTGGGGACTAATACCGGATTAGCTAGCCACTCTAGATAATCTACTTCTCGAATGATATGCACCTCCAGTAAAGCATTGACATCCATCTCTATGTGTTTACTTCGTTCTCCTCCTAGGTTACGTTTCCGTTGGCGAACCGGCCTATGACTGGCATCAATGGATAACCTGTGTTCAATGATACTTCGAGAAATACCAGGCATGTCTTCCAACCCCCAAGCAAAGACTTCCGCAAACTCACGCAATGGGTTAAGTAAATCATGTAATAACTGAGGAGATAGATCAACCCCTACCTTGATTACCTGATTTGGGTCGGCCGCTAGAGGAACTGTTTTGATTTCAGCCCCAGCCTCGATGAATCGCTCCGAGCGACCTCCTAGGTCGGCGATGTCTACAGCGTGCGAAGTACTGCCTTTAGGAGGGATCAGCAAAGTTGGGGATGCGGGGGTCAGTACAACGACCGGGGCGTCTGGCTGTTTTGAATCTACTAGAATCGATTCTTTTAGAGAAGATGTGTAATACTGTTTAGCCTGTATGACATCACAACGAAGAGAAGCCACACCCTCCGAAGTAGGAAATTTTAAAAGAATATGCATGGTAGAAGCAATGGCCTGAAATTGATTTAATCCAGGCCGACCCAAATACACATTGTAGGGTGATGGTTCATCAATGACCACGAAATCTATGGTTTCTGTTCGTTTTAGCTGGCCAGCTATCAATGTGACCGGTATGCTTAACTGTCTCACAGGAATAACATGGTAGTTGCCAATGCCAATCAAAGGTGTGCGTACTGAATTTAAACGTGCCTTATGCAATTGACATCCAGTTAATGCCTTGGTAGTAATAATATTACTAGAGCTACTCGTGTCTAATAGTGTCCTTCGTACTTGATAATTAAAAATATAACAATCAATAACTAGAGAGTCATTACAATTATAAGGTAAGAAAAGATCACTGTCATCAAAAGTAATAACTGGGGCCATAATGTCTGCTTTACGCTTACCAAGGATGTTTTCCCTTTGTCGATATACATGTTTTCTCTGGCGATTAGAGTCACCTTGGGTCGGTCCTCCAGCTATGGTATTCACGACTCCAGCTATAGTTATGTCGGCACCAGCCCCAGCGTTTGGGGCCCGTGGGTCGGGTTGGGAACACTCTCGGGCAAAATGACTGGGCTCCCTACACCGGTAACATCCGGTAGGTCGTTCTCGATTTGATGTAACCACGGGTTTGGGCAAGGGAGCCACTTGCGTATATTGGGGTAACTTTCCAGCTTGGATGAGCTTTGCTATTTCTGCAGCTAAATCTCTACAGTCATTAGTATTGTGGCCAATATGCTTATGATAATTACAATACCTGCTAGTATTGAGTCAGTCCGTAGGGCCTGTCATAAGACGAGCTTTAGATAATAACCCCTGGTGTTGAATGGCCGTATATATGTCGGCTCGGGGCACAGAAAAGGGTTCGACCACCTGCAAGGCATTAACACCAACTCCGGCCTTTAGGCCAGTATTATTATTACTTACGAAGTTCTGCTTTTTATTTATTCTAGGGGGAGGAATCGGAGGAGAAGCTTTTCTTTTACCATAAATGTCAGAAAAACCTCTTTCTCATTCCTGTTTTATTGCTGCAGCATTCTCAATAACAGCAAAGTTAACAGCAGTAACCATCATTTCAAAGTAAGTGTGTGGGGGTCGAATGGCAAGCTCAGTAGCTAAAGGTAGGGGTGTTCAACCGGGCGGTTTACCGGTTCCGATTTGTACCGATTTTACATTTTTTTTACAGAACCGATAGACCAACCGGTAAGTATCGGTTCGGTCGGTTTTCGGTTCTGTCGGTTTTTACCGGTTAAAACCGGTAAACCGGTTTTTTTATTTATTTTTAATTTTTTTGGGCTATTGGGACCAATCTACAAAACTAGCGCAATTAAAAAATTTTAATTTAAACCTAGCCCAATAAAAAAAATTTAATTTAAACCCAACCCAATAGAAACTAAACCTAGCCCAATAACTAACCCACTAAACAAATAACTTAAACCTAATCAAATTAACATTCATTTTGCTGCTGCCGTTTTTTTCTTTCTTACTGCCATAATGGTACAATTGAATCGGTCAGGAAGCTGAGCCTGAGTGAGTGCAGTGCCATTCCAGCGCTTTCGTCGGCCTCGCTGTTTACTGTCCGCCGGTATCATCAACGTCCAGTAGCCTGCCAAAGGTTTGATCAGTATTTTCTTTCATAATCTGGGTAATAGCCTCTCTGACGGCATCACTCTGCAACTTACTGCAAACAAATTAAACATATAAATGTTTATGAGTTGGGCGTTGTAATGATTGTAATGGGAGCACTCTTCAGACGAACATACTTGTGTAGAAAACAAAGACTGTCAGCATTTTTGGCTTTACTATTTTTCTCATACAGAATCAGATTTTGGCTGTTTGTGATTTGGCTGTCAGCATTCATGTTCTATAGTTGCTCAGATTGTGATCACGTTGGGATGTTATAGAAACTGTATGTTACTAAATCAAATTTGGCTGTCAGCATTCATATTCTATAGATGCTCAGATTGTGGTCACGTTGGGATTTACAGATATTCTATGTAACTCTGAAACTGAGCATTCACGTAAAGCAATCAAGTTCCTACTATACATTTTTGGAGTTGCATGCTTTAGTTCACATTTTCTAACATGCCCGACATCTTCATATCCCTAGTGTGTGATCATATACTCTGAAATGGGTATTACTGCAGGTATTTTTAGCGATGAGTAAAAGTTGGTCATTGCTTATTTTGTTCTGTTCCCAATAAGTCTGACCAGTAACTGTGTTCTGATCATGAATTCATGACTAGGGCCAAAAAATCATTTTCTTTTGTCAATTTGATAGACCTTTCTTTTCTTCTTTAGTTTCAAGAACATTTATGCAATCTGGCCAGTCGTTATCTGATCTATGTAAATTATACATGAATTATAGTGTTGTTCTCTTTTCTCTTTGCTTATAAATTTATATGGTTCTTATTTGAGATATCCATATTAAGGCCTTCATTGTTTTAGTAATAATTTTTCAATTAGATTTTTTGAGAAAGAAGAAAATAAAATTCCTTTCACAAGTAATTGAGATTTTACTACATTTCTAAAATCGTAATGAATCAAGAATGGAGATGTTTTTATGAGCAATCAACTGTTCTTCTTTACTGTTTTAGTTGCAATTTAATGTAGTAACTATACTCTATATCTTTAACGTATTATGTATGTGAATCTTTTTGTAGATGGATGTTGAAAGTGACACTCCCTTAATGCAAAGCTCAATAGCAGAGGAAGAGGAACCAAGTGATGTTGATTTATCTAGCTCGGAGGCCGTTCCCCATACACAGTCTTCTCACCTGTAAGACAAAGCGTAAGAAGATTGTGGGAGGTGTAGGTTCGCGTAAAAAGAAATCCCCGGCATGGGCGCATTTTGAGACATTTCTTGAGCCGGATGAGGGAAATGTTCAAAAAGCTAGGTGTATTTGGTGTGATGCAGTGTACTACGCTGATCCATCAAAAAATGGGACTAAGGCTTTGCTGAATCATATTCCTAAATGTTCAAATAACCCACAGAACAGGGAGGACGTGAAATCTCTACAAACACAATTAGCAATTGGAAGAAACAAGTTGATGAACTAACAGGACAAGGTAAGGCCACATTAATTGCTTGGAAATTTGATCAACGAGCAATTAGGAAAGCTCTTTGTTGCATGATTATTGTGGATGAACTGCCTTTTAGATTTGTTGAGAAAAAGGGATTTCAGTATTTTATGAGTGTTTGTTGTCCTTCTTTTGTCATCCTTTCAAGAGCTACCATTACTAGAGATTGTTTTGATTTGTATAAGGAAGAAAAACATAAATTGAAGTCTTTCATCAACAGTACAAGTGGTAGGGTATGTTTGACCACTGATACATGGACTTCAAGGCATCAAGAATCTTATTTGTGTTTAACTGCACACTTCATTGATTCTGATTGGAATTTGCATAAACGCATTCTGAATTTATTCCCAAGTACTAGTCACAAGGGTAATGATCTTGGGGAGTACATATATAAGTGTTTGCTGGATTGGGGAATTAATAATGTCTTCACAGTTACAGTAGACAATGCTAGTTCAAATAATACAGCTGTGGGATATTTGAAAAGAAAATTTAAGAATTGGCCTAGAAGCATTTTAGAGGGAAAGCACGCCCACATTAGATGCATTGCACATATATTGAACTTGGTTTCTCAAGATGGGTTGAAAACGGTTGGTAAGTCGATTAGTCATGTTAGGAAAGCCATAAGATTAAAGTGTCTCCTACTAGATTGGCTAAGTTTAAAGAAGTGACTGCAATTGAGGGCATGGAGTATAAGAAGCATCTTTGTTTAGATGTAGCAACTAGGTGGAATTCTACTTATTGGATGCTTATTAGAGCTTTGGAATATCAAGTAGTTTTTGATGTTTATGCGGAGAATAATAGTGATATGATTGAGGCTGTTGAAGATAAAAAATGTTGTGTTTGTTGTGTTCCTTCATACTCAGATTGGGAAAATGTTCGATTGTTATGTGATTATTTGGATTCATTTTACACTGTTACAAATGCAGTTTCTGGTTTTAAGTATGCTACTTCATTTGAGTTTGTTTCCCATTTGAGTGATATTGATGTTGTCATAAAAATGATGCTTGATTCTACTGATATTGATACAAAAAAAGATTGGGTCTACTATGCATGACAAGTTCAATAAGTACTGGGGAGATCCGCTCAAAATGAATAAGGTTGTTTTTATGTGTGCTGCTATGGATCCTAGGCGTAAGATGAAATATCTTACTTTCATACTTCCCAAGATATATGGAGTCAGCATTGGTGTGGAATTAAGTGAGGATGTGGAGAAAGAAATGAAAAGAATGTTCCATGATTATAAGAGGTTGTATGAATGTGGTAATTCATCAGTAGCTTCTTCTCCTACTATTAATTCAGAGAAAGAGTTTCAGAGTTTTGAATCGACTGGTTATAGTAGTGCAATGAACAAAGTAAAAGCTGCAAGAATTAGATGGGAGAATGAGTACAAGGAAATGAGTTCCACTTCTACACATGTGGTTACTACAGAATTGGAAAATTATCTCAGTGAGGATGTTCATCAATATACTGACGGATTTAAAGTATTAACTTGGTGGAGAGATAACAAAGGCCGATTTCCCATACTTTCTCAGATGGCACGTGATTTACTTGCCGTACCACTTTCCACTGTGGCATCAGAGTAAACTTTTAGTGCTGGTGGAAGAATTTTGGATTCTTTTAGGAGCTCTTTGACTCCTAAAATAGTGCAAGCACTAATTTGTACTCAAGACTGGCTACGGTGTGCTGGGTCACCCATGTCTGTTGAAGAAGATGTGGTAGAGCTTAAGGAATTGGAAGAAGGTAATATATTTTATTTTTAATAAATATTTTTTAACATAATGATTGTTATTCTAACGTATGTTATTTGCTATTTGTTATAGGATGGGATGATTTGAAAAAAGAATGCTCCTTTTTCGATACGATGTGATTGATTCTCTGCTGCCTATTCAGTCTTTGGGTCAATCTTGTTTGAGGTACGGAATTTTGGGAACTCTGCTTTGCTCTTGTGCTTTGCTGGAATTTTTTTATCTTGCTTAAAACCTATGGTTGTTGCTGGAATTTTGAAGTGGTCTAGTTTTAAAACTTGTGAACTGATTGCTGGAAGTTATTCTTGATGCTGCTGGATGACTTCTGGATTTGTGTTCTGTTTTGGACATTATGAAAAATTGAAAATTGCTATGGTTGTTGCTGGAATTTGAAGTGTTCTGGTTTCATAATTTGTGAACTGATTGCTGGAATTATTCCTGTGTCATTCTACAAATTTATACTAGAATTTAAACATGGAAAATTCTGGAGACTTTGGAGTTTTCTGTTGCTGTATTTTGAAGATTCAGAGGTTTGCTGGAAACTTTCCTTTAAGACTGATGTGGATTTTGACTACTTTGAGGGAGCTGTTTTCTTCCTTCAAAATTTGTTTGCTTAACTTTTGCGAAATTTGGAATGGATGTGGCTGGACTGAATATTTCTAGTCTTGATTTCTGGAAAGTTGAAATTATGGACTGGAAAATTTAGTGTTAATGTGCTGAAATATAGAAGCTCTGTACACTTGAAAATTTCTGGAATTTGCTGCATTTGCTGGGTTGGGATTTCCTGGTGCTGGAATGCTGCATGTAGGGGTGTCAAACGGGCGGGTTGGGCGGGTATTGGGGGGGTATTAAATGGGTGTTAAGTTAATGGGTACCCATTATCCACTCAATTAATGGTTTTAACTCAAATGAGTAATGGGTAGCTATGGGTACCCATGGGTACCCATAATACCCATTATACAAAAATGTAAGGCTTATTTAATAGTTTATTAATAAAAAAAATTTAAAATTTTTTTTTTAATTTCATTTTAATTTTTTTTAAAGTGAATCTTAATTCTTTGAATATATTCTAAAATTTGAAATATTAAATTTTATATATTTTTATATTTAATTGTATGTAATTTTTTTGTCGAAACACAATTTTTAATTTTTTTATATTTATATAAACCCGTGCATGCCCCGACATCGAAATTGGGCCCGAGGCCCAAAACTGATCCCGAGGCCCAAAACTGGGCCCGGGCTGAAACTGGGCCCGCCCCAAAATTAGTCAAAAATTGGGCCCGAACTAGGCCAGCCCGGCCCAGCCCTAAACCCGAACAAATTTTGAATTAGTATTATAAGTAGGTAATTTAAAAATATTATAAAAAAATAAATGGAAAAAAAACGTAAAATAATTGTAGGACACGAAAAATAAAGAAAAAGAAAAAATAAGTTTGAAGAAAAAAATAAAATGGGCACACTAAAGTATGTAAGTTGTTGGTTTTTTTTTTTTTTTTTGTATATTTTTAAGGGTAATTGTGGATGGGTATTTTTGATACCTATGATGGGCGGGTTTTAGGGTACCCAATGGGCTACCCTAAATTCGCCCATTACATATTTAGCCCAAGCCCACCCAACCCATTATTTTTTAAAGTGGGTTTTATTGGGTTAATACCCAATGGGTTTGGGCGATTTTTGGGTTAGTGGATTTTTTTGCCACCCCTAGTTGCATGCTTCTATGTGTTAACTGCTGCATTAATTTTGGTGATTAATTTCTGGAATTCTGAAATTGATTCTGGAATAAATAACTTGAGGGCTGGAGTTTGCTATTGTGATGCTGCTGGATGACTACTTCAGTTTCTTGCATTATCGGGTATTCTTTTGATGTATTTAGAAGATTTAGAGGTTTGCTGGAAATTTTCCTTATACTGTTGTTGAGGATTTTGATTATTTTGAGGGAGCTAGAAATCTTCCTTCAAAATTTGATTCTGGTTTGCTGGAATTTTTTGAAGAGCTGCTGACTTGAAATTATAATTTCCTCTGCAGCTTTACGTTAACCTCCGCTGGAAATATTGGGAATTCATTTGTACTGCGGTCCATCTTTACTCATTAATTTGAATTCAGATGGAAGAGCTACTCTCGGGTTCTGTTTGTTCTCTGGCTGAATTAAATGCTCCAGGAATTAAACGAATTTGGGATGTAATGCTGGAAATTGAACTTTGAAATTCTGGAAAGTACTTGGCTGTGCTGGAATTCGGGTTGCATGTGTGCTGATGTAGAAATTTTCTGAAAATGTATTTTTGACTTTGACTTTGGCGATAGAGGTTCTTATGGATGATGTATGGACAGTGCTAGATTTTTCATAGAAATAGTGCTGGTCTTTTGATTTTGATGCATTTGATTAGGGGTATGCCCATATTTTGATGTATTATTGAACTTTGTATTGTGATCTCGCAGGTTTGACATGGTATTTTTCGGGGAATGAAATCATTTACCTTTCCTAAAAAAAAAAAAAAAACATATTAAATGAATGTTACTCATTAGATATTCTTTCTGTTTAAATATTTTTACAATTTTGTGTCAAGAAATTTTGATCAATTATAAATAAAATCTTGTCAAAATTTTTTGAATTTCAATTTAATAATTGAAAATAATTAATGGCATGACAGTGATGACTAATGACACCTATAAAAATGAAAAATAAACTACTGTTATTCACCTATATAAAATTGAAAATTAGTATTACATTGTTCATGGTTTTTTTTTAAATGTAAAAACGTTATATATTTAATAATGTTGAAATCGTCCAACAACTTACCACCTCTTTGTCAAATCATCATTACTCGTAGTCATTGATTGCTTTGCTCATTGATTTAAAATTTTATCATTACCTCGTAAAATATGTAATCAACATTAATTTGGTTGGATTTTAGAGAAGACACAATATTTTTATTATAATTTTTTATTGTACATCATATTTGACATTTCATATAAGTTCATAATTTATATTATAACTTAATAATTATTACTTATTATGACACTGATATCTCATTATCTCATATGAAATTATAAAACCATTAACTAGAATGAGTTAATCTTGTATACTAATATCTAATATGAAAGTATAAAACCATTAAACCATTCTCGGATTTGGTAAACTTGATTCATTAAATCGGTTAATCGCATGAATTTTCAACGAAATGAATTGCCATAAATTAAAATAGAAGATCAAAAATTATAAATAACAAACATCTTCATCAAATTTTGAGAAACTTCTTCATCAATGAAAGAATGTTGGGAGAATATGCAAAACACACCACCCAATTCATTATGCCAGTTTCGAATATAACTATATGTGGTCTACAATTACATTATACTTATACAGTTAAAACATAAAGGGAAGTTATCAAACACTAAATAAGTGAGTGGTGTGAACTTAAAACAAATTATTTTATTATGTGTTGTACATATGTGATAATATACTATTCTAGTGGAACCGGTGAAGTATAACTAAGCGTAAGAAATATCAATATATATTGTATAGATTCAATATTTGAAAATTTATAAACAATTAAAGTAAGACTATTAGTACCGGTTTACCGGTTTATCGGTTTACCAGTTTATCGGTAAACCGATAAACCGGTAATAAATATTATTACCGGTTCAACCGGTAATGAAAAAATATTAACCAAAAACCGACCGGTAAACCGGTAAAAACCAGTAACCCGAAACCGGTAAAACCGGTAAACCGGAACCTGTAATCTACCGGTTCCGGTTCGGTTTTCGGTTCTTCGATTTTCTTGAACAGCCCTAGCTAAAGGTCCTGACCATAATCCATTAATAAACGATCCCATCATAATCCTATCGTCTTTTTTATGGCATTGCCTAAATTCTACATTAAACCGATCTATATAGACCTGGAACCCTTCTCACACCCTCTGAGTTATGTTCATTAAATGTGAAATAGGTTTAGATAATTTCTTGTTGCCCATGAAATTAGCTAAAAACAAATCACCAAATTGATCTAATGAATGAATAGAGTTTTGAGGCAGAGTACAATACCAATTAATGACCTGACCTTTTAGAGTAAGATGAAAGGTCATGCAGCGGTTAGCATCAGATAAATTTGCAGCATCCATAACACTCATGCATTGCATCCAATGAGCCGTCGGGTCAGCAGTACCATCGTATTTGTCAACCTTACCTAAACCTTTGTAGCCCGGTGGAAATGGAGCTGTTTGAATTTCCCAGCCAAATGGATGAGAGACACGAGATGTGGGCCCGGCCCTTCCTAACTGAGCATATCCAGATCCATGTAATACTGCTTGACCGGGCTGGGCATATCCTGTTTGACCTAAGGGATACCCCCTATTCCCGGGTAAGCAGGTAACGACCCTCCATTAGCAAAGTTCCCCTCGACAGGCCCGGTATAATAGCTCGGGTTAAGTAAGGGAGAGTACCCAGTGAGGGGCTGCAGGGCTCGGCTTGTGCCTACACCATAATGTTGAAGCTGGGCTAAATTTGACGGGGCTACGTATCCGGGATAACCTAATTGATTAACCTCGGGACCAAGGTGGCCAAACTGACCCAACTGCTGACCTAGGCCAGGCTGACTTATTTGACTCAACTGCGGACCTAACCAAGCTAACCTAACTGTCCTACTTGCTGTCCTAACATAGGAAAAGGCAAACCTGACATGAAAGGGTAAGTATTGATCTGAGCGGTAGGAACCGTGAAATGAGCCGGGAAGGTAAGAGTGACCTGGGTATGGGCTAAGGTAGTGTAAACAGGAGGAGCGGTAGAAAGGGTAGGGAGACCAGCTGTATGGTTAGACCCTGAAAAAGGATGAACCCCTCCAGGGTAAGGAGGACATCCAGAAACAGCAACAGACTGAAGGGGGAGACTGGAAACTAATACAACATATGGGTCGGTCATGGGATTGAACAAAGCTCTTGGCGGAGGAATAGTAGGAACAAGCTGTGAACCAAGAGGATTCTCAATGTTACAATATCTAGGACAGTGGTTGTAGCATTTCAAACGGGAAGCCCCAAACTAGGAGTAGAGATGGTGGGAGAGCCAGGATTAATTAGGTGAAACAACTGTGGAAACAAACTATAAAATTTTTCTCTTTCAGCCTGTTCTTGCTGAGGGGTGAGAGATTCAGTGGTGTGAGATACGACAGCGGTGGTGGTAACTGGTGGAACATTGGTGGTGGTGGTAGAAACTAAAATGGCGGTTGGAACAATCATAGCTATAACGGTGGATGTAGCGGTGGTGCTGGAAGAAGAAGCATCCACTCCCGAACAATCTTGAGTTTGCGTCATGGTTTCAAAAAATTTCTTTGAATATAGAAAAAATTTGATGAAATAATTTGATCAAACGTTCCCCACAGACGGCGCCAGTTGATGTGACGCAAATTGTCCGTTAATGGATACTTCAGAAGGACCAATGGATGTCTGAAATAGCAAGGTCCAACTCGATGTTAGAACGTTCAAATGAAAGGAAACAAAGGAGGAAACCGGGCTGGATGGCTCGGTCCAACGAGATCGATGAGAGACTCCGACTGGGAAGTATTCCGGTAGATACAGTGAAAGGGTTAGAGAAGAGCGGGGCTTTCCCCCCTGTATAGGCTCCGACGATCAAGTTAGTGAGGTTGAAGAAGATGAATAGTATTCACAAATAACTCAAATGTAAAAGATTGCGTCCCTCTCTAAGCCTTGTGACTTAATATTTATATCAAAACTCGGATATGTCCGTTTGAGCTATGATGACCTGTATTCCCAACTGCTCCGTTTCTCTGCACATCCAACTGCTCCTGTCATCATGATCTGACTTTTGGCTTCCTTCACGCTATCGTGCTGAGTGATTTCTGCATGCATTCAAAATACATGTCTAATCCTATAATGATTTCTACCTACTGTGTCAGCGGGTTATGGCCTATTCTGACCTAGCTTTCCCAGCTCGGTTATGGTGACCGATATGATGTTATGTAAGAGATGCTAGTAAGGCATACTGAAGCTAGTGAATGACTTAAGCCCTTGACCGATCTAATCTTTGGCTCGGTTTTAAGGAACTATCCGACCTAAGTTTGGTTTTGGACTTTTTATGCATCTCTTTATCCTTACTGTTTACCTTTTCTTTTGTCCATTGGGCCAAACCCAATGAAAGTTCAATTTTATGCAAATCAGTTATTGTGAATAGTAAAACGGTTACTGCGAATAATAATTCCGTTTGAAATTAGCATATATATGCTGAGGAACAAGTTCTTTAATCTACGGATATGATATCCTCACTTGCTTGTCACATATTTTGTATGACTGACCAATGATTTTAGGAATGCCCATTCGCTGTTTGGGTGTGTTTTGTGTTGGCTTGGATATCATATCACATTTCATTTGGACATGAAATAATTACTAAAAAGTAAAGTAATTTTAGTTTTATATTTTTAGAACATGTCGGGAATAGGATTATTGCTATTTACTATATATTTCAATCACGGTTGAACGTTATCTAGATTCATTAATGAAATTCTTATTATTCAAGAAAAAATAATAAGAATTATCTTCGAGAAATTATAATATTTTCTTCCGTAAGTTATCGTGTTTAAATTACTTTCGGAGAAAATTCAAAAGGCAAAATTAAGTAGAGAGAAAAAGAAATTGGTAAAGAGTGAGATACACATTTTATAGTCATAAAAGGTATTTCTACTCATAAATTGTTGATGTAAAACTGAGCATGTCAAACAGACATACCGGATAATGAACCATCTTCTAGTGTCTGGGAACTCTCTTCTATTTATTAAAAAAAAAAAAAAAAGTTTTTTGTACGACCTATCAGATGATACGACACTTGTTTTTGATAGATTAATTTTTTTAAATGATACATTTTTAAATAAATAATATTTCAACCCTTAAAATCTGTACTTTTATTTTACTACTTGTGATATTTTCTTTTGTTTCTTTATAGATAGACAATACATTTGTAACAAAATTCAAAACTTTTGAGGTTATTCAATACTTCAACCCTTAAAATTGATTTTTTCACTACAATCATTATTTATTTATTTAGAGACATGTGATACATCAACAGCTAAACTCGATACAAAAAATGTTATAAGTGACATGCTATACATCAGAAGCTATGCAATACATTATAACATATACGTGATACTTTTGAGATTAATTTAAAAAAATTATATTTTTCTAAAAATAAAAATAAAAAGCACGTCAAACCATCCGACATGTTTAATACAAGTTTATGCCATATAAATTTGGGTCCTTAAAATAAAAAGATGTATAATTAATAACGTTGAACTTTGGTAATTCATAAAAAGATGTATAATTAATAACGTTGAACTTTGGTATTTAATTTGATATAAGAAGAAAAAATAAAAAATTATTACTTTTTAGACTAAAAGTAATTTAAAAGAAAATTGTAGTCCCTTACATATTTAAAAAAAGAAAAAATTATAGTCGCTTCAAAGGAACCATTCAGCCATTGAATTTGGCATTTTATACAATGTCAAATTGAATTACTGAATGTTTACTTCGAAGAGACTATAGTCTCACCCTTTAAAAAAAACTCTTCTTGTTTATATTATTTAAAATGCATAAGTTTGGTCCTTTGCATTATGAAAAATAACTTTTTTAGCCCTTTGTCATAACTTTTCTAATACGAGAAACTACAAAAAGTATATTTTAAACGCGAGAAAGTAAAAAAGATTATTTTGCAAAATGTGGGGAAATAAGTATGTACGTTTTAAATATAAAAGACTAAAAATGTATTTCTAAATAAACAAGAGACTAAAAAATTGATTAACCCTTCATTTTATCGTGTATTTTCCAATGCAATTGTTTTCACAAAATATATTCAATATTTTCAGTATAACCTTTACACTTTTGAAATAAAGAGTCGGGCAAGCTCTTAGTGACATACACATTTTATCTTTTTTAAAATATATATTTTATTTTATGTTAATCATTCATAATTTTTAATATAATACACTTTTAATATTAAAAAAAATATTTCCATACCATGAAAAGACAACCCCAAGTTTGTTTGACTATGACAAAATCATAAAATAACCCCTAAAACACACTAGAACCTTTGTTGATTATCATAAATGTAGTCCGTTCACAGGTCATGGTCAACACATCCTAGGTAATTCTAAAAGGACAGAGATGTGATGCATATTAAAATATTATTTATAGAAAGACAAAATATATATATAAAATAATTGGAGGGTAGGGCACTATGACACATCAAGCCTGATATTAAGGTTGTGTTTTACTCTGACCAACACCAAAATGAATTTTTTTTGTTTTGTGGTGAGAACGATTTTTGAGGAAATTTTTTTGAGAAGTTTTCTGAGAAAAAGGAAAAAAAGGTGTAATAATTGAGTTGTTTTATGAACGTATCAATGTGAGTGAGTTTTTTATAGTGAATTTTAAATTTTAAAAGTTGAAGGATATTTGGATTGAAATTTTTTTTTTTAGCCAATATATATATATATATATATATTATTTAGATGGTCACAAAATAAACAAAACATAAGTTAGACTAAGGTTTGGAAGTTGATTATTCGAATGTACTAATTAGTTATAAAATCAAACCACATTGAAAGCTTCTCTGTTCGTGTCCTAACTCGTCGGAACGTTAGATTTTTTTTGCTTTTATTTTTGGAAGCTTCAATTCTCCCTCAAATGAATCATACAAAGCAAAGAAAAATCATGAATCACAAGAGAAGAGTTTGTCCCACACATAAGCAAATATTTCATAATAGTCTCATTAGATCGTACTTTCTTTTTTCATATAATATTATATTTTTTTTATTATTTTAAATATAATTTTATATAATATTTTTCAACACATTCTTTTATGTTTAACATATTCTTAATATTTTAACTCGATTCAAAATAAAATTTCAACCACAATTCTAATATTATATAGGACTTTGATAATGAAATTTTGTTTTAAGTTCATCCATTACTTTAATACAAATGAACAATACTTAAAAGTTGATGAATGTGACACATATCCTTGACAATTACACTAACAACAATAAAATAAACATTTATTTCATCTGTAAAAGTTCAGTGATACAATTATATGTAAATTATAAAATATAATTTTAAAATAAACTCTTTAAATAGATAAAAATAAAATATTATTATACGAATCACATCACATCACACTATTATCTACTTAAAAATTTACAGAGATTTGGAAATTATTTGGATTATATTTTCTTTCTTTTAGATGTTTTGAGAACGCAGAATAAGAAAAATTGAATGCGTATAAACACCATTTTCATTTACATTTTTGTTACATTGTATTGTAAGTGTAAAAATTTGGGCAATAATTAAAAGATGAAATGAATAGTTACACAAATTTTGATTCTTGAATTTCCCCAAAACTCATTAATTTAGTACATTTTTCTTTGTGCTATGAATTTACTACAATTTGTTAAACAAATAAGTTCTTTTTTTTTTCCCTTGATAATATGGCGAAACAGTAAGGAATATTATTACGAAAATATTGTATTAAGATTTTGCAGCATAAAATGCTACCTTTGAAGTTTGGGTATTTTGGAGATTTTGTAATTTTGCAAAATTATAAAATATTTTTATGAGATTAAAATTTATATATATTACAATTTATATGCTCCACGGGTTATGTTTTATGATTGCAATGTTATGCTCCACATGACTTATTTTATAGTTTTTTTGCCTTAAATGCTCTGTTTTTGTAGTAAAAACAATTTGAGAGATGAGATAAATGTAATTATTAAAACTAACAGGAATGATTTACTTTATACCCAAACTTCAAAGAGACATGTAATTTGTCTTACAAATTATACTCCCTCTGTCTCGTATAATGAATTATATTTAAAAAATAACGATTCTCATTACAATAAATAAAAAAAATATATAGTGTCAAAATACTGTTATTTAAGCTTATCATAATATCAACTACGAAACGAACTGGATCATATGAATTATATTTCGTCATTATTCGGCCCGCATTAATAATGTGATATATACGAGTTGGTAATAATTTCAGTCCTCTCAAAATTTATTTTTTTTTTTAAATGAAAGGCATTCGACAGTAATAATTTGTCATGAAGTAGCTGATTTGAATCGCCTCTAAAAAAATGGAAGGCATTTATATTTTGCCTAAAAAATTTAGAATGATTATTTTTTTTTTGAATCAAAATTTAGAAATGATTGTTGTTGCGAATTTGCAATAATCTCGTTTCACTTTTTCCCTTTTTCTTTTTTTCTAATAATATAAAAATAGAAGGAAGCCTAAAAGATGAAAACTTATTTGATGCATCCATTCCATCTTTACAAATAGTGCAGAAAATTTATTGATCATAAACCACCTATTTATATTTTATATTGATTTATGGTCTCCTACATGTATATTACAGTTTTCCAACAATAATACTTTATCCCGGTAAATTGTATTTGATTGTATCATTTTACATAATGTAACAGATGCACCGAATACTCACCTCTAAAACGGGGGCCCAGAAAATAACGGGACGAGTTAAAAGCTTGTGGGCTGGGCCAGTAGGCAATAGATAGCTGAAAGCGGGATCCGTCCAACGACTTTTGTCCGCTTGTGTTTACCTTTCACGTGTTCCAAAAGCACCATTTTATTGTCCCTTTGAGGTTTGGTTTACGACTTTACCCCACTACTCACGCCTAAGCCGGTAACCACTTATCACTACTAACCACAACCATGAATGGCTGGGTTGTGACTCAATTGAAGAATTTTTGTTTATGGGAAAAAATATTTTTTAAAGGGAAATTCTTTTGGAGATTTGTATAAGAAAGAGAAAAAAAGTGTAATGATTATGTTATTTTTTAAATTTATGTGAGTGAAGATTTAGAGGAAATTTTAAAATTTGAATTTGGAATTTTATAAAAATGATGTTGTTTCTTTATGGTGGATTTGTGGAGGAACAAAGCGATGATTTTTCAGAAATGGAATGGAAAAGAACAGAGAAAAGAGGGGAGCTCACCGGAACAATTCGTTGCGGCACAACATAGAGGGAAACACGGTTGCAGATGCATTGGCCACGGGGCAAGTGCTACAAGATCGACAATCCTTTATCTAATTGGAAACCTACCCCGATAGTTGAAGGGTTTGGTACTTCTAGATAATAGGAGATTTCCTTATATTCGAGTCTAGACACGCTTTAAGGAGGAATAGGTTACGGCCGCCAGCTTCGGCTGTTTAAACAAAAAAAAAAAAAAAAAAAAACAATGGATGAAAAAAAAAATTAAATTAATGAATATTTGTAAACTTGTTTCTCGTATTTTTAAATATTACAAATTTACTATTCTAACACACTATTAATTTTTTATATTTTTATTTAGTTGCATAATTCAATCCTAAACTATAAGGAGTAATTGAACATTTTAAAAACATATGAAACAAATTATTCATGATAAAATAAATAAAAATTATCAAGAAATCTTATATTTGTAGACGAAGTTTGATAATGATGAAGAAATAAAAACTCCGAAATTTAAGAAAAATGAAAAGAAAAAAAAATTGATTGTGAACAACTTCCACTAGTATGAGGGAGGGGATCTAAATTCAGGATTTAGGAAGAGTGAAAGTTGCTTTTCCTTGACTTGTACTTTACTTCGTTGTGGGCTTAATTACAAAAACAATACGGGCTCTTTCAAACCAAAAGTCAAAAATATTTTTCCTTTTTTCCCTTAATTTTCTCTTCCCAGTATTCTACCAAGAGTGATAGAAGTGTTTTTATTGCTAACTAGTTGACCGGTTGAATTGATAAATTGGTTGACTAGTTTATTGTGTCTGACTTGATGAATGGTTTGATACACTTTTTCTGAAGAAAAAGAAAATGTGATACTTTTATTTTAATATGCTAGTATCGATTTTAATCTCAAAAGTATCACGTATATATTATAAAATATCAGGTATCATGTATAACCTCTGATGGTCTGATGTATAGCGTATCGTTTATAACGTCGGATTTAGTGAGTTTAGTTGCTGCTGTTGTTGGAAAAAATAATTATTTCAAACGATTTAGTTATTTACTGAGAAAAAAAAAATTGGGATAACTCTTTAGGGATTTTACTGAGTCGATAACAGTGTACTCTCTTTAAATCCAATATGATATTTTAACGTGAATGAGAGTAGGTTGAATTGGTCTAAGCCTATCTCTTTCGTAAACATTAGAAAGTATGCAAAAACATGGGCTTGTTCTCTTAGTGGTTTTAAAAACTGTTTTGGAATTTAGTTTGAAACAAAACAAGTTTCAGACCTTAGGCTCTGTTCTTTTGTGGCTTGTGTAGGGGAAATTTTGTTAGAGGGAAGTTTTTTGTTGGAAATTTTTTGGAGGAAGTTTTTTTTGGGAAATTGTGTAGGTGAGAGATTAAAAAAGTGTAATGATTGTGTTATTTTTTGAATTTATGTGAGTAGGTATTTAGAGGGAATTTTAAATTTTTAATTTTGAATTGTTGAAAAAGTGAAATTGTTTCTTTGTGTAAAGTTTTGGAAAAAAAAAGTGATGATTCTTGGAAAATTGCCACAAGAGAACAGAGCCTTAGTGTAAGAAACATTGTTTTGAAACTAAGTTACAAACTCATTTTCTAAACTTATCTTAAAACAACCATAAGAAACAAGGTTTTGAAACCTACAATTACCTCCACTGTTTTGTTCAGGTGAACATTAAATAGTCCTTAAAAGAGCAAGAAAGTCACCTGTTTCATAACAAAGATCCCGACCCACCAATAACAATGTAGACAAAGTTGATTACCAAAACAACATTTTTTTTCCAACTAGCTTCAGTACAAACGCAAGAAGTGCTACTGCAAATCTTTAAGCCACCCAGAAAAGGGCATGTGATTGAAAACTGCAGTGTTTCAACATAATACCAGAGAAATAATGTGATTTAAAAATGTTCAAACCGATGGATTCAGAAAAAAAAAAAAAAATGCTACAGAATACGCCGGAGTGAAACGAATACGACAACAACAATGACGCATCTGAACAGAAGCAGTCTCACCAAAATTTTCCAACGGGTAGTGGAAAGAGGGCTAAAACTAGGTCAACAGTACATCCGAACATCACCGAGAAATTGAACATTTTTTCCCATAAATTGGTTCATATATGAAGATGCAGATGAAGATGAAGATGAAGATGAAGATGAAAATGGAGATGTTGATTTTGCCAAATTTTACGAAGCTCGGCCAAGCACCGTCGTCGGAGGTTGAAGTGGCGAACGCACCACAGTCGCGACACTTTACGAATGTCAACCGGAAGGAGAAGGATTTTGAGAATCGGAACCGCGAAACTTATGTCGACACTGCCGCCATCTATCGTCAATCGGTCTCCTGCTGATGGGTTGAAGCCGATCTCTTCAGTCGCCGAGGGAGTTGCGCATTTCTTGCCTTAAAAGAGCAAGAAAGTCACCTGTTTCATAACAAAGATCCCGACCCACCAATAACAATGTAGACAAAGTTGATTACCAAAACAGCATTTTTTTCCAACTAGCTTCAGTACAAACGCAAGAAGTGCTACTGCAAATCTTTAAGCCACCCAGAAAAGGGCATGTGATTGAAAACTGCAGTGTTTCAACATAATACCAGAGAAATAATGTGATTTAAAAATGTTCAAACCGATGGATTCAAAAAAAAAAAAAAAAAGGCTACAGAATACGCCGGAGTGAAACGAATACGACAACAACAATGACGCATCTGAACAGAAGCAGTCTCACCAAAATTTTCCAACGGGTAGTGGAAAGAGGGCTAAAACTAGGTCAACAGTACATCCGAACATCACCGAGAAATTGAACATTTTTTCCCATAAATTGGTTCATATATGAAGATGCAGATGAAGATGAAGATGAAGATGAAGATGAAAATGGAGATGTTGATTTTGCCAAATTTTACGAAGCTCGGCCAAGCACCGTCGTCGGAGGTTGAAGTGGCGAACGCACCACAGTCGCGACACTTTACGAATGTCAACCGGAAGGAGAAGGATTTTGAGAATCGGAACCGCGAAACTTATGTCGACACTGCCGCCATCTATCGTCAATCGGTCTCCTGCTGATGGGTTGAAGCCGATCTCTTCTGTCGCAGAGGGAGTTGCGCATTTCTTGCCTTCACTGGGTTTTGGCGATTTCCTTTCAAAGCGGAAGATAGATGAGGGAGTAAAAAATGTGTTTCAAGACTGTTTTGGGAAGCAGTAGTTCCGAACAATGTTTTGGGGATTTTTTTGGGTTTCAAAGTGAAAATAGCCCAAAACAAGTTTCATAGTTCAGTTCCGAACAGGCCCTAAGTGAATCTAATTCACGCAAGCGACAAGTTTTGGGACACATGTTTACCACGGTTATTGTTCGCAAGTATCAAATTAGATTTTATTTTTTCATTTTCTTATTAACTGCTACTCCTTAGCAGTGAAGAGTAGTAGTGCTACTCTCTTTTACTATTTTAGAGTAGCACGGAAGGCCTTCGAATTTATGTAGTAGATGGATGGGCTGTGACAGAAACAGTAGTAGATGGATGGGCTGTGACAGAAACAGTGACGGAGAAGATAATGACGTCAGAAAAATGGAAGACTAAGAGCGTTGTTAGAGAAGCCATCGTTCTCATAGATGGCTAGGGTTTTCCCGTTGGAGAAGGCAGTTGTGAACGGGTGAAGAAGACACCCTCAATCCCTTATGTTTTTTTTTTTTTTTTTTGAGGAAAGATAAATGATTTTATTCCCCGAAAATAACGAGTCAGACCCGCGAGATCAACAATACATCAGTTGTGTAATACATCAAAATAGGGGCATACCCTTAATGAAACATATACAGCCATATCATAATGTATTCTAACCTGCCACTAGTAGAATACAAAGGAAAGCAGAGTTACAAACTAATAATAATCCCTAGCAATTTACACTAATTGTACTCTAGTTGCCACACTTTAGAACACATTTAGTACAAATTGCCAATCTTCAATCCTGTTGCACAAAGCAGAAATGCAACGTATGCAGAATCCACACATACTATGGAGAGACTATGTTCCAAGCACAAGAAACAGCATGGTACAACAGCCCAGAAAGCATACAATACACCCCAAGTATTTAGCAATAAATACCAAGGACATCACACCCCACCAATGCAGTCCAACAAGCCCCTCATTCAGCAAGTAATCAATAGTATCAATCCAAGATGACTCTGTAGCAACAATGATCTCCAAATATTTACATCCAACCGCCAACTTTCACGGCCAGACATAAATATCCAGAAGTGGTCTGAACCACCTTCCCCTTTATAAGCCAAAGGGCAGCTCTCCAGACACGGCCTAAGCCAACCTCTGAAATGGTATTGGGGTATTTACCGTATACCCCGACGTGATGGTCTGTACCACCTTCCCCTTTATAAGCCAAAGGGCAGCTCTCCAGACACGGCCTAGGCCAACCTCTGAAATGGTATTGGGGCATTTACCGTATACCCCGACGTGATGGTCTGTACCACCTTCCCCTTTATAAGCCAAAGGGTAGCTCTCCAGACACGGCCTAAGCCAACCTCTGAAGTGGTGTAGAGCATTTACCGTATGCCCCAACGTAGTGGTCTGTACCACCTTCCCCGTTATTAGCTACCTGGCAGCTTTCAACGGAATTGATGAGCCTTTACCAACCACCGGTATAGTCGGGCTAGGTAGTTGCTTAACCGCCAACCACTGCGTTGACTAACCACCCTCCATGAGAGGGTATAAGTCATTCATGATCCTCCAAATATTGGTCTTGACAATAGCAACCACAGAACCAGAAGTCGTGGTAATAGATTCAAAGATCAAACTGTTCCTGCATATCCAGACATGGTAAACAGTGAGAGCAAAAGCAGTCATAGATGCTATATACCGCTTCCTATCCCTCTTTACCTCCCTACTAATCCACTTGATGGTGCTGTGGATCGTGCTCATCCTTCTCGGAATATTGAGCCAGTGTCTAATCTGAGACCAAACAAGGTTAGTGAAATCACAGGAGAAAAATAAATGATGAATGCTCTCTCTCTCCTTACCACAAAATGCACACTCTTCTTCAATATCTAAAATAGATAATTTATCCTTAGTAGACAGTCTACCCTTAAAACATAGCCACAAAATAATCGAACACTTAGGTGGAATGTAATTTTTCCAAATTGCCCCCAACCAAAATGTAGGATTACCTTTAGGCCTCAACAAATCATAAACCTGTTTAGTCAAGGACTTACCCGAAACAGACCACTGGGTTAAGGTATTAATGCATGCATATTTACCACCCAATTTTTGCACAAGTAAATCTCTAATACTAGCCAGGTTTTTGAAAAACGGAGAATCATTTTTATGGGGTACCCAATCCCAAACCGAAGTCCCTTGTAAATACACCCCATGAACCCACTTAACCCACAGACTCTTTCTTTCCAAGTGAATGTCCCATAGATTTTTGAACATGAGAGCTTTGTTCCAAAAGGATGGATTCCGTAATCCCAACCCCCCTTCATCTTGTGGCATACAAACCCTCTCCCAAGCTACCAAGGACCTCTCCCCATCCCAAAAGAATTTTTTGCAAAATCCATTCAGTTTGTCAATGATAGACGCGGGTAACGGGATGCTCTGTAGCCAAAAACACTCAACTCCTTGAATAACGGATCTAATTAGCTCAAGCCTACCTGCATATGACAAAGTCACAGTTTTCCAGGCACTAAGCATGTTAGAAACCTTATTCACAAGAGCATCATAGTGAATGGCATTCAACTTATGGGCCGCCAATGGAAGCCCCAAGTATCTAACCGGGAGAGTACCCGTTGGAAAACCAACAATATCAAGACAGTTATGCAAAAGATTATCATTCATACCTGCCGTGAAGATCTCTGATTTCTCCGGGTTAATGGCTAGTCCTGAGACGAATCTGAATTGGTCCAGAGTATCCTTAAGAATTGTCAGTGAAAGTTCATCTCCTCTAGAGAATAACAAGAGATCATCAGCAAAGGCCAGATGAGAAATAGATAAGCTGCCACACTTAGGATGAAAGTTGAAATCCTGAGCAGTATTTTTCTTCAATAGCCTCGAAAAGTACTCCATGACAATTGTGAATAAGGCAGGTGACATGGGATCCCCTTGTCTTAATCCCCTCATGCCCTTGAAGTGCCCATGCAGGTTACCATTCACTGAGATGGAGAAGGAGGCAGTGGTGACACACTGTTTAGTCCATTCTACAAACTTGGTAGGAAACCTGAGAGTAGCCAACATTTCGAACAAGAATTCCCAAGAAACTGTATCATAGGCTTTCCTTATATCAATCTTCAACATACACCTTGGAGAGATACGTTTCCTTGTGTAGTTCCTAATCAGCTCCTGAGTAAGTAGAAAATCATCAGCCATGTTCCTCTCCCCCACAAAGGCTGCCTGAGCCTCATCAATAATCCTTGGGAGAACACTCTTCAGTCTTTGGGCCAAAATCTTGGTGATGACTTTATACACAGTGTTGCAGCAAGAGATTGGTCTATAGTCCGAGACTTTTGGTGCATGGTCCTTCTTCGGGATGAGAGCTACCACCGTGTGGTTGAGTTGCTTCAAAAGACTCCCATTCTCAAAAAATTCCATAACCGCATCCAATATTGTCGGTTCGACCACATCCCAATTCTTCTTGAAGAAGCCTGCTGGATATCCATCTGGACCCGGTGCCTTATCATCACACATCGAAAAAATGGCTGCCTTTATCTCCTCTTGAGTGACCGGTGCCTCCAAACACAGTCTCTCCTCTTCAGTGATACAATTCCCCTCTTGAACAAGCTGAGTATCTATTCCAATAACAGGTTCAGAAAGACCAAACAGGTTTTGGAAGAAGTTAACAAACTCCACACCCAATTCCAGAGGCGAAGAAGTGTGAGATCCATCTTCCTTTTCAACGGAGACAATTGTATTCTTCAAATTATTCCTCTTAACTAACCCGTGGAAGTATTTATTTCCTCTGTCCGAAAGAAGCAAGTGGGTGGCCTTGGCTTTTTGTGCAAAGAAAGATTTTTCCGCTTCCATAAGAAACTCCGCCCTTTTCCTCAAGTCAGACACCCTGCGAATGCAAACTTCGTCATCCGGATTAGGTAGAAGAATCTCCCTTTCCTCATCCAACTCTTTGGCAGCCCTCTTAGCCTGCTCAGAAATATGGAAAAAATGTTGCTTGTCAAGGCTCTTAAGGGGCTGCTTTAGGTTTAGTAATTTCCGACACAAGATGAACTGCTTAGTCCCTCGCTCCAGGTATTGCCACGACTCCTGGAGTAAGGGTCTAAAGTCCACATGTTTCATCCACATGTAATAGAACTTGAAAGATTTGTTGCCTTTGAAGTCCGGCTGCAGTATAGAGGCAATGACTGGGGAATGATCAGAAAGAGGGCCCTGTGGTTTAAAATCAGCCTGACAAAATAAACCTCTGTCCTGCCACACCTGGTTGATGAGAAGGCGATCCAATTTAATAAATAATCCACTCTTCACCCAAGTGTAGAACTTTCCCACTGAATGAGCATCCCTCAACCCCAATACACCACAAAACTCCCTTAAATCCTTCAAGAAATATTCTGTAGGGACTACCCCCCCTTTCTTTTCCGAAGCATCCTTAATGCAATTGAAATCACCAAGGACCATCCAAGTATCATTTAAATTCGATCCCAGCATCAACAAGTCATTCCATAATTGTCTTCTCTCAACAACCTGATACAAACCATAAACAAAGGTACAAAAGAAAGTAGCACCGGAGGATTTACAAAAAGTCCTAAGATGGATGGCCTGGCTCGATGTATGCAACAAAACACAGTTGACCACCTTGGGGTCCCAAAACACAGCAATTCGACCCCCTCTAATTGTGTCAAAGTTTGACACAAACTCCCATCCAGGACGGTTTGTAGATGCAAAAAATCTCAATCGAGCTTCCGAAAGCTTGGTCTCCAAAATACCAAAAAGAGAGACCTTGTTTATTTGTATAAGACCGACCACCTCCTTCATTTTCAGGGGCCTATTAAGACCCCTTATGTTCCAAACGGCTACTCTCATAGCGTAGATGATGAGGCAGCCGAAACCACCTCACACCCTACCGATGTATCTCCAGAAGTCTGACCCCTACTTTTACTCCTGTGTTTCTTCATCGACTTACTCACCTCCAACTGCTTGCCTTCCACACCAGAAATTAATGGCATGCTCTTGTTAGGGCCTCTACTCTTACTACGATGTTTCTTTCTCGACCTCCCCACCTTGGAATAGCTCCCCTCTTCATCTGATATCTCATTTTCACGGATAGTGTGGATAACATCCTTCGGTAGTGGCACAGTCATCAAAGCCAAATTAGCCTCCGTCTTCTCATGGCCCTGTGTAACCTGTCTCTTATTCTCCCTTTGATGATGACTCTCATGTTGTTTCTTCGCTCCTTCAATCACAATGGAGACAATGGGGCTCTCTGGCCTAAGGGAGAGACGAGGTTCATCAACAGTATTGCTCGGTCCTTTGGTAACATCATCTCTTTTCTTTGTGTGCTCCAACACTGGCCACTCATCTCCTTCAACCACCAACTCCTTATCCTTTCCAAGAATTGGATCAACAGTTGTAAGGTCACCTTCACAAACCACAGTAGGTGAACTGTGATTCTCAGTCGTCTCCACCACATCCACCCTTAGTGCAATTTGCATGTTACCCTCACCTGGATCCTTTACAATGGGTGGCAACGGTTTTGCATCCATCTTGCTCTTACAGCCACCTTCATAGTGCCCAAATAGCTTACATCCATTGCAGAATTTTAGAAGGTCTTCATACCACACCGGGGTGTCAACCCTTTTGCCACTAGGTAGGGTGATATTCACAGTAGGCTTAGGCGGTACGGAAACATCTAACTCAACCAACAACCTCGCAAAGGCGGACCTACCATGTGTAAGTGTGACCTTATCCGTGTTGATCGGTTTACCAATCCTAGAGCCAATCTTTCCCAGAGCTTGTGTTGTCCAAAATTCAAATGGGAGATTCGGAAATTGGACCCACACCGGAACCGTGGAAAAGGCATATGAGTCCGATGTGAACTCCTCCGGCACCGTCTGCAAGTGTAGGCGCCTTCCATATATGCCATAGGGACCTCTTGACAACACGACATTCCTCTCTTCAACCGATCCAAATCTGAACATAGTCCAGCCATTTTGACACGGGAGGGTTTGACAAGGTGTAGTGGTCTTCCATCTTGCCGCAATCTCCTTAACGGCCTTAATTCCAGGGAATCTACCCGTGAAGCAACCAAGGAGGGACATCTTGAACACTTCCTTAATGTCCACCGCATCATTGGGCTCCAAAATTACACTCTCTTCTCCATCAACCGGAGGGTGATATGTAACCTGAACATCTTCATTGAAGGCACGATTGTCCTTGAAGAGATTAACCCACGGTACTCTCCCCTGATCATCCTTTTTTCCATCCTTCTTCTTTTGTTGATACCGAATCTCCTTAACCGGCTGTGTTGACGTCGACGCCATTGAACCACAATCGATCACCAGAATTCTAAAAAATTTCGGCAGAGTAACTCTTGTTTTTGGTTTCACAGAAGGCCAAGCTTTCTAGCTAGTCTATCTTACCCTTCCACCCTCCAATCCCCAATAATTCCCAAAATCCCAATCAGATAATCCAAACCAGTAACAGCTGAACCGTGCTGACCCCAAAACAGAATTCCAGTCACAAATTCAGTGCAAAATTGCAGGAGCTTGGCATAGAACATTCAGCCCAAAAACTCACCAAATAGCCCGAACAGCCCGTAACCAATTCCGGCAAACCTCAAACAGTTCAGAATCAAAGTGCAGACCAGACCCACCAAATTCCAACCAGCCGAGAGATCCCAATATGCGGAAACAATTCACCACACACACAGCCACAAAAATCCAGAAACAGTACTAATAATGCAGAATTTAATTGCTAATTATAACCAAACTAAAACAGTAGCCAAACAGATATAATTGCTAGATGCAAAGAATCCAGAAATTCAGCTAAAGCACCGAACAACAAAACAGCACAAGGAACACCGAAATTAAATTTGAGACAGCTCCAAATCTCTAATTAATTTAAACAGAATAAGCAGCAAACCAGAAACAGAAAAAGCAACAGAACGGAAATAGCAAAAACAGCAAAGAAAATCCCAATAGCTACTCAAACAGCAAAAGAGCAAAACAGCAAAACATAAATAGTAAAATAGCAAAACAGAACAGCAAAACCAGCAAAACAGAAACAGCAAACCAGCAAACAGAACCAGCTAAAGAAGCAAACCAGAAACAGCAAAACCAGCAAAGAAAATCCTAAGAATTAAGAAGCATGGAAGCTGAACCGAATTTTCACAGCAAAACAGGGCAATTAATGGAAAACAGAACACATAATGGAAATGCCAAAATTCAAATATCAAGTAGAAAGAGCTCCAGGCAATTAGAATGGAATGGTAGCATTTCAGAAAACATCAAGCCAATCAGTTTCTGTAATTAATTCCATTTCTATGCGACAACTAAGCAATCCATTCTGCAATTATCCCATAGAAGCCAAGACCCGAATGCAACATCCAGTTGTACTGAAAACTAAACAAAAGGCCTAACATCAGCAGCCCAAATAGCTAGTTGAGAGACTTACCTTGCCAGCAGCCGAATTTAAGAAAACCGAGCAGAATCGTGTTCTTCAGTGATGAACAGTCCGACCCCGCTTCAAGGCATTTTGAAGATTGAAATCACCAAATGAATATGTTAATGGCGTAACCATTCAACATTCAGAAGGTTGCTGCCTAGCCCACGATTTTGCAGATCCTAACATGCACCGAATTCCACTCATCCAAGAATAATTTTGAAGTTTTGAACTCGTGAACAGTAACCAAACGATTCTAGGTTTGCTGAAAAATCGCAGACTCCTTCACTCCAAGTTCCACCCTTACCCAAGGAGCTGGAAGCTGATGAAATCCTTCAGGATAGCCTCTGAATCGGAACGGAATGGCCGGAATCCGGCCAAAGCCGAGGACCCCCCAGTCGCGAGTAGAAGTCAATATCGGTCAGCAATGCTTGATTTTCCAGAATTCCAGTATCTAAATACCCAGAAATTAATGGGCTGTATGAATCTTCAAACTCCCACACTGAGCTACTAACCAAACTCCATCAAATTAGTGGTTTAAGGTGAAGACCCCATTTTTGGGAAAAATTGTGACCGACCCAAAATTTTGCTCGTTGATGGAAAACGAACAAATTTGGTACCGTTAAGCTCACAATTAAATGGGCAGTCCGATTCTACAATCTTTTCCGAAGTTATTGTTGCCAAAATCCACCAAGAATCAGTCAAAGTTAAGTTGGGCACTAGGGAAAATCCTTTTGGGATTTTCCTAGAGAGTTTCCACTCAAAACCCCACTTTACTTCAGTCAAAGTTGGGCACTATTATTATTGTTTTCCTGCGGGAAGGGGAGGGGTACCGTACTCAATCCCTTATGTTAGCGATATGAAAAGTGGGTGGTGAGTTTGAGCCATTTTTTAGAGATATCTCAAAACTAATTTCATACAAAAGTTCAAAAGACATTTCTAGTTGAGAAATTTCAAAATACAATACGCTCCATACACCCTAGAGTGCTAGATCCACTTTTTTTTTTGTTGCCGAAACATATTTTGAGATGTGTTTTCAAGCCCGAAAACTTATGCAATCGAATTATTCCGTTTTGTATTATGGGTAAATTACCAAAAATCTCTTAAAGTTTGTTTAAATTACTAAATGAACTTTGCAATTTGCAAAATTATCAAATAAACAATGAATTTGCAATTTATATAATGTTTTTAACTCTTCATTATTGTTGCTTATGGAAAAACAAAGGGGGTTATATTGTTATATAAGTTGCAAATTCAGAGTTAATTTAATAATATTTCAAATTATGGATAGTAATTTGAACAAAATTAGGAGATTTTTGGGGATTCTCCTTTTCTAATATCTTCAGAGCCTTGCCACCCAAACCCTCCCAAAACCTCCCCTTCCCCGTCGAATTCCGGTTCCTTCACAACAAAACCATGAATCTCTTCAACCCAAAATCCCGACAAAACCAAGCAACGCCACCACCACCACCGCCTCCGCCTCCGCCGCCACTGGAACTCCTCAGCCAGGCCTTCACCTCCCTCCAAACCCACTTCTCCAATTTCCTCCACCATTCCCCACTGCCCAGCCTAAAAACTCCCAATTGGGCATCAACTTCCAACTTCTCAAGTTCTTCCAGCACGAACCCATCATCATCGTCGTCGTCGTCGTCTTCGTATTCTTCCTCTCCTTCGTTTCATAATAAAAGGAGTATTTATGATACTAAAAGTAGAAAAGTTGCTATGAGTGTGGAGGAAATTGAGGAGCGTTTAGCAGGGGTCCCTGTTTATGCTCTGAGTAACTCCTCTGAGGAGTTTGTACTGGTTTCGGGCTCGAGCTCTGGGAAGAATCTTGGATTGTTTTGCTTTGGCGAAGCTGATGCACATACCCTTCTTCGGGAAATGCAGTCCATGGACCCCTCTATGCAAAAAGGCTCCCAAGTTGTTCCTGTGGCTCTCAACAAGGTTCAGTTACATAAGTTACTCAAATGAAAAATTAATCTTTGCCTATGGTTTTTGGCTAAGGACCTTTTAATTACACTCTAGCATGGCCGTTTTACTCCTAATTGTTCAATTATGATAGGATATTGGGGTTTTTAGTATCAGGGATTCCACCCTTGATGCTTTTGTAGAAGCTGAAGTCTGATGGTTGGATAATTTTTCAGATATTTCAGCTTAAAGTTGACGGAGTGGCTTTTAGGCTGATACCAGAGCCATCCCAAGTGAAGAATGCAATCAAGGTAAAGAGTTTCTGTGGTATGAATGAACAGTTATGCATTATCAATGTGTATTCTGATTTTCTTTGTTGACTATGGCAGTTGTGTCTGATTTTGAAGTTAATCTGTCTTCATTTGAATGGAAAATTAAGGGACGGGAAACTGGCATCTCTTGATTGAATTTGTGAAACCGCAAATGTTTGCAAGTTTATGTGAGATTGTTTCTCTTTTGTTGTTGCGAGCTGATTCTATTTTTCAGTCCAATTTTGATGCATGAAGAGAGGTGATATGTCTTCCATACCTACATTGATGTACATTAAGGTCAGGAATGGAAGCTTATCGTGTTTGGCAAGCAACAGTGATCGTTTGTGGCGAACATTTCAGTTTGCATTATTTGAAGGTTTCATTGTTATCCTTTTAGTAACGTCACACACTTGTGCCAGTAAGAATATTAACAAACATAAATTTTATCTTTGTTACCTTTTAATCTATAAAAGATGCTCCTTCACATTCCTCACTGTATGAAGTGTTAAGCGATTTATGGTTTATGAGTACTTATGAAGGAAAGTGAGAGTAGTTTTGAATTGCCAGAGTATCCAGTTTCGAAATGGAATTGTGCTTATTTTGTTGTAAATTACTTTGAAGTGAAATGGAGTAGCAAGAATTACATCACCAAATTACATATAAATCATCTTTGCTATTTGGATTGGCATGATACTCAAATCTACATTCTGCTATTCTCATTTATGTAGGAAATGAAAAATGCTGGTACATCTGACAAGAGCTTTTCTGGTGTTCCAGTCTTCCAGGTTATCCCCCATTTTAGCAGTATAATATATCTGTTCCTTTCCCACTCTCCCTGTGATTCCTGTTATTCCCTTGCATTGTACGACTGCTAAAAGGTTTTTTGATATTACTTACTTGATGTTTGGCCTGCAGGCTTTCGTTTTAATGCAGATAGTGTGATGTTATAGAATGGAACTAGAGTCTGCCATACTTAGTACATTGAAATAATTAAACATTAGGAAAATAAAAACAAAAATTGAAGTTGAACTACAGCCAAACCCTCAATGCATTTGCCCCTTGTACAATAAATCTGGAGGGGAAAAGAATTGATTTGGTGTTGTGTTCACGATAATGCTATAAACAATTCTGAATCATTTTTCTTGGCAAACGTGGCATAGTGGTCTTGTTTGTCAATCCACCTCTTTTCTTTATTTTCCTTTCAACTTTCTAGGGGAGAAATTTTGATGTCATGTTACTTAAGGTCACAATTTTTAGTTGTTAAAGGTCTGTTGTACAAAAATAAAATAAGGCTGTGTACATTTGGCCTTAATGGCCCAAGCCTTCCCTAGACCTAGCACATGTAGGAGCTCCTATGCACCAGGGTGCTGGTTTTTTGCTGGGGAGAAATTTCACAGTTGTTGTACGAGAAGATCTGCTGGAGCTGTACTTGGTATGCTGCTTGTACAGTTCCGTGGACAGTTGATTGGGCACAAAGATTGAATTCCATCTTCCAGCTGTTAGAGCACGTCTTCTCTCTGTGTCTAGCTAGTGGATTGATTATTTTATCAGATATTGCATATGTTAAACTTTGAGTGCATATAGAACTAGTATTTTGCTTGTGATCTGAAAGGGTGCTACAGGACTTGTGTTATCCTTTCCTTGATTCTAAGTGTGTGCTCTCTGTGAATTGACTTCAAAATTCTTTTGTAAGGGACAACACTGTCAATTTCATCATCACGGGGTGTGCATTTGATGACTTTGATTTGGTTGAGTGAGATATATGATAAATTGATAATTATTCAGCAAATTGGTGCTCTGGACCTATATTTTCAGTTGGTTTTGACTTGTGTTTACCTTTACTAGCATGAGCACTGTCAACCTTTTCCATCACATTGAAAGGTTTAGAGTGGATGAGTGGTAGGATCTGTCTCTGAGTAAGCCTCATGGAAGGCACATGTCTGGTGTTTTGTGCAGGGCCGTATTTTGCTTGAAATAACAGCGCTCAAATTTGTTAATAGTTTAACTGCTTTATTCACCATGGGTTGCTGGTACTTTGGTGTTATTTCTCTAAACATATGATGTTTTGCAGTCAAAAAGCTTGGTTCTGAGGAGTCAAAACAAGAGATATCGCCCCGTTTTTTTCAGGAAGGTTAGCTGATAATAAACTTTAGAATTCAGGCTATCCAAAACTCTATTATGTTCTGCAGCCCATATCATTCTTCCTCTGATTTGTTATTTTGTAGGAGGATTTGGAAAAGTCCCTGCTTCGCGCATCACGTAATCAGAATGTTTTAAATCCCGCTTTTAGAGCAGGAGATATTCAGGTGAAGTTATGTGATTGATCACTATTACTCAATTGTGCAAGATTCACCAAGTTAGCTTGTTTCTCAAATGACTAATAATTTCGGCTTCATGATTCCAAATTTGATTTGATTTGATTTCGTAGGTTGCTGTTCTTGAGGATATGATACAAGGGATGAAGGTAGAAATATTTCCTACTGCACTCATTATTCTACTGCAAACAAATGGACAGTTTGCTTAAGTTTAGGGTCTTTTCTTTGCACCTAATAAGGTGGAAAATTGTATTAAGTAAACGTGCACATAATGCAGGAAGGCTCAGTGTCGCAGTTGGACGACGTCGTGTTCATTCCTCCCGGTTATGATGTTTCCACTGTTCAATCCCGCAATTAGGCAAGCCGGCAGTGGTACCGAGGAAGGCGACATATACGGGTGGCTGGATGGCTTGTCCTTTATCGTTGAGGTAAGCGAGAAGATGTTCGACATGCCTGCCGTTTAGTAAGGCTGGGCACATTGCAGCAGCTTTATGTTATTCCTCTTGATCCATGGCAGTTGCCAACGACTCTCTTGCTTTTCCTTAGAGAAAAGCTCTTTTGACATTGATGCACTACAGGGACGTGATTATCACAAGAGATTTAAAGTTGTATGTTAGAATTGAATGTAACAGTACATTTCAGCAACGGTATATGTCCCTTCTATCTCCGCCAAAAGAAATATATGGTACCCTTTTTGGTTGTATTAGTGATAAGCAGGAATGGCAATTTCTGAAACGATATGACACGAACGGTTGAACCTTGGTCGGTTTGCAGGTATATGAGTCGATTTGAATAACACGATTATGGTTTAGAATATCGACACATGAAGCTTCCAACTCGAACTCGACACGAATAATTTATGTTATATCACAAAAATAATCTGAAATATTTGCAGGTTAAATAGGTTGACACGAATAACAAAAATAATTAAACGAGTAATTTATGTTGAGGGGTGTCGACACGGGAACCTGCCAACCCAAACTCGATAATTTGGACACGACATGAATTGCCATTACTAGACTGATAAAAAGTTAGTTATACAACTTACGCCTGTTGGTTTTGGATTTAGGAATTTTTTTTTAATGTAAAAAAAGTATTGGAAATTTAAAAATATATAAGTAAAAAATTTTAAAAAATTGGTAATTATAAGAAATTAGTATAAAATTCAAAACTTTAAAACATATGTGTTTGAAAATATGGAGAGGAGCAAGTGTTTATACTTTTGAAATAAAAAATAAACCATAAATAAAAAATCAAAGAGTTTTATGGAAGCAAGGAATAAAATTTTTGGTCATAATCTCTCATAATGTGATTTTAAAATATGCTTAAAAGAGTTATACTTTTAAATAGTTATTGGTCCTAGAGTTTGTTATTTTTGTAAAATTTCAAACTTCATTACATATGAAAGTTTTTAAATTTCTACTTAGAGACTCTAATATTGTTGTTTTGAATCAAGAAACTCTAACTTTTCTACTCATAGAGTAAATATACAAAAAAAAAAAAAAAAAGAATCCAAAGAAACTGAAGAAAAATTATAAGGAAATTTTGCTACATTAAAATAATTCATTTGATATTGTTAGAAGTACAGTATATGTAACAAAGCTCTTTATCTAATATTCATAAAATGCAAATATAACTCCATCACCCTGTCACATTTTTCTATAGAAAACATAATAAAATAAATAGAAAAAAAATGAAACTCTCTAATAGAGAAAGTAAAAAACCCTTATGAAGAGAGACAAACAAAAAACTCTCAAAATAAGTGATACAAACTCTCACTAAGAAAGGAACGAGCCAGTGTCTTAACGGGTGTGATCCATAGAGAACCACTCAAAGATTGGGGGTTCAATTCCTCCCTTCGCTAGTTCTGCTCGAGGTTATACTAAAACAACAGGTATTGATGGAAATACGTGTATCGAGTTTATTCTCTACTGTATTGTACATCGGATTGTTAAACGGTTGGACATGAGACTTCTTATTAAAACTTAATTACATTATAAACCCCTGTGTTGCATGCATTTACTTTTTGCTCCCCTAAATTATTAAAATAAACACTTAAGTCACAATGACAAAAATAACCATAACATTTTAATGAATACTAAAAATACCCGTAACTTCATTGATATGAGAATTTAATTAGGACATCAATTTTTTATTCTTTGACTAATAGTCAATTAAATCCCTCAAACATATTTCTGGTAATGTATTACATTATTTATTTTATAAGAAATTCTAGTGCACTTTTAATAATAATTTTAATACTGCTCTTTATTATTTTTAATAATTTTTTTTTATCTTTCCCGAAAAAGAAAAAAAAGGGTTGTCCGTGTAAACCCACCGGCCACAATAATTGCCAAAAAATAAGGTTCCTAAAGCCAAGCTGTCAATGATTTTGGGAGTACCATTTTCCTCTTTTTACAAACAGCTGTTAATTAATAACCTTAAATTATTACATATCATAATGGTCATAATTAGGGTTGTTTAATAAAGAATATTTGTTAGGTCACCGCCTTGGGCAGCCCCATAGTTTTGATCATTAAAGCCAAATTGAATTGTTAAGAATGTTTTTGAAAGTATCTTAAAGTGAAGAGCCGAATCTAACCATGGGGGGGGAGGAGGTACAAAAATGGAAAATATAAAGAAATCAAAATTTTTTTTTTAAATATTAAAAATATCTAAATGCGGTAGATAGGAAGATAAACTCTTCCCTATATACAAACAAAAATTGTCTACCTTCCTTGTTGATTATACCTTCATATTACATGTAAGTTGATATAGTAAACATAGTGGTTGTCTAAACAAAACATTTCAATATATGTTACTATATGTTAAGGTATGTTCGTTATCAAGTTTTAATGGAGGTTTTGAAAAATAAGTTTTTGAAAACAGGTTTTTAAAAACATGTAAAGAAACAGGAGTTCAAAATTAGTTTTCAAAAACGATGTGAGTTTTATTCTTATCAAGTTTGTGGGGTAAGGAGAGCTTTTTTCGTCTCAAGTTTGTGCCGCAGTGTTTCCAAGGCCAAATGTGACCGTTTTAAAAACCCAGCCCGGTCTTAGAAATCAATATTTTTATATTAGTGACAAACAAAATTTGAGTTTTGAAATGGTTTTTTAAACCCAAAATCACCCACAAAACATGGTAATGAATATGCCTTTAATTTCAGTTACTTTTGTAATGTTTTATTTTGGGATAGTTTCAACTTTACCCCTTTTGGTAAAGTATTGTTTTGCCGAATGAGCTCCTGAGATCGGATTTGTAGCGAGTTTTGATTTCTTTCGGGTACCTGCACTTGCGGGAATAATTTAGGGAGGATATGAATGAGCAGTTTATTACGTCCCTCAATTGAATGTCTCCTTCTAATATATTATGGACAAGAGTGAAGATAATGGAATATATGATTGGGTGAAAATTTTGGGGAGAAAGGTGGTTATCAAATCTGCAAATCAAAGATAATGGGTTGATCTTTAATCTTGTTTTACCATTGATCTTATTCAATCTTGAAATTAGGAAGTTGTCTCGAAGACTCTTGTGAGATCCCAAACTTGGTGACAAGGTTGGACTAAAGAATTGGGCCGCTCCTTGAGGTCTAGCGCAAGCGTTTATTCTGGGTACATCATCATTAAATTTCAAAATACACATTTTGATCTCCTTTATTGTTATTGTTCATTGTAACATTTTTATTTCTATTTTTGCTGACATTAGTAGTATTTTAAAGGACAAAACTGTCATAAAAATAAAATATGTAATTTGAAGATTACATAGGCAAAATTACAACCGCCTCCAAAATGCAAGGAGACAAATAATTAAACCCACATCTTATCAATAATTGTACATGCAAAAACTATTCAAATATTTCCAAAAAATAAATTAAACTAAATTAAATTTAAAAAATACTCTAATATATTTTTAGTTCCTTGATTCTCATTAATTAATATTTGAATGTAGACCCTATCGGGCCTATCCTATGCCTCTAGTTAGGGTATCAAGTTAAATGATACTAGCATGTAGGTAAGCATAGAGGTGTGGTAGCTCACCCTCTTCATAATGCTTATTAATCATAGTCACGCGTTAAAGTGGTGCCTATTAAATGAAAATGTGTATTTCGAAAATTTTAATATATAAATTGATTCAACAAAAAAAAAATTAATATATAAATTACAAATCATGAATAATCGAAGTGGACAAGTGGACCTTCTTATTATTCGGCGGTGGGCTTGGCCCACTTTCCTACTTCAAATTCCCTTCCTTCCTTTATAATTATTGAGATGCGATTGGGAGGACCCCATATGTTTTCGCTTTTGCTATGCTATGACCAAACGAAAGAAATCAATTACTCGTACTAGTTTATAATAACAAAAAAGCAAATACAACTTTCGGGTGTATTTGACGCGCGAGAATTGAAATGATAACGAGTAGCATCTTATATTCGATAATAGATGAATTTTAATTATTAGATTCATGCATGTACGTATCGAATATAAAATTTTTATTCCTACCCATTTCCTCAATTCTTACTCTGCACGTCAAATGCGCTCTTAATTTATTAGGATAATATGTTGTTATAATTACATTTATCTCGATTGAAGAATGGTTAAAATACAAAGGAGTCCTCCAAATTTCCTATAATCATCGATATTGTGCATTCTTTTGATTTGATCAAAATTACAAATCAATTTCTATAAGTTAAGACAATGAACACAAATCACATGAGTCTTTTTGTCACTCAAAATTTTTTGAATGCTTCAAAAGGTATTTGTAATTTTAAAACATTAGAGAGTATATTTTGTAATTTAATCAAATCTCAAAGAAGATAAAATTAATTTGCACTATTTTGTTTCATTCACCACTTAAGTGTAACAAGTCAAAATATCATTGTTTTAGATTAAAAGTTATTTTAAAGAAAGTACATCGCCAATACTCGTATTCGACATGTCTAATTGTGTATATATTGAGTTTAACATATAACGTATCGCATTTAAGTTATGAAAACACACGTATCGAATTTAGCTACTGATATATCACATTTATAAGCTTAGCTACTGAATAATTAGGTATCTAGCTTAATTCATTATGTATAATATATCGAGTTTAGCTACAGATGAATTGCAATTATGAGTTTGGTTGCTAACCTATCGTTTATCAAAATTAACATATGATATATCATGTGTCGAGTTTAGCTATTAATATATTACGATTATAATACAAAAAAGTATCACATATATTAAAAAATAAAAAAAAACATATATACCAAATTTAGCTGGTGAAATATGGAGTTGGACTTACGAGTTACGAGATACTAGTTGCATTCGGTAATAGGATAGAATTTCAATGTCTTATGTGACAAGTGATTTTCGAGCTACGATTTTCATTTCGTGATGATTAGCTGTAGAAAGAGATGAATTCGCATTATGGACTAGTACTTTTTTTTTTTTCTTTTCTTTTTTGGCACTATAGTATCATTGCCATCGCCCCGGTCCCAGCTTCTCAATCCTTTTAACTCTAAAATGTCTCTCTTACATATTCTTCTTCTTTTTCTTTTTTTAAAAATTCTTTTATACATCTACATATTCTTTTCTTCTTCCCCAGTCTTCCTATCATGGAAGGAAGGATGGGAGAGCAATTTACAATGCTATTTTCTTCGTTTTTTTTAATTAGTTTTTAGTCTCTTCTTTTGGAAGAAACTTATTCTTCTAGTATATTAAGTGAAGTGGTGATTTCATCTCTTTTCACAGTAGAGATTAATCTTCATTTGTAATAGTGGGAATTTCCCAAATTACAAGTGAAAATTGAGTTTAAGAGCTTTCATCAAGATATTAGTAGTAGATGCCAAATCAAATGTGTTGGTATGAGATTTGTTCAGTCCAATAATGATTTTTATAATTGCTATTAAATTTATAGGAGGTTCTAAAAGTCCCGAATCTGTCCAAGACCAACACGCGTGAGTAGAATCTCACATTAGCGCCTCGGTCCTAGATTATATAAAGGCCTTTAAATTATCTAAAACAATATAGTCTTCTAACAAACAATACAGTTTTATATTCGATTCCATACAACTTTCACGAATTTAAAATAATAATATGCTCCTAACAACAACAAGAAACATCAAAAAAGGAGAAAAACTCATCTTCCTCAAACTCTATTATTAGAATAATTATCTTATTTAAGTGTTAAATTATTTACGTCTATTTCATAGTATAAGTCTATTACCTATTATAGGGTTGTAGCCTATATATAGACTATCTATTTCATAATATTAGACACAATTCATAATATCTATTTCATAATAATATTTCTATCATCTATAACTCAACTTCTATGTTGGAGACTCATTTACCCCACACCCCATAATTCTACTTCTATCTTACAAACTCATCTTCCCTAAACTCCAGTATTCACACCATCACCAATCCACCAATCACAACTTTACAACAATCAAATAAAAATAATACAGTCTCCTAACAACTAACAATAATATTTCACATTCAATTCTATAGAACCTTCACTAATTTAAAACAATAATATGTTCCCAACAACCACTACTACAAAAATGACTTTTAATGGCGGTTTTTTAGGACTTTTAACGGCGGTTTTCGGCATTTTTGAACCGCCATCTATCCGGCAGCCGTAGAAAGTTTACGGACTTTCTACGGCGGTTCGCTTAGGAACCGCAGTAGAAAGTTGGCTTTCTATGGCGGTTTTGAAAAAAACCGCCGTAGAATGTCTACTTTCTACGGCGGTTTTGAAGATAACCGCCTTAGAAAGTACCAAATTTGTTAAAAAAAAATTTAATATTTCATTTTTTTCTCTACATTCAAAAAATATATATCAAAAACAACAAGAACAGCCTTAGAAAGGTTTTGATATATATATATATATATTTCAACTTTATTCAAAATATATATATCAAAACTTCCATGCTAATAAACCGAACAACCACCAAACTTCACAAAATTTTTGCGTGCATCCATCAAATTCTAATTAATTTAATCATTAATAGCAAGAACAATACAATAATCACCGATATAACACTAATCAAAGCCGAATTTAATCATTCATCATCTCACCAAACCCGAATTTAACACTAATAATAATCCCTAGGCCAATCACAATAATCAAGTAACAATAAAAGTTGTAAAGCTTAAATAAAGTTGAAACTATTCTATATTACCTTTTTAATGATTCGAAGCCCACAACAAGGACCGATTGTGGTGAAATTATGATGGGGGATTAACTCCAAGTGGTGGGTGATGGCCGATTAAGAAACCATCTCCGGAGTTGGGTGACGGCGGATCTTGTTATCAACGCCGCCAGAAGAACGGTTTCGGAGGAAGACAAGAGAAAAAACCGACGGAGAGAGGAAGGGCGTCAGCAACGAGAGAACGCTTCGGTTTGCTGGAGATGGAAACAGGGGGAAGCTGCGGCTGGCTGGAGATGGAAACAAAGGGAAACCCTTAAAATTCAAACAAAATCAAGTTTCTATGGCGGTTTTTATTAAAACCGCCATAGAAATGAACTTTCTACGGCGGTTTTAATTAAAACCTAGAAAGTAACTTTCTATGGCGGTTATGAAGAAACCGCCATAGAAAGTTACTTTCTATGGCGGTTTTAATTACAACCGCCGTAGAAAGTCCATTTATACGGCGGTTTTAATAAATCCGCCGTAGAAAGCCCGTAATTGTGAATTCCCGCCCGTTCCTCTATTCTTATTAATTTCTAGTTTTTCTATTTTTGTAAATTAACCCCCAAATTTTTTTAAATTTAATAATAAATATGTATTTTACTATATATCAATTTTTATAGTAAAATTCATCATATTTATTAATTATACGGTGGTTAGAAATACAACCGTCTGGAAAGGGACTTTCTACGGCGGTTAGAAATAAAATTGCCGTAGAAAGTCTCCTACTTTCTACGGCAGTTTTCTAAGGTGACTTTCTACGGCGGTTATCAACTTTCTACGGCGATTTTATATAGAACCGCCATAGAAAGTTCGTACTTTCTTTTTAATGGCGGTTTTGGTCTTTCCGTCGTTAAAGCACCGAGTACAAAGTCCATTTTGTAGTAGTGAACAACAAGAAACAACATGAAAGGAGAAAGAAAGAGAAGAAGAAAGGGGAGGAGAAGGAAGTAAAGCTACAGATAAGAAAGAGGGGGAAGAAGAAGAATAAAGAGAGGAAAAAATAAAGGAGGAGGAGGAAAGAAGAGAGAGTGGTGGAAAAGATAAAGATGGAGGTGTTTACACGATCTACCTTTCACTACCAGGATAAAATAGTAAAAATAACATATGGACCCGGGGTGCATAGCTCATCAGGCCGGTCAGATTCAGGACAAAAAGATTTTCTCCTCTAGAGTTAGGATCTGATAGATTAGATACACTGATTGTGCTTCGGGTGTGATTAGATCTGACATCAAATCATGTATTGTTAGTTATACTGAACGATTTTCCTTCATTAATAAAATTTGCGTGAAATAATGTCAAATTTTTATTGACAAAATAAAATTTTGCCCGAAATATGTTAGTTAGGATCTTAATATAAGTATTATATAACTATTTGGTTAATGTTTCATTTAGTAATTTGATCAAACTATAAACTTTGTTCTGCAGTTTTCTTAAACCACATAATGCATTTGATGATTTGAATATGGAAAAAGTGCAAAAGTAGTTCACAATCTTTATCCCTGTTTCAAATGTAGTCCAAATCTTTAGTATGTATCAAATGTAGTTCACAATGTATCCGTTTTGTTTTAATTTCAGTCCAAAAGATGAAAATTAGACCAAATTAAAGGTCAACGAGTTTGATCGTCAGTCAAACAAGAAAACGATTTTCAGGAAATTTTTTTCTTTAGAAAAAAAATTTCATTGGGAAATCTTTTTCTTTAGAATTTTTTTGATTTTCTGAAGAAAATAATTTTCAGGATATCTTTTTCTTTAGAAATTTTGAAGAAAAAAATTTCTCAAAAATATTTTCCTTTGACCCTCCCACCCCTTTCTTCCAAAATCATTTCCGTCATGGAAGGAGTTTCAAGCTTTCGGGTCTACATTCAGTCATTTCAGCAGTTGTTGGGACCGTTTCTCGCAATCTTACAGTTCTCCAAGGTCATCACGGGAGCAATAAATGCATATTAGTAGTCTATGCTTATTTCTACGATGCTGTTGGTTGAGTAATGATCAGTTTGCTTACCATTAATGTTTTCCACTTTATTTTACAATATGTTATTTAGGTACCACGCTCTACTGTTAGCTCAGAATATATATTTCTTTCTTTCATAATCAGTTTGGTTTTGAATGGGGAAAAGCTTTGATATGTCTCAGAAAAGCAACATGTTGATGGTAAATATTTACCTTGTCAGGTTAGGTTCTGCAAGGGCCATTAACAGATGTTACATTAGTGATTGTGTCCCGCTTAAGTTGCGAATGAAGGCTTCTGCTGGATTTGTAAGGGTCAAAGAAAAAGATTTCGAGAAATCGTTTTCTTCAGAAAACGTAAAAATATATATAATATATATATTTCTAAAGAAAAATATTTCCTGAAAATCGTTTTTTCGTTTAACTGACGGTCAAACTTGTTGACCATTAATTTGGTCTAATTTTTATCATTTGGACTGAAATTGAAACAAAACAGATATATTGTGGATCAAGTTTGACCATTAATTTGGTCTAATTTTCGTCATTTGGACTGAAATTGAAACAAAACGGATACATTATGGACTACATTTGATACATACTAAAGATTTTGACTACATTTGAAACAAGGTAAAGATTATGGACTACTTTTGCAATTTTTACATTCGAATATATCTTAAAGGGGGAAAATAATCATTTAGTCTTATAAAAGAAAAAAGAAAAAGAAAAACGAAGAGTAAGGTTTCCATATTAATTAGATTGATTGTCGAGTGTTTATTTCTCTTCTTGGAGTGACGATCTATTTCTTTTTCTTCTTTTATGTATTTTTAATATTTATTTTTCGAAAGGGTTTTTGCTTTAGATTATACAGACCTTGTTTAAAAACGTGATTCAAATTAAAGATTGGATCTTATTTTTATTTTACAATAATTTTTTATCATTTTTAATAAATTTTTTTATATTTTTAATATATATTTTTTATATTTTTAATATATTTTTTAATATATTTTTAATATAATTTTAATATTTAAAAATCACAATCTAAATTAAGTTTAAATCAAATCTTGATGGCCACATTGTTTCACCTGCACATATTGATTTGGTTACTTTTGTTTGCGTTAGTGCATAGGGTAACTTTCTGCGGAAAGAAAATTAATTTGTAAGTTGAATGTGACTCAAAAAATAAAAATAGGGGCATGATATTTGCAGCGACATTTTTTTGTAAAAAGACTAAAATACCCTTAAAAAAAATAAAAAAAATTAAAATTTTCTATTCCTACTGTAAAGTCTACTACTATTAAAAAAAAAAAAAAAAAAAAAACCTAAACCATCGCCGGCGACTGGCGATGGTACACCCCCCCCCCCCCCCCCCCTTTAAGTTTAGATTTTTTATATTTGCAATAACCACCGGGCGGATCTTCCCCATTCCAGTAAAAAATTTCACAATTTTGACAAAACTACTAATAAATTTGGACATAATACAAGTAAAATAATTAATAAAACTACATAAAAAAAGAAAAAAAAAAAAACCAAGGCGACACTCCCCCCCCCCTCCCCCCCCCCCCCACTTTCTTATTTACAGTAACCACCGGGCAGATCTTCCCCATTCTAGTAAAAAATTTCACAATTTTGACAAAACTACTAATAAATTCGGACATAATACAACTAAAATAATTAATAAAACTTTTTTTTTAATTTTTTTTTCCCCAAGGGCATTTCAATCTTTTCACAAGAAAATGTCGCTGCAAATATCAAAACCGTCGCTGCAAATATCAATTCCGTAAAAATAAAAAAGAAGTTGATTGATGGGTGGCAGCCTGTAAAGTATTGAATATTCAATGAAGAGTAGCTCTTCATTATTCGTACTACTTTGTTTCCTTTTCCTAAGAGTTTAATTATTCCTTATGCAGTTTATGATACATATTGTAGCTTTAGTTTGTTTTCGAAAAAGTTGGTTCAATAATCATATTTGACGCGTCTAACACTCCAATAGAGTACGCGTAACGACTTTAGGTTTTGAAGTATTTTGTGTATGTTATATATTGAAGTATTGTGTGCCGTTTTTATATTTTGAAATATTGAATTTAGCTTTTAAAGTATCACATGTATATCAAAACAACTAGTATTGAGTGTATTGAATTAATGTGTTGAAGTATTGCCTACTGTCTTTAGGTGTTAAAATATTGAGTTTATCCACTGAACTATCACGAGTATATGTTAAAACAAGAAGTATCGCTTTTTATTGAATTTATGTGCTGAAGTATTTGAGTTTATCCATTGAACTATCGCGTATATGTTAAAATAACAAGTATTGCGGCTTGTATGTAATTTAAGTATTGAAGTATCGCGTACTGTTTTCAGATGCTAAAATATTGAATTTAACTACTTAAATATCACGATTATATTAAAAGAACAAGCATGCATGGCGTGCATCAAAGATAAAATAGAAATTGAATTTTGTTGTTTAAATATCGTCTGTGGAACAATAACATGAAAATGATATTTAGATCCTGCTCAGGTATTTTTATTCCTTCACTATATTTTTAGCAAGATTTAAAAAAACTCCACAAACATGTAAAAATATGCCACAGGGCAAATGTCATTCTAATCTGTATGTCAGGTCAGTATCATTAGTCAGTAATCAATATCATGTGGCTGGCTTAAATTCATTCTATCCTTTTATATCTTCATGTGGTTTACATATTTTTCCCTTCATATTTTTACCTTTGAATTAACATTCTTATCATATTGTTTAATAAAATTGGCTGATATAATTAATCAATATTTGATGAGAAGTTTAAAACTTCTTTAAAGTCAAAATTTGAAACGCAATCTCCATTTCACCTCCTATAAAATTTGGCAAAATTATCAATCAATCCCTATAGTTCTTAACAATTACTAATACCGCCTATCAAGTTTGGTTAAAAGTATACATCAATCCGCATAAGATGAAAAAATAATATTCCCTCATTTCTATTCAAAGAGTTCACTTTAAAAAAAAATAAAATTATTGTCTCATTTAAAGAGTCCACTTTGAATTTGTTTACATTACATACTCTTACTAATATAATAATATGTGGTTCACAATTAACCCTTACTTATAAAGTAAGGATATATTTGAAAAATAGTGTCAAATTACTTATTTTTGGTATTATATCTCACAACCCATAATAAATTGTACATTTTTAAAAGTAAACTCTTTCAATTAGACGAAGGGAATACAAAATTTTGGTATTATTTATTTTTGTTAGTTGAAAATTCTTTGAACGGTCAGCAGGTGTTTGTAATTTTCAAAAATTTCGAGAAATGATCCATCATTTGACCAAAACGTAATTCGCACAAATTCAAATTTGATCAAGTAATCCGTGAAAACTAAAAAGGAGGAGCAGCTGTAAAATTCAGACAAGACGCTCTTTTGCCTCATCTGGAGCGATTTTCATGTGGGCTTAATTTTAAGGTAGTAATAATTGTATTTAACATGTGATTCTATTTATGTGGTTCCAACTTCCATGTCCTATGCGATATATCCAAATACCACCAGCTGGATATGTTACTACAGTATGTTTTAGCTTTAGATGTCACGCCCCTCAACTTGTATTAATTACAAATTTCAACCAAAAGTTTGGGTATTAATTGAATGTGTAATTAAATTAATAATTATTTTTTTTTAACAATTGGAACTATTCCATGAATGTTCTTGTCGGTGTAACTCCTTAATTTATTGTTCTCAACAATGCAAACATAGTTTAGTCTAGTGTGTATATTAATTTTAAAATAAATATTTCGATTTTTTCAAGAAATTCATTGGAAGTTGGATCCTCTTCATATACTTGGATGCAAAATGTTCTCACAATGGAATGTATAGCTGTTTTTGTTTTCCACTTATTTTCAAGAAAATGAAACGCTCTCATTTTTAACTAAATTCAAAATTTTCTCTAAAATTATACTCATATTTTCTTAAAATACAATCGAATCCTTACATTTCTTTTTTATTCTCTTTCTTGCATAATTTTCTAGAACACAATTTCCTTTATAAAAAATTCCTCCGAAAAACAAAATATCCTCCATTCAAGTCACAGATAAACATAACCCTAAGAATATATATATATATATGTGTATATATTTAAATTTTAAACTAGAATTTAATAAAGTTTACATATATTTAATGTGTAACAGAAAATGTAAGCAACATTATTACATTATTTGGTGGGCAAAGGTAGAAAGTACAAAGCATTAGAAACAAGAATTCCCCGAGTAGAAGGTTCTTTTGCAAGCAAAAAAATGATCATATTGAGAGGAAGTGATCTTTCCTTCTTTTAAGGGAATAACTTTATTGAAAGAAAAAAGAGGTCGAAGTTCTGTGTTGCATACTGAAAGTGGTTAGCTGGCTGGCCATGTTTAGTTGACAATGACTCTACAATTATACTTGCCAAAAAAAAACCTTGGAAACTCTTCCCAAAAAAAAAAAAAAGAGGCTGGAGAGTTTTTTTAACGGAATTGTTATTCGCAGTAACCGTTTTACTATTGCAGTAACATTCCCCTGTAAAAAGTCTGAATTATGCCTTAGGTTTTTAAAAAAATAAAAGAAATCCTTTTCACTCTAATTATGGCCGATAGTAACGAGGACAATCCATATTACACGGTAAGTAAACAATTTATACATTTTTTTATCCATATTACACGGTAAGTAAACAATCTATATATATATTTTTTTTATGTAAAATTGGTTTTTTAACCAAAAAAAATAATCTATACATTATTCATGTTCTTTTCTTCTCTTCTCAAATTCTAACATTTCTAACGTGGTATCAAAGACAACTTAATCCAAGTACAGCTTTCGCAGATCCAAAATACCGCTGGGGTTGGGCGGTATTTGGAGTCAAAATACCGCCGGCGCCCGGCGGTATTTTGACCAATTTTGCATCAAAATATCGCTGGGCGGTATTTTGAAATACCGCCCAACCCCGGCGGTATTTTGGAAGAAAATACCATCCAAAGTGGGCGGTATTTTCAACATTACTATTTGCAGTAACCAAATTACTATTTTTTGTTTTTTTAGCTAAAGGACAAAATAGACTATTCACAATAAAATGTTACTGCGAATAGTAATTTGGTTACTACAAATATAGTATGCCCCTTTTTTAATTGGCCACTTTTTTAACCCTTCATGCTTTTGCAGATCCAATGTTTGCCTAATTTATTATTATTGTTTTAGGAAATAACCGATTAAGTGACGGACAGACTTATATTTATGTGTCATTTGAGTATTATTATCTAAAATTCGATTTAAAAGCAATGCCCTTTTACTAAGTAAAATAACTGTTATTTTAAAAGTAGTACAGGTAAACAACAGTTATACATGTAACACATAAGTAATATTATCTTGTCCTATAAAAATAACTGTTATTTTAAAAGTAGTACAGATAAACAAGAGTTATACATGTAACACATAAGTCATATTATCTTGTCCTATTAGAAGAGTTCATTTTTTAAAAATATATTTTGTTTCGATAAAAAGTTTCAGTTTTAAATTTTTTACTATTGCTTGCTAATATAATTATGTCTGATTCATAATTAACGCACACTTAAAAAGTAAAAATATAAATTGAATAAATAGTGTCAAATTAGATAATTTGAAGTGTTGTATATTGAAATCTATGAAAAAAAATATATTTATGAATAAGTAATTATTTATGCTTCTAATAGGTACGTCAATTAGTTATTACATGTAAGGACATTTGGTCAATTATTTCTTAATTACTTCACTCATTCATCCGAATGATAATGTGTAGTTAACAATTAATCTATATTTAAAAAATAATTAAGAATATAAATAAAAATAATAATGTCAAATTATTTATTTTACATAATAACAATACCTTTAAAAAAAAAATCTTTAATAGGCATAGAGAAAGTATAATGTGTTATTAAAGTTTAATTAAACTTTATTCCTCTAAATTATCATCGCTTTTACTTATTTATCTATGTTTTAAAATACACTCTTTATCAGATCAGATTGTATCACGTATTATCTTTTGAGTAATGAAATATAAAATTTATTATAAAAAGAAATACACTCTTTATTCTTAGTTGGACAATTTTACCCAGCATAAAATCTTGCTGACATCAATCAAAGATAGAGGTAAAAATGAGTCAAATGACCCAAAAACTTTCCAAGAAGTGATTCATCATTGCCAAGGTTCCAATCAGAACTGCTCATTGATCCCTTGCAAAGGACATAAAAATTACAAAAAAAAAAAATAGTCATTTATGTCACATTGAGACTCAGAAAAATTTAAAAATTGTTCATTGTATCCATCTCCAGTTTCCATTTCTATGCAAGAAGAAGAAGTTGATAAATTGTACTACTTGTCTGGAAGTACTCCTGTCTGGTTGGCACCCACTGAATGGTCCATTTAATCATGGCCATCCCTCTAGGCTCTCTCTATCCCTTCCAATAACAAGAATCATTTTCAAAAACTCTACTCCCAAGTCTCTTTTTCAAATTACCAAAATGCCCCTTGAAGTTTATCTATTTTAATCGATGAACCTCGTAGTTTATAAAATTACAAAATGAATCCCGTGATTTGACGTGAACTACTGAACAAACTCCGTGGTTCGAGCAAATTACCGAATGAACACTACAACAAAAGTAGCCAGTAGTGACAAATGGCCAAAGGGGTTTTACAAATTTTGTTACAGTTTATGTATAACTGAATTTGTTAGAGTTAGAAGTGACATTAACTGAAACCACATAAAAGAAAATATCACTAAATTTTATTACACTTACAAAATGTCATAATATAGTGATAGTTTAAAATGTCACAATAATAGTAACGCTTTTAAATATCACAATCATTTGTGATATTTGATGCACTTCAATTAGTCATCACAATTTTATTTATTGACATTTATAAATATCTGTCATAATATGATAGACGAGGTTAAATTATTATGCCAATTGTATTTCAAGGTCTATTTAATAATTTTACAAACTAAGAAATTCATCATGAATTTAAATAAACCTAGAGGAGGGTTTTGGTAAATTCGCCAAATACTCTTAAACCACCCCCATGTCCAAACAAAACAAATTCCTCCAGCTTTCCTTGTGCTCAGCTGGCACCAGCCTCTAGCCACCTCTCCTTCCTTCCTACCCCATCACTCTCACTCACAAGGATTCTACTTAATAGGCTCCTCACTCTCCACTAAACTAACCCCTATAAATATCACTGAACTTCAAAGCCACATATTGCAAAAAATATTCCATTTCTAGCTTCCAAACTTGAAAAATGGCTCACTCCTCTTTGGTGCTTCTTCTAGTGTTCTTGAGCTCATGCATGGCTGCCTATGGTGGCAATTTCTACCAAGATTTTGACCTCATATGGGGTGGCAACAAAGCCAAGATATTCAATGGAGGCCAGCTTCTTTCTTTGTCACTTGACAAAGTCTCTGGCTCTGGTTTTCAATCCAAGAAAGAGTACCTTTTTGGAAGAATTGATATGCAGCTCAAACTTGTTGCTGGAAATTCTGCCGGCACTGTCACTGCATACTATGTACGTATACATACTATATATTTCGTTTTTCCAATTAAAATATCACACGTGCTACATAACACACGTACTGCTTTCACTTATCGAAAGAGTGAAACTACATTTTTAAGTCCGAGTTTGCGGTAGGGGCGCAAGTGTTGTGTTGCGCAGGTAATCTCACTTGTGCCATTTCAGAAGTGGCAATATTTTGTAAAAGTCACGGTAATTATGTGTGGCAAAAATATCACCAACTGTCCATCATTGGGCCAATTACTTTAGGACTTACAGCAAAAAAGCCTTTCCAACTGCACTTGTGTCTATCCAAACCAACCTTATATTCCATCACGGGCCATCTCAGAAAAAGCCAAGATTGTTCTGTTCTAAGTTTATGTTTATCCAAGTCAAAAATACTTAGATTTTTTTCCTCTTTTTTTCACTGCTCAGTAACTTGTCTTTAACACAAGTGAATAAATGGTTTTTTTGGTTGCAGTTATCTTCTCAGGGACCAACCCATGATGAAATTGACTTTGAATTCCTTGGAAATGTTACTGGTGAACCTTACATTCTCCACACCAATGTTTTTGCTCAAGGAAAAGGAGGCAGGGAACAGCAATTCTATCTCTGGTTTGATCCTACCAAGAACTTCCACACTTACACCATCGTCTGGAATCCCCAGCATATTGTGTAAGCAAATGCCTAACCCTAAGTGGCAATTCTGTTCGTGTGTAGGTTCACGAGTCACTTATAACGTATCGGTCTCGTTTGGTGTCAAAAATTGCTACCCTGACCCGTTTTCCCCTTGACGAAAGGTCATAACATATTACTCTGTTTTGCATTTGCAGATTCATGGTGGACAACACCCCAATCAGAGAGTTCAGAAATGCAGAATCACTTGGAGTTCCATACCCAAAAAACCAGCCAATGAAGATTTACTCTAGCCTTTGGAACGCTGATGATTGGGCCACAAGAGGAGGACTCATAAAAACTGACTGGACAAAGGCGCCGTTCACAGCATATTACCGGAATTTCCAGGCACAAACGGCCGGAAAGGTCAGTTTTCAAACGGGGCGTGGCAGAACCAAGAACTCGATGCCTACAGCAGAAGAAGATTGAGATGGGTTCAGAAGAATTTCATGATTTACAACTATTGCTCCGATTATAAGCGGTTTCCTCAGGGATTTCCCCCGGAGTGCAGGCATTAATTGATGAGGAAGATGAAGATGAAGATGTAGAATTTTGTGTCTGATGATGTTGTTTTATTAATTTGTTTATTAATTCCTGTTTGTTTGTGTTGTACAATGTTTAATAATTAATGAAGTTATCTGCGTTTTGCTTTCTTCAAGAATTGTTCTTTATGATTGAGTGTTTTGAATTGGGAAAACAAGTTCCAAAAATTTAACCCGGAATAATGTGAAAAAGAAAACGGAAAAGGATAATTGGCTTAAAGGGTGTTTGAGGAAATTTTTGTAGGATATTAAAATTTTGAATTTAAATGAAAAATCATTTGTTTAGATGTTTTATTCTCTGTGGAGAAAATGTAGAAAATTAACTCCCCTCCGTTCATTAGAAGAGTATGAGGGAAGTGTACACCTCACATAACTAAGTTGATTCTATTAATTCTACTAATGTCTTTACTTGTTAAGTGTGAATTGACTATGAATCACATATTATTATATTAGTAAGGATTGAAAGAGTAAAAGATTTGAAAGTGAGTACTCTTTCATTAAAGCAAAAATAAAATTTGATAGTTGAGTCTTTTAATAATACTGAAGAAACAAAACAAAGGCTAGCCTTTAATTATGTTAGAATTTATGACGACTAAATTCGATATTCTGTACAACTATGTCAAAATTGACTAGAACGAGATTAAAGTTATGAACTATCAATATTGTACCATGAAAGTAAAAAACTTCCCATATAAAAGTCATACTTCAAATCCTAATGCAAAAACTTAGGCCATGTTCTTTTCCCCATTTTCAAACTTAGTTTGAAAATTAGTTTTGTGTATAAACCTACAACATTTTGAAAACATTGTTCTTTTCCAAAAGTTGCAAACTAATTTTCAAGATTTTTTTCTTTCTTCTCCTTCCTTCTTCTTTTTCTTCTTCTTCCTCTTCCTTCCTCTCCTTCTTCTTCTCACCCACCGCCGCCCACCGCCCACCGCCGCCGCCGCCGCCAAACTCTCATCTTCTTCTTCTTCCTTCTCCTTCTTCCTCTTCCTTCTTCTCCTTCTTCTTCTCCTTCCTTCTTCTCCTCCTCCTTCTTCTTCTTCATCTTCATCACTCTCATCTTTTTCCTTCTTCTTCTCCTTCTTCTTCTTCCTTCTTCCTCTTCTTCTTCTTTCTCTTCTTCTTCTTCTTCTTCTTCTTCTTCTTTCTCTCCCACCGCTGACCACCGCCGCCCACCGCCGCCGTCGCCAAACTCTCATCTTCTTCTTCTTCTTCCTTCTTCTTCTCATTCTTCTTCTTCTTCTCCTTCCTTCTTCTTCTTCCTCTAACTTGTCTTCTTCCTCTTCTTCTTCATCTCTCTTCTTCTCCTTCTTCTTCTCTCCAACCGCCGCCGTCGCCAAACTCTCATATTCTTCTTCGTCCTTCTTCTTCTCCTTCCTTCTTCTCCTCCTCCTTCTTCTTCATCTTCATCACTCTCATCTTCTTCCTTCTTCTTCTTTTTCTTCTTCCTTCTTCTTCTCTTCTTCTTCTTTCTCTTCTTCTTCTTCGGCGGAGGTGGCTCATTAGCGGTGGCGGCGGGGCGGATGGGGGTGGAATTTGTGAAATTGGAGAAAGAGTGAAAGGGGGAAGGAGATGAAGGGAAAAAAAAAAAAAAATTTTGCCAGGCAATTTTTTATAAAAAAAAACTTGTTTTGAAACCCATGTTTCTTTCAATTGGTTTGAAACCAAAATGTTTTCAAAATTTGTTCCCAAACTTGTTCTCAAAATGTTGAAAAGAATAGGCCCTTAGATGAAACGTGTTCATATATGAGACAAACTAATAACACAAATGATGCACGCTATGGACGAGGTTAATGCCGAGCATAATTATTTATTATCAGTAAGTACTCTTTTAATATTTATGATACTTATCAAGTTTAAAAGTGATATGATTGAATCGAAAAAGTGATATTCATAATTAACATTGGTAATACTTGCCATACTTGTAAGTTTGAGAGTGTACTCTTGATCCAAAAGTGCTACCCGTAACTGAAAAATGTGATACCTGTAAATTTGAGAGTTTACTCTTAAACCAAAGGTGATACCCATAAGTACATGTTATACTTTTTAACTTTGACGATATTACTCTTGTGATACCCATAAGATATTACTTTGAACCACAAACGATACCTATAAGATATTACTTTTGAACCACAATTGATATCTGTAGGTAATGCAGATGATACTTTTTAAGTTTGATATTATTGCTCTTGAAAAAAAAACGATACCCAAAAATGCAGTTACTAGAAAAAAAAAAAAAAAAGGCGCATGTGTCAGTAACATATATGAACCGATTACAAAATAGGCTCCTTGTATCTCTAACGCCTTTAGTAGGACAAAAGAGTAATAATAGAGATACAAAATTAGTATAGAATTAGTAGTACAAAAATATCATATACTCTTTTTTTTTAAATTTATAAATATCATATACTCTGTTTGTCTCCTTAAAAGAATTATGATTTTAATATTTTTAGAAACATAACAAGAGGCAATAATAGAGTGATTGTACAATGATGATATTACTGTTTAAAATAACTATTTGCAAAAATTCAAATAAAACGAATTTACATATGCAACGTGGTGTACACATACGAGACTTCACGCATAGATGTATCAATGTATATTATTTTTTTTCTAGGTATCGAATACCTCTTTTAGGAGTATCAGTTAGCTCTTTAATAGCTAACTCACACTCATTTAAGAGTATTTAGGGTATCAATTAGCTCATTCAAGAGTAGCATTATACTCTTTCAAGAGTAGCAGTAGTATGTTACTCTGTCAAGAGTAATAATATGCTATACTTCTTGAGTAGCAGTTTTAATATTAAAAAAAAAAATTAATTTTTTTAGTGTTACCCTTGAAAAGTACAAATGCTACTCTTCTTAAGTAATATTTGATTTTTTTTCTTATCCGTGTGAGCGCTTTGTTTTGTTTATCTTTTTTTTTTTTTTTTTAACTCAGTGATATTACTTATCTATTACACATGAAATAGAGATTGTGTAAGAGACAAAGGCTGTGGCAAGATAAAGAATGCAGTGGCTATGGAGAGAGAGAACGAAGTTAAGAAATTTCCTGTAAAATCCTGTCAATTTATATTCTAAATAGGTAAAATTGACAATGTTAAAAGAAGTATAACCCTCGATTATGAGTGGCTCTATTTGCATCAATGATATGAATATCCAAGAATCCCATAAATTGCACTCTCTTAGGGCATCTCCAGCAGTTTTTCACTATTCTAGTCACCTCTACCTCTCAGTTTCAGTTTCTACAGTAAATTTGCCCTATCAGAAAACTCTACCTTTCAGTTTTTTAAGAATATTCTTTTTTGATTCCTCCATACACATAATTTTAAATTCAATTTAATTACTTTCGTACTATTCAAGTTATTTATACAAAAACCCAACTAATTAGTTTATTTTGCAATTTCATCTAATATGATAAATTCATTTAGTTAAAATTAAACGATAATTATATTAATATCACAATGAAAAATGATAAAATGCAAACTAAATTAAAAGTAGTCCCGACACACGAAATTTAATAATACTAAAAAAACTTACATAATTATTTAGAAAATAAAATTTAAACTACTAAACTAATATTACTAATCCGAGTCGTCTACAGCATTCGAATGACGCTCCCACAAGTGCTCTATAAGTGCGTTTTTCATAATTATATTATACAAAATTTTAAAATTTTCTTTATAATTAAGTAGAGTTGACTATAATTATTTATATTTTAATCACATATGAAATAACAAGTAAATAAATTAAACTCTTAAATTTATAATAATAACAAAGTTTGTTTTTTAATTAATCAATAAGTTCAAATAATAGATAAAAGTAAATTTAGAGATTAAAGTGTAAATAAAAAAATAATAAAAAATTTTTAAAAAAGAAGGAAAGTTGTGAACAGTGAAGCTCGACTCCCCGAAGCCCACTGTTCACACCTCTGCGCAAAACGCAGAGGTTCAACCCACCTCTCCAATTTCAACTCTCCAGCAGCGTTTGGCCGCTGCTGCTGGAGATGCCCTTAGTACCATCTTGTTCCCATCCATACCTACAAAAGAAAGAGCTGCGAGGCTTGTCCCATTGGTGTAAAAGTGCCTCGATTTCACCAAACTGTCCCATCAATTATTCTTTATAGCAGTCAGTGCACTGAACTAGTGCTGTAGTAGCTGAGATTTTCTGACACTCTTTCTCACTTATCCTCTCACCCTATCCCCTTAACAATTGCACTACAACTCATCCAATCTTCTCACCCCAAACTGTGGCAAAGAGTCAAGAAATGGAGAAAGTCAGACCCACAACACTCACTCTACTGTCCGGGTCAGCGATAGTGGCCGACACAGAAATTTATATTGTGCCAGTCAAAAAATTATATTTTAAAATAGAATTGAACTATAAAAATAAATTACAAAAATGATAATAGAGAAAAAAAAACAAAATTTATTTATTAATGCATTATGTTTTTCACTTTAAATGCAATTTTAATTCTAATCAATTCAAATCTTATTAAAACTCCAGAAACAAATAAACACAATATTAATACAATTTGACTATGTGTTGTGAATCTCACTAATATTTTAAAAACAAAAAAAATTATAACTTTAATATAATTTAGCAATGTGTTGTGTATTATTTATGTTTAATTTATAATTAAAAAAATAGTGGATCATAAAATATTAATTTAACAATTTTTTTTTAAAAAAATTCAACTAAATATATAAAGGCGGTGGGGGCCACTAGGGGCATGTGCCCCCAGTGCTCGGCGGTATATTCTGTCCTTCTTTTCTAGCCATTTGAGGTCTTCGGCTTATATTACTTTGGGATCAAAATGGGAAAATTTTAGTTTAGGAAAAAATAAAAAAAAATTTGGGGAATTTATGTAGAAAATAAAATAAAAAGTGTAATAATAAAATTATTTTTTGAAATTACGTGTAATTGAGATTTTAAAGGGAATTTTAAAATTAGTTAAAAATAATGATGTTTCTTTTTTCCTCAAATTGTCACAAAAGTAAACAGAGCCTTTAACTCTTCCTTCGGATGTAGGTCTTTGGGTTCGAACTCAATGCCCGTATTCCTGAAGTGCCATGCCAAAAATGTATTTGAACCCCATCCCCCCCTCATTCCTAAAGTGCCAGACCAAAAATGTGGCAAAAAATGAGTTCAAACTCAGGTCTTGCATACGAAGTGCCAAAAATGTGTCGTGTGCGCTATAAGTTCAAGTTTGTAGATAACTTGATTATTATTATTAATTTTTTTTCCCAATGTTCGTTGGACAGACCTTCGTGAACAATTGATAGGATTTTGTTTAAAATCCCACAGACGGAAGAGAAAAACCAGTCCTAGCAATAACCGTTGTTAGAATTATATCATTAACTCTAGCTATTTCATTAGGCATACGAATCTCACTGGTGTCGAAGGTTTAGCCTAGCTTAGTGAATTAAGCAATTGAATAAGGAAACGCTGCAAGTGCTCGAGAATGAGTTCACGTTACACTGATAATTGTTGTAGTGTTGAAAGTCTCACCCCAAATTGTGTTAAAAAGGAAAGAAAAAGATTAATATGTGTTTTGGACCAACTAAAATTTTATGACATAATTTAGGACTAGAACAAGGAGCCATGTTGAAGGACTTCCTGATACCATTTGCTATTTAGCTGACAATTTGTGGGAAGTATGAAAATGAACTTCACAGAGCTCATTCGCTCAACAGAATAAACAATTTCCCTAGTCTTATAAACTGTTTTCACCTCCATTTTTATCCAAGCACAGAAGGTGAGATTGGCTAAATCATGTATGACATCTCAAATTGTTAATGTGGACATGAAAATGAACAAAATCAAAGCAGAAATCTTCATGAATTGAAAGAAAAAAGATGACTCTCTTCCATTATTATGGCCAAACTGCCACCACTCTGAGCATGCAAATGTGAATCTTTCGAAAGCAGATAAGCGCAACTCCAAAAAGAAATCTCTCACTACATACAAACCAGGAAAATTATCAAAAAACCAGTACACACTTTTGCTTAAAATCTAATCTGTATTTAAAGTACTGTCTTACTGCTATGAGAAATAGCTGAGATTGCAAAATGGTTGTTCATACTTAAAGTAAACTCCTATCACTGCCACCTGATGCATCCTCTTCATGCTGCTTCAGTATCTTGCATTTGTACACAACCTGTGAATCCAAAAACCCCATTTCTTGTTTCTTCTGATTCATGTTTGGGGGCTTCTGGGATTGATTTCACTTCAATATATCTGGAAAATGCCACCCTTGGCCGTTGCAATGGCTGGTACAGTGAGATGTATTAAAAGCAATGTTCCAATGAGAATAATAACACAAAGCTAAAGGCTAATAGACAATCATTCTTGAACACTAGATTGGCTCTTACTTGAGTTCTACAGTGCACATTGAGGTCCTCGTTCATTTGGCCAAGGCGCTGTTTTGCCTGTTGTTCTATTGCCAGTGCTTTTTCACATGATTCTCTAACCTGAAGCTGAAACCATGAACTAAATGAGATGGCAAGCTTGAACTCCCAGGTCATCCAAGATATAAAGGTGATCATGACTTCATGTAGGACTCTTAACAGAGTAAAAAACAAGAAATGGAAAAGGAAACCTTGTAATAGTGTACAAAAAATGCTGTGCATTTGGCTCAAACTTGTATGTCAATCCTTAACATCCAAAAGTGGATCTAAATGACTTGTTAAGATGCTAATAATGGTGGTGAACTGCATATTTCCTTGTATGTTCAATCATTGGAGGAATTAAGAATCTTCTTACAGCACTCTTTTCTAATTGTGCTAGATTTTCCTCACTAAGGCTAGCTTGTTTAATACAAATCAAAGCAAGATTCAAAAAGAAAGGCGGATCAAATAAAGCAATTACTAACAAGAGTAGTAACACTTCAATGAGACATTTCCAGTATTAATTTGTAAGAGGTATACCTGCTTGAGTTTAATAGCAGAAAGATCACTTCCATCAACAACAGATTTCTCCAACATATCTCGTAGCTCACCTAGTTCATCGATCAACATCAGAACTACTTCTTCAGTGTCAAGCATTTGATTTCTTGAAAATTCAAATGCTCGTTCTGCATGCAGGCGAAATGTAGAACAGTTCAGGCAATTGCACAGCCCTCTGCATCCTCTGGGATTTCTCTTCAATATTCCCTTAGTAGGACTTTCACTTCCTTGACAGTAAACTTCTCCACTTTTCGATGAACTTTGATCCAAAGTGACACTCTGGATCCTGTCCACTTTACCCTCATGATAAACAGGTCCATTGGAAGTGCAGTTCTTCACAATGTCTACAGGCTGATGAGGAGAGACTTCCAATCTAGATTCTCCAGTAGAGCATGATGTCTCTGCTGACTGATTAACTTCAGCATCGCAGACTCTCATATCAGCATCATCAAATTCCCCTTCAAGCTTCCTGACCTCACTCAACTGAGCATGCTTATCTGGAAATCCTCTTTCCATCTGCAAACCATTTGGCGTATCTAGTTCAGCGAAATTCTCAGAACATGCAGAGATTGGCTTCCCCAAAGATATGTCACTGCTTGTGGTGGAGAGTGGAGTTGATAATTCCAGGCAAATGCCATCAGATGAACCATCACCAGAAAGGGCAGTCATGCCAGTTGGAAAATTTAGCTCCTGGCATTTGTCTTGCTTTTGCTCTTGGAAATCGCAGGCTTCATTCTTATCTAAAATCATACCATTATCCAATGACACAGATAATCCTGAATGTTGACTACTTTCCAAATGATTCTGAAATTTAGGAGATGGATCATTGTTGGAAGAACCTACAAGGGAAATCGGTTTAAGTAAAGAATAGTTTATGTAATACACTTAAAAACTATTCAACTGAAAAAGGTAATGATAAATAATATGTATCTTACTTTTTGCAGCATCCATCAGGAAGGGCAGTAATCTTCCATAGCTGAAGGAGCTTGACGGTGCATATATTTTGGATCGAGAACATGGATTAAGAACCTGTCATCAACCAGTCAAGATTTCATATTGGCAAAGAGTAACATTACCAAGTGTTGATAAAAACATGTAAAAAATTTGCAACATTCCTGAAGTAAACTGATTGAGAACTGCTTACTGTTTTAGTGGATGAGATGGTGTTATTCCTTTGAGTTGGGCTTGGATAGGACCTTTTCAGAACAGGAACATGGCCACTGGAATTTCTTCCACTTGATGGGTAGCCTGGGGCAGGATTCTGAGTCTTCACATTGACAAGTTCTGCATTTCCATCAGTACCATGAAGATCGAGTTCACGCAAAATGGTGGAATCCGGTGGTGTTGTCTGTATATGATCTTCATTCATTTCATCACCTCCAGTTATGCCTTCCACACCAGGCAAGCCAACATCTACTTCTTTTTGAGGCAACCCCTTGTCAGCATCATGTAAACCCTCAACTTTGACCTCATGACGAATCTCAAAATTTTGAATAGGCCCTCTATCTGGTCTTGTTCCATTAGAATCTTCAGCAACAAGTTCAGGTTGAGCAAACTTAGAATCAGTCTGGACCGGTGAAGAACTAGAATCCACCTGAATTGAGTCCTCAGCAATCATAGTTTCTTTAGTATCTAAAAGGAAAATATGGTATTAGAATGGCAAGAAACATGTTAATCAATTAGATTCCAGTTCAATTGGGAATTTATCAACAGCATCTTAGGGGAATATCAAACAAGAAACATTCCTACTGATAATATCCAAAGACGCTTTCATGCCTCATTTAAAAGCAAATATTAAAACCATGTGAAAGGGAAGAACTTACAAGATTCTTCTTCCTTAACCATGTCCGTTAGAAAAGGTAGCATTCTTCTGTAGCTGAATAAGCTGGGAGACTTATAAATCTTCCCTCTCGAAGAGGGCTTTTGGACCTGAGCAACAAATTCCACACCAAATTCTACCACAATTAAACAAACATTCTCAATTTACACAAAGAGACATAAATTGTATACTGCCACTAGAAGTCAATACTGGGATAATTACAAACACAAGATAAAAAACCAAAAATCAAATTAAAAAACCACAGTATCTAACATTGAAAATAACTATTAAGAAAACCAAATAAAAATAGCAGGGAAAATTATTTTACCATTCTAGTGGTGGAAATAGACCCATTTTTCTGATTTTCACAGCATTCATTCCCATTCTCAACTTGATGAATCTTGTTCATTTTCTCATCTGAAGGCCCTTGATATCCGATACCCAGGTCAGAATCCTTTGAACCCAGGCCAGATTCCCTGTTTGGAGTTCTCCCCTTTCCCTCTTCATCAAACAAACAAAAGTCCGGTCCAGATCCCGAACCCAGATCCGAATTCTTGAGCCCCAATTCAACACCCACACTATTTTCCACCTTTTTCGACGACCCATTAGAGATCTCTTCCTCAAAATCAAATCCCAACTCACTCTGCCCTTCGATACTACCGGCAGGGGAGAAAACTCTTCGGGCTCGTGCCCTAAGATCCTTAATATCCAAAGAAGCAGCATTTTCCGGCATTGGGGAATGGATACTTTTGGGTTTCTTGATGGGAGAATCTGAAACCAACTGGGGTCGCTGTACGTTCCTTGGGGCCAGAGTATCAGAGCGAACCCGACCCGAACGGAGTTGGCTACGAGTGAATGAACCTGTGCATTGCTTCAAAGACATTGATGACGAAAATTGCTTTCTCTTACTGGGAAGGATGTTTGAGGGGATTTCTTCCATCTCAGATGAAGAAACCTGCGGAGCCATTGGATGGAGAGGATTGACAAGGAAGTTTGAAATTGGGAATTCGCAGGGCCTGCGCTGCGCTTCTCCCTTTTGGCGCCGAGAGTTGGCGGGAAGTGCTCCAGTGGGTACTGCACTTTTGGCGGGAGCTTTTCTTATTGGTTGGGACTCGCGCTAAGTGATTGTTCTTTTGTTTTATTTTAAATTATTTATTTAACGAGATTATTGTTTTATTTGTTTCTATTAATATCTCTTTTGAATAATTTTTGTAATACGAAGGTTGATTTCGTAATTATACTTGAAATCCGGAGAAGTAATGTAATTCGGCCGATATATTATGGGATTTTCATATAAATGACTAAATAAATAGTGGTGAGATGCTCATTTAACAAGATAGAAAAATTGAAGTTACAAACGAATTAGATGAAATTTGGACAACATTTAATATAGTTTTTGCCTTGAAGAATTGAAGGCATTACTTTTATGGAGTAACTTTCGAGATAGAACTCCTGTAAAAAGTAGTGTTGAAACTATCACAAAAAATAAAAAAGCGGTTTTTTATCATGTTTTAGAAGATAGTTTTGTAAACATGTTTTTGAAAAAAAAAAAAAACTAATGTGAAAAAATACATTAAAAATGTAAAAATATGTATTAAAAATATAAAATTATGTAATTAAATAGGAAAAATATGTATTAAAAATAATGAGATATCAATATAAAATATAAATTTTCACAAATATATTTTTAAAAACATATTAACGAGCACGACAAATTAGAATTTCACTTTGGCTCGATTATTATTATTATTTTTTAATGAATTTGGGGCCTACCAACTGTAGAACTGGAAAGAGTGTCCAACCTAAGACTTTTCACTTTTCATGCAAATATGATTCATTTTTTCAATTGATTAAACTAAATAACTTATTGATAACTCATCATCAAAACAAAAATTAAAATCATATGTTTCCTAGAAAGAGAAAGAAAAGGAAAATTAGAGTTCGTATTCAAATATATTTTTTAACCTTAGAAAATCCATAAATTTAAATAAAAAGTAATATTTTTAAACAAACAAAATAGAGAAAAAAGTATACAAAAAAGATGATGCTTCCTAACACTAGACACAGGGTGACAACCTTTACAATATTTTAAGTTTTAAAAGAATTAGGAGATAACTCTGCCATGGATTGTCATATACTAGTAAATTAATTTGTCTAAAATGAAAAATAATAATTTTGATAGAAGAAAAAATTATTTATGTTTTTAAATAAGTAATGATATTAAAATAATTAAATTGGTAATTTAATTAAATAGTCAACTAAGCGACATCATGCATTCATTAATTAAAAATGTGATATTAATAAAAATTTATTCAATAAATACCAATCAAACCATTGACTGTGAAAAATATTTTGACTAGGTTAAGATTCAGCATGTTATACTATACGGAAGTAAATTCAGTTGCAGGCGGATTGTCAAGAGAAGCTAATGGCACAAAGGAAACGGTTGCAAGCAACACTTTTGATCTTACCCGTAGGGTTAAGAAGGGTCTAGTTAGTCTAGATAGCGAGTTTGTTCAAAATTTTAGAATTGTTAAAGAATTGATTACCATGTTCCCCACCAATTAATCGGTTGTTATTTAAGGAAAAAGTAATATTTTGACCATAGAGAAAATTAAATAAAAATAAAATTTTGACAGAGGAATAAAGTAATACTTTCATACAGAATAAGTAATACTTTTGATAAATGCTATGAGAGATAATAATAATATTGTAACAGAAAAAAGTAGTTTCTTTGGACTAAAAAAAAAAAAAAGAAAAAGAAAAGCTTAAGCTAAAAGAAAGAAGAAAGAAAGAAGATTTTTTTACCTAAATATTCATTTTGGGGGAAAAATTACCAAAATAAGCAAAAAAAAATTGAAATTCCCAAACTATTGAAAACGAATTTGGGAGATTCGTTTTCAGTTGAAAACGAATCTCCCAAATTCGTTTTCAACCAAACAAACCAAAAAAAAAAAAGCAAAATTCTTTTGAAAACGAATTCACGGAATTCGTTTTCAAAAGAAAACGAATTCCAGGAATTCGTTTTCAATTGAAAACGAATTCCATGAATTCGTTTTCAATTGGTTTTTTTTTTTTTTTTTTTTGCTTTAATAAACGAATTCCATAATTAAATTTTTCTTTTTTTTGTTTTTTATTAATTTCATTAAAAAACTAATTCCACTACAATGGTTTTTAAAATGAATAAAAATAATTATATGTAAACGAATTTTTTAAAAATTAAATAATTATTTTAATTGAATCGAACCGCCGTAAATAGTTTTTGAGTTGTTATAAAAAATAAAAAAAAGGCAAAACATAATTATATAATTGAAATTTTAATTTGTAATTCAATAAAATTTTAGAAGAAGTAATTTACGGCATTTTTTGAAATACATAAAATCTTCGTATAAATGAATTTGGGGAATTTATTTATTTGTAAAAATTTAGTCACACATTTATGTTTTAAAAATAATGAATTCCATTAAAAACAAAACTCATAAATTCCTTTCGCTTAAAAAGATACTTATGTCGGTTTTCCTGAGACACGAATGCGCCAAAGTCGTTTTTACGCGACATCGGTCTAATGTTATTTCTTTTTAAGCGAAAGGAATTTATGAGTTTTGTTTTTAATTGAATTCATTATTTTTAAAACATAAATGTGTGACTAAATTTTTACAAATAAATAAATTCCCCAAATTCATTTATACGAAGATTTTATGTATTTCAAAAAATTCCGTAAATTACTTCTTCTAAAATTTTATTGAATTACAAATTAAAATTTCAATTATATAATTATGTTTTGCCTTTTTTTTATTTTTTTATAACAACTCAAAAACTATTTACGGCGGTTCGATTCAATTAAAATAATTATTTAATTTTTAAAAAATTCGTTTACATATAATTATTTTTATTCATTTTAAAACCATTGTAGTGGAATTAGTTTCTTAATGAAATTAATAAAAAACAAAAAAAAGAAAATTTTAATTATGGAATTCTTTTATTAAAGCAAAAAAAAAAAAAAAAAAACAATTGAAAACGAATTCATGGAATTCGTTTTCAATTGAAAACGAATTCCCGAATTTTTCTTTTTTTTTTTTTGGTTTGTTCGGTTGAAAACGAATTTGGGAAATTCGTTTTCAACTGAAAACGAATCTCCCAAATTCGTTTTCAATAGTTTGGGAATTTCAAATTTTTTTTGCTTATTTTGGTAATTTTTTCCCCCAAAATAAATATTAAGGGAAAAAATCCAAAGAAAGAAGAAGAAGGCAAAGCTAGTGCCAGCCTTTGCTACTTTTCATAATCCCGCGTACTTTTTCTCGAATTATATATGAAGAATCATATGATCGGAGGAGCTATGAAGAAGCAATCCAGTTTCCCCTTTCGTTATGGCTTCTGCACCAGCCATGCCCGCCACCGCCCCTGATTGGAATTGGAGGACTCAGTTTGAAGCCGATTATCGTCAGACGATTGCAAACAAAATGTAATTTCTTCTCAATTTTGTGCTTTCCCTAATTCGAATTGTGTTTTGTTTCTCCCTTTTCGTCGCTAGTTGCACCTTTCCTGGTTTCTGAGTAATCCGCGTGAGATACGAGTCCTTATGTTCTGTTTTTTTTTTTTTTTTTTCCTGGAAGAAAAGTGAGAGAAGGGTTCCTGTTCCATGGCCTATCAAGGCACTTGCGGTGTTTACGACATCTTTTGAAGTTTTATGGATTGGGTTTTTTGTTGTAGTTCATATTAAGTGCTTTAAAATTTTTTGTTGGGTTGTAGTTCATATGATTTTTTCTGTGTTGGATCAATCTGTCCCCGGAATTCTCGATTTTTCCCAATCAAAATGATGCATGCATCACTGACTGGTTCCTTTATTTTGAATCTTTGATAAGTTTGATTACTCGGCAATTGGCGTAGATTATGTGGTTTTAGCGTTTCTAATTTCTCCTTGAACTTATTTCGTTGGAATATCATCGTCTCCCTTCATGCCTATTCCCTTCACTATCTTAAATAGCGATTGCTACATGGGCTAATTTTTATTCATTTGAATCCTATCATTTTCTTCTTCTTATTCTAAGCATTTTCTCTCTGTTGGATTTAACTTATAGAAAAGTGATAGCTTGTGACTTAGCAATGCAAAGATGTATAGCGCAATATTTGTGAGCAGAGTGGTAGGTTGTGTAGGAAGTGATAATTTGGATTTAAATTACTGACCAAAGGGATATTTTGGGACACAGTTATGCGTGGGAAATGTGCCCTACAGGTTTTGTGTTATCAAAAGATGTATATGGTCATACTTCACTAAAAGTCACATGTAGGAGATGGAATTTCTGCTACGGCCTCAATTGCTTCTTGGGTTAGAGTGCATGAAACACTTCACATTTGCAGTTCATTGCTGAAATTTTTGAAAATTTCTTCAATTGTTGTTACTGTACTTTTTTGTTTGACAACAGGCATTTATTTTGGTCACACAATGGTTGTTCTGTAATGCCTGGAATTCCAAGTAAACTGGATCCTTTTTGAAATCTTAATAAACAAGAGATTATCTCTTAAGACATTGTTACAAACCTTGCTAGTGCCACTAACCTGATGTTTCCATAATGTATGGTACTCATGTTTGTAAAATTTCAGTTCTTTAGCAACTTAATTATATTTGACATACATAATACTTGTGTGCTTTATACAGATGTGTTTATTGATTTTTATGGAGTCCTGAAAATGTGTACCGGGTGGTTAAGGGAAGGAAACTAGGTAGACAACAAATAGCATGGCATTGCATAACTAAAAAGATTTTTTAAGTAGTCAGTTGATGATGCCAACCTCACAATTTGTATTCATAACAAATGACAAAAACCCTTATTGAGATTCTGTCTCATGTTAGCTTAGTTGAAACTTTTGAACTTTGATTTGTTTAGACTTGATGTTTGAATCTGTTTGCATTAAATTAACACTGACTTCCATGAACTGTCATAGCATTATTCATTTTAACAAAATTATTCTGCACTCTGTTTGATTAATTTTGTTGTTTGATCCACATTATTGACTGGCCCTGTGAGCTTGCAACCAGGTGACTTATACATTGATGCTAGGGTGTGCTATAGTTGAAATTTTACAATGGCTTTTAAGTGCTTTCTTTAGTGTATATATGATTGTGATGTTCAAATGCAAAAGAACATTAGTAAAGTACTTTGTGCTTATCTTGTTAAATAAGTAGTGGAAGAGGTTACTTGTGATTTTTCAATGTGAAAACATTATTTGCATTAAAAACATTATTTTATCTGGGAAACTGACTCATGCTGAGCTGTTAATAGAAATTGTGCTTCTATGAATTATTGATAACCTTGATGGTGTCTTAAAAATCCTTAATGCTGCCATATGATTATTTGTTTTTTGCAAAGTGGATTTTGACTTTTACTTCATGGTGGGACTGGAGTTTGGGTAAAATAGCAGTTGATTGTCTTCTCAAAATTTGGAACTTTTGATTGCTAGTGCATGAAGGGCCATAGTTTGTGTGAAATAACTATAGATTGGCTTCTGAAAATCAGGTACTTGAATTTACATTCTGGTAGCAGGGATTTGAGATCACTGTCTTGACTTTGAGATTAGTGTTGCATTACATTGTTGTCTGTAACTTGGGAGGTTTTCTAAATTGTTTTTGTTGATGTCTTGGTGGTTGGTGGTTTAGTTTAATGCTTCATGTGTGATCATATCGTGTAGAGGGGAGACTTTGAAGAGTTATCTCCATGTCTCTGGAGAAGAGGGATTGCTAGAAATCAAGAAAATGGCCATACAGTTTGAGGAAAATATATACACTACTGCGTCAAGTGAGGTATTTCATGCAAGTCCGTGACATGTAATTGATTGAAATTTAGATAGCGCTTGGTTTGAGAGTTTGGGAATGAGAGAATGGAATAATAGGAAAAGTAAGGTGGCGTTTGGTTTATAGGTTTGGGAATAAGACATATGGAATCATACCCATATAATTGGAAATAGACCAAACCCCTCAAGGTTGATGGGTTTTAATTTGAATTTTGTTCCGTTCTGCCCTACTATCAAAACCATAGTCATTCACATTCCAGTGATTCAAACCAAACGGCACCTAAGTGTTTGGTAAATGGGCTAGGGAATGAGAAATCTGGAATGATTTCAACACAATGGGATGAACCAAACCCAGCAAGAGTGGTGAATTCAATTTGATTCCTATTTCATTCTACCCTCCTATCAAACCTCTACCCAATCCCATTCCAATGACTCAAACCAAATGCCACCTTACATATGATAATGTGAATCCTTTCTCTTCTTTGAAGATAATTGTCTGTGTTTCCTTTCTTTCACTGCAAAAACATTACTGAATTTTCTGTGATTTGGTTATCACTGTCCTACTCTGGATATCATTTATTTTATTGCAGTTAGATTATCTGAGGAAGATCTCTTTGAAGATGATGACGATGGAGACAAAGTCAGAGATTGCTATGGCTAATTCTCTGCAAATTCGTGTTGCCAATACTGACAATCCACTCCATTATCAGGGTAATACTTTGATTTTATCAACCATTATGCTTTGTTAAAATTCAAAACAATCTCTCCAGAGTAATTGCTTGTCATTCTATTTAATTGTAGTTTGGGGAAAGTTTGGTTTTAGGATTCAGTGACTGCTATTTTTGTTGTCACAATTTTATGCACTTTAGATCTCTTTCTAGGAACTTTTTGCTCATGGTGAGAAATTGAGAAGAGCTTGTTTGTTTTTGTCTTCACTGTGTAAACTGTTTCTATTTTGCCTTGGAAGCTGGCCAACACATGGCATTTTGCCATTTGGCTGATTCTGCCAGACTCTATTCACTCATCATATATTTGCGAAATATGCATGATTGAGAAAAAGCATGTTTAATAATCAAATCTCTTAGCAGTATTTTTCTTGTTTGTGAAGAAAAGTGTTGAAGGAGCATTAAAATCATTGCTGTTGTTTTGGACTAATAAGCACTACCGATTTCGTTCTCTAAAACCAAACCTTTTAGCTGCCTTCTTTTCTCTGTTTCGTTAAGTGAACCAAAAAAAGCCTTCCTAGAAAATTTAAATGAATGTGAAGTTATGTGGTTTCTGCTCAAGCTAGTGTCTACAGATCAACTTTCTGGTTGGATGTGCCTATCATATCAATATGTTGCCTCGGAAAGTTGAGATATAGACAAGTGCTTCCTTCATGTAAACTTAGGGCGGCCTGTTTGGTATCATGGCTGAAGTCATGGTTTGAAATCACTTTTGATTTTATAATAGTTTTTCATCATTGCCAATAAGCCTTTTTACATTTCCAATAAATCTTTTAACATTTTCAACACACATTTTTACATTCTCAATACACTTTTAATATTATAAAATCAAAAGTGATTTCAAAACATGGTTTGAGTCATGTTACCAAATAGGGCCTTAATTTCCTGTGGTACGCATCATCAACAGTAACAACAAAGTCTTGATCCTAGTGTAAAAGGTCAATTTTATAAATAATATGTCGCACGATTGAAAGGCATGTTTGCATTTATGTTTAAATATAATGTCTTTATGTAAATATATATATTAATTGGAATTCATTTCTGGTCTCCCTTTCTCGTTTTGATTTCAGTTATTAATTCTCTATATTTTCTACACATTTTATTGGAGTATGTAGATGTCTGAACCTACATGTCCAAACTATTTTAAACGTGTTCCTATTTTTTTTCTTGTACTGGGTTTACTCCCACTTTTTCCTCTAATGCATTCATTCTGTATTTAATTTAATCTAGTGTTTCCGTACATCCATCTTAATATTCTTATTTTTGCTCTCCTGATTTTTGTTCACAATCATTTTTAGCTGTGCACATGAATTATATAATTAAAATTATTTGCACATAAATAACAGGAACAGCAGTATATGTTCAACAACCAGCACCAATGTCAATGGCTTTAGTCCTCGCAACACCACAGGACGTACACGAGGAAATTCCAAGTAAGTTCCCGTTCATAAGGAACAATCTTATGTACAGAATATTACTTTTAGAAACAAAAGTATCAGTTCTATAACAACTTCCACTTTTTACATGAGTTCACAGTATTACTTTTAGGAGAGGAAATACTACTTCTAGACTGATGTGTATTCTTTTGTACGAAATACGTTCAATTTTCGTCATAATTGTTGCATGTTTCTTCTTGCAAACTTTTTCTGTAAACATACAAGCAAATGAGTCATTGTGAGCTTATTGGTTGATTGTGGCCCTATTAATTTAGATACTACAAATGTGTTGCTATTCCCAGCATCTAATAACTTCATCTTCTTGGACATTTGTGACTCAAATTTCAAAGGGGTTATGTCACTGAAAGATAATTGCATGTCCACATGCATGCATTTATTCCAATCCATGTAACACATACTTTCTTCAGACATCTTCTCTTCATTATAATTTGATGGCCATGAAGGAAATCAGTACAGTTCTAAAATACAGCTTTTCTTTCTCTAGATGATTATGCTTGCATAGTAAATCTTGGAGGATTTTAGATTTATGAATCACAAGGCAAATTTTGGCCTTCAGAAACTGATAGAATGAGGTGGTTCAAAAGTATCACTTTTCTATAATCACGTTTATTTTTTCTCATTATAGTTACATGTTCTTGGATTCTTACATACTTTCATATTCAACTAGCTTCTCCAGAACTAGATGATTTAGAAACAGAAGGGCCAAGTGAGATGAAAATCACATTTGAGAAGGTACTGAAGAAGAAACAAAGGTAACTCTTCTGTCTTGAAATGTTTTACTTTTTACAAGAATTATGATTTGAAAGACAAATAAAAAATTACAGTACATTCTAATTACAGGGGAGAAAGAGAATTCAGAACCCAGTGCAAACCGCAAGGGATCTATGACCTTCTCCCGAGTTTAACAGAAAAACAAAAACAAGATGTCGAACGCATTGGATTTGGTGGCTTGCTCAAACTGTCACTCACATCAATTCCTACTAAAATGATGAAATGGCTTGTGAAGAATTTCAACGGAACCACCCAAATATTGACAGTCAACAAAAATACAAGATTTGTGATCACACCAGATGACATTTGTGATGTCTTCTTGCTGCCAAGAAATGAAGGAAGACAGGTCTTAAAGTTGACACGTAAAGACAATTTGCCGATTACAGAGGAATGGAAGGACAAATATGGCATTGATACTAATGGAAACATACCATTGAGCAAGATGACAGAATTGATCAAAGAAAGATTGACACAAGGAGGGGAAGACTTCATAAGGTTCTTCATTCTGTACAGTTTATCTTCCTTCCTCACTCCCACATCAAATAGATTAGTAGATTTCAGTGCCATAAAATCATTGATAGATGTGGAGAAGATTTCAGATTTTGATTGGTGCTCGTACATTCTGACGAAACTATGTCAATCAGTAGACAAATACAACAACAGACCGACGATGAAGAATATCAGCGGATGTGTGCTGGTCTTGCAAATCTTGTACTTCCACAGACTCAAGTGGCGAGGAAAACCTGAACCATCTACCTTACCGCTGATTCAGCATTGGAACAATGAAAAGATAAGGACCAGAATCAAGGAAGAAATATCTGCAGGAGCTTTTGGACAAGGAGAATGGGACTTGACAACCTATCCTCTCACTTGCAAATCTAGAGCAACAACTCAAAAAGAAAGTTCTAAACCAAGAAGGCATACCGCTCCCTCAGAAACATCAGCATCAAAAGCCAATGAGACCAGTCAAAAAGTGCGCGAATCATCAAGATTCATTAAGTTTGACCTACTTGAGAATGAGCCTGATAATTCCCAGATACATCAATTGGCAAAAGATGTAAGAAATCTTTTTCTTTCCTACTCTATAAACTTCACATTGTAACTATTATGATTTACTAGTCAATAAAAAGCAGTAAAGTATGTTTTAAGTTAATCAGTATTACTTTGGCAATAAAAGTAATACTTTCAGCATCTTTGACTGATTTTGGAATTAAAAACATTTTTTGGTCATTGCAGGACATTCAAGAAGCATATCTTCAATTGAAAAGGGACATGACAGTGATAGCAAATGTCCACATGAGGAGACTAGAAAAACTGGAGAGAAAAATGAAAGAAAAAAATGCTCCAAATACATCCTCAGAGCTCCCTGAAGAATTTCAAACCCATACATTCTTCTCAGATCCTAATGTTCACAGGTACATAGATGAAATGGTTGAGAAAATAGCAGCAATGAAAACAATGGCTGATGCAATGCGGCCATCGTTTGAGCTCCTAACAACTCACCCTACTGCTAATGATGACAAGACTGCGAACGAGAAGGAAAGTCAGGATGAAGATGAGAAAGGGTGCTCGGATGAGAACCTAGAGGACTTGGCAAACACTGCAGTTCAGATATCTGAACAAGCAGCATCCGCCGGCACAAGCAAAAAAAGAAAAGCCGATGAGCAATAGGCTGGTGTCTCCAATGATCTTTGGCTAGAGAATGAAGATGAAGAAAGTGTTTTCTCGATTTTTGACTGCAAAACAAAAAGCTGATGGTCAAGATCAACAGGCAACACAAAGATATCATCGACTAGTGTCTTTTTGACATTGTTATTAAGAGCAAAAAAAGGTTTGTACGCCTGTTCCAAGTAAGTCATGGGAGGAATACTTGAGTACATGGTTTGTTCATGATTTAGGGTACTGAAGCTCGAAATGTATATTTATAAATATATTTTTTCTTTTAGTTTCAGTACAGAACTCTTCAATACTTTAGTAGTTCCAGAGTAATTTCTGTGGGCTATTGAAAATGGAATCAGGGTTTGTGAGTCTTCAATTTCAGAAGTTTGGGGCTGTTTTATCCATTAAGTTGGTGGTGCCGGTGGGTTTTTTTTTTTTTTTTTTTTTTTTTGCTCTGTGTGTGTGTTGAAAAGCACTCGTGGTGAAAGCAATTTTGTGATCCTTGATTTGGGTTTAAACCAAATATTCTGGTTAATTAAGAAGAGGAAAGATCGAACTACGTCTTAGTGAAGAGACTCCCTCTTTACCTTATTCCCCCAGGAGACTCTTGCTTATAGACAAACTCGATTGTCTCTTGTTTTTTATATTTTTTTAATAAAAAAACTCGATTATTTCTGCTTTCATTTGTGCTTCTATTTGCACATTTTTTTAAAACTTTCTTTTCTTATCTTTATCGTGTTCGCATTCTTGACATAAAATTTATTACAAGTCTATTCACCTCTATTGAAAAAAAAGATAGGGTAAATTACATTTTCTCCTAGAGGTTTAGGTAAATTACAAAATCACCGTTCTAGTTCAGTTAACTTCCATAATTGGTGGATGAATTACAAATTCCCCCTTGAGCTTTGGGTATATTACAAAATCATTCTCCCAAATTTTATTTATTTATTTATTTTTTTGAAAGTAATTCTCCCAATTTGGTTAAATGAAAAAACCACATTGACATGTAGAATATTTCTCCCAGGTAAATTACAAAACAATTCTCCTATTTTAGTTAAAAAATGGACTCATTTTTAATACCATATAATGACATAAAAAATTATATATTCGAGAAGACTACAGAGCTCATCACTTAATCCATCTAAATTTTGGAGACCAAAATATCCGTCACAAAGGCACAAAAGTATGCTTAAAATTAACGATTTATTATGCCAAGACAAAAAAAAAATTTCTTTCTATTTTTCAAACAAAATTATTGTTGAACATCGCTTTCAACCCTAGAAGTGACGGTAAGTGAGGATGATCATGGAAAATTTTCTCTAAATAATGTGATGAAACACGATGTACATGTCAAAATATATTGGAATATGCCTCCTTGTGGATTTCAAATGTCCTTCCTGGATTTTGGAATAACATCCTGGGTGTCGAAATGACCCTGGGAATGAGGGACTATCTCACTATCACTCCGATACTTAAATCAGTACAAAGAATGAGAAGTAAATATAATTTGAAGGTAACTGAGTAAAATTGCGTACCTCTACATAGTATTCTTTCTTCGTATTTATAAAGTCCCTTTTTACCTTATTTGGCCATTGGAAATGATTCTGTAACCGCAGATGGGCCTCAATACTTGTACAATCGTTGCTGATCGAGCCTTAACTTCTTTGTTACCCAACATTTTTACGCAGTAACGGATACTACCATCCTTTACGGCCTTTGCTTTTCACTCACTTTAATATCAACGCTACGTCACCATCTTACGGATGTCCACAATTTAAAACTAGGGATTTTAAATATTCTTTTGTAAATGGGACCTTAATTCTCTCGTCCCTCGGACTTTTGACTTTTTCTCCAAATATATATATGAATCAAATGCGCTGAAGTCGTCTGAGTTCCATTTTTCAGAAGCAAATTTTCTGAGTTCACCTTAATTTCGTCAAAAGGCCAGATGGGTTCTCCACCATCAGAAAGGATCGAAGGATGATTTGATAGACACACAAAAGTTAAAAGTTAGGGGTTAGTTAGCTTTGGTCCCCAAAATAAGAAAGATTTAAAACTAATTTTTAGTTTTCAGTAATGGTATTGATTAAGCTTAATTGATTTTTTTGGGGTCAAAATTTGTTAAAGTGATGTTTAGATATAGAAGTGATCTTATGTTTCATATTAGAACATTTTTCTTTTATTTTTAAAAGAAGCATATTTAAGAAAAATATAATCTACCAAACATTGCAGTTCTTGTTGGATATTGATACGGTTACTTTTTGTTGGGTTGAATTAGTTTTAATGTTAAGTGATAACTCCTAGATCATGGGTGGTTAGTAAAGTAGTGCCAAGATTAATTACTAGCTTAGTGTTGCTATATTATAGGACTGATATTCATTGTTAATAGTGTTTTAGCCTATTACAAATACTTGCATTGTACGTAATGTGAGATATGAATGAAATATATTAATTATCCCTTCTTCTTTTGTTTTGTTCAATCTTTTTCTCCCTGTTTCTTCTCTGAATTCGTAAGGTTGTCTTTAAACCTTAACATTAATGATACGATTATTTTGGTTGAACTATTGAATTACTGCAGTAGCTAGGATTAACTAGCTATTTTATTACTTTGTTCCTGTAGGTTAGTTAGTCAGGATTTACTGGCTAGAATATATGTGATAATGGTTAGTTAGTTAGTGGAGTTAGTGCCTTCATTTTAGGAGTGTAGTTTGATAGGAACTATTATAAATTATTCCTGTACGTATTCATTTGGGATAAGCAATAATAATTCTACTTTTACTCTCCTATTTATCTGTTGATTTCTCTTTCTTCTTTCGTCCTCAAAATTCTAAACGTAACAATGGTATCAGAGCATGATTCTGGCCCCCTGGACTTCTTTTTCTCCCTTCCTAAATTCTTTCTGCACTTCCTCTTCTCCTTTGTTCGATTGTATCAAAAGAATAATGATACAAAATCCTTATTCTTTTTTCCTCTAAATTCTTCTTTCTTCTTCCACCAAATTCTGGCATTGATAGTATTAGTCCCAAGAGGTCGTCACCAACCGGGAATCTTCGGGATAGAAGATTGTCGCCTCCAAACACAAATCTTCGGGATAGAAGATTGTTGCCTGCCACCACAAATCTTGGGGATAGAAGATTGCCGCCAACACATGCAAATCTTCGAGATAGAAGATTGTTGCCTACAACCGCAATTCTTCGGAATAGAAGATTGTGGCCTCCATTGTATATCACGTTTTCCATGGCATGTCTTGATTGATTTCATTCTTGCGGACAAGGATAATTCAAGGCGGGAGGAATGATACGATTATTTTGGTTGAACTATTGAATTACTGCAGTAGTTAGGATTAACTTGCTATTTTATTATTTTTATCCTGTAGGTTAGTTAGTCAAGATTTACTGGCTAGAATATATGTGATAATGATTAGTTAGTTAGTGGAGTTAGTGCCTTCATTTAGGAGTGTAGTTTGATAGGAACTATTATAAATTATTCTTGTACGTATTCATTTGGGATAAGCAATAATAATCCTACTTTTACTTTCCTATTTATCTGTTGATTTCTCTTTCTTCTTTCCTCCTCAAAATACTAAATGTAACAGATATTTATTCAACAAAGGGGTTCCAGACGAAAGACAACAAATAATGTACTAACTTCAAACTAAAACTCTAATATATTATAGCACATGACACAATCAGAATATGTATACATAAAAAAAAGAAAACGACTCTTCAAATCGTGCTAGACACTTTCCTTTAAACTTTATTATTAGTTTCCTTTAGTGTGTAAATGTTTTGGAACTAATATCCTTTCGGAATAAGATGAAGACTTTTATTTGAAGTCTATATGAACTTAAACAAAATACATAACAAGTGTGGAAAGTGCATGAAAAAACTTGAAATGAGAATGATTTCATCACTAAATCTCTCTCAGAAATTTGCCCTACGGGGTCTATTCATAAACCTCAAAGGGTGTTATTCAATAGTGAAAACTCTTATAAAAATTGTAGGAAAAAACTTCTCAATTCGGATAAGAAATAATCCTGAAATCTCATTTTTCGTGGGGAATTGCAAAGTTTCAGAATAAAGGAGTGCATCAGAATTTGATTGGAACTCGTACGATGCATGGTGCGTATCGTACGAGTTTCACACAACTCTCTTTGGTTTGTACAACCCGACATCTAAATTTGCACGGGCTTTTGTACAGAAAGCATCGAGTCACTAGAACTCGCAACAGCAAACCTCATGCAACTGGAACTCGTGCGATCCGACATAACGATTCGCGTGAGTTTTGCACAATTAGTTCTAAGGCTCATTCTCACTCTTTTTTTCACTAAAGTTATTGGAAAATTTCCAACACATCGAAACATATATAAATATATATATATATATTCAAAATAACCTCCCAAATTAACAACATAAGGGTAAGTGTAATTGACAGGGGCGGAGTTAAGGGGGTTTAGTTCAGACCCCTAAACCTCCAATTTTTCCTTAATACCACTGTAAAAAAAATTCTGGTGAGGGTTTTGACCCCGAAACGACCGACGTATTCTTCTTTTCTCACCTAGTGGAACCTTTGTCCGTCGAAGAAGGAGATGGCATTGCATCAGTTTTTTCTATTTTTTTAAAAAGTGGAACGATGTCGTTTCACTTAACTGTGGAAAAAAGACAAAAAAAAAAGAAAAAAGAAGAAAGAAAAGAAACTTCCGGAAACCCCTCAAACAAAGCCAAATTAGCAAAACCACCCATGCAGAATTTCAAACCCTCATCCCTCCCTCATTTCATCTCCTCATCTTGTCTCCCTCACAGTTTTTATCTCAGTTTTTCTTTTACAAATTAAAGCACATACTTTGATTAATTTTCTTTTGCAGCTCCTCTTTAAATATTTTTCACTCTATTTATTTTTTTAACTACTAGTTATCAATTTAGATTTTGTTTTTTTTTATAAAAATTTTATTACTGTTTTAAATTTTGTTGATTGTATCTTTAAAGTATAGATTATTAAATCAAATTTAAGTGTTTGAGTTGAATTTAAATTGGAATTTTGTTATTTTTTATTATGAATTGTGATTAAATTTAAGTATTCACTTTTGTACTAATTATTTTCTTTCTTATTTTTGCTGATAGCTTCTCATTGAATGTTTTTACTTATTTATTCTTTTAATCATTTATTCTCTTAACTAATAGTCATTCAATTTAGAGGTTAGTTAGTTTATTTATTTATATTATTCAAATTTATATTATTTGTATGTTTAAATTTATAGATTAGTAAATCAATTTTGGGTGTTTGTTTGGGTTGAATTGAATTGGAATTTTGTAAATTTATTATTAATTTGAGCCTAAATTAAGATTTAGAGTTTAAAGTATGGATTTTATAGACAATAATTTAAATTTAAAAATAGCAAATTTGAATTTAGGTTATGATGGTTGAACATGAATCTATTAGAAATTTTACAAATTATAGTAGAAGTTCTAGCCTACTGATCTCTTGCAGGAATCTTATTTGAGGAGATCACTGTGAAGATGCTCTCAATGGAGCAAAAGTTATTTCCCTTTATTAATTCTTTCCAAAAAAATGTTGTCAATACTCCCCTCCAAGACCAAGGTAATGCTTTTATTTTATATACTATTATATAGACATGTATTTTCATTTTCTTTAAAAAAAGTTAAATATCACTCTATCGGTCCTTTAAGTTGGACTTTTGTTTTACTCTGATTTTTCAATTTGAAAATGTTTATTTTCGTCCATCAATTTCAAAAATAGTTGCTAACTAGTCACAATTAAACTCTATATTTTGGTAATCTTGAGCTATTATCGGCTAACACGTACGTGAGATTCAAAACATTAGAAATAAATTAAGAGGTTTAAATTATTTTGTTTGTTTCTTAACTTGGTTTGAACTAACTAGCGTGCTAGCCAAAAGCAGCTCAGATGCTGCTTGAATTTGAGTTTGACACCATTTATGATTTTTGTTAAGAGGGACCAAATGAAGCTTTTTTAAATAGAGGGACTGAAACGAAAGAATAACCTAAGTTAAAGGACTAATGGTGCTGTTTAACAAAAAATTGCTATTTCCTCCGTTTCATTAAAATAGTGTATTTTTTTAATTTTTATTTTTTCAAATAGAAGAGTTAAATTATATATATATTTTTTTACTTTTCTTATCCTTACTAACTATAATTTTGTGTGGTTCAAAATTAACTCACACCTACAAATTAGGGACACGAGTGGAACAAATTGTGACAAATTAGTTATTTTATGTGTTGTATTTTGAAATGCATAAAAAGTTACTCCCTCCGTTCTATTACAAGAGTCAACTTTGAAAAATATAATTTTTTTTATGAGTTGCAAGATACAATTCATAATAGGGAGGTGCGCAGGGGCGGATTTAGGGTGGGGGCACGTGCCCCCACTGACCTCACCCTAAACCCTTTAGTGTATATATTTATATTGCTATTATTTTTTTTCCATAAGTTATGTGCCCCTACTGTACAATATATATTTTCAAATATAAGTATAAGAAAACTTACTTTACCCTATATTCGTTATTGATTCCAATAAGTAGGTACTTAAAATTTGCCATTGAGCTTATACAAGGAATAAAAATTTACCAAACTATTAACTTAATTTTTTATTTGCCACAAGCAATTCTTTATTTTGTTTTTTACCTATGTAATTTGCAGCTAATTAGAGTTAGAGTTTATAGTTGTTTAATTATTTTAACTATATTTCACAATTCTACCAGAGATTTGGAATGAATGATTGTCTAGTTACATACATTAAAAATAATTCGTGAAGTAGACAAATAGAAAGTTATAAAATACTATCTAAATATGAAGACAGGTTGTGAACTACTGTCAAAAGTATGTTAAATTACTTTAATAACATGATAATTTAAAAAATTTTGGAATTTAGATATTTTTGTTACTTTAATTATAATTTTTTCATGTATAATGGATGCGGATGTGCCCCACTAATTTCTTTTTCTAGTTTCGTCACTGAATATGAGCCCATGATGTGATATGTGGATTCCATTTTCTATCGTAAAAATGTAGATAGGAAAGATGCGAGTTAGACAGACAGAAGCTGTGATATTATATTTTTGGTGTAATTGAATATATAGAATAAGATATAGCACAAATTAGACGTAGATCGAATCCAAACCTGATTCTTGAGCTAACTTCCAATAAAATTTAAGGAGGTTTGGCTGGCTCTTTTATGGGAAAATTAGAATATCCCAAAGTAGATCTCCCGCAACGCAAAAGGAAGGCCGCCGCATCAGAAACCGTCAACAAGAAACTCAAGTGTCGCGAAAAGATCCACGGCGCCGAAGAGGACGCCATTTCTACATTTCTTGCATCCCCAGAGTTCGAGACCCATGTTCAGAAGCGCTTATCGGAATACCTCTCTTCTGGCGACTTTCAAGGCCAAATTATAGAAGAATACAAGCGTTCTGCCTCCGCAGAGCTAACGCGGCCTTTTCTTGAGGTCCGGAAAGATGGGTTCACGGACGGTGTTAATTCTGTTAAGCTGGCCATTCAAGACAAGCTTCCCGAGTTTAACCATTCTTCTTCCATGGCTAAGGAAAAACTGTTGTTTTATGATTTGGAAGCTGGGAAAAAGGCCAGATTACTAGCTCGTCAATTTGGGATTAATTACATTGAAAACGATGACGAATATCATGGCGACGAGGGTCCTCCATTGGAGAAGACCCTAGAGTAAATTACTGTTCATGTTGAATGCGGGAGAAAAACAAAACTCTAATATGTATTCGAATTTGTCTGCGATTGTACTGATAAGCACTTTACTTAACAAATATCGGTTATCATCAGGTAATTTTTTTTTCGAAAACTTATTATTACCATGTAGTTAAATACCACATAATCTATTAATCCATGTCATTACGTTAGTTCATCAATTTTAATCACACTTGTTGACGATTCCTTTTGGAAGAAGGGCAAAGTTGGACCCATCTTAGAAATGTTGATGGCAGTTTAGACACAAACAAATGTTAGAGGCAAATTAGAGTTAAAAAAGAACGTTATGGCAAATGTGCACCTTCGCCCTTTTTATTTATTTATACAATAACCAATCACATATTCCATTTAATACAACTGATTATAAGATTTGATCTTATAATTAATCGGATCTAAAGCACAATAATATACATTTTTATTTTACTTTTTTTGAAGGAAACTAGAGATACAAATTCATCACCTTGCAATTTTCTTTTCAAGAAGCACTCCCAAATCACAAATCACACAAAGCACCAATAAAGTTTCATCGAAATGTTGCAAATTACTTCAATAAATTACACATTGGAGAGCATCAAATCCTTTTTTATCAAAGAAACAATCACATTGAAGTTATGAATCTTCTCTTTGAGATGCGATCGTTTAGTATTTTATTGTACCTGGAGAAAACATCATCAATTATTTCTTCTCCAAAGTGGCTAGCGAGCAAGGGTTCAACCACAGCCCTGATGGATTTAGCGAGGTAGTTTTCGTCGTCTTTGACAAGTTCATGATCATCATCAGATGCAGGCAATTGGATCTGGGTAACCTCAAGGTGATCAATCTTGAAGGAACCTTGCTGTTCAACTAGAGATTTCACTTCTGATGGGGAAGGTGTGTACAGAGGAAAGTTGAACGAATCTAGTTTTTCTCCTTCTATGATTTCCTGCAATTTCGTATGGACAGTGTTTTTGTTTACGTCCTGATCTCAAATTGTAAAATGATCAATTGTAAATAAGTTTAGAAACTAGACTTTTTTAACGGAACGGATGAATATACCTCAGAAACCATTTCTCTTAGGGCCAGAGCTAAAAGCTCCCAAACATAGCTACAATCCTTGCTGCAAGGATCTTCACTTTTTCGTCCCAAAATTGCGAGAACCATCCGGCCATGAGCTACCAATTCTTCAGAGCGGCAGCTTAGAAAAGTCAAGAAGCCTTCTTCAAACTGTTGGAAATATCCCCTTATCACACTTTGAGGGCTTGAACTTGCCAAGTATATATTCCCTTTGTTGGCTTCATCTAATTCAGGAACCTGTCAACATTGTAGTCATCAGAATTTCTTGAAAAATTTAGGCTTATACACTTAATTATGTCTTCAGAATTTCAGAACTTTTACTAGCTAGGGAGATTGGTAGAATAAATAGTCATGCATGTGGAATAACGATACGATAACTCTACACGAACTTGACACATTAAAATGACTCTAGTTAAGTGATTTATAACCCGGATATTGTCATGCACCCTTGAAAGAATGGTGTCAAATTCTAACACGACAACTTGACACGATAAAGATGACTCGTCAACTTATACATAACTCGAATTGACACCATGTTTAAAAAATTCATGTTGACATTAAGATCTCCAAAGATGAGTCACTATATATATATACCTGTGAAAGCCATTGAAGACTATAACATGAGTGAATGAAATGGAGAGTTTTGGAAGGGAAAAGCCTCTGATAGAATGAGCCAGGAACTCCAGCCACAAAACATGGTCCAAACCCACTTTCCATCTGATTTCTTAGCTTTTCTTGGAATCAAGGGACAGATTTGAAAATGGTGTTGAAATCGTTATAAGGAAGATCGTTCAAGAAGATCTGGTATTCTGGAGAGGCTCTGTTCTCTTGTGGCTTTGGTAGAGAATCATCACTTTTTTTTTTCCAAAACTTTACACAAAGAAACAACTTTACTTTTTCAACAATTTAAAATTAAAATTTTAAAATTCCCTCTAAATACCTACTCACATAAATTAAAAAAAAAACACAATCATTATACTTTTTATCTCTCACCTACACAATTTCCCAAAAAAAACTTCCCTCAAAAAAAAAAACTTCCCTCTAATAAAATTTCCTCTACCAAAGCTACAAGAGAACAGAGCCTTAAGGCCGAAACTTGCCCGTTTCGCATCGACCGTTTTGATGAGCTCGGAAGCAGTCAAGAAAGTGTTAGGTCCAGAAGAACACCCCAAATCTGCAATGCATATAATTTGGGGAATGCTGCAGTAGAGTTCAGTTATGGCTGCTTCTGTTATTGGCCTTGTCATAAGTATCACTTCTTTCTGTACAAAATCACCAAAAAAAAAAAAAAAAACTGTCAAAATTTTCCCACAAAAGAATAGCTTTAATTAATAATGTAATAATTACCTGAATCAATGAGTTGTTTGCATAACTGGTGTCGCCCATCCCTTCCTTCATGCTGAAAACATCCATCGCTTCAATTTCTCTTCTGCTTTGTTAAAGATTTAGAGGCAAAGACACTTAAAAATTGAGGGTTTTTGGGGTTCTGAAATGGTGTCCTATTTATAAGTGGCTATTTGGCATTGATTGCCCCTCCTAATTTTTTTGTGAAACGAAGTCAGTTTATTTTGTAGGGTGCGAGATAGAGCAAGTTTCTATACCGAATTATCAATCACGCTTATTATTTCTTTTAAAACTAAGTTCAGAGAAATAAGGAAGAACAATATCATTTTATTATAACTACCTCGATTGGTTTGGTTAAATTATTAGTTAGTTCTTGAGGTTTCCTAAAATTCCCAAAATGATTGATGATTTGGCCAAACATTAATTGACCACACACAGTTTTACATAGGGTAAATGTGTATTTTTGCCCTTAAAGTTTTTGTGTCAATTCTAATGGAAAACAAATTGGGGAGTGAATATATTCTCGGAATGATTTCAAACACATGGTAATTATTACATGGCAATTTAAAATTTTAATATTCAATCATTTTTTGCAAAGTGGATGCACAAATGCATATTCACTATAAGAATTCCCTATGAATTTTCATTCAAGGATTACACTAGTAATGAGATAGAAATATAAATTACTTGTATTTGTTTTATGTACACATCACCCTAATTCATGATTAATAGATGTAAACCTGGAACAGAAGTTTGATATCTAACGAATTTGTAACGACTGTTTGATTGGTTCTTTAATTCAATGAATTAATATCAACTTCTTTTTTCTTAAAAAAAAAAAAAAAAAAAATCGGAAGACATCTTTTTTTTTTTGGAAACATAAAACAATATATTAACAGCTCTAGAAATCATTCAGCAACGTTTGAGATACAAATGCAGGTGACGCAAGCCACTCATACTCATCTTGGGGACTAATTGCCACATAGTGAGTGTGTTACCAAGTGGGCTATAACATTTTTACTCATTTTCCCACCCAGTCCAACTCCCTCAGCAAAACAGCTCCAAATGCATGCCCGGGCCCTACCATTAAAACTACTTTGCATCCTTGAGGGATAATGCCATCCCTCTTTTCAGCAACATAATAGTGTACTTTTTGCACAAGTGGACTTTGTCAGCACATTAGTCTTTTCCATTTTTAAATTAATTGCTTTGGTGCCTTTTCCATTTTTAATTGCTGTGGACCAGACTTGAGCTTCTGGTTCATACGAAGAGGTGCAGCATTGAGCTGGATGGGAACATCCCTGAAGACCACATCGTCCGCTTCAGTCCTGGAGCACTCATCGGGGCAGCTTCCTCAGAAGGAGGGGGGAGGGGGAGGTGGGTTTCTGTTGGATATATTGTATAGTTAAGTGTATTTTGGGCCTCGTAAGTTTGGTATGTTAGCTGTATATAAACTCTTTGTACAAGTTCATAATGAATACAGAAATATATTTCTCATCATGGTATCAGAGCCACGAAATAAAAAACCATAGCCTCCACCTTTGATTTTTTCGAGCCCCCCCGATCTCCTTCACCATGGCTGATGAAGGATCGAAGACCACGACCCCCGGCGCCGACCAGCAGATGCCGGCTCCCGCGAACCCCCCGAACCCGAAGATCGGGACTGATGACCCTGATGTTGAGATTATTTATCGGCGAATTGACCCCTTTTCTCCATATTATCTTGGCTCCATGGCTGATGAAGGAACCGACCAGTAGCGATTTGGGAGCCTTCGTTCTCAACTTTTGGCACAAAAAAAGGTTATATCGAATGCTTTCAACTTTATTTAAGCTTTACAAATTTTATTGTTACTTGATTATTGCGGTTGGCCTAGGGTTTATTGTTAGTGTTAAATTCGGGTTTGGTGAGATGATGAATGATTAAATTCGGGTTTGATTAGTGTTAAATTGGTGGTTTATTGTATGTTCCATTTTATAATTTTCCTACTTATTTTGGTTTGATTTATTCTCAAAATTGATTAGGTTGAGATTGGATTTTTGTATATATATATTGGCTGTTTACTTCAGGTTTATGTTGTCATTGTATTGTTCTTGCTGTTAATGATTAAATTAATTAGAATTTGATGGATGCACACAAAAATTTTGTGAAGTTTGGTGGTTGTTTGGTTTATTAGCATGGAAGTTTTTGATATTTTGGCTATGTGAAATAAGACGCATGAATTTTTTGAGAATTCATCTGTTCTGTTTGATTGTTGCTGCTTCTTGTTTTGTTTCATAATAGGCAAATCGTCTCTGGATTTCTTTCTTTTATCTTTTGGATCCCTTCACTTAAATATATCATTATTATGAACAAAGCCAATTGTTATTGAGTACTTATCTATTTGTTTAGAGAAAATCATAAACCCAAACAGAACACACATATGATCTGCTACATGTAATATGGTACCACCAGGGACACCGAATCATTGCACGGAAAATTGTAACCGAAATCTTTTGTGTATATATATATTTTGAATGCAGAGATAAAAAAATGAAATATTCACTACCACAAAATGCCCCTTAGGAGGCGGGTCCTAAAGGGCATTGGAGGCGGGTGCTGCATGGCAGCACTCGCCTCCGCTGCGGGCGCCTCCCTTTGGAGGAGCCCGCACCCGCCACCCCTTAGGGGGTTATTGGAGGCGGGTGCAGTTTAATAAGGCTTACTGGAGGCGGGTGCAAAACTGCACTCCGTAAAAAAAAATTAATTTTTTTTTTTGCACTTTATGGCTTTGATAGGAATCGAATTCACGCCTTCAGATTCACTTGACTCTTGCATATTAAATTTACCACTACGCTACATATATTTATGTATTTCATATTAAAATAGAAAATATATATTTCTATATTTCCTTCTAAAAATTGTAATTTTTATTACTTACTAATTTTTCGCCTCACTAGAATCCCAACAAATTATTAAAATTATTTTCAACAATCCAAAATTTTTTTTTTTTTTGAACTACTATTAAAAATTTTGCAAAAATGCACCCGCCTCCTTTTCATATAATGAAATTGGAAAATTTGCAAAAAACTTTGGAGGCGGGTTTTGGCTTCACCCGCCTCCATTGAGCTATCTATTAGGAGGCGGGTGAAGCAATAAGCTGTAGCTTATTGGAGGCGGGTGAAGGCAGCTTATTGGAGGCGGGTGAAGCCTTCACTCGCCTCTAGTAAGCTATTTAGCTTACTGGAGGCGGGTGAAGGCTTCACCCGCCTCCAGTGAGGGATGTATTTGGAGGCGGGTGAAGCTAAACCCGCCTCCAAATACCATTTTTTAATTTCCAGCCACCTTACACCCGCCTCTAAATGGGCGCCTCCTTTCAGCATTTCTGTAGTAGTGATTAAAATTGTAACGGCGGCTTTCTACGGCGGTTCCTAAGCGAACCGCAGTAGAAAGTCCGAACTTTCTATGGCGGTTCGGAATCACCGTAGAAAATCCGTAACCTTTCTACGGCTGCCGGATAGATGGCGGTTCAAAATGGAAGAAAATCGCCGTTAAATGTGCTAAATAACCGCCGTTAAAGCCCCTTTTTGTAGTAGTGTAATTATAGATCAAGGATTATTTTTTGCATTCTAATTCTAGAATTAGAAAACAAAAATTATTTAATTCATATAGATGAGCGATCAAGATGTAAAAAGGTTAACAACCTACAGTGATGAACAAAACTAGAGAAAATAATAAGGAACACTTGCTCTTTCTTTTTCTTTTGTTTTGGTTTGGTTGTACGAGAATAAATTAAAGTAAATAGCCAAACCTGGTCGAGAAACCACAATCTGGTTTTTGTCACACATTTTGTCGGCCTTAAGAATTTGGCCATGAATTTTAGGCGAAAAATGTTAGGCCATGAATTTTAGGCGAAAAACGTTAGGCATCGAAAGATAATTTTATCTGACATTCATTCTAACCACTTTGTGTTTTGGTTTGATTTTCCAGAAAGATTGGTCTTTTTTTTTTTTTTTTTTTTGGAGTGATTTAAAGCGGTTAAGTAGGAAAGAAAAAGATAAGTGGTTAAAAATATAAAGAAGGACATTTTAGAAAAAAAGAAAAAAATAATGTTCTAGATTCTATTTTTTGCTCTCGCATTCGTTTTCTGTGAATGATGATTATTATTATTTTTTATAATTCTATTTATATTGAGATTCTTTTATTTATTAATTTTGAGTGTGATAAATTTATAAAAATAAGTGTGGAATTTTCCGAAACATCTAATGAAGACCGAAAATACCCGAGTGAGAAATGATGTAAATTCAATATTTTAGTAGTACAGTATATACATTTTTTATCATAGTTATTATTTTAACGTCAGACCAAAATTTTCTTATACTAATTCGCCCCACCTCAGAATTTGTTCTAGCTTTGGCACCCCTCGGTGTGGGAAGTAAAATTAATAACAATAAATGTTTCTTCTACTGGAACAAGGAAAATAAATAAAAATAAGGTGCCGTTATTTTTCATTTCATTCCAGAAAAAATCATCGTTTTTTCTTTCAAAATTTTACATAAAGGAACAACATTATTTTCTAATAAATTTACAATTTAAAATTTAAAATTCTCTTTAAATCTTCACTCACATAAATTCAAAAAATAATATAATCATTATATTTTTTTTCTCTTTCCTACACAAACCTCAAAAGAAATTCCCTCAAAAACATATTCCTTATCTAAAACAAAAACTTTTCATTTTGGTCTAAAAAAGAATGGAGCCTAGATTCTTCAAATGAAACGATGAGGGTAATTGCTTAAAAGGCTATTAATTGAATTAAGATATCAATGGGTGAAGCGCAAATCAGCCCAAACTTCAGGTATGGATGAGTGTATGTAGAAATGAACACGGGAACCATTGGTTATGGTTTCATGAAAAGTGAAATCGAAATTGGAATCCGGGTGAAACGGTTTCAGGATGCTTTAGAACCATCGGTTCCGATTCTGTTGTGGTTCTGATTCCGTCACGATTCCGATTACGTTATGATTTACGCCATTTTAATTAAAGCAATTTTAATTAATTAGTTTTTATATATAGTTTAATTTAATTTAATAATTACTTTTATATATATTAAGAATATATGTAATGTAAATTATATAATTAGTTTATATAATATTACAATATATGTACTACAAATAATTATGTATTTTATATTAAAAAAATATTTAATACAATAATAATAACGAGAGAGAAATAACAAAAGAAGAAGTTGTTGGAGTGGTCTTGCCAAACCGTCCCATAAAACATGATTATTCCCGACAGTTTTCATACAGTATTATTTTATCGGAATTGTTATACGCAGTAACCGTTTTACTATTCGCAGTAACATTTCCTTATGAAAAGTCTATTTTACCCTTTATATTAAAAAAAAAAATTACCGCACAACATTTGATTTTATAGTCACGAGTACGATTTATATTACACGATATGTAAATAACCTACACACGATTACTACGTATAACAATTTCGTTAAAAGGAGAGATAAAATTTTGCGTATAACAATTTCGTTAAAAGGAGGGATAAAATTTTGCGTATAACAACATTTGATTTTATAGTTACGAGTACGATTTATTACACGATATGTAAATAACCTACACATTTTTTCAAAACGGGATAAAATTTTGCGAAAATACCGCTCACAAAGAGCGGTATTTTAGAAAATACCCCCCTTAGTGGGCGGTATTCCTGAGAATACCGCTTACTTTGGGCGGTATTTTCACTGAAAATACCGCCCACAAAAGGCGGTATTTTCCCAATGTTCCTATGAAATTTTATGAATTTTTTTTTTTTAATACTTAAGGGTAAAATAGACTTTTCACAGGAGAATATTACTGCGTTTAGTAAAATGGTTACTGCATATAACATGCCTCTATTTTATTTCGAACACTTCACATACACAATTTTATATTTCAAAAAAAAAAATGGAAAAGTATAAAAGAGTCTAATCAATTGAGAATGCCAGCAGGAAAAATCTGTATAGCAGGTTTGAGTGGTATATGTACACATCCGCCTAAGTCATGAATTGATGTAAACCTGATGGAGTTTGATATCCAACGATTTGTTTTGTTTTGTTTTTTTTTTTTTTTTGGAGACGATTTAATTGTTTCTTTAATTCAATAAATTAATATCAACAAATCTGACGACATCCAAAAGTGACGTCAATGCATGAGTGCAAATCTGACTACGATTAAACGACGTCAAGTGCACTATTAAAAAAAAAAGTTTGTAGAAACATTTTACAAATTTGTTGACCAAATACAATTTTCTGAGTTGATGTTTTTATTTATAACTAATATACTAAAAACGATTTTCAAGCACTTGTTCAAACGAGAGCTAATTCAAACAAAAAAATATATTCAAGCTACGCGCATCCAGCAAGCTAGTCTAGCATAATTAATTACATAAACATGAACGCAAAATTGCAAGCTCTTAATATATCATGATCATTACATGACTCTTTTATTGGGATGAAAAAATATCTTCTTAATAATATGTTCGGTATCCTAGTTATAGATCAACAATCAGTGGCGAAACCACCTGTGGGCTGGTGTGGGCTCAGGCCCCCACCAAGCTCGCCGGCCGCCGCTTGTAAATAGTACCCGGCAACGGAACAGCCCCCACACACACTAGCGGCTCAGCCCCCACTTCTTTTTTCTTTCTCCGGCATAGCGTTGCTGCAATCGGTTTGCTGTTTTTCTTTTTATTTAATGGGCCCAGGCCCTTGTATTGGTTAGTAAAACACCAGCACCTTCCATTTATGTACTCTTATAAAATATAATTTTTTATTTTAAATTTACAATCCTTAGTCAATCGAGACGGAGAGGGAGAGCCCAAATTTGTAGTTTCTGACTCTTCATTCCTCAATCGGCTCAGGCTTCGCATCTGAAGAATCAAGAATTCCAATTGCAATCGGCAATACTGTAATACCCATCTTCTTCTTCTATCTGTTCGACTGTTCACCGCTGACTGCCGCTTGCAATCGGCAATTCCAATCGCGCTCTTGCTCCAATTCCAATCGGCAATCGCGCTGCGCTCTTGCTCCAATTCTATAGTGCAGACCGTCGGCGCCGCTGCAGGTCATTTACTTTTCCCTCAGGTCAGTTTTCTGATTTTTCATTCTCAGCAATTAATTGTTTTTTTGAATGGTTATTATAATTTATTTTCTTTGTTTTAGACTTTTAGTTGTACATTTAATGTTGTAAAATGTAAATGACCAGATTATAATGTACTGTATGCAGTAATGGCGTAATGTAGTATGTAGGTGCTTGTATGGTTGAGTTGAGAAATTTGAATTTTTGTATTCATGAATTGAAGCAATATTATGAATTTAAAAAATTTTAGGTATGAAATTAGAAAAATTAAAGATTTTAAAAATAGTACTTTTGCATGTTCTGTTTACATTTTGCTAGTCTAGTTGTATTTTTGTCTCATTTCATGGCTATAATAAACAACATGATTTACATTAAGTTATATATATATATATATATATATATATATATGGAGAGATTTTTTAAACGGGTACGAAGTGGTGTATCTTCATCTTCTAATGTTCCTTATGCTAGTGAACCTCTGGAAAACCAAACTCGTGTCCGTGTAGAGTTAAATTTAAATGATATTGTTAGTGATCCAGGATTACGAAGACCAATTCAGGATTTTGATGTTGATCTTCGAGATAAAATACGAAGAGAATACTTGATTAGGGGCCTTGCCAACCAGTTGGTCATGTGTATAAAAAAAAAACAAATTGACAAACAAGAAAGAAAATTTCAAAATATTTGGTTTGAGAAATTTGCATGGCTAGAGTGTAGTGTATCAAAAGATGTGGCATTTTACTTTTGGTGTTATCTTTTCAAGAAACTACATAAAGGAGGTCGATATGCAGAAGAGTCTTTTATAAAAATGGGATTCAATAATTGGAAAAAGGCATTAGAAAGAGAGATTGATTATTACACAAGCCCCCATTGATGTAATTTTCTGGTTCCGCCACCGTCAACAATTATGTTTTCCATTATAATTTTAGAATTAGAAACAACGTTATTTAATTCAGATAGATGGGCAATCAAGATGTAATGTTAAACAACCTACGTGATGTTACCAAACTCATTTATTAGTAAGCTCAACTCTAATTAATAAAAAAATTTACTCGCCTTCTAAATCATTAGTTCACATTACTCCGACTTGTTTGTGAGTGACGAGGTAGTAATCAATGTAAGCGGTAAACTAATTAATTATTTTATGCACTCATTGTTGGCGCATCTTGTCTGCATTAGATAGGAGCAGCCAGCAATTTTTTCTTATGTTTGAATTGAGGAAATTCTTTTTTTTTTTTTTTTTTTCCCGATGATTTTTTGGTTGCTTAATTGTTTGTCTGTCGAAGCTTTGATGAGTCTCAGTCGGTTTGTCGCTGGCTTGTTGCCGATTTTCTCGGTCTGACTGTTGATGATGATGAGGATAATTTGGGAATAAATTAGTTTAGAAATAAACTAATGGTGGCACACGCTCAATTTTTGGCGAGTGAGATTAACGCTTTTTTAGTGTTGGAGTTTTCCCTCTAAGTGACACTTTAGTCCCAAAATAAAAGAGGGTAACTATGTATTTAGAAAACATAAGGGAGTAACTGTCACATAGTGCATTACAGAAGAGGGACTGTCATTTGCCCTATTTATTCATTTTAATTTGATTAGTCTATTACACTGAAACGAATATAACGATTGTATGAAATAATTTTTGCTTACCATGAGCCAATAATTTGACTCAACCAGATGCTTTATTGTTATGCTAATATTGGGCCTGTTCTTTACTGAATGTTTGAGTTTTGGTTTTGGGAAAATAGTTCTATAATGTAAAAAGTGTATTGGAAATGTAAAAATGTATAGCTGAACAGTAAAAAATTATATTGAAAATGATGAAAACTGATTATAATATATTATATTTACTATTGAAACCAAAACCAAAACTTATAGAACAGGCCCTTAGTAAGAGACGGTAACAATAGTTTCTGATAGTTTCCCATATGTCTAAGAATGTATTTCGAAACCTATATATTTAATAGTCGTCGCCTCCTCTCAATTTTCTCTCCATCTCAAATCCTAAAAAGTTCATCTTTTATCACGGGAGGATGAGGGAAACAATTTTACTTTAATTTTTGTTTTCTTTCTTGTAATTTTACTTAGTTTTAAATTTTAGTTTCTCTTGTCGAAATAATTCTAATAATTATTTTTCCCTATCTAGGTGATTTTTTTCCCACTTTATTTGGTGATTTTATCCCGAGTTATGGTGTTTCTGTCCATAATTATGATGATTTAATTCCTGGCTATGGTGCATGAGGACTCAGTTGAAGATTCAGTCGGTACGAGATTTGTTTAGCGCGAGAGCAATGTTTATATTTCTATAATGTTAAGATCTATATTATGTATAGACTTACAATTTGGTTGATTAAGTACATTGTTGTGGTCTAGATCAGATAGTTATCGGATCAAATCTTTTGTCACCAGTTGCACTGATTGTTTCTTGGTCTTTTGTCAGTTGTTGTTACAATTTGATTAATAATAAAAATAGAAATAAAAATGATGTGGATTATTTAATTACAATTTAGTTTCCATAAGGTATGTATGTTTATATGGTATATATAAACATTCATGATAAATACAAAAAATATTCCTATTGTAATTGATGGAAGGGTGCTTTTTTGATTGATTTTGTTTTTAATTTCGAATTTAATTATTTGTTGTATTTTTTGGATTACTCCGTAATACCATATCCATTCACCATATTGTTGCAATGGATGATTGCTTTTCACTTCGTGGTTTCCTTTTTTTATTTTTATTTTTCGTTTTCTTTCTCACATATTTTAAACAATGAAGGAGTGTTTTTTTGATTGATTGTCTTGTTAATTCCTTTCAAATATTTAATTTATTGTTTTGATTTCTTTATCTGTAATAGCATATTTTGTGCTTAGCTATGTAATATCAAGTTTATTTATTTAAGTTTCTAAAAAAAAAGTTTATTTATTTATAATTTGTATAAATATTTTTTATAATATTAAAAAGATAACTTTTAAAAGGGACAATAATATTATAAATTATCTAACGTCTAATTTATCATATGAACATATTTAGTCTAATGGCTAACCACTTTACCTATAAGAGTTTCACTATTCTTGAAGTTGTAGGTTCAAATCTTGATTGGGTATAATTAATTTTTCCATTTGTTTCAGGTTTTTCACATCCCACATTGGTTATGAAGATAAAAAAGTTCCCATATAAATGGAGAAGGGCAGCAAAAGATTTTACAGAAGAAGAAATACCAAATTAAAAAAAAAACAAAAAACTAGGTTAAATAGTATTATTTGAACCATATCAGAAATTTATAATAGAATCCACAATCTTTTTTAAATCAAATTGAAACATATTATATTACAGTATTACTCTTATATATAAATTTGATTTATTAGAGCATCTCTAGCTTTTCCGCATCTATTTTAGCCGCAGAAGATGTTTGACGCCAGAAATAGCTCCGGCGAAACCTATAGGTATTTCTTTGGAAGTAATATTTTATTAATTTTTTAAATAATTTTTTAACTTTATATAATTAAAAACATTTATATAGTTACATAAATAATATGAAAGTATTAAAATAATAATATTTATAAATAGCATTTTATTTTAGCTTTAACCATTGATCTTCCATCTCAATGGATGCTATTTTTAGCACCAATTTTTTCAAAAAAGTTGTTGCCAAACTAACATTGACCATGGAGACGGTCTTATCTAAAATTAAATATTTAATTAATATTATCATCAAAATAATTATACTAGTGATATTATTTTTAAAATCACTAAGAAATATAAAGATGATTAGTATGGTATATCTATTTCAAAAACGTATTTGGGATGAAAATATGCTTTGCAAGTGAATTTTTAAAATTTTAAAGTGTATTCAAAATGTAAAATGTGTATTTGAGATGTAATAAATGTATAGAAATGATGAAAATTATTTTAAAAATTTAGATATTTTAGGGAACAAAGGCGAAAACAAAACCAATGCTATCAAATAGGAAAAAAATGTGAGATAATAATTATAAAAATAAATTAAATGAAATAATATTTTTATAATTTCTCAAAAAAATTTAAATATATTTTAGGAAACAAAGGTGAAAACAAACCCTGTACTATATTTAATATAGAGTAAAAGTTACTTTTATAAGTTAAAAAAAATAAAAATTAGACATTTACAATAATGAATTTTATACATTTTACATATCACATGATAAGTGATAAGTATCGTATCGCACGATTTACTACCAATTATGATACGGATGTGCGATACATTTCAAAAGTTACCTTTCATGATAGGTATCGTATGATATGTATCGCGTATCGTACGATACTCACAATTATGATACACATTTATCTCTTTTTAATTTTGGACTAAAATGTCCCTTTGATGAAAAAACTTGGCACTAAGGGAATTAAGTTAAAATTTACAGAAAAAACATAAAATATCCTTATATTAAAGAATAACCAAAATCTTCCTCCCTTCCATTTTTACTGTCAACGCATTCTCCACCGTTTTAGCACTAACAGAATTAAGTTTAAAATATGCAAAAAAACAAAAAATACCCTTATATTAAAAAATGACCAAAAATCTTACATTGGTTGATGGTTGTACCAAATTACCAGTGCTTGACATTACATTGGAGGACTCTGCCCACATGTTGTAGGGATCCCATTTGTGTTCCTAGATACTTATTATCAAGTTTTATAAGGTTTTCATATTTCAGATTTAATGGAGTTGGGTATGATATGGTCTTGTTAAAGTATATTCTAAAGTATGCTTTTTAGTGTTGAAAAGTGTTCGGTGAATTCCCGTGGAAGCATGTTTTTGTGAATTCAGGTGCTTCACAAAATCATTAACAAAATGCAATTAATCTATCCATTCACGCCAAGGTTGTTAAACTGGTATTATTGGTTGGAATTGTCTTAATAATAGAATCGGATGGTAACATCAAAAAGTAGCTTAAAATTGTATCAGTAATTTAAAAATTGACTATAAATGACATATGTATACAAATTGATTTATAACTTACCAATAATCATTCCCTCCCCCTCCCCTGGTGTTTTAGCCTTGTGACTGGTTGCCTCCTCTGTTTTCAAAACTAACCATTTGCCCCCTCCCTTTTGACTAAGTCAACTAAAACTATCAATGAAAAGACAAAATTGCCCTCTTCTTCTTCCTTCCCACTTCTTCTTTCTCTCCACCTTTCCCAGACGTTTCTTTTTTCTTTTTTTCCAGTAGTCTCCGGCGAGCACTATTGAAATTTCCTCTGTAATGAACAGTAAACCCGTAGCCTAAACTGAGAGCGAAATCTCACGATTTTGAGCTACTTGTTCTTCTATAAGGTCAAATCTTACCGATTCAGAGCTCACCCGTAGATTGAGACCCCCGTAATTTCAGACCTTCACCACCAATGAACCCAATCCGACATGACAAAGAAATTGAAAAAATCGGAAGTTTCCAGTCAGGGGGTCAGATCTCGAATTTCAGAGCAGCAGCACGGAATCAATGGCTAGAGCGAATTCACCAATCAGAATGGCGAGGTTCCGGCCCAGCCACAAACCAGCAAACCCCCAAATCCCAAGTTCCCGGTCGGAGCTACAAACCAGCAAACCCCCAAACCCCCAAATTTTGGTAGAATTATTACGATTAATATTTGAAAATAAAATAAATAAATTAATATTTTCAATATGTTGTACTATATTATTAATTGATTGTGAGGAATTATAATTTAATAGGATCACACATGTTTTAGACGGAAAAAAATACAGCAATTGACCCTAAAAAGAAATAAAAACTTAAAAGTTCAAGAAAAATATTTGAAAATTTGTCAACAAACGGTTCGAACATGGGTTAGAAATTAGTAGTTTAACAAGAAATCGAAACTTTTAGAGAAAACAAATGTTATTTCACTAAAAGAGAAAATTAGTTGTGTAATAAAAAGCTTCACATTTTAAAAGGAATTTTGATAATTTTGATTCTTGCAACGTCCTTGAAAGGAATTTTCCTTTTTGTTTAAAAAATAAAAATAAAAATTGGTACTTTCTTCTTTTTTTAAGTCTTTTGCAACCCTTCTCCTTTTATATGTGAACTTATTTCTCTCCACAATCAATGTGTGATGTGAAAAATCTGAAGCAAATGGAAAAATTAATTATACAATGTCAAGATTTGAACCTACAACTTGAATAAGAGTGAAACTCTTATGGTAAAGTAGTTAGCCATTAGACTAAATATGATCATATGATAAATTAGACGTTAGATAGTGTATAATATTATTGTCCATTTTAAAAACTATCTTTTTAATATTATAAAAACTTATTTATACAAATTATAAATAAATAAACTTTTTTTAAAACTTAAATAAATAAACTTGATATTATATATATAACTAAGCACTAAATATGCTATTACAGATAAGGAAATAGAAACAACAAATTAAATATTTGAAATGAATTAACACGACAATCAATCAAAAAAACAGTGCATTGATTAACATATGCGAGAAAGAAATCGAAAAAAAAAGAAAAAAAAAAAAGAAAACCACGAAGTGAAAAGCAATCATCCATCGCAACAATATAGTGAACGGATATGGTATTACGGAGTAATCAGAAAATTAAAAATTAAAATTAAAATCGAAATTAAAAACAAAATCAATCAAAAAAACACCCCTTCATCAATTAAAATAGGAATATTTTTTGTATTTACCACGAATATTTATGTATACCATATAAACATACACACCTTATGGACACTAAAATGTAACTAAATAATCCACATTATTTTTATTTTTATTATTAATTATCTAGGTGGCATTCTATCTTGAAATTATACTTAAGGTTGCGCTTGGCGCGCGGGAAAGGGAATGGGGGGAATGGACATCTGATTTCTATGATGAAGATGCCCATGCTTGGTAAGCATATGAATATAATATTTTCAAGTATTATATATTTTAAAAGACAATCTAAGATTCCTTTAATAAGAAAATCTTTGATTCCCTAATATGAAATGCCCCAATTCCTATTCCCTTTCCCGCACTCCAAGCGCACCCTAAGGGTAATAAGGTAAAACCTAATATAAAGATTCTATTATGTGCACAATAATTTGCACATAATATGTGCAAATAACGGCATCCTTAAATCAAATGGGTTCCCGGAGTAATAGGATCCCAAGTCAATAGGGTAAATATGATTTTTTTTCCCCCAATATTCATTTTGGGGCATAGAATTACCAAAATAAGCAACAAAAAAAAAAGAAAAAAATTTAGAATTCCCATTGTATAGAAAACATCAGATTCGTTTGAAAACAAATCTGCTGTCTCCGTATTCCCAACAAAAATAATTTTTTTATTTCTTAAATTCGGGTAGAAACTAATTTTTCTTTAGGGATATTCCTCAGCTCTATTGGCTAACAGAGCAATTATGTCTGCCACTGAACCGCCACACCACGGATGTGTGTCACTGGGACCTATTACCGGAGCGTATTGATTTAGTTTCCCCGAAGTGTATTGATTTAGTTTCCATCTCCTCCGGAGACAGAGGCCGCAGGGTCGCCGACATTCCCTCTTCTTCCCTCATTAGCTCGCTCGCTCGCTCCTCCGCCGCCGGCGGAACACGCGATTGCCTTGGGTTAGCGATATTTTGACCTTTCCTTCCTGTTCTCGGGAGGTTGATTTGGAGTTTCGATACTGAACCAAATTCGTGTTTTCCCAATTTGTATAGAGAAGCAATTGCCATTTGAATCTTGCTACAGTGAATTTCCATTACTGGATCATCATTATCATCAAAACATGTTTGTGTTTTTCCATGTCACCTTGGATAACGAGTTGCTTTGAGTTCTCGGCCATGAAATGCCGACGGCAGAGGCGGCTCTGCGGCTGCAGCTTTTTGCTATCTGTTTGCCGAGAACAAAACTAGCGTAGGAATTTTAATTTTCTTAAAGCAAAACTAAAAACGAATTTGGGGATTCATAGAGAGAAACGAATCCCCCAAATTCGTTTCTGGGGGAAATAATTTTTAAAATTTTTTATTTGAAATAATTTTATGAAACGAATACGGTGGATTCTTTTTTTTTTTTTTTTTTTTTTTTTTCTAAAAACGAATCTCCCATCTCCGGTTTCTTTAGATTGGGAATCAACAAAATGTTTTGAGTATTTTTGTAATTTTAAAAAAATCTGGTAAATATATAAGGGAAAATTCCCATTAAGAGCTTAATAAGATTTAATATTCTTTAAAAGGGTATTTCTTAAGGGCATACAAATATTTTAAATAAATTGTTAATGATTACTTTACCATTTGAAAATAAAAGAAAAAAATATAAATATATAAAATTTTTTTTTTTTCTAAAGATGAACGATCGCAACCAAACAGAGCTCATCGTAGATAGTTTTCTCAACAGCAGCAACTTCTTCATCCTCATAAATTTCATGCATGATAAAGCTGGGGAGTTATGCCCACCATGAGTAAACTTTAGCCCAAGAAAGACCAATCAATTTATTTTTTCAGATTTACTGAGTGCTTAATCATAATCCCTTGGTTCCATCAAAAGAGTATTCTGAAGACAAATTCTGAATTCTTCAGAGAGCTAGAGGAAAAAATTACCAACCAAAATCCAATATTTTTACAAATGAAATTATAGGAAATTAGTTCTCAAATCTAAACCAATTACTGAAAGATGAAGGCAATGGAAGTTCTTTCTTTCTTTTTTTTTTTCCTTCCCATATTCAATCAAGAGGGTTTAACGTGGGATTCATGTAGAATTCAGAATCCTTTACCCTTGATTTTGAATCACATCCTTTTGCAAAGAACATGGCCTCAAGTGCGGAGCTTGATGGCTTCGAAAATTTTTTTCTGATTGAATTAAGGCAGAAGGGTTTGGGATTTTTGATTAAATGTTCACACAAAAACTAATATTACCTTTTTAAAAAAGGGTAAAATGGGCATCAAGAATTTATTTAAAGAATTAAAATATATCCATGCCCTTAGAAAGAATTATAAAAATTTAACACCCTTTTAAGGAATTTTAAATCTCATTACGCCTTTAATAAGAATTTTTCCAATCTATATAAATGTAAAAACTTGTATCAGACTTGCGAGATTGTCCGATGCGTGTGTTTTTTTCATTTCACGAAGACATGTGCCAATTTAACAAAATGGCCGTTGGGGTTAAAACTCAATCTACAAATTTTATGCTAGTTAAACTTATGTGTGAGTAATGGGTTAGTAATCAATGTAACTGGCAAGCTAGCTAATTTTCACTTAAGCACAGTCAAACTATTTAGATTATCTCAATTTTTTCATTTACCTGTGTTCATTACAAAAAAAATTGGTTGTTGGAACTTTTCGAGGAGTCTTATTTGACATTACAAAGTAGTCATACATGCATGAGTTTCAATAGATATAGGACTCTTTAAAAGTCCTATCCATAAAGTTCATGGGACTTTTCAAACTTTTCCTATTAATTCTAAAACTAATAAGACTCTTCTAAAAAGAGTCCTGTATGCTTGAATTTCAGTAGGTATAGGACTCTTTATTAAGTCCTAGTCAAAATTAATGGAACTTTTAAAAAGAGTTTTACTAATTCTAAAAACTAATAAGACTCTTCTAAAGAATTCTAATTACTTTACTTCAAATAGGCATTTAAGATAATAGGACTCTTTAAAAAGTCCTGATACCTGAGTTGATGGTACTTGTTATTGAAATAATCTCAAGTTGTATCTAATAGGCCAAAAAGATAGTAAAGAAGCACAAAAAAATAAAAAAGACAATAGACACAAAGATTTACGTGATTCGGTCAATGTGACCTACATTCACAGCCAGAGGAGGAGTCAAACTCACTAATGAATATGGAGATGTTTTACATGAAATGTGCCCACCAAGTTGGAAGCATCCAATCTAAATAAATAACCAATAATACCCATAGAACAAAGACTTGAATGTAGAATTCTAGCCAAAATCTTTCTATGGCATTCATCAAAATATTGGCTTTAGAGGAAGATATTTCTGACAAATGGACAGAAGGCTTAGCAAAGAGAATTGAGAAAGAATACAAATTTTGTGCTTCTTCGGGCTCTTTGCTTTTATAAGTTCACCCTCAATTTATAGAAGGTGAACTGCACGCCCATCCAAAAAATTTCTTGTGCAATGCTATAATTTCTGGCTCCAAAAGTCAAGAGAAATGCATGAAATTAACTAAACTTTACACATGCCTATAGAAGCTAAGAAATAGGGTCATTGTTTTCAAACTTAGGCCACTCCACCAATTAATGCTGTAGGACCCAAAGTCACATCAACAAATCTCTACATTGACTTGGTCCCGAAAAATTAATGACTCACTTCATCTCCTCCGGCAAGGCCCTGATGGACCAAATCACCAACAATGAACATCGATCAAGTCCAAGCATTGCTTGAACTTGAAAATTGGAAGAGCTTTCATAAACATATCAGTAGGAGTGTCCTTTGTGTTAATCTTTTGAGCAAGGACCTTCTTTTCAGCGCAATGGTATCTCGAATGAAATGATACTTTATATCAATATGCTTCGTCCGCTCTTGATAGATCTGGTCTTTAGTCAAATGAATTGCACTTTGACTATCATAGTGAATGTTAATAACCTCTGGTTGGAGAATTAACTCGCCAAATAAACCTTTCAGCCATAAAGCTTCTTTGATAGCCTCAGCGATTGCCATATATTCTGCTTCAGTGGTAGATAAAGTCACTATATGTTGTAGAGTAGGTTTTCAACTAACGGCACAACCTCCGATACAAAATACATAGCCTGTAAGAGACCTGCGTTTATCAAGATCATCGGAATAGTCTAAATCAACAAAACCAACTGAAGTGTTGGTGGTTCTTCCAAACTCCAAACAAGTGTTTAAAGTACCCTTTAAGTATCTGAAAATCCATTTCACAGCCTTCCATTGTTCTTTCTCTGGATTAGCAATATCCCTGCTAACAACACTAACAGCTTGTGAAATATCACGACGAGTACAGACCATTGCATACATAATACTGCCAATAACATTAGAGTAAGGAACATGTTCCATATACTCTTCCTCTTCTTGAGAATTTTGTGATTGAGCAGCAGATAGCCTGAAATGGCTAGCAAGAGGAGTACTTACTGATTTGGCATCTTGCATGCCAAATCTCTCCAAAATTTTCTTTAGATAATTTTCTTGGGTTAGATATAGTTTGCCAACTCCTTGATCTTGTCTTATCTCCATACCAAGAATTTTCTTAACTGCACCGAAATCTTTAATTTCAAATTCGCCATTCAATAAGGCCTTAGTTGGTGAATTTCTGCAAGATTCTTAGCCGCAATGAGCATGTCATCAACATATAACAACAGATAGATGAATGAGTTATTTTCTAACTTTCGAAAGTAAACACAACTATCATACATACTCTTGGAGAAACCATAACCCAATGTAAAAGAGTCAAGCCTCTTATACCACTGTCTTGGAGACTGCTTCAATCCATACAAGGATTTCTTCAACAAACAGACATGATCTATTTTGCCTTCAATTTCAAAACTTTCAGGTTGCTTCATATAGATCTGTTCATCTAATTTACCGCGTAGGAAAGTTGTCTTGACATCAAGATATTCCAATTCCAAATCATACATGGCAACTAATGCAAGCAATAATACGAATAGAGCTATGTTTCACAATAGGTGAGAAAACATCATTAAAGTTAACACCTTGTACCTGACTGTAGCCCTTTGTAACCAATTATGCTTTATACCTTGCAATTCCCGCACTTTAACTATCTTCTTTTCTTTTAAATATCCATTTGCACCCAACTATTTTCTTCCCTTTTGGTAGTGTCACTAGATCCCAAGTGTCATTTTTGTGTGGAGATTTCATCTCTTCATTCATTGCAACCACCTATTTATCTGAATCGGCATTTGAAACAGCTTCAATGTATGTGGAAGGTTCTCCGTCTCTAACTGTTTCCTGTGCCATTGATAAAGCATATGCAACTAAATTTGCATACCTTTGTGGTGGTTGAATCTCTCTTCTTGGCCTGTCTGTAACTATTGAATACTCTTCACATTTTGGTTCGTCTTCAATAACTTCTAGATTTGGTTTATCATCATCTTCTTCTTGATGTGTAGAAAACTTTTGAATAGAACTAGAATTTCCAAACTCTAACTCCACCTGTTTTTGAGTACTATCCCCTTTTTCTAAATTACAAGGATTACAAGACTCTTTTCTAGCATGCAACATAGAGAATTCATCAAAAGTAACATCTCTGCTAATTATAAATTTAGGTGATTTGGGATCAAGACAGGTGATTTGGGATCAGGACACCATAATCTGTATCCTTTCACCCCTGAAGCATAACCAAGGAAAATACATTTCTTAGCCGTAGGCTCTAACTTTCCCTCGTTAACATGCATATAAGCTGGACACCCAAATATTCTTAAATTAGAATAATTAGCAGGAGTACTTGACCACACTTCCTCTGGAATTTTGAAATCGAGAGGAGCACAAGGAGAACGGTTGACAATATGACAAGCAGTAGCGATGACCTCTACCTAGAAATCCAGTGTCAAACCAGAATTTGAAATAATACAACGAACTCTTTCCAAACGAGTCCGGTTCATACGCTTAGCCACACCATTTTGTTGAGGTGTCATCTTGATCGTGTGATGTCGAGCGGTACCTTCATTCTTGTAAAATTCATTGAATTCACCACCACAGAATTCCAAACCATTATCTGTCAGCAACCTCTTTATGTGTTTTCTTATCTGCTTTTCAATCAAAATATTCCATTGCTTAAATGTTAAGAAAACATCACTTTTATGTTTCAAGAAATACACCCACCCTTTTCTTGAATAATCATCAATAAAAGTCCACATATCCCTTGCATCACCTTTAGAAGGAACACGAGATGGCCACCAAAGACCAGAGTGAATACAATCCAAAGTACCTTTTGTTTTATGGATTGTTGGTGAATTAAAGCGAACTCTTTTCTGCTTTCCAAAAACACAATATTCACAGAAATCCATCTTACCAGTACTTTGTCCGCAAAGTAGGCCTCTTTTGCTTAACAAAGTTAAGCTTTTCTCACCCATGTGTCCCAAACGCATGTGCCATAGCTTGGTAATGTCAACACCTGAGTATGTAGTGACAGTTGCGGTACCTGTCACAATAGATCCCTGTAAAATATACAAAGTGCCATACTTGCAAGCTTTCATCAGTACAAGAACACCTTTAAGAATTTTCAAAACTCCACATTCAGCTGAGTACTTGTACCCAAGAGCATCAAGAGTACCTAAAGAGATGAGATTTTTCTTCAAATCTAGAACATGTCTAACATTAGTGAGTGTTCTAATAATGCCATCAAACATCTTGATTCGGACTGTACCTCTACCAACAACTTTACAGGGAGCATTGTTACCCATCAAAACAATTCCCCCATCCCATGATTCATAAGTGGAAAAACAATCCATGTTGGGATTCATGTGATAAGAACAACCCGAATCTAGAATTCACTCACTATTAGACCAAACTTTGTTATATGTTGCAACAAATGTAATTCCATCCTTCTCATCTCTGCAGCAACACTAGCTTCAGTGGTGTTACTGTTAGTCTGCTCAATTTTATTTTTCTCCTTATTTTTTAATTTATAGCAGTCAGCCTTAATGTGACATTTTTTCTTGTAATAATTACAAACTTTATTTCTGTGTCTGGATTTTGAACTTCCTCTAGATCTACTACTTTCAAAATTTTTATTTTCTGATCTACCCCTTACAAATAATCCATCAGCCTGACTTCCAATAGTCTTCCTTGTTATGTCCCTATCAATCATCTCCTTAAACTTTAATGATGATTTTATATTAGCTTATGAGATGATATATTTCCCTTAAAACATAGTATCGCGAAAATGTTTAAAGGAATGCAGGAGGGAACATAACAGTAAAATAGCCTGATCCTTATCTTCAATTTTAACATCTACATTTTCCAAATCCAAAATGATGGAATCAAATTTATCAAGATATAAGAGTATAGATGTACCTTCTGTCATTTTCAACATGTACTACTTCTGCTTTAAATAAAGCCTATTCTCTAGTCTTCTTCATATACGTGGCTTTCAACTTGTCCCACATATCTTTGGCTGTTTTCTTGCCGGCGACTTCCTACAAAACCTCGTTAGAGAGATTTAATACAATGGTTGATCTAACCTTTTTGTCTATAGTACTAAATTCCTTTCCTAACATTTCTGATATCTTTTTCTCAATTTCTAACTCACACTCATCCTTAATAAGGATGGCTTCCATTTTGAGTTGCCACATACTAAAGTTGACACTTCGGTCAAACTTTTCAGTTGAGGTGGTTACTGTCATGGTGGCTAATAGACCTGCAATGAGATATAGCTCTGATACTAATTTGTTATGGAAATAAATCTCAAGTTGTATCTAATAGCCCAAAAAGATAGTAACGAAACATAGAAAAATAAAGAAGACAATAGACACAAAGATTATGTGGTTCGGTCAATGTGACCTACATCCACAGTTGGAGGAGGAGTCAAATTCACTAATGAATATAGAGATGTTTTACATGTAACGTGCCCACCAAGTTGGAAGCATCCAACCCAAATAAATAACCAGTAATACCCACAGAACAAAGTCTTGAATGTAGAATCTTAGCCAAACTATTTCTATGACATTCATCAAAATACTGGTTTTAGAGGAAGGGAATTTTTGCAAATGGATAGAAGGCATAGCAAAGAGAATTGAGAAGAAATGCAGATTTTGTGCTACTTCGGGGTGTCTTTGCTTCATAAGTTTACCCTCAATTTATAGGGTGAACTGCATGCCTAGCCAAATAAATTCCCTGTGCAATGCTTTAATTTCTTTCTCCAAAAGTCAAGAGAAATGCAGGAAATCAGCTAAAACTTCAGGCATGTCTGCAGAAGCTAAGAAATAGGGTCATTGTTTTCAAACTTAGGCCACTCCACCAATTAATGTTATAGGACCCAAAGTCACATCAATAGTACTTTTTAAAACGTTCTATTAAATCTCAGTAAGTTCCTTTTAATTAAATAATAAAAGAGGTCCAATGTCGGCAAACACGTGATGTAAACGTGCCAACCCAGTAAAGGCAATTTTGGTATATACTAAATGGAAAAATCTTAGCAATTAATTCAATTACTTAACAACAACATATTAAGAAATGTTTCAAGCTGAGAGTTGGTAGTTGATACTACGAAATGATTCTTTCTGATTTTGGGCTTTTGTACTTTTAATCAAGTCGTTTTTAAGGGTGCCTCCCCCTATGGAGGGTCGGCTACCGCCAACTTCCCTAAACAATGCTGCAGTTTTGTCTAAGAACCGCCTTCCACCACTCCCTAATCCAATTGACCACTCATTAAAGAAACCAACAGAACATTGTGAAAAATTGGCTCTAATCTTCACGAACGAGGAAAGCGATTTAATAGAGGTGCCCTTAAGCAAGCCCCGATTGGGAATTTTTCAGACAGTGATATGAATGAAGTTTATACAGAGTAGCACTCACAGCAACCTAGTCTAATAGAGACATAAGAATTTTCACCTAGCACAATATTCTTTCCAGAAAGGCCAGACGCCTGACTCAAGCATCTTGGTACTGCCCTGGAGGTCTAAAGCTTTGGCTGAGACTCAAAAAATAAATGTACATGCGGATTCAGAGCAAGGACTACCCCAAGCAGATAAACTAGTACCCTGCACTCCATACTACGTACCTTCATGGTCAGGAGTTTTCTATAAGGGTCTAGAGGAAACATAACGTCAGGTGAAATCAGCTCCAATGCCTAAATTGAAACCCCTAATAAAAGTATTTATGCCCATTATAAGTCGGAATTAATACACAGTCAGATGCTCAACTTCTAAAACGCATGCCAGATCAGCCCCATAGCCCTATCACATCGTCGGTACCGCACTCATTTCGCAGCAATGATTATAACCTTGAAGATGATCAGGAGCCGGAGTATGGGCCCTGAGAAGAAGCTATGAATAAGAAGCTACAATTTGATAAATTTTATAACTATGCATTATGGAAACAAGCACTGGTGGATTATAGAAAGTTTACTCTCCGAATCCGGTAATATTTACACATCCACTTGTATTATGCCTTTAACCTTTTGTTTTCTTGACTTCTATTTTACGCATCAATAGAAAGGGCATCCTATCTTGAAACAAAGAAAAATAGTTAAGAACGTGTGTTTTACACGTGATAAAGGAAATCTTTCTTATTTTAACTTCTGTGATCAAGGAAACGAAAAAAGAGAAAGCATGACAAATGAATTGCAAAAGAATAGAGAAACAAAATTGCATTCGAACATTTGTTTTGAGGTGAAGATTATGAGTTCAGAGATACATAGTTGTGATAGGGAAATTTCCTGCTATGATAATATAAGACTAACTATCATTCTCTGTGAATAATGTTGGAATTTGATGAATACATGTCATCAATTATTGGGTTTGTTTTTCCTCAGTCCAATACTGAAATGTCCCTTTACTAGTTGCACATTTATGCATGTCACTTGTCTATTAGCGTTGAGTTGGTTTTGATCAAAATTTTAGCAATAGACTACATGGGGATGACTCAAAGTTTGGGGACGCAAAAGACACTTTTAAAGTTTGGGAACAAAAGTGCGACATAACCATAAGTTTGAAACTAACCTACTTATTATCTGCATAATTTTGTTTCTTCCATCATAATATTATTTACACAGCACAAACTGATAATTTTGAATGTAATTCTACACTTCTATTTCATTTTCTTTCTTGGCAAATTCCATTTACCCCCATCAATTTTGGGAAAATTATGAAATGAATTTCATTGTTTTTACAATAACATTTGTACGGCTCCTAAATTATTCATACTATAAATTAAGGGCCTGTTCTCTTTGCTGTTTTGAAAACATTTTTCAGATTTATTTTCAAACAAAACAAGTTTCAAAACGTAGTGTAAGAAACACTGTTTTGAAAGTAAGTTTCAAAATAATTTTCAGATCAAGTACCACAAAACATTTTTTTTCCCCAACACTCCCTTCCATCACAATGTGCCCAGATTCTCTGCAACCCAGAATGAACCCTTCTCCTTCCCCAAATCCACCTTGTATATTATACACAAAATCAGTAATCAATTTACAGGGACAAACTAATGAACCTCAACATCTTCGGTTGGTAGCTGTACAGGTGCAGAGGAGATTAAAATTGAACCCATCAGTTGGACAAATTTCAACATTGCACAAAGGCAATCACAGAAAGAAACAGGACAAAACAATTTGGAAAATTACATACCACCTCCACATCAAATTGCAAATAGCAGAAATGAATGTATGAAAGCAGCAAATCAACAACCAAACCCAACATCAGCCAACAAAAATTTCCATACGTCTGTACACATATATATGTATAGATAGCAGAACCGATTCAATTGCAAAGCCATGCTTGAATACCGAGTTTGGGGAGAAATTTTGAGATAGGTCAACAGTGCAAATTGCCTAAAATTCGGAGATTTGAGGGACTGCGGAGCCTGAAATACGGGGTCGAAGAAGTTGTCGCAGAGAGGTATTCACAGCTGCAGTTCGGGCCGCTCAAAACGTATGTTCGTTGGCTATGAACAAACGAAGGGTCGACTCCGTTCCCGAATTCTAGTGCCGGCCCAATATATTCCGTAGGTGGGAACCGGAGTCGAGGACGGGCAGCCGGCGCGAAGTAGCCGTCGGCTGCAGCCACAAGAGTCGTACCACGCAGGCGAGAGTGGAGATCTGTTTTGGTTCGGGCCGCTGGGTTCGTTGAGCTGCTGCTTACTGTTGGGGGGGAGTCGCGGAAGGGAAGAGAATTTTGGCAGTAAAAATATTTTGGAAATTGTCCGGGAACCTAACAAACACTTGGGCTTTTTTTTTAGTTTCAAACCAAAAAGTGGGCAAAATTGTTTTTAAGTGAGCGTGTCGAACAGGCCCTAAACCTAGCTTGTTAGGTGTATAAAATGTACAATAGCTGTGTAGGGGGTACTTTTTCACAATATTTAAGATAAAAAAGAAGAATATATTTTGATTATATTTTCACAATAACGGTGCAGATTTCGTTATTTTATCAAACATGCATCAGGGATAAATATATAATTCACTCTTTTTTTTTCTTCTTTTTTTTGTTGGACTTTTGGACCACCAATATTAAAAACAAAAAAATCTAGTTCTAGCTAGAACGACTCTTAAATCAAAAATTTCAGAAGTTAGTGATAAGGAAGGGTAGTTTTCACCAAAGAATGCACTAATATGATTAATCCATTTTTTCAAAAATAGGAGTCAAGTTTGATAGAAACTTATATTTATTTTATAATTTCTAAAGTATATTTCATAAATTTATTTATTAAATGGGTATAATTTTGATTTATGTCTGTATGCTTCTACTCTCAACTATAAATAACTATATTAGTGAGGAAATGGAAGGAAATATAGTAGTTATGAGTGTATTCCCTTTTTAGACAAAAAAATTATTTTCTATGTTATAAGAAATTATATTTGTAAATTAATTTTCATTATCTGAAAAAATGATTGGGTAAACTGCACCAGTGGCCACTAAAATTTTCCTATCAGTGACTTTTGGTCACCCAACTATTTTTGGAAGAAACTCAACTTCACAGTGGTTGACTAATAACCACTTCGTTATGGAACTATTAAGTGGACAGGAAACCATAACAAATTGTTCCAGTGGCCACCCAAATTTTCTCGTCCATGATTCTGGGCCGCTCAATTATTTTTTGATAACTTTTGGCCACTCATTGAAATCTAAAAGCATACATCCCATGTGACTCTTTTTAGGTGGAGTATATAATTTTGATTTATGTCCTTTTGTTTTTTTTTTTTGAGGTAAAATGTATGTTATTTTATTTCCTTAAGGTGGAAAGATGTAAGTTACAAAGGGTGAAACGGTGTTATAATGGGTGTAACCAATTTTGTTGGCTTTACCGTGATGTGCTAATGTGTGAGCTATGATATTTTGTGTGTGGTGTACCCATGTTAAGGAGTCTATCTCTAGTGACCGTTTGAGTTGGGTAAAGTCTTGTATTATCATCTCAAAATGGGATCTATCCTTTATGGGGTAGTTGACAACAACTTGTGCGTTCCTGATAGCACCATGCATTCAGCCTGATTTGGCTGTACGATGCTTATATTAGCCCTTCTCTGGCAAAATTGACATGTATGAATTGCTTTGTGAGCTCGAAGATCCAGCCTACCGAATTTGAGTAACAAGCAATTCCCACCGAGCACATGTGATGACCTGTGTCTAGGGCTACGTCAAAAATATATTAGTTTTGACCAGGGGATTGTTAGGTAGGGTTGGCGGACGAGTGCCTATTTCCAACTGCCTGTGTTTTGGCATATCAGTTCTGCGACTTGGTGTCCGATCGTAGTGTTGTGTTGGATGGTTCTGGACACCAAGTTGGAGAGGTTGTGCTGGAGAGGTTGCTCCGTACATGCCTCCCTTAGAAGCCTTGTGGTCCTGCCATCCCCTATTCATCGATGGGTTCTCAGTTGGAGGACCTGTCTCCCCTGGAGGATTGACTGCAATGCATACGAGGGGAGTCTACTCGTTGTTGCTTCCTAAAAGGTTATATTGGGGTGGTAGCGGGCCCTCAAGACCTGGGCAGGGGTTGAATCTGGCGAAGTGAGGAGGCACCTGACTTTTTTTTTAAACTTAGAATGGCTATTTTGAAGAGCTTGAGGTCCTTAAATCCCAGGCCCCATGTTGCTTTCGGGGTCTATAAGCTTGCCCATTGCTTCCAGTGGATTTTGTGCTTCTGCTTTGTACGTCTCACTAGAATCTAGCGTCACTGAATGTAGCTTATCCGTTTGGCTTTTCAGAAGTTTGAAACATGACATGGAGTATGTGGGGATCGCCTGGATTACTACTTTGATGAGGATTTCTTGACCTCCGTTGGAGAGGTGTCTTGTGCCATAGTTGTCCTGCCACTTCCATACGATGTCCTTGATGTTACTCAGCATTGCTTTCTAAGATCTGCCAAAGGTTATCGGCAACCCTAACGACTTCTCATGGTTGATGACTTCCTTCATGTGAAGAGTGTTTCTGATGCCCTGGTGGGCTGTCAGAGGGGAGTTCAGGCTGAAACATATGAAGCTTTTTTCGCAGTTGATCAGTTGCCCCGATGCTAGTTTATTGTCCTGGAGGATGGTTGCAAGCGTGCTAGCTTACTTCTTGTTGGCCTCTGTTGTTATGAGTGTGTTGTTCGCAAAGAATAGGTAGGAAATAATCAAGGCATCTTTGCAGACCTTGAGTCCTCTAATCCTTCCCTGACTCTCGTGGTCCTACAAAATAAGGGAGAGGGCTTTCCCACAGATAAATAAGTGTGGGGAGAGGGTCCCCTTGTCGAAGGCCCCTCGAGGGAGTGATTTTGCCAAAAGAGTATCCATTTAAAAGGAAGGAGAAGCGGACACTATAGATACACTTAAGGACCATGTCTACAAAGGTGTATCACCTAGGTGAAGAATCCCTCCTTAATTATGTTGAAAGCCCTGCTTATTTCTAGTTTTATGGACATGGCCCCTTTCTTATCGGATCTCTTGGTATTGATGTGGTGATGCAGCTTGTGGGCTAGAAGGACGTTGTCCGTGATGAGCCTGACTGGTATGAATGCACTTAGTGTGGGGGATATGATGGCATCGAGGATTGGACGAAGTTTGTTTTCCATGCATTTGGATATCAAATTGTATATTACATTGCAGAGGTTGATGGGTTCGAACTGAGAGTTGAGCTTCGGGTTCTTGATTTTTGGGATGAGGACGATATTCGTGTCGTTGACCTCTTTGAGTGGTAGGCCCTTATTGAAGGCATCTAGGACATAGGCTTCTACATCCTGCCCCACTATGTGTTTGAACTTATGGTAGAAGCCCGGTGGTTTGTTCAGGTACATCTGGTTAGGGGCTTTCCATACCTCGTTCTCTATGTACAGCTTAGCGAGTCTGAGGTTTATTTCGGGGGTTACTTTTGGGTGGATGTGTTGTAGCACCTTGGAGGTAATGTGCTAGCTGGGAGAGAAGTTGGTAAATATATATGTTTCTAAAATAGCCTTGGTCAATTCTTTCCATGTCCGTCTGTGCTGTGCACCATGTCCCCGAGGGGTCCAATAGCCCTCTGACGGTGTTGGTCTCTTTTTTTTTGCTGGCAGAGGCGTGGAAGTATTGAGTGTGTTTCTGTCCCCATTTGCATGGCAGCGCTATTTGGCCCGTTGTTTCCACTTGTTATCCTCTATATCTAGGAATTTCTCCAGCTCCACCGTTACACGTTTTATTCTTACCTTGACTTTTATCATGATGTGTCCCTGTTTCAGATTTTTGATACCGACAGAGATGGTAGCCATGGTTTTTTTCCTATCCCCAAATTTCTCTCAAGCCCAGCACTTGAGGCTTGTAACGTAGGCCTGGAAAGTGTGTGTGATGCGCCCCCGGTCCAAGTTCCAGTTCTCTTGCACCATTTTCATATAGTTGTCTGAGCGGGTCCAGTGTCGTTCAAAACTGAAGGGCCTGTGTTTTTGGCTTGGATTGGTGGGGGTGCTTCCTGCTTTGACTTCTAGCAATATGGGGTCATGATCAGATCGCTAGCTGTGGAGGTGAAGTAGGGTAGATGTTGGGTAGCAGTTAGCGAGTGTTCTGTTCAACCTAGCTCTCACTGTGTTGTGGTCCATGGCCGAACGCCACCATGTAAAGTGGGAGCCTTCAAAACCTATATCAAAGAGATGGCAAAATTGTGCAAAGTCACACGAGTTATCAATTTGCCTCGGTGGTTTGTGTGGGCTATGGTACTCATCATGTGATAGGACTTCATTAAAGTCCCACAGATAGACCAAGGCAGCACGCATTTGTGTTTTACATGGTTGTTTGATTCCCAGAATAGGCTGCGAGTCGAGGAGTCTGGCTCGCCATACATTCCCGTCAGTCTCCACTGCGTGGAATTGACTAGATCATACACAATAGAATCTATGTAGTTAAGACAATAAGACAAGAGATCAATTATTATATCTTTATTCCAAAAGAGGGCTAGCCCCTCGAACTTCCTGTGGCATCAACAGACACGCCATGCATATGCATGTTTTTTTTTTTTTATAGAATTTAAATGGGCAGATTGACTCTTGGTTTCTGACAGGAAAATAATAGAGGGCGAGAGTTTCTTCACAAGCTCACTTAAGCACCATGTTGCGCGGGGGTGGTTAAGCCCCTGGCAGTTCCAATTAAGGACATTCACGGTTGTCGGCGAGACTGGGTTACTTGACAAGTCTCTATCGTTGTATCAAAAGCGGAAGGGTTGACCCTTTGTTCCTTTCTTCTGTGTACCGGTACTAGGGGTGGATCGTCTCGGCTGGGGCAGTTGTGCTTGGGTGATGTCTCCTCTTCCGGTTATGAGTCTTCATTCAGGTTTGCCTCCCCCAGATCTGGTCTGTAGTGGAGCCGAAAGCTACGGTTCGCTACCATCTTAGGCTGTCTCTTGGGCTTGAAGCCGTCACCCCCTTTGACCTTGAACTGTTCCTCCACCTTTTCTGCCTTTTTGATGCCCTTCTTCAGCTCTTGCACCTTACGGGCAGAACTATCTTCTGCAGTATTAGAGGCTTCAGTGTAGAGGACCACTGCTTGCTCCACTGCTCTTGAACCCATAACCTGTATAGGTTGGTCATGTACGCAGCTAAATCTTCGCAATCGGGTGGAGGGCTATTGGGGAAGTAGCCCAGTGGGTTGCATGGTTTTCTGGCTCGGACCGAACGTTGAACCGGTGAGGCCAAGGGGTCGCTCGAACCGGGAGTTCGACCCAAGGGTCAAACCGGATGACTTCATATATATATATATATATATATATATACATATAATATAAATAATATATTAATGATTAACATGCTTTAATTTTATCATTTTTAACATTTAAAAAATATATATTTTTCATAATGATTATTTATTTTTGCAAATTTTACAACTAACTTAAACATTAAAATTTATTATTATAAAACCCAGTAAGTAAATCAAATATAAAATATTGCTTATTTTCTATTAAAAATATATAAAATTATATTACTACATTTTTATTAGACAAAAAAGATAAAATTTGATGTAAAAAATAATGAAACGTATTTTAAGTTAATACATGAAGAAATTAAAAAAATTTTAATTGAAAAGAAAACAACTAATAAAAATTATGATAGTATTAATTTTATAAATAGTCAGGAATGATAGTAAAATTTACATTAGTTTGGATGGTCCAATTAATAGATTATTAGAAAGTTCAAGATTCATATAAAAATGAGTTAAAACAATAATTTACACAAGAGTAAACAATGGTATAGTAGTAAGTACTCTTAGTTTTTACTTGAGTGACCAATGATCAACTCTCATTGACAACAAAATTTTTAAAAATTGACTCAGTTGAAAAAAAAAAAAAAAAAATCCCGGTTCTTGGTCTGACCCGGTTTTGACTGATTTCTTTTATTCTTGGTTTTTTGTATTTTTTGAACCGGCATCCTTACCTGTTCGCGGCCGGACCGGTCCGACCTAGACAACCATGGTGGGTTGGAATGGACTGTGAATCCAAGAAGAGGGGCATCTGTGGCTTTGTGCATTGCCTGGTTACGGTCTGTGGGTAATGGCGGGGGTGGGTTGTTTCTGTTATTTTGCATGGGGTTGACTATTTGGTTTGGCTGTGGTGGAGGGGACTGCATGGGTTGATGTTGGAGTTGGAGGGGGAGTTGGCCGTCTGGGGTTCTTGCCGCGCCAGTGGGTCTGGGCTGTGGCCATGTTTCCCTCGGTTTCTGGGTTTTGGTCGGTGCGTTGTCGGCTGATGGGGAAGGCTGTACAGCACCCTTGAACTTCTCTAGGGCTCCCTTGTTTTTCTGATCTAGGTTGATTGCTGGGTTTCTGAACACTCAGAACGTTGTGGGTGGAGTGATGTTCTCAGATCTGCTACCTCCCAGACGGCTTCGCTTTGTTCGATCTAATCTACTTGAGTCGATCTGATCCGGTTAATTGTACTAGTGAGAAAATTAAAGGAAATAAATTGAAAGAGAATTTGCTTTTTAAACAAAGAAAGTATTTTCTTTGCAATAAAAAACATGAGGCATGTTAATTGCAGGACCCATTTTACTAAATACATGACATTTTTTAAAATTTTAAGTGGTGAAAATATAAATATACCTTTGATAGTTTTTAACTTTATAAAAAAAAATTTACCCAACTTTTTAACTTAGGAAAAATCGCCTGGCCTAGGTGGTTTTCCTTGGGAAAATCGCCAAGGCTAGTCGATTTTCCCAGAGGCGATTTTCCCAGAAAAATCGCCCAGGCCAGGCGATTTTCCCCTGAGTTAAAAAGTTGGGTAAATTTTCGCCGGAAAAACGATTTTCCTACAAATGACCGGGAAAACCTGAAAAAAAAACACCGTCATGTGGTGATTGTTTTTGGGAAAATCGCCAAGAGACTGCGATTTTCACTGGGAAAATCGCCTGGCCTGGGCGATTTTAAAAAGTTGGGTAAATTTTTTTTATACAGTTAGAAACTATCATGGGTATATTTGTCTTTTCATCACTTAAAATTTTAAAAAAATGTCCTATGTTTAGTAAAATAGGTCCTGCAAATAAAAATTCCGAAACTGATAATTTATACTTTTATGAATATAATTATATATACTTTACAATTTAAATAAATAAATAAATAATTATATTTTCTGAAACTGATAATAGATACGTTTCAAAAATAGAATAATTATAACGCTCGATATCATTCATTGAAAAATTGAGAAAATAAATGATGTCCATGTACAAACAAAATAACGCAAATATTTATGACACTCCTTTAATGTACAAAAGTTCTATTTTAATATTTATGACAATAATAATATTACAACGTGACTTAATTTTTAATATAATTAACCGAGTGTTATATTTTGCATTAAATTACCCAATCTCACTCTTTAATACTTGGTTTGTTTCCATAAAAAGAAAAAATAAGAAACGGATAAATATCAAAATTCCTTAGTTCTGAGGTCTGATAAAATATGAAAATAGTTCACAAGGTTTGGAAAATATTGAAATATCCCCAAATTTGCATAAATTTTAAAAAATCACCTTTCCTGAGGATAGATCTTCTATTCAATTTCTGATGGCTTATTCTAGTCAATGCATAAAATTATGTAGTTTTACTTACAGTATTTTTTTGCTTAAATGAAAATACGTAATTTTGTGTTTGGCAGAATAAGACATATATACAAAATTGGGTAAAGGATATGGACTCCATTTTTATTCAAAAAGTTTGGGCAATTTGGCTAATCCATACAAATTCGTGATATTTTTGTTTATTTTTCAAACTTCATGAAGTATTTTTTGGTTTTACAAAATCTTGAGTGATATTTTAAAAATGATTTTAAAAATTAAAACAGTCCCATCACGTCACCACAAACGTCATCAGAAAATTTTTGCGTCTATAAATCCAGAAAAAAAATGCCAATTTTTCATACCTAACTCTATCATCAAAGCAGCTACAAAACACACACACAACGTTTTTCCCCATTTGCAACAATGGAGAATTGCCATTTTCTCATCGTTACATTTCCAGGCCAAGGCCACATCAATCCAACTCTCCAATTCTCCAAGCTCCTGGCCAAATCCGGCGTCCGGGTCACCTATTCAACAAGCGTCGCCGCTGTCCGCCGGATGAACAAAATCGATTCCTCCTTACCAAAGAACTTGACCATCGTCCCATTCTCAGACGGTTTCGACAATGGCTGGACCACCGCGGCTAATTTATCCGAATATTTTTCTTCCTTGGTGACCGTAGGCTCACAAAACCTCGAAAAACTGATCACGGCGACAGAAACAGAAGGTTATCCGATCACTCACGTGATCTACAGCACGCTCATGTATTGGGTTGGAGAAGTTGTCCATAAACTGAAGATTCCGTCCACGTTTCTGTGGATTCAACCGGCTACCGTTATCGATATCTACTATTATTACTTCAATGGGTACGCGAAAATCATTGCTGATTGCGATAAAACAAATCGTTGTGTCGAATTACCCGGGCTGCCGGAGCTGGCGGGCCGGGACCTCCCCTCGTTCTTGCTGGAATCCAACCGGGATGTTTATAGCTTCGTTTTGCCTTATCTGGAGAAACATTTTGAGGTAATTGAAATGCAGCAGGAAGGTCAGCCCACTATTCTTGTTAACAGTTTTGATGCCCTGGAGCCTGAGGCTTTGCGGGCTATTGAAAAGATAAAGTTTATCGCGGTTGGACCATTGGTTCCCTCGGTTTATCTAGACGGGAACGATCCGTTTGATGGTTCATTCGGAGGCGATTTGGTTCACAGTTGTGGAGATTACGAAAACTGGTTAAATTCCAAGGAAGAGGGATCAGTGGTTTATGTTGCATTCGGGAGCTACTCAGATTTGCCATTGGAACAAATGGGGGAAATCGCTCAGGGGTTGTTGCAAAGCAAGAAGCCATTTCTGTGGGTGATCCGAAAAGCCCGAAACGGCGAGAAATTGGAGGAGAAGCTCAGCTGCAGAGATGAGCTGGAGAAGCAAGGCTTGATTGTTGAGTGGTGCTCACAAATGGAGGTTCTGTCACATTGGTCTGTGGGGTGTTTTGTGAGTCATTGTGGATGGAATTCTTCCATGGAGAGCTTGGTCTGTGGGGTTCCTGCTGTGGGAATTCCACAATGGACAGATCAAACTACAAATGCAAAGCTGATTCAAGATGTTTGGAAGACCGGGATTAGGGCTTTCCCCAATGGAGAAGGGATTGTTGAGGCTGAGGAAATTAGGAAAGGGTTGGAAATTGTTATGGGTGGTGGAGAGAGAGCTCAAGAGATGAAAAAGAATGCAAGAAAATGGAGGGATTTGGCCATAGAAGCTTCCAAAGATGGAGGATCCTCCAATCTTAATCTCAAGGCTTTTGTAAATGAGGTCCAATCTGCTAGTTTGACTAAAAAAATATAGTCGGGGATGAGATGTGGATCAGTGATAGCTACAAAAGATCGTTTGCAAGAAGTTGTAGGTTCAAACCCAAATATTCCCCTCCCTTTGTCCCCAATTTGTAGTAGTATAAGTTTTTTTAAAAAACCAAAAAGATAGTCTATCCAAAGTATCACTATTTAATGCTGAGTGTGATAAATTTAATTGATTCATAGTTTTATGCAAGTTCTTGATGATTTTTAACTCCCATATTAAATTTCAGTTTTGGGTGAATGACGTCAGTACGTTACCGTTATAGCTCGAGTGGTAGTAATTTACCTATATTTCAAATACACTAGATTACTTTATTGTATTTGTTGATTAGAATGTCTAATACAATTAAATATCGTGTTAAAGACATTTATTTGATTCAATTAATGACCCGAAAATACTTATTTTATATGTCAATTTAATTATGTGATGAGAATATGTCGTGATGTGTTTTTTATTTACTTAAGGGGCTTGTGTTATGAATTTCTCAATATAATGGTAGGTATACTTTGATTGAGTGATCAATCACAATGAAAATTATGATTAAATAACTAATGCTTGGTTCAAAATTTCAAATTGTTTAACGTGTATCATTGTAATTGATGGTGTTTGATATTATGAAATAAATTTAGCAATAAAAATTAGTTATAATTTTAGTTTTATCAGTCTCATGTATGAAGAAAATAAGAGAGAGAAAAGTTTAAAAGGATAAAAGATAAAGTGGCGAGGAAAAAAATGCAAAGAGAGAAAATGGGAATATTGATGTTGAGATATAATTTAGTATATGATTCGATAAAAGTGTGTGTGTTCATCTGTGTTTATAAAGGTTACTTTCGATATTAGAAACACAAATTTTTTAATTAGTGGGACTGAAGTGAAGACTCTCCCCATATTAAAAAATGAGTATTTTATTATTATTAAGTGAAGATTCAGCTGGTTGGGGCTTTTATCAAAAGATTAGTGTCATATTCGAGATCGGATTCATACTCCTATATATTACACTCCTATAATATATTCAAACTTTCTAAACCGGTTATTTAAAATCTTTTAAGGCGTTATTTTCCATTTTTCTACTGCTTTAGATACTGGTGATGTACAATGTTTGATTTCTTAAAGAGTTTGCTTAAACCACTTCAAAAATGACTTTTTCAATCGGTGTTCCATATTTCATCAGTCGAAAACTCTTTCTAAAATCAGTGTAGAAAATTCGACTTTTTACTTTAAAATGCAAATATTTACAAAAATTTCACAACGTTTATTAAATTAAGGCGAATTTTATATTAACTGTTTTAAAATGACCGATTTAAAATTCATTTTTGTAGTAGTGCCAGTGGCCATTAATTAGAATCAGGGCCAGCCCTGAGGAGGGCCAACCTGGACAACTGCATGGGACCAAAATATTGTCTCTATCCATTTGTCAAAGTCCATATATTTAATGAAATTCAATACAAAATTTACTAATTTATTTTATGGTTCAAATATTATAAAACTAACTCAGTACATTTATCAAGGTTGATATGTGTAATAAAATCCTACACAACACTTTTATTATGGGGCACAATATCATAATACTAACTTTATATATATTTATCAAAATTTACATGTTTAATTAGCATGGCTAAGTATTATAATATTGCTAATTCCATCAATATATTTATCACGACCTACATATTTAATTGCAACCAACATAAAATTTATTTATGCATTTACATAATTTAATTACATTTATTCTTAATTTACTAAAATATTACACATACCAGTATTTTTTTATTGAAATTTTACACGCACTCATTACGTTTTGAAACAGACAAAAAATGTTTTAGGAAGAAGTGTTACGAGTCTGCGGTATGCGAGTGTAAAGTAACAAGTAATTAAAGTAGAAATAACATAACCAAGCATGGCACATGGCCCCACCGACTTTCCAAAAATTAACTTTTAATCTCAATAATTTTCAAAATTTTTTATTTGTGCCCCATTATTAAATTTTAGATTTTCTTTTATGAATGCAAATTCCTATTTATTTAATAAATAGATATACATCATGTCAATTAATAGATCATCATTTATCTAGTTTAGATTTATTTAAAAAACTTTTTTCCACGAAATTATGGTCATATAACATTTATTTCTTACACACACCATTATCATTATATATGAGCCTTCATCCAAATTTCTTTTTACCTCCGCTAGTATTTAAGATAATACTCCCTCCGTTCCATTAGAAGAGTCCACTTTGTAATAGTACAGTATTACAAAGTGGACTTTTCTAATGGAACGGAGGAGTTATAAATTTAAGATTGTCCAAACGCGTAACCCTTAGAATATGTACAATTTGCATCTTATGCATTATTTTTTTTTCTTTCTAAATACAATGTACATCATATCCGTATGGGTGGTTTACCTATATATGCATTGTATAAATTTTTGTACTTTTTAGACATATTTCAATTAAAATTAAAATATCTTGAAAAAACACTAGTATCTTAATATAAATATTATTATTTTCACTAATAATATATATTTATTAACAAGAACAACTTACAAGCATTAAAAGATAATGGGCCCGAAATAATAGCCCATAGTGAGGCCGACTGTGGAGAAAGTTGTACGGCTTGGTTAGAACTTAAAAGCAGTCGAGCAACCTTGCCCCGGTTGATTGTGGAGAAAATGAAGTGTTTTTCAAGATCCATTAGCCACAAAATTAAGCTTTTTTAATGATCCATTAGAGCCAAAAATGAAGTGTTTTCACGATCCATTAGTCCAATAAATTAAGCATTTTCACGATCAATTAGACCCAAAAATCAAGTGTTTTCACAATCCATTAGGTCCAAATATTAAGCATTTTTCACGATCCATTAGACCAAAATATGATGCATTAAGCCCAAAAAATAAGCGTTTTCACTATACATTATGGCAATGTCGGTCCTTACACTTACAAGGCCACAGGGCAAATTAATAAAAAGAGGCCCCAAATAAATTTTTATGGGTCAAAAACTACTGTTCTTAAAATATTATATGCAAAAATTATTTTATGTGCAAAAAATACTGTTCCAAAATTGTTTTGTGCAAAAATTTATTTTTTAAAATTTTTATGAGTATAAACTTTACACTAATATATTATAATATATCAATAATTTATAATCAAAAATTTTTGCACATAAAATTATTGAATAGTAAATTTTGCACATAAAATAATTTTTTCTCATAATGATTGAACAATAATTTTTGCACATAAATTGTTTTGACCTGAAAAAACAAAGACATATTCATGCATAGATCTCATTCAAATAATTATGAGCAAAAATTAATGTTGTATGAATATAATGTGCCCTTAAATAAAATTATAATTGTGAGAATTGAGTAATTTTAATTTTAAAAAATAAAATTTTATAATGTGAACCGATTTGAAAAATAAAATAAATAAAAATAAAGATCAATCATTGCATGAGCCTCGTTCAAATAAAAATATATGTGGATATTAATTTAAATTTTTTTGGGAAAAAAAAATACTATTACATAATATTGTATTAATATAAAATCGGGCCCTAAAAATTTTGGGGCTCTGAATGGTCGCCCAGCCTGCATGGGCCCTAGGGCCGGCACTGCATGAAATTTCTTCCTAGTACTCCTACAAGTCAATAACAATAGTTATTAGTAAGAATTTCTATTGGAATGCAAATTTAATATGATAAATGAAGATCTTCTTACCTATTGTAGCCGTGTCCTCTAAACTGAAGCCACTCGTATTGCTTATGTTAGATGACACAATGGTCTTCTGTGCACCTTCCCCTACCAAGACCAAATTGATCTTCTTAGCTTCAATAATCACGTTTTCCTCATAAAGTCCTTCCATGACTTTGATGAAGTGCTTTTCGGCGCTGTAATCAGGTGCAGCTCTGACGGCCTCGCTAATGGTTTGGAAATCCCCCGAACCATCCTTGGCTACCACAACTGTTGTAGTTGATAATGGTTTGATGAAAAAAGTTGTTAGGAAAGTAACTAGAGCTACCATTTTAATTGTAAAATGCATAGCTTTAATTTGGAACAAATGGGATAGATATATCCAGGATTGGTTTGGTTCAGCTCAGTGCTCAAGGCAATCAAGAAGACAGGCAAGAAGATGTATAACCTCTGGCTAGCTCATTTAAAAGAATACAAGAGCTAATAATGTGTTTATATACATGTAATTAAGGTACCTATTATTTTACATGCACATACCAAATCAAATTAAACAAGTCTTGCATTACATTCAAAACTCTCTAAAAATGCAATTTCACATGCACACAAAAGGAAAAGTTAATAAACTTTACATCATGATCAAATATGATATATAGGTATATATAATGCATTTTTACATGCACACACTAAGGAAAAATCAAGCAAACTTTATATTATATTCAAATATGTCATATATCCATATAAAATGCAATTTTGCATGCACACACTAAAAACTAATTACACAAGCATTATGTTCAAATATTACACATATCTATGTAAAATGCAATTTTACATGCACACAAATTAAGAACAAATTAACAAACTTTACATTATGTTCAAATATGACATAAAATGTAATTTTACATGCACACACTAAAATCAAACAAACTCTACATTATATTCGAATATATTATATATCCATATAGCATGCAATTTTACATGCACACATGAAGAACTAATCAAACAAGCATTATGCTCAAATATTACACATGTCTATACAAAATGCAATTTTACATGCGCACACAAATTAAGGACAAATTAGCAAACTTTGCATTATGTTCAAAGATGATATATGACTATATAAATAAAAGTTTACATGCACACTCCAAAAACTAATTAACAAACCTTACAATATTATATTCAAATATGATATATATATATATATTTATATATATAAATAGTACAATTTTATATGCACATGCCAAGGATTAATTAACAAAAACTATAGAACATCGTGTGTAAGGTTTGTTAGTGTACGTAAGGTTTGTTAGTGTACGTGTGCATGTGCATGTAAAATTTGTATATAGAATGCAATTTTACATTCACACCAAAGTCAAACTAAATAAATAATAACAATAATCTTACACAATGTGAGTTGTATATATTTTGAGACCCTAATATTAGTTGTATTAAGTTTTTTGGATTTTTTGTCACACTTATATCATACATCTTACTAAATGATTGTAAACTTCTTTTTTTGTTAATTATTTAAGCACTGATATTCATTTTTGCAAAATATATATATATATATATATATATATTGGTAACAATTAAGCAAGATTTGGTGCAAATACTACTGTTCATAAAATATTATGTGCAAAAATTATTTTATGTGCAAAAATTTATTTTTTAGAATTTTTATGAGTATAAACTTTACACTAATATATTATAATATATCAACAATTTATAATCAAAAATTTTAGAACAATAATTTTTGCACATAAAATTATTGAACAGTAAATTTTGCACATAAAATAATTTTTGCTTATAATGATTGAACAATAATTTTTGAACATAAATTGTTTTGACCTGAAAAAACAAAGACATATTCATGCATAGATCTCATTCAAATAATTATGAGCAAAAATTAATGTTGTATGAATATAATGTGCCCTTAAATAAAATTATAATTGTGAGAATTGAGTAATTTGAATTTTAAAAAATAGAATTTTATAATGTGAGCCGATTTGAAAAATAAAATAAATAAAAATAAAGATCAATCATTGCATGAGTCTCGTTAATATAAAAATATATGTGGATATTAATTTAAAATTTTTTGAGAAAAAAATACTATTACATAATATTGTATTAATATAAAATTGGGCCCTAAAAATTTTGGGGCCCTGAATGGTCGCCTAGCCTGCACGGGCCTTAGGGCCGGCACTGCATTAGGGCAAGGACAAAAAGGAGTTTTCATGATCCATTAGAAACAAAAAATTACGGGTCTTGTGATCCTCATATTCAGCGGCGGCTTAACCTGATTTTACATTTCTCATTCTGTTCCGTTGCATCGATCATGCAACTATGATCAGAAAAATGACGTGTTTGCTCTCTTATGGTGCGAAGGGAAAAATTATTCAGTTTCTCTCCGAAGAAGCTTTGTCTTCCTTATGATCCTTCAAAGGGCTGTAAACGAGTTGAGTTGAACCCGAGTTGGGGTCTAATCAAGTTGGGCTTGATAAAGAACAATCAGACTCAAGCTCGATCGAGCCTAAATATTTGGGCTTGAGTTCGATTTGTCAAAATTATAATAGGATTGAGCCTGAGCTTGAAGTAGAGCAAGCTTTTGAGCTCGAACTCAAACTCGAGCTTGAACTATTTTTTAAAATTTATACTAAAAAAAAATTTAAAAATATTATAAATATAAAAAAATTATGTATAGCCAGGATCAACGAGTCATTGAGCCACTAATAACTATACTCAAACTCGGTTCCAAATGCAAACACATCATTGTATCCCCAATCAAAACCAATTTAACAAACGTTAGTACTCAGAAATATTATCAAAAGAATTAAGCATCTACAAGAGGAAAGATAGCATTTAACAACTAAACAGATGTAGCAAGATAGATAATATTATAATAATCGACTAACAAAAGAAGTTGATGATGCCATTTTAATTTATGCAAGATTACAGTTATAATGACCGCGCAAAAATCTTTTGCTTAGCAACCATTATTCAAAAAACCTTGTCGCCGTTATCTATCATTTCAGACATTTCCCCCTATGACATCCAGCGTAGGTTGGGGTGAGCAACAACTAGTCTGCGGGCAGCCGCGGTACCAAACCACAACCGACCACCCTAAGTAGGGTTAACTACCAAAACAAGCACCATATAGTGGGTGTCGCATTTGGTACGGTAACAGATTTGACTGGAACGTCGAACTTCCAAGATTGCAAGTAGCAATTTTGAAATTTTTTTAGCCAACTCATCCAAATTAAAGTCATTTTGTGCTTGGTCAAAATTGGCTGGGACGACTGCTATTAGGAAGGGATGACGCCGCCAAGAGAAGGAACAGGAGGATGATGGGGAAGTGCAAAACATCGGATGAGCTTTTATATTGTGCTTGAAAACTTCGATTTTCTCACTATTCCATTTAATTGGGCCTTTTTTATTAAACCATGGGCTGTATTTGGTATATGTTTCTTTTATATTATTATTTTTTCAATTTCGAGTTATATAGAAAGTATAAATATAACGGTTTTCAAGCTGAGGCAAGTGCAATGATGTTGTGTATGTTGGCGTGTAGAGACATAATGGTTGAATCAGAATGCAAGATGTTTGTGGCGCGGACATGGTACCTGGGAGAGACGCAAGAGCTTGGGATTTAGATTTGGAACTGAGGAAGATAAGACTTGTGATGAGGGAATTAAGGCACATTTCAGTGCGACATATTATGAGAGAAGCAAATTTGGTGACGGATTTTTCAGACGGCAGTGCTGTATTTTTCGGAACTACCAAGGAAACTCAAAGGTTTAGCCGTGCTAGACAGAAAAAAAAAAAATGAAGAGACACTTTGTTTATCACTTTAATATATATATATATATATATATATAAGACACTTTGTTTATCACTTTAATATATATATATATATATATGTTCAATCCATTAAAAACAAAAACACACACAACTTTCTTCTTGCTTCGAGTTCTTATGTGCATGTCTAATTCACCATGATGGTGAAACTTTTCGTAATGTATATATATCCATTTAGAATATATGTTTTTTGTTTAGAGAGATTTCAAAATGCATTTTTCTCATGAATTTTTTCAATCCTTTCAAATTTGTAAGTTTGTGCATATTCTACTCCAATTAAAAAATAAGGTTTCTATATCCAACGCTATGAAATATGTCTCCAGGTTTACTTCATCTGACGATGCAGTTTCTCATGCCATTGGTCCACATACAACACGCATTGGATTCATCCAATAACTTGGTTAATTTTTAGAAGAAGAAGAAGAAGACTAAAGAAGTTGACAAGAGCTGAATAGAGTAGGCGTGCCAATTCCATATTTGGGAAAAGGTTTAAAGTATTTGTGTGATATTTAATGTATGCTTATTGTTTTTAACTGTATTTATAATAAATTCATTGCTATCTATAATTTCAATTCTTTTTTACAAATTTTTATATGACTGCGTACTAATATTATTGGACATTCACCAAAGAGTTGAAATGAAATCTTTCAAACTTAACATTTCAGACTTCAATTATATTTAGTTTAAGTCTATAACACATGTTAACTCTATATTTAGTTTAAAGAGTTAAAAAATCATTCATTTTACACTTAAATTCAAACAATTGCTATTAATAATACTATTGGGCAAATGTCATATGCACAACATGGCATTCCCCATCTAGTGTGTGTGTGTGTGTGTATATATGAAAAACTTCGAAATCCTAAATTACAGGACAAGATAAAATTAATTTTTTAATAATTTCTCAATAGAAATATGTAATTAACATCCCAATGCTTTTTGGAATAGAAAAAGACATGTTGTCAATCTTCTATATGAAGACGAATTCAAAGAAATCGCAATTTCGACAAAGGCCAGACCTTGTCAAATGAAATATGAATATTTAGAATTATGTAAAAAAAGGAAATCCATTCACTTTTACAAAAAGGTTTAGTAAAACTTCAAATTCTCCATGGTCAGGCACTGCTTTTATGTTAATAAACATAGCGAAATAGAATGAGGCATACCAAGATTGGTTATCAATTAGAAACCTTTGAATAAAGTGCTAAAATGGATTAGGCATCCTATTCCTAAAAAGAAGGATTTACAAGATAGATTATATCAAGCATTAATATTTTTAAATTTTGATTTAAAATCAGGTTATTGTCAAATTCAAATTAATGAATCTGACCAATATAAAACTGCTTTTAATTTCCTATTGGACACTATGAGTGGAAAGTCATGCCTTTTAGATTAAAAAATGGGCCCTCAGAATTTTAACAAATAATGAATGATATTTTTATTCCTTATAGTGAATTTATCATTGTATACATTGATGATATTCTTGTCTTTTCTAAAGACATCGAAATGCATTTCAAGCATCTTGAAATTTTCAAAAAATTAAATATTCAAAATGGACTAGTTATTTCAAAATCAAAAAATGGTTTTATTCTAGACAAATGTTAGATTTCTAGGCCATAATATTGAAAAAGGGAAAATTATACCCATCAACAGAAGTACAGAATTTGCTTCTAAATTCCAAGAAAAGATTTAAGATAAAACTCAATTACAGAGATTTTTAGGTAATCTAACTTATATTCTACCATATTATAAAAATTTATCTTTTGATATAGCTATCTTTTATGATAGACTTAAAGCCAATCCTAAACCTTGGACGGCAAAACATACACAAATTGTGAAAAATATAAAAGAAAAGGTTAAGCATTTACCTTGCTTAATGTTAGCAAACCCAAAATGGGAATAAATTATAGAAACTGATGCTTTTGATATAGGGTTTGGAGGCATATTAAAACAAATATGTCCAAATATCAAAATGGAATATTTAGTTAGATTTCACTCAGGGAAATGGACAGATAGTCAAAAGAATTATGCTACTATTGAAAAAGAAATTCTTGATATAGTAAAATGTGTATTAAAATTCCAGATGATTTATATAATCAGAAGTTCCTTATAAAAACAGAATGTAAATCAGCAAAATTCATGTTCAATAAGGATTTTAAGCATGATGTATCAAAACAAATGTTTGCAAGATGGCATGCTCATTTAGCCCCATTTGATTTTATAATTCAATAAAAAAAAGGGGAAGAAAATAGTCTTCCTGATTATTTGACTCGTGAATTTCTGCAATAAAAATTCTTATCAACTCTTTTCCAAATTTCAGGAAACAATGATCCCATGAGGAAGGGGTTCCAAACCCTTAGGAGGTCGAGGTGGCAAAGGAAATATCCTTGCTCAGAATGGTAGATGAAGGCTTATAGCTGAAAACCTTACATCCTTCTCCCAAGGAACCACATAGGATCCTTTATACAAGGAATTTCTCGAATTCAAAAAATCACAGGTAGGTAATAAACGTCCCTCTTTTGCCAAAATAACTGGCAATGATAATAATGAGGATATAACCTCTTATTAAAAAAGTCCTTATAAGGAAGTTATACTTTCTTTAGAGTTTAAAGATCTACAATGGGTTAATGAACCCTGGGTTTTGATGGAAAAATATTTGGATTTAGCATCATATGCTGCAAAGTCATATAAACAAAGATTATATTATGAGAACACCTTGAAGATTTCAGGCTGCAAAATAACGCATTTTACATCAGCAAATGCCCTAAAAAATTATAATTTTTCAAAAATCATTATCAATCAGGTTATATCAGCTGAAGTATGGGGGTTATCAACTTTAAAGGAAAAAGAATTTCTTTTTCCAGAATTTAAAATTCCCATTAAATATAATTTTTGGGATTATGTTGAGGTATTTAATAAAATTTTCTTATATAAAAATGATAAAAAGAAACACTCTTGGTTCATAAAATTTTGTGGCCATATTTATAATAAGCTTATTCCAAATTGGTTTTCAAATTGGTGGGTCACATTTGGACCTTCTCAAAAAAATTTACCAAAAAAATTTCAAATATATTTTTTTTGAATGGGTGAAAATTTCCCCAAAATTGGTCATGATATTGGTCTCATACATTACTTCATGGAATTTTCCATTCCATGGATTTGGAGATGGACTCCTGAAGTGGGATATACCTCACAAAGAATTCACGTTCTTAATAGATGTAGTTATACTCAATTTTGGGATATGCTCCTACAAATTGACCAAAATACTGATAAGCTCCGTGGTCAAGAATTGTTAGAATACAATTAATCCAAAATTGAAGAATATCAACAGTTAAAAGCTTTTGATGAAGAAAAAGAATTAAGCCCTTTCCAACAAGTTGCTATGTGATTGAAGATGCAGAAGGAAAAAATTTCTCGAATTGATATAATAGAATCCTATGTGCAAGCAATGAAGACAGATCTCATAAAGAATCTACATGATGATTCGAAATCGGATGCTTCAATGGCTTCCTCTTCAAATGAGAACCATTGCTATGAAGGAGAATCATAGGATCCTAATGATGATGATGTGGATCTAGAAATGCTGTTTCAAAAGATTGATAAATCAATAGCTGACATCAGCAGAAGAGATAAGAATGATGGAAAATAGTCTCCAAAAAGAAGAGAAGACAATGGTAAAGTTGGTCAATAAGGCCAAATTCGTCAATACACGGATTTCAAATAATATTTTTAAATCCATTTTGTAATAGGTTGGCGTCCAACACATATATAAGGAGAAGCCTTTCATTAGGAGATGACACACTTCTTCTTACTTATTTTCTATTCTTTTCTTTTACTTCCTCTTATATCCCCTTTCCCTTGAATGAGGCACGCAACCAGTTCAATGCTAACTAAGGAGTCTTGAAGACTTCATTTGCAAGTATTTGTTTATTTTTATTTAAAATTTTATTTTATTTATTTCAAGTTAGCCTAATGGCAGGCTAACTCATTAAGTGTTAAGCTATGTTTATGTTGTCTGTTTAACAGAGATATGTCTTCTTGATTATGGCCTTTATTCATATTTATAATGTTAATTAAGGGTTGAAAGGAATTCTTCGGCGACATTATTTAACAGGAATAAGTTCTGGACCGTTTAGCTCGCTTGAGCCAAGGATGGCATTTAGGGCATTTTAGTTGTCCACCATGACTCATTGTTGTTATTTACTGTTCTGACAGAGTCTTCTATTTTGCAATCAAATTTTCATACTTGATTACTATGCTTTATGTTTACTTTTGCATAGTAATCAAGTATGGAAATTTGATTACCAAATATAAGACTCCGTTAGAATAGTAAATCACAATAATGAGTCATGGTGGACAACTAAAACGCCCTAAACGCTATCCTTGGTTCAAGCCGGCCAAACGGTCCTGAACTCATTCCTGTTAAATAATGTCGCCAGAGAATTCCTTTCAACCATTAATTACTAACGCGTAGTATAATATATAGGGTGAAATGCATAATTCATCACTTAACTATGGATTTTTGTAAAAATTGACACTTTTATTCAAAATGCTCTTTTTTGGACACTAAACTTTCATTTCGGGCAAAACATGACACTGTTAGATTCCACCATTAACTTGCTAACGGATGGATATTGTCAGGGGTAAAATTGTCCAATTTTACTTTTAGTTTATGTTATTTATTTATAAATTATTCTAGGTTTATTTTTCCTTCTTCCTCTCTCTTCCCCTCCTTTTAGCCGTTCCATTACATTTCCTTCCCCCTTCCTCCGCCGATCTTCCTCTTTCTCTCCCTCCCCGCTGCTTCGCTATCCATCTTCTTCCTCTCAGCTCGCTTCTCCACTGTCAAATGTTGTAGCAACGTAATAATCCAACGCTCTTCTTCTTTGTCTGTGGCGGCGGCCCATCATTTTTTCATTGCCCCTGTCCAGACGTTGGTATTAGATCTAGAAAATTCAATCCATTCCCTGTAAAAGATTCAATTTTTATAAATCTTCCTTTAGTGGCTGCTGAAATTTAAGAGGTTTGGATTGTTTGTTTTTCCAATTACATCACAAACAATCGCCTCCCGATAGGAGCATACGCCACCGGAATCGGCAGATTTTTTGCACTTTTTTGGAGGACACTTTTCTTAGAATCTTCTTCTTCTTTTCATGGCTGAAATTATCAACATCGAAATTCCCTTCGTATACAACCCTTTTGGTTTTGGGATCTGAAAAACAAGAAAACAATTTGGGCATTTTTTGTATGTGAGCTTGTGTTCTAGAGCTCTCGAATGGTTTTTCTGTCGGATAATATATTTGGCTTTTTTAATGTGATTGTTTGCAATACTAGATTTGGCTTTTTTAATGTGATTGTATGCAATACTTCTTCAAATGCGTGACTGTGCTTTTCTGTGGCGGCGGTGGTGGTCAATCGCAAGAGTGATGGTGAGCATGGTGATGAATGTAGGAAAGAAATGAAGTAGGAAATAATTATTGAAATTGAAATTCATATTTATTGTAATTAATAAGGAATATAAAAAGGGATTAAAAATGATAATTGTCATTGGTTAGGGAAAGAAAAACATGAAAATAAAATAATTTATAAGTTAATAAGGAATATAAAAAGAGATTAAATGATAATTGTCATTGGTTAGGGCAAGAAAAACATGAAAATAAAATAATTTATAAGTTAAATAATAATAACTTAATTATAGAAAAGTGAATATGGTGATCAATGTATGAAGGAAATAAAGTTAGAAATAATGGTTGAACTTGAATTCGTAATTAATAAGGAATGTAAAAATAGATTAAATGATAATCGTCATTAGTTATGGAAAGAAACATGAAAATAAAATAATTACTAAAGTAATAATAACTTATTTATAGAAAAATATAATTTGTTAAAAATATATTGAAATTAAATGTGTTAACAAATATAATAATGTTTTATAATTTAATAAAGAAAATGTATAATAAATAAAGAAGAAAAATTATTAGGTGAATATGTAAAGAAGAAAAAAAAAAAAAAAAGATTGGGGCCTGTTTTGTTTTATAGAAGGTATTGAGTGAATATGTAAGAAAATAAAATTTTGGGGTCTGTTTTGCAAAAGGAAGAGTTGTTCAGACAATTTTGCCCCTCAAAATATCCATCCATTAGCAAGTTAATGGTGGACTCTAACACAGTGTTGTGTTTTGCCCGAAATGAAAGTTTAGTGTCCAAAAAAGAGTATTTTAAAGAAAATTATCAATTTTTACAAAAATTTATAGTTAAGTGATGAATCATACATTTCACCATAATATATATATATATATATAAACTTGAATTAATTGTAGTATATATATATATATATATATATATATACTACAATTAATTCAAGTTCTTCAAGCTAAAATTTGTTTTTAATGTCTCATATTATAACTTTATTCATAAATAAGTCTTGAATATATGTCATAATTAATGTATGATGTGGGTTTCTTTTTTCTGACGGAATGTATCATATGGTCTTTTACATGCTTGAGTCATAATTTTTAAATTTTTATAATGAGTTAATTAATTATATATATGTACATGTATGGTAACTTTATAGTTAATAAACAAATTTCAGTCTATATAACCTTTTTTTTTTTTTTTTGAAACAGCTGATTAAGTGATTGGGGGTATAGGGACTTTTATTAAAATTCAGGTGGCCAAATAGGCAAAAAATATTCCAAGGTGATGAAATACCTTAGAAGTACAATAATTCAGCAATGCAGATGCAGTCTATACTAGTGTGAAGTGAGTTAACCCCGCATGTAGGAGAACTCCTTATAAGGGAGTTCTCTTATAATTCTAGAACTACCAAATCTATAATTCTCCTAGGGAGAGTGGAGTGTACATAAAAATCAGTGCAACCAGATAGGCTCACTGATTGGTTCAGTGTGTCTGCAACCGCATTACCTTCCCGGTGAAGATGTGTATACACATAACAGTGTCGTAAGTCTGAAATTCCCTTAAGAGTCACCGCGACCCTCCAGGGCCCCACCGTCTATATAACTTTTAAATATCTAACTAACACTTTTTGAAATTACAATATTAATTGAATTTCTAAACAATTACATACATTTATAACAACTATTATTGTGGAATTATGTGAAAGATTGTTCATTAATGAGCAAAAGAGTCATCATCATGAATTAACACTTATTTTCAAGATTAGGGATAAAAATTCAATTAAAGAATGCTTTGATCATGATGACTAAAACCGAATTTATGAAATACTTTGAGAATTGCAATTTGTGAAATACTTATGTCCATTCTTTCATTGTACTTAGATTTCTTTTATTTAATAAATTCATGCCCAAACCCCCACCACAACTTGTGGTATTTACCCCCTTGCCCACCATAAAAAAAGTGTTTGAGGTATAATTCTGCTGGCTTTGTTGTTATATATGGCGCAATAAATAATACCCCCGAAATATTTTTGCATCCGACTTACTCCTAAAATTTTGAGTTAAGGTACAATTCAACCCCTGAAGCTTTAGGTATATAAAATAAGCTTTTTGAAGTATTTTTACATTCAACTTATCCCTCGAACTTTTAAAAATCACTTAAAATGACCTTCTCATCAAGGGACGAAACATGGAAACAACTAATTAATAAATATGCGGCATGTGGAAATTAAAAAGAGATTAGATTTTCAGTTAATTTTCTCTCTGTCGCCTATTTTATTAGTCGGCTCCATGTTAACATGTTTTGTTAACTCGGTCTTCTAAATGTCCATTGTGTAAAAATTGACAAGAAGGTTCACTTTAAGCAAATTTTGAAAGTTTAGAGGTGTACCAAATTTTGAAAGCTTATTTGATACAATTATAAAATTATAGGGGTTGAATTGAAACTCCATTCAAAGTTTGAGGGTTATACGAATAAATACTTCATAAAATTATTTGACGCCACCTTACAACCATAAGGGTCTGTATTACCCCATCCTAGGGCCTGTTCTTTTTGTTTCGTTTTGAAAACAGTTTTGGTTTCAACAGTAAATTTAATATATTTTAATCATATTTCATCATTTTCAATACAACTTTTTATTATTCAGCATCTACTTTTTACATTTTCAATACACTTTTTACATTATAAAACTATTTTCCAAAACTTGTTTTCAAAATCGTTTTCAAAACGCACAAAAAGAACAGGCCCCTAGTTTAAATGATCTACGGTCCTACATATATTTCAATCTTTTACTCCTTACATCAGAAAGTTTCATACTCTCTACGGTCCAAAATAAAAGTCATTAAAAAGGAGTAATAATTTTTAAAATAAATGATGTTTTAGGAAAAACATAATTTCTTTTACAACTTGGATTCTCGATCAATGATTCTTAATCTATTTGAAAAAGTCTAAAACGATTTTTGTTCTTGAACGGAGGAAGTATATTAGTTACATATTCTTTATTTTTATGAGAACAAAACAAACTTTAATTAAAATTCATAAGCCTTAAGAATAAGATTGGAGGACCCAACCGGACTACATTCAACATAACATAGATTATCTGAGACAAAAAATAATCACCTTTGGAGACTAACGTTTTAGTCAAACTAGCGGATTGGATCTCATTAACAAAAGCCTTGAGATTAAGATTGGAGGACCCTCCATCTTTGGAAGCTTCTATGGCCAAATCCCTCCATTTTCTTGCATTCTTTTTCATCTCTTGAGCTCTGTCTCTACCACCCATAACCATTTCCAACCCTTTCCTAATTTCATCAGCCTCAACAACCCCTTCTCCATTGGGGAAAGCCCTAATCCCAGTCTTCCAAACATCTTGAATCAGCTTTGCATTTGTAGTTTGATCTGTCCATTGTGGAATTCCCACAACAGGAACCCCACTAACAAAGCTCTTCATGGAAGAATTCGATCCACAATGAGTCACGAAACACCCCACAGAACAAGGTTACAGAACCTCCACTTGTGAGCACCACTCAACAATCATGCCATGCTTCTCCAGCTCTTCTCTGCAGCTGAGCTTCTGCTCCAATTTCTCGCCACTTCGGGCATTTCGGATCACCCACAGAAATGGCTTCTTGCTTTGCAACAGCCCCTCAGCGATTTCCTCCATTTGTTTCAATGGTAAATCTGAGTAGCTCCCGAATGCAACATAAACCACTGATCCCTCTTCCTTGGAGTTTAACCACTCAACGTAATAATCTCTATTGCTTTGAAGCAAATCACCTCCGAACGAAGCATCCGACGGATCTTTCCCGTCAAGATAAACCGAAGGAAGCAGCGGTCCAACCTCGATAAACCGGATCTTCTCAATAACCCCCAAAGCCTCAGGCTCCAGAGCATCAAAACTGTTAACGAGAATAGTGGGAGGACGTTCTTCCTGCTTTTCAAGCGCCTCAAAATATTTCTCCATATAAGGCAAAACAAAGTTGTAAATATCAGGGTTGGATTCCAGCAAGAACGAGGGAAGATCCCGGGTAGTTCGACACGACGATTTGTTTTATCGCAATCGCCAATGATTTTCCCGTACCCATTGAAGCAGTAATAGTAGATATCAAAAAGGGTAACCGCTTGAATCCACAGAAGCGTGGATGGAATCTTCAGTTTATGAATAACTTCACCAACCCAAGACATGAGCGTGCTGTATATAACGTGAGTGATCGGATCACCTTCTGTTTCTCTCGCCCTGATCAGCTTTTGGAGGTTTTGTGAGCCTACGGTCACCAAGGAAGAAAAATAATGGGTTAAATTAGCCTCGGAGGTTCAGCCATCGTCGTAGACGTCGGAGAGTGGGACGATGGTCAAGTTCTTTGGTAAGGAGGAGTCGATTTTGTTCATCCGGCGAACGGCGCCGACGATTGTGGAATAGGTGACCCGGACGCCGGATTTGGTCAGGAGCTTGGAGAATTGGAGAGTTGGGTTGATGTGACCTTGACCTGAAATGTAACGATGAGAAAATGGCAATTCTCCATGGGAAAAGTTTTGTGTTCTATGTGGCTTTTTTTTTTTTTTTTTTTTTTTTTTTTTTTTTTGATGTTTGAGTTGTGCATGGGGTAATGGGTGTTGTTTTGATTTTATAGAGCCAAACATTTTCTGATGACGTTTGTGGTGACGTTGTGCATGTGACTGTTTTAATATTTATTCCCTTTTCTTCTCCAATGCAAAAATTTGTATGCGATCTGTCGGGGACAGTGCTTGTGCTAGCGCATTTCTTTTTCTTTTCAAAACACATGTATTGCACATGTATTGCGTGTCAAGAAAAATGATCAATTTTAAGGAATGAAGAACTACATATTTAAAAAGGAACGTATTAATTTTAAGTGTCCAAAGATTTTTAAAACTATCGTCACATCTTAAAAGTATTACTTGAAAAAATAGAATCGATTTTTGGGGTTGAAGTATCGTTTATTTTAAAAAGTATCTTGTGTCTCAAAATGTAACATGACCTAAGGAGAAAGTATTAGTTTTAAAGATTGACATATCGCCTCTTTAAAAAAGTATCACGTGTGGAAAAACAAAAATCACTTAAAAAAGTAATGTTTCAATGGTTATAAGAATCGCTTGTTTTCTAAAAAAATAGAAAACACGTATCTCACACACACACATATATAATTATAAATCGCCCTTACCGAAGAAAACATGTATATCAATTTTAAGAACTAAAGTATCAAACCTGTAATTAATAAACAGGGAAAAAAGCTCGTGATTGATGTTGTCGAACGGTCCAACCGTCTGACATAAAACTTATTCGATCTTAAAACAGAGAGGATTGAAAGCATATATAAGCTGCATAAATTTACTAGGGTTTTTGTTTTTAAAACTGGTGTAGTACATCAAAATTAAATTTTAAATCTTAATTGCGAGCTTCATTAATTTCATTGTCTATACCTCGCGCTCCCCTCAGTATAAATTATCTTTTCTATCTGAATTTCAAATGTCTCACGATCATTCGAACTCCATCTTGCAGGTCGAATCGAAGAGTGCCCAGAATGATTTTTTTTTTTTTTTCCTCCTATGAAATTTATTGAACACCCATTAATGTAATATTATTATTTATTCAAATGAGAACCTAAATTGAAAATTTCTTTTTCCCTATGAAATTTACTCAATTATTGATCCAACATAGAATTCTCTTCATTCTGTCTCTCTCCAGCTTATAGATAATAAATTTGTATTTAGGGCCCAAAATTTTAAAGGAGATAAATTTATATTATTCCATTATAATATAAATGATTTTTTTAATGGAATACAATTATAATTTTTGAATATTTTTCAGTTCAAGACCCATATTACTTGTGTGTGGGTCGTAATTTTTCTAATAGTATTAATTTCAATACGTATGTTAATTATGCCTAGATTAATAGTGCAAGAATAATTTTGAATTGAGACCCCAAATCTTGCCAAAAAAAAAAAAAAAAAGCGCAACTTTTAGGAAAAATGTTTATTTATCAAATTAACGTAATGATTAACTTTTAGGAAAAATGTTTATGTTTTCCTTTTTCCTTATTTATTTTCAGTAATTTCTTATTGCTTACCTACTTATTTTTAGAAGTTTTAATTTTCTTTCTCTTTCCCATACTTTTTTTTTATTTTTAGAAATATTGTTTTCCTTTTTTCATCTTTTATTTTTTTCTATTTCCTCTTTATTTTACTTCTATTATTTTTAAACTAATTTTTTTCTTTTCTTTTTTTTTTTTGTTTATACTATCCTTTTTCTTTTTTATTTATTATTATTTCTCTTTTTTTTTTTTCATTTTCTACTTAACATTAATACTAATTCTTTCACTTTTATTTGTATATTTAATTGGTTCTCTTTTTTTCTCAAGATTTGTTCAAGCGACAAAGATCACTACTAGAAATAGGGGTCTTCTACGACGACTTTTTTTGTCGTAAAAAGTCATATTTTCGTCTTAAAAAGTGTTTTACGTCGAGAAACCCGCCTCCACGTATGTCGTTGTTAGAGGCTCCGACGTAAAAAATCTTACAACGTAATTTGCTGGCACCGGGTCTATTTACTGGACGTAAAATTTCATTTTCTCGTCGTAATTGCCCACTCCTGTATAGAAACTTAATTACGACGAATTTTGTCGTCGTAAAATGACATTGTGAATCTGCAAAATAAATTTTTTTAAAGAATATTTAAATGATTTTTTTCAGAATTAATTTCCTAAGAGACAAACTAAACCATTTGGATAGAAGTATCAACATAAAAATGAACAATTTGCCAAACAAAAGTATATTTTATTATTAATCCATGTTTAAATACTACACACACATTAAAATATCATATCAATATCCCTCAAAATATTAAGAGTACTCATCTACACTAATCATTCTAACACTCCTGCAAAATATTTTGCATCTTTTCCATCTCTTTTCACCCCGCAAAATAGCTTGCGCCCACAAAAAGCTACAGAATGTTGATCTGCAAATTCAAGTCAAAGATTAATCAAATCTAAAATTTATATGATTATCAGTCACTTACAAAGGCAACAAAAGAGTGGACTCCTACTTCTTGGAACCAAATCAACATTCTGCATGGAAAAGGATATAAATCAAAAATTTATATATATCACATAAAAATGCAAAATTTTCATAGAAAAGGATTTGGCTATGTACATTAGATCATAGACTACAGGAAATCACTTTCTCTCTATTTATCCTCTATAGAAGGGCATTTAAAAGGACGAAAACCATGATCCTACAACTACAGTACAGATAACAACCGGAAAGAGAAAGAACACAAAACCATATAAATTAAAGAAAAGGTGATAATTGATAAGTAGAAGTACAAAATATTCTTCAATCATGCATACTCCAAGGAAATCTCTCAGCTGAATAGGGAAAACAAAAGAGAAACAGCCAAAAACCAAGAACCAAACTCAATCAGTCCAAATATATGCTCAAAAATTACACCACTAAGAAAGCTTTTCCTAAGGATGGAATAAAGAATTTTAGAACTGAAATACAGGCTGAAAGAATCTACAACTAAAAAGGGATGAAGGATATTTTTCTATTCCCTGTTTAAAGACATAAGAGAAAAAACAAAAATCCCTTTAATTAAGAACCACTAACAAGTACTACTGACCATATATCACCACAGTACGAAAGAAAAAGAAAAATATAAATTCAGCAGTTGTGAAGAACCTATAAAGAACAATTATATATAATAGTGATTCAGAGTGTGGATATGTCCAATAAATGCTAAACCAAGAATAACTACAAAGTGCAAAGCGGGTGAAATGGCAGATGGCCAGAAAGACCATCAAATTGAAATAAGAAACAATAACAGAAGAAGAAGAGAAGGGAAAAAAAAAATGCCAGGGGATGCAGAGAGAGCAGAGCAAGAGGAGAGGGGAAATGGAAGGAAGACCTGTTGAATATGAGTTATTCTTTTAAGCTCTTCCAAATCTGAATTGTGGAGCATCAAATGAACAATAACACAAAGACCGTAGGTGTCCTCCTGGTGCACATCCAAAGTAAAAGTTAAGGCTGCTTTGTAACATTAACTGATAATTTCTCCTCAAGTTGCTATATCTTCAAAGCAAATACTTGCCTGATAGGTCCATGGCTTCTTCTCTTGCATTTCTATGCATAAAAAGCCAGAAGTTCAATAGTCTCCTTTAAATTTTGTATTATCAGGAAACAGACGCATGCCTATACCTCTTCCCCTGTCAACAAGGCAAAGACCATGCTCAAAGGAAGTCCAACCATTTAGCACAGCTTTCAGATAACTTAAGTTTAGGGCATCCAGAATTTACCTGATTCCTCCAATGAGTGCGTGTACAAAAGTCATCTTTATCTTCTGTTAGATCCTTTCTCCCAAAAAAACAGCAAAATCATAACAAATGAAGGCTGTTAGTAGAGAAATCATGAACTTTGACTTTAAAATGCTTAAAAGTAAAAATAACATGCAATTAACAGAAGTAAAAAGGTGCTATCAAGATTGAGTCCAGGATAATAATAATGTAAAAATGTGCTTCAATACTAGAATGAGGGTTTCTTGCACTTACCCCCCCCCCCTTTCATGGTAAACCTATCTTCCACTAGCTAATGACAACTTTGAAATCAGTCTTTATTTTCATGTATAATTCTCTCTTATGATACAACATTCAACAGAGTCTTGCATTAAATTTCCTTCTTAAAAATAGCAGTTATATATAACCATCTGTTCACTAGAATATGAGATACAACTGTAGATTCATGCAAATGGATTTTTTAGTGATGGTTTAGGACCAACACATAGCACCAACATCTTGTGGAGGTAAACCACATTCTATGGTGCAATATCAACATTTAGAATTTGGCAACTTTTAAGTGCATCTAGTTTCTAGTTCCTTCCAAGATAAAAAATAAAATAAAAACACGTATGTGCACTTCATAGCTATAGTAGGCAGGATAAAAATAACAGCACATATGCAATAGTAATTGCAGTAGATAAGATGAGCAGTTGATGAAGATAACTCAAACAGAGAAATTACATATTACAGTCATGACAAATATGACAAAACATAACAAGACAACTTTGACTACCTAGCATATCAAATCAACATATTATCAGGTTTAAAATCACCATGAATAATAGCAGCATCATGTGGTGTTTCCAAAGTGCAAAGCATCTCTATTGTGTAATAGATGCACAACACTTCTTCCATGCAGCCAACCATTATTACATTAGAGTTTATGGCATCATGGAGCACATTCATATCAGTTAAGTGGCGATTAGGCTGGTCACACTTTAAGCTAATAGATGTACAAGTCATTACACAGATACCTGACGAGTCCCATGGGCTAAAAAGTCAGAAACAAGTATGTTGTAATCAGAGTAGAGATGTACTCAGTGGACAAAGCCAAAGTTCTTCCTCTGGTTTACAAAGAAGAAAACACAGAATTGGACAATAGTTTCTTAGATAATGATTGCAGAAAAATATTAAGTTCTGAGAATGGCATACTTCTGATTCTGGGATGCGAGTATCAAGTTGACGATAAATATAAAACTCCCAAGGGAAAGATAGAGTCTGGATCAGGTAAAATTTTACATGAAGTTGCAACAGTGATCAGAAAGATTTGATTCAAATAGAAATTTTATCTAGTACAAGTGCATCTATTACCTTAAGAGCAAAAACATCATCAGGATTGCCATCCATGCATTCTTTAAATACTTAAGCAAATCCGTCTTGACCTGCCTACGCAGGCTTACTTGTAACCTCTTGAAGTTTCAAGAAAGTCCACAAAAGAACAAAAAAATTTTAAAAAAGGACGTAGGTGCAGTACTTCCTTGCCACTTTAATGGCAAACAAAATTATCTGATGGAAAATACCAAATTCGTGAGGGATTGTCCTATACAAAAGTACCTAAATTATACTGGCAGTGAATTTTCTTGTGACTACTTTACTTTTCATCTGTTACTATAGATCAAAGGGAAACGCTAATTTCTACATAAAAATCATCCTGAATCTTCATGCTTGTAAGCGCAGTAAGACTACTTCCTCATTAGCATTAACAGAAGAATTACATTAAGTACTATATCTGTGATAATTCATGCATATTACAAGAAGCTACAAGTCAAAAGATTAGAAAAATGAAACAGCAATATATGCATAGCAAAACCAGCCGACAACATTAGGAAAATCTCAATACCTAGATTATTTTAAAGAAAAAAAAGAACAAAAAGCAATTTCATGCTCAGATAAATATAAATTGATGCAGAGATGAAGTTCCTTGGAGGTGAAAGGTTAGACTAAATGAAGCCAAAAAGAAGATGTGTGACACTAACCTTGAAAAAATGGTACAGCAACCCCCCTTCCACCAACTGTGAAGGCATTATCCTTCAGATCAATCATGCAGTGTGGGCAACCATAATAGCTTGAATTTATCATGGTTAGTTTGAATTTATATCATCAGAACAAGAAACTCAAAAAGAAGTACACATACCTGGAATTTACGGAGCATGTCCAACCGAAAAAGAAATTCCATATTAGGGCCATCCAACACCATGAAGAAACAAGTGTAAAAGATGTTGCATCCAAATAATTTATGTGACAAAGCCCTATACATATTTGAGAAAATAAGGGAATCAGTTGTTTGACAAACTAATCAGAAAACGACCAAGTGGCAAAATAAATTAGCAAGAACAGTAGATTTATAGAGACTAATTATTCTGGAACCAAGAAGTAAAACCTTGAAGTATAACCCGGAAAAGGGAAGATGGAACCTGAAAGATATGTGAGACCAAATGACTACCAGAAGACTTGAGTAGATGTTGGGATTCCTTATGAGCATCAGTTTAGTCATTACTGTTATAGGAGGCATTTTATGCTATTTTTCCTCATCACCCCATTCAAGAAGATCAATCTTCTTCAGGCATAATTCTCTTCTACCTCATCAAGCTCATCACAACCAATTTAGTCTCTTGAGCAATTGCAGGATAATTCTAAGCTAAATACGTTGCATAATTGTAAAGCATATCTATTTGCATACACCAAAATAAAAATCATGAATCTTTCTCATTCAATTCAACTTACAACAAATCTGCTTTTTATACTAAGCATAGGATACCTTTTCCATTCTTTAGCAATCCTTTTCTAAATCATTTACTTAACCTTCTTTTTGAGCCCTTAGTACAATATGCACATATATGTTGTTGCAACCTTAGTTTATGACAGAAGATGCTATAGTACCAAACAAAAAAATCAAACAACTCTGCAATGAACGTCCATATCTCGTACAGGCAGGTAATCAAAGTAGACATTCATTGTTTCAGTGATTATTACAATTAAATGGTTACTTGCATCAATTGTATTAGAGCCCTCAAATCAGCATTCTCTGCCTCTAGCTCTTGATTCTTTGATTTAGAGGCATCCACCTAAAAGTAGTAAATTGTGTAAATAAATAAAATTATAAGTAAAAAAGTGAGCTTAAGAAATTAAAGTAGACTACTTACAATCCTTTTATAGAAGTCATTATCTCAGCCTTCTTTCCAATCCACATACCAGACTGACCGCCTTCTTTCTGTTTGGCACAAATCATGAAGACCATCAAAACATTTTCAAGTTAACTCCTTTGAAAGCTATGAGTTCACATGATTACCTGAAGTAAATTCATAATTTACGTTCCCGATCTAGACTCCTACTTTTTCAGTTTCTGCATCAACTGAGCAATATCAGAGGCCAGTACTTAGGATTTGGGCCATAAAAAAATTAACATATTAAAAGCAGCATAAATTCCACCAATTAGAATTTTTATACATTTTTCATCCCAAAAACTTGCACTGAAAACGTATGTGTATAGAAGAACACAATAAATTAATTAAGCGTTACACTTGATTAACAACAAAAATAATAACAAATAATGCCCAATCATATATAGATTAGCTACAGATTCATGAAAATAAAAATATCACAGAAGACACAAATCTATATAATGATAATTTACAAAACAAAAAATCAGAGTATCATGTCAATGTAGTGGTAGAAAAGGAAAAGTAAACGAAAGAAAATAAACGACACACCACTATCTCCGATCATGAGGAGTTTTATGAGATAATCGTAGTCGAGCTCCAGCAGTCGGAGCAACCATCTGATTTGATTGCTAGTTTCTTCCTCTTATTCTTCATCAATCACAAACCGACTGCTACCGTTACTCCCCAAAGTTCTCGCTCGGTTTCAATTGCTAACCTCAAAATCAACGTCATCTTCCTCCAAATGCTCAACATTAAGAAAACTGTTTCAATTGAACTAATATTGAAAAAATTAGATGCCTGTTGTAGTGAAGGATTTCGGCGGCGGCACTGCCTGAGGCCGCGATGTCGTGAATTCGCAGTCATTAATTAATAATAACGAGGGAGAATTTGAAGGAGTGCTGGGTACGCACTGCCTCGTCGGAGCTCAGCTCCAAATCGCAGATGCTTCTTTGTCTTTATTGTGAAACCCTAGAATTTATCACAAGGGGAAGAGATAAAGCTAGAATTGCCTCTTTAAACTCCCAGAGAGAGAAGCACGTTGGAAAAAGAAATTGATAAATAAATTGGGGTTTGGGGTTTGGGGTTCTGACCAAATTGTTTTGGATAAAACACTAATTTTGACCAAAAAAAAAAAAAAAAAAAAGTGAGGCTATGGCCATCATTTTCCCGATTTAGTTCTAATTTTTACAACGAGAGTTGTGTCTTTCGAGATGAGAAGCTGATATTATCGTAAATAAAAAGTAAATTTTATGTCCAGGCATCAAGTCACGATGTCATTCATTATAATTTACGACGAAAATCGCACATCGTCGTAACTATTGGTTGTAAAAAGCCCCTATTCCTAGTAGCAGATGTTATAAAAATGTTGAAACTAATACTATTCTAGACTATTTTTCTCATGAAAAAGTTTAAACGCCATTATAATTTATAAATGATATCTTACTCTTTTATTGAAAAATTGGAATTCCTTTTTGTAATTTTGTCCCGAACTTTATAACAATCGAGACTGTTAACGAGTGACATAATTTTTGAACATCATAAGGAATACTAATAGTCAGGGGAGGAGTACTTCTACGGTGTGGGGTTGCAAAAAGGTCAAATGAATGAACAGTTTTGCTTCAATGATTGGTTGGTTAAACGAGATAATTCTTAAAATATGCTTCTTTTTTTTTAAACTATAGCCAACACTCTGCTTGTTTTTTGTGCATAGCCGACATGTGGTTTTACGTTTTCAAAAAGCGAAAGCCGATAAGAATATTATATTATTTTTTAAAATTTAGTTTAAAAAAAAAGGTAAAATCAGAATTTTTTGATTTTAATGAAAGACGACTTTGAAAGAAGAATAAAGAAGGGTTTAATAACTTATGTGGTCCCTTAACTTAAAATATTAGTTTTAATTGGTCTCTTATGTTGAAAAAGTTTTTATTTGGTTCCTAAAGTTGAAAGAAATGTTTTAAATTGTTCAGTTTTTAGAAAATTATTATTTGCAGGGACAATATTACTAAATGCAGATCATTTTAACATTTTAAGTAATGAAAACACTAAAATGTCTATGCTATTATTGGAGAAATCATAAATCTTCTCCTTCGTGCGACCATCGAAACTGAAAACAGACGACAGCAAACTTAAAACGGATTGAAAACGGACGAAAGCGGACTTGAGTACCCGCTTTTTCTTTTTTTTTCTTTTTTTCTTTTACGGGGTTTCTTCCTTCGCCGAAAATTGCAAACTGAAGGCTTTGCAATTTTCGATATTTGCATAACAAATCGAAAATTGCAGTATTGAGGTTTTGCAATTTTCGATCGCTCATGTTTTTCAATTCGTTTTCGATATCACTGTGTTTTTGTCCGTTTTCAGTCCATTTTTAGTTCATTTTCTTCTGTTTTCAGTTCCGGTAGTCGCACAAAGGAGAAGGAGAAGGTTTAAGATATCTCCAATGGTAGCATGAACATTTTAGTCCCTGTATTTAGTAATCTTGTCCCTACAAATAACAGTTTCCTAAAAAAAAGATCATTTAAAACCTTTATATCAACTTTAGGGACCAAATAAAAACTTTTTCAAAGGGACCAATTAAAACCAATGCATCAAGTGAGGGACCACACAAGTTATTAAACCAAAAAGAAATGATAAATTGAACAAAAATAGGGGCGGGTTAGGGCTTTTGTCAATCGCCCTCCGTCCGTACACCGTCGAACGGTCGAAGCCTGAACTATCTCAATGGCGATGAGCAGAAATAGGAGCCGGGGTTATTGCTTCTGTCAATCGCCCTCTGTACACCACCGGAGCCAGAACTATCTCAATGGTGGTAAACAGAAAAAGGAATCTGAACCGCATTACGCATCACCAATTGCTGACGTGTAGTCCGAACCGCATTACGCATCAGAAAAGGGAGTCCGGAGGGTAAACAAAAAAAAAAGGGAGTCCTGCGGAAAATTTCACCAACTGAGTACCCCAGTAGTTGCTACCCTTGAGTATGTATTTTAGTTGTTAGTTTTTTGTTTTTTCTTATTTTAAACCCGGGTCAACAGTCGGTGGTAACATGTCTAACTTAGTTTGGTTTAATTGTATGAATTTTCGAAGAGTCGAGCAACTTGAAGTGAAGAAATTTTCTACTGCCAGCAAATCCCACCGTGAAGTGTCGGTAATGTGCTCTATTTTTATTTTTTCCTCACATTGCAAATTGAATCTGCTGATGGCTGTTGTATTCCAGGTGCTTTGTTCTTTTAATTTTTTTCTGCTGAGGCTTTTTTTTTTTTTTTTTTTTTTCCTGCTGCAATTTTGATGCTTTTTACTGCTACAAATTGCTGGAAGGTTCTGCATTTCTACATGGAAGTTTTGAATGGGAAGAGATGAAAGTTTTGGGTTGTAATTCCCTCATATTAGACATCATGAGAATCCCAGTTACTACGACAAAAGTACAGTTTTTTTTTATACTGTTGAAACTTTCAAAAAATAAATCTTTCCAATTGTCTACATCTTTTTGGTTCAGTTAAATCTCTTCTCTTAACATTCACATGACAAGAGTTACTTTTCCTCTTTAACTTAGGGCAAAAATTTTGGGTAGCATCGTTTAGATGCTCACTCTTTCTTCATTGTTTGTTGGGATACAACCTATGGTTTCTCACAACATGCAACGTGGAAAAATGGCCTAATGCAATGTATGAAACTAAGGGAGCGAAGGGAAAACTGTAGTAAATGTCTTAAGGAAAATGTTGTTAATTTAATTCTTTTCTTGTACCTTTGTTTTAAGAAAAAATAAAATAAAATAAAACTCCTCCGATGCCTCGTTTCTTGTACCATTGGTTTTGACTTTTGGGCTTTATGTTTCTTGATAGCTATTTACCACCTGGTGCTTTGTTCTTTCAATTTTTATTGCTGCAATTTTTGGATTCTGTTTCCTTCAAAAAGTTTGGGACTTGAAGTGCTATTTTAGTGTAGTTTTTAGTTGGTTTGAGAACTAGAAAATTCTGCAATGTTGTGAATTGGTTAGGCAGTGTTAAAAATGATTTTGCTCTCTATTAATTAATGAGGAAGTGGGAAACAAGGACTTTGTTGCTCACCTATGGTGGCCGAAGGTTGAAAATTGGGTGATCTACTCCTATAATGGGATGAATACTTAGGCTTTGTTCTTTTGTGGCTTTGACCATGGATTTGGTCATGGAGGGAATTTTGTGGCTTTAGGCAGTAGACTTTGATCAAGGAGGGTAGTCAAAACCCGTTTCGCAGCAGCTTGGAGTTCCCTTCCACCTGAAGTTGAAATTCATGTAGGCCTCCTCCATTTTTCCAACTAATTTTTTAGTGTTCAATTTTTTCTTTTAAATTTCATGTGGGCCTCCTCCATTTTCCCAATCAATTTTTTGCTTTTAGACAATTTTCCTGTACTATCAATTCCGTCAATTGTATACTGTTCAATTCTTTAATTTAGAAGTAAATACTATATTAATAAGCACTTAAATATTCAATAAAATATTATAATTAATTTTATGATAACTACGGGTGCAAGGAAAAAAATTGAAAGCAATTCAAACAATATTCATTAATTTTTTATAATAAAACTGATGTTCATAAAACATGCAACACAAACATAAAAATCAAAATGGAATAACATGAATTGAAGCTTTTTAAAAAACTACCACAAACATCGACTTATCATGTATAACATAACGCGTTTCGGAACAGACAATTATTCATCACATGCCCCTTCGATCTAATGGAATTGCCTTCAACCTTGCCAAACTTGCGTTGCAATATCATCCCGTTTCTCATTCCATGCATTTACTGCCTCTGGGGAAGTGTCAAACAAAGTCACGGACCCATAGTGGTCATTGATAGATTTGGTATCCGAATCTATTTCTTCATTCTCCAATTCTGCAAAGTACTTGTCATTAGGCAACTGCTCCCTAATGAAATTATGGATTGCTGCACATGCAACAACCATTAACGCTTGTCTAACAGCCATTTAGTTTGGCATCGGACCACGCAATATAGGAAATCATTTTTTCAGTACACCGAAAAATCATTCAATGACATTCTTTAGACATGAGTGACGGTGATTGAACAATTTCTTCGAAGTCCTGGGCGCTCGACCTCTGCCCGGATGTCTTACAGGTGGTACCTAAGTCCCCTATACGGTGCTAAAAAACCCAGTACATTTCTAAAGGCAGAATCCACAACATAATATTTCTCTATCATGAAAGAAACCCAAGAAAAATGCCTTGCTTAGCTAGAATTTGTATTGAAAATAAACGAATCATGAAACAGTAAGCACAAATTAGGATACCTTTTGGTGGCATAGGGAAATTGGAATTAGCTCAAGCAACTGATTCATAAAATACGCGGGCATTATTTGCACTCCCTTTAAAGCCTGCTCTTATGTATACAAACCTCATGTTGTGATCACAGACTGCTAGGACATTTTGACTTATTTGACCATGCCTATTACGAAAGGCATCTCTTAGATTAGATGGCGCCCATTCCGGTACATGTGTCCCGTCCAAGGCTCCAACACAATCCTAAAAACATAAAAATAAAAATACCATAAGCAATAACATTCTTTACAAGCAATTCTTTTTTGACGTTAACTGGTTACGATTTGCTATTTGACTTTACCTTGAACCATTGGTGAAACCTTTGGCTGTGACGAATTCTGGGATGTGTCACATTTTCATTTCTTGGACATATCAAATACTTGCTAAATAAAACAGTTGCGCGAACAACTTCGCGTACATTTTGATTTATAGTCGCAAGAGAGTGTTGAAACCTTTCAGCGAGAAAACGTTATCTGCTATTATGGCTAACCAAAACCAAAAACATGCATACCTTTTCTTCGATGGAAACATGTGAGTTATCTTCATATAAGCAACCTCCTTCTCATAGGCAATTGCAGAACCGCATAAATGTTTCAAAATCTAACATGCAATTGTCAAACTGTCGTATAGTGCCCATTTACTAATTCCACAACCATTGTCGCCCCGTCAAGGCTGAGTTACGGGCAAGTTGTCTTGGGATATCTTCGACTTCCTCTTCTTCCAATAGCCAGGCTGCAATCAAAAAGACGACAAATTCTTCTTCTTCGTTATTAGTGACTAAACATGTCATTGAATAGTTGTTTGAAGAGGATCCATCCATGTCTACCATGCACAAAAAATAAGAATGATTATAGTGAGCATAAAACATATGAAAAAGCCACAACAATTACAATTAAAAAAAAATAATTGGTCTAGCTTGCTCGTACGTACAAAAAGGAATACACATTATGATGCATACCTTAAAAATATTTGGATTTTTTTAACTTTCTTCTGCTCAACTCAACTGCAATGATCAAAACATGTGACTCCAAATAGAACGATTACATTTAACTTCCCTTTGCTCACCTTTCCTTTATATAGGACGAATGCGGGTTGGGTGATAGGGCTGCATAGCAGACGATTGGTGGTAGGGTCATATTTGAATCCCTTTATATGGACAATACTGTTGACTACAAATAATTTATGAGGTTCCCTCAATTTATGTAGCAGTGTCGGCATAAAAGAACAAGTGAATAAAAAAGCAAAATGTGTTTCCTACATAAACATAATTTCATGTAAAAGAGTAATTATATAGATTGTTTCTACAGTTATTCAAAAGGTACTCGGTAATAGGAATAATTATCTGACCGTCCATTGTGTTAACAGTTGAAAGGGAAATTGGCATTTTCAGTACTTTTTACCTGGATCTGTGGCAATTTTTCAGTTCCTTTCTTTTTATCGTGGCAGAAATGGTCCCTTTTGTTTGCATTTTGTGGCATTTCCAGTTCTTTTTACCTATGATCACCGGTCATGCACTAGACAACTTTGCAGTCAACAGTTCTTAGGATCGTTTTGAAAAGGGAAAAAAAATTGGAGCTTTTTTGTGCTTTTCTTAAAATCGAATTGCCCAAACAATAAATATTTCAATCCTCCTAAATGGAAGACATTAGCCCGAAATCTTCAGAAATATTAAGAGTATGCTCTTAAATTGCAATGCCTTTCAAGAGGTGCTTTTTGAAATGTGTTTTGAAAGCGTAGGTGAAAAAAAAAAAAAATCTAGTTGTGAACCGGCTTGTTAATTGCTTATTAAATTCCATAAAGTTAACAGAAGTTAACATTAACTAATAGTCAATAAATAAATATAAAAAAAAACTAACCGCAGGGAAGCAAAAACATTTTAAAAAATTTTTAAAAAACCACCAGTGAACAGCCTTGTTAATTGCTTGTTACTTCTCCCAGTAAGAAACAAAGTAACGTAACTTTGATTGTTATCTCCCACTAACAAGCAAAGTAACGTTACTTTGCTTGTTATCTCCCAGTTAACTTCACACAGACTAAAAATAAATAAATAAATAAATAGTTGTAATAAAGAGATTGGGCAGAATTGGCATGAATGGTCCCAAATTTTGCCTCTCCGATAATAAATCTACCAAATATCTGGGATCAACAAACCCTTTAATGTTGCGCATCAATAGAGAAAATGAGCTTAAAAATGAATCAGGAGTGAATCTTCAAATGTGTAAAACTATTGTAAAACTTTTCCAAGTGGATCCAATATTGTTGAACAATTCAAATCGTGAATAGGACATTACTTTCCCTCGTGAAAATCTTTACAAGATTTCATGTCAGACTTTACATCCATATTTTGTAAAAGTAAATAGTAAAAGAACTGTTCATTGGGGACTGGAATGCAGAAAAGCATTCCCGTGATTGTAATAATGCAAAGGGGAAAAAAAAAAAACGTTGATGTCAATTATTCACCCTTTCACTACAGGAAAGGCCATATTAACAGCCTATTATATTATTCATTGTTCACAAGAAGCCCGCGTAATTAACTATGGCTAAATTTTTTGTGAAAAAAAAAATACAAACCATGAAAAAAATACGCCTCAATAAAAAAAAAAAGACATAATCGACGTTTTTTTTTTTGTCTTTCATTCACACTAATGAAGCGAACACATTCAACCATTTTATTACACCCTAAAGTACTTCTACACAGTTGAACGCATCCTAATATAAGAAAAAGGATCACAAAAACCACTTCATTCCAATGCCTTAAAAGGTTTGATATAGTGCATGGACTTAACCAAAAATTTCAAGCACTTTCTTTAGGAAAAAGAGCTCTATTCCAAGCTATGCTTAAATTATATCCACCCTTTTTCTTCTTAATCATTTGCAACGGCTTCATTCTTAACATTGGGCCTTCAAACTGTTTGACATTTATATTCTCCTTATTGCTCATGTCTCTATAGAAGTGTGCATGGTCCTTGCTAATTTTAGACCCCTTTGCATTGAAAATGGCTCACTGTAAAATTAGCTATCAATTACATTCCATATCAATCTGGAAATGACTAAAGCTAATCAATGTCTAGCACTTCAAGATGAAATTAAGGAAATAAAAGAAAATACGCATTGAAAATTTTACACTCAATCTAACCGCATAATGGGATCCAAACAAGTCAATAGTACTACTTTTTCCTTTTAAATAAAGATTAATAAAATCCCCCAACACAAATTAAGAAAAAAGTTACGGCATTTCAATTAAGTTGATTATAAATCTAGAAACCTTTTTTAGCATACTACATCATAAGCTATTAAAATGATCAGTGAGAATACACCTATATTTATACTAATGCGTTATCAGCTAATAGACTTCATACTGCTATCTGCCAATTATTCTGGGTGTTCCTTTGATACAAATCGTCCACCTCTGAATCAGAAACAAAATAATCATGTGAGCTGATTAGCTGTAGAATGATGAGATACAATGAACATAGAAAAATGTTTCTTTACCATCTCAGCTGATGTGGCATCCCCTGGTTTATTGTCTTCTCAAACCCGAAGAAAGCGTGGAAACCTCATAGAAAGTCCCTCTGCAATAATAAACACACGTGAATAGTATTCAGCTGTCCCAGAACACAAAGAATCTACAAAGCAAATAATCTAGTTTTCTGCCATATTGCATCAACTTCCAGGTGGTTCAACTGTAGACTCAGCTATGTGCTTTTAAAGGTAACAGTGGATGAAGCAAAAGCAAACTAATATTAAGGAACAGGACTGAGAGTATGTTTACAATTATATAAAGCTAAAAAGAATGTTCCAATGCAGGAATTGTGCCCATTCTGGTTGATGTCATGGATGCAAGAAGACCCAAAATGCAAGATAAGGGTAGAGAGATAGCTATTGCTCCGTATCCCATTCTTGTAACCTGCTATTAATTCATGTTAAGAGTACTTAATGGAACAGAAAATGTAGCATCAGAAGTTCAGCAATTTACCAAAAGCTGCTTTAGAAAACAGAAATAAGCGAGCATGCTGACAATAACAATAACCAGAACATCCTACCATACCCTGCATAGGGTTACCATATCAGTTAGTGTATCTTTAAGTAAACATTTGATTTTACAACTTTCCATGCATTTATAAGAGAAATGTGCTGATCCAAAAACATATAATTGCTAGATTCCTCCGCAGACAGGCAAGCACCCTTGTGTAAATGTTGTGCAATGCTAAATTTCCTCTCATTCCCAAAAAAAATAGAAACAACGCACTTGCTTGTATCGGCAAATTTCAATAGGATGAACGCCACTTCCTTGGGGTTGACCATCTTGAATTCGCAATAGTATTAGAGGTAGGTTCTGAACCTCGTAGATGCAAGCATCACACATCTTATTGCCTTTTATGCTAAACCATTTCAAAGCACAATCTTGGTGAGCCAAGATAATTTCGCCCTCACAATGGCATTCTATCTGAAGGGTATATGAACCCTAAACCCAAGCTCAACCAGGCAAATTCTGCATACTGCTTCTTATTCAGGGATATCTTAGCCATTGTTGACACTTGCATATGAACCAAAAGGGGTCGGTTATCAAAATACAAAAAAGAAGCAACATATGCAGTAGGTTTGCACATACAGTCAAGCATATACCATAATTTCTTCTAGACCCAACAGAACTATGCACAATATAGCTTCACTATGATACTATGTTTGTATGTTTTCTGAGGTAAATCTACTGAGAAGGATATAGATTCGAAGGACTTCAACAATTGCACTAGAGGAACATGACATGTTGAGTTAGATATGTACCTTGTCAGGATCCACAATACCGGTACCAGTACAATGAACAGGACTGAGACTATGCTCAGCAGCTTTTACTTCCCACGCCTAATGCACATGGGAGTAATCATATATATAACTCAGTATGTTACAAATATTGCGAATAATTAATCATAATAATCTACAACACATAGGAGTAAGAGGTTTATAAGGAAGTATCTTTTTTCCAAATGGAAGGAATTCCCGAATATAAAATGACAGTTGTATATTGTTTTTGTGAGGGAAGCAGTAGAGTACTCTCTCCCTAATTATAGTATAAAAAGAGATTAATATACATTCTATAGAAGATGTGCTAAGTATGATACAGCGATACATGCATAGAAAAAAAAATGGAAAATTTTGCTGCCCAGCTAAAACTTAACTAAAAGGTAAAGGAACAGATGAAAGCAGCAACATAAGATAGCCACAAGCTCTAAACCACTACATGCGTGGGAAAAAGAATGGAAAATTTTGCCCAGCTAAAACTTAACTAAAAGGTAAAGGAACGGATGAAAACAACAACATAAGATAACCACAAGCTAACAGCGACAAACTAAAAGAGGAAGAAGAGGGAGAGTGCAACTACCTCGGTAGGTTCAAACCACACATCTGGATTCATATTCTGATAGTATCGGTAATAAGGCTGAGATATCATCAAATAGGGAAGCATTCAGAATCCATTTAGTATTAGCAAAAAGTTTTACACTCCATGTCATTCAAATCAAAGGAAGACATATTGAGAATAACAGAAGAAGCATTCACAATCCATTTAAGCTAGGAAAGTTTTACCTAAGGGATTACTGGTATTCCACATCATCAGCAATCCAAACTTGCCCCGCGTAACCCTTCAACTGAGCTGTTTACAACCAACATAATCACTGAAAACAAAATCACATAGATGGTATACAAAAGGTTATGTGAAAAAAGGTCATAAAAATAGATAACAAACATTTATGGGCCAACGGTAACGTATAACGGATACAATCCAACATTCTCAAGGGGTTCTCCATTAAAAAGTATCAAAATTATAGAAAAATAATAAACTAACAAATTGTGAAGGGTTAAACAACAGTTGAAAACTCCCCTATGGGGAATTTTGAATAAGTGTCAGGAATCGAGAGGGAGCAGTCATCTTGAAGATAACTCGGTTGGTAGGGTCGCGAAAGCACTTGGTGGCCTTCACATAGATGTCATCGTCTGGGATCTCCATTGCATTCAATATGGTCATGCACTCATGAACGAACACATTGTCCTCTGCAGATCCTTGCTTGGTAATTTGCCCCTTTGCCCAACACTCGAGTGCTATGCCGATGGACTCATTCCCTTTGATGAACGGCTTGAATCTCCTCCAGCACTGGTAGCAGACCTTTTCCTAGATCTTCTCAAACTACCTCCAATTTCATTGACGCCACTGCCCTGCCCCACCTGGAACCCCTGCCCAAATGTGTTTCCACCTTGCTGACATGACATGCTGCACCACCTTGTTGGGAATAGAGGTTCTCCATTGCTCTATCCACATTTGAATTGTTAGGGGCATTACCTTGTTCTATGTTTATATCACCAGTGGTAGTGTTATCTTTGAAGAGTTTGGTCAACTCATCGTAGCATGGGGGACAATTTTTCCTGAATTTCCTAACATGAAAGTTACACTGAGATGAGCAATAAGCAATGGAGAAGTCAGGAATGCATATATATAAGGACACAAAAGGAAAAAAAAAGGCACTTGACATGGTCAAATGCATATATTGAATACAACCAGAGAAAAAGAGTGAAATTCAAAAGTTGATAGTTTAGACCATAACTATAAAAACAGAACTCGTGGCACTAGTAGAACAAGTATTGAATGCTCAAATGCAATTGTAGGTGGGACAAACATGTATCATCATTTCGTATGCAATCTAAACCTGATGTAATAGCAAAACATAGACAACTAAACCAGAAAATTTAAACAAAGTTCCCCTCAACTAGAGAGATATGCAAAAGTCTAGGTAACTTATTTTATAGCCTGAATATTATATGTATTCATGGATATTCTCACGCAATACCATTAAAGATTAAAAGAAGCAACATCCATCGTAGTCACGTAAATGAGGTAATAAAGATAGATCAAATTCTAAAAGGATAGGCAAGAATTTGTATGACTTAAAAATTTCAGACCTGAAAACAGAAGAAAGAATTAAAATTTTCACCTGAATCCAAAAAGCCCACTGCTCCTCGAAGGCATTCAGTGCTCCAGTATGTCATTCCACTGTGATGCCGGTGGAATTCTTATGCTCTCTATACAATTTCCATTATGCCTTTAAGTTGTTAAACTTCTTCCGAAGATACAAATGAGTGAATCTTGCACCAAATTGCCTGAACAAAGTGTCTGATAGTGCTTGAAATTGTTCCTGTTTGAATGCATTGGAGGTTAACTCCCCATTGTTCTTCATTGCACACATTAGTTCAACAGAATGCCAAAGGTAGGCCGGGTCCATGTTCTGAGGCTGTGCAGGCATTGCCTATATGGAAAAATAAATAAATAAATACCAAGCCAATAATTTCAAGTAAATTGTGATGCATACAAATTTTTTTTTTTATTTCTTCTACCTTTTCAAAATTTTCATGCACAGTTGAACTTCATTTGAGTTGGTTTCAGAGTGAATGAGGCTAATTGGAGAAGACAGGGTAGTCCCCTTATTATCATATGGGCCTATAATATCAAAATTGAGGTCATATGATTGGTAATTGTGTCCAAACCTAACTAATGGTGATTTGGAATATGAAGGACATACATGTTTTGAATGAACAACACAACCCCATACTGTCCATTTCATTCTGCCTAGAAAAATCCTCTCCATAATTACCCATGCTCAAATTTCTACAATTAAATACTATTTCATATGAAATTGTTTGATAAAGGCATGTGGAAAATGAAAAAGTTTACAAATCCTCTCAGAAGAGAAATCCCTATAACTAAAACATATATATAATTTATTCTCTCTTGATAGCAATAAAAAACTAGGATAATATTATTTCTGAAGATGACTGAACAAAGATGTTAGCTTAAATTTTGAACTATTTTTTAGTTTTAAAATTTAAAAATAAGCCAGATAACAGTGTACAAATACATTTAACAATTAATACCTTCGCATCTCTAACAAATAATCAGAACATGTTTTAGATCCTGATAGAGTCGGATCTTGTTTGCTTCAAATAATCCAAAGAATCTATAGGGTTTTTTTTTTAAGCCAGAAGAAAAAAACAAATGGAGATTATGGCTGCTGTAAAGAAGATCCTCCCAAAACGTTAATCACCAAATGTGAACCTACAGAAAACATGAAAATGATGATTAGAATAAACAAAAACATTGTCATAGTTTCTTTATTTTTTCAGAAAAATAGCATATGCAGGACATGTAGCAGCAATGACATTAGAAAAAACTTCAATTACTTTAGTTTATGAATGAAGTACCCAAAGTTCATAAAGGATACATGAGATTTACAAGTACATTCACAGCATGTAATAGATCTTACATATAGAAAGGCAATTGTTCGTAGAAAGGTTTACAAAGCCCTACATATGCAAACAGTAAATCATTTCAGCACTTCATGTGCCTCATTTTCCAAACTATAACACACCTTAATTTCGTTATATTCATTATATTTTTGAAGGGTACAACATGCCAAAATTGACACTGATAGGACAGTATACAATGCCCACAATTAATGGTTATAGTTTGACCATAACCCCTGCATAAATCGAATAAGCCATGCAAACAATCTCACAGGACCAATTCCAGTGTCTCTGATGACACAATAACAACCACAATAGATGTGTATAGATCCCGCAAAGAAATTTCGATTCATAATTACACACAAACCCAAACAACTTCTAAATAGGCCATCAAGATAATAGGTTTGACAATCTCCCACAAAGCAGTTGTGGTAAATAGATCAGACTCTGCAAAATTCCCTTAAAGCATCATAAATAAATGCCTAACAAACACAATAATGAAATGCACCAGTAATTACACCTAACCGGTATTTGACCAGATGACAAATAAACAAGGAGACATATTTGAGTAGAGCAAATGTAGAAAGATATGGTGCACCTGAATACATTGGAACCAAAAGATGAAAAGCAAGGTAAGATTTCCAGATTTTTGGCCTTTGACTTTTTACAAAAATTGTCATTGAACTTTTTTCAAAAATAAGAAAACTCATGCCTAGGTTCAGGATATCATAATTACTTCACTACAAACCTTACAAAATTGAAAATATTTTCATTTCATGCATCTGTTTAAAAAGAGGAGTTTCATATAGTTAACTTTTACATCAAAAAATAAGAAGGTCTATAATTGCTTCTTTAGCAAGTGAAATAGCATAAAACATCTTTTTTTGATGTACAAGACTACGTACTCATTTCCATTACTCCAAGTCTAAATTTTAACTGAGCTGTGTCCAATTCAAACAAGTACACGGTAGTATAAATGCCTTTATTTGTAATCCCTTCAAACATTTTAATACTTGTGAAGACATAGCTACACATAAGTCCATTGAAAAATAAGAAGAATATTTTTTTAGGACTCAATTGTCAATAAACAAGAAAGCATCCGATTTCGGACCTGAAAACTCAAAATTTGTATATAACTTAACAAAAAAAAATCTTTTCAGTATGAGGAAATCCGTTGATGAACTGACAACATGAGGACCAATAAACATATCAATTGCACAAAAGAGTTGGAAAATTGAATTGGGGGCATAATAAATAGAGAACCCTAGGTTGACAGATTTTGAAGCCTTCCCCGAACAAGAATACAGGTTGCTGCTGAAAAATAGGGGAAACCGTATCAGTGAAAAATGCAATGACAAGAGAACGAAACATACCAAAGCAGAGTACGGTGCTACAAAACAGGAAATCTCATTGCCAGATCTGTTGGACTATCGTAGCTTGCTTACCTTCAGTGCTGGAGTAATGAAACGGACATCCCTCAATTGCTCTTTATATAACCAAAAAAGCTTTACCCATTGTGGTAATTGGCCTATGTCACTGAAGGCTAGAGGTCAGACGCGGAGATAGAGGGTGTAAAGGGTCACGGGTGGTTGTCGGGAGGAATTCGTAGGTTTGATGGGAGCATTCAATATGCCCGTTGCAAATGAGGCGTGAATGAAGAATCTGATGCTTTCTCTTTTACTGTAGGAGAAAGAATCAAATATTACTATTTAAGTCAAAAAGTAGTTAATACTTTTTACAACACAACCCCCTTTACTGAAAAAAAAAACTTCAAAGAACACCTACAAATTGCAAGAATGACTATCAGCCCAAATAGAAGCCACAAAAGAACAAAGCCTTAGCATTTCTTTTGACTTTGGGTGCAAACAAACGTGGAAGAAGGAAGCTTGGGCTGCAATTTTCTCCTATAAATAGGGGCTGAATTGTAGCCAAGAAAGACACCCCGAAGTAGCAAAATCTGCCTTCTTTTCTAATTCTCTTTGCTAAGCCTTCTGTCCGATTGCCAGAAATCCTTTCTTCTATAGCCAGTAATTTTGTACTGGTTATTTATTTGGGTCGGATACTTCCAGCTTGGTGGGCATTTTACATGTAAAACATCTCGACATTTATTAGTGAATTTGACTCCTCCTCCGGCTGTGGATGTAGGTCACATTGACCGAACCACATAAATCTTTGTGTCTATTGTCTCCTTTATTTTTTTGTGTTATTTTTCTTTACTGTCTCTTTTTGGGTTATTAGATACAACTTAAGATTTATTTCCATAAGAAATTGGTATCAGAGCCATATCTCATTGCAGGTCTATTAGCCACCATGACAGTAACCACCTCAATTGAAAAGTTTGACCGAAGTGTCAACTTTAGTATGTGGCAACTCAAAATGGAAGTTGTCCCTATTAAGGATGAGTGAGTTAGCAATTGAGGAAAAGATATCAGAAATGTCAGAAACGGAGTTCAGCCATTATATAGACAAAAATGCTAGATCAGCCATTATATTAAATCTCTCTAAAGAGGTTTTGTAGGAAGTCGCGGGTGAGAAAACTACCAAAGATATGTGGTACATGTTGAAAACCACGTATATAAAGAAGACCACGGAGAATAGGCTTTATTTAAAGTAGAAGTTGTACATGTTGAAAATGGCAGAAGGTACATCTATACTTTCACATCTTGATAAATTTGATTCCATTATTTTGGATTTGGAGAATGTAGATGTTACAATTGAAGATGAAGATCAAGCCATTTTACTGTTTGTTTCCCTTCCATATTCCTTTAAACACTTTCGAGATACTATGTTTTACGGGAAAGAGACCATCTCATATGCTAATATAAAATGATCATTAAAATCTAAGGAGATGATTGATATGGACATAACAGGGAAGGCTAGTGGAAGTCAGGCTGGGGGATTATTTGTAAAAGGTAGATTAAAAAATAAAAATTCTGATAGTAGTAGATTGAGAGGAAGGTTAAAATCCAAACACAGAAATAAAGTTTGTAATTATTGCAAGAAAAAAGGGCACATTAAGGCTAACTGCTACAAATTGAAAAATAAAGAGAAATATAAAATTGAGCAGAATAACAGCAACACCGCTGAAGCTAGTGTAGCTGCAGATGAGAATGATGGAATTATATTTGTTGCAACAGATAACAAATTAGGTCTAATAATTAGGGCTGGCAATCTCTGACACGACATGAAAACACGACACGAAACCGACACGATATAAGCGGGTTAGGGTTGAGTCTTAGCGGGTTCGCGGGTTATATGGGTCAACCCAAATAACACGAATAAATAAACGGATAAGGTTAGGGTTGAGAAAGTCGACACGTTAACCCACCAACCCGAATCCGACACGAGAAATTTATACTACAACACGAAAACACGACACGAACCCGACACGATACGAAATGTTCGTGGGTTAAATGGGTCGACACGAATAACACGAATAACACGAATAATTAAACGAGTAAGGTTAGGGTTAAGGGGTGTCAACACGGGAACCCGCCAACCCGAACCCGATAACCCGGACACGACACGAATTGCCACCCCTACTAATAATGAGTGGATTCTTGATTCGGGTTGTTCTTATCACATGAGTCCCAACAGGGATTATTTATGAATCGTGGGATGGTTGAATCATTTTGATGGGTAAAAATGCTCCATGTAAAGTTGTTGGTAGAGGTACAGTTTGAATCAATATGTATGATGGCATTATTAGAACACTCACTAATGTTAGACATGTTCCAGATCTGAAGAAAAATCTCATCTCTTTAGGTACCCTTGATACTTTTGGGTACAAGTACTCAGCTGATGGTGGAGTTTTGAAAATTCTTAAAGGTGCTCGTACTTTGTATATTTTGTAGGGATCTACTGTGATAGGTTCCGCAGCCGTCACTACATCCTCAGATGTTAACATTGCCAAGCTATGGCACATGCGTTTAGGACACATGGGTGAGAAAAGCTTAACCTTGTTAAGCAAAAAGGGCCTACTTTGTGGTCAAAGTACTAGTAAGATGGATTTCTGTGAACATTGTATTTTTGGAAAGCAGAAAAGAGTTCACTTTAATTCACCAGCATTCCATAAAACAAAAGGCACTTTGGATTATATTCACTCTGATCTTTGGGGGACCATCTCGTGTTCCTTCTAAAGGTGATGCAAGGTATATGTTAACTTTTATTGATGATTATTCAAGAAAAGTCTGGATGTTTTTCCTGAAAAATAAAAGTGATGTTTTCTTAACATTTAAGCAATGGAAGACTTTGATTGAAAAGCAGACAGGAAAACACTTTAAGAGGTTGCAGACTGATAATGGCCTGGAATTCTGTGGTGGTGAATTCAATGAATTTTGCAAGAATGAAGGTATCGCTCGACACCACACTGTCAGGATGACACCTCAACAAAATGGTGTGGCCAAGTGTATGAACTGGACTCTTTTGGAAAGAGCTCGGTGTATGATCTCAAATGCTGGTTTGACACTGGATTTTTGGGCAGAAGCCATCGCTACTGCTTGTCATATTGTCAGTTGTTCTCCTTGTGCTCCTCTCGATTTCAAGACTCCAGAAGAAGTATGGTCAGGTACTCCTGCTGATTATTCTAATTTAAGAATATTTGGGTGTCCAGCTTATATGCATGTTAATGAGAGAAAGTTAGAGCCTAGGGCTAAGAAATGTATTTTCCTCGGTTATGCTTCAGGGGTGAAAGGATACAGATTATGGTGTCCTAATCCCATATCATCTGAATTTGTAATTAGCAGAGATGTTACTTTTGATAAATCCTCTATGTTGCATACTAGAAAAGAGTCTTGTAATCCTTGTAATTTAGAAAAAGAGGATAGTACTCAAAAGCAGGTGGAGTTAGAGTTTGGCAATTCTAGTTCTATTCAATGGTTTTCTACACATCAAGAAGAAGAAGATGATGAACTAGGTCCAGAAGCTTTTGTAGATGAACCAGAAGGCGAAGAGTGTTCCATAGCTAGAGACAGGCCAAGAGATAGATTAGACTACCACAAAGGTATGCAAATTTAGTTGCATATGCTTTATCAGTGGCACAGGAAACAGGTAGAGAAGGGGAACCTTCCACATACACAGAAGCAGTTTCAAGTGCTAATTCAGATAAGTGGGTGGTGGCTATGAATGAAGAAATGGAATCTCTACACAAAAATGACACTTGGGATCTTGTGATACCACCAAAAGGGAAGAAAATAGTTGGGTGTAAATGGGTATTCGAAAGAAAAGAAGATACTTCAGGTGCTGGAAATGCAAGGTATAAGGCACGATTGGTTGCAAAGGGCTACAGTCAGGTAAAAGGTGTTGATTTTAATGATGTTTTCTCACCTTTTGTGAAACATATCTTTATTCGTGTATTGCTTGCCTTAGTTGCCATGTATGATTTGGAATTGGAACAACTTAATATCAAGACAGCTTTCCTATGGTGAATTAGATGAACAGATCTATATGAAACAACCTGAAGGTTTTGAAATTGAAGGCAAAACAGATCATGTCTGTTTGTTGAATAAATCCTTGTATGGATTAAAGCAGTCTCCAAGACAGTGGTATAAGAGGTTTGACTCTTTTATGTTGGGTCATGGTTCCTCCAGGAGCATGTATGATAGTTGTGTTTACTTCTAAAAGTTAGAAAATAATTCATTTATCTATCTGTTGTTATATGTTGATGACATGCTCATTGTAGCTAAGAATCTTGCAAAAATTCACCAATTGAAGGCCTTATTGAATGGTGAATTTGAAATGAAAGATTTACGTGCAGCTAAGAAGATTCTTGGTATGGAGATAAGATGAGATCGAGGAGTTGGAAAATTATATCTGACCCAGAAAAATTATCTCAAGAAAGTTTTGGAGAGATTTGGCATGCAAGAGGCCAAATCAGTTAGTACTCCTCTTGCTAGCCATTTCAGGCTATCTGCTGCTCAATCACCAAATTCAGAAGAAGAGGAAGAGTATATGACACGAGTTCCTTACTCTAATGTTGTTGGCAGTATTATGTACACAATGGTTTGTACTTGTCTTGATATTTCACAAGCTGTTAGTGTTGTTAGCAGGTATATGGCTAATCCAGTGAAAGAACACTAGAAGGCTGTGAAATGGATTCTTAGATACTTAAAGGGTACTTTAAACACTTGTTTGGAGTTTGGAAGAACCACTAACACTTTAGTTGGTTTTGTTGATTCAGACTACGCCGGTGATCTTGATAAATACAAGTCTCTTATAAGCGATGTATTTTGTATCGGAGGTTGTGCTGTTAGCTGGAAAGCCACTCTACAACATGTAGTGACTTTATCTACTACTGAAGCAGAATATATGGCAATCACTGAGGCTATTAAAGAAGCCTTATGGTTGAGAGGTTTATTCGGCGAGTTAACTCTCCAACCAAAGGCTATAACCATTAACTGTGATAGTCAAAGTGCAATTCATTTGACTAAAGACCAGATGTATCATGAGCGGACGAAGCATATTGATATAAAGTATCATTTCATTCGAGATACCATTGCTGAGAAGAAGGTTCTTGTTCAGAAGATTAACACAAAGGACAATCCTGCTGATATGTTTACGAAAGCTCTTCTAGTTTTCAAGTTCAAGCAATGCTTAGACTTGATCGGAGTTCATTGTTGGTGATTTGGCACATTAGGGCCTTGCCTGAGGAGATGGAGTGAGTCATTAATTTTTCAAGACAAAGTCAAGGTAAAGATTTGTCTGTTAATTAATGAGGAAGTGGGAAACATGGACTTTGTTGCTCACCTATGGTGGCCTAAGGTTGAAAATTGGGTGATCTACTCCTATAATGGAATGAGCACTAGCATTTCTTTTGACTTTGGGTGCAAACAAACGTGGAAGAAGGAAGCTTGGGCTGCAATTTTTTCCTATAAATAGGGGCTGAATTGTAGCCAAGAAAGACACCCCGAAGCAGCAAAATCTGCCTTCTTTTCTCAATTCTCTTTGCTAAGCCTTCTGTCCAATTGTCAAAAATCCTTTCTTCTATAGCCAATATTTTTGTACAGGTTATTTACTTGGGTTGGATGCTTCTAGCTTGGTGGGCATTTTACATGTAAAACATCTCCATATTTATTAGTGAATTTGACTCCTCCTCTGGCTGTGGATGTAGGTCACATTTACCGAACCACATAAATCTTTGTGTCTATTGTCTCCTTTATTTTTCTGTGTTATTTTTCTTTACTGTCTCTTTTTGGGTTATTAGATACAACTTGAGATTTATTTCCATAACAGGCAGAACATGAGAATTTCTGAATTCGTTCATTAATTTCTATGCCCGTGCACTTTCCATTAGACATGGTTGGAACCCATGACGACTACTTCTTAATCTTGAATAATATCCATATCCATATATAGAAGAAATTAATGAATGAATTAAGAGAGAAACAGAGCGTAAAAAGGGAGGGAAATTAAAGGGGTTATTCAGGGAAGATAAATTGGTGATTCAGGGAAGAAAGAATTAAGGTAAAAGATTGGACATGCTATATACACATATATATATATATATACATATATATATATATATAAGGATCCAGGAAAGATGGGTGCTTATGTATTGGACTTTTTGGCTCTTTACATTCTATGCACGTAAACCAGAGGGAAGCTCTCGTGATTTGTTTTGTTGACTTAATGTACCTACATTAGTGTTTCTTATTTTTGAGACCAAATTTACTAGTCTACCTATTTTTGATGTAGTAATAAGATGACCTTTAAACACTTTCAACTGAATATTGTAAGGAAGTACTGGACATTACTAGATCAATTTCTTCTTCTCTCTTTCTGATGTTTACTTCGTTGCAACAATGCAATTTGTGTTCATTAGTTTGACTACCGCACTTCTTTTCTTGCCGTAGGACTGTTTACAGTTATCCATTATCTGTTTTGCTTACTGCATAAACCCTGATCCAAAAGCATAAATGACTAGTGAGAGAATGACTGCTTTATTTCTCTCATTGTTACCTTGAACGCTCTAACTTTGACCATAGTTATTGTTTGCTCTTCTTGCAGCTTTATATTTCGTCTAATATCTTGGTGGAATTGCCTAAGACTATTGGGAACTTAAAAGAGTTGAAGGTGCATTTGTTGTCTTGGCAATATTAGTATGGATTCTTGGTTTTGTTTTTATTTGTCTCATCTAGGCTGCATCAGTATAGTGGCGCATGATTCTTCTAAAATCTTTGAGTTCTTGCAATTTATGGTATTTTTGTTGATGCTTCGTATACCAAACAAAATGCCATTATGTTTAAGCTCTATAACCAGTTCCACACACATTACATGCTCTGTATTTGAGTTACAACGACCTGCGATCTCTACCAGTGCCCTATTCAAGAAGTGAAATGTCTGTCTTTTCTGTTCATCATGTATCTAGTATTTGAAGCATCTAGCTAGACTTGTTAGTAGAATACAATGGAAGTTAGCGTGCATTATTCAACATACATTACATTTCTGCACTGGCCAGTTGCATTGTAACTCTACATTTTTCTTTGTATTGCACTAGCTGATTATTATTAAACATCTATTTTCTCTGTTATGTTTTTTTACCTTTTTTTTCTTTCTTTTTTTTTCCTGTTAACATTTGAGGGCTTTTGCTGATTCTCTGCATGGGTTGACACATCTATGGATTATGGTTAGAGGCTTTGAGGTGGAGTCTTTTAACACAGGACCCCTTTAGCCTAACGCCAATGGTGCATTTATACACAACGTAAAACTTGAAGGTGCATCTAGACACAACATTGCAAACTTGCCCTTGCCCCCATTACGGTGTCACCAATACATGCACTCGCAGCCAATATTCGTGGAAAACCCGCCTCCCTTGACGTTTATGCTTCTCTAATACTTAGAGTATTGGAAGCGGGTTACCTTCACACCTGCCTTTAAAACTAGAAGGCAAGGAGGTGGGTTTTACTTCGAGTTTTGGAGGCCGAGTATGCGAGTTTCCAATAACTCTCCTCCAATTCTCCATCTATGGCGGTTTCCCTATCCACCTAATTTTGGCGGTTATCACTATTAAATCATGATACGTCAAGACTAGTATATATTATTAATACCCACTATTTGCTACATTCACAGTCTGCTATGTATGAAAAAGTAACCACAATATATATTATAAACCAAGCATGCCCAATAACATCAGATTATCAAATATTCGGGGGCGTTATCCCAATTACACACATAAGTTCATGTCCAAATAATCTTATACAAATCAATCTGACGCTAAATAGTCTTCAATCTCATAAGATAATACATAAGAGGCTACAAATTCTCGCACATCATTAAGCTCATCCTTGGTCAGAGCCGAAATATCCCGTGGGAACCGCTAATGAGAAAGACAATAACCACGATTATCACAGATTAGTTTGAGCTCGCATATTCTAACATATAATGTGAACTCCTCAGTAGAGTAGTTAGAGAATAATAAAAATAATTGAGTCCCATCAATCATACATGTCTGAACGTTATGTGTGGTGTCCTTTGAAAGTTAGCAATCTCCCTTATGTAGTACATGACATAGTAGCCACACTCCCAATTATCGGTTGTCTCTTGTGCTGTACGCAAGTTTATGGTGTAAACACACTAGAATTTAGTTGAAAACTATAAAAACAATTATTACCTTCATATGAACCCAGCGTAGCTTGTTAGGTTTATCCTTTGATGTGTTTTGTCACATGGCATTATATTTGAGCAAAGTTCTGAACATTTAAATTTGTCAATTCATTAAGTTTAACATGTTGGATATGCAACTGGAGCAAAATTAATCAAACCAACTCAACTTTAATATAAAAGGCATATTGTGTCTAGAAATTACCCATTCATCATAGATTTAAGGGCTGCCGATGAACCCCTATGAACAAAATCAAACCAATACACTTTGTATTGCCCTGGTTTGAAGCAGAGTAATGTCTAATGTTGGCTACACATCATTAAATCTATTAGTTAGTATATGGCTTCACTGTGATCTCAATAATTAGTGGGAAATATAGAGCACCTGCTTACTTCCCGCAATATGGCATAATGCACAATTTAGTTTCCTCAGTACTCAAAATTCTGTCATATATGTATTCTATTATCTGCTTGTTTGAGGCCCCCATCATGGAAATCCTTTCAGGCATGAAGAAACACAACGAAAATTGCCTTGTATCGACAATTTCAACTGAACTCTCCTTAATCCCTTTAATAAACACAAATAACAAATTATGATATATATCGTGCATGCCATTTAAACTAACCACACAAAATATAAGTATATAAGACTATATTAAGGTAAGGTATATGCAATTACTTAATAATTTACTTGATGCACAAGTTAATTCATCCATCCAGGCCCAAGCTATTTGTACGAACAAAAATCGTCAAATTCAGTCTTGTCCAGGCCAATTTCTGTTTGTACAAGAAACTTAGGCCTGGATGGATTAACTTGTATATCAAGTAAGTAAATTATTAAGTAATTGTATATATCTTAGTACAGTTTTATATACTTATGTTTTCTGTGGTTAATTCATATGACATGCGCTGTATATATCATAATTTGTTATTTATGTTTGTTAGGGGGATTGAGGAGAGTTCGGTTGGAACTACCGATACAAGGCAATTTCCTTTTTGTTTCTTCAAGCCAAATAGGGTTTCCATGATTGGGGCATAAAAAAACAGATAATAGCATACATATATGATAGAATTTTGAGTATTGAGGAACCTAAATTGTGCACTATGCAATATTGTGAGAGGTAAGCAGGTGCTCAATATTTCTCATTATTTATTGAACTCACAGTAAAACCGTATACTAACTAATAGATTGAATGGTTGTAGCCGATATTTGACGTTACTCTACTTCAAACCAGGGCAATACGAAGTAAATTGGTTTGATTTTGTTCATAGGGGTCTATCAAAAGCCCTTTAATCTATTATGAATGAGTAGTTTCTAGACACAATATGCCTTTTATATTAAACTTGAGTTGGTTTGATTAATTTTGCTCTAATTGCGTATCTGACATGTTAGACTTAATGAATTGACAAATTTAAATGTTTAGAACTTTGCTCAGATATAATGCCACGCGATCAAACACTTCAAAGGGGAAACCTAACAAGCTACGGTGGGTTCATATAAAGGTAATAACTATTTTTATGGTTTTCAACTAAATTCCAATGTGTTTACACTATAAACTTGAAAACACAACTGGATAATTGAGAGTGTGGCTACTATGTAATATACTACATAAGGGAAATCGCTAACCTACAATGGACACCACATATAACGTTCAGACAGGTAGGATCGATGAAAATCAATTATTATTATTATTCTCTAGCCACTCTACTGAGGTGTTCACATTATATTTTGGAATATGTGGGCTCAAACTAATCATGTGATAATCGTGGTTATTGTTTTCCTTATTAGCATTGACCAATGATGGGCAAGAATTTGTAGCCTCTTATGTATTATCTCATAAGATTGAAGACTATTTGTCATCAAATTAATTTGTATAAGATTATTTCAACATGAAGTTATATGTGTAATTGGGATAACGCCCCCATATTTTTGATATTTTGATGTTATTGTGCACGCTTGGTTTATAATATACATGGTGGTTACTATTAATAATAAATACTATATTCGTAAGGAAACCGCCATTGATGGAGAATTGGAGGTGGTTTATTGGAAACCCGTCTCCAGTACTCGGCCTCTAAAACTCAGAGGAAATGAGGCGGGTTAATACTGGGAGAAAAGAAGGTGGGCTTCTAAGAACCGGCCTCCAGTACCCGGAGATCCGAGGCGGGTGATGGGATACCCGCCTTCAATACTCTGAGTATTGGAGGTGCGTAATTAATAAACCCTTCTCATTTGTTCTGCGGCTATTGGCTGCGGGTGCCGTTATTGAAGATCCAATGAGTTTCAAAACCCTCCTCCAATAAGGTGTTTTGATATAAACATTAAGGGCTAAAATAAATCTTCTGTTGACGTGACTATGTTTCATACTTTTTGGAAAATTGAATGTTAATTTTTATATTAAGCTGATCAAAAGCGTGCCAACAAATAGAATACCATTATGGCTTATAACAAAATTCAACAAGTTAGGTAACAATTTGGTATCATGAAAGTATTCATATAAATAATATTAATGTCAGAATATGTTGAATAGAGAATGATTAATGTGGTTGCGTATTCATATTTCTTGATGCAGCTACTAGTCGGTCAAATTGTTCGACATTACAGTACTATACGCATACGTGCGCAACACCTTTTTTTTTTTTTTTTTGAGAAATATACCATACTTTTTTTTTTTTATTTTGCAAGCACTATTGTATAAAATTTAAACTTATTATTGATATTATCATTGTTGTTATTATTATTATTATTATTATTATTTAGGTCCTTAGGGGTTAAGGAGGCGGGTTTCACATGTGTGCACCCGCCTCCAATAGGAGGTACCCACACCCGTCTCCTTTAATTCGTAGGGCCTCACCTCCATTACCTGGCATCGATGCACCCGCCTCTAATAAGTTGTTATTCGGGCACCCACCTCCAATAAGTGGTTATTCCATGCACCCGTCTGCAATAGGGTGTTATCGGAAGTGGGTTACATAAAAACCTGCCTTCAATAACCAACAAAAATTACCTCTGGGTGTATTTGCATCGGGTAGTTTTGGAGGTGGGTCCTAGGTAACCCCCCCTCATTTCTTCCTAATTTCAGATGATTTCTCTGATTTCTCTTTCCACCTAATTTTATTTGGAATTTTTCCTATTAAAGCATGGATGCCTCTTGACTATATGGATATACTCTCAATACCCACCATATGATACATTCAGAGTGTTGCGAAGGGTCAGTTCATGTAAAACCGTTTATATCAAACAGCAACTTTGCGCAATAATACCTAAAATTCTGTTGGTATTCATAATTACCCAAATAAATTCATACTAATATAACTTCATACAAAGTAATCTGACTCCAAAAGCTTCAAGCTCATGAGACAATACATAAGAGGTGATAAACTATCGTACTCGATTCAACTCATCTTTGGTCAAAGCTGACACTTCTCTTGGGAACTGCTGATAAGACATATAATAACCAAGAGTACTACATTATTAGGTCCAGCCAACACAATTCAAAATATCGTTGGGAACACCTAAGTAGAAGGCTACAAAATACTAATAATGCATTAATCATATCTCCTTTAACCTGAGACATGGTGTCCTACGTAGGTGAGCTATCTCCTCCATATAGTACATGACATAATAGTCACCCTCCCAATTACTCTATTGTTTCTTGTGCTGCACATAAGTTTATAGTGTAAATACATTGGAGGTTAGTTGCAAAAATATAAAAAACTTGCTTTACCTTTATATGTACCAAGTTGATCTTCTTCTTCTTATTCTTCGGCTGGTGTGGCTTAGCTGGTTGCGTTGCATTATATTTGAACAAAGTCCTGAACGTATAAATTTCTCACCACATTATTTCAAACATGCACTTTAAAATAAATAATAGTGTTTGATAATAGTGCATAATAAATAAGATCATTCAGTTATGAAATTTGATAATACTGTTTATGTGAGGTTTTGCCCTTCCCTGTTAATTTAAATCAAAATCAAAACATTTTAAAATAAATCACAATGAACATGGGATACAAAAGAGTGCATAACCAATCAACCCAGCTAACACATTTTTTCAAAATCACATGGTGTATAGAACTTACTCATTCATCAGTGCTTGTAGGATGCGCGAAGGACCCCTATGAATAGAATCAAACCAATACACATCGTCCTCCCCTGGTTTGAAGCAAAGTAACGTCCAATGTCGGCTACAAACATTCATTGTATCAGTTAGCATTTGGCTTCACTATGAGATTGACATAAAGAGTAAAAAAAATATAGAGCCCAAATATACCTCTTAGAATATGGCATAACACACAAATTCTTATGCCCTAAATTTGAAATTCTATCGTATATGTATGTTGCTATCTCCTTCTTTGAATAGTATAACGTGGACAGTCTATCCGACGTGAAGAAACACAAATGGTAATTCTTCGATTGGGGAGTTCCAACCACACTCTCCTCAATCCCCCTACCAAACACAAATAACAATGTTTATGCTATGTACCATGGTAATATTTAAAAAATTTACACCACACTTAATCAGACGGAATGAGATAAACAAGTGTCGGCTATTTGATCACAACTTGAACACAAATAACCCTCACTTATGGTTGTATCATATGGTTGGCAAGATATCACTTCAAGTTATTATAACCACATAAATAAAATGACAATCTCACATGATTATTAATAAACTGTCACAACACTAACTCTGTTCTTACACTAAAATCTTAAAAACATTTATGTACTAAACATGGAATAATCTACAGACTATAATAGGAAACACTGTGAAACACTTTACTATAGAATGAATTCTAGACCAATTACTACTCTAAAGGCATATGATGCGTGTAGTTTTTGTAAGAATAATGAAGGACTAGGCCGACCTTTTACTTTGGATGGAATAACTGCTTATATCTTTAGAACAGAATTTCATTAAAATTATTCTCTATTTTGTTAAATTGTACTCATGCGTACCTTATGTCCTGACTGTTCATTCGTACACCCATGTGTATTACAACTAATCGTGTCTTTGATAGGACCGGTCGGTGTTCCCGACTGTCCGGCACTCATCTTTTGGGCTACAAATATTTGGGCCCCCTGCATTTAACCACACCAATTTCATGAGCTCTGGAATGTTAGTTCATTCACTATGTAATTATAAACTTAAATATGGTATAACTTTGGTCATCATCTAGGTGTTCGCCCAATGTTGCAGTTGTTTTCCCTCCACTACCATTTTTGTCTGGCGTATGAAAACCATCGATCATCCAATGTGAGGGGGCCTTCGCATGGGGCTGGCTGTATATAATTACAAATAGAGAATTAGTACACATATTCGACTCAATGGTAATTACAAATAGAGAATTACATACATTTTTTAAGAACTCAAACTTGTTTAGGTGTCGGATCTACACATCTCACGATCAACCCCTTTGGCCATTGGATAAACATTCCTTGTGTGGCCGCTACTATGTATGTCTCAGGGTTTGGAACTAGGAGCTGAGCATCAGGGTCCCGAACATTGGGGACTTCCACCCTTTGCACCCCCTTCTGTAACAGGGTTACCGTGATGCAACACAATCACCGACAGTTCACCATATGCTACATGAATTCTCTCACCAGAAGAGGAATTTGTGAACAACTTGCATTTTTCTCCTTCCTGTGCAATTCAAACAAACGAATGAATTTGGACCCTACTGTAATTGAAAATTCCAACAGGTAATGCTACCACTACATACCTTGTATGATCCCAGATGGTCAGGTTGGCTATGCAGGCTATCACTGGGAACATCCTGTCTGATTTCGTCAGTATGACTTGCCGACTTAGATGTCAGATGTTGCGTTGGTTAGTCTACTACTCTCTGTAGAAAGGGTAAAGATACCTTTGTAGGATTGGCCATATATCTCCGTTTCTGGACCTCGGAAGGATCTTTCTTTTTCCTCTCTCGAGGTCAGACCGGTACATGAAGGGCCACACGAGACCAGATGGTGGATATGGTACAAAAGACAGTAGAAAGATCTGTGAGACACATTGTGTTTCAAATGTTTTTGTCTTTGCATATCTGAAGGGATCTGTGTAAAGTTGCTAATTGTGTAAGTTTTCCTTAGATCGAATTACACTGACGTAAAGCAGAAGGAAGTTTTTTCCTGGAGAGGAAGAATGTGGGCATACTTGTCGTTGCATCACAAAAAGGAGAAATATGGAAGGTATAGGGCATGTTCAGAGCTAAGGAGAAATATGGAAGGTATAGGGCATGTTCAGAAAAAAGAAAGATCCTTCCGAGGTTCGAAAATGGAGATATACGACCAATCCTACAAAGGTATCTTTACCCTTTCTACACAGAGTGGTAGAGCAACCATCGCAACATCTGACATCTAAGTCGTTAAGTTATACTGAAGAGTTCAGACAGGATGTTCGCAGTGGCAGCTTGCATGGCTAACCCGACCATCTAGGATCATACAATGGATCATACAGTAGGGTCCAAATTCATTTGTTTACCTGATTTGCACAAGTAGGAGAAAAATGCCAAGTGTTTATAAATTCCCCTTTCGGTGAGAGAATTCATATCGCAGATGATGAACTGTCGGTGGATCACGTTGCATCACGGTAACCCTGTTAAAGAAGGGTGTGCAAAGGTGGAAGTCACCAATGTTCAGGTTCTTGATGCTCAACTCCTAGTGCCAGACCTTGAGACACACACAGTAGCGGCCACACCAGGAGTGTTTATCCAATGGCCAAAGGGGTTGATGTGTAGATCCGACACTTGAACATGTTTGAGTTCTTAAAAGATTTACGTAATTCTCTATTTGTAATTACCACTGAGTCGATTATGTGTCATAATTCTCTATTTGTAATTACAACCAGCCCCCTGCGAAGGGCTTCTCACATCGGATGATCGATGGTTTTCATACGCCAGACGATGATGGCAGTGGAGGGAAGACGACTGCAACATTGAGTGAACACCTAGATGACGACCAAAGTTATACGGTATTTAAGTCTATAATTACATAGTGAATGAAGTAACATTCCTGAGCTCGTGAAATTGATGTGTGGTTAAATGCAGGGGGCCTATATATTGGTAGCCGAAAAGATGAGTGTCGGACAGTCGAGGACACCGACCGGTCCTATCAAAGACATAATTAGTTCTAATACACATGGGTGTACGAATGAACAACCAGGATATGAGGTACGCATGAGTACGATTTAACAAAATAGAGAATAATTTTAATGAAATTATGTTCTAAAGATATAAGCAGTTATTCCATCCAAAGTAAAAGGTCGGCCTTTTCCTTCGTTATTTTTACAAAAACTACATGGATCAGCGATCGGTCTGGAATTCATTTTATATTAACATGTTTGATAGTGTTTTCTATTATAGTCGGTAGATTATTCCATGTCTAGTACATAAATGTTTTTAAGATTTTAGTGTAGGAACATGGATAGTGTTGTGACAGTTTATTAGTCATGCGTGCTTGTCATTTTATTTATGTGATGCTTGTCATTTTATTTATGTGATTGTAACAATTTGAAGTGATATCTTGCCAACCATAGGATAAAACCATAAGTGAGGATTCGTCAAAGAGTCAACTGCTTGTAAGTGATTTGGATGTTACAGGATATTTAAAGGCATTGTATGACATGACTGTGACCCATGCCTCCACGCACATATACAATTTCAAAACGGCACCAGAGCTAGTAGAGGTGGATGTGAAAAGCAATATGGACAAAACTAAGTTTGACGATTTATGTTCGTACAACGAACTTGGGTCAGACTGCATTAATTTGTGTATCAAGTAAGTAAATTATTAAGTAATTGCATACACTCTCATACAACATTATGTACTTCTATTCTGTGGGTTTTGCAAGTAGTTTATTAACATGGAAGTTAACTTTGACAAGAGAATAGAAAATCGTACATGTGTGAAAGTGAAGTTTTCTAATAAAATAGGGGGAGTATTTGTGGAATGACATAATTAAGTTTCTTTGAATAAATTGGCTTCCCTCGTATCAACTTGGTATATTCTCTAGTAAATGGCTGTTGTGGTAGTAATCCTTTGGACTCGGGGTATTGTAATATATAGCTGCTATGCTCAAGTTGTGATCAAATAGCAAACACTTGTTTATTTTACTGGGTCCGATTAAGTGTGATGTAAATTTTTTAAAAATATTACAGCAGTACATAGCATGAACATTGTTATTTGTGTTTGGTAGAGGGATTAAGGAGAGTATGGTTGGAACTCACAAAGCGAAGAATTACCGTTTGTGTTTCTTCACGCCGGATAGACTATCCACGTTATGCTATTCAAATAAGGAGATGGCAACATACATAATGATAGAATTTCAAGTTCAGGGGAAGAATTTGTGCATTATGCCGTATTCTAGGGGGTGGCAATTGGGCGGGTTATGGGCCGGGTCAATTCTTTACCCGCACCTAATGGGTCATGACCCAACCCAACCCGTTAATCAACGGGTTGAGTCATAACTCGACGGGTTATAACCCATTCACTCCGTAATTTGACCCCAAAAAAAATACTTAAAAAGAAAAAAAAACTTGTGTGCCCACCTCCTTCTCACTCCCAGTGTTCACCCATCACCCTCATCCTCATTTTTTCCCCACAGTACTCTACAACCAAAACACACACCCCCCCTCCCCCCAACCCCTAACCCCCAAACACCCCTCCTCCTCTTTCCCCCAAGCGCTGGCACATATCCGCATGGGTTAGAGGCTGACCCGCATAGGTCAAAGTTATGTAATTAGAGGCTAACCTGCACGGGCTGATGATTAGTAAAATTTGTTTCGACCCGTTGGGTCATTAAAATTAAATGACCTGTGGGTCAACCCTAACCCAACCCAACCTAACCCATTAAATAGGGTTGAACTTTAACCTGTAACTCGTTTGACCCAACCCAACTAGTTAAAATTGCGAGCGGGTTGGGTTGGGTTAATTGGTCACGGGTTGGATTGCCACCCCTACCGTATTCTGAGACGTATGTTTGGGCTCTATATTTTTTACTTTTTATGTCAATCTCATAGTGAAGCCAAATACTAACTGATACAGTGAATGTTTGTAGCTGTCATTGGATGTTACTTTGCTTCAAACCAGGGGAGAATGATGTGTATTGGTTTGATTATGTTCATAAGGGTCCTTCACGCACCCTGCAAGCACTAATGAATGAGTAAGTTCTATACACCACGTGATTTTGAAAATATATGTTAGCTGGGTTGATTGGTTATGCACTCTTTTGTATCCTATGTTCATTGTGATTTATTTTAAAATGCTTTGATTTTGATTTAAATTAATAAGGAAGGGCAAAACCTCACATAAAAAGTATTATCAAATTTCATAACTGAATGATCTTATTTGTTAAGCACTATTATCAAACACTATTATTTATTTTAAAATGCATGTTTGGAATAATGTGGTGAGAAATTTATACGTTTAGGACTTTGCTCAAATATAATGCCGCACAACCAGACAAGCTAAACCAGCCGAAGAATAAGAAGAATAAGATCAACTGGGTCCATATGAAGGTAAAACAAGTTTTTTAATATTTTTACAACTAACCTCTATTGTATTTATACTATAAACTTGCGTGTAGCACAAGAAACAACAGAGTAATTGGGAGAGGGAGATAACTAACCTACATAGGACACCACGTCTCAGGTTAAATGAGGTATGATCAATGCATTATTAGTATTCTGTAGCCTTCTACCTAGGTGTTCCCAACCTTATTTTGAATTGTGTTGGCTGGACCTAATAATGTGGTACTCTTTGTTATTGTATGTCTTATCAGCAGTTCTCGAGAGACGTGTCAACTTTGACCAAAGATGAGTTGAATGGGGTGTGACAGTTTATCGCCTCTTATGTATTGTCTCATAAGCTTGAAGACTTTTTGGAGTCAGATTACTTTGTATAATATTATATTAGTATGAATTTATTTGGGTAATGATGAATGCTAACCCGAATTTTAGATATTATTGCGCAAAGTCGCTGCTTAATATAAATGGTGTTACATGAACTGACCCCTCGCAACACTCTGAATGTATCATATGGTGGGTATTGAGAGTATATCCATATAGGCAAGAGGTATCAATGCTTTAATAGGGAAAATTCCAAATAAAATTAGGTGGAAAGAGAAATCGGAGAAATCGTCTGAAATTCGGAGGAAATGAGGGGGGTTACCTAGGACCCGCCTCCAAAACTACCCAATGCAAATACACCCAGCTGTGGAGGCGGGTTATAGAAAAACCCTCCTCTAAAAGAGGTAATTTTTGTTGGTTTTGGGAACACCCTATTGGAGGCGGGTGCAGCGGGCTCCCGCCTCTAATGCCAGGTAACAGAGGCGGGTGCAAACACACGAAACCTGCCTCCTTAACCCCTAAGGACCTGCCTCCAATGTATAATTTTACAGTAGTGCAAAGGAATATTACTTAGTAAATTACAAAGATAAGATAACAATTAAGTAATTTTTAACTCTTAGTTAGTTAATGTTTTTGATTAAGTATTATCTTAATTAAATGTTATCTTTGAGTGCTTTTATTCCTTGATTGATGGGATGATTAAAGTTTAGCTTACAGTGAAAAAGTCCTTGCCTTACCAATATATATGTACATCTGTGTTTTCTATCACATCATACGTCTTCAGTTTGACGCATAGGTGAAAGGGTTTTTCTCTATATATTTTTGGTTGCAAGATGATCGTCCAGGCCCAATGATTGCAGGGGCCTAATTATTCTATAAATATAGTATAATGTAGTAGTGTTTTTTACTTATAAAATCTAGAGTGAAGTGCATAACTCATCACGAAACTTTGCGAAAGTGCAAAAATAACCATGCAACTTTCAAAAGATGACTTTTAGTCACGCAACTTTCAAAAACGTGCAAGAAAGTAAATTCTGTCAGGGGCTGCCGTTAACTCCCTAATGGAAGCAAATTTTTTTAAGGGCAAAATCATCCAATTTCCTTTCCCTTTGTCTTATCTTTCAATTATTTTACTTTTATTAGCAAATAAATAGCTAATCTTTCATTTTTTTTTTTACATATTCAACCAAAAATAAATTTAACTGCATAATAATAATACTAAAATAGTAATTATTGTTAATATTATGATATATTTAGATTTTGATATGAATTGTTTTTAAAATTATAGTATTTTTAATTTAAGATAGTTAATATTTTATTTTTCATATTTAATTTTTACAAAAATAATTCAAATTTGATGCCGTCTAATTAAAAAATAAGTTGGGCCGCTATTATGATATTTATAATTTAAGATAGTTTAATATTTCATTTTATATTTTTAAAATTTTAAAAGTAATTTAAATTTTATAATATATTTTTTATGCAGTCAAATTTATTTTTGGCTGAATATATTAAAAAAATGAAAGATTAGGGGTTTATTTGTTAATAAAAGTAAAATAATTGAAAGATAAGACTAAGGAAAAGGAAATTGGACAATTTTGCCCTCAAAAATTAGCTTTCATTAGGGAGTTAAAAGCTGAAATTCACGGAATGACCATTTTTGGACGTTTTTGAAAGTTTCGTAATTAAATATCGGCTTTTCAAAGTTGCGTGATTATTTTTGTAATTTCTGCAAACTTACGTGACTAGTTATGCAATTCACTCTAAAATCTTTATTAAGGCCCATATTTATTTTTTATTCAAAATGAATTAATGTAAAAGTGTGTATTTATTTTATTTTGAGTGAACTGTCAAAAATGTCACTATACATTTTCAAATTATCTCTTTTGGCCACTAAACTTTTTTTTTTCCTCAGAAATGTCATCATACTTTCGAAAAGGAGCCAGAATTCCGTTAGATTTTTTCATTAGAGCTAACGGAATAGGCAACATTTGCATCTCACATGCTTTTTTCAGGGGTATTATTGTCTTTTTACTTACTTCTTTTTTTTTTTTTTCATTCTTCCCCATTTTACTAATTATCTTGTTCCCAGAATCGCTCCTCCCTTCTCTACTTCTGTCCGCCTCCCCTCCTACTCCCTCTGCCGCCTCTCCCCCTCAGTCGACAACAGGCGAACGCGGTTGGAACAATCTAAGAAGAAGAAAGAAAAAAAAAATGAAGAAGATGTTCTGAACCATCGAGAAGAAGAAAGAAAAAATAAATAAATAAATAAACGAAATGTAAAAAGTTAAAAATACCCCTAAAAAAAAGCATGTGAGAGACACATGTTAGCTCTAGCGGAAAAATCTAATGGAATGACTTTTCTGGCCCTTTTTCGAAAGTATGGAGGCATTTCTGGGGAAAAAAAAGTTTAGTGACCAAACGGGAGATTTTGAAAAAGTATGATGAGATTTTTGGTAGTTCACTATTTTATTTATTTTAGTTCAAGGCCCACATTTAAGGTCCATATTTGCTTTTGTTTTAGAAAAATTGATGTAAGAGTGAATTTTTTTCTTTCATCAACTCAATGCCCAATTTTGTTTTTGTTTGAACATGATTGCTACCAGAGTGAATTTTTTTTCTTCTTTTGTTGTTGTAGTTGAAAGACTGTGTTATAAAAATTTTTTGAAAAAAATAATCAAAATTATTAAATTATCATATTATTTTTTCTTTGATGGCCATTTTATTTATTTGGCCTTGGGGCATCCGAAGCCTTAGGACCACCCCTGACTTTCAAGTGGGAGATCTAAATCTTCATCAAACAACAATGACTGGAGGTAATTTCTGGATTAATAATACTAATAATTAAAATCAATGCCGAACATTATGCGTGTTGTTTGTAATTTCTGTGTTTTTGAATTATTTTGTTGATTATTTTTCTAAGTTTTTGGTCGTGTTATAAGTTGTTTAAAATGATGGTTTTTATTTTGTTAAACTTATGAAACCAAAAAACTTTAATTATCAACTTTAAGACTTTTGTAACCGTAACATCAGCTTTAGTTTGTTAAAATGATGGTTCTTTGGTTGATAACTATCAACTTTAAGACTTTTGTAACCGTAACATCAACTTTAGTTTGTTAAAATGATGGTTTTTTGGTTGATAATGTTTTATAGTTGTGGGATAATATAATTGATAACATCGATTTTGCTGCATTTATAAATGAATCATTTATCTATAACGTATTATATCAACTGCCACACAATTTTAGAAAATGCTGTCGTTGATTTATTCAAATTTTGCTGCAGTTTTGTTCGGCTTCCTGTCATGCCAAATTGCAGAATTAAAAGAATTTTGGTATCATTTTTATCATATATATGACACTTTAAAATTAGCCACAACATTTTGATGTATTTAAATACAGTAAAAATATGTTATGGCGTCTCTTTAAAGTTATAATTAATTTTTGTTAAGATAATTGCTTTACCCCACAGGAGAGTAATTATTTTGATAAAGTTAATTGAACGAAAAATTAAACATGCTGTTGAAAAATATTTCCTAAGCCCACACGTGTGAAAATTTTTCTTTGTTTAGTTTCAATATTGTGAATATGTATATTCTTTGCATGGATGCAACATTTGCCCAGGTTTAGAATATACTTTATAAATTTTGTATGAATTAATTTGTTAATTCAACTTGCTACATGCCATTAATTTTTCCTCATTGTAATTATAGTTTTAGCCACTACTACTTTCTTTGACTCTACTAATACTTAGGGCTGTTCACAAAACCGAAGAACCGAGAACCGAACTGGAACCGATGGATTACCAGTTCCAGTTTACCGGTTTCTCGGTTTTTTCGGTTTCGGTTTCTCGGTTTTGACCGGTCAATCGGTTGGTTTTCGGTTATTTTTTTCCATTACCGGTTAAACTGGTACTAAATTTTTTTACCGGTTTACTGGTTTGTCTGTAAACCGGTAGCCCGATAAACCGGTATTAATTATTAATATATTTTTATTAATACTATTCTTTATTTTTTTTAGTTATTTCCTTTTTAAGCTATGCATAATTGATTCTTAAACATTAATTTCTTTCTTATTAGTTATTTCCTTTTTAAATTATACATGATTGATTCCTAATAATTACTTTATTCCTTATTAGTTATTTCCTTTTTAGATTATATACATAATTGATTCTAAATTATTAATTTATTCCTTATATAAATCTTTTGTTTCTTTTATTAGTTATGCATAACTGATTTTAAATAATTGATTATTCATGATTAATTATTACTTTTTGAATTATGCATGATTGATATTTTTCCTTTTAATTATCATGATTTGTTTCTTTTTTCTTAAAAAAACTTACCGGTAATTAATTACTAATTTTTTTATTAATAGCATTCCCCTTTTTTAGTTATTTCCTTTTTGAACTATGCATGATTGATTTTTAATCATTAATTTACTCCTTATTAGTTATTTACTTTTTTAATTATACATGATTGATTACTATAATTAATTGATTCCTTATTAGTTATTTCCTTTTTGGATTATATATAATAGATTTTAGATCATTAATTTATTCCTTATAAATTTGTTATTTCTTTAATTAACTATGCATGATTGATTCTAAACCATTAATTATTTCCTTTTTAAATTATGCACGATTGATAGTTTTCCTTTTAATTATGATTTGTAGAATTTTCTTTTTATATAAAATTACAGATTTGTCGGTTTAAGTTGACAAAACCGATAATCAACCGATCGGTTAACCGGTTTTCACCAAAGTGATGAAAACCAATACAAACCGGAAACGGTAAACCGACCTGTTGAACACCCCTACTAATACTCCAATATTGATTGGTGAAAATTACAGTAAATGGAAGGGTTTGATATTAGGGAGCATGAAGTTAGACCTTGCGTTCCGTGAGGATACTCCCCAAAATCCCACGAATTCTAGTACACCAGTCGAAATGTCTAATTAATTATGAGTTGTGGGAGCGATCTAATTGCTTGGGCGTGATACTTATAAATTTCTGCAAAGTTAAAGTATTAGGGGTGCAAACCCTTAAATATAAAAATGTCAAAGCTCATATGAAAGCTATTGGAAAACAATTTGCAAGTTCTAACAAAGCTATGGCAAACACCTTAATGAAAAAGATTTCTATTATGACCCTTGACAAAAACGGTGGTGTGCGAGAGCACATTATGGAGCTGCAAAATTGAGCTCCCTTAAGGCTGAGATTTCGGAGCCATTTATAGTTCATTTCATTATCAACCCCCTTCCTTCTTAGTATACTCTCTTTAAAATCTCTTATAACACACAAAGAAAATTGGTGGATTAATGAACTATTGACCATGTGTGTTCAAGAGGAACAAAGGTTGAAAAATGAGTAAATTGAAACTGTGCATGTTGCAACTCATTCTAAAGCAAATGTAAAGAAGGGCAAAGTCTTTTTTTTCAAGAGAGATGGCGATAAAGACTAATGCCATTTTTGTAAGAAGAAATGACAAAAAAAGAAAAAGAAAAAAAAAAGGGTTGAGAAAAAAGGTAGTCTCACAATTGTGTGCTATGAATCAAACTTTACTGATGTTTATGATAATATTTGGTGGATTGAATTGTGGAACACCTATGGAAGCCAAAGGGAAGTGAACAATACATCTATTTTGGAAATAGGATGAGCTCAACTGTTAAAAAAGTGCGAACTTATAGACTCATTTTAAAAGTTAGCTTTCAGTTAGGTTTTTAAAACACTTTTTACATTCCTTCTTATGAATTTAATCTTTCTTTCTAGACTTTTAGTTGTTGGATATTATTCCAATTCTCAGCTTTTTACTTTGAATTTATTAAAAGACAATAAAATTATTGGTTCTGCCCACTTGAATGGCTTCTTATTTTAACTTGAATTGGATCCCACATACAACCATAATCTTTTAACTATGCATGAAATTGGCACAAACCGTTATATTTGGATGCTAGCTTGGAAATTTTTTTGGGTGTTTGGACGCTAGCTTTGCTTGAAATGTCCGGCTCGGACTACGCTGATGAAGTAGGTGAAGAGGACGTCGTCACTCTTGTGGGGCATCGTTCCTCCCCCCGTAGTGTAGCATTTGACGTATTCCTGCAGAGATTTGATCTTCCTCTATCTGATCGAGGACAAGTAGCTAGCTGGTTTGTGGAAACTTTGGCTTCCCAGAAAATTGTTCATGAACATCCTGGTGAATTCTCTATATTAGGATATTGACTCCGGCGAAAGTGTTGCGTACCAGGAGTGAACGGGTCCTCGGAAGGTATTGGGGAGAGCCATGCATTTATTGTCATCGAACATCTGGAGCATGTTCATGACTCCCTCAGTGTGCTGCACATGATTCAATGGGTCCGTTGTTCCATCGTATGTCTCAAGCCCTTGTATCCCCTTGAAATTTCGGGGCAAAGGCGTTATACGGAGCTTTTTGATGAAAGGGAAGGTGGCTCATTCTGGTTCAGCTTGTTTGTCAATTTCTTCAACATGTGCTTTTTTAACCCTGTGTACATGGCTTGGCAAAACTCCTTTGCGGAGAGGGCCTCCTCCTGGCTTTTCGAGGGGGTACGCTTGCGGTGGCGAGGATTGGAATCCGAAAAGGAATCCTCGTCTACATCCATTGCCTTTTTACCTTGCACTTTCTCTTTATTAGTTACCAGCTCCTCTATGTATTCCATGTACAAGGAAAACTTGAAAGACTTAGTGATCTTCGCTGGGTCGCAATCTAAGGGGAGATTATGGCGAACTCCTGAACGGGTTTTGCTTTGTTATTGCTATCACCCATGAGTAGATTTGTGAGAATAGTTGTGGTGTGATGGTGGAAACCTTTAATAAATTGTAGATGTGTTTGCCATAAAGGTTCCCACAGACGGGGCCATTTGATGAGCCCCGATTTTTCTGCCCACTGGATTGATGACGTCGTGTACTCGGCGCTCAAGATAGATATCCTGCAAATGAAGTTCCCCTAACATACTCCGATGCCTAAGTATAAGAAGTCAAAACTAAATATTTGATTAGGATTGGAGAATATTGTATATACCTCATAGTGTAGATACCGCTATGTATATATAGTTGAGAACCTTTCATTGTAAGGTCGGAGGATATCTCGGTGATTCTCCCATATCCGGTAGTATCAAAAGTAAATCTATGAAAAGTTAATTAAAATTCCTCAAGCATTATGAACAGGGGCAGAGGGACGTGTATGGCTGGTGGGGCAGTCTTAATTTTATTTTTTTACCATATAGAATTTTTGAAAAATTTATATTTTGCCCTACAAAAAATTAAAATAATAAGGGATAATATTTCTAATAAATAATTTTGTCTCTCTGAACCTTCGGGCCTTGGCTCCATCACTGATTATGAGTAAGATTGGAAGACCCAACCGGACTACATTATCAGTGGAAAAAATAATCATATGGGTAGAGTCGGGGGACTACATATTTTAAGTGACACTAGATGATTGGACCTCATTCACAAAAGCCTTGAGATTAAGATTGGAGGACCCTCCATCTTTGGAAGCTTCTATGGCCAAATCCCTCCATTTTCTTGCATTCTTTTTCATCTCTTGAGCTCTGTCTCCACCACCCATAACAATTTCCAACCCTTTCCTAATTTCACCAGCCTCAACAATCCCTTCTCCATTGGGCAAAGCCCTAATCCCAGTCTTCCAAACATCTTGAATCAGCTTGGCATTTGTGGTTTGATCTGTCCATTGTGGAATTCCCACTACTGGAACCCCACAAACCAAGCTCTCCATAGAAGAATTCCATCCACAGTGAGTCACAAAACACCCCACAGAACTATGTGACAGAACCTCCACTTGTGAGCACCACTCTACAATCATTCCATGCTTCTCCAGCTCATCTCTGCAGCTGAGCTTCTCCTCCAATTTCTCACCGTTCCGGCCTTTTCGAATCACCCACAGAAATGGGTTCTTGCTTTGCAACAGCCCCAGAGCGATTTCCTCCATTTGTTTCAATGGCAAATCTGAGTAACTCCCGAAGGCAACATAAACCACGGATCCCTCTTCCTTCAAATTTAACCACTCAACGTAATCTCCATGAATTTGAAGCAAATCTCCTCCGAAGGAAGCATCCAACGGATCCTTCCCGTCTAGATAAACCGCAGGAACAAGCGGACCGATCGCAAAGAACCGGATCTTCTCAATAACCCGCAAAGCCTCAGGCTCCAGAGCATCAAAACTGTTAACGAGAATAGTGGGAGGACGTTCTTCCTGCTTTTCAAGCACCTCAAAATGTTTCTCCAGATAAGGCAAAGCAAAGTTGTAAATATCAGGGTTGGATTCCAGTAAGAACGAGGGAAGATCCCGGCTGGCCAGAGGCGGCATCCCGGGTAATTCGACACGACTATTTATTTTATCGCAGTCACCAATGATTTTCGCGTACCCATTGAAGTAGTAATAGTAGATATTGAAAACGGTAGCCGGTTGAATCCACAGAAGCGTTGATGGAATCTTCAGTTTGTGAATAACTTCACCAACCCAAGACATGAGCGTGCTGTAGATAACGTGAGTGATCGGATCACCTTCAGTTTCTTTGGCGGTGATCAGTTTTTGGAGGTTTTGTGAGCCTACGGTCACCAGAGAAGAATAATATTTATTGAAATCCTCAACGGTGGCCCAGCCGTTGTCGTAGCCGTCTGAGAATGGGACGATGGATAAGTTCTTTTGCAAGGTGGAGTCGATTTTGTTCATCCGGCAAACGGCGGCTAAACTGGTGGAGAAGGTGACCCGGACGCCTGATTTGGCCAGGAGCTTGGAGAATTGGAGAGTTGGATTGATGTGGCCTTGGCCTGGAAATGTAACGACGAGAAAATGGCATTGGTCAATTTTCTCCATTGTTGGAGGGAATCTGGAGATGCAATTGAAATCGGAATTGTGCTGTGTTTTGTGTGGCTGGTTTGATGCTTGACTTCGGCATGGGGAAATATATGGGTGTTTTTTGGATTTATGGAGGCAAACATTTTATGATGACGTTTGTGGTGACGCTATGGGATTGTTTGAATTTCTATTCCAATTGTTATAAAAGAATAGTGATAGGCATCCAAACTCACGTGACATGCATTTATTGAGCATTTATGTGATACTTCATAGAAATGTAACTAATAAATGTATGCTACATAGATTTCTATGAAAATATTAAGATGTCTATCATTAATTATCTTAAAAATATGGAGTATAAAAACATAAGGACCATAAATTTACCAGGGTTTTGTTTTAAAATTTGTCAAATGTTATCTATCCGTACCATTTTAAAACGAGTTATGAAGTTAATGGATCAAAATGAAAGTACTAATTTAATAATTTAACAAAAAAAATACTTCTTCCATTCCATTCAAAAGTCTATTATATTATTATTTTGTCACAGAAAATAAGAAGACAGAGGGAGTACTCTTGAAGTTTTTGTTTATTATTATTATCTTTTACTAATAAGAGGGCGACTATAATCTGACCAAACGAGTGAATCAAATGTTTTGTTAATACTCAGTTAAAAGGCGATGTAATTTGCCAAACATAATAAGTAATGCTCTCTCTCCGTTCCAAATAATTAGTCTTCAACAAAATCTTTTGCCACACAAAAGAGTCCAAATTTGAACTTGTTTACATTTAATATAATAATTAATTATCCACAATTAACCTTTTTTTAAAAAGTAAAGAATGTACAACTGAAAAATATTGTGCTCAACTACATATTTGAGGTGTTATACTTTTTTCATTCGTAATAAATTGTACATTTTTCAAACCAAACTCTTTTAGTGGGACTCCTAAATTAACTACGTGAATTACCCATCCCAAAAAAAAATTGTAGCTAGGAGAAATTTACAGTGACCTAGTATATACGTGACGAAGTGTAATGGGCGAATTACATTTACCGGCCCATATTTGATCAAATTACAAATAAGTTTATCTGATTATGAAAATTACAAATATCTCCTTGAAATTTGGTTATAATTACCAAATCGATCTTTGTTTGTTATTGTTGAGAACGAACACAAACTTTCACGAACAAGTTCAGAATCGACTCGGTAAACTTCACCTCAAAATCATTTATTCAATAAATAAATGAGTGTGAAAGGAATTTTAGATTCAATTAACTAATAAACAATCACAATTTGAGCTCTCCAATCTTGATGCGGCTCAACTTAACATCACACTTACTGTTGGTGAAAAAATAAACACAAAACAAAAGCTTTTAAGAACCCAAAAAGATATTTGTAATTTTTAAAATCAGAGGGATTCATTTATAATTTGGCAAAACATCGAAAGAGATTAATGTAATTCGCCCCAGTGCAATTAGTCATTCTAAATGCATGTGTTGGTTAAATCAATTTTTATGGTTCCCTACCTTGGGAAGTTCTTTTTTTATTTCTCAATTTGAAAATGTTTCATTTTCATCATTTTTACTTCAGAAATGGTTCCTTGATGGTCCTTCGCTTAAGTTATGACAACCTTTGAGCTATTTAGTTAGTGGCAAAACATGAATATAACTATTGGAGAGACCAACTCAATAAGAATGTTACGTTTTTTATGTATTGCTTTACATTATACATTATAATAAAATATTTTATTTATTATTATTCAATTAGTTTTTACTATTGATTCTCCTTTTTAACATAATAATTTGTTTTGATAAAGAGTCTATATTAAATTTTAAAAATTTTGAATAAAAAAAATCAATAAAATACTATAAAATGATATGAAAGTATAGAATAAATGAAAGTATAAATATATATATATAATATGTATTATATGTATTTATAGGTAGTAGATTTATTTTAAAATTTTTTAGGGACATGCTCCCTATGCCTTAAGAAGTTCCAACAAGAATTGGACCAAACTGATGAGGACTCACTCCTGGCTAAGTTAGACTTTATCCGCTGGAGAGAGCTTCAGCGGTTTGGGAGTTCTGGCATTGTATTTAGTAATAGCATATGAAATTCATGGGTGCGACTATAGTCATTCAACCATTTAACTCTTGAATTTAGCCTAGTATAAATTAACTATACATTTGCATACTCAATTGCACATGGCAAATTCAATAGGTGAATGGTCTTTTGAATAGACTATAATTTTTCTCTGAAATTCATAGACATTAACAAGGGTATCAAATGGGACGAGAAAAGTTAACTCATAACTTGGTCTAAAATCGTTGTTGTGCTGTCCCAAAATAATCTAGATGTCGCTAAAAATTAACTGAGTGGCTTTTAAAAGCGATTTTTAAAATCAGAGGATAAGACAATGGTCATGGTCACATTAGATGCCAACCCAGCAATTTAATACTAGCCGTTAGTACGTCCGTGTGGCAAGAGGAGGAGCACATCTGTACTCGTTTTTGTAACATTGAGGATAATTTTGAACCAAGATAAAGTTCAAGAGCGAAATTAAACAATGGAAAAAATATTAGGGATAAATTTGCACATTTGCCCCTTATTATTATCTGCCCCATGTGAAGGCCAAACGATTGTCACTGTAAAGATTCAATGATTGATATTTTCTTTTCTTTATTATTTATCTGCTTGTAATAGATAGCTATCCATTCTGATTCTGATTATGATGGCTACGAAAAATACATGACTCGTGAATGGCGATTTGCGAAAAATAAACATGGACGGGAGCACTTCTCAGGTGTGGGGTTGCAATAAAGAAAAAGGTCTGCGAGGGTCTGTTGATAGCCAATTTTTTCGTCGTCTTTCAAGTGAATTGAATGAACAATTTTGCATCAATAATTGGTGGGTTACATTGCTCCGTTCTCTTTGTGACCCAATTAAGAAATGTTTGTTTTAAAGAATAAATATTTCTTTAAAAAAAAATTTGCTTGAAGTTATTTTTTAAATTTATGTGAATTAAGATTTAAAAAATTCTAAATTTAATAAAAATAATGTTATTTTTTCATGTAAAATTTTGGAAAAAAAATTAATAATTTTTTTCTCGAAATAAAATGGAAAAGAACAGAGCTACCCGTGAAAACGATGTCAGTGCCACATGAAGAATTCAATTTCTGAATTAATTAATTGGTTTTTCTCTCGACAGAATCTTCCAAATCCAGCGAGAACATCCCCGATGCTAACTAGCAGCCGATAAATGTACAGCTCCTTTCATTTCATTCCAGAGCTTCCAGAAGCTAGCTTAGTTGTTCAACGAGGGAATTAAATGAGAGTAAATCCAATCATAAGAAGCATCTAGAAAATATTAGTTAAATCAATCTCGTGTTAATTGGTAAATTAGATACGTAATATATTTTCATATTTTATTTGTTTTCTATCGGTTTTTAGGAAGTAGTTTTGTGAGTAAGATTTGGTAGTGAGTTTCTGATAACTATATATGGTTTATTTAAGGCTTAAATACTTTTTGTCCCCCTGTGTTTACAGGAGAGTTTTACTTTTGTCCCCTGTGTTATTTTAATTAATCTTTTGCCTCCTGTGTTATTTTAATTACTCTTTTGCCCCCCATGACCATAATGTAATGACTTTTATAACCCTCATCTATTAGTCATTATATTTTTGGACAAAAATACACTCAATCAATTAAACATTAACAATAAATAAATAAATTAACTATTAAAACTTAAAAGAATTTTGGTGAGTGACTTGAAATTATCAAAAAAATGAAGAAACAAATCTATTTAAAAGAACACATTGAGAAGTTTAACAATTGAAGTTCAACCGTAACGAGAAAGTCTATGTCTGATATGCAACCAAAGCACCAAAAAAAAAAAAGAAAGAAAATGAGACGTATTTGATGCAGCATATGCACTTTGTAGAGCTGCGTCAAATACGTCTCCGTTTCTGTATTTTTTTTTTCGGTGTTCTGGTTGAATATCAGACATAGATTTTCTCGTTATGGTTGAACTTCAATTGTTAAACTTCTCAATGTGTTCTCTTAAATAGATTTGTTTCTTAATTTTATTGATAATTTCAAGTCACTCACCAAAATTCTTTTAATAGTTAATTTATTTATTTATTGTTAATGTTTAATTGACTGAGGGTATTTTTGTCCAAAGATATAATGACTATAAGAGGAGGGTTATAAAAGTCATTACATTATGGTTATGAGGGGCAAAAGACTAATTAAAATAACGTAGGGGGACAAAAAACTAATTAAAAGAACACAGGGGGCAAAGGTATAACTCCCCTGTAAACACAGGGCGGCAAAAAGTATTTAAGCCTTTATTTAAAGGACCTACGGGTAGTCATTGTAATTACAAAGATTTACAGAAAAAAAAAAAAACATGTGAAGTGAGAGGTTGTGAGATCAATTATATAGAAAGTCATGTCTCGGGGATATGAAAAACCTTTTGACTTTGGGTACTATTGGTCGCGTTTCGTTTATTACAAATAAGTTATATTTCACTGTGTTAATTAATCTCGATATTATGTGAATATATTTTTGTTTTATATTCTACAAAGCTTAGAGCATCTCCAACAATAGAAGCTATTTTTTGCTTCCAAGCCAATTATAAATATAAATATTTTATTACTTTAGTATTATTTATTTAATTACATAAATATTTCTAACTAGTTATTGTTAACTAAAAAATTAAATTTAGCAAAATAAATATAAGAAAAAGTATGAAATTAATTTGATTACAATTTTGTATTTTAATGTATTAGTATGAATGTATCTTGTTCTGGACCTTTTTTGTAATGAATATATGATGTCCCTATATTTTTATTATAATATTGCAGTTTTTCATATTTTTAGTTTGCTTCAATTTAAATATTTTACGTTTTATGTATTTTTATCTATTAATAGCTTAATTTTCTACTAATTATATATATATATATTAATATTATAATATATATATATACAAGAAATACAAGGAATTTATTACACTGGATTCAATCTGTCAATCTGATAAATTATCTAAAGAAGATCAAATGGGTAAAACGCCCTAACAACGCCTATCCACGGCTAACAACGGGCTGGACCCTAATCATTCTTTAAATAATATACAGATGCCTGATTGATTCCAACAACCCATATTTCTTAATTAATATGAGAACAATAGAATGATTCATACTACATAATCATAAACATTACAGGAAAATCAGATAGCAGAATTTCATGCTTTAACACTAATTATTTAGCCTGCCATTAGGCTAAATATAACTGAAAATAAAATATTAAAAACAGAAAATTAAAATAGAACTTACTTGAAGATTTGTCTTCAAGATCTTGAATGTTGAAGAGAAAGGGAGATATATATTCAAAGAAAGTTTAAAAGATGACAAGAGAGAGAGGGTTGGATGATATACACTGGAAAGAAGAAAGAAAAGGAAGAGGAATTTCCGTTCTGCCTTCTTAGCTAAAACTAAACCTATATATAGGCAAATTTTGCCTTGAAAAGAACTATTACACACGGATTTGAAAATTTTAATTTTAAATCCGCTACAGTATCCTCCGGATTCCAAATTATGAATTAAGAAGTCCGCCACAGTATTTTTTTGTTAGTGAGCTACTCAGCCGCCTTTGTTAATTATTTTTGGGATTTTTACTGGTAGAACCAGTTACTGAGGTCTTGATTGCCAACAGCATTTCATCAATATTAATGTCATCATTTTCATCATCTTGAGATTCTCCTGCAAGGCAATGTCCTTGGCTTGACATAGAAACATCATATTTTGTTTGCTCCAGATTCTGGGATAGATCTTTTTTCAATAGATCCATGTAAGAAGCTATTATTTCTTCTCTGGAAACAATTCCTTTCTGCATTTGTAGCATCCTATGGATTTGCTGGAATGGGCTGATCTCCTCCCTTGGAACAGAATCCTTCTTTTGCTGGTATTCCTGCAACTTCTGCTTGATTTGATCAATCAATTCCTGGCCCTGAATGACACGAGTAGCAGTATCTGCTTTGACCAATTTGTCCCAAAATTTGGTATAACCGACTCTTTTTAGACACAGGATCTTTTCAGGAGTATAACTCACTTCTGGAACCCATTTCCAGATCCAAGGAATAGAGAATTCTATAAAGAAATACATGGGAGCGATATTATCGTTCCAAGGATGGTTATTATCCAACCAAAATTTAGCCACCAATTCACAAACCAATTTGGTATTTGTTTGTTATAAACATCAGCACATATTTTTATAAACCAAGAATGTTTTCTTCTCGGATTTTCATAAAGAAATACTTTTGTAAGGGATTCAATATAATCCCAATATTTGAATTTGATCAAAACTTTTTGTTCTGGATAGAGATATTCTCTATCCTTCAAGGTTGATAAACCCCATTCATCAGCAGATATAATCTGTTTAATAATAATTTTGCTGAAGTTATAAACATTTTGAGCACTACCAGCACTCATGAAATGTGTTATTTCACAATTTCCTGAAAATTTCAAAATATTTTCGAAATATGTTCTTGGCTTATAAGCCAATTCAGCATATGATGAGCTGTCCAAATACCTTTGCATGCATTAGCATCCATGGATCATTGACCCATTGCAAATCTTTACCTTCCAAGAGTATTATTACCTCTTTATGATTATTTTGATGGTATGAAGCCATATGATCTTCAGTTTCTTCATCGCCCACAATCTTTAAGAATGAGGATGACGAAGCAGTATTACTCTCCTTCTCTCTTTGGGTTGCAAACTCCATAAACTCCTCATATAAAGGATTTTCAGGAGACATACTCCTTCGAGCAGAAATATTATCTGCTACCAACCTTCTTCCTCCATGCTGGGACAAGATATTACCTCGTCCTCCTCTGCCACGGTAAGGGCTAGAGGCCCTACCCCTTGGTAGCATAAACCTGCAATTATAAAATTTATGATCAGCCATCATTTAAAAATTCTCTAGTTAAAAAGTCTGGAAGACTATTTTCTTCACCCTTTTTGTATTGAATTTCAAAATCAAATGGAGCTAAATGAGTTTGCCATCTTGCAAACATTTGTTTAGAAACATCATGTTTAAAATATTTATTGAACATAAATTTTGCAGATTTACAATCTGTTCTTATAATAAACTTTTGATTATATAAATCATCCTGAAATTTTAAAACACATTTAACAATAGCTAAAATTTCTTTAGCCACAGTTGCATAATTTTTCTGACTATTAGACCATTTTCCTGAATAAAAGGTAACAAGAAATTCTTGTTTGTTGTCTTTTGATTTTTGTTTTCAAATTCCTCCAAAGCCTATATCTGAAGCATTTGTTTCTATAATTTTATCCAAATTAGGATTTGCTATCATTAAACATGGTAATGATTTTACCCTAGACTTAATTCGTCTAACTGCTTCTGTATGGTTGGATGACCATGGTTTAGGATTCTTTTTTAACCTATCATAGAGAATTGCAGTATCTCTATTGAGATTTTTATAATAGGAAGAAATATAATTTAAACTTCCTAAAAATCTTTGTAATTGAGTTTTATCTGTAATAATATCTGGAAATTTTGAAGCAAAATCAATATTCCTATTAATAGTGATAATATTCCCTTTTTCTATATTATGACCCAAAAATCTAATATTTGTTTGAAATAAACTCATTTTTGTCTTAGATATAACTAAACCATTTTGGATAATTAATTTTTTGAAAAATTTTCAAGTGTTTGAAATGAGTTTCAATATCTTTTGAGAACACCAAAATATCATCAATATAAACAATAATAAATTCACTATAAGGAATAAAAATATCATTCATTATTTGCTGAAATTCTGAAGAAGCATTCTTCAGACCAAAAGGCATAACCTTCCATTCATAATGTCCTATTGGAACAGTAAATGCTATTTTATATTGATCTTTGCTAGCAATTTGAATTTGCCAATATCCTGATTTTAAATCAAACTTAGAGAATATAATTGAATCATATAATCTGTCTAACAAATCTTTCTTATTAGGTATTGGCTGTCTAATCCATTTTAAAACTTTATTAAAAGGTTTATAATTTATTACCATCCTAGGTATTCCTCTTTCAATCTCACTATGTTTATTAACATAAAATGCAGTACATGACCATGGAGAATTTGAAGGTTGAATTAATTCTTTTTGTAAAAGAGATTGAATTTCTTTTTTACATAATTCTAAATATTCAGAATTTATTTGACAAGGTCTTGCCTTTGTCGGAATTTTTTTTTCATCAAAATCATCTTCATATGGAAGACTGATAATATGTTTTTTCCTATCCCAAAAAGCATTTGGATGATCATTACAAATTTCTAATAAAAAATTATTAATAATTATTTTGATCTTATCCTGTAATTTAGGATTTTGAAGCTTTTCTTCAATTGTCAAAATATTAATATCTTGTTTTAAAAACTTCAATTGATTCTTTTTTCTAAAAAGATTTTCTTTTATAGTATTTAATAGTTTTGAAAATGGTTCCATTATAAATTGGAAATTTATTTGATTATTTTCATAAGTTCCTTTTAATCCTTTAGAATCTATATGATAAATAGGATATAATTTTCTCAAAAAAGGAGTTCTAAGTATAACTTGATTTGTAATGTTTTTAACTAATAAAAAAATTTATGGAATACAAACTTTATTTTTGAAAATATATGCTTTGGAGAGTTTAAACTGAATATCTAATTTTTCCCCTCCAGCATGTCTTAAACTATGAGTAGTTTTCTGAAAATATTTTGTATTTATTATTCCTTCTTGTATTACACTTATATCTGCACCACTATCTATTAGTGCGGTTAATTCAATTTGAAAATTATTATCTATTAAAAGCATAATTTTCGTATACCACTTTTGAGTAGTAATTATATCTAAAGAACTTAGAAATTGTTCTTCACCATCTGGGGGTTTTTCTTTCTGAAAAGTTATTATTTCTTTTCCTTTGTCTAATTTAGAAATTCTTTCTTCAAAACCAATATTTTCCATTTTAAGAAATTGAATTTCTTTTTGAAGAATTTTGACTTCATTATTTAAATCATTTATTGAAGTATTTGAGGTTAAACTATTACTCCTCTCTTTCATTAATTTCTGAACTTCTAACATAGAATATGGTTCACTATAGATATTTTCAAAATCATTATCATTATTATTCCTACTTGTTGAAGGAAGATTTTGAATATCATCAATTATTTTTGACCTTATTTTTTATTTGTTTTAAAAATTCTAACAAACTATTATCTGTTAAAACATTTATATCCATATCTTTAAATTGAGACATGATTTTATAAAATTCTTCATTTTCAGAATTATCATTTATTTGTTTTAAACAAGAACCTTTAAGGCTATAAGCACAATCTGAATCTGAGTCATTTGATAACTCATTTTCTGAAAGATTTATTTCATATTCATTATCTGATTCAGAACTAGAACTTGTTTCTAATAATATTTTAGAAATCTTATCTTTTATATCATCATCTATTTCTAAAGAACTTATTTTCTTTTTTAATTTGCATTTATTTGCATAATGGCCTGTTTTTCCACATTTAAAACATTTGATGTCTTTTTTATCTTTTTTCCTAGCAATTCTAGCATTCTTTCTTTCTAATTTATTTTCTCTTTTTCTTTTAGAATATTTTTTCTTTCTAAAAATTTTTTCAGGTTTATTTTTCCTATAAGGCTTTTTATTTGGGAAAGGAATTTCCATCCCAAATTGACTACAGAAATGTCCTAATTGATTTCTTTCTGTCAATCTTTGACTTTTAATTTGTTGGCTTAATTTTATCTCATTACATAATGATAAACCTTCTTGAACGCAAGTTGCGATTAGTCTACCATATGTATATTCATTATAAGGAATATTAATTCTATTCTTTCTTAGGGCTTTTCTTACCCTCTCAGCAAATAAACTGGGAAGACCATTTATGAATTTTGACTTCCAATGACTGCTATTACTTTCAGGCAATTCCATGACTCTATTAAGGAATGCATCTTTATACCATCTAAATTCAGAAAGTGTTTTACACCTAAGATTTTGAAGTAAAGTACGGATATTTTCACTATTATCTGAAATTTTACCCGTAAAATGTTCAAGAATAGTAACTACTAATGTATAAACAGCATTTTCGACCAGTTGGTCTCCTTCCTACTTAATAGTTTTATAAACTTCTTCTTTATTCATTGGAGAGAAATAATTATCCCACCAGCCTTTTAATTGACCAGTAAAACCTGCAACTATCATTTTTGCAATATTACTATCAGTGTTACCATTACTTTTGCAGATAGTACTATATATTGACATTCTATGAACAAGATTATAAATCTATTTTTCTGTATAACCATCTATATTCCATTCAAAAATATTTTTACTACTATAACTATTACTTTGTATATATTCTTGTTCTTCATGAAGAACATCCATTGAAGATGGTCTATTATAATAATCTATTCTTTGAGTTGGCCTATCAGCAAATTTATACATTTCTCCTATTTTGTTTATTTCATCATTTATTATCGTTTTATATTCTGGATTATTTTCAATTTCACTAGAAAATTCCTCTTCTAATGTGGTTATATTCAACCCTTTAAATTTATTATTAATTAATTCTTCTAATTCAGAAGGAATAGTTTTAAACTTAAAATTTTTTATTTCAGGGGGAGGCTGAAGACTTGAAGCAGCAATTACACCTTTAATTTCATTAGAAACATTACTAGTACTAGCTCCTGAGTCTTTTTCTAATAATTTATCTAATCTATCATGTAAGGAGATTATTTGTTCTCCTAAGACAATCAAATAAACATTTGTATAATTTTGTTGTTCAATAATTTTATTGATATTGTCAAAGTATCTTCTTCAAATTATTTTGAAAAAGCAGTAAAATTCATAGAAATTTTATCTTTTATTATTGTAAAAGATCCTTGAGGAGGAAATTGACTTTTTAAAATATTACCATTAGGTAATCTATACTCTCTTTCAATTACAGAGATACATGGTTCAATATAATTATGAACAAACCATGTAACAAAAGGAAATAAAATATTCTTTCCTTCTAAGAATTTATAAAATTCATTTTGCAAATCATTTCTCTCATTAGGAGAGAAAGACTGGAAAAACCATTTCCTAAATAACTCCCATCTGGGTAATAAGAAGTCATTTCTTATTTTTTCCCTAGCTTTAGATCCTTTACTAAAATCTATTTTTGTTGTACTATTCATATTGAAAAATTCATTTCTGATTCGGTTATTTCTGGCTCTTTCCTATCAGAAATATCATGAACAATATTATTCCTTTTCTTATATAATAAATCAACATGAGGATTTTTCTTCTCACTAATAGGAATATGATCATCAGAAAAATTTCTAGGAGGAATATAATCAGCAATACAATTTCTTAACAGCATGATATGAAGTAGAAGGATTATGACGATTTATTCCTTCACGTAATAATTAATCAGATATCAAAGCATTATGATGGGTTATTCCATCACTTAAAATACTAGAATTTAAATGACTATTATTTAAAGCAGTATGAAAAGAATTTAAAGAACTTCGGCGATTATTCTCACCACTTGAATTTAAAGAATGTAAAGACAAGTTAGGATGATGTTTAGGCACATCACCTATGTTAGAAATAGAATGTCTATTAGACATTGGAATATTATCATTAAAAGGAGAAATAAATGATCTTACAGAGGAAGATCTGAATATTCCCTGAGTATTACTCATCTGAACATAAACATTTCCATCAGGAGTCTGTATTACATTTGAAATATTATGTTCATTTTTAGGTGCAATATGAGCAACCTTTGTCATTTTCCAATGCTGGGGAATTGGGATTTCATCCCATTTAATCGTCCTTCTAGTAGTAATATTTGATTTATCAAAATTTGATTCTACAATAATTGTTTCATTCAATTTCTTTTCATTTTCTTCCACTTTATAACATGGATTTAAAGTGTATAACGGTTTATAATAAATTTTATAACATATACACATAATTTCTATGCCTGATTCATAATCATAGCCTTCAGTTTTAATATTTAAAGTCAAAGCTTTACAAATATTTTTATCTGTTAAAGATAATAATAGACTGGACCATGAGCCAGACTGGATTGTATAACTCCAATTATGGATTTTCTCCAAACTTTATTTCTACCATCTCTTAAAGTTGCTATAAAAATTTCTGGTAAATTATCCAGAGTTAATGGTTTAAAAGTAATTTGCACTAAACCAATATGTAAAAATTTATAAGTAAAACGATATAAATCTAAATCTTCTTAATTAAGAAGTGTTATCACAGTGTCTTCATCTTGAATAGCAAAAGATTGTTCAGTTGTTTTACAAATCTGTTTTAAACCAATTTTATTAAAAAATCCTTGATGATAAATCAATTTTGGTTCCACATTAGGAATTGTCCATTTGGAAAGAAGATCTAAATTTGTTGGTAGATCTGCCTCAGTTTTCATTTTATTTTTTATATTATCTTTTTTCTAAAATATTTTCAGTTTTTCCATTTTAGAAAATAGTGTTAAACAAAGAAACCTGTTATCATCAATTACCATAATGACTTTGATACCATAATTTCAATAAAAAAAAAAAAGTGTATATAAACCTGTGTGTTTAATTTACTTATAGATAAAGAAGAGAAGTCTACTTGATTTAGGACTCTCCATGCGTCTCTCTCTGCTAGGGCTCCCAATTGCGCCGCCTCCTGCTATAAAGTGTGGTCGGCCACCACCGGCAGCCCTAAACTATGCGGCGGTGTTGTCTAAACACCGCCTTCCACAGCGACCTGCTCCGCTCCGATCGATCGCTCTCTGAAGCGGGTGACCGAACATTGTAGAAAATTGGCACTAATCTTCTCGGATAAGGGGATGGATGATCTAGAGCCCCCCCTCAAACGCGCCCTCATCGGTAAATTCTCAAAGGGATGGCCAACAATCAAAACGCTTCGATCAGATTTTATGACTGCCTGATTTGCGAGTGGTTATCATGTTGAACGGATTGATGCTCGCCAAGTTCTGATTCGTTTCGAAGAAGACAAGGATTATAATCATTTTTTTCTGAAAGGAGTTTGGAATTTCGGAGCTTATGCTCTACGAATCGTGAAGTGGACACCGGATTTCGATCCTGTAGCAGAGTCGTCAATTGTTATGGTGTGGGTCACTTTACCACAACTGCTGTTTGAACTGTATGATGAATGTGTCTCTTCTCTCAATTGGGAATATGTTCGGTCGAGCCCTGAAAACAGATTTCGGTTCAGCAAATCTATCTCGCCAGTCTGAAGCTCGAGTTTGCACGGAAATTGACCTCTTGCAGCCTCTTCCGGATGATGTTTATTTGGAAAAGAGAGGTAAAGGTTTTCTCCAGAAATTAGAATTTGAGAAAATTCCTTCTTATTGTGTGAGGTGCAGGAAAGTAGGACATTCCAGTTTAGAATGTGTTAAAGATGATCCACCAATGCCTAAGCATCAATGGAAGAGGAGAAGGAGAACCGGCAACCACCTCCACCTCCGCCCGACAAGGGGAAGAACAAGCTCCCCGGGCAAGACAATGCCCCCGTTTGTTTTGTCCCTAGCTGCAAAAGATTCAAACCAGCAAATTGCCTCAGGATCTGTAGAGGTATGCTCGGAAACTATTCGAGGAAAGGCCCCAACCACAGTTTTGGGCCAGCACTCAACAGTGGTGTGCCCTGTGTCTGTTCGGAGAAATGCTACAGAGTCAGATAGTGAGGTTGAGGTCATCTTCACGGAGCCATGCGTGTAGGCACAGCCCGCATCTGCGCCCAGCAGCTCAACTCGCCCAGCAATACCACTACTACAGAATGAACTTTTAACGACTGTGCTTTAACGGTGGAAAGACCAAAACCGCCATTAAAAAGTAAGTACGGACTTTCTACATCGGTTCTATATAGGACCGCCATAGAAAGACATTATCTGTGGAATTTATTAGATAACCGCCATAGTAAGTAACTTTCTACGGCCGTTATTTGAAAATCGCCGTAGAAAGGGACTTTCTACGACGGTTGTAAGAAAACCGCCATAGAAAGTAGGGGACCTTCTATCGCGGTTTTCTTACAACCGCCATAGAAAATCCCTTTCTACGGCGATTTTCAAATAACCGCCGTAGAAAGTTACTTACTATGGCTGTTTTATTTCTAACGGCCGTAGAAAGTATGTTTTTACGGCGGTTTTAAAAAAACTGCCCTAGAAAGTGTGTTTCAAAAATCTTATTAGTAATTCAATGAAAATTGCTATTTTTGAAGTTTTCTTATAATTATTATGTAACAATATTTCAAAAATTTTTGAGGGCCTAAAATAATGGATTGGTCAACTAAAAATTTGAAAGTTATTTATTGTTTATCATAACATTAAGGCATGAGTTTTTATATAATTAATAAATATGATGAATTTTACTATAAAAATTGATAAATAGTAAATTACATATTTATTATTAAATTTTAAAAAATTTGGGGGTTAATTTAAAAAAAAAGAAAAACTAGAAATTAATAGGAATAGAGGAACGGGCGAGAATTCACAATTACGGGCTTTCTAGGGCAGTTGTAATTAAAACCGCCGTAGAAAGTTACTTTCTATGGCGGTTTCTTCATAACCGCCATAGAAATCAAGTTTCTATGGCGGTTTTAATTACAACTGCCATAGAAAGTCCATTTCTATGGTGGTTTTAATAAAAACCGCCATAGAAACTTGATTTTGTTTGAATTTTAAGGATTTCCCTTTGTTTCCATCTCCAGCCAACCGCAGCTTCCCCCTGTTTCCATCTCCAGCAAACTGAAGCCGTTCTCTCGTCGCCAACGCCCATCCTTTCGCAGGTGGTTTTTTCTCTTGTCTTCCCCCGAAGCCGTTCTTCCGGCGGCGTTGATAACAAGATCCGCCATCACCCAACTCCGGAGATGGTTTCTTTTCGGCAATCACCCACCACTTGGAGTTAATCCCCCATCATAATTTCACCACAATCGGTCCTTGTTGTGGGCTTCAAATCATAAAAAAGGATATATCGAATAGTTTCAACTTTATTTAAGCTTTACAAATTTTATTGTTACTTGATTATTGCGATTGGCCTAGCGTTTATTATTAGTGTTAAATTCGGGTTTGGTGAGATGATGAATGACTAAATTCGGGTTTGATTAGTGTTAAAGCGGTGGTTTATTGTATGTTCCATTTTATAATTTTCCTACTGATTTTGGTTTGATTTGTTCTCAAAATTGATTAGGTTGAGATTGGATTTTTGTATATATATTGGCTATTTACTTTAGGATTATGTTGTTATTGTATAGTTCTTGCTGTTAATGATTAAATTAATTGGAATTTGATGGATGCACGCAAAAATTTTGTGAAGTTTGGTGGTTGTTTGGTTTATTAGCATGGAAGTTTTTGATATATATATATATATTTGAATAAAGTTGAAATATATATATCAAAAACTTTCTATGGCTGTTCTTGCTGTTTTTGATATATATATTTTGAATGCAGACATAAAAAAATGAAATATTAAATTTTTTTTTTTACAAATTTGGTACTTTCTACGGCGGTTCCTAAGCGAACCGCCGTAGAAATTCTATAACCTTTCTACGGAATTTCTACGGCTACTGGATAGATGGCGGTTCAAAATGGATGAAAACTGCAGTTAAATGTGCTAAATAACCGCTATTAAAGCCCCTTTTTTTAGTAGTGTAAGCACCAGCCCAGCAGCTGTGCGCACAGCCAGCATAGCCTACGCAGCAACTGTGCGACTAGGCACCACAGCCCGGCGACACGGCACCCTTCCACCTCGCTGAGCAGCCGAGCTCCCACATCAGAGCCTCCCACCTCGCTGAGGAGCCGACCTCCCACCTCGCTGAGTAGCCGACTCCCACCTCGGAGCCTCCCATCTCGCTGAGCGTCCTGCTGCACAGCAAGCTGCAAACCCCACAACCCGAGCTCCCACCTCGGAGCCTCCCATGCTCATATATGCTGCTATCTAGGATCGACTCCAGAAGTCCCCGCCACGCCGTTATGGTCCAGCATTGTCCTAGCAACAAGTGTGCAGCAGACTACGCCATGCTCACTACCTGCTAGACAATGTGACTCTCCCGAAGACCATTCACCAGCTCATTCAGCCCCCATCCTAAGCTCAATTATCCGCGAACAGCCACGATTCACCACCCAAAATTTGGAACAATCCCGCAAATCTTTCCAGCTCCTCCCCAAAGTCAAGCCGATCAAGAGAATGCTCGGCCCAAATCAACCGTGTAGAGTTTTGACGAATAGTGAACTCATAGCCCGTATGCCTACTGAACCATGCGCCCCATTACCTTTCAATCCTTACTATCCACATGAGTCGTATAGTGATCCTAGTCTCGAAAGTGATGAGGTCTATGGCCACTGGGAAACCGATACCGAGAATGAAAATGAACAAGTAACACAACCGGGAAGAGGTCGAATGCCAGAGTCTTTCTTTGAGTACAAACAGCAGAAGCTGCGACACAAGCCCAAAATAGACTACTGCAGATTCAATAAACATGGGCACAAATTGTGAGGAGTAACAACCGGTGTTATTTACTTTTCTTTTATTTTCTTGCATTCTATTTTATCTTATTTCTATTAAATAAGACAGGTAACCAATCTCAGTTTTAATTATATATAAAAAAAAGATATATAAACCTTAACAAATAAAAAGATATATAAACCTTAATTATCATAAAAGAATTAACTAATTATGTTTACATATTTAAAAATACTAAAGCCCCATTATTTTTTTTTATAAAAAGTGCAAAAATATTTTTAAAAATTGGAGCAGAAAAAATCGTTTACTCCAGCTATTTTTCGAAAGCTAATTGGCTTCCGAAATAGCTATGGTTTGTCATTCTCCAACCGGTACTCACATCGAGAGCAAGAATTGAACGGTTTTATTCATCTGGTTTGGTTTTAACTTTCAAGACCTCTGCTCTAAAACCAGAAATTACATGCCGCTACTAAAATTCAAACGATTGACGTAGGTTATTTATGTCATTTTACAGCAATTTTTTGAATTTCTTCACAGGTGTAAATACGAGAATACTAAAACTGTCAGACATTTTATACCTATTATGGAACGGCCGCAAATTAGGAGTTCTTACACCAATTCCTGCTTAATTATATCTGGTGAGAAAAGTCCTATAACTTTCGGGTTTCTATACTTGGAACCTGTTATTTAATAACCGAGGTTGAATATCGATTGATATATCAGAGTAAAATTATAGTGATAATTATAAAAATGGCAACACATTTATTTAATTACAGTTGCTTTTTCTAAACCAATATATAATTGCAGATGTAAAACCTATTTTTGTAGTAGTGTGTTCTTTACCTTACCATTAGAATGCCGTTGAAGCAGCAAATGGAAGAGCTTGCAAGAGCATTATTAGATTGTAACAGGCCCTTTCTGTGGGTGATAAGAGTAAAAGAAGATAAAGAAGAAGAGAAGCTAAGTTGCGTTAAAAAGTGGAGGAAAAGAGCAGGGAAGATTATTCCATGGAGTTCCCAAATTGAAGTTCTAAAACATTCCTGGTTAGGATGTTTCCTAATTAACTCATTACGGATGGAATTCCACCTTTGGAGAGCATAATTCATGGAGTTCCTGTGGTCGTGTTTCCTCAATGGACCAACGCAAAGCTATTGCAGGATGTTTGGAAGACAGGTGTTAGGGTGATGCCAAACAAGGATGGAATTGTTGAGAGAAATGAGATCAAAAGGTGCGTAGAAGCAGTAATGGATGTTGGAGACGATGGGTTGGAATTGAGGGAGAATGTTAAGAAATGGAAAGAATTGGCAATGGATGCAATTAAAGATGATGGTTCCATCAATAACTTCATAGCATTTCTTTCAAAAGGAATAGATCAATAATTGAATGTTAGCCGTAGCTTGTTGAACTTCTCTGATGTATTATGCAGTAGTACGTACGAATTCAATAAAATGGAGTTCTCAACTGCTCATTTTAAGTAATGCTATTTTTACTGTGCAAAATCTGTATTCTCAAATTCTGTTTTTGCATTATTATTATGAGATCATTGCCTTCCTAGTAGTAAATTGCAACATATAAGTTTGTTTTAGATTTAATCTAAAGATGGAAAAGTGTGGACATACTATTTGATATATATAGTTTATGTTGGAAATTTTAATAAAATCATTAAATTGAATTAATTAAATTTAGCTAGAAAGTTGCTACCGTTTTTAATATGCGTTTGTAAAGGGTATTAATTTGATTAAATAGCTAACGGATTAGAAATCATTTTTTGGATAAAGGCATTTGATCAATTTACTTCATCCGTTGCGTGTGTTTATTGGATAAGCTTTATTATACATTACACTCTCCGTTTCCTTAGAATATCTTTCACTAATGTACAATTTATTATGGATATCAAGGTACGATACCTAAAATATCTAATTTGACACAATTTATTCCATTCATATTCTTACTTTTCATGTATAGAGTAATTGTTCATCATACATAATTATATTAGTAAGGGTATGAAAAGTAAAAATATTAAAAATGGTTCTTCTATTGAAAAAAAAATATTTCTGAAAATGAACGTTTCTAATACAACAGAGAGAGTATGATTTAAGAATGCATTTATATCAATCAGGGTTTGTGGATGAAAATTATTGTATTAAGCCAACAAGGCACGTAATATAACATGAAATTCAAGATAGTATGATCCAATTATCTAAAACAACAATTAATATCAGCATCAAAGCACATCATGCTACACCTTATGAGGAAGCAAGAAAAGCAAGTCGCGTCCTGAAATGAACATCTGTATAATCCGTGGTTCATTTTAGTGTGTAAACTTTAACGGAATCACAGAATTTATTTGGTAATTGGGATAAATGTAATTTAACATGAGCCTTTAACATTCGAGTTGCCATTATGTAATTAGTGAAATTAAGAAATAGGAATAGGCTCAAACAACAATGTTCGAGTACGATCCTTTGTTTGGTTATTGTAATGACCATGATCATCGAGAAAAATCCCCAAAGTGTGATGGAAATAGGAAAGGTGGAAAAAAATGGGATGGTTTTTGGTCTGTGGAAAAAACTAGGGTAGTTGCATTCATGAAATGCAACTCTACAGATAAAGTTGCATTTACCAAATGCAACTGCATATTTGCACTCGTCAATTTTGTAAATGGTAGATATTAATTTAAAATGTAGTAGTTGCATTCTTCAAATGCAACGTTTAAATTTTTTTTTGCTGTTATTTTTTTCCCGTTTAGTTGACGGAAATATTGAACTTCACGGAAGGAAGATGAAAGTTGCATTCGTCAAATGCAATTTTGTAGAATATATATATCTAAAGGGTCTTCGTCGTAAAATTGGGGAAAAAAAAAAAAAAAAACCCGCAGAGGGAGTACCGCCGTCTCCAAGCCACAAGTGCAGCTCCGGCGACCGATTCTCGCATTCAGCACCGCCGTCTCCAAGCCTAAACCGTGGAAGACGAAGCCTGGAGTCGCCGACCGACCCATCTGATTGACTGCCTCCATTGTATGTCAAATGAAGCATGGCCCGACGGAACCCTAGTTCCCAAAATAGTCGTGTTCCAGCAACAAGCAACAAGAGTATGCTTTTAATCTGTTCCAGCAACATTGTCTTTACTATGATTCTTCTCTATATCTAGAAGCAGGTCAATGCCTATTCTCCTATGAAATACTCTGTTCCAGCAACAAGAGTATGCTTTTAATTAACACTCATTAAAAGGGTATTTCAGGTTCTGAACCAATGCTTTGCAGCCTTAGGAGAGCTTCTAAAGTTTATATGTGACAGGGGTGCCTCCATTTATTTTAATACTGTGAGTGATTTAAGTTCTAAGTCCAATTATCTAACTTTAAATGAATCATTTACTGTGCTTTGGTTGGATAATGCAAGACTGTACAGTTTAAGGAGTAAGCAATCTATGATTGTTCCATAACTTAGTTTTCAGGTTGATTGCCTATAAGCTGTTTGTGAAATTGTCTTAATGAAGTATAGTTTATGCTCTCATTTTCAGTTTTAAATTCTGTTTCTCCAAAAGGGTTCGGGAGCTGAAATGTTGTTCTGCTGTCATGTTTTGTCGAAATGAAACTTGGAAATTCTACCATTTGAATGAAAAATACTGCAGCTTTCATTTCTGATTTCTTCAAAATGTAAGGGGTTTAAAATGCAGTTTTGCTTAGTCATTGGTTTGGCTGAATCTATGTGAAGTACTTGATAGTTTTCCTTAAGTAAAATATAAATGTAGACTCTAAAGGAACTGGACCACAGTTACAATCACATGAGAGTTTGGAGGGTCAAAGTTTGTGGTTCAGTTTTCATTGGTGCTAAGCTTTTCGACACTTTACTGATCAAGACATGCTTCAGATTTGTTGGCTTTAACTAAATGCTTTCTACTACTGTCGGAATAAATTTGGTGCCTAAGAGTTTAAATTGAGAGGAGTAAATGATCTTGAAATCCTATCTAAAATAGGAACATGGGACAGTAGTTCTGAGCATAAACTTCTAATACTACTAAGGTTGATAAGGGAAAGTTAATGGGTATAAGTATAGGGAAGTTGAGAACTGCTTTAATTTCAAACATTTTAATACTGATTAATAGGATCAATTGAACGTCTAGGAATGCAAGGAGTAAAACATTTCAGGTTTGCTAGTATCCTTTACAAGTTTCAAAACTTAGAAATTATCCATTGTTGCACAAAATGGTTCACAGAAACCTTAACCAAGAGGGAAGCTTAGAAACTTTGTTGCTGAAATGTGATTCTGCAGAACAGTAGCCTTTTGAAAATTCACCATAAAATGTATACTTTAATAAAAATTATGAAATTTTGTAGGTACTGTTCAGACAGTTGGTTTTAGCTACCTGCAAGTTTTCGTGCCCATTGGACCTATAATTTTCGAGTTATAAATTTTTAAAGGTGACAGTTCTGTACAGGGATTTTTCAGGAAATCAGTGAATTACGAAAGCGATATTTGAATAACCCTATTTTGGAATATTCTGAAACTTATACAGTATGTTAACGGGACATAGTTCTACCGTTTTGTCAAATTTCGTCTAAAGGCGATCTGTATTTTGAGAGATATAGGCATTTAAAGCTGGCTGCTCTGCATAGTGTTTTCAGGAAAACACGAGAGTGCGATGTCATAGATGATACAATTCATCCATCTTTAGAGTACATCACTTGGTTTAAGACTCACACAGTAATCCATATTTCCAATCCTAGAAGGGAGGAAACACCTACTGATGGCTTTCAGGGTAGTGGCTCAACGACTGAGTATTTGGTATTATTCTCGATCATCGGCATGCACGCATTTTAATTTAATTCTTTTGCTAATGTTCGTCTAATTTATAGCTATCTTTGTAATGCTTACAGATGGATGTGGTGTCGCGAATTTATCACTTGTCTTTAAATCATTTGGCACATATTGGGCCAGAAGATGCGACTCGAATTGTTGAGATACGAGATTTGGCAAGAAGTTCCTTGCAAGTTGTTCTAGAAGCACACTGTTTAGATATTCAAACTACCCCTCGGCCACAAAACATTGCATCACCGATTGTCGATTACAGTAGGATTCAGCGAGCGCCAGGTATTTTCAGAGGTCGTCGTGGTGGAAGACGGACCAAGCATCGTTCTACATGTACAGAGCATACAGGTGATCAAGATATGCATTCTCCGCCTTTGACAACACATGATAATGATGTGGGAACCGGGCACTGCAGTGATTTGGAGATAGAAGCATCTCAACAGTTTAACACCCCCTTGGAGCTTGTGTCGACATCACATACAGTTCCAAGCTCGCAACCACAAGACACGGTAGTTTTTACTACGTCTACCACATCAAATCAGCGGAATGACTTTCGGAGTCCAATTCATATGGATACTGGAACAATGCATGAAGGGGAAGCTGAACATGAAGATGAAGATATTCAGTGTGGTGCTGCGTCTCCCCCTCTAGCTGCTTCTACCCCTCGAGCTGCCTCTCCTCCTCGAGCTGTTGCTGCTGGAGTGCGTAGATCGAAACGGATGATTAAACCAGTCCTATGCGGAACACATGGAAAACTTGGTCGTCATAAGTAATTGAGGTATGTAGTGCCACAAGTGAGGAGTAATGTGACCAAGAAATTTAGAGATGCAAAACTGAATAAATTGGTTTGGTCCCTAGGTTGTACTACCCAGATTAACTAGTAACTATTGTAATAGAAGTAGTAAATTGCTTAATCGATGACTTTATGAGAATATTATCTTCAATATTAACTTTTTTTTTTTTACACCAACTGTCTATATTGATATGTATAAAAAATTTATCGGGGACAATGGATATATTGAGCTTTTATATATATATATATATATATATGACCCAACTTAAAAATCCTAAACCCATCTAATACTTTAATTGGATGGTAAAAGGTAACATAAAGAATTTCTTATGCATCAATAATATTTTTAATTTGAGAAATGAGAAATGAGAAGGAAAAAAAATTTAGATACATCTTTTTCATTTCTTAGTACAATATTTTATATTTATAATAATAAAATTAGATATGTATAAATTTTAATCAATTTTTAAAAATAATGTTAAAATATAAACTATAAAACTTTAATTTGACAAATCCAAGCACACGTTCACAGAATACCCCCCTTTCATTTCTGTAAACTCCCCTCAATTTTGAGGGAAAATTTTAATTTAAATTATGATAATTTCCACAGTTGCATTTGCCAAATGCAACTCTCATCTCTTAAGAATGCATCTAACATTCTGTAAACTTCCGTCAATTTTGACGGCACCCCTCAATTATTTAATTTTTTAAAATTTTTTTTTTTAAAGTTGCATTTACATAATGCAATTTCAGTATTTTAAATCAATATCTAGCAAATAAGTAATTAAGAAGTGAAAATATAAAATTGCATTTGAGAAATGTAATTTTATTTATAAAGTTGCATTCTGCAAATGTAATAACGCTACTTTTTTCCAGAGAACAAAAAGCATCCCATTTTTTACCACCTTTTTCATTTTCATCACATTTCGGGAATTCCCTCCATGATCATCACCATACTGATACACAAACTGCGCCATCCTAGCCAGATTCACTGCGGTGCCAATAAATTCTTGAGGGAAAGTTGGGTTCTCCAGCCGTTCTTGGTTCAATTTTTTCCACGTTTCACTAATCAAGAATTTGATGTGTCCGCGAGCTTCTTCCTCAGAAGCGCCCGTTTCGTTCATGTAACACTCCACTGATTTTGGTACATCACCACGTTTCAGCTCCTCCTGCAATTCCAATTCATTTGATTACTCCACATTAAATAACGTTCAGCAGACATACATTAACTTTCAATAAATAAAAAACTCTAATTTTTAATATTAAAAACGGTATTAGAAATATAATTGTTTTGGTGGTACCAAGGAATTAAGTAACATTTACAATTTATAGCGTACTGAAGATGTTCCTAAGTCGTCAGCAAGCCGTAAAATCATGGCCGAATAACGAATTATGTTGTCATATGGCCGCTGCAACCTTTGAAGGGCCTCCTCTGTAGTTTGATTACTAACAAGGAAATAAGCTTGAACAAGTAAGAGAGGGGCTGATGTTGAAATCCAAGCGTTGTCCAGATAGTCATCTAGGGTGGGTGTATAGCCGCTAGCTGTCGTACCATTTGCTTCTTGCAAAAAGGATTTGCATAGATCAGCCCACTGAAACAAAACAATAATTGAATTTAGCCCACTTAATTTGCTTCCATGAATCCTTCTAGTTTCCTAATAAAGTAGAACTAGATTAAAACTAAAGAACAAGAAATGTACACTACCGCTTTTCTGAGGTATGGAATTATATGGATGCCTCCATCTTTCACTAATTCATGGTAAGCCATTTCGTTAGTGGCGTTGTAAACTGCCAAATAGCAAATCTTCATGTAATCTGAAAGATCACCCACTGCTTCGATACTCCACCTGATCAAATGTCAATAAAAGAGAGAGCCGAAAAGTGATAATAGAGAAAGTAAAATTGTAAATTGAATGATGTAGCACGTGTTTGAAGAGTGATTTACTATCCATATCTTACAATTAAAGAATCATTGATAGATAGTTTTTTTCCTGTTAAAACGTGTCGCGTCATCCATTTTACACTTTCACCTTATAATTTTACTATATATGTGATTAACCTTTAAACGGCATTAGTGTAAAGCTCCAACTCCAAGGTGCCATAAACATCATAAACGTCATCTATAGTTGGTACAAATGAATTGACTTTTGTTGACATTCTTCTGAAGTATCCCCATTCAGGCTCAAACTTCACTCCTATAGCCCAAAAGAAGGTTTCAGGAAATCTATCCCTTGCGAAATTCAGCTTGCGTCCCACATATGTACCCTCCCACCACCTGTTCAAATTACAAATTGATCATCATGAGCAAATATTGCACTCTGATTCAAAAATAGTCATGTTAGATACTTTTTGATTGAAGCTTATGTTGTCGCGGTTAATCTCTAAGAGGATAGCCTTGAATGCACTCTTGGTACTAATTTTTGCGCACTCGCTTTATTCATGCTACTCCTGATGTCATATATTAGTAACAAGACTGTTTAAGTAGAACATATGGAATACTCGAAAGGAAATCGTAAATATGGATGATGGAATAATCCACACCTTGACAACTCTTTAAGGTCTGTCTGATGTGCTGCTTGGACAATATTAAAGTCAAGTTTTGCGAGTTCTAGCAAAATGGCGCTCTTATTTGGTCTTTTCTGGTACAGGTCGATGAACCATCTTGCCTCAACCCTAGGCACTCTCCAGTGCAATGGAAGCTCCAGGGCATGCTGGTTCTTGGTCTACTATTCCGAGCATCTCGCCAAGGTTCTTGGCCGCCAATTCTCTTGTAGATTCCAAACTGCTTTCAGTTTCTTTTAGAAGGTAGGAGGCTTCATACAACTGAAGCATCACCTTTGTGTCCTTGCCAAGATCATCCTTAAAATTCCCTTTCTCATCCTTGGAAAGATCAAAAGCCCTGAAACCCAAATTAATATGGGTGAATATTAAAACGCAAGTACCAAGGATTTCATCTTATTACAAAAAGATATCCATGAAATAAAAGAATCTTTTGTTTTTCTAGAAAATGAAAATATAGGATATATGAAATATGCGTATCCTGGGACACACAAAAACCATGTTTTCTCATAAGTCTAAAGGCCAATGCTGTTGCATATAAATCTTTTTCAATTGGTGTAATATTACTGCAATTCATGATGTAATTTCGCTCGTGTATTGCATTTAAAATTGACTTAATTCTGTCCTTCAAATGATAGCAAACTCCAAGCCTCTGCAGGTCGTCAATCAATTCCAACTGCTATAGCGGCTCAGCCGCCTCATCATCCAGCATGGTTCTCACTTTTTCCTTAAGCAAGTTACGTCTATTGATATACCTCTCACCCTACAATATTAATGTTTATACATTAAACAATTACAAAATATTAAAAAATTACAAAATACTCCTTATTATAACCACAAGCTAAAAGAGTCGTGTTTAAAATATTGTCGCCATCAGTGTTAAGAACAAGACTGTTTCAACGTGACTGAAAGGGTGCATGTAGAACTGATCTAGGGGACAGGAGAGCAAATGAAATAGAATAATAGTAAGCATTAAAACTAATATGCTAGTTGTAATATTCGAATAATGGAATGACATACAATATTGTGAGACAAATAGCCTTTATATAATAGGCTACAGACCTAAGGACCTATAGGAATAAGTAAGAGACTTAAATTAGAAAAGAGACATAAGGTAATTGGAATATAATTACGCTAATGGTAAGATCTTACCGTGAATTGATTGGTTTTCAAAGACTGCACGGAATGAAAATCCCAGTTAGGAGGCGGGTAGTTCCCGGGATCACCTTGATGGGATGTGTTCCATTTCCCGAACATTATTTTTAATCATAGTGAAAGAAGTTGAAGATGCAGGAACAGAAACTTGGATCATACCTATGGAGGTAAATGTTTTAAGATTGTTGATTAATTCTGGTCTTCGTCCCAAGCAAATACTTGTTTGGCCCATTAGGAAAGCCATGGGAGTAAATTGCTGTTTGTATGAGTATTGCTGCTCTGTAAGTGCCTGCTTAATTGTGTTGAAGTATACTCATATATTTACTATGTTGAGGGTGACTTTTGGTCCCTCAAAAATAAACGCAAGTTTTCCTCAAATTCAATGCAAGCATGGATTGTGTTTATGCTTGGACGGTTGTGTGTATTTTTTATTACTTTTATTTTTGTTAAAAAAAAAAAAAATGGGATGCATGATTGGCTCCATGAATTAAATAGGCTGATATGCAGGTTTCTGAATAGTTGGAACTTGCACACAGTCAACCAAAAATGAAGAAAAAGATTTTGGAGGAGATTTGCTTTATTTGGCCATTTACTTTATCTTCAATTTATAATATAAAGTAGAATGTCTTATCTCGGAGAGAGCCAAGTTTGAGAATTTCTTCATTCTCATGTTCGTTTTGTTCATCGCAGAATATATATTAGTTTTATTGGTTGAGAGTGTTCAGAAGAGAAATTTGTCAAAAATTATATTGTCTACTTTGTAATTGTAAATTTGTATATCCATTTGGAGTTTGCATTAATTATCTCTTGTATTTGTGGTGATTTGGTGCCGTCATCATTTGTACTTGGCCATTATAGTGAATTTTCTCAGCTTTCGCATGTGGATGTAGATCAATATTTGACTCAACTACATAAATCTTTGTGTTGTTATTTTCTATTTTCACTTTTAATTCTCTTGGCTATTATCTTCCAGGGTTGTTTTAAATTCCTTAGAGCTTGTTTCCTAACAATCTATCATACTCCTTCCCTATCCTTGAGCATTGGTCCAGTGACAAGGATTTTGAGTGGAGTGGCACGTCATGAGTTCGAACCTTGGATCTTCCAAGTTTTGCAACTTTTGTTGGGAGTGCAACATTGGAGTGCCCTTTCTACCCGCAGAATTAATCCCACCATTGGAGGAAATGATCGCATAGTCCGTCAAAGAGTGGAACAAGGACTTGCACAATGTGGAAGTTGGAAGCTAGTGTGTCAAGATACTCAACCAGTAAATGTGAGAATATATTTTTATTGCCTAAAAAGAAAATTATACAGCCTCCATTATGCTAGAAAAGTATTGTTTTTAAAAATAAAACTATTTCAATAAAATAGTCATGTTTTTATTTATTCTTAGGTCTCATAGGTACCCTCACTAATATAATTATATATAGTTAACAATTAAATAACTGACATGTGAAGAGTAAGGACATAACTAAAAAGAATTGTGAAAAATTACTTATTTTAGATGTACAACCTTACAATCCAATAAAAGTTGTATATTTTCAAAATATGACTCTTCTAATGAAACAAAGAGAGTAATTATGAACACTACTACCCTAGAGTATATTTGCACGCGAAAAAGGGAGTTGGAATGAAGGGCATATCATATATGGGTTTGAAATAACCATTTTCTATAAGAATCTTAGGTTTTTAAAATTGTTTGAGAAATTTCATAAAATAATAATATGAAAATTGTTATCAATTTTTTCATTCTCAGGTTTTGCATAATATCATTTTTAAAACAGCAGGGATGATTTTGTAGTTATACCCCAAATTCATGATGGTAAATGTAACTCACCCAAGTATTTATGAGTAAAATTGGAGACACTTTATGTGAAAAAAAATCATAGAGAATCGTTTTATTTTAAGCAATCTTGCTAGTTTTTGTCTTTTTCTGGAGGTACATATACAACCTCTCATCTTGATCAATTTGATTTCATTATTATTTTGGAGAATGTAGATGTTAATTAAGATTGAAGATGAAGATCCAGCCCTATTGTTGGTGAGTTCTAGCTCTTTCCTTGTCTTCTAGCATTTTAGAGATATTGTACTTAATGAAAAATATACAATTTCCTACCTAGAAATCAATATTGTTTTGATATCCAAAAAACTGATTAATAAAGACATCAATAATTAAAGGAAAGGTTGACAGCCAGGTTCTAGGAGGGAAAAAGACAAGCACAAACATTTAATCTGCAATTATTGTCACGAAATAAATTTTCAACCCAATGAAGCTGCAACAACATCATCCTGAGGGGCTTGTACAGAACAAGAAGGCTGTGCGTGCGTTGAGTGAGACTAACCAACAAAATCTTTAGCTAATGCAATAAGAGAGATTATTCGGTGCATTTGATGTAACACGTAAGATGGTGCAGTCACATATATTGAGGGGAAAGAGTGTTATTTTGGAAAAACATAGATGTACATGTACAAGCCCGTGAATAAATAGAAATCTGATTTTCTATTACAAGCCCGTGAATTTAGTACATGTACATGTACTAAATTGGTCACCTTAGTTTGAGTCTGTTAACGTTGGTCACCTTACTTTGGGCGTTGTTATTTTCTATTTTCACTTTTAATTCTCTTGGCTATTCTCAAATCCCCATGAACTTCCGATTGGGTTTTTCCCTAAATCAATTTTAGGGTTAACTGGCTGAAAGAAAGAAATCAGATACTGCTTCTTGTTCCAAAAGACAAAAGACAACCTCCATCAAACCTTCATCTGCTTCTTCTTCATCAAATCCAGATCCAAAAGACAACCTCCACCATACCCTTTTTTTCTTTTTTAATTCTAATTTTATTATTTTCCCCATTAAGGGTCTTCTTCTTCCTTTCTTCTGTTTTCATTTACTGTATAAAAAAAATCTCCCCAAAATCAAGTTGAATGATTTGAGACAAACTCCTTCACCAGCTACGTGGATCTAAAAAAGGAAGCCATGAAAGATCTGGAGGACGTAGATCGCTGGAGCTTCGCAAACTGGCTGTCGGTTCGCTCGTTGTATCTACAAGGAAGTGTCGACAAAGATTGACCGCATCAGCGCCGTAGGCGGTACTGCGGCGTGGTTGCCGGGGAATGTGCCAGACTGGTCTAGGGGAATAGACGACGACGACAATTTCGAGGATGGCTATGGAGAAGACAACTAGGGAAATCGGATTCCGCCGCATGAATTTTAGGCTAGGAGGAGTACTATGAAAGGGAGAGTTTAAAAAAAAAAAAAAAAAACAAAAAACAAAAAAGAGAAAGAAAAGCAAGGGATTTTATTACCGTGACTAATGGGCTGATGAAGGAGCTCAAGGAGCTGACGCCATATATTCAGGCGTTGAGGTAAAATGGAGAGAGAGATGGAAAGAGGAGAAAGGGGCAAAGAATGAACCGTGTAAGAGATGGGAGAGAGAGGGATTTTTTTTTTTTTTTCTTTAGTGAAAATGAGGGTAAAGACAAAAATACTCTCAAAAAAATAGGTTTGTTAGTCACTTAACGGAGCCACTTAACAGAGTGACTAAAATAATGAAAAAACAAAAGTAAAATGACTAAAAAAATAATTAAAAAAGTAAGGTAACCAAAAAGTTAATATTCTCAAAGTAAGGTGACCAATTTTTCAATTCACCCTATTTTTAAAGATGTAACGAATTATCCAATAATTTCCATGCAATAGAGTCATTTAAAGGAGGCAATAATTCAGACGCAGCTGACACTGGCATAGTATTTTACCCCTAATGCTTGATGGGATAAGATATTTACTAGTTTTAAGTTAAATACTAATTTAATTTATCCTTATCTTTAATCTTATTTTACTTAATTTTAATTAAGTGAGAAAAATTAGTTATTTTTGTGATTTTTACATAGGTCTAAGATTACTTTTAAAAAAAATGAGGTAGCTAACAATTACCCCATAAAACACCACTTAAACCAAACTTTGGCTTTCAAAGATTGACAACATCAAACATGTCAGCTTCAACATTATTTTTTGTCTTTAAGCAAGGGGGTTATAATTATTATTATTTTCTTAAGAAACATGTAGCTTCTAATGAATTGCAAAAACTTTTTATTCATCTGCCGAACTGCTCGACTCCAGTTTTTGCTTTACCCGGCGTGTTATTGTTATTATTATTATTTTCTTAAGAAACATGTTACATTTCTTATTTAAGAAAAAGTACCGAATTTAATTTTAAATGTATCATGTGTATGTTACTAATTATTGCATATCATATCTAGCCTTTGATGTAGAAATAGTACGTGTAAAATAAAAGTATCAATTTTAGAAACAGTCACTATTTAAAAAAGTAGCCCTATAAAATAAAAATCGGTGCCTATTTCTAAATAAAATTAATATAGAGTATCGATTTTAACGATATAAGTAATCCCTATAAAATAAAAATATCTGTTTTAAGAAGAGAAGTAGGGCCTGTAAAATCAAAATTTGTGCAAGATCCTAAAAATAAAATATAAAAGTATTGATTTTAAAGCTATAAGCATTGCCTGTAAAATAAAACATATACATTTTAAGGGTAGAAGAAGTGAATATTTAAACAAGTAGCGCTTATAAACTAAAAATAGTGTGAATTTCTGTTTAAAATATAAAAGTGTCGATTTTCAAGATATAAATACTGTTTGTGAAATAAAAAGTATTAATTTCAAGGGTGTATAAGTAGTGCATGTTTTACAAAGCAGTGCATGTAAAATAAAAATTAGTGCCTATTTCTTATTTTTTTAAAAATCAATTTGAAGGGTATAAGTAATGAATGTAAACTGAAAGTATCAATTTTGGTTGTAGAAGTAGTGCTTGTTTTGTTTTAAAATGAAAACAAAAGTAGTTCTAGTTTTAAAAAAGAGCGCCTGTAAAATAAAAATAGTAATGCCTATTTCCAAAAAAAATAAAAATCAATAAAAAATATCGATTTCAAGAAATATAATTACACTCCCTCAAAATAAAATAACCTAGAATGAATAAATTCTTAAGATCCGAAAATAAACTTGAAAATCAAGAAATAACATAATCCATATATAGTTAAAAAGCCAAACTATACCACATTCCATTAAACTATTGCCCACGGAAACTTTGTGACAGTAAAATTTCTTTCAGCAACTTTCCGCTATTGATCTAATGAAAGGCCACTAATGGTCATTCTGATCGATCTATAAGATTTTTTGCTCAACTATGAGAAAAATTTGTGCTTGATGAATTCGTTTTCCACTCAAGGTTCGGCTTATGTTCTATGCGCATTGAATTTGCACCCTGCTTGCTATAATTTATGTGCCGATTTACTTGGAAAAATTTGTTAAAAACAAAATAGCAAACAAATATTGATGCAGAAGTTTTTCCCCTCAAACATAGGCTGCGAATGGAACACTTAATGGTTTTTAGTTAATGGAATGGTCATTAGTGGCCACTTTCACTAATCCAATGGCCAAAGCGGACAAAAAGAAATTTAGTAGCCAAAAGTGGGCATAGATAACCGTTTAAATGGGAGCCTCCTATTAGACGCCGTATAATAGTAGACTGCAATACACGCACACCCGCGCAATACTCACCTTTTTTATACATATAGAAACATGTCTTACTTTTTATTTTACATGCCCTACTTCTACTCTTACAAACAATACTCTTTTATAGCTGCTACTTTTCTTTTTTGTGGGGTGGGGGGTAACCGCCGCTACTCTACCTTTCAAATAGACATTACTTTTTCTATTACACACTACATTTTTATAAATAAAAAAAATTAAATAAACATTCACTACTTTTACCCTTAAAATCATATATACTTTTTTATTTTAAAAAAAAAGAAGAAGAAAAAGAACTAGCATTTTCTTTTGTTTTAAGGGTGCTATTTAAAAATATATATTAATTATTCCCTTAAAATTAATACTTTTTAATTACAAACACTACTTATACCCCTAAAATCGATATTTTTTATTTACTTTTATTTATTTTTATAAATATGCACTAATTTTTATTTTATAGATGCTACTTATCTATATGATGAAATAATTGGGGGATAAGAAATCTAAGGGGTCATATTCATTGGTGGTTGTCCTTTACATCCAATGGTTTTGCTTGCTTCTTACTGTGGCTGTCTGCAAAACCAACACAATGAAGACATTTTTTCATGTGGAATGAAGGTGGAATGAAGGGAGACATCTTTTCATCTATATGATGACATAATTGGGGGACGTGAAGAAATCTAAGGATTCATATTCAATTGGTGGTCGTCTTTTTTACATCCGACTGCTATGACATAAGTAAGGGATGCGAGGAAATTGAAGGGATGAGATTAAGTAGTCATACTCTCTTATATCAATGGTTATGCTTCTTCTACATTAAAACCTACATATTTTGCTTTTTAAAAACGTTTTATATATGGATACAGTTTAGAGACTTCAAGATAATATGGTGGAGCATGCCATTTACAATCATATATATTCTACTGCTGATTTCCAATACAGGAAATTAACTTTGTTATTGTCCTTACTTATTTGATTTAGAACAATTTATTATCCTTTTTTACCTCAAAATTTGGTGTGATTGTTGGTAGTATCTTCGTTATGTTTTTTGAATATTGTAAATATGTAGGCATTAAAACATTGTAATGCTACAATGGAAATTTTATACTTTAGTTTCTAATGGCAATTTTACATTGAGTTTACATCAACACCAGCGGATGCCAACTTCCGCACAGCCATTCCATATTAAATTAGTGCTCTCATAATTATTTCAATTTTTCGTAAAAATATATTTCTCATATTACAGGGCACCGTGCATAGCGCGATTTAGTCCACTAGTATACATTAAATTGATACCTTTTTTTATTTCCAGACATTACTTATATCCTTAAAGAGGTAGAATTAGTAGTCATCCTAAAAATGAAAAATAAATATTATTCATTATTTTTTACTTTACAGATGCTAATTTTAATTTCATACTTGCCGTAGTTTTTATTTTAAAATTGATGTTTTTTTTTTCGTTTTACACACACCACTTATACCATTAAAATTGACACTTTAATTTATACTTTTTTCAGAAGTAGGCACTAGTTTTTATCTACAAGCATTACTTTTAAACATGCACTACTTCTACACTTAAAATTGATATTTTTTATTTTACAGACACTACACGTATATATTTCAGATTGTACTTTCTTTTTAATAAATAGACACTAATTTGTATTTTGCATGCTGTTCTTTTTTAAATATGCACTATTTATACCCTTAATTCTGATTTTTTTTATAGTTTACAAGCACTACTTGTACTCATTTCATCAATACTTTTCTTTTTAAGAAATAAATAGAAATTTGTATTCTACAGGCGCTACTTTTTTTGAACAGATACCATTTATGTCATTAAAATTACTCCATCTGTTCCATTAGAATGGTCAATTTTGGAAAATATTTTTTGTTTTGATAGAAGAGTCTAATTTCAATTTTTTTACTTCTCTTACACTTAAAATCATGTGTGGTTCACAATTAGTTCATACTAAATAACTAAGAATATAAATTGAATAAAGTGTGTCAAACTAGCTAATTTAAGTGTTGTACCTTAACATTCATAATAACTTAAACATTGGTTAAAGTAGACCCTTTTAATGAAACGGATGAAATAATACTTTTTATTTTCCATATATGCAGTAATTTATATAACTTTAAAATCGATAATTCTTATTTTTATTATTATTTTTGCTAAGAAATTGGCACTATTTTTAATTTACTGGAAGTACTTCATAACATACACGTGATCTTTATGACGCTAAATTTGACAGTTTTTCTTAAAGAAATGTGTCACATCACTACTACAAAACGGAGCTTTAATGGCGGTTATAAAGGGCTTTTAACGGCGGGGTTTAGTATTTTTGAACCGCCATCTATCTGGCAGCCGTTGTAAATTAGCAGACTTTCTACGGCGGGTTCGACCCGCCGTGGAAAGTGTAACCTTTCCATGGAAAGTGTAACCTTTCCACGGCGGTTCAAGGTTGTACCGCCGTGGAAAGGTTACACTTTCCACGGCGGTACAACCTTGAACCGCCGTGGAACACTTTCCACGGCGGTACAACCTTGAACCGCCGTGGAAAGGTTACACTTTCCACGGCGGTTGGCGTTCAAGGTTGTACCGCCGTGGAAAGTGGCTACTTTTTATTACAAAATTACCAATATACAAATATTACAAATATCACCAATATACAAATTTATTACAAATATCACCAATATACAAATTGAATTCGCTTTTATAATACAGCATATCCAAAAAATATTTGTACAACTATAATATGAACAAGTTTAAATAGTATCCTTATACTACGACGGATGCTCCAAAATATATCTAGCGCATATTTTTCGCACTGCATCTATATCCACATTGCTTAATGGAGTGCGGTCGATCTTGAAGTGCTGCAACAGAGTTTTTTGAAATTAAAAACTACCCGAGTAACCAAAATGAAATACAGTCAATTAAGTAAGTAATGAGAAATATATATTTACCTTTTCAAGTGCAAATGTGGATGATTTCATTGCTATTTGGTACATGTAGTGCATTACATAGTACCCACACTCCCAATTATCCGTTTGCTTTTTATGCTAATGAATTAATATATACGAGTTAGAAGATCATACAATAAATTGTATACAACACAACGGTGAGTAAAAAATTTCTACAAATATTCATAACTAAACTCGTATTAATCTAATTAATTAAATAACTAGGACTGACTAATTTCTACTGATCGAAAAGGCAATTTGCATGCTTATATTAACTAACCTACAGTACTGGACTCACAGATTGCATGCATAATTAATCAAATACCTCAATAAATAACTTGACTAACTAATAAATTAATTGACTAACACTATACTAACATAGGCTACTAGACTCACGGATTTAATTAAAACAACTAACACTACTAATTGCTTAGGCTACTAGACCCACGGATGTAATTAAAAAATTTATAAGAACGAATTTCATTTACCTTAACTACTATCCACGAAGGTGGCATATGCACATTTCTGGGCAATCCCAAGAAAGCTTGATAGTTAAACATCACCCTATAAAAATGAAATCGGCAATAAAATAATTAGCAATATATGGATATATAGGCATTCTAACAGTTGTTAATATAGATAACTCACTCGTCCATAAGCTCCACCGCCTCCTCCTTCTGTGGATTTTGTAAAGAATCAAACCAGTATACAACCTTATCTACTGGTCTAATGGCCATTAGCATCCAATGTTCACTGCCAACAAAAATTTAATGACGTACGTCAGATCTTTATATCAGTGTTTCTTAAATATTAGAGAATCGCTTACAGTGTCACTTACCCCTGAAGATAAGGCACCAGATACATTTCTTTATTCCTATCCTTCAAGATTCGCGCAATGTAGTTCACCCTAGCTTCAAGCGTAGTTTGTGTGGGTGTGACATGATCAGCCGAAAGGAAACCTATCCCCTTTCTCCCATTCCTTTCAACTAACTCATGTAAAGCTCTAAAGAATTTTAAAAAAGGGCTTTATTGGTTAGCCTATGCACATGGAATGCATGATATATAACATTAATAATCAGAAATAGGTTATAAAATTAAGTGGAAACTCACTTGGTGAACAACTGCATCAAACTGTTTGAGACCTGGCTTTCTCTGGTCAATAACTCTAATAGATCCCCTCGATCCATCAGATTAGGCAGTTTGAAACCTATGACTTCTTTTGTCATTTGAAAGCAGAAGCCATTGAAGCCCGCATCATTATCCATTCGGAGCTGTAACTCTTGCAATGGATCAGATGTCGATGAGGATGACTCCTCAGTCGGAACCGTCGCCGAAGGAGATGTCTTGTCATCCATAGAACTCATCCGGCCTTTTTTCTTTTGGGCACTTTTATCCACCTAACATCATTTGAAATAACATTAAATATACAAAATGTATTAAGTAATACACAAATAAATGAAAGAATATACCTTTGTTACCGGAGCCGGCTGAATAATTTCAATCAACTCTTTAGGCCATTCCACGAAAAAGGACTTGGCCATTCCCACTGTTGCAGCCTCTTCCTCAGGAAATGGCAGCGGGGCACAGTCATCATAGGAAATTTTAATTGTGACCCTCGCGCAACCTTTCCTAACCTCGCGCCCGTGGTGCTTGCTTTGCTTATAAATATTTCCTTTTGCCACAAGCTTACGCCGCGTTTGCGAATCCTCATGAAGGAACATATGGCATTCACATCCGTCCTAAGATAATAGGCAAGCGAATGAACATTAGTCAACTATTAAGTCTAACTTAACAAAGCACTGTAATAATTTCAAAATAAATATTTGAAGTATTAAAAGAAGCCGTCTAATTTTATTTACCTTGTATTCGCCTAAAGCACCGCCGTCAGAGGCTTTGATCGGGTCCGTAGGTGCAACATGTAGCATCTCCAAATCGGGCAACCTCGTAGGTATCAGAGGAGAAACAGGGCTCACAGGGGATACAGGGACCGCTCCGGAGGTCTCTGGGTGCAAGCTCTCATCTGGGGCATTATTGATGACGGTGGCTTTGACTGTATCATAATCGGTTCCCATCTTACCACATATAAACCCAATCATCTTTTTCAGATCTGTCTGACATTCATCTAGTTGGGCAGTGGTTTTCTGAAGCTGTCGCTTAGTTAATTCGAGTTCCTCTTTAAGCGACGTCTTTGTTTTCTGTGGGAAAACCTCTGTGATACGTGCCCTGGTAGAATGGCCGCGAAAACGACCGGGGTGATCGCGCTTTCCCGTTGCAATGACAAGAATGTCATTCCCACCCTCTGCAACGGTCTCCCCTTGGGACTCGCGGGAACATAGATTTTCCTACACATGTTGCCAAATATAGTAAATGTAAATATATTAATTAAATATAAATAAATACACATATACAGAGATTATTCATTTATGTATATAAATTTTAAATATAAAATTGATAACCATAATTATAAAATATAAATAAATACACATATACAGAGATTATTCATTTATGTATATAAATTTTAAATATAAAATTGATAACCATAATTATAAAATATAAATAAATACACATATATACAAATTAGTCATTTATTTACTTTACAGTGACAACTAGATAATAATAATTTGATATAAACATTTAATGACAACCAAATTATTAATTAGCATTTCATCATAGATATCTAGTAATAAATAATCAGTTATAATAAAAATTCTATACACATAGACTTTAAATATTAAAATAATTGAAACATAAGAAAATGTAAGGTGCAAAACTTACAATTTCCTTCGCTACACGCTCAGCCTCTGGGGTGAAGATTCCCCTTTTTTGTTCGTATGGGCATGTATCCAAAGGTCATGACGGCCTGGCCCTGAATAAGAATCCTCGCCTTCTTCTTCGGACTGACCCTCCTCTGAAGGCTTCTTTTCGGATGCACTGACCTCCTCGTCATGCAACTGCTGCTTCAGCAGTCGGTAGCCACCGCGAGATAAGTTATGGTAGAAAGCATTTAAATTGGCATTCGTTTGCGCTTTTCCACGAATGGCCTAGAGAGAAATATAATGAAAAATTATTATCCCTAAACTGAGCAATTTCAAATATCCAAAAAAGAAGGAAATCAATTTAAAAAAAATATACCTGCCATTCTTCTGTCTCGCGGCTAGCCTTGAACTTAATCCATGTCTCCCTAGGGATAAATTTATATTCCAAACATGGGTCCCTACCCTTCATGGGACCATGTACATATTTCCCTAAATATGATTTGAAATCTTTCCACCGTTTGCCGGCATAACTAATCCACTTATCTTCGAGTTCTTCGGTGGACTCGAAAACAAATAATGCCTACAGTGAAAATTAGGAGTAAAATTTAGTGAGGAATTTGAGTAAATTGTATGGAAGAATTAAGAAACAAGAATGCATTATAATTAAAGAAAATACCCGTATTTCCATCCAAACTCTCTTCTTGAGCTCCGCGGGAACTTTCGGCCATGATTCATATTCCACTAAGTCCACTTTGCTCCGGGCCGTATATGCCACAAAGGTAACCCACTGTACATGATATACTATAGGCTCGAGCCCGGAATCAAAAGAAATGTCAAGAGTTTCCCCATTCTTTCGCATTTCCAATAGGTCATTGCAATTTGTGGGCCCTCTAACTCTACTAGATTTAGTAGAAGAACCATCTCCATGCTCCGTATTGCTTTTTCTTTTTCGGGCCATTGAAAGTACCTTAAACTTCATTTACATAGAAAGAGAATTCAATATAACATATATGCAACTAAACAAAAGCTTTAATGTCGAATACAAGAATGCTTGTAATGTTGAAAAAAAAGTGGTACATTCGCAAAATTAACTCCTACAAATACACAATTACCATTAACCAAATTAAACCAAATGAGGGCCAAAAAAAAGTCCGTTTATAAAGGGGACCATTGATAAAGTAATTCACATTTCACAACCAACAACTAATGTGGAAAAAAGGCAATGTACATTCGCAAAATTCACTCCTAAAAATCCACAATTACCATTATCCAAATTAAACCAAATGAGGGCCAAAAAAAAAGTGGACTTCTCAAGGGTACCATTGATAAAGTACTTCACATTTCACAACCAACAACTAATGAGAACATTCATTCATTTCTACTAAAGGAATAACATTTCACAAAGTGGAATCAACAACAAAGCATTTTCCTCATTATCACCAAAGGAGGAACACTAAATCGAATAAAAACCGAAATCAAACACCAATGTTCTAAAATTAATCAAGCAAAACCGAAATAATCATTTGAGTTTCTCATTTTCAAAAAAAAACCCGAATTTCAAAGGGTACCTAATGGAACATTAATCAAACCCTAGGTTCTCAACTTATGTAGGACAAAACACTCAATTCAACAACCAAACCAAATGCTACAAACAATCAATAAATCCAAAAACTTTCCAAGCTTTCATCACAAGAGTTAAAACCGAAATCTACCATAAATATCAACCAACAAAATCCTAGTGCAATGGTAAGCATTTGCAAAATGTAAGGTTAAATACACAAAAGTTTAAAATGAAAGCATAGAAGGTGGAACCTTTTGGTTGAACTCAAAAAAAATCCAAGCTTTAATGGAGATGGAAGGCCGACCGACGGTGAATGCTTGGGCAGCCGAACAATCGGCGAATGCTTGGGCAGCCGACGGATGATCGGAAGGTGGAGGAGGTCACCGGCGATGGGAGAAGCGGCGAAGAAGACCAACGGCCGCGGGAAGAAGATTCGGGAAACAGGGGAAGTGAAGGGGAAAAGAAGGAAGAAGAAAGGAAGTGAATGAGGGAGGAAATGAAAAAGCACAAAATTTGAATTATAATTAATAACCGGGCTCGGTTCTTCAACCGCGAACCGCAGTTGAAAGTAACTTTCAACGGCGGTTCGAGGTTGAACCGCCGTTGAAAGTATACTTTCAACTGCGGTTGAACCATGAACCACGAACCGCAGTTGAAGGTACACTTTCAACTGCGGTTCAATGTTGAACCGCCGTTGAAAGTATACTTTCAACTGCGGTTCAATGTTGAACCGCAGTTGAAAGTGTACCTTCAACTGCGGTTCGCGGTTTGACCGCGGTTGAAAGTCCGCACTTTTTCTCGGTTTAAGTAGAGGAAAAAATTGGAGCCAATTCCCGCGCGGTCATATTTTAATATTAAATTTTTTTATTTTCCATTTTCAAAAAACTATTTCCACAATTTGGTAAATATAATAATCTCGACTTTTATTAACCATTTCATAATTAAATTTCAAATTTTTAATTGAACCACATATTTGCATTTAAATTTCCCGCGCGTGCTACTACACGTACAATAATTATTGGTCAAACATAAAAATTAATAATTTCCGTAACTTTAATACATGTAAGAGCCAAGAAAGTAATAAGCTTCATTATGTTCCCTAAAATTCCTACTTTTTCGACTTGGCGAACGGGATAAAAAAATCAAATCCACAAATGCATTAGGTACGTATAGTAATATAAAAATTAATTAATAAAATTTAAGTGGCCGAATGAAATTTGAAGATGAAAATCCTAGAATGAAATTAATTTAAAATAGTGCATTAGTTTGACTTTTAGACTTTTAAATACTTAGAAGATGAAAATTGGTCAAATGAAATTAGAATGATATTTTAAATATGCTAAGACCAATTTTGAAGTTAAAATACTCAAGAAAAGATGAGTTAGGCAAAATAGAGAAAAATTTGAGAAAATTTGAAATTTGCATTTGATTGATGAGTCTTTGAGTGATATAATCCTAGAATGCCATGTTTTAGAGTTAAAATGATGCAGTAGGATCTATGTCATCTTTGGTATCTTGAAATTCTTGCACATGTTAAAACGGTTGAAAATTTTCATTTCAAGATAGCAAGAATTAAGCATGTTTGCATTACATAAAAATGGTTGACCAAGTGGTTGACTTTTTAAATATACATGCTTTAGCTTATTTGAGAGTTTAAGAATTAACTTATTGATAATTTGAAGTTGCTCACATGAGAAAATTAAGGATATATGCTTCAAAATGGCAAGCTTCAATTGAAAAAACTTGACCAAGTAGTTGACTTTGAAAATATGAATGCTTTGGAATTGTTTGAATCTTTATGCATAACTACTTGAGCCTTTGAAGGTGCTTGGATGATATATAAAATGCTTGATAGAAACTTGAATTTAGCAACTTTTGAGTTTCAAAGCTTAATATAATTAAGCTTGAAAAACGTTGACCTATAGGTTGACTTTGCACATATGCATGATTTGAAATGTTTCATTCCTTTGAATGTCAAAGCGAAAATCCAGGAAAAGGGTGGCGCTTCACTATATATCTATTTCCATCTTAAGAGTCACCGCGGTTAATTTATGAAAATCGGGAAAAAAACTTAATAGAGAGTAGGGTTTAGGGTTTAGGGTTTAGGGTTTAGAAAATGATATGAAAATAGAAAATTCATGAGTAGCGCGGGAATTGGCTCCAAAAACTAATTTTCTACGGCGGTTCAACCGAGAACCCGCCGTAGAAAGTATTTTCTACGGCGGTTCATGTTTGAACCGCCGTAGAAAGTTTGATTTCTACGGAGGTTCAAAGTTGAACTGCCGTAGAAAAGTAGTTTTTGGAGCCAATTCCCGCGCTACGTACGTACGCATGGATTTTCTATTTTTTTTACCAAATTCAAAATACATTATATATATATATAAGAATTAATTATAAAAGTTGTCTTAAAGTATTCAATTATTCAAATGAAAATATTTTATTTATGTAGTGGAAATTTACAAGATATCGAGAGCATAGAGGATCGAGAGAGTTGGATATATATGATGTGCATCAAGAGGGGAAAGGAGAAAAGCGAAAGATGTATATATATATATATGTATGTATAAACAGATATGTATATATATATATATGTTTGTAAATTAATGAAATCCAGTGTTTATTTAATTTTTTTCGGCCACTTAACTAATATTAATTAATTTTTATATTACTATACGTACCTATAATGCATTTGTCGAAAAAGTAGATATTTAACGGAACATAATGAAGCTTATTATTTTATCGTCTCTTACATGTATTAAATTTACGAAATTTATTAATTTCTATATTTGACCTATAATAATAAATATACACAATCAGGGTAGGTATTATTATACTTCCAAATTTGTGAGATTAGTTATTTGAAAATGGAAAAAACAAATTAATATTGAAAAAAGAATCCACCCCTGCCGGTTCACCACACGAAGTGAACCGCCGTTGAAGTAGCACTTTCAACGGCGGTTCAATGTTTAACCGCTGTTGAATAACGACCCGTTAATTAAAGTTCAAAATTTTTGAACGTTCTTTTCCTCCCTCATTCTCTTCCTCTCCACTCCCATTTTTTCCCCTGCATTTCCCCTGTTTCCCGAACCCGCTGACAAGTAATTTATAAAGAGTTAAATATAAAATAAAAACAAAATGAACTGCGTATAGATTTCCCTGGAAATTTTACCAAAGTACTACTCCTTGGAAGAAAATAATAATAATAATACAAGAAACATTTATTCATAAATGAAAAACAAGGAAATCTATTTTCCGGAAAATTTGACAAAGTCTCCCCTATAAATGTAACGTACTCCCTGTAAATTCGATGCACATATACTTCAATACTTCACTAAAATTCCAACTATTTCGAATAATACGGAATTCAGTTTCAAATCACTTCAGACAGAATCTCCTCTGCTTGTTTTTTACCAAAACACAAGTGCAATTTAAGATCAGCACATAAGTTTCACACAATTTCAAAAATAACATATTCATTTATAAACAGTTCCGCATATGAAGTCCCTGGAAATTTTGTCCCTTGATTGCGCGGCTTCATCCGAGGTGTGACCTGTTTCAATCCCACAGTACGAAGGATAAAAATAAATGTTGTTAAAATTTATTGAATCCTCTCTTCATTAAAATCAAAGAAACATATACAAATACACAAACACACATACACACCCACGGGAATTGAAGTTTAATAAAAACAAACAATATACCTGAAAATGATTCTTAACTTATTCTCTTTCTCTTAAGGGACACTTGATCCTCGAACCATAATCCTTCGCTGTGGTCATCACGAAGTATGTATTTATCAAGTTCCCTATCTTCCTCATCTGCTCTCGGTTCAGGTAACCCACTAGAGAAAGGGCCAGCCTCATGAAGCCCTTCTTCTGTATCTATCCCTTCCACACCGTGATGTTGTTTACCATGAAGAACAACAGACCAATGTTCGTCGCAAGGATCGGTGATATAAAAAACTTGTTTCGCCTGCGATGCAAGTATAAATGGTTCCCCCTTGAAACCCTCCCGATTGAGGTTGACCAAGGTAAAACCCAATGGATCATCAGTTCGAACCCCACTATTGTTATCAACCCATTTGCAGCGAAATACAACTACTTTGAAACAAACATAGTCAATCTCCCAAATATCTTCGATCACCCCGTAATAAGCCATGCTTGCATACAATGGATTTTTATCCTTCCTGCTAGAAACATGTAAAGCCTCTGAGATTAATGTAACACCACTGTTTTGTGCCGTACTCTTCTCATCTTGTCTCTTAGTAGCAAATGAATATCCATTTATGTCATAGCATGAAAATGCTCGTACCGCAGGGCTGGGCCTAAATGCCAACCATTTCAATGTCTCCGAAACGTCTTTGCCCAGGACAGCATTACCAAACCAATAGACAAATGTCCGAATATGTTCATTGAGCACACGTTGATCCGTCCAAGCAGGATAAGACGTTCTTATTGACTGTATGTGGTCTGTCACATAGGGCGCAACTTCTTCAGAATTGCGCAGAATGTAGAGATGCGCCTTCATTAATTCAACATTAGACGGCAAAAAAATTTTTCCTCCCCTTCTGCCCATACCTGTAATCCTCCCATCGTGCCGATTCTTAGATATTCCAATGGATGCGGTCCCGGCCAAGTACTCAGTGCAAAACTCAATTACCTCCTCAGCTATATAACCTTCAACAATACTAGCATCAGGACGACAACGATTCTTCACATACCCCTTATATACTTTCATATATCGCTCGAAGGGGTACATCCATCGCAAATGAACAGGCCCGCAGATTTTTATCTCTCTGACCAAATGAATCACCAAATGCACCATAATATCAAAGAAGGCGGGTGGAAAATACATTTCTAATTGACAGAGGACAACAGTTATTTCATCTTGTAGCTGATCAAGTCTTTCGCGCGCGATAACCTTGCTACATATAGCATTGAAGAAGAAACAAAGTCTTGTTATACTGGACTTAACATGCTTGGGCAATATCGAGCGAATAGCTACAGGCAACAATTGCTGCATTAAGGCATGGCAATCATGAGACTTCAAACCAACCAGTTTTAAATCTTTCAAGGAAACAAGTCTGCTTACATTTGAAGAATATCCAGATGGAACTTTGATGCTACGCAAACTTGAACACAGTTGTTTTTTCTCCTTTCTGGACAAAGTGTGACAGGCAGGGGTAGATATGTGTTGTCCTCGAGCTACCGGTGCTAAATTTGCTCTTATGTTCATATCAACCATATCAAGTCTCGCGTTATAACCATCCTTAGTTTTACCAGGGATGTTCAAGAGCGTACCTAAGAGGCTTTCGCAAATATTTTTCTCAATATGCATAACATCGAGACAATGTCTGACATCCAAGTTCTCCCAGTATGGAAGTTCAAAAAATATGGATTTTTTCTTCCAACAACCTGTATCATTGTTGCTGGACTCCGAAGTTTTACCAAACTCAACATTAATGTCCGTCACACGAGCTTTCACCTCTGGCCCGCTCAAGGGTTCTGGAGCTTTTCTGAACTCTTGGAATCCATTGAATGCTCTTTTCATACGGCGATACGGATGAGTCTCGGGAAGAAATCTGCGATGCCCAAGGTATACTGTCTTCCTCCCATGTGCAAGCTGACAAAAATCTGTACTCTCCTCACATATTGGACATGCTTTATGCCCTTTAACAGAGTACCCAGACAAGTTTCCATAAGCAGGAAAATCATTAATGGTACAGAACAACATGGCACGTAATGTGAACATTTCTTCACGGTAGGCATCAAACACAGGTGCGCCTTCATCCCATAACTTTTTCAAGTCTTCAATAAGAGGAACAAGATACACATCGATGTCATTTCCTGGTTGCCGTGGGACTGAAATCATTAGAGACATAAGTATATACTTGCGCTTCATACACAAGTAAGGCGGCAAATTGTAAATAACCAACATCACCGGCCATGAGCTATGTGTGCTACTCAGACTGCCAAACGGGTTCATTCCATCAGTACACAGACCAAGCCTCAAATTTCTTGCTTCTCCCCCGAAAGAAGGATACATTGAATCAATCTTTTTCCACTGATCTGAGTCTGATGTATGCATTATCACCTTGTCATCATCACTGGGAATACACCGATCTGAATGCCATGTCAATAGTTTTGCATCTTTTTCATTAGCGAACAACCGTTTAAATCTCGGTATTATAGGAAGATACCACAGAACCTTAGCCGGCGACCCCTTCTTTTGCGCATCAGGACTGTCTTCAACAGCATCACACAGCTGCTTGTTTTTGTATCGGGGAGTGTTACACTTAGGACACCGCAATAAATCCTTATACTCATTCCTGTAGAGGACGCAATCATTTGGGCAAGCGTGGATCTTCTTATACTCCATACCCATTGGACACAACATTTTTTTCGCCTCGTAAATTCGATCTGGAAGTTCATTATCTTCTGGGAGCATATCTTTCAATACCCTCAATAAGGCTGTAAAACTAGTATCTGACCACCCATTTGCCGCTTTCAAACTAAACAACTTCAAAACACTAGACAATCGTGTATATTTACTGCAACCCTTGTATAGAGGCTTCTCATTGTCACCCAAAATCGAAGCAAGAACTTCCGGTTTATCAGCAAAATCCTCGGCCACATCCTCAATCATGGCATCTAATCGATCTCTAGTAATCGCATCATCTCCTTTTGCATGAGATTTTCTTTGCTCAGGTAAACCATCAATACTTTCACCATGCCAAATCCACAGTTTATAAGAAGGATCAAACCCGTGCCGATATAAATGGAATCTTATTGTATCTGAGTTATCAAACCGCGCCCCATTTTTACAAGATTTGCACGGACAATGAACGTACTTTGTATTCTTATAAGCGAATTGAATGAAATTCTCAACTTCTCTCGCATAAGAATCGGAGGTCCGATCACCACAGAACAAGATATTTCGATCCATGTGTAACTAAGACCTTGAAATAATTAAAAATACCAAATAATAATTCAACAAACAATGTACAAAGTATCAAGTTGCATGCTTGTCTTAGCACATGTCATAATACTTATGTTAGTCATATATGTGCAAAACTACTATAATACCTCAATGAAAAAAATAATGCAATGACAACACATGCGCAATAGACATAATCGAATGAAGAAGAAACTCTAAGTTTTTCATTCATGCATTTCGTCAAACACATAAAATGCATAAAAAAATAATACACACTCTAAGTAGTGCTAATTATATGAACATCATCCATTAAAAATCAAACACTATAAATCAAATTACATCACCGAAAACTACATAGTATAACTAAATAGGGTTCCACACTACTAAGGTTCGCCACATACATGGAATATATGCAACTTTAATTTTCAGCCATGCAGCTACCATAAATAAAAATAAATGCTATAGGATGACATATCTAAAGTACAAGCATAAGCAATTACTGGAAAATTTTACAAGTTTCTAACCTTTAGGTGGTAAATTTTAGCTCCAAATGACGATTCTTTAGGTTCAACGTGCAAAACCGTAGTAGAAATTTGGAGACAGACACTCTCGGGCGCGATATGGGAATACACGGTGTTATTTAGGTTTTAAATATTATACACGTCAATACTACGGCGGTTGAGGGAAACCGCCGTGGAAAGGGAACTTTCCACGGCGGTTGGAGGGAAACCGCCGTCGAAAGTTCCCTTTCCACGACGGTTGGAAGGTAACCGCCGTGGAAAGTGTGGACTTTCCACGGCGGTTGGAAGGCAACCGCCGTGGAAAGTCCACTTTCCACGGCGGTTTCCCTCAAACCGCCGTGGAAAGTTCTCTTTCTACGGCGGTTTGTCCCAACCGCCGTAGAAAGTCCGTTTCTACGGCGGTTCATTTTTAAACCGCCGTAGAAAGTCAGGTTCTACGGCGGTTCATTTTTAGACCGCCGTAGAAAGTCCGCATTCCTTTTATTACTGCGGTTTTCTATTTTCCACCGTTAATTCGCAGCCGTTAAAGCTCCGTTTTGTAGTAGTGCATGTTTCTTTTATCTATGGTTTTCCTTTTATTTCCTTTCATTTTATTTAATTTTATTAAATAAAATGGGTAACCAATCCCACCTTTATAATTAAAAAAAAAAATTGTGTCACATGTTTCTAAATAAAAAAAAGTTTAAAGATAATTACGCTCTGCATGTAGCAGAAACATGCATCAAGCCTACAAGTCGAATACAAGTTTTTGCGATATAATTTTCCCAACCAATGAGACACATAACGTAATATACTATAGTATACATATTAATCATCAAAGATCTGATGCTCCATCGCAAATTAATCGAGTTAGACAAAAATCTGAGTAGCACCAATCAATTGAGTCTAGGTTGAAGCCGCTAGTGGGCTTTTCGCTTCAGGGTAAAATATATTTACCCCTCTAAATTTAATAAAATTATTATTACATTCATGAGAATTTGAAAAACTACCATTGCCTTTTGAGTCTCCAAAATATAATTAAGTAGAAAAAATATTTCTGAAGTTGTTTTTAATTATTTTTGTAGTGACAAGAAAGAAATTAACTATAATTTGACCAAATAATCACTAAGTTAAATGTTATGTTAATACCTAGTTAATTAATAGGTGACGTAATTTACCTAACACCATAAATAATAGCAATTTTGTAAAATCTCAGGTAAATGTGATTTACCCAATTAGAAAATGAGTCGTACCTTACAGAAGGGAGAAATTTTCAATGACCTACGTGACAATTTTATTAGTTATTCTAAATCCATTTGTCCCTTAAAGGTTAAATTATTGTGTGGTCTTTTAACTTGGGCTGGAATCCTTTTGATCCCCGAATTAGGGAAAATTGTATTTTTGGTTCTTCTTAGATATCTTGGTTACACTTAATTTTGATCTTTTTTTTAATGTTTTGTTGCACTTGTGGTCTATGTTCTTTCATGTGTTCGCACTTTTAATCTTTATAACCGGTTGTAACAGAATTTTGTATGACATCGGGGGTCATAATGCAATTTTAAAATTTATACAATCACCTCTAAAATAACCAGTAAAACTGGCTACAGTCGGTCATAGAGACTAAGGCCCTATTTGGATTGTGTTTTGGAATGTGTTTTCTAAATATGTTTTGAAATGTGTTTTGAAAGATGTTTTGAGATATTGTTTAGAATGTGTTATTGAAATGTATTTTGGAATACGTTTCAAGATATATTTGAAGATATATTTCTGGATATTGTATGGCATTGCAAATTTATCTCCAACTTTCAATACTCATGAATAGTACTACACAATTACTGTTCACAAATTTTTTTCAAATATAGATATATTTTAAAATTTTTTAATTTATATATATATATTTCTTTTAAATTTTTTTTAAAAGTTATCAACGATATTTTTAAATTACTAATATCATTGCTGATTATACGAACTTGATATTTTTTCTTTCTAGGTTAATTATTTATTTCTAAATTTGAAATAATTTATTCTGATACCCATGAATAGTACAGCATAATTACTGTTCACAAATTTTTTAAATATTTTTTAAATTTATATTTATATTTTTCTTTTTAATTTTTTTAAAAATTATCAACGATACTTTTAAATTACTAATATCATTGCTGATTATATGAACTCGATATTTTTTTTCTTTCTAGTTTACTTATTCATTTCTAAACTTGAAATAATTTATTCCGATACCCGTGAATAGTACCACATAAATACTATTCACAAATTTTATTTATTTTAATTCTTTTTAAAAAATAATATTTTTAATTTTTTAAATTTCTTTTTTTTTTTAGTTTATAATTTTTTTTTTCAAAAAAAATATCAACGATCTGGATAAGGTTTTTCCAATTTTGGGAGTTTTAGTAGGAGAAGAGAAGATGCCCTCAATAATTTTGGGTAAAAGTGGAAGATGTGTTGAGCTGTTTTTCTACAGTGTATACACCCAATATGAGATGAGTAGAGAAGCTCTTTCAAACAAATTTTGTGCATTGGGAGCCCAAAAACATGTTTCAGGATCCCTTCCAAACATGGCCTAAAAGTGTCAACACATGAAAGAAAATGGATCACAACTGCTACGAGACATATAAGAGGGACCAAAAGTGTAACGAGTGTATAAAAGATAGATTAAAAATGAGATCTTTCCCTCCTCAATTATTTGATGAAAAAAAACAACAAAGTTTTATTTTCTTCCCTTTACTTCAAAAATAGTTTTTAGGTGGTCTCTTACTTAGGGCCTGTTCGGCTGTGATGTTTCAAACTTGTTTTCGGCAGGCTTTGTGAATAATTTTCAGACAAAATGGGTTTAAAACCAAAACAAAGAAACAAAAACCCAAGTTTTTTAAAAAAACACCCCTACCGCCCTCTCCCCCCTCGTACTCCCATTCAGCCCAACCACCCCACAGCCCCATCCTCCTCACCACCACCACCTCACCCTCCCCCTAAACCGACGCCACCAACAGAAATGACGTCACCAAAATCGAAATAAAAATTGATTTCGTGTTCGAATTCCAAATCCAAAGAAGAAGAATAAATGAAATCAAAATCGGAATCCGAAGAAGAAGAAGATGATGAAATCCAAATCCAAATCCAAATCAAAATAATAATAATAAGAAGAAGAATCAAAATTGGAAAACCTTCGAAATCGAAAGCCGAAGAAATCAACATCCAAATCGAAATAAGAAGAAGAAGAAGAATCAAAATTGGAAAACCTTCAAAATCGGAAGCCGAAGAAGACGAAGAAATCGAAATCTGAATCGAAAAAGAAGAAGAAGAATCGCGGCTCTCCGAATTGAAGAAGAAGAAAGAAGGAGAAACATATAGATGAAGATGACAAATGGTGAAGGAAATGGGTTTTCGTTGCAGGTGTAGAGCGGCTGGCTGAAAGTGAGAGAGAAGACAAATGGTGAAGGAAATGGGTTTCTAACCTGGTTTGGTGGGTTTGCTACAGAACAAACTTTTGGGTCTCTTTTTGGGTTTCAAACCAAAAAGAGCCCAAACTTGTTTTCAAACTTGGCAAACGAACAAGGCCTTGACTTGTGTCAGCCTTGGCGCTATTAGAACTTTTATACGCATTAGCAAGGGCATCGAATGAGACAACAAAATTAATATATTGCTCGATCATGTATGTCACCAAAAATTAAGTGAGCGATCATTTCAAGTCGAGAGAAAAAACAGCTCAAGTTAAAGGACAAACGAAAGAAAGATCGAGAAGTGATTTTACAGTCCCTTCAATTATTGTGTGGCCCATGTATGTAAATGCCAAACGATAGCTATCGATTTAAGGATATATATAGCTCCGTTCGAAACAATACACGACTCATGAATCCATGAATTAATTGATGACATTTGATAGCCAATTTTTTCGTCGTCTTTAGAGTGAATCGAATGAACAGTTTTTGGTCAATAATTGGTAAAACCGTGAAAAACGATGCCAGTGACAAATCAAGAATTCCAAATTCTGAATGAATTGGTTTTCTCTTGACAGAAGCTTCCAAATCCGTAGCCAATAAATGAACAGCTCCTTTCATTTCATTCCAGCATGCATTTGAAACAGTAGCGAAGATAGGCTCCCAAGGTCAGATGACGAAAAATTTTAGGAAAAAAATGTTTTAGTACATCATCAACTTTTCTGTGGAAAAATGCGAAATAACTACATTTGCAATTTTTTTTTGTGAATTTTTAAACTCATATTTGACTTTAACAAACTTAAAATTCACTAAGACTATTTGTATATATTCTAACAACAAATACACTTTTAATTAATCGAATACTAAATTATTTTATTTTTACAGTTTGTTCCTATTTTTCTTAATTTTTGGTGGGGCAAAATCAACTTGTTTACCATTTTTTTGTAATTTTTATATAATAATTGGGCTAGTTTGAAAATTTGAGGTGGCACAAACAACATGTGGCTCCGCCACTAATTGAAAATGTTCCATTCATCTCAAGACCACCGGTTATTTATGTCATTTTATACCCCTTTGCAAATATCTATACAGCCATACAGGTGTACCTGTTTTTCAATGTTTGCATATAGTTGCAGTTTTGGTTCATGTGACATGTTATGGCTAGTTTTAGGGAGTTAAATGGAAAGTTAACAGTTTGTGAAGATCTTTTGAAATGGAAAAACAATTGAGTTTTATTTGTAATTTTCATATTATTCAGTGGCATGTGTTATGAAATTGAAAAATTAAATAAATGAAACCTTGTGGTTTATTTCTCAAATTTTTTACCGTGGAATGAGACGTTTCGTGTGTACATAAAGGCTTAAAAACACGGACTAAGTTGTGAACGGGTAAAGGTTCTTTTATTCTCTGATATTTTTTTCAAACAGTCAAATAAGCCTTCAGTGTTATATATATTATGTCTAAATTAACCATCGACATGTACAAAATTAGGCTAATTAGCCTCTTTGTATCTAACTGCACATTAGCGTGAGGTGAGATTTGTTTACGCGCATAGGCCAATTATTTGGTTTAGTTTTATAAACGTCCATGGTGCAGCATTTATACACAACTTAAAACATTATTGGTGCATCTGTATCGTGATGTTACAAGTTTACTGAACTGTCTGATAAAATATTAGGGGTTAAAATAATCGTTCTACGAGTTCTCGACTGATGAGAGATATACTATATATGACTATGTTTGATATACATATATACTGGTAAGTTTTAATGATGAGTTTTATATTACACTCATCAGCAGCTTACTAACAAATAGAATACCATGATGGTATTAGGCATGTTCTCTTTGATTTGGTTTTGTTTTTGATTTCTACAGTAAATTTAATATATTATAATAAATTTTATCATTTTTAATACAACTTTTTAACTATTCAGCCATACTTTTTCATATTTTTAATACACTTTTTACATTGAAAATTTATTTTCCAAAAGCATACTTTCAAAACCAAAACTGATGTGACCTCCAATTCCAGTTGATGTGGATGGGGTACTCAATAAAGAATACTTGCCAAGGAAAGTCTGGAAATTACGGGATGCAGCTCTTAACCTCTAGAATCCCACATCGAATTTGGCAGACTACTAAAATTAATCTAAGCTAATTTTAAACACACAAATCGAATTAAGATTAAGATAAAAGAGTCGAAACAAAGCATACAAATAGACAAAGTATTTACCTATAAGCTATAGTTTCTAAACCTATAGTAATTTACAAAACCATGCAAACTACGAAAGGTCAAAATAAGAGAATGATTCAAAAATTATAAAACTATACTATTTTATTCTTGAATCAAAATTGTATGTTGAAAAATGAAGAATAGGACCCCTATTTATAGTTATAGGCAACCGAATTCTTAAGTACAAGTAGGTAGAAATCAACTAAAATTGGAACTCAATCAAGAAATTAATTTCTTACAAACTGAAACCTAAATGAACTAGGTTTAGTTGAAGTTGAGAATTCGGTTTTCTCCTTCATGTACCTAGCCGAATTTATGAACTAAATTAGGAAGTAAAAATGAATCAAAACTAAAGAAGTAGAATCGAGAGATTGATCTATTGAAGAAACAAACCTAAAGGAACTAGGAATGTTTAAGTGATAGAATTTTGGTTATTTAATGGATTAATACAGCCGATATTCTATCTAAAAACAAGAAGTAAAAATGAATTACAACAAGAATTCAAGAAGGAACTCTGATTGAAAACTACTACTAGAATTAATTGGAGTTGTAAACTCAAATTAACTAACTCTTTAATTAAAAATCATACACAATTTCGGATTGGACTGCTCAATTGGGCTTCCCCAATTTCGGATTCCTCTCCTCCTTTTGGTATGTGGGCTGGCCGAATTTGATGGAATGGGTTGTAGGGGAATTCGGCCAAAAACTTAATGGCGTGTCTGCAGAATTATTTTCGAAACTCAAAATTCAAAATTTCTTCATTTCTTCATGATTCTGTAATTCAAACCATTTTCCGGAAATGGTGAGTAAAATGACCATTTTACCCCTCTGACTCTTCTGGGCTTTATCTTCAAGGGTTTGTGCGTTGGATACCACTGGGTTTGCCGGGAACATTCTTAGACTAGGCTTTCAAGGTTGGCCTTGAGTTTCCTTGTCCTTCTGCATGTCATCAGCCAAACGATATCTACAAATGGATCTCTCTGGTACGGGTTCGGGTCCTGTAGCATTGATGAGCCTTGGTGCAGCACATGAACAGACTCTGCTTCATTTATCGAGTCCTCTGCATCATTTTGCTGATCCTCTACGCTTGGACTTGTCAACAGGCTGGGGATGCCTTATCAAAAACAAAAACAATTGAAGAAAATGAGAATGATTATGGTGGTTGCGAATTACTATAATGAAAAAAATGAGAATGATTATGGTGGTTGTGAAATTTTCTTGGGGGGGATATTTTTTTTGTTTATTTCATAATTTTTCTTAAATTTGTTTGATTGGAGTTTGTTTTGTTCCTTCTAAAACTATAGGGTTGGTTGGTACATTGGTTAAACCACACTGGTATTTGTAATTGCCCAAAGCTTTAAAAATATTTTTAAAAAAACCTCCGTTTCGGGTTTAAGAGTATAAATTAACTTATTACTGATGAGTGCTACTACAAAATAGAGCTTTAACAGCTGCGGTTTAACGGCGGAAAATAGAAAACCGCCATTATAAAAGAAATACTGACTTTCTACGGCGGTTTTAAAATAAATCGCCGTAGAAAGCGGGCTTTCTATGGCGGTTTGCTTTTCTACGGCGATTTGTCCCAACCGCCGTAGAAAGTCCATTTCTACGGCGGTTTAACAATTAACCGCCGTAGAAGGTCCCTTTCTACGGCGGTTTTATTATAACCGCCGTTGTATTGACGTATTTAAATAACAACGTGTATCTCCATATCGCGGCCGAAAGTCTTCTTCTCCAAATTTCTACTACGGTTTTGCATGTTTGATGTAAAGAATCGTCACTTGAAGCTAAAATTTACCACCTTAAGGTTAGAAACTTCTAAAATTTCTAAGTAATTGCTTATTCTTATACTTTAGGTATGTCTATATAGAATTTATTTTTATTTATGGTACAGTGCTGAAAATTAAAGTTGCAATCCATGTATATGGTGAACCTTAGTATTGTGGAACCCTATTTAGTTATACTATGTAGTTTCTTTGTGATGTGATTTGATTTATAGTGTTTGATTTTTAATGGATGATGTTCATATAATTAGCACTACTTAGAGTGTGTATTATTTTTTTATGCATTGCATGTGTTTGATGAAATGCATAAATGAAAAACTTATGGGTTCTTCTTCATTTGTTTATGTCTATTGCGCATGTGTTGGTTATGCATTATTTTTTTCATTGAGGTATTATATTAGTTTTGATTATATGAGTAACATTAGTATGACATGTGCTAAGACAAGCATGCAACTTGATACTTTCTACATTGTTTGTTGAATTATTATTTGGTTTTTTAATTATTTGAAGGAGTTAGTTACGCATGGATCGAAATATCTTGTTGTATGGTGATCGGACCTCCGATTTTTATGCGAAAGAAGTTGAGAATTTCATTGAATTGGCTTATAAGAATACAAAGTACGTCCATTGTCCTTGTAAAGCTTGTAAAAATGGTGCGCGATTTGATAACTCAGATACAATAAGATTCCATTTATATCGGAACAGATTTGATCCTTCTTATAAATTGTGGATTTGGCATGGTGAAAGTATTGATAGTTTACCTGAGCAAAGAAAATCTCATGCAAAAGGAAATGATGGGATTACTAAAGATCGATTAGATGACATGATTGAGGATGTGGCTGAGGATTTTGCTGATAAACCGGAAGTTCTTGCTTCCATTTTGGGTGACAATGAGAAGCCTCTATACAACGGTTCCACTAGATATACACGCTTGTCGTGTGTTTTGAAGTTGTTTAATTTGAAAGCGGCAAATGGGTGGTCAGATACTAGTTTTACAGCCTTATTGAGGGTATTGAAAGATATGCTCCCAGAAGATAATGAACTTCCAGATCGAATTTATGATGCGAAAAAAATATTGTGTCCAATAGGTATGGAGTATAAGAAGATCCACGCTTGCCCAAACGATTGCGTCCTCTACAGGAATGAGTATAAGGATTTATTGGTTTGTCCTAAGTGTAAAACTTCACAATACAAAAAGAAGCAGCTGTGCGGTGAGGTTGAAGACAATTTTGATGCGCAAAAGAAGGGGTCGCCAGCTAAGGTTCTGTGGTATCTTCCTATAATACCGAGATTTAAACGGTTGTTCGCTAATGCAAAAGATGAAAAACTTATGACATGGCATTCAGATCGGTGTATTCCCAGTGATGATGACACGGTGATAATGCATACATCAGACTCAGATCAGTGGAAAATAATTGATTCAATGTATCCTTCATTTGGGGGAGAAGCTAGAAATTTGAGGCTTGGTTTGTGTACTGATGGAATGAACCCGTTTGGCAGTATGAGTGGCACACATAGCTCATGGGCGGTGATGTTGGTTATTTACAATTTGCCGCCTTACTTGTGTATGAAGCGCAAGTATATACTTATGTCTCTAATGATTTTAGGCCCACGGCAACCAGGAAATGACATCGATGTGTATCTTGCTCCTCTTATTGAAGATTTGAAAAAGTTATGGGATGAAGGCGCTCTTGTGTTTGATGCATACCGTGAAGAAATGTTCACATTACGTGCCATGTTGTTCTGTACCATTAATGATTTTCTTGCATATGGAAACTTGTCTGGGTACTCTGTTAAAAGGCATAAAGCATGCCCTATAAGTGAGCAGAGTACAAATTTTTGTCAGCTTGCACATGGGAATAAGACAGTATACATTCGGCATTGTAGATTTCTTCCCGAGACTCATCCATATCGCCGTATGAAAAGAGCATTCAATGGATTTCAAGAGTTTAGAAAAGCTCCAGAACCCTTGAGCGGGCCAGAGGTGAAACCTTCGGAGCCCAGCAATAATGATACATGTTGTTGGAAGAAAAAATCCATCTTTTTTGAACTTTCATACTGGGAGAACTTGGATGTCAGACATTGTCTCGACGTTATGCATATTGAGAAAAATATTTGTGAAAGCCTGTTAGGTACGCTTTTGAACATACCTGGTAAAACTAATGATGGTTATAACGCGAGACTTGCACACCGGTAGCTCGAGGACAACGCACCTATCTACCCCCTGCCTGTCACACTTTGTCCAGAAAAGAGAAAAAACAATTGTGTTCAAGTTTGCGTAGCATCAATGTTCCATCTGGATATTCTTCAAATGTAAGTAGACTTGTTTCCTTGAAAGATTTAAAACTGGTTGGTTTGAAGTCTCATGATTGCCATGCCTTAATGCAACAATTGTTGCCTGTAGCTATTCGCTTGATATTGCCCAAGCATGTTAAGTCCAGTATAACAAGACTTTGTTTCTTCTTCAATGCTATATGTAGCAAGGTTATCGCGCGCAAAAGACTTGATCAGTTACAAGATGAAATAATTATTGTCCTTTGTCAATTAGAAATGTATTTTCCACCCGCCTTCTTTGATATTATGGTACATTTGGTGATTCATTTGGTTAGAGAGATAAAAATCTACGAGCCCGTTCATTTGCGATGGATGTACCCATTTGAGCGATATATGAAAGTATTTAAGGGGTATGTTAAGAATCGTTATCGTCCTGATGCTAGTATTGTTGAAGGTTATATAGCTGAGGAGGTAATTGAGTTTTGCACTGAGTACTTGGCCGATACAGCATCAATTGGAATATCTAAGAATCGGCACGATGGGAGGATTACAGGTATGGGCACAAGGTGAGGAAAAATGTTTACGCCTTCTAATGTTGAATTGATGAAGGCGCATCTCTACATACTGCGCAATTCTGAAGAAGTTGAGCCCTATGTGAGAGACCATATGCGTTCAATAAGAACGTCTTATTCTGCTTGGACGGATCAAAATGTGCTCAATGAACATATTCGAACATTTGTTTATTGGTTTGGTAATGCTGTCATGGGCAAAGACGTTTTGGAGACATTGGTTGGCGTTTAAGCCCAGCCATGCGGTACGAGCATTTTCATGCTATGACATAAATGGATATTCATTTGCTACTAAGAGACAGGATGAGAAGAGCACGGCACAAAACAGTGGTGTTACATTAATCTCGGAGGCTTTACATGTTTCTAGCAGGAAGGATAAAAATTCAATGTATGCAAGCATGGCAGATTACGGGGTGATCGAAGATATTTGGGAGCTTGACTATGTTTGTTTCAAAGTAGCTGTATTTCGATGCAAATGGGTTGATAACAATAATGGGGTTCGAACTGATGATCCATTGGTTTTACCTTGGTTGACCTTAATCGAGAGGGTTTCAAGGGGAACCATTTATACTTGCATCGCAGGCGAAACAAGTTTTTTATTTCACCGATCCTAGTGGCGAACATTGGTCTGTTGTTCTTCATGGTAAACAACATCACGGAGTGGAAGAGATTGATACAGAAGAAGGGCTTTATGAGGCGGGCCCTTTCTCTAGTGGGTTACCTGAATCGAAAGCAGATGAAGAAGATAGAGAACTTGATAAATACATACTTCGTGATGACCACAGCGAAGGATTATGGTTCGAGAATTAAGTGTCCCATGAGAGAAAGAGAATAAGTTAAGAATCATTTTCAGGTATATTGTTTGTTTTTATTTTAATTTTTTTTTTCTGTAGGTGTGTATGTGTGTGTATGTGTGTGTGTGTGTGTATTTATATATGTATATTTAATTTTAATGAAACGAGGTGGACATAATTTTATAACAACATTTATTTTTATCCTTCGTACTGTCTGCTTGTAACAGGTCACAACTTGGATGAAGCCGCGCAAGCAAGGGATAAAATTTCCAAGGAACTTCATATAGCGAAATGTTTATAAATGAATTTGTTATTGTTGAAAATTGTGTGAAGCTTTTGTGTTGATGTTAGGATGACCGAGTGTTTTGGTTAAATTTACAGGGGAGACTCTGTCGGAATTGATTTTTAACTGAATTCCGTATTATTTGAAATAGTTATTGGAATCTTAATGAAGTATTTAATTATGTGCATATCCTTGACAGGGAGTATGTCACATTTATAGGGGAGACTCTGTCGAATTTTCTGGCAAATTGATTTCCTTGTTTTTCATTTATGAATAAATGTCTCATGTAATTTTTTTTTTCTTTTCAAGGAGTAGTACTTTTGGTAAAATTTACAGGGGAAGCTATACAATGATTTTTGTACTGATTTTATATTTAACTCTTGATAAATTACTTTTCTGTGCATCGAAAAAAATATATCCATTTAGCAAGGTTATTTATTGACCGCTAAATGAATTAATTATTCGTTTATCAATTAATAAATCTTTATTATTTTAGAGAGATTCTTCAATATATTTTATATTGAGGGGCGCTCCGTACCGACGGCAACCTATTTCTATATTTTGCCTCTTAACTAGCATGCATGTGTACGAGATATACAGCAGGGCTAGAAAATTTTTAAGACTATACATGGATACGACATTGAGTACTTGTATCCAATTGTAAAGAGTATTAATTCTTTCAAGCTATTTTTATTTTATCTTAACATAATTGTAATTATTGATTGCCTTTAATTATTAAAATAGAGATAATTATTTAAGAACAAATAAACTGAATTTTGCGCTTTTACCTAAAATTATTGTGTAATAGTACATGAAATTTTTCGGTGAATGTTGCATGGGAAAATTTGAAATTTATTTATTAAATGTTTCATACAAGGCTTGCTTATGTACATAATTAATAAATATAATGTAAATTGGGTATGTAATATAATATTTACAAAGTTTTGGGGTTAATTTGTGAACATGAAAAAAATAGAAATTTATGGGGTTTATGCTTCATAAAATGAAATAAAAATAGAAATTTATGCGCGCGCGGGAATTGGCTGCATTTGTTTCCATTTTCTACGGCGGTTCAAAAAAAACCGCCGTAGAAAACACTTTCTACGGCGGTTCTTCATTGAACCGCCGTAGAAAGTATTTTCTACGGCGGTTGTTTTTGAACCGCCGTAGAAAATGGAAACAAATGCAGCCAATTCCCGCGCGCGCATAAATTCAAATATTTTGGTCTAATATCTATAATTTCCCCACAATTCCCGTGCTTCTCCCCTGCATTTCCCTGTAATATTGGATATGAAATTTCATAATGATCAACCGGTGCAAGTAAATAAAATACATTATAGTTTGCAATATACTCAATTTAATGTATTTTACTATACATATTTGATTACTATTATCGTCCGTAATTCCAAATATATATATATATAAGGTCATGAAATCCAGTAAGTATTTCCTTTTTTTTAAATTGGGCCCTTAAGCATTAATTTTTCTTGTACTACGTACGTAATGCATTTATCGATTTGATTATTTTATTCCGTTGCCCAAGTCGAGAATTCAGAAAATTTAGTACTGATAATGAAACTTATTACTTTATCACAACGTACATGTAATTTTACGAAATTTACTAATTTTTAGCTTATACCTAAAATTATTGTGTAATAGTACATGAAATTTTTCGGTGGAATATTGGTGCACGGGAAAATTTGAAATGTACTTATTAAATGTTTCATAAAAGGCGAGCTTCTGTAATTAATAAATATAATGTAAATTGGGTATGTAATATTATATTTACAAAGTTTTGGGGTTAATTTATGAAAATGGAAAAAAGAAATTAATAGGGAGTAGGGTTTAGGGTTTAGGGTTCAGAAAATGAAATAAAAATAGAAATTTATGCGCGCGCGGGAATTGGCTCCAATTGAAACTACTTTTCTACGGCAGTTCAAAGAGAACGGCCGTAGAATCAACTTTTAACGGCATGTCATTGTGAAACCACCGTAGAAAGGTGGCTTTCTACAGCGGTTTATTTTTGAACCGCCGTAGAAAGCATTTTCTACGGCGGTTCTTCCTTGAACCGCCATAGAATAAACCGACGGTCTAAATTCAAATTTGTTGGCCTAGGGTGTTAGGGTTTAGGGTCTACGGTTTTGGTATAATATCTCTAATTTTCCCACAGTTCCCCTGCTTCTCCCAATATTCCCCTGTAATATTGTATATGCAATTTAATAATGATCAACCAGTGCAAGTAAATAAAATACATTATATTTTGCAGCATACTAAATTTAATGTATTTCACTATACATATTTGATTAATATTATCGTAATTGCAAATATATATATATATATGTAAGCTAATGAAATCCCGTAAGTATTTAATTTTTTTTTTCGGCCACTTAAGCATTAATTTTTCTTATACTACGTACCTAATGCATTTATCGATTTGATTATTTTATCCCGTTCGCCCAAGTCGAAAACGTAGAAAATTTAGGGAAGATAATGAAGCTTATTACTTTATCGACGCTTACATGTAAATTTACGAAATTTATTAATTTTTATCTTTCACCTATAATTATTGTGTAATAGCACGCGAAATTTAAATGCAAATGGTTCAAGGGAAAAACCGCAATAGAAGAGAACATTCAACGGTTCACGAAAAACCGTTGGCTCCAATTTTTTTCCCCTCTTCTACGCCGGTTCACGAAAAACCGCAATAGAAGAGAACATTCAACGGCGGTTCAACTGCGAACCGCCGTTGAACCAACTTTCTACGGCGGTTCGCGGCTGAACCGCCGTTGAAAGTAACCTTTCTACGTCGGTTTCACAATGAACCGCCGTAGAAAGTAGGTTCAACTGCGGTTCGCGTTTGAACCGCAGTTGAACCAACCAGCCGGTCTAAGTTCAAAATATTTGAACTTAGACATCTGGCCTTTCCCTTATTCTTTTCCCTTTCTTCTCCCATGCTTCTCCCCTGTTTCCCTCTCCCTTCTCCAGCCGCGGTTCGGTTTCTTCGTGCCCTTATCCCGTCGCCGGCGCAACCCGGCGAGCTCCACCCATTTCCCGCACTTCCCGACGGCTGCTTGGCGTGCTGATCGTACATCGTGGACCAAGGTCCGATCGTTGTGTGTGGCTTCACCCCGGCCAACATTTCTTCCATTTACCCACTCCAATATTTTTGGCCTTGGATGTATGAGTGCAAACATAAGGTTTATCCAACTTCTATGCTTGCATTTTAAAACTTTTGCAATGTTACCTTCTATTTTGTAATTGCTTCCGATTGCACTAGGGTTTTTGTGCACAATATAATGTTCATTTCTGGTTTGATGCTAGTGATGAATGATTGGAATGCTTTGGGATTTATTGATTGTTGGTTGCATTGGTTTGGTTGTTGAATTTCGTGTTTTGTCCTACATAAGTTGAGAACCTAGGTGTTTGATTGGGATTTCAATTAAGTACCCTTTCAATTCGGGTTTCCTTCACTAAGATGAGAAACACAAATGTTGATTTCGGTTTTGCTTGAATAATTTGAGAACATTGGTGTTTGATTTCGGTTCTTAGTCGATTTAGTGTTCCTCCTTTAGTGATAATGAGGAAAATGCTTTGTTGTTGAGTCCACTATGTGGAATTTAAGCTTTATAGGGTTCCTTCTTTGGGGATCCCTTGTTTCAATGTCTTGAATGCCCCTTATATATTGAAAGTAAAGCTATATTTGCATCAATGTAAAGCATTTTTATTGCACAAGCACAAAGTACCTTTTGAGTGTTGCTTCTCTTGCTTTAGGGAAGGAGAGTATTTTTTAGGAGTGAAGTACTCCTCCTTTAAGCTTTTACCTTCCTCACTAAATTTTGGTTTTTTCCTTTAGTAGAAATTAATGATTGTTCTCATTAGTTGTTGGTTGTGAAATGTGAAGTACTTTATCAATGGTACCCTTTATAAGTCCACTTTTTTGGGGCTCCTTTGGTTTAATTTGGGCAATGGGACTTGTGTATTGCAAATATCACTATCTCCTCTTCGCTTTCCCTTATCTTTGTTTGAAATGCGTGAAATATGCTTTGTGAGTCATTCTCCTTGATGAGGGAGATTTTTTTCTTAAATGTAGAGTTTGAAATATCACTTCTCCTTAAATCTTTTACCTTTTGCGCTTTAGTGTTTCTCCTTTACTACTAAGGAGGATAAGGCTTTGTGGTTGAGGGGACGGTATGTTCCTCCCTTGGTTTAATGTCATGAATTCCCCTAATCTATTGAAAGTGAGGCTATGGTTGCATCAATGTAAAGCTTCTTTATTGCAAAAGCACAAAGGACTTCTCTTGCTTTAGGGAAGGAGAGTATTTTTTAGGAGTGAAGTAATCCTCCTTTAAGCTTTTACATTCCTCACTAAATTTTGATTTTTTTCCTTTAGTAGAAATTAATGATTGTTCTCATTAGTTGTTGGTTGTGAAATATGAAGTACTTTATCAATGGTACCCTTTATAAGTCCATTTTTTTTTGGGGCTCCTTTGGTTTAATTTGGATAATGGGACTTGTGTATTGCAAATATCACTATCTCCTCTTCGCTTTCCCTTATCTTTGTTTGAAATGCGTGAAATATGCTTTGTGAGTCGTTCTCCTTGATAAGGGGGATTTTTTTTCATAAATGTAGAGTTTGAAATATCACTTCTCCTTAAATCTTTTACCTTTTGCGATTTAGTGTTTCTTTTTCAGTGGAAATGAGGGTAATGCTTTGTGGTTGAGTTGAAGGTGTATTCCTCCCTTGGTTTAATGTCATGAATGCAACTAATATATTGAAAGTGAGGCTATCTTTGCATCAATGTAAAGCTTCTTTATTGCAAAAGCACAAAGTATTTCTCTTGTTTTAGGGAAGGAGAGTATTTTTCAGGAGTGAAGTTGCGAAATGTACATTGCCTTTTAAATTTAAACATTACAAGCATTCTTGTTTTTTGTCTCCTTTGGTTTAAAGTGTTCAATGGCACGTGGGTTTTGAAATTAAAGCTTTTCTTTAAATGCAAACTTGTTATCTTGTATTCTCTTTGTATGTACATGAAGTTTAAGGTAAGCTAATGGCCCGAAAAAGAAAACGCAATGAGGACCATAGTGATGAGGGAAAGAGCAACGGAGATGGGTCTTATACTAGAGCTAAAAGAGGCAGAGGGCCTACAAATTGCAACGATCATTTGGAAATGCGTATGAAGGGGAAAACTCTTGAGATGTCGTTTGATTCAAAAAATGAGCCTAAAGATTATCATACGAAGTGGATTACATTCGTAGCATTCACGGCCCGGAGCAAAGTGGACATTATGGACTATGCATCATGGTCCAAAGTTCCCGACGATATCAAGAAGAGAGTGTGGATGGAAATACAGGTATTCTACAAAATTATAATGCATTGTTTGTTTACCCATTCATACAAATGAACCCAAATTTATCTAAATTTGTACTTCTATTGTTTACTGTAGGCATTATTTGTTTTTGAATCAACCAAAGAACTCGAAACCAAGTGGATTTCTTATGCTGGTAAACGTTGGATTGGAAATCCTTTTTAGGTAGATATGTAAATGGTGACCTGCAGGGTGAGGACCCATGCCTTGAATATAAATATCTCCCTAGGGAGACATGGATTAAGTTCAAGGCTAGCCGCGAAACAGAAGAATGGCAGGTGGGTTTTTGAAATTCATTTCCTTCTTGTTTTTGGATATTTGAAATTGCTCAGTTTATGGATAATCACTTTTCATTGTATTTTTCTCTAGGCAATTCATGAAAAAGCGCAAAAGAATGCCACTTTAAATTCTTTTTACCATAATTTATCTCGCGGTAGATACCGACTGCTAAAGAAGAATTTGCATGAAGAGGCTTTGATTGCAACTGGGAAGAAGCCTTTAGAGGACTGTTCGTCCGAAGAAGAAGGGGAAGAATCTTATGCAGGGCTAGGCTGGCATCTACTTTGGAGACAGGCTCACACAAACAAAAAAGGGGAATACTTCACGCCAGAGGTTGGTCGTGTTGGAATTGAAATTGTAAGTTTGAACCATACATTTTCTTATGTTTCAGTTCTTTAAGCTACGCATATAATTAAAACTATATATAATTGATCTATTTACATTTCATATTTTTGGCAAAACGTTTAGGAAAATCTATGTTTCCGCGAGTCCCAAGGGGAGAAAGTTGCAGAGGGTAGGAATGACATTCTTATCAAGGCAACGGGAAAGACCGATCACCCCGGTTGTGTTCGAGGCCATTCTACCAGAGCACGTATCACAGAGGTTTTCGCGAAAACAAGGCCGTTGCTTAAAGATGAACTAGATTTAACTAAAAGAAAGCTTCAGAAAACCACTGCCCAGCTCGATGAATGTCAAACACATCTTAAGATGATGGTTGGGTTTATATGTGGTAAGATGGGGACTGACTATGATACAGTAAGAGCCATTGTCCTCAGTAGTGCCAAAGCTCAGAGCTTGAACCCAGAAACCTCCGGAATGACCCCAGAGATGTTTGAGGTCCATGGTAGCAATGTTTCCCCTGTGAGTCCGACGCTACACCCTAAAGAAACTCGTAGGCAAAATTTTTCTCCTCTTATCCCTACAAGTTTGCCTGAGTTACATATGATACTTGTTTCATCTATGGACCCGATCAAAGCCTCTGAGGTTCAGAATAGCCCTATTGCAACAAACTTGGAAGATGTGAGTTGTTTGTATAATTTCTTTCATATTGTCACTTCTAAAGAAGCTTGATATTGCTTTTCATGATTACACTTGGTTTTTGAAGTTAGCAGAAATAGTTGAGTAATGTTCATTTGCTTGCCTATTATCTCAGGACGGGTGTGAATGTCATATGTTCATCTCTGAGGATACATGTAAGAGACGTAAGCTTGTGGCCAAGAGAAATGTTTATAAGTAGAGAAAGCACCACGACCGCGAGGTAAGGAAAGGTTGCGCGAGGGTTACAATTAAAATTTCATATGATGACTTTGCCCCGCTACCATTTCCTGAGTAAGAGGCTTCAACTGTGGGAATGTCCCAATCCTTTTTCGTGGAATGGCCTATACATTTGAATGAACTTATTCCTGATCCAGTAACACAGGTATATTCTTACATTTATTTGTGAATTACTTAATACCGTTTTGTATATTTATTGTTATTTCAAATGTTGTTAGGTGGATAAATGTTTAAAAAAGAAAAAAGGTCGGTTGAATTCTATGGATGATATAAAATCTCCTTCGACGGTTCCAAATGAAATGACATCCTCTTCGACATCTGATCCACTGCACGAGTTACAACTCCGAATGGAGAAAGATTCGAACTTCAATGGGTTCTTGTTTCAAATGACAAGAGATATCATAGGTGTGAATCATCCTATTTCGATGGATCGAATGGATGTCGGTGAATTATTGTCAAGAGAAAGCATGGTCACAAACTATTTGATGCAATTGTTCACCATGTGAGTTTTCACTTAATTTTATAACCTATTTCAGATTATTGTTATATATAGTATGCATTCCATGTGCCTAGACTAACCAATGATGCATGATAATGTAAATTCTCTAGAGCTTTACATGATTTGGTTGAAAGGAATGACCGGAAGGGGATAGGGTTTCTCTCAGCTGATCATGTCATGGCACTAGGAAACACATATGAAGATAGGGTACACTACATTGCACGAAATTCAAGGATCGGAATAAAGAAATTTATCTGGTGCCGTATCTTCAGGGGTAAACACTATAAGCGTTTCTCTAATTTTTAAGAAACACTGATTTAAAGATCTGAGGTCATTAAATTTTTGGGTTGCAGTGAACATTGGATGCTCATAGCCATTAGACTGATTGAAAAGGTTGTGTACTGGTTTGATTCTTTACAAAACCCACAAAAAGAGGAGGCAGTAATACTTATAGACGAGTGAGTTATATATATTAACTAATGTTAGAATGCATATATAATTTATAATGCCAATCATATATACATATGTTGCTAATTATTTTCATTCCGCTTTCATTTTTATAGGGTGATGTTTAATTATCAAGCTTTCTTAGGATTGCCCAGAAATGTGCATATGCAACCTGAATGGATAGTAGTTAAGGTAAAATTGGTTCTTATTGAATTTTTTATTCAAAGATGTGTTGTATAAAATTGTATGATATTCTAACTCGTATACTAATATTCATTAGCATAAAAAGCAAACGTCTAATTGGGAGTGTGGCTACTATGTCATGCACTACATGTACCAAATCGCAATGAAATCCGACACATTGGCACTCGAAAAGGTATTTGATTTCTCATAACTTACTTGACTGTATTTCATTTTGCTACTCAATTACTTTTGAATTTATACTCTGTTGCAGTACTTCAAGCTCGACCGCACTCCATTAAGCAATGTGGATATAGATGCTATGAGAAAAATATGCGCTAGTTATATTGTGGAGCATTAGCCGTAATTTTCACTTTCTATCGCGGTTTGGGTCTAAAAAAGTGGCCACTTTCTACGGCTATTTAAAACCGCCGTAGAAAGTCCGCTAACTTTCTACGGCTGCCAGATAGATGGCGGTTCAAAAAGGCCAAAAATCGCCGTTAAAAGCCCTTAAAAACCGCCATTGAAAGCCCTTTTTGTAGTAGTGTGAAGACGAATTCAGTTCTGTTTTACTCATAAATATTGGTATCTGGTATAAGTTGGTAACAACCAAACAACTGGTACCTCTTAAGTTGATAACAACCAACCAATTGGTACTTGTTAAGTTGGTAACAACCACCCAACTTTTTTAGATGATATTGTGAAATGTAAATATATTGAACAGTCACGGTCTGAATGATACTTCTGCACCTAAAATTAATATACGTATTTTAATTGATACACAATAAATTAAAGAATAAAACCAATACGCGTGTCTCTCCTAGTTGAGAGTTTCTTGTCTCTCCTAGTTGAGAGTTTTCTGTTCCTTTTTTTAAGAGAGTTCTGTCCACTTCATTTTTGGAGTTGTGTTATTCACTTATTTTTGAAGTCTTTAACTTCAGATCTGTGGGATAAAGTTGTTAATGAAGAAGATGGTGAAAATAAAGCCGACAGCGGTTGGCTTCGTCAATTGTTTGTCATGGATCCTTTCTGTCATTGGTCAATTTTGGAGCTATATCAGAAGTTAGTAGCAATCATGTACCACCGATCAGATGATCCGCTCAGCTATCTAAAATTTTGCTGCTCTTTGCTTAGCTATAGGCTAGATTCGCAGTTTGTAGATTTGATTTTCAGATCTACTTTGATTGTATATTGTAAATCAGATTTTCAGATCTATTTAAATTCTAGATTGTATTGTTAGGCTCATGGCCTACTGTCAAATCGTTGCTTGACGATATTTTCATCCCCTTAATTTAAGTATTTCTTTTGTTTAAAAAAAAATATAAAAGACAGATCGTCTCAAAAAACAAAAACAAAAAAAAAAAAACATGAAAGCCAGATACTTTTTTTCTAGCGAAATGGCCTAGCTATTTAAGCTGGTGGTTCAGAGTCCCTTATTAGAATCTACCCTGAAATTAAACGGTTGTACGCAGTTTAGAACGCCAACAAAATTAAGAGCCCCAAATTGCAAGGCCAAAACGAAGCTCAAAACACAACCTTGAGTGAAGCTATGTGTTTTCATTAAAAAATTTACTTTCACTCGTGTACAACTTTTTTTTTATAGATGTTAAGGTACAGTACCTAAAAACCTAATTTTACACAATTTGTTCGATTTATGTTCGTATTTTTAAGTGTAGATTAATTGAGGACCACGCACATAGTTATATTAGTAAGAGTAAGAGTAAGAGTAGTTAAAAATTTAAAAGGGGACTCTTCTTTTTTAAACGAAAAATGTTTTCGAAAGTGGACTCATGGAACAAAGTGTGTATCGATCGCTAGATTTAAATCTAAACCAAATTTATATGTTGCAATTTACTACTAGCAAGGCACTGATCTGGTAATAATAATGCAAAACAGCATTTAAGAATACAGAATTTGCACGGCAAAAATATCATTACTTAGAATGAGAAGTTGACAACTCCATTTTATTGAATTCGTACTGCTGCAGAAAACATCATAGAAGTTCAACAAGCTACGGCTAACATTCATTCAATTATTGATCTATTCCTTAGAAAGAAATGCTATGAAGTTATTGATGGAGCCATCATCTTTAATTGCATCCATTGCCAATTCTTTCCATTTCTTAACATTCTTCCTCATTTCCAACCCATCGTCTCCAACATCCATTACTGCTTCTACGCACCTTTTGATCTCATTTCTCTCAACAATTCCATCCTGGTTTGGCATCACCCTAACGCCTGTCTTCCAAACATCCTGCAATAGCTTTGCGTTTGTGCACTGATCATTCCATTGAGGAAACGCAATCACAGGAACTCCATGAATTATGCTCTCCAAGGTGGAATTCCACCCACAATGAGTTAGGAAACATCCTAACGAGGGATGTTTTAGAACTTCAATTTGGGAACTCCATGGAATAATCTTCCCCTTTTCCTCCAATTCATTAAAACAACTTAGCTTCTCTTCTTCTTTATCTTCTTTTGCTCTTATCACCCACAAAAAGGGCCTGTTACAATCTAATAATGCCCTTGCAAGCTCTTCCATTTGCTGCTTGGATGGCGTCATGATACTACCAAATGCAACATAGATAACAGATCCATTTGGCTTTGAGTTAAGCCATTCTAGATAGCCAACATCATCACTAGATGAAGTGTTTTTTGGATCATTTCCATTCAAAAATGGATAAGGAATCAAGGGTCCGATTCCGATCATCTTGTAGTTTTCAATGCATTTTAGAGCAACAGGCTCAAGTGCAACAAAATTATTCACTAACACGTATGAATCTTTATCTTCATCAAGCATTTTAAAATGCTCTTTCAGCTTCTGAAGGGCAACACTATTTGCGATTGAACTTGAACTTGAGCTTGAGTGAAGTATAAACGAGGGAAGATCAGAGCGAGAGAGTAATGGTAGTCCCGGACACTGAATTGACCAATTGGGCTCATCACTGCGGCTCTTGATCTCTTCCTCATATCCATGGAAGTAATTGTAGAATATCCCAAACGTTGTGGCTGCTTGGATCCATAGAAGGGCTGACAAAATGTTCCTTTCACGCGCCACCTTTGCTGCCCAAGTGAGGAGGATGGTGTACACAATGCAAGTAATAGGACGACCTTTTTGTATGCTAGTTTGAATAACACTTTCAATGGCTTCAGGACCAAACTTCTGAAAGGCATTCATATGGTCACATCGAAACCTTGAAGCTTGAAATCATCTGGATAACCATCTGAAATGGGTGCAAAGTTGAAGTTTTTGGAGGCACTGCATGAGGCTTTAGTCATGAGATCACAGGTAAATTTACTGGTGGCGAAAGTCACTTCTATGCCAATTTCGATGAGTCGTTGGGCGAATTCAAGGGATGGCCTAAGATGACCTTGAACTGGATAACTTACTATAAGAATGTGTGGGTACGCCATTGTTTCTTTGTTGGAAACCTTAAATTCTCAGTGTGTGATGGAAGCAGGTATGGAGTAGTATAGTTGAAATAAGAAGAGAGATTCAGACAAAGACGAGAATGAAAGGATGTGGTTTTGGAGATTATATAGAATGGTATAGAATGATTTAAGGCATATGGAACAGAGGCTCATTTTAACCCTCATGTTTTATCTGCCGCCCAATAAAATTTCTTGTGTTACATTTTATAAACTACAGACCATTTTTTTATTTAAAATAAATAAATAAAAAATCCAGACAATTTAGACACAATATAGAATCTCGTATGAAATCAGTTCTACAGTAAATTCAATCTCAAAGGAGAATTAATTGAAGCTATAAGTACTAGACAAACACTTGTAACTCACGGATTGGACCGTCCGACCGCGTAAGTATCGAGTGTAGTCTAAGCTTGATCAGCTTAATATAAAACTCATCATTCAAACTTTCCACTACATATGTAAACATGAGTCATGTATATAGTATATATCCCATCAGTCGAGAACGGGTAGAAAGTTTATACCTCTGATATTTTACCATGCGATTCAGTAAACTTGTAACGTTACGTTGTATCTAAATGCGCCCAAGATGTTTTACATTGTGTATAAATGCACAGTCGACATTTACAAACTTAAACCAAATTGACCACTGTGAATTAACAAATCTCACCGCACGTGAATGTGCAATTAGATACAAAGAGGCTAACTAGCCTGATTCCGTACTTGTTGGTAGTGTTTTTAGACACAATATAACATTGGGGGCTTATTGAATTTTTTGGAAAATATCAAGGGATAAAATGAACATTTACCATGTTTTAAAGCATTTCTGTAGACAATAAAACTTGTCTCATTTGATGGTAAAAAATTTGAGAAATAAACCACAAGTTTCATTTATTTTAATTTTTTAATTTTATAACACATGCCAGTGAATAATATGAAAAACAGATAAAACTCAAAAAAAACAATTATTTCAAAAGATCCCCACAAACTGTTAACTTTCCATTTAACTGTTTAAAACTGGGCATAATATGTCACATAGACGAAAACTGTAACAATATAAAACGGGTACACCTGTATGGCTGTATAGATATTTCAAAAATGGGTGTAAAATGACATAAATACCAGGTGGTGTAGATCAATCGTTCAATTTATGATTTCTGGGGGTAGTTATTGAGATGAATGGAACGTTTCAAATGAATTTAAGTCGACAGAACCAATTCATTTAGAAATTGAATTCCTGAATTGTCACTGGCATCGTTTTTCACGGGTTTAACCTAACCCACCAATAAAAATATACTCGTAATAAATTCCAAAAAAAAAAAAAACACCAATGAATTATTGACGCAATACTGTTCATTCGATTCACTTGAGTCGTTTATTTTTTCGCACGGAGCTATATATCAATAAATTGATAGTTATCGTTTGACCAGACAATAGTTTAAGGGACTGTAAAATCACTTCAATTTCTTTCGTTTGTCCCTTTAACATGAATTGTTTTGTCTCTCAACTTGAAATCATCGTTCACTTAATTTTTGGCAGCATACATGATCGAGAAATATATATTTTCGGCCAAATTATGAGACAATCGAAGTGATTTAACTTTTTTTTTTTTTGGTATCATTTGTTGCCGTTGCTAATATTTATAAATCTCATATATATGCTAGTTGTAAATAGTTCAAATGCCCACATAAATTAAGTAAGAGACCGTGTCAAAACTATTTTTGAAATAAAGTGGCAAAGATAAAACTTTTTTTATTTTCAAATAATTGAGAAGTGAAAATCTCATTTTTCGTTATTCTTCTATACACTTGTTATATTTATAGTCAATCTTTAATGCCTCGTTACACTTGTGCTCCCTCTTCTTTTATGTGTTGAGATTGTAGTCTCTATAGTAGCCAGTTTTATCGGTCATTTTGGGGTGATTGTGCAAATTCTAAAATTATATTTTGACTATAAAAACAACTACAGTCGATCATAAACTAAAAGTGACAACACATAAAAGAAGGCAATAATACATAAAGAGATACCAAAATTATAACTAGAGTATAGAAAAATGACCAAAGATGCTATTTTCCCTAATTCAGAAATCAAAAGGATACCGGCCCAAGTTAAAAGACCACACAAGTTTAACCTTTAAGGGACAAATGCATTTAGGATGACTAATAAAATTTTGTCACGTAACTGATCGACACCTTTTAGTTGCCTAATTTTAGATTCTTATCCCGCAGATTTGACGGGCTTTTTTGCCCAGGTATTGCATGGTTATGTGCAGGTTAAGAGGCTATTGATGAAAGAAGAAAAGAAGGTGATTCAGAGCACAAAAGAAATAGAACCGTGAGGACAGGGTCAGCTACTTCAGGTCATCCACCGACGACGTCAACCCTCAGATGTGCTCAACCATCAGGTCGTCCACAGACGACATCAGTCGTCAGCTCATCCACAGCTATGGCCAGCCCGCAGGTCGTCCATGTACATCGTCAGCTTCCAGGTCGTCCCGTACGAGATCAGCCGCATGTCGTCCACTGATGAGTTGGAGTTCTAGAAGTTTCTACCGTAAAAAAGAGCAGTTGGAGATCAGAAGGAATCTGCAGAAGCGATAAGGATCGATTGCTTCCTTTTCGGGATTGATTTACTGCCGTTTCAAGGAATGATTTACTTCCTTAAGTGATAAGTGATAAGGAATGTTTTATTCTCCTTAAGTGATGGAGATTTGATTTATTTCCTTTTGGCTGAGAGATAACTATCTCTATAAATAGGGAGATTTTCGTAGGAGAAAGGAGAGTTCGGTTTGGTCGTTCAGTTTGGATTCAGCTTTTAGTTTAGTTTTAGAGAAGGAAATCTGCCAAGCTGCATTAATCTTTCGATTGCTTCTAGTAGTCAAATTCCATAGGGAAACACTTAGCGTTTTGCTCTGTTCGGATTTGTCTGCATTTGTACTCCAGGCCCGTCAACCATTTTGGTGGAATGGACGGGTGAATTCTGCATCATTTCAGCATTACTTCAGTAATTTGTTCTATCTCTATTTTTATTCTTGCTATGTCATAATTTATTATTATTTGTTTTTCCGTTGAAAGCATGAGTAGCTAAATTCTTAATTCCGGTATTAATGTAAATAGTCGAATCCATGCATGTATGAAACCGAATTAATATTGCATCTAGTTGGCTATATTCTATTCTATCTTGTGAATCCATTTAATTGCTGAGTAAATATTGAGTTTGATCACCTTAGTATTGAACTGGTAATTGTTATCAAGTAACAAGACTGCCGGCTAGGTAGTTCCGGATAGAATAGTGTTTACCTTTAACAGTCGCGGCTAACAAAGAATAAATAGTGTTAGGTTCCTTAATTCTTAAAAGCTCTTTCGGGCAGTGATCTTTGCGAGGGACCCCACGGAGGATCACCGAATTACATAAGGGATTGGGTGCGTCTGAAGGACCCCACGGTACCTCGAACTAACCGGTATAGATTAGATTAGACCATAAGGTGTTTATGATTACATGCATGCGAGGAGAATTAATTGGATAATACAGGAATGTTTTAATCAAGTGTTTATTTGTTGATTGTTATTTTTGTCTAGTAGTCATAAATTGAACCAACTCTAAGGTCTCTTGAGAGGCACCAAAGGTGACGACTCGTCAAAAGTGTGTTTTTATGGCATTAATGGGGATTTAGAAGTGATTTCTTTGTCTCTGTAGATAGATCCTGTGCTTTCCTATACTATTTATAGTTAGTGATTTGCAGGTATAAAAATAGGGATTTTTACTGTATTTGGTACGATATGACAAAGTCGCTTATCAGTAGCTCAATGAAAATTTATCAATTCTCTGAGGTACGACTCATTCTCCAAATTGGGTAAATCACATTTACCTGAGATTTTACAAAATTGCTACTCTCTCCCTCCGTTTCATTAAAAGAGTCAACTTTGTTGAACTAAATTATAACAACAAAATAGGGCATATTTAATTAATTTGGCACTCCCTCCGTTCTATTGGAAGGGTCTACTTTGATCAATGTATGCCAAAGTATAACACCTAAAATAGCTAATCTGACACTCTTAATTTATTTCATTCATATTCTTATTTATTAAGTATAGAATAATTATGAACTACACATGATTATATTAGTAAAGGTAGGAGGATTAAAAAATTTGAAAATAGACTTTTTTATTGGAACAAAAAATATTTGTCAAAGTGAACTTTTCTAATGGAATGGAGGGAGTATAACATAACATATAACTTGGTGATTATTTGGTCAAATTATAGTTTCTCTATTGTCACTACAAAAATAAATAAACACAAACTTGAGAAATATTTTTTCTATTTAATTATATTTTGGAGACCCAAAAGCCAATGGTAGTTTCTCAAATTCTCATGAATGTAATAATAATTTTACTAAACTTTAGAGGGGTAAATCTAATTTATCCTGAAGCGAAAAGCCCACTAGCGGCTTCAACCTAGACTCAATGATTGGTGCTACTCAGATTTTTGTCTCCATTAATTGTGATGGAGCATCCCTAGAAGAGTATATCTTCTTCCTTTCAATAGAAGAATTCACTTTTAATTTTTACTTCTTATACCTTTATTAATATAATAATGTGAGGTTAATAATTTGTTCGTATTTAATAAGTGAGGATATAAATAGAATAAAGTATGTCAAATTAATTATTTTAACTATTATACCTTAACATTCGTAATATGTTATACATTGGTGAAAGTAGACTTTTCTAATCGAACAGAAGAAGTAATATATATACTATAGTATATTACGTTATGTGTCCCATTGGTTGGGAAAAATAATATCGTAAAAATTTGTATTCGACTTGCTAAAAGGTTGGATGCATGTTTGTGCTCACATAGAGCTTAATTATCTTTAAAATTGTTTATTTAGAAACATGCGACACATATCATTTAAAGAAAAAATGTCGAATTTAGTGTCATAAGTATCACGTGTATATTATGAAGTACTTTCAGTAAATTAAAAAATAGTGCCAATTTCTAATAATAATAAAAATTATCAATTTTAAGGGTATAAAAAGTAGTTGCATGGGAAATAAAAAGTATCAATTTTAAAGGTAGAAATATTATTTGCTCAAAAAAGTAACGTCTGGAAAATACAAATTTCTATTTATTTCTTAAAAAGAAAAGTATTGATAAAAAGAGTACAAGTAGTTCTTGTAAACTAAAATAAAAATCAGAATTAAGGGTAGAAATAGGGCATGCTTAAAAAATAAAAGTAAAGCCTGTAAAATACAAATTAGTGTCTATTTCCTCAAAAAAGAAAGTACAATCTAAAATATATACGTAGTGTATGTAAAATAAAATTAAAAAATACCAACTTCAAGTGTAGAAGTACGTAGTACCTGTATTAAAAAGTAGTACGTGTAAATAAAAACTAGTGCATATTTCTAAAAAAAAAAGTATAAATTATTAGAAGTGTTAATTTTAATGGTACAAGTGGTTCCAGTAAAGTAAAATAAAAACATCAATTTAAAAATTAGAAGTAGTGAAAGTCTGAAAAAGTAGGGTCTATAAAGTAAAAAATAATGTATACTTTTATTTTTTATTTTTAGAATCACTACTAATTCTACATTTTTAAGTATATAAGTAATGTCTGAAAAAGAAGAGGAAAAAAGGTATCACTTTTATGTCTATAAGTAGCACCTATAAAATAAAAATTAGTGCCTATTTGTAAAAATAAATAAAAGTAAATAAAAAGTATTAATTTTTAGGGTATAAGTAGTGTTTGTATTCTTATGTCTTACTTGGTTATTGCAACTTAAGAATGATTTCATTCTTAAGTTTTACTTAATTTACCAAATTTTTCATTCTTAAGTTTTACTTAATAATATTTTCAAAAAGATAGATGATTTGCTGCCTTACTTGTGTATGAAGCGCAAGTACATACTTATGTCTCTAATGATTTCAGGCCCACGGCAACCAGGAAATGACATCGATGTGTATCTTGCTCCTCTTATTGAAGATTTGAAAAAGTTATGGGATGGAGGCGCACTTGTGTTTGATACATACCGTGAAGAAATGTTCACATTACGTGCCATGTTATTCTGTACCATTAATGATTTTCCTGCATATGGAAACTTGTCTGGGTACTCTGTTAAAGGGCATAAAGCATGCCCAATATGTGAGCAGAGTACAGATTTTTGTCAGCTTGCACATGGGAGGAAGACAGTATACCTTGGGCATCGCAGATTTCTTCCCGAGACTCATCCGTATCGCCATATGAAAAGAGCATTCAATGGATTTCAAGAGTTCAGAAAAGCTCCAGAACCCTTGAACGGGCCAGAGGTGAAAGCTCGTGTGACGGACATTAATGTGGAGTTTGGTAAACCTTCGGAGTCCAGCAATAATGATACATGTTGTTGGAAGAAGAAATCCATCTTTTTTGAACTTTCATACTGGGAGAACTCGATGTTATGCATATTGAAAAAAATATTTGTGAAAGCCTGTTAGGTACGCTCTTGAACATCCCTGGTAAAACTAAGGATGGTTATAACGCGAGACTTGATATGGTTGATATGAACATAAGATCAAATTTAGCACTGGTAGCTCGAGGACAACGTACATATCTACCCCCTGCCTGTCACACTTTGTCCAGAAAAGAGAAAAACCAACTGTGTTCAAGTTTGCGTAGCATCAAAGTTCTATTCGGATATTCTTCAAATGTAAGTAGACTTGTTTTCCTTGAAAGATTTAAAACTGATTGGTTTGAAGTCTCATGATTGCCATGCCTTAATGCAACAATTGTTGCCTGTAGCTATTCGCTCGATATTGCCCAAGCATGTTAAGTCCAGTATAACAAAACTTTGTTTCTTCTTCAATGCTATATGTAGCAAGGTTATCGCGCGCGAAAGACTTGATCAGTTACAAGATGAAATAATTGTTGTCCTTTGTCAATTAGAAATGTATTTTCCACCCGCGTTCTTTGATGCCAGAGTGTTTTGGTCAAAAACAAGCAGGGGAGATTTTGTCTGAATTGATTTGAAACTGAATTCCATATTATTTGAAGTAGAATCTTAATGAAGTATTTAAGTATGTGCACATCCTTGACAGGGAGTATGTTACATTTATAGGGGAGACTTTGTCGAATTTTCTGGCAAAATTGATTTCCTTGTTTTTCATTTATGAATAAATGTCTCATGTATTTTTTATTTTTTTTTTCAAGGAGTAGTACTTTTGATAAAATTTACAGGAGAAGCTATACAATGATTTTTGTTTTGATTTTATATTTAACTCTTCATAAATTACTTTTCTGTGCCTCGGAAAAAAGATATTCATTTAGCGAGGTTGGTTATTGACTGCTAAATGAATTAATTATTCGTTTATCGATTAATAAATCTTTATTATTTTATAGAGATTATTCAATATATTTTATATTGAGGCGCGCTCCGTACTGGCGGCAACCTATTTCTATATTTTGCCTCTTAACTAGCATGCATGTGTACGAGATATACAGCAGCGCAACAAAATTTTTAAGACTATACATGGATACGACATTGAGTACTTGTATCCAATTGCAAAGAGTATTAATTCTTTCAAACTATTTTTATTTTACCTTAACATAATTGTAATTATTGCTTGCCTTTAATTATTAAAATAGAGATAATTATTTAAGAACAAATAAAATGAATTTTGCACGTTTACCTAAAATTATTGTGTAATAGTACCTGAAATGGTTCGGTGGAATGTTGCATGGGAAAATTTGAAATTTATTTAGTAAAGCATTTTTCATACAAGGCTTGCTAACATAATTAATAAATATAATGTAAATTGGGTATGTAATATTATATTTACAAAGTTTTGGGGTTAATTTATGAACATGAAAAAACTAGAAATGTTTATGGTCTATGATTCATAAAATGAAATAAAAATAGAAATTTATGCGCGCGCGGGAATTAATTAGCTGAATTTGTTTCCACTTTTCTACGGCGGTTCAAAAACAACCGCCGTAGAAAACACTTTCTACGGCGGTTCTTCATTGAACCGCCGTAGAAAATACTTTCTACGGCGGTTCAAATTGAAACCGCCGTAGAAAGATGACTTTCTACGGCGGTTCTTAGTAGAACCGCCGTAGAAAGTCATCTTTCTACGGCGGTTGTTTTTGAACCGCAGTAGAAAACTGGAAATTGCAGCCAATTCCCGCACGCACATAAATTTCTATTTTTATTTCATTTTATGAAGCATAGACCCTAAACATTTCCCCTGCTTCTCCCCTGCATTCCCCTGTAATATTGGATATGCAATTTCATAATGATCAACCGGTGCAAGTAAATAAAATACATTATATTTTGCAACACACTCAATTTAATGTATTTCACTATACATAATTGATTACTGTTATCGTCCGTAAGTCCAAATATATATATATATATATATATGTAAGGTCATGAAATCCAGTAAGTATTTCCTTTTTTTTAAATTGGGCCCTTAAGCATTAATTTTTCTTGTACTACGTACGTAATGCATTTATCGATTTGATTATTTTATTTCGTTTGCCCAAGTCGAGAATACAGAAAATTTAGGACTGATAATGAAGCTTATTACTTTATCACAGCTTACATGTAATTTTATGAAATTTACTAATTTTGAGCTTATACCTAAAATTATTGTGTAATAGTACATGAAATTTTTCGGTGGAATATTGGTGCACGGGAAAATTTGAAATGTACTTATTAAATGTTTCATAAAAGGCGAGCTTCTGTAATTAATAAATATAATGTAAATTGGGTATGTAATATTATATTTACAAAGTTTTGGGGTTAATTTATGAAAATGGAAAAAAAAAATTAATAGGGAGTATGGTTTAGGGTTTAGGGTTTAGGGTTCAGAAAATGATATAAAAATAGAAAATTTATGCGCGCGCGAGAATTGGCTCCAATTGAAACTACTTTTCTACGGCGGTTCAACTGAAAACCGCTATAGAATGAACTTTCAACGGCGGTTCACTGTGAAACCGTCGTAGAAAGGTTGCTTTCTACAGCGGTTTATTATTGAACCATCGTAGAAAGTATTTTCTACGGCGGTTTATTTTTGAACCGCCGTAGAAAGTATTTTCTACGGCGGTTCTTCTTTGCACCACCGTAGAATTAACCTACGGTCTAAATTCAAATTTGTTGGCCTAGGGGGTTACAGTTTAGAGTTTAGGGTTTAGGGTTTAGGGTTTACAATTTTGGTATAATATCTCTAATTTCCCCACAGTTCCCCTGCTTCTCCCAACATTCCCCTGTAATATTGTATATGCAATTTAATAATGATCAACCGGTGCAAGTAAATAAAATATATTATATTTTGTAGCATATATACTAAATTTAATGTATTTCACTATACATATTTGATTAATATTATCGTAATTGCAAATATATATATATATATATGTATGTAAGCTAATGAAATCCAGTAAGTATTTTTTTTTTTTCGACCACTTAACAATTAATTTTTCTTATACTACATACCTAATGCATTTATCGATTTGATTATTTTATCCCGTTCGCCCAAGTTGAAAACGTAGAAAATTTAGGGAAGATAATGAAGCTTATTACTTTATCGACGCATACATGTAAATTTACGAAATTTATTAATTTTTATCTTTCACCTATAATTATTGTGTAATAGCACGCGAAATTTAAATGCAAATGGTTCAATGGAAAATTTGAAATTTAATTATGAAATGGTTCATAAAAGTCGAGCTTCTCTACATAATTAATAAATATAATGTAAATTTGGTATGTAATATTATATTTACAAAATTGTGGGGTTAGTTTATGAAAATGGAAAAAAAAAAGCAATTTAATATCAAAATATGCCCGCGCGGGAATTGGCTCTAATTTTTTACCCTCTTCTACGCCGATTCACGAAAAACCGCAATAGAAGAGAACATTCAACGGCGGTTCAACCGCGAACCGCTGTTGAAACAACTTTCTACGGCGGTTCACGGTTGAACCGCCGTAGAAAGTTGGTTCAACGGCGGTTCGAGGTTGAACCGCCATTGAACCAACCAGCCGGTCTAAGTTCAAAATATTTGAACTTAGACATATTTCCTTTCCCTCATTCTTTTCCCCTTCTTCTCCCCTGCTTCTCCCCTATTTCCCCCTCCCTTCTCAAGCGGCGGTTTGGTTTCTTCGCGCCCTTATCTCGTCGCCGGCGCAACCCGGCAAGCTCCCCCCATTTCCCGCACTTCTCGTCGGCTGCAGCAAGTGCTGATCGTACGCCGTGGACCAACCAGCCGATCGTTGTGTGTGGCTTCACTGACCCGGCCAACATTTCTTCCATTTCCCCGTCCAATATTTTTGGCCTTGGATGTAGGAGTGCACACAAAAGGTTTATCCATCTTCTATTCTTGCATTTTACAACTTTTGCAATGTTACCTTCCATTTTGTAATTGCTTCCGATTGCACTAGGGTTTTTGTGCACAATATAATGTTCATTTTGGGTTTGATGCTAGTGATGAATGATTGGAATGCTTTGGGATTTATTTATTGTTGGTTGCATTGGTTTGGTTGCTGAATTTCGTGTTTTGTCCTACATAAGTTGAGAACCTAGGTTTTTGATTGGGATTTCAATTCAGGTTTCCTTCACTAATATGAGAAACACAAATGTTGATTTCGGTTTTGCTTGATTAATTTGAGAACATTGGTGTTTGATTTCGGTTCTTAGTCAATTTAGTGTTCCTCCTTTAGTGATAATGAGGAAAATGCTTTGTTGTTGAGTCCACTATGTGGAATTTAAGCTTTATAGGGTTCTTTCTTTGGGGATCCCTTTATTCAATGTCTTGAATGCCCCTTATATATTGAAAGTAAAGCTATCTTTGCATCAATGTGAAGCATTTTTATTGCACAAGCACTAAGTACCTTTTGAGTGTTGCTTCTCTTGCTTTAGGGAAGGAGAGTATTTTTTAGGAGTGAAGTACTCCTCCTTTAAGCTTTTACCTTCCTCACTAAATTTTGGTTTTTTTCTTTAGTAGAAATTAATGATTGTTCTCATTAGTTGTTGGTTGTGAAATGTGAAGTACTTTATCAATGGTACCCTTTATAAGTCCACTTTTTTGGGGCTCCTTTGGTTTAATTTGGATAATGGGACTTGTGTATTGCAAATATCACTATCTCCTCTTCGCTTTCCCTTATCTTTGTTTGAAATGCGTGAAATATGCTTTGTGAGTCGTTCTCCTTGATGAGGGGGATTTTTTTTCATAAATGTAGAGTTTGAAATATCACTTCTCCTTAAATCTTTTACCTTTTGCGATTTATTGTTTCTTCTTTGGTGGAAAGGAGGGTAATGCTTTGTGGTTGAGTTGAAGGTGTGTTCCTCCCTTGGTTTAATGTCATGAATGCAACTAATATATTGTAAGTGAGGCTATCTTTGCATCAATGTAAAGCTTCTTTATTGCAAATCACAAAGTATTTCTCTTGTTTTAGGGAAGGAGAGTATTTTTTAGGAGTGATGTACTACTCCTTTAAGCTTTTACCTTCCTCACTAAATTTTGGTTTTTTCCTTCAGTAAAATTAATGATTGTTCTCATTAGTTGTGGTTTTAAAGTATGAAGTACTTTATTAATGGTACCCTTTATAAGTCAACTTATTTTGGGGCTCCTTTGGTTTAATTTGGATAATGGGACTTGTGTATTGCAAATATCACTATCTCCTCTTCGCTTTATCTTATCTTTGTTTGAAATGCGTGAAATATGCTTTGTGAGTTGTTCTCCTTGATTAGGGGGATTTTTTTTTCATAAATGTAGAGTTTGAAATATCACTTATACTTAAATCTTTTACCTTTTGCGATTTAGTGTTTCTTCTTTAGTGGAAAGGAGGGTAATGCTTTGTGGTTGAGTTGAAGGTGTGTTCCTCCCTTGGTTTAATTTCATGAATGCCACTAATATATTGAAAGTGAGGCTATCTTTGCATCAATATTGTAAAGCTTATTTATTGCAAAAGCAAAAGTATTTCTCTTGTTTTAGGGAAGTAGAGTATTTTTAGGAGTGAAGTTTGCGAAATGTACATTGCCTTTTAAATTTAAACATTACAAGCATTCTTGTTTTTGAATTTAAAGATTTTCTTTAAATGCAAATATGTTATCTTGAATTCTCTTTGTATGTACATGAAGTTTAAGGTAAGCTAATGGCCCGAACCATAGTGATGAGGGAAAGAGCAATGGAGATAGGTCTTATACTTGAGCGAAAAGAGGTAGAGGGCCTACAAATTGCAACGATCTTTTGGAAATGCGTATGAAGGGGAAAAATCTTGAGATTTTGTTTGATTCAAAAAATGAGCCTAAAAATTATCATACAAAGTGGCTTACATTCGTAGCATTCACGGCCCGGAGCAAAGTGGACATTATAGAATATGAATCATGGCCCAAAGTTCTCGACGAGATCAAGAAGAGAGTGTGGATGGAAATACAGGTACTCTACAAAATTATAATGCATTGTTTGTTTACCCATTCATACAAATGAACCCAAATTTACCTAAATTTTTACTTCTATTGTTTACTGTAGGCATTATTTGTTTTGAATCAACTGAAGAACTCGAAACCAAGTGGATTTCTTATGCCGATAAATGTTGGAAAGATTGGAAATCCTTTTTAGGTAGATATGTAAATGGTGACTTGAAGGGTGAGGACCCATGCCTTGAATATAAATATCTCCCTAGGGAGACATGGATTAAGTTCAAGGCTAGCCGCGAAACAGAAGAATGGCAGGTGGGTTTTTGAAATTCATTTCCTTCTTGTTTTTGGATATTTGAAATTGCTCAGTTTATGGATAATCACTTTTCATTGTATTTTTCTCTAGGCAATTCGTGAAAAAGCGCAAAAGAATGTCACTTTAAATTCTTTTTACCATAATTTATCTCGCGGTGGCTACCGACTGCTAAAGAAGCATTTGCATGAAGAGGCTTTGATTGCAACTGGGAAGAAGCCTTTAGAGGACAGTCAGTCTGAAGAAGAAGGGGAAGAATCTTATGCAGGGCCAGGCCGGCATCTACTTTGGAGACAGGCTCACACAAACAAAAAAGGGGAATACTTCACGCCAGAGGCTGGTCGTGTTGGGATTGAAATTGTAAGTTTGCACAATACATTTTCTTATGTTTCAGTTATTTAAGCTACGCATATATTTAAAACTATATATAATTGATCTATTTACATTTCATATTTTTGGCAAAACGTTTAGGAAAATCTATGTTTCCGTGAGTCCCAAGGGAGAAAGTTGCAGAGGGTAGGAATGACATTCTTGTCAAGGCAACGGGAAAGACCAATCACCCCGGTCGTGTTTGCGGCCATTCTACCAGGGCACGTATCACAGAGGTTTTCCCGAAAACAAGGTCGTCACTTAAAATGAACTAGATTTAACTAAAAGAAAGCTTCAGAAAACCACTGCCCAGCTCGATGAATGTCAAACACATCTTAAGATGATGGTTGGGTTTATATGTGGTAAGATGGGGACTGACTATGATACAGTAAGAGCCATTGTTCTCAATAGTGCCAAAGCTCAGAGCTTGAACCCAGAAACCTTTGGAATGACCCCAGAGATGTTTGAGGTCCATGGTAGCAATGTTTCCCCTGTGAGTCCGACGCTACACCCTAAAGAAACTCGTAGGCAAAATTTTTCTCCTCTTATCCCTACAAGTTTGCCTGAGTTACATATGATACCTGTTTCATCTATAGACCCGATCAAAGCCTCTGAGGTTCAGAATAGCCCTATTGCAACAAACTTGGAATATGTGAGTTCTTTAGGCTAATACAAGGTACTTAAAGTACATTTATGTCTTTCATATTTGTTTGTATAATTTCTTTCATATTGTCACTTCTAAAGACGCTTGATATTGCTTTTCATGATTACACTTGGTTTTTGAAGTTAGCGAAAATAGTTGAGTAATGTTGATTCACTTGCCTATTATCTCAGGACGGGTGTGAATGTCATCCGTTCATCTCTGAAAATACATGTAAGAGACGTAAGCTTGTGGCCAATGGAAATGTTTATAAGCAGAGAAAGCACCACGGCCGCGAGGTAAGGAAAGGTTGCGCGAGGGTTACAATTAAAATTTCATATGATGACTTTGCCTCGCTACCATTTCCTGAGGAAGAGGCTTCAACTGTGGGAATGTCCCGATCCATTTTCGTAGAATGGCCTATACATTTGATTAAAATTATTCCGGATCCAGTAACACAGGTATATTCTTACATTTATTTGTGAATTACTTAATACCGTTTTGTATATTTAATGTTATTTCAAATGTTGTTAGGTGGATAAATGTTTAAAAAAGAAAAAAGGCCGTTTGAATTCTATGGATGATCTAAAATCTCCTTCGACGGTTCCAAATGAAATGTCATCCTCTTCGACATCTGATCCACTGCATGAGTTACAGCTCCGAATGGAGAAAGATTCGAACTTCAATGGATTCTTATTTCAAATGACAAGAGATATCATAGGTGTGAATCATCCTATTTCAATGGATCGAATGGATGTCGGTGAATTATTGTCAAGATAAAGCATGGTCACAAACTGTTTGATGCAATTGTTCACCAAGTGAGTTTCCACTTAATTTTATAACCTATTTCAGATTATTGTTATATATAGTATGCATTCCATGTGCCTAGACTAACCAATGATGCATGATAATGTAAATTCTCTAGAGCTTTACAGGATTTGGTTGAAAGGAATCACCGGAAGGGGATAGGGTTTCTCTCAGCTGATCATGTCACGGCACTAGTAAACACATATGAAGATAGGGTACACTACATTGCACGAAACTCAAGGATCGGAATAAAGAAATTTATCTGGTGCCATATCTTCAGGGATAAACACTGTAAGCGTTTCTCTAATTTTTAAGAAACATTGATTTAAAGATCTGAGGTCATTAAATTTTTGGGTTGCAGTGAACATTGGATGCTCATAGCCATTAGACTGATTGAAAAGGTTGTGTACTGGTTTGATTCTTTACAAAACCCACAAAAAGAGGAGGCAGTAATACTTATAGACGAGTAAGTTATATATATTAACTAATGTTAGAATGCATATATAATTTATAATGCCAATCATATATACATATGTTGCTAATTATTTTCATTCCGCTTTCATTTTTATAGGGTGATGTTTAATTATCAAGCTTTCTTAGGATTGCCCAGAAATGTGCATATGCAACCTGAATGGATAGTAGTTAAGGTAAAATTGGTTCTTATTGAATTTTTTATTCAACGATGTGTTGTATAAAATTGTATGATATTCTAACTCGTATACTAATATTCATTAGCATAAAAAGCAAACGTCTAACTGGGAGTGTGGCTACTATGTCATGCACTACATGTACCAAATCGCAATGAAATCCGACACATTGGCACTCGAAAAGGTATTTGATTTCTCATAACTTACTTGACTGTATTTCATTTTGCTACTCAATTACTTTTGAATTTATACTCTGTTGCAGTACTTCAAGCTCGACCGCACTCCATTAAGCAATGTGGATATAGATGCTATGAGAAAAATATGCGCTAGTTATATTGTGGAGCATTAGCCGTAATTTTCACTTTCTATCGCGGTTTGGGTCTAAAAAAGTGGCCACTTTCTACGGCGGTTTAGAACTAAACTGCCGTAGAAAGTGGTTACTTTCTACGGCGGTTTAACAATTAACCACCGTAGAAAGTGGCCACTTTCTACGGCTATTTAAAACCGCCATAGAAAGTCCGCTAACTTTCTACGGCTGCCAGATAGATGGCGGTTCAAAAAGGCCAAAAACCGCCGTTAAAAGCCCTTAAAAACCGCCATTGAAAGCCCTTTTTGTAGTAGTGTGAAGAGGAATTCAGTTCTGTTTTACTCATAAATATTGGTATCTGGTATAAGTTGGTAACAACCAAACAACTGGTACCTCTTAAGTTGATAACAACCAACCAATTGGTACTTGTTAAGTTGTTACCACCCAACTTTTTTAGATGATATTGTGAAATGTAAATATATTGAACAATCACGGTCTGAATGATACTTCTGCACCTAAAATTAATATTTGTATTTTAATTGATACACAATAAATTAAAGAATAAAACCAGTACGCGTGTCTCTCCTAGTTGAGAGTTTCTTGTCTCTCCTAGTTGAGAGTTTCTTGTCTCTCCTAGTTGAGAGTTTTCTGTTCCTTTTTTTAAGAGAGTTCTGTCCACTTCATTTTTGGAGTTGTGTTATTCACTTATTTTTAAAGTCTTTAACTTCAGATCTGTGGGATAAAGTTGTTAATGAAGAAGATGGTGAAAATAAAGCCGACAGCGGTTGGCTTCGTCAATTGTTTGTCATGGATCCTTTCTGTCATTGGTCAATTTTGGAGCTATATCAGAACTTAGTAGCAATCATGTACCACCGATCAGATGATCCGCTCAGCTATCTAAAATTTTGCTGCTCTTTGCTTAGCTATAGGCTAGATTCGCAGTTTGTAGATTTGATTTTCAGATCTACTTTGATTGTGTATTGTAAATCAGATTTTCAGATCTATTTAAATTCTAGATTGTATTGTTAGGCTCATGGCCTACTGTCAAATTGCTGCTTGACGATATTTCTATCCCCTTAATTTAAGTATTTCTTTTGTTTAAAAATAAAATAAAAGACAGATCGTCTCAAAAAACAAAAAAAAAAAAAAAAAAAACATGAAAGACAGGTACCTTTTTTCTAGCGAAATGGCCTAGCTATTTAAGCTGGTGGTTCAGAGTCCCTTATTAGAATCTGCCCTGAAATTAAACGGTTGTACGCAGTTTAGAACGCCAACAAAATTAAGAGCCCCTAATTGCCAGGCCAAAACGAAGCTCAAAACACAACCTTGAGTGAAGCTATGTGTTTTCATTAAAAAATTTACTTTCACTCGTGTACAACTTTTTTTTATAGATGTTAAGGTACAGTACCTAAAAACCTAATTTTACACCATTTGTTCGATTTATGTTCGTATTTTTAAGTGTAGATTAATTGAGGACCACGCACATAGTTATATTAGTAAGAGTAAAAGTAAGAGTAGTTAAAAATTTAAAAGGGGACTCTTCTTTTTTAAACGAAAAATGTTTTCGAAAGTGGACTCATGGAACAAAGTGTGTATCGATCTCTAGATTTAAATCTAAACCAAATTTATATGTTGCAATTTACTACTAGCAAGGCACTGATCTGGTAATAATAATGCAAAACAGCATTTAAGAATACAGAATTTGCACGGCAAAAATATCATTACTTAGAATGAGAAGTTGACAACTCCATTTTATTGAATTCGTACTGCTGCAGAAAACATCATAGAAGTTCAACAAGCTACGGCTAACATTCATTCAATTATTGATCTATTCCTTAGAAAGAAATGCTATGAAGTTATTGATGGAGCCATCATCTTTAATTGCTTCCATTGCCAATTCTTTCCATTTCTTAACATTCTTCCTCATTTCCAACCCATCGTCTCCAACATCCATTACTGCTTCTACGCACCTTTTGATCTCATTTCTCTCAATAATTCCATCCTGGTTTGGCATCACCCTAACGCCTGTCTTCCAAACATCCTGCAATAGCTTTGCGTTTGTGCACTGATCATTCCATTGAGGAAACGCAATCACAGGAACTCCATGAATTATGCTCTCCAAGGTGGAATTCCACCCACAATGAGTTAGGAAACATCCTAACGAGGGATGTTTTAGAACTTCAATTTGGGAACTCCATGGAATAATCTTCCCCTTTTCCTCCAATTCATTAAAACAACTTAGCTTCTCTTCTTCTTTATCTTCTTTTGCTCTTATCACCCACAAAAAGGGCCTGTTACAATCTAATACTGCCCTTGCAAGCTCTTCCATTTGCTGCTTGGATGGCGTCATGATACTACCAAATGCAACATAGATAACAGATCCATTTGGCTTTGAGTTAAGCCATTCTAGATAGCCAACATCATCACTAGATGAAGTGTTTTTTGGATCATTTCCATTCAAAAATGGATAAGGAATCAAGGGTCCGATTCCGATCATCTTGTAGTTTTCAATGCATTTTAGAGCAACAGGCTCAAATGCAACAAAATTATTCACTAACACGTATGAATCTTTATCTTCATCAAGCATTTTAAAATGCTCTTTCAGCTTCTGAAGGGCAACACTATTTGCGATTGAACTTGAACTTGAGCTTGAGTGAAGTATAAACGAGGGAAGATCAGAGCGAGAGAGTAATGGTAGTCCCGGACACTGAATTGACCAATTGGGCTCATCACTGCGGCTCTTGATCTTTTCCTCATATCCATGGAAGTAATTGTAGAATATCCCAAACGTTGTGGCTGCTTTGATCCATAGAAGGGCTGACAAAATGTTCCTTTCACGCGCCACCTTTGCTGCCCAAGTGAGGAGGATGGTGTACACAATGCAAGTAATAGGACGACCTTTTTGTATGCTAGTTTGAATAACACTTTCAATGGCTTCAGGACCAAACTTCTGAAAGGCATTCATATGGTCAACATCGAAACCTTGAAGCTTGAAATCATCTGGATAACCATCTGAAATGGGTGCAAAGTTGAAGTTTTTGGAGGCACTGCATGAGGCTTTAGTCATGAGATCACAGGTAAATTTACTGGTGGCGAAAGTCACTTCTATGCCAATTTCGATGAGTCGTTGGGCGAATTCAAGGGATGGCCTAAGATGACCTTGAACTGGATAACTTACTATAAGAATGTGTGGGTACGCCATTGTTTCTTTGTTGGAAACCATAAATTCTCAGTGTGTGATGGAAGCAGGTATGGAGTAGTATAGTTGAAATAAGAAGAGAGATTCAGACAAAGACGAGAATGAAAGGATGTGGTTTTGGAGATTATATAGAATGGTATAGAATGATTTAAGGCATATGGAACAGAGGCTCATTTTAACCCTCATGTTTTATCTGCCGCCCAATAAAATTTCTTGTGTTACATTTTATAAACTACAGACCATTTTTTTATTTAAAATAAATAAATAAAAAATCCAGACAATTTAGACACAATATAGAATCTCGTATGAAATCAGTTCTACAGTAAATTCAATCTCAAAGGAGAATTAATTGAAGCTATAAGTACTAGACAAACACTTGTATCTCACGGATTGGACCGTCCGACCGCGTAAGTATCGAGTGTAGTCTAAGCTTGATCAGCTTAATATAAAACTCATCATTCAAACTTTCCACTACATATGTAAACATGAGTCATGTATATAGTATATATCCCATCAGTCGAGAACGGGTAGAAAGTTTATACCTCTGATATTTTACCATGCGATTCAGTAAACTTGTAACGTTACGTTGTATCTAAATGCGCCCAAGATGTTTTACATTGTGTATAAATGCACAGTCGACATTTACAAACTTAAACCAAATTGACCACTGTGAATTAACAAATCTCACCGCACGTGAATGTGCAATTAGATACAAAGAGGCTAACTAGCCTGATTCCGTACTTGTTGGTAGTGTTTTTAGACACAATATAACATTGGGGGCTTATTGAATTTTTTGGAAAATATCAAGGGATAAAATGAACATTTACCATGTTTTAAAGCATTTCTGTAGACAATAAAACTTGTCTCATTTGATGGTAAAAAATTTGAGAAATAAACCACAAGTTTCATTTATTTTAATTTTTTAATTTTATAACACATGCCAGTGAATAATATGAAAAACAAATAAAACTCAAAAAAAACAATTATTTCAAAAGATCCCCACAAACTGTTAGCTTCTCATTTAACTGTTTAAAACTGGGCATAATATGTCACATGGACGAAAACTGTAACAATATAAAACGGGTACACCTGTATGGCTGTATAGATATTTCAAAAATGGGTGTAAAATGACATAAATACCAGGTGGTGTAGATCAATCGTTCAATTTATGTGATTTCTGGGGGGGGAGGTATTGAGATGAATGGAACGTTTCAAATGAATTTAAGTCGACAGAACCAATTCATTTAGAAATTGAATTCTTGAATTGTCACTGGCATCGTTTTCACGGGTTTAGCCTAACCCACCAATAAAAATATACTCGTAATCAATTCCAAAAAAAAAAAAAAACACCAATGAATTATTGACGCAAAATTCGATTCACTTGAGTCGTGTATTTTTTCGCACGGAGCTATATATCAATAAATCGATAGTTATCGTTTGGCCAGACAATAGTTTAAGGGACTGTAATATCACTTCTCTTTCTTTCGTTTGTCCCTTTAACATGAATTGTTTTGTCTCTCAACTTGAAATCATCGCTCACTTAATTTTTGGCAGCATACATGATCGAGCAATATATATTTTCGGCCAAATTATGAGACAATCGAAGTGATTTAACTTTTTTTTTTTTTTGGTCTCATTTGTTGCCGTTGCTAATATTAATAAATCTCATATGCTAGTTGTAAATAGTTCAATTGCCCACATAAATTAAGTAAGAGACCGTGTCAAAACTATTTTTGAAATAAAGTGGCAAAGATAAAACTTTTTTATTTTCAAATAATTGAGAAGTGAAAATCTCATTTTTCGTTATTCTTCTATACACTTGTTATATTTATAGTCAATCTTTAATGCCTCGTTACACTTGTGCTCCCTCTTCTTTTATGTGTTGAGATTGTAGTCTCTATAGTAGCCAGTTTTATCGGTCATTTTGGGGGTGATTGTGCAAATTCTAAAATTATATTTTGACTATAAAAACAACTACAGTCGATCATAAACTAAAAGTGACAACACATAAAAGAAGGCAATAATACATAAAGAGATACCAAAATTATAACTAGAGTATAGAAAAATGACCAAAGATGCTATTTTCCCTAATTCAGAAATCAAAAGGATACCGGCCCAAGTTAAAAGACCACACAAGTTTAACCTTTAAGGGACAAATGCATTTAGGATGACTAATAAAATTTTGTCACGTAACTGATCGACACCTTTTAGTTGCCTAATTTTAGATTCTTATCCCGCAGATTTGACGGGCTTTTTTGCCCAGGTATTGCATGGTTATGTGCAGGTTAAGAGGCTATTGATGAAAGAAGAAAAGAAGGTGATTCAGAGCACAAAAGAAATAGAACCGTGAGGACAGGGTCAGCTACTTCAGGTCATCCACCGACGACGTCAACCCTCAGATGTGCTCAACCATCAGGTCGTCCACAGACGACATCAGTCGTCAGCTCATCCACAGCTATGGCCAGCCCGCAGGTCGTCCATGTACATCGTCAGCTTCCAGGTCGTCCCGTACGAGATCAGCCGCATGTCGTCCACTGATGAGTTGGAGTTCTAGAAGTTTCTACCGTAAAAAAGAGCAGTTGGAGATCAGAAGGAATCTGCAGAAGCGATAAGGATCGATTGCTTCCTTTTCGGGATTGATTTACTGCCGTTTCAAGGAATGATTTACTTCCTTAAGTGATAAGTGATAAGGAATGTTTTATTCTCCTTAAGTGATGGAGATTTGATTTATTTCCTTTTGGCTGAGAGATAACTATCTCTATAAATAGGGAGATTTTCGTAGGAGAAAGGAGAGTTCGGTTTGGTCGTTCAGTTTGGATTCAGCTTTTAGTTTAGTTTTAGAGAAGGAAATCTGCCAAGCTGCATTAATCTTTCGATTGCTTCTAGTAGTCAAATTCCATAGGGAAACACTTAGCGTTTTGCTCTGTTCGGATTTGTCTGCATTTGTACTCCAGGCCCGTCAACCATTTTGGTGGAATGGACGGGTGAATTCTGCATCATTTCAGCATTACTTCAGTAATTTGTTCTATCTCTATTTTTATTCTTGCTATGTCATAATTTATTATTATTTGTTTTTCCGTTGAAAGCATGAGTAGCTAAATTCTTAATTCCGGTATTAATGTAAATAGTCGAATCCATGCATGTATGAAACCGAATTAATATTGCATCTAGTTGGCTATATTCTATTCTATCTTGTGAATCCATTTAATTGCTGAGTAAATATTGAGTTTGATCACCTTAGTATTGAACTGGTAATTGTTATCAAGTAACAAGACTGCCGGCTAGGTAGTTCCGGATAGAATAGTGTTTACCTTTAACAGTCGCGGCTAACAAAGAATAAATAGTGTTAGGTTCCTTAATTCTTAAAAGCTCTTTCGGGCAGTGATCTTTGCGAGGGACCCCACGGAGGATCACCGAATTACATAAGGGATTGGGTGCGTCTGAAGGACCCCACGGTACCTCGAACTAACCGGTATAGATTAGATTAGACCATAAGGTGTTTATGATTACATGCATGCGAGGAGAATTAATTGGATAATACAGGAATGTTTTAATCAAGTGTTTATTTGTTGATTGTTATTTTTGTCTAGTAGTCATAAATTGAACCAACTCTAAGGTCTCTTGAGAGGCACCAAAGGTGACGACTCGTCAAAAGTGTGTTTTTATGCATTAATGGGGATTTAGAAGTGATTTCTTTGTCTCTGTAGATAGATCCTGTGCTTTCCTATACTATTTATAGTTAGTGATTTGCAGGTATAAAAATAGGGATTTTTACTGTATTTGGTACGATATGACAAAGTCGCTTATCAGTAGCTCAATGAAAATTTATCAATTCTCTGAGGTACGACTCATTCTCCAAATTGGGTAAATCACATTTACCTGAGATTTTACAAAATTGCTACTCTCTCCCTCCGTTTCATTAAAAAAGTCAACTTTGTTGAACTAAATTATAACAACAAAATAGGGCATATTTAATTAATTTGGCACTCCCTCCGTTCTATTGGAAGGGTCTACTTTGATCAATGTATGCCAAAGTATAACACCTAAAATAGCTAATCTGACACTCTTAATTTATTTCATTCATATTCTTATTTATTAAGTATAGAATAATTATGAACTACACATGATTATATTAGTAAAGGTAGGAGGATTAAAAAATTTGAAAATAGACTTTTTTATTGGAACAAAAAATATTTGTCAAAGTGAACTTTTCTAATGGAATGGAGGGAGTATAACATAACATATAACTTGGTGATTATTTGGTCAAATTATAGTTTCTCTATTGTCACTACAAAAATAAATAAACACAAACTTGAGAAATATTTTTTCTATTTAATTATATTTTGGAGACCCAAAAGCCAATGGTAGTTTCTCAAATTCTCATGAATGTAATAATAATTTTACTAAACTTTAGAGGGGTAAATCTAATTTATCCTGAAGCGAAAAGCCCACTAGCGGCTTCAACCTAGACTCAATGATTGGTGCTACTCAGATTTTTGTCTCCATTAATTGTGATGGAGCATCCCTAGAAGAGTATATCTTCTTCCTTTCAATAGAAGAATTCACTTTTAATTTTTACTTTTATACCTTTATTAATATAATAATGTGAGGTTAATAATTTGTTCGTATTTAATAAGTGAGGATATAAATAGAATAAAGTATGTCAAATTAATTATTTTAACTATTATACCTTAACATTCGTAATATGTTATACATTGGTGAAAGTAGACTTTTCTAATCGAACAGAAGAAGTAATATATATACTATAGTATATTACGTTATGTGTCCCATTGGTTGGGAAAAATAATATCGTAAAAATTTGTATTCGACTTGCTAAAAGGTTGGATGCATGTTTGTGCTCACATAGAGCTTAATTATCTTTAAAATTGTTTATTTAGAAACATGCGACACATATCATTTAAAGAAAAAATGTCGAATTTAGTGTCATAAGTATCACGTGTATATTATGAAGTACTTTCAGTAAATTAAAAAATAGTGCCAATTTCTAATAATAATAAAAATTATCAATTTTAAGGGTATAAAAAGTAGTTGCATGGGAAATAAAAAGTATCAATTTTAAAGGTAGAAATATTATTTGCTCAAAAAAGTAACGTCTGGAAAATACAAATTTCTATTTATTTCTTAAAAAGAAAAGTATTGATAAAAAGAGTACAAGTAGTTCTTGTAAACTAAAATAAAAATCAGAATTAAGGGTAGAAATAGGGCATGCTTAAAAAATAAAAGTAAAGCCTGTAAAATACAAATTAGTGTCTATTTCCTCAAAAAAGAAAGTACAATCTAAAATATATACGTAGTGTATGTAAAATAAAATTAAAAAAATACCAACTTCAAGTGTAGAAGTACGTAGTACCTGTATTAAAAAGTAGTACGTGTAAATAAAAACTAGTGCATATTTCTAAAAAAAAAAGTATAAATTATTAGAAGTGTTAATTTTAATGGTACAAGTGGTTCCAGTAAAGTAAAATAAAAAACATCAATTTAAAAATTAGAAGTAGTGAAAGTCTGAAAAAGTAGGGTCTATAAAGTAAAAAATAATGTATACTTTTATTTTTTATTTTTAGAATCACTACTAATTCTACATTTTTAAGTATATAAGTAATGTCTGAAAAAGAAGAGGAAAAAAGGTATCACTTTTATGTCTATAAGTAGCACCTATAAAATAAAAATTAGTGCCTATTTGTAAAAATAAATAAAAGTAAATAAAAAGTATTAATTTTTAGGGTATAAGTAGTGTTTGTATTCTTATGTCTTACTTGGTTATTGCAACTTAAGAATGATTTCATTCTTAAGTTTTACTTAATTTACCAAATTTTTCATTCTTAAGTTTTACTTAATAATATTTTCAAAAAAGATAGATGATTTGCTGCCTTACTTGTGTATGAAGCGCAAGTACATACTTATGTCTCTAATGATTTCAGGCCCACGGCAACCAGGAAATGACATCGATGTGTATCTTGCTCCTCTTATTGAAGATTTGAAAAAGTTATGGGATGGAGGCGCACTTGTGTTTGATACATACCGTGAAGAAATGTTCACATTACGTGCCATGTTATTCTGTACCATTAATGATTTTCCTGCATATGGAAACTTGTCTGGGTACTCTGTTAAAGGGCATAAAGCATGCCCAATATGTGAGCAGAGTACAGATTTTTGTCAGCTTGCACATGGGAGGAAGACAGTATACCTTGGGCATCGCAGATTTCTTCCCGAGACTCATCCGTATCGCCGTATGAAAAGAGCATTCAATGGATTTCAAGAGTTCAGAAAAGCTCCAGAACCCTTGAACGGGCCAGAGGTGAAAGCTGGTGTGACGGACATTAATGTGGAGTTTGGTAAACCTTCGGAGTCCAGCAATAATGATACATGTTGTTGGAAGAAGAAATCCATCTTTTTTGAACTTTCATACTGGGAGAACTCGATGTTATGCATATTGAAAAAAATATTTGTGAAAGCCTGTTAGGTACGCTCTTGAACATCCCTGGTAAAACTAAGGATGGTTATAACGCGAGACTTGATATGGTTGATATGAACATAAGATCAAATTTAGCACCGGTAGCTCGAGGACAACGTACATATCTACCCCCTGCCTGTCACACTTTGTCCAGAAAAGAGAAAAACCAACTGTGTTCAAGTTTGCGTAGCATCAAAGTTCTATTCGGATATTCTTCAAATGTAAGTAGACTTGTTTTCCTTGAAAGATTTAAAACTGATTGGTTTGAAGTCTCATGATTGCCATGCCTTAATGCAACAATTGTTGCCTGTAGCTATTCGCTCGATATTGCCCAAGCATGTTAAGTCCAGTATAACAAAACTTTGTTTCTTCTTCAATGCTATATGTAGCAAGGTTATCGCGCGCGAAAGACTTGATCAGTTACAAGATGAAATAATTGTTGTCCTTTGTCAATTAGAAATGTATTTTCCACCCGCGTTCTTTGATGCCAGAGTGTTTTGGTCAAAAACAAGCAGGGGAGATTTTGTCTGAATTGATTTGAAACTGAATTCCATATTATTTGAAGTAGAATCTTAATGAAGTATTTAAGTATGTGCACATCCTTGACAGGGAGTATGTTACATTTATAGGGGAGACTTTGTCGAATTTTCTGGCAAAATTGATTTCCTTGTTTTTCATTTATGAATAAATGTCTCATGTATTTTTTATTTTTTTTTTTCAAGGAGTAGTACTTTTGATAAAATTTACAGGAGAAGCTATACAATGATTTTTGTTTTGATTTTATATTTAACTCTTCATAAATTACTTTTCTGTGCCTCGGAAAAAAGATATTCATTTAGCGAGGTTGGTTATTGACCGCTAAATGAATTAATTATTCGTTTATCGATTAATAAATCTTTATTATTTTATAGAGATTATTCAATATATTTTATATTGAGGCGCGCTCCGTACTGGCGGCAACCTATTTCTATATTTTGCCTCTTAACTAGCATGCATGTGTACGAGATATACAGCAGCGCAACAAAATTTTTAAGACTATACATGGATACGACATTGAGTACTTGTATCCAATTGCAAAGAGTATTAATTCTTTCAAACTATTTTTATTTTACCTTAACATAATTGTAATTATTGCTTGCCTTTAATTATTAAAATAGAGATAATTATTTAAGAACAAATAAAATGAATTTTGCACGTTTACCTAAAATTATTGTGTAATAGTACCTGAAATGGTTCGGTGGAATGTTGCATGGGAAAATTTGAAATTTATTTAGTAAAGCATTTTTCATACAAGGCTTGCTAACATAATTAATAAATATAATGTAAATTGGGTATGTAATATTATATTTACAAAGTTTTGGGGTTAATTTATGAACATGAAAAAACTAGAAATGTTTATGGTCTATGATTCATAAAATGAAATAAAAATAGAAATTTATGCGCGCGCGGGAATTAATTAGCTGAATTTGTTTCCACTTTTCTACGGCGGTTCAAAAACAACCGCCGTAGAAAACACTTTCTACGGCGGTTCTTCATTGAACCGCCGTAGAAAATACTTTCTACGGCGGTTCAAATTGAAACCGCCGTAGAAAGATGACTTTCTACGGCGGTTCTTAGTAGAACCGCCGTAGAAAGTCATCTTTCTACGGCGGTTGTTTTTGAACCGCAGTAGAAAACTGGAAATTGCAGCCAATTCCCGCACGCACATAAATTTCTATTTTTATTTCATTTTATGAAGCATAGACCCTAAACATTTCCCCTGCTTCTCCCCTGCATTCCCCTGTAATATTGGATATGCAATTTCATAATGATCAACCGGTGCAAGTAAATAAAATACATTATATTTTGCAACACACTCAATTTAATGTATTTCACTATACATAATTGATTACTGTTATCGTCCGTAAGTCCAAATATATATATATATATATGTAAGGTAATGAAATCCAGTAAGTATTTCCTTTTTTTTAAATTGGGCCCTTAAGCATTAATTTTTCTTGTACTACGTACGTAATGCATTTATCGATTTGATTATTTTATTCCGTTTACCCAAGTCGAGAATACAGAAAATTTAGGACTGATAATGAAGCTTATTACTTTATCACAGCTTACATGTAATTTTATGAAATTTACTAATTTTGAGCTTATACCTAAAATTATTGTGTAATAGTACATGAAATTTTTCGGTGGAATATTGGTGCACGGGAAAATTTGAAATGTACTTATTAAATGTTTCATAAAAGGCGAGCTTCTGTAATTAATAAATATAATGTAAATTGGGTATGTAATATTATATTTACAAAGTTTTGGGGTTAATTTATGAAAATGGAAAAAAAAAATTAATAGGGAGTATGGTTTAGGATTTAGGGTTTAGGGTTCAGAAAATGATATAAAAATAGAAAATTTATGCGCGCGCGAGAATTGGCTCCAATTGAAACTACTTTTCTACGGCGGTTCAACTGAAAACCGCTATAGAATGAACTTTCAACGGCGGTTCACTGTGAAACCGTCGTAGAAAGGTTGCTTTCTACAGCGGTTTATTATTGAACCATCGTAGAAAGTATTTTCTACGGCGGTTTATTTTTGAACCGCCGTAGAAAGTATTTTCTACGGCGGTTCTTCTTTGCACCACCGTAGAATTAACCTACGGTCTAAATTCAAATTTGTTGGCCTAGGGGGTTACAGTTTAGAGTTTAGGGTTTAGGGTTTAGGGTTTACAATTTTGGTATAATATCTCTAATTTCCCCACAGTTCCCCTGCTTCTCCCAACATTCCCCTGTAATATTGTATATGCAATTTAATAATGATCAACCGGTGCAAGTAAATAAAATATATTATATTTTGTAGCATATATACTAAATTTAATGTATTTCACTATACATATTTGATTAATATTATCGTAATTGCAAATATATATATATATGTATGTAAGCTAATGAAATCCAGTAAGTATTTTTTTTTTTTTTCGGCCACTTAACAATTAATTTTTCTTATACTACATACCTAATGCATTTATCGATTTGATTATTTTATCCCGTTCGCCCAAGTTGAAAACGTAGAAAATTTAGGGAAGATAATGAAGCTTATTACTTTATTGACGCATACATGTAAATTTACGAAATTTATTAATTTTTATCTTTCACCTATAATTATTGTGTAATAGCACGCGAAATTTAAATGCAAATGGTTCAATGGAAAATTTGAAATTTAATTATGAAATGGTTCATAAAAGTCGAGCTTCTCTACATAATTAATAAATATAATGTAAATTTGGTATGTAATATTATATTTACAAAATTGTGGGGTTAGTTTATGAAAATGGAAAAAAAAAAGCAATTTAATATCAAAATATGCCCGCGCGGGAATTGGCTCTAATTTTTTACCCTCTTCTACGCCGATTCACGAAAAACCGCAATAGAAGAGAACATTCAACGGCGGTTCAACCGCGAACCGCTGTTGAAACAACTTTCTACGGCGGTTCACGGTTGAACCGCCGTAGAAAGTTGGTTCAACGGCGGTTCGAGGTTGAACCGCCATTGAACCAACCAGCCGGTCTAAGTTCAAAATATTTGAACTTAGACATATTTCCTTTCCCTCATTCTTTTCCCCTTCTTCTCCCCTGCTTCTCCCCTATTTCCCCCTCCCTTCTCAAGCGGCGGTTTGGTTTCTTCGCGCCCTTATCTCGTCGCCGGCGCAACCCGGCAAGCTCCCCCCATTTCCCGCACTTCTCGTCGGCTGCAGCAAGTGCTGATCGTACGCCGTGGACCAACCAGCCGATCGTTGTGTGTGGCTTCACTGACCCGGCCAACATTTCTTCCATTTCCCCGTCCAATATTTTTGGCCTTGGATGTAGGAGTGCACACAAAAGGTTTATCCATCTTCTATTCTTGCATTTTACAACTTTTGCAATGTTACCTTCCATTTTGTAATTGCTTCCGATTGCACTAGGGTTTTTGTGCACAATATAATGTTCATTTTGGGTTTGATGCTAGTGATGAATGATTGGAATGCTTTGGGATTTATTTATTGTTGGTTGCATTGGTTTGGTTGCTGAATTTCGTGTTTTGTCCTACATAAGTTGAGAACCTAGGTTTTTGATTGGGATTTCAATTCAGGTTTCCTTCACTAATATGAGAAACACAAATGTTGATTTCGGTTTTGCTTGATTAATTTGAGAACATTGGTGTTTGATTTCGGTTCTTAGTCAATTTAGTGTTCCTCCTTTAGTGATAATGAGGAAAATGCTTTGTTGTTGAGTCCACTATGTGGAATTTAAGCTTTATAGGGTTCTTTCTTTGGGGATCCCTTTATTCAATGTCTTGAATGCCCCTTATATATTGAAAGTAAAGCTATCTTTGCATCAATGTGAAGCATTTTTATTGCACAAGCACTAAGTACCTTTTGAGTGTTGCTTCTCTTGCTTTAGGGAAGGAGAGTATTTTTTAGGAGTGAAGTACTCCTCCTTTAAGCTTTTACCTTCCTCACTAAATTTTGGTTTTTTTCTTTAGTAGAAATTAATGATTGTTCTCATTAGTTGTTGGTTGTGAAATGTGAAGTACTTTATCAATGGTACCCTTTATAAGTCCACTTTTTTGGGGCTCCTTTGGTTTAATTTGGATAATGGGACTTGTGTATTGCAAATATCACTATCTCCTCTTCGCTTTCCCTTATCTTTGTTTGAAATGCGTGAAATATGCTTTGTGAGTCGTTCTCCTTGATGAGGGGGATTTTTTTTCATAAATGTAGAGTTTGAAATATCACTTCTCCTTAAATCTTTTACCTTTTGCGATTTATTGTTTCTTCTTTGGTGGAAAGGAGGGTAATGCTTTGTGGTTGAGTTGAAGGTGTGTTCCTCCCTTGGTTTAATGTCATGAATGCAACTAATATATTGTAAGTGAGGCTATCTTTGCATCAATGTAAAGCTTCTTTATTGCAAAATCACAAAGTATTTCTCTTGTTTTAGGGAAGGAGAGTATTTTTTAGGAGTGATGTACTACTCCTTTAAGCTTTTACCTTCCTCACTAAATTTTGGTTTTTTCCTTCAGTAAAAATTAATGATTGTTCTCATTAGTTGTGGTTTTAAAGTATGAAGTACTTTATTAATGGTACCCTTTATAAGTCAACTTATTTTGGGGCTCCTTTGGTTTAATTTGGATAATGGGACTTGTGTATTGCAAATATCACTATCTCCTCTTCGCTTTATCTTATCTTTGTTTGAAATGCGTGAAATATGCTTTGTGAGTTGTTCTCCTTGATTAGGGGGATTTTTTTTTCATAAATGTAGAGTTTGAAATATCACTTATACTTAAATCTTTTACCTTTTGCGATTTAGTGTTTCTTCTTTAGTGGAAAGGAGGGTAATGCTTTGTGGTTGAGTTGAAGGTGTGTTCCTCCCTTGGTTTAATTTCATGAATGCCACTAATATATTGAAAGTGAGGCTATCTTTGCATCAATATTGTAAAGCTTATTTATTGCAAAAGCACAAAGTATTTCTCTTGTTTTAGGGAAGTAGAGTATTTTTAGGAGTGAAGTTTGCGAAATGTACATTGCCTTTTAAATTTAAACATTACAAGCATTCTTGTTTTTGAATTTAAAGATTTTCTTTAAATGCAAATATGTTATCTTGAATTCTCTTTGTATGTACATGAAGTTTAAGGTAAGCTAATGGCCCGAACCATAGTGATGAGGGAAAGAGCAATGGAGATAGGTCTTATACTTGAGCGAAAAGAGGTAGAGGGCCTACAAATTGCAACGATCTTTTGGAAATGCGTATGAAGGGGAAAAATCTTGAGATTTCGTTTGATTCAAAAAATGAGCCTAAAAATTATCATACAAAGTGGCTTACATTCGTAGCATTCACGGCCCGGAGCAAAGTGGACATTATAGAATATGCATCATGGCCCAAAGTTCTCGACGAGATCAAGAAGAGAGTGTGGATGGAAATACAGGTACTCTACAAAATTATAATGCATTGTTTGTTTACCCATTCATACAAATGAACCCAAATTTACCTAAATTTTTACTTCTATTGTTTACTGTAGGCATTATTTGTTTTGAATCAACTGAAGAACTCGAAACCAAGTGGATTTCTTATGCCGATAAATGTTGGAAAGATTGGAAATCCTTTTTAGGTAGATATGTAAATGGTGACTTGAAGGGTGAGGACCCATGCCTTGAATATAAATATCTCCCTAGGGAGACATGGATTAAGTTCAAGGCTAGCCGCGAAACAGAAGAATGGCAGGTGGGTTTTTGAAATTCATTTCCTTCTTGTTTTTGGATATTTGAAATTGCTCAGTTTATGGATAATCACTTTTCATTGTATTTTTCTCTAGGCAATTCGTGAAAAAGCGCAAAAGAATGTCACTTTAAATTCTTTTTACCATAATTTATCTCGCGGTGGCTACCGACTGCTAAAGAAGCATTTGCATGAAGAGGCTTTGATTGCAACTGGGAAGAAGCCTTTAGAGGACAGTCAGTCTGAAGAAGAAGGGGAAGAATCTTATGCAGGGCCAGGCCGGCATCTACTTTGGAGACAGGCTCACACAAACAAAAAAGGGGAATACTTCACGCCAGAGGCTGGTCGTGTTGGGATTGAAATTGTAAGTTTGCACAATACATTTTCTTATGTTTCAGTTATTTAAGCTACGCATATATTTAAAACTATATATAATTGATCTATTTACATTTCATATTTTTGGCAAAACGTTTAGGAAAATCTATGTTTCCGTGAGTCCCAAGGGGAGAAAGTTGCAGAGGGTAGGAATGACATTCTTGTCAAGGCAACGGGAAAGACCAATCACCCCGGTCGTGTTTGCGGCCATTCTACCAGGGCACGTATCACAGAGGTTTTCCCGAAAACAAGGTCGTCACTTAAAAATGAACTAGATTTAACTAAAAGAAAGCTTCAGAAAACCACTGCCCAGCTCGATGAATGTCAAACACATCTTAAGATGATGGTTGGGTTTATATGTGGTAAGATGGGGACTGACTATGATACAGTAAGAGCCATTGTTCTCAATAGTGCCAAAGCTCAGAGCTTGAACCCAGAAACCTTTGGAATGACCCCAGAGATGTTTGAGGTCCATGGTAGCAATGTTTCCCCTGTGAGTCCGACGCTACACCCTAAAGAAACTCGTAGGCAAAAGTTTTCTCCTCTTATCCCTACAAGTTTGCCTGAGTTACATATGATACCTGTTTCATCTATAGACCCGATCAAAGCCTCTGAGGTTCAGAATAGCCCTATTGCAACAAACTTGGAATATGTGAGTTCTTTAGGCTAATACAAGGTACTTAAAGTACATTTATGTCTTTCATATTTGTTTGTATAATTTCTTTCATATTGTCACTTCTAAAGACGCTTGATATTGCTTTTCATGATTACACTTGGTTTTTGAAGTTAGCAAAATAGTTGAGTAATGTTGATTCACTTGCCTATTATCTCAGGACGGGTGTGAATGTCATCCGTTCATCTCTGAAAATACATGTAAGAGACGTAAGCTTGTGGCCAATGGAAATGTTTATAAGCAGAGAAAGCACCACGGCCGCGAGGTAAGGAAAGGTTGCGCGAGGGTTACAATTAAAATTTCATATGATGACTTTGCCTCGCTACCATTTCCTGAGGAAGAGGCTTCAACTGTGGGAATGTCCCGATCCATTTTCGTAGAATGGCCTATACATTTGATTAAAATTATTCCGGATCCAGTAACACAGGTATATTCTTACATTTATTTGTGAATTACTTAATACCGTTTTGTATATTTAATGTTATTTCAAATGTTGTTAGGTGGATAAATGTTTAAAAAAGAAAAAAGGCCGTTTGAATTCTATGGATGATCTAAAATCTCCTTCGACGGTTCCAAATGAAATGTCATCCTCTTCGACATCTGATCCACTGCATGAGTTACAGCTCCGAATGGAGAAAGATTCGAACTTCAATGGATTCTTATTTCAAATGACAAGAGATATCATAGGTGTGAATCATCCTATTTCAATGGATCGAATGGATGTCGGTGAATTATTGTCAAGATAAAGCATGGTCACAAACTGTTTGATGCAATTGTTCACCAAGTGAGTTTCCACTTAATTTTATAACCTATTTCAGATTATTGTTATATATAGTATGCATTCCATGTGCCTAGACTAACCAATGATGCATGATAATGTAAATTCTCTAGAGCTTTACAGGATTTGGTTGAAAGGAATCACCGGAAGGGGATAGGGTTTCTCTCAGCTGATCATGTCACGGCACTAGTAAACACATATGAAGATAGGGTACACTACATTGCACGAAACTCAAGGATCGGAATAAAGAAATTTATCTGGTGCCATATCTTCAGGGATAAACACTGTAAGCGTTTCTCTAATTTTTAAGAAACATTGATTTAAAGATCTGAGGTCATTAAATTTTTGGGTTGCAGTGAACATTGGATGCTCATAGCCATTAGACTGATTGAAAAGGTTGTGTACTGGTTTGATTCTTTACAAAACCCACAAAAAGAGGAGGCAGTAATACTTATAGACGAGTAAGTTATATATATTAACTAATGTTAGAATGCATATATAATTTATAATGCCAATCATATATACATATGTTGCTAATTATTTTCATTCCGCTTTCATTTTTATAGGGTGATGTTTAATTATCAAGCTTTCTTAGGATTGCCCAGAAATGTGCATATGCAACCTGAATGGATAGTAGTTAAGGTAAAATTGGTTCTTATTGAATTTTTTATTCAACGATGTGTTGTATAAAATTGTATGATATTCTAACTCGTATACTAATATTCATTAGCATAAAAAGCAAACGTCTAACTGGGAGTGTGGCTACTATGTCATGCACTACATGTACCAAATCGCAATGAAATCCGACACATTGGCACTCGAAAAGGTATTTGATTTCTCATAACTTACTTGACTGTATTTCATTTTGCTACTCAATTACTTTTGAATTTATACTCTGTTGCAGTACTTCAAGCTCGACCGCACTCCATTAAGCAATGTGGATATAGATGCTATGAGAAAAATATGCGCTAGTTATATTGTGGAGCATTAGCCGTAATTTTCACTTTCTATCGCGGTTTGGGTCTAAAAAAGTGGCCACTTTCTACGGCGGTTTAGAACTAAACTGCCGTAGAAAGTGGTTACTTTCTACGGCGGTTTAACAATTAACCACCGTAGAAAGTGGCCACTTTCTACGGCTATTTAAAACCGCCATAGAAAGTCCGCTAACTTTCTACGGCTGCCAGATAGATGGCGGTTCAAAAAGGCCAAAAACCGCCGTTAAAAGCCCTTAAAAACCGCCATTGAAAGCCCTTTTTGTAGTAGTGTGAAGAGGAATTCAGTTCTGTTTTACTCATAAATATTGGTATCTGGTATAAGTTGGTAACAACCAAACAACTGGTACCTCTTAAGTTGATAACAACCAACCAATTGGTACTTGTTAAGTTGTTACCACCCAACTTTTTTAGATGATATTGTGAAATGTAAATATATTGAACAATCACGGTCTGAATGATACTTCTGCACCTAAAATTAATATTTGTATTTTAATTGATACACAATAAATTAAAGAATAAAACCAGTACGCGTGTCTCTCCTAGTTGAGAGTTTCTTGTCTCTCCTAGTTGAGAGTTTCTTGTCTCTCCTAGTTGAGAGTTTTCTGTTCCTTTTTTTAAGAGAGTTCTGTCCACTTCATTTTTGGAGTTGTGTTATTCACTTATTTTTAAAGTCTTTAACTTCAGATCTGTGGGATAAAGTTGTTAATGAAGAAGATGGTGAAAATAAAGCCGACAGCGGTTGGCTTCGTCAATTGTTTGTCATGGATCCTTTCTGTCATTGGTCAATTTTGGAGCTATATCAGAACTTAGTAGCAATCATGTACCACCGATCAGATGATCCGCTCAGCTATCTAAAATTTTGCTGCTCTTTGCTTAGCTATAGGCTAGATTCGCAGTTTGTAGATTTGATTTTCAGATCTACTTTGATTGTGTATTGTAAATCAGATTTTCAGATCTATTTAAATTCTAGATTGTATTGTTAGGCTCATGGCCTACTGTCAAATTGCTGCTTGACGATATTTCTATCCCCTTAATTTAAGTATTTCTTTTGTTTAAAAATAAAATAAAAGACAGATCGTCTCAAAAAACAAAAAAAAAAAAAAAAAAAACATGAAAGACAGGTACCTTTTTTCTAGCGAAATGGCCTAGCTATTTAAGCTGGTGGTTCAGAGTCCCTTATTAGAATCTGCCCTGAAATTAAACGGTTGTACGCAGTTTAGAACGCCAACAAAATTAAGAGCCCCTAATTGCCAGGCCAAAACGAAGCTCAAAACACAACCTTGAGTGAAGCTATGTGTTTTCATTAAAAAATTTACTTTCACTCGTGTACAACTTTTTTTTATAGATGTTAAGGTACAGTACCTAAAAACCTAATTTTACACCATTTGTTCGATTTATGTTCGTATTTTTAAGTGTAGATTAATTGAGGACCACGCACATAGTTATATTAGTAAGAGTAAAAGTAAGAGTAGTTAAAAATTTAAAAGGGGACTCTTCTTTTTTAAACGAAAAATGTTTTCGAAAGTGGACTCATGGAACAAAGTGTGTATCGATCTCTAGATTTAAATCTAAACCAAATTTATATGTTGCAATTTACTACTAGCAAGGCACTGATCTGGTAATAATAATGCAAAACAGCATTTAAGAATACAGAATTTGCACGGCAAAAATATCATTACTTAGAATGAGAAGTTGACAACTCCATTTTATTGAATTCGTACTGCTGCAGAAAACATCATAGAAGTTCAACAAGCTACGGCTAACATTCATTCAATTATTGATCTATTCCTTAGAAAGAAATGCTATGAAGTTATTGATGGAGCCATCATCTTTAATTGCTTCCATTGCCAATTCTTTCCATTTCTTAACATTCTTCCTCATTTCCAACCCATCGTCTCCAACATCCATTACTGCTTCTACGCACCTTTTGATCTCATTTCTCTCAATAATTCCATCCTGGTTTGGCATCACCCTAACGCCTGTCTTCCAAACATCCTGCAATAGCTTTGCGTTTGTGCACTGATCATTCCATTGAGGAAACGCAATCACAGGAACTCCATGAATTATGCTCTCCAAGGTGGAATTCCACCCACAATGAGTTAGGAAACATCCTAACGAGGGATGTTTTAGAACTTCAATTTGGGAACTCCATGGAATAATCTTCCCCTTTTCCTCCAATTCATTAAAACAACTTAGCTTCTCTTCTTCTTTATCTTCTTTTGCTCTTATCACCCACAAAAAGGGCCTGTTACAATCTAATACTGCCCTTGCAAGCTCTTCCATTTGCTGCTTGGATGGCGTCATGATACTACCAAATGCAACATAGATAACAGATCCATTTGGCTTTGAGTTAAGCCATTCTAGATAGCCAACATCATCACTAGATGAAGTGTTTTTTGGATCATTTCCATTCAAAAATGGATAAGGAATCAAGGGTCCGATTCCGATCATCTTGTAGTTTTCAATGCATTTTAGAGCAACAGGCTCAAGTGCAACAAAATTATTCACTAACACGTATGAATCTTTATCTTCATCAAGCATTTTAAAATGCTCTTTCAGCTTCTGAAGGGCAACACTATTTGCGATTGAACTTGAACTTGAGCTTGAGTGAAGTATAAACGAGGGAAGATCAGAGCGAGAGAGTAATGGTAGTCCCGGACACTGAATTGACCAATTGGGCTCATCACTGCGGCTCTTGATCTTTTCCTCATATCCATGGAAGTAATTGTACAATATCCCAAACGTTGTGGCTGCTTGGATCCATAGAAGGGCTGACAAAATGTTCCTTTCACGCGCCACCTTTGCTGCCCAAGTGAGGAGGATGGTGTACACAATGCAAGTAATAGGACGACCTTTTTGTATGCTAGTTTGAATAACACTTTCAATGGCTTCAGGACCAAACTTCTGAAAGGCATTCATATGGTCAACATCGAAACCTTGAAGCTTGAAATCATCTGGATAACCATCTGAAATGGGTGCAAAGTTGAAGTTTTTGGAGGCACTGCATGAGGCTTTAGTCATGAGATCACAGGTAAATTTACTGGTGGCGAAAGTCACTTCTATGCCAATTTCGATGAGTCGTTGGGCGAATTCAAGGGATGGCCTAAGATGACCTTGAACTGGATAACTTACTATAAGAATGTGTGGGTACGCCATTGTTTCTTTGTTGGAAACCATAAATTCTCAGTGTGTGATGGAAGCAGGTATGGAGTAGTATAGTTGAAATAAGAAGAGAGATTCAGACAAAGACGAGAATGAAAGGATGTGGTTTTGGAGATTATATAGAATGGTATAGAATGATTTAAGGCATATGGAACAGAGGCTCATTTTAACCCTCATGTTTTATCTGCCGCCCAATAAAATTTCTTGTGTTACATTTTATAAACTACAGACCATTTTTTTATTTAAAATAAATAAATAAAAAATCCAGACAATTTAGACACAATATAGAATCTCGTATGAAATCAGTTCTACAGTAAATTCAATCTCAAAGGAGAATTAATTGAAGCTATAAGTACTAGACAAACACTTGTATCTCACGGATTGGACCGTCCGACCGCGTAAGTATCGAGTGTAGTCTAAGCTTGATCAGCTTAATATAAAACTCATCATTCAAACTTTCCACTACATATGTAAACATGAGTCATGTATATAGTATATATCCCATCAGTCGAGAACGGGTAGAAAGTTTATACCTCTGATATTTTACCATGCGATTCAGTAAACTTGTAACGTTACGTTGTATCTAAATGCGCCCAAGATGTTTTACATTGTGTATAAATGCACAGTCGACATTTACAAACTTAAACCAAATTGACCACTGTGAATTAACAAATCTCACCGCACGTGAATGTGCAATTAGATACAAAGAGGCTAACTAGCCTGATTCCGTACTTGTTGGTAGTGTTTTTAGACACAATATAACATTGGGGGCTTATTGAATTTTTTGGAAAATATCAAGGGATAAAATGAACATTTACCATGTTTTAAAGCATTTCTGTAGACAATAAAACTTGTCTCATTTGATGGTAAAAAATTTGAGAAATAAACCACAAGTTTCATTTATTTTAATTTTTTAATTTTATAACACATGCCAGTGAATAATATGAAAAACAAATAAAACTCAAAAAAAACAATTATTTCAAAAGATCCCCACAAACTGTTAGCTTCTCATTTAACTGTTTAAAACTGGGCATAATATGTCACATGGACGAAAACTGTAACAATATAAAACGGGTACACCTGTATGGCTGTATAGATATTTCAAAAATGGGTGTAAAATGACATAAATACCAGGTGGTGTAGATCAATCGTTCAATTTATGTGATTTCTGGGGGGGGAGGTATTGAGATGAATGGAACGTTTCAAATGAATTTAAGTCGACAGAACCAATTCATTTAGAAATTGAATTCTTGAATTGTCACTGGCATCGTTTTCACGGGTTTAGCCTAACCCACCAATAAAAATATACTCGTAATCAATTCCAAAAAAAAAAAAAAACACCAATGAATTATTGACGCAAAATTCGATTCACTTGAGTCGTGTATTTTTTCGCACGGAGCTATATATCAATAAATCGATAGTTATCGTTTGGCCAGACAATAGTTTAAGGGACTGTAATATCACTTCTCTTTCTTTCGTTTGTCCCTTTAACATGAATTGTTTTGTCTCTCAACTTGAAATCATCGCTCACTTAATTTTTGGCAGCATACATGATCGAGCAATATATATTTTCGGCCAAATTATGAGACAATCGAAGTGATTTAACTTTTTTTTTTTTTGGTCTCATTTGTTGCCGTTGCTAATATTAATAAATCTCATATGCTAGTTGTAAATAGTTCAATTGCCCACATAAATTAAGTAAGAGACCGTGTCAAAACTATTTTTGAAATAAAGTGGCAAAGATAAAACTTTTTTATTTTCAAATAATTGAGAAGTGAAAATCTCATTTTCGTTATTCTTCTATACACTTGTTATATTTATAGTCAATCTTTAATGCCTCGTTACACTTGTGCTCCCTCTTCTTTTATGTGTTGAGATTGTAGTCTCTATAGTAGCCAGTTTTATCGGTCATTTTGGGGGTGATTGTGCAAATTCTAAAATTATATTTTGACTATAAAAACAACTACAGTCGATCATAAACTAAAAGTGACAACACATAAAAGAAGGCAATAATACATAAAGAGATACCAAAATTATAACTAGAGTATAGAAAAATGACCAAAGATGCTATTTTCCCTAATTCAGAAATCAAAAGGATACCGGCCCAAGTTAAAAGACCACACAAGTTTAACCTTTAAGGGACAAATGCATTTAGGATGACTAATAAAATTTTGTCACGTAACTGATCGACACCTTTTAGTTGCCTAATTTTAGATTCTTATCCCGCAGATTTGACGGGTTTTTTTGCCCAGGTATTGCATGGTTATGTGCAGGTTAAGAGGCTATTGATAAAAGAAGAAAAGAAGGTGATTCAGAGCACAAAAGAAATAGAACCGTGAGGACAGGGTCAGCTACTTCAGGTCATCCACCGACGACGTCAACCCTCAGATGTGCTCAACCATCAGGTCGTCCACAGACGACATCAGTCGTCAGCTCATCCACAGCTGTGCCCAGCCCGCAGGTCGTCCATTGACATCGTCAGCTTCCAGGTCGTCCCGTACGACATCAGCCGCAGGTCGTCCACTGATGAGTTGGAGTTCTAGAAGTTTCTACCGTAAAAAAGAGCAGTTGGAGATCAGAAGGAATCTGCAGAAGCGATAAGGATCGATTGCTTCCTTTTCGGGATTGATTTACTGCCGTTTCAAGGAATGATTTACTTCCTTAAGTGATAAGTGATAAGGAATGTTTTATTCTCCTTAAGTGATGGAGATTTGATTTATTTCCTTTTGGCTGAGAGATAACTATCTCTATAAATAGGGAGTTTTCGTAGGAGAAAGGAGAGTTCGGTTTGGTCGTTCAGTTTGGATTCAGCTTTTAGTTTAGTTTTAGAGAAGGCAATCTGCCGAGCTGCATTAATCTTCCAATTGCTTCTAGTAGTCAAATTCCATAGGGAAACACTTAGCGTTTTGCTCTGTTCGGATTTGTCTGCATTTGTACACCAGGCCCGTCAACCATTTTGGTGGAACGGACGGGTGAATTCTGCATCATTTCAGCTTTAATTCAGTAATTTCTTCTATCTCTATTTTTATTCTTTCTATGTCATAATTATTATTATTTGTTTTTCCGTTGAAAGCATGAGTAGCTAAATTCTTAATTCCGGTATTAATGTAAAATAGTCGAATCCATGCATGTATGAAACCGAATTAATATTGCATCTAGTTGGCTATATTCTATTCTATCTTGTGAATCCATTTAATTGCTGAGTAAATATTGAGTTTGATCACCTTAGTATTGAACTGGTAATTGTTATCAAGTAACAAGGCTGCCGGCTAGGTAGTTCCAGATAGAATAGTGTTTACCTTTAACAGTCGCGGCTAACAAAGAATAAACAGTGTTAGGTTCCTTAATTCTTAAAAGCTCTTTCGGGCAGTGATCTTTGCGAGGGACCCCACGGAGGATCACCGAATTACATAAGGGATTGGGTACGTCTGAGGGACCCCACGGTACCTCGAACTAACCGGTATAGATTAGATTTGACCATAAGGTGTTTATGATTACATGCATGCGAGGAGAATTAATTGCATAATACTGGAATGTTTTAATCAATTGTTTGTTTGTTGATTGTTATTTTTGTCTAGTAGTTATAAATTGAACCAACTCAAAAGTGTGTTTTTATGGCATTAATGGGGATTTAGAAGTGATTTCTCTGTCTCTGTAAATAGATCCTTTCCTATACTATTTATAGTTAGTGATTTGCAGGTATAAAAATAGGGATTTTTACTGTATTTGGTACGACATGACAAAGTCGCTTATCAGTAGCTCAATGAAAATTTATCAATTCTCTGAGGTACGACTCATTCTCTAAATTGGGTAAATCACATTTACCTGAGATTTTACAAAATTGCTACTCTCTCCCTCCGTTTCATTAAAAGAGTCTACTTTGTTGAACTAAAATAGAACAACAAAATAGGGCATATTTAATTAATTTGGTACTTCCTCCGTTCTATTGGAAGGGTCCACTTTGATCAATGTATGCCAAAGTATAACACCTAAAATAGCTAATCTGACACTCTTAATTTATTTCATTCATATTCTTATTTATTAAGTATAGAATAATTCTGAACTACACATGATTATATTAGTAAAGGTAGGAGAATTAAAAAAATTTGAAAATAGACTTTTCTATTGGAACAAAAAATATTTGTCAAAGTGAATTTTTCTAATGGAATGGAGGGAGTATAACATAACATTTAACTTGGTGATTATTTGGTCAAATTATAGTTTCTCTCTTGTCACTACAAAAATAAATAAACACAAACTTGAGAAATATTTTTTCTATTTAATTATATTTTGGAGACCCAAAAGCCAATGGTAGTTTCTCAAATTCTCATGAATGTAATAATAATTTTACTAAACTTTAGAGGGGTAAATCTAATTTATCCTGAAGCGAAAAGCCCACTAGCGGCTTCAACCTAGACTCAATGATTGGTGCTACTCAGATTTTTGTCTCCATTAATTGTAATGGAGCATCACTAGAAGAGTATAGCTTCTTCCTTTCAATAGAAGAATTCACTTTTAATTTTTACTTCTTATACCTTTATTAATATAATAATGTGAAGTTAATAATTTGTTCGTATTTAATAAGTGAGGATATAAATAGAATAAAGTATGTCAAATTAATTATTTTAACTATTATACCTTAACATTCGTAATATGTTATACATTGGTGAAAGTAGATTTTTCTAATCGAACAGAATGAGTAATATATATACTATAGTATATTACGTTATGTGTCCCATTGGTTGGGAAAAATAATATCGTAAAAATTTGTATTCGACTTACTAAAAGGTTGGATGCATGTTTGTGCTCACATAGAGCTTAATTATCTTTAAAATTGTTTATTTAGAAACATGTGACACATTTCATTTTTTTAAAAAATGTCAAATTTAGTGTCATAAGTATCACGTGTATATTATGAAGTACTTTCAGTAAATTAAAAAATAGTGCCAATTTCTAATAATAATAAAAATTATCAATTTTAAGGGTATAAAAAGTAGTTGCACGGGAAATAAAAAGTATCAATTTTAAAGGTAGAAATATTATTTGCTCAAAAAAGTAACGTCTGGAAAATACAAATTTCTATATATTTCTTAAAAAGAAAAGTATTGATAAAAAGAGTACAAGTAGTTCTTGTAAACTAAAATAAAAATCAGAATTAAGGGTAGAAATAGGGCATGCTTAAAAAATAAAAGTATAGCCTGTAAAATACAAATTAGTGTCTATTTCCTCAAAAAAGAAAGTACAATCTAAAATATATACGTAGTGTATGTAAAATAAAATAAAAAAATACCAACTTCAAGTGTAGAAGTACGTAGTACTTTTATTAAAAAGTAGTACGTGTAAATAAAAACTAGTGCATATTTCTAAAGAAAAAGTATAAATTATTAAAAATGTTAATTTTAATGGTACAAGTGGTTCCAGTAAAGTAAAATAAAAAACATCAATTTAAAAATTAGAAGTAGTGAAAGTATGAAAAAGTAGGGTCTATAAAGTAAAAAATAATGTATACTTTTATTTTTTATTTTTACAATCACTACTAATTCTACATTTTTAAGTATATAAGTAATGTCTGAAAAAGAAGAGGAAAAAAGGTATCACTTTTATGTCTATAAGTAGCACCTATAAAATAAAAATTAGTGCCTATTTGGAAAAATAAATAAAAGTAAATAAAAAGTATTAATTTTTAGGGTATAAGTAGTGTCTGTAAATTAAAAAGTATTAATTTTAAAGGAATAATTAATGTCTATTTTAAAAAAGTAGCGTCTTTAAAACAAAAGCAAGTGCTTATATCTTTTTCGTTTTATTTTAATAAAAACGTATATATGATTTTAAAAGTAGTGTCTGTTTCTTTATTCTAATATAAAAATTATGTGTGATATAAAAAGTAATGTCTATTAATAAAAACGATTTTAAAGGTAGAATTAGCGGCTATAAAAAGAGTACTATCTATAAAAGTAGAGGTAGGGCGTGTAAAATAAAAAGTATTGCGTACTTCTATTTGTATAAAAAAGCTAAGTTTCGCGCCAGTGTGCATGTATTGCAGTACGCTATTAGATGATGTCGAATAGGAGGCTCTCATTTAAGCGGTTACCCATGCTCACTTTTGGCTACTAAACTTTTTTTGGTCCGTTTTTTGCGTTGGATTAGTGAAAGTGCCCATTAATGACCATTCCATTTGTTAGACCCGGTTGGTTTTAATCCCTATTTTGATTGATGAGTTAACAAATATGAGAATTAATTTAACAATTTTTCTAAGTGAGAAAATGTAGAGAAATGTTCACGGAAGAACCGACGAAAAAAAGGGCTATGAAAAATGAGCTAAAACGAAGAAACGAGAAACAAATGAAGAAGGAAGAAAAACACATCCTGAGGTGGGACCCACGGTGTTTCTAAGTTAGATAAATGAAGAGAAAATTTAACGGGTGAACCAAGCAAAAAAAAAAAAGCAAAGAAAACGGAGTTAAAACGAAGAAACGGCAAGCAAACGAAAAATATGTCAAATGGGGCCGACAAGGGCTGACAGTGCCAGGCGCCGCGCGGGCAGGGCCGACGCTAGCCTGCGACACTAGCCCTAAGACAGTCGCGGCTGTAACAAGGCCTGTCGCAGGGCCTTCGGGTTGAGCCTTTTTTGACAGTTTTTACACCATTTAGAAGGCTGCCCTCCTTCTATAAATACCCTCACTTGAAGACCACTTTCACCACCTCTTTACATCAATTTTATACTCTCTCTTAAGTGTTAAAAAGCTCTCAAAAGATCATTCCAAAGTTCTAGCAATTTATGTCAAAGTTAGGCTAGAATAGAAACATCCTCATTGTAATAGTTAGCTATTTTCATAACATTAATTTCCTACTCTGTAAACACATTGAGGGAAGTCCTAAACACTTGAGTAAGTGTTGTAGGCATCTTGTAAGTGTGACAAAGTTCTAGCTCAAGGGATTGAGTTTAGGCATTTGTAAAAGTCCTAACCAAGATGTTGGTTTACGCAATTGTAGAAGAACAATCTCAAGAGGTTGAGATTAGGCAAAGGGGTAAAAGTCATAAGTCTGGAGTTAAATTAGGCAAAGAGGAGAAAGTCTTGATCAAGAGATTGATCAAGCAAAAGTCCTTTGGTCTAGGCAAGTGAAGTCTTGAATAAGACCTAAAATTCGTGAGGAAGGATAGGGCAAAAGATCCATTGCTAGACTTAGCCAAAGGAGTCTTAATCTAGAGCTAAATTAAGCAAAGGAAAAGTCTTAATCTCTTGAGAAAGAGTTAAGCAAGTGTAAGGGATTGAAACACTCCTTAAGCATTTCCTAGAGGACTAGAATTCTCAAGTTGTAGAACTTGGGGAGTGGAGTAGGATTCAAGGGTAATCCGAACCACTATAAATTTAGTGTGTTCTTTCTCTTTGTTTGTTTATTTGCTTTCATGTTTTGTAAATCACTAATCACACACCTCACTTGGTAAAATCGGTTTTTACACTTATCTTTGTAAAAGGTTTTTCAAAGTTCTTCTTGTAGAAAAAATATTTTTTAAAGAGTTAAGAACCTAATTCACCCCCTCCCCCTCTTAGGTTCATCTTAGGTTGCTATTGATAATTGGGATTTCACCATTAATAAAAATCATTAAGTGTGCCATTCGCGGCCTGTTCTTGAGGGGAAAAACGTCTGCACCGATATTTGTTTGCTATTTGGTTTTTACCCAAATTTTACTCGTTAAATCGGCACAGAAATTATAGCAAGCAGGGTGTAAATTCCATGCGCATAGAACATAAGCTAGCGGAATTTTGAGTGGGAAACAACTTCATCAAGTACAAATTTTAGTTGAGCGAAAGATCTTATGGACCGACCAGAATGACCATTAGCGGCCACTTTCATTAGATCAATAGCGGAAAGTGGCCGAAAAAAGTTTACCGGCACAAAGTTAGCGTAGGCAATAGTTTAATGGAATGTGGTATAGTTTGGCTTTTTTAATTATATACGGATTTTGTTATTTCTTTATTCAAGTTTATTTTCGGGTCTTAATAATTTATTCATTCTAGGTTCATTTATTTTGAGGGAGTCCAATTATATTTCTGAATATATATATATATATATATATTAGAAATAGGCATTAGTATTTTTATTTTACATGCGCTACTTTTAAAACAAGCACAACTTCTAAATCAAAATTGATAATTTTTAGTTTACATTCATTACTTATACCCTTGAAATTTACATGCGCCACCTTTTAGAACATGCACTATTTCTATGTACCCTTAAAATTGATACTTTTTATTTTACAAACACTACTTATACTCTCGAAATTGATACTTTTATTTTTTTTTAAGAAATACGCACTATTTTTTATTTTATAAGCACTACTTATTTAAATATTCACTACTTTTACCCTTATTGTATAGGCAATTAATGCTTATACGCTTAAAATCGATAATTTTATATTTTATTTTATATTTTTTTAGAAATATGCACAAATTTTAATTTTACAGACCCTATTTCTCCTCTTAAAACAAATGCTTTTAATTTTATAGGGATTACTTATAACGGTCCTCATATTTTAATTTCGTTCAGAAATAGGCACCGATTTTTATATTATAGGGCAACTTGTTTCTTAAGAAAAATAATAATAATAATAACACGCCGGGTGAAGCAAAAACTTCTGTCGAGCGGTTCAGTAAATGTTAATGAAAGGTATATGCCTTAACGAAGAAATATAAATATAAATATAAACGAAGGGATATAAATTATAGAGGCATGATATTTGCAGCGACGGAATCGATATTTGCAGCGACGGAATCGATATTTGCAGCGACATTTTTGCGTGAAAAGACCGAAATGCCCCTGGGGTAAAAAAAATTTTTTTTTAAATTTAAATTTTCCACAATGCTGGAAAAATTTTAAAAAAAAAAAGGGGGGACCATCGCCGGGCGACGGCGATGGTTCCCCCCCCCCCCCCCCCCCCCCCCCCCTTTAAGTTGAGATTTTTGATATTTGCAGTAACCACCGGGCGGATCTTCCCCATTCCGGTAAACAATTTCGCAATTTTGACAAAACTACTAATAAATTCGGACATAATACAAGTAAAATGATTAATAAAATTACATTAAAAAAATAAAAAAGTAAAAAAAACCTCCGGCGACACTAACCCAGAAGTGTCGCCGGGCGACGGTGACATTTTTGGGCCCCAAGGGCATTTAAGTCTTTTCATAAGAAAATGTCGCTGCAAATATCGAAACCGTCGCTGCAAATATCAATTCCGAAATTATAAAAGGTATGTGTTGAAGCCAATCCAAAAACCCCCTTGCTTAAAAGCAAAAAATAATGTTGAATTAAGCTGACATGTTTCATTTTGTCAATCTTTGAAAGCCAAAGGCTGGTTTAAATGCCGGAATCACATATTAGCCTTGTGAGGGTAATTGTATCACCTCATTTTTCTTGACTCACATATTAGAGAAATAACTAATTTTTTTCTCCAAAAATTAAGGAAAATAAGATCAAAGATGAGGATAAATTAAATTTGTATTTAATTTAAATACTATTCCCTCAGTCCCACTCAAACAGTCCAGTTTAAAAAAAAAATATTGTCCCATTTAAAGAGTCAGTCCACTTTGAATTTATTTATATTGTATACCCTTACTAATATAATAATGAATGGTTCACAATTAACCCTTACTTTTAAAGTAAAGATATAAGTGAAAAATATGGTGGTAAATTACTTATTTTAGGTGTTGTACCATACAACCCTAATAAGTTGTACATATTTTAAAGTAGACTCTTTGAGTGAGACGGAGGGAGTAACAAATATTTTGTTCCATCAAACAGTAGTTAAGGGTCTAGCTCTGCCAGTGTCGGATGTGTCTGAATATTGCCTCCCCAAATTACTCTATTGCAAGGAAAATTATTAGATGCATATGTTGCATGATTAATAATAGTGCAACAAATTTATTATAAATTAATATTTCAGATTTTTATTTATTCATGGGCCCCTATATGTATATTTATATTCTCAAAATAGCCTTCTTTCCTCTGAATGTATGTGATTGTATCATCTAACGTGTTGCAGCGAATGCACGGTATAATATCTCATATCGGAGTAACTAAAAAGTTTATTGGTTTGTCTCACTCAGAGCCACGGACAACTTGCTGGGTCTGATTCCCATAATGACTCTATCGCAGTAACTAAAGTGTTTGTTGGTTTGTCTCACGCAACGCCACGCAAGGTTATATGGGATTTTTTTTAAAAAAATTGTATTTACCACATAAAAAATTAAAATAACAGGGGTAATATTTATAACAAATAATTTTGTCCCGCTAAACTTTCGGGACCTGGCTCCGCCACTACCTATGTAGAACCTTTTTGTTCTGTACAAGCCCCTCAGGATGATGCTGTCACAGCCTCATTGGGTTTGAGTACAAAAGAAAAAAGAACGGCCGTAGTAATATGGGATCGCATGCCAGTGCATCCACACAAATCGCAACAAAGGTTCATTGACAACTAAAAAGACCTTTACAACACAATCAGAAAATGCCCCATTCTGGAAATGAGCAAGGTGACCGAATATTGGCCCATGGAAGAAGAAGGAAATTCAAAAGAGGATGAAGCACTTCTCGTGCCAGTACCAATAAAAGATCGCAGGCTCAAGATTTACTTGGGCCCTTTACAAACTCGCAACAGTCACGAGTGAAACACAAAAAGTTTATTCGAAAGAATTCGTGAATTTTGTCATTTGCTTTTGAAATTTTGTAATTTTTTCTTTATTTTATTTTTGGTATTTTTTTGCGAAAGGTCATGAGATAAGAAATTCAGTGGATCACTAAGATTTCGAATGGTGGTCCCAAATTCAAATTGATTGTATTTTGTCTTCCCTTAGAGAAAAAAGATCAAACAATTCCCAATCAGAATCCTTGCGGGTTGGATCACCCATATAATATACAAAAAAAAAAAAAAAAAAAAAAACTATAGTTATTTGAGATCTTTCCCTTTGAAATATAAGATCTCTGACGAGATTTTCTAAAAGAAATTATTTATAATTTATACAGGAAGAATAAAATTAAAAAACAAATATATTTTTTTTTAATAAAACGGGTATCCATCCCCATTGTCAGGAAATAGTGCTCTGTCTATTCATTAATTGATTAGTTACTGTTTGGGAAGCAAGCTGAATTAATTAATGTTTCTAGGGATAGAGTTTTGGTTGAAAAATTGTGCTCGTCTTTTCCCCTCCTCGAACTGTTTTTATTTTTTTATTTTTTTTGAAATATCCTCCTAGAATCTGGTTGTCAACTTTTTTTATTTTTATTTTTTAATGAAACTGGGTGTTGCCTTTATTAGAAAGATAAATAAAGTCGTGGTAAAAATACAAAAGAGTTTAAAGGCGTAAAAAAAAGAATGAGAGCTAAGTCCAATGCAACAAGTCTCGCCAAAGGAGTTGGTAAAGACCCTGGCTCAAAAATGGTGCTCAGCTGCGTTGTGGATGCCAGTTTAGCCAGATAATCTGCTGGAGCATTCCCTTCTCTGTAGTTGTGCTGCACTCTCATGCAGATCAAAATACTGGTTGTCAACCTTTCCTTTAATTATTGATGTCTTTATTAATCAACTTTTTTTTTTTTATATCAAAACAATACTAATTAATGTCTAGGTACGAAATTCAAAATTGTCTCTTTTTTGTAAAGTACAATATCTCTAAAATGCTAGAAGATAAGAAAAGAGTTAAAACTCACTAACAGTAGGGCTGGATCTTATCTTCAATTTTAATTAACATCAAGATGAGAGATTGTGGATGTACCTTAAAAAATAGAAAGAAACTAACGACTTTGCTTAAAATAAAGATGATTCTCTATGATTTTCTTCATATAAAGTGTTTCCAGTTTCACTCATAAATACTTGGGTGAACTACATTTACCTCCCTAAATTTAGAGTATGATTACGAAATCATCTATCTTTTTTGAAAATATTATTAAGTAAAACTTAAGAATGAAAAATTTGGTAACAATTTTCATAATATTATTTTATGAAATTTCTCGAACAATTTAAAAACCTAAGATTTTTTTTTATAGAAAATGGTTATTTTAAACCCATATATGATATACCCTTCATTCTAATTCCATTTTCCATTTGCCAAATGCACTTTAAAGGGTAGTAATACTCATAATTGTTTCATCCGTTCAATTACAAGAGTCATATTTTGAAAATATACAACTTTGTAAGTGGTAAGGTTCAACATCTAAACAGTTATGTACTTACTTCACTACTACAAAATAGAGCCTTAACGGCTGCGGATTAACGGCGGAAAATAGAAAACGCCGCTATTAAAGAAATATGGACTTTCTACGGCGGTTTTAAAATAAACCGCCGTAGAAAGGGGCTTTCTACGGCGGTTGGGATAAACCGCCGTAGAAAGGGACCTTCTACGGCGGTTAATTGTTAAACCGCCGTAGAAAGGGACTTTCTACGGCGGTTTAAAGCAAACCGCCGTAGAAAGTCCATACTTTCTAGGTTTATCCCAACCGCCGTAGAAAGCCCACTTTCTACGGCGGTTTAACAATTAACAGCCGTAGAAGGTCCTTTCTACGGCGGTTTGATTATAACCGCCGTTGTATTAACGTATTTAACCCTAAATAACAACGTGTATCTCCATATCGCAGCCGAAAGTGTTCTTCTCCAAATTTCTACTACAGTTTTGCACGTTTGATGTAAAGAATCGTCATTTGAAGCTAAAATTTACCACCTTAAGGTTAGAAACTTCTAAAATTTCTCAGTAATTGCTTATTCTTGTACTTTAGATATGTGTATATAGAATTTATTTTTATTTATGGTTGAGTGCTGAAAATTAAAGTTGCAATCCACGTATATGGTGAACCTTAGTATTGTGGAACCCTATTTAGTTATACTATGTAGTTTCTTGGTGAAGTGATTTGATTTATAGTGTTTGATTTTTAATAGATGATGTTCATATAATTAGCACTACTTAGAGTGTGTATTATTTTTTTATGCATTGCATGTGTTTGATGAAATGCATAAATGAAAAACTTATGGGTTCTTCTTCATTTGATTATGTCTATTGCGCATGTGTTGGTTATGCATTATTTTTTTCATTGAGGTATTATATTAGTTTTGATTATATGAGTAACATTAGTATGACAAGTGCTAAGACAAGCATGCAACTTGATACTTTCTACATTGTTTGTTGAATTATTATTTGGGTTTGTTAATTATTTGAAGGAGTTAGTTACGCATGGATCAAAATATCTTGTTGTATGGTGATCGGACCTCCGATTTTTATGTGAAAGAAGTTGAGAATTTCATTGAATTGGCTTATAAGAATACAAAGTACGTCCATTGTCTATGTAAAGCTTGTAAAAATGGTGCGCGGTTTGATAACTCAGATACAATAAGATTCCATTTATATCGGAACGGATTTGATCCTTCTTATAAATTGTGGATTTGGCATGGTGAAAGTATTGATAGTTTACCTGAGCAAAGAAAATCTCATGCAAAAGGAGATGATGGGATTACTAGAGATCGATTAGATGACATGATTGAGGATGTGGCCGAGGATTTTTCTGATAAACCGGAAGTTCTTGCTTCCATTTTGGGTGACAATGAGAAGCCTCTATACAATGGTTGCATTAAATATACACGCTTGTCTAGTGTTTTGAAGTTGTTTAATTTGAAAGCGGCAAATGGGTGGTCAGATACTAGTTTTACAGCCTTATTGAGGGTATTGAAACATATGCTCCTAGAAGATAATGAACTTCCAGATCGAATTTATGAGGCGAAAAAAATATTGTGTCCAATGGGTATGGAGTATAAGCAGATCCACGCTTGCCCAAACGATTGCGTCCTCTACAGGAATGAGTATAAGGATTTATTGCTTTGTTCTAAGTATAAAACTTCACGATACAAAAACAAGCAGCTGTGTGATGAGGTTGAAGACAGTTCTGATGCGCAAAAGAAGGGGTCGCCGGCTAAGGTTCTGTGGTATCTTCCTATAATACCGAGATTTAAACGGTTGTTCGCTAATGCAAAAGATGCAAAACTTATGACATGGCATTCAGATCGGTGTATTCCCAGTGATGATGACAAGGTGATAATGCATACATCAGACTCAGATCAGTGGAAAAAAATTGATTCAATGTATCCTTCTTTTGGGGGAGAAGCCAGAAATTTGAGACTTGGTTTGTGTACTGATGGAATGAACCCGTTTGGCAGTCTGAATAGCACACATAGCTCGTGGCCGGTGATGTTGGTTATTTACAATTTTCCGCCTTACTTGTGTATGAAGCGCAAGTACATACTTATGTCTCTAATGATTTCAAGCCCACGGCAACAGGAAATGACATCGATGTGTATCTTGCTCCTCTTATTGAAGATTTCAAAAAGTTATGGGATGAAGGAGCACTTGTGTTTGATACATACCGTGAAGAAATGTTCACATTATGTGCCATGTTATTCTGTACCATTAATGAATTTCCTGCATATGGAACTTGTCTGAGTACTCTGTTAAAGGGCATAAAGCATGTCCAATATGTGAGCAAAGTACAGATTTTTGTCAGCTTGCACATACGAGGAAGAAAGTATACCTTCGGCATCGCAGATTTCTTCCCGAGACTCATCCGTATCGCCGTATGAAAAGAGCATTCAATGGATTTCAAGAGTTCAGAAAAGCTCCAGAACCCTTGAACGGGCCAGAGGTGAAAGCTCGTGTGACGGACATTAATGTGGACTTTGGTAAACCTTCGGAGTCCAGCAATAATGATACATGTTGTTGGAAGAAAAAATCCATCTTTTTTGAACTTTCATACTGGGAGAACTTGGATGTCAGACATTGTCTCGACGTTATGCATATTGAGAAAAATATTTGTCAAAGCCTGTTAGGTACGCTCTTGAACATCCCTGGTAAAACTAAGGATGGTTATAACGCGAGACTTGATATGGTTGATATGAACATAAGATCAAATTTAGCATCGGTAACTCGAGGACAACGTACATATCTACCCCCCTGCCTGTCACACTTTGTCCAGAAAAGAGAAAAAACAACTGTGTTCAAGTTTGCGTAGCATCAAAGTTCCATCCGGATATTCTTCAAATGTAAGTAGACTTGTTTCCTTGAAAGATTTAAAACTGGTTGGTTTGAAGTCTCATCATTGCCATGCCTTAATGCAACAATTGTTGCCTATAGCTATTCGCTCGATATTGCCCAAGCATGTTAAGTCCAGTATAACAAGACTTTGTTTCTTCTTCAATGCCATATGTAGCAAGGTTATCGCGCGCGAAAGACTTAATCAGTTACAAGATGAAATAATTGTTGTCCTTTGTCAATTAGAAATGTATTTTCCACCCGCGTTCTTTGATATTATGGTACATTTGGTGATTCATTTGGTTAGAGAGATAAAAATCTGCGGGCCTGTTCATTTGCGATGGATGTACCCATTCGAGCGATATATGAAAGTATTTAAGGGGTATGTTAAGAATCGTTATCGTCCTGATGCTAGTATTGTTGAAGGTTAGATAGCTGAGGAGGTAATTGAGTTTTGCACTGAGTACTTGGCTGATACAGCATCAATTGGAATATCTAAGAATCGGCACGATGAGAGGATTACAGGTATGGGCACAAGGGGAGGAAAAATGTTTACGCCTTCTAATGTTGAATTGATGAAGGTGCATCTCTACATACTGCGCAATTCTGAAGAAGTTGAGCCCTATGTGAGAGACCATATGCATTCAATAAGAATGTCTTATCGTGCTTGGACGGATCAAAATGTGCTCAATGAACATATTCAGACATTTGTCTATTGGTTTGGTAATGCTGTCATGGGCAAAGACGTTTCGGAGACATTGAAATGGTTGGCGTTTAAGCCCAGCCATGCGGTACGAGCATTTTCATGCTACGACATAAATGGATATTCATTTGCTACTAAGAGACAAGATGAGAAGAGTACGGCACAAAACAATGGTGTTACATTAATCTCGGAGGCTTTACATGTTTCTAGCAGGAAGGATAAAAATCCAATGTATGCAAGCATGGCATATTACGGGGTGATCGAATATATTTGGGAGATTGACTATGTTTGTTTCAAAGTAGCTGTATTTCAATGCAAATGGGTTGATAACAATAATGGGGTTCGAACTGATGATCCATTGGGTTTTACCTTGGTGGACCTTAATCGAGAGGGTTTCAAGGGGGAACCATTTATACTTGCATCACAGGCAAAACAAGTTTTTTATATCACCGATCCTTGTGACGAACATTGGTCTGTTGTTCTTCATGCTAAACAACATCACGGAGTGGAAGGGATTGATACAGAAGAAGGGCTTTATGAGGCAGGCCCTTTCTCTAGTGGGTTACCTGAATCGAGAGCAGATGAAAAAGATAGGGAACTTGATAAATACATACTTCGTGATGACCACAGCGAAGGATTATGGTTCGAGGATCAAGTGTCCCATAAGAGAAAGAGAATAAGTTAAGAATCATTTTCAGGTATATTGTTTGTTTTTATTAAATTTTTTTTTCTCTGGGTGTGTATTCGTATATGTTTATTTGATTTTAATGAAACGAGGTGGACATAATTTTATAATAACATTTATTTTTATCTTTCGTACTGTCTGATTAAAACAGGTCACAACTTGGATGAAGCCGCGCAAGCAAGGGATAAAATTTCCAGGGAACTTCATATAGCGAAATGTTTATAAATGAATATGCTATTGTTGGAAATTGTGTGAAGCTTTTGTGTTGATGTTAGGATGCCAGAGTGTTTTGGTAAAAAAACAAGCAGGGGAGATTTTGTCTGAATTGATTTGAAACTGAATTCCGTATTATTTGAAGTAGTTGGAATCTTAATGAAGTATTTAAGTATGTGCATATCCTTGACAAGGAGTATGTTACATTTATAGGGGAGACTTTGTCGAATTTTCTGGCAAATTGATTTCCTTGTTTTTCATTTATGAATAAATGTCTCATGTATTTTTTATTTTTTTTTCAAGGAGTAGTACTTTTGGTAAAATTTACAGGGGAAGCTATACAATGATTTTTGTTTTGATTTTATATTTAACTCTTCATAAATTACTTTTCTGTGCCTCGAAAAAAAGATATTCATTTAGCGAGGTTGGTTATTGACCGCTAAATGAATTAATTATTCGTTTATCGATTAATAAATCTTTATTATTTTATAGAGATTATTCAATATATTTTATATTGAGGCGCGCTCCATACTGTCGGCAACCTATTTCTATATTTTTTCTCTTAACTAGCATGCATGTGTACGAGATATACAGCAGTGCTACAAAATTTTTAAGACAATACATGGATACGACATTGAGTACTTGTATCCAATTGCAAAGAGTATTAATTCTTTCAAGCTATTTTTATTTTACCTTAACATAATTGTAATTATTGCTTGCCTTTAATTATTAAAATAGAGATAATTATTTAAGAACAAATAAACTGAATCTTGCGCGTTTACCTAAAATTATTGTGTAATAGTACCTGAAATGGCTCGGTGGAATGTTGCATGGGAAAATTTGAAATTTATTTAGTAAAGCATTTTTCATACAAGGCTTGCTAACATAATTAAAAAATATAATGTAAATTGGGTATGTAATATTATATTTACAAAGTTTTGGGGTTAATTTATGAACATGAAAAAACTAGAAATGTTTATGGTCTATGCTTCATAAAATGAAATAAAAATAGAAATTTATGTGCGCGCGGGAATTAATTGGCTGAATTTGTTTCCACTTTTCTACGGCGGTTCAAAAACAACCGCCGTAGAAAACACTTTCTACGGTGGTTCTTCATTGAACCGCCGTAGAAAATACTTTCTACGGCGGTTCAAATTGAAACCGCCGTAGAAAGATGACTTTCTACGGCGGTTCAACTAAGAACCGCCGTAGAAAGTCATCTTTCTACGACGGTTGTTTTTGAACCGCAGTAGAAAAGTGGAAATTGCAGCCAATTCCCGCACGCGCATAAATTTCTATTTTATTTCATTTTATGAAGCATAGACCCTAAACATTTCCCCTGCTTCTTCTCTGCATTCCCCTGTAATATTGGATATGCAATTTCATAATGATCAACCAGTGCAAGTAAATAAAATACATTATATTTTGCAACACACTCAATTTAATGTATTTCGATATACATAATTGATTACTGTTATCGTCCGTAAGTCCAAATATATATATATATATATAAGGTCATGAAATCTAGTAAGTATTTCCTTTTTTTTTTAATTGGGCCCTTAAGCATTAATTTTTCTTATACTACGTACGTAATGCATTTATCAATTTGATTATTTTATTCCGTTTGCCCAAGTCGAGAATGCAGAAAATTTAGGACTGATAATGAAGCTTATTACTTTATCACAGCTTACATGTAATTTTACGAAATTTACTAATTTTTAGCTTATACCTAAAATTATTGTGTAATAGTACATGAAATTTTTCGGTGGAATATTGGTGCACGGGAAAATTTGAAATGTACTTATTAAATGTTCTTCTTTGCACCGCCGTAGAATTAACCTACGGTCTGAATTCAAATTTGTTGGCCTAGGGGGTTAGGGTTTAGGGTTTACGATTTTGGTATAATATCGCTAATTTCCTTACAGTTCCCCTGCTTCTCCCAACATTCCCCTGTAATATTATATATGCAATTTAATAATGATCAACCGGTGTAAGTAAATAAAATACATTATAATTTGCAGCATATATACTAAATTTAATGTATTTCACTATACATATTTGATTAATATTATCGTAATTGCAAATATATATATATATTTATATATATGTATGTATGTAAGCTAATGAAATCTAGTAAGTATTTAATTTTTTTTTTCGGCCACTTAACCATTAATTTTTCTTATACTACGTACCTAATGCATTTATCGATTTGATTATTTTATCCCGTTCGCCCAAGTCGAAAACGTAGAAAATTTAGGGAAGATAATGAAGCTTATTACTTTATCGACGCTTACATGTAAATTTACAAAATTTATTAATTTTTATCTTTCATCTATAATTATTGTGTAATAGCACGCGAAATTTAAATGCAAATGGTTCAATGGAAAATTTGAAATTTAATTATGAAATGGTTCATAAAAGTCGAGCTTCTCTACATAATTAATAAATATAATGTAAATTTGGTATGTAATATTATATTTACAAAATATTGGGGTTAGTTTATGAAAATGGAAAAAAAAAAATTTAATATCAAAATATACCCACGCGGGAATTGGCTCCAATTTTTTCCCCTCTTCTACGCCGGTTCACGAAAAACCGCAATAGAAGAGAACATTCAACGGCGGTTCAACCGCGAACCGCCGTTGAAACAACTTTCTACGGCGGTTCACGGTTGAACCGCCGTAGAAACTTGGTTCAACGGCGGTTCGCGGTTGAACCGCCGTTGAACCAACCAGCCAGTCTAAGTTCAAAATATTTGAACTTAGACATATTTCCTTTCCCTCATTCTTTTCCCCTTTTTCTCCCCTTCTTCTCCCCTGCTTCTCCCCTGTTTCCCTCTCCCTTCTCAAGGGGCGGTTCGGTTTCTTCGCGCCCTTATCTCGTCGCCGGCGCAACCCGGCAAGCTCCCCCCATTTCCCGCACTTCTCGTCGGCTGCAGCAAGTGCTGATCGTAAGCCGTGGACCAACCAGCCGATCGTTGTGTGTGGCTTCACTAACACGGCCAACATTTCTTCCATTTCCCCCCTCCAATATTTTTGGCCTTGGATGTAGGAGTGCACACAAAAGGTTTATCCGCCTTCTATTCTTGCATTTTACAACTTTTGCAATGTTACCTTCCATTTTGTAATTGCTTCCGATTGCACTAGGGTTTTTGTGCACAATATAATGTTCATTTCGGGTTTGATGCTAGTGATGAATGATTGGAATGCTTTGGGATTTATTGATTGTTGGTTGCATTGGTTTGGTTGTTGAATTTCGTGTTTTGTCCTACATAAGTTGATAACCAAGGTTTTTGATTGGGATTTCAATTCAGGTTTCCTTCACTAATATGAGAAACACAAATGTTGATTTCGGTTTTGCTTGATTAATTTGAGAACATTGGTGTTTGATTTCGGTTCTTAGTCGATTTAGTGTTCCTCCTTTAGTGATAATGAGTTTGTTGTTGAGTCCACTATGTAGAATTTAAGCTTTATAGGGTTCTTTCTTTGGGGATCCCTTTATTCAATATCTTGAATGCCCCTTATATATTGAAAGTAAAGCTATCTTTGCATCAATGTGAAGCATTTTTATTGCACAAGCACTAAGTACCTTTTGAGTGTTGCTTCTCTTGCTTTAGGGAAGGAGAGTATTTTTTAGGAGTGAAGTACTCCTCCTTTAAGCTTTTACCTTCCTCACTAAATTTTGGTTTTTTCCTTTAGTAGAAATTAATGATTGTTCTCATTAGTTGTTGGTTGTGAAATGTGAAGTACTTTATCAATGGTACCCTTTATAAGTCCACTGTTTTGGGGTTCCTTTGGTTTAATTTGGATAATTGGACTTGTGTATTGCAAATATCACTATCTCCTCTTCGTTTTCCCTTATCTTTGTTTGAAATGCGTGAAATATGCTTTGTGAGTCGTTCTCCTTGATGAGGGGGATTTTTTTTCATGAATGTAGAGTTTGAAATATCACTTCTCCTTAAATCTTTTACCTTTTACGATTTAGTGTTTCTTCTTTAGTTGAAAGGAGGGTAATGCTTTGTGGTTGAGTTGAAGGTGTGTTCCTCCCTTGGTTTAATGTCATGAATGCAACTAATATATTGAAAGTGAGGCTATCTTTGCATCAATGTAAAGCTTCTTTATTGCAAAATCACAAAGTATTGCTCTTGTTTTAGGGAAGGAGAGTATTTTTTAGGAGTGATGTACTACTCCTTTAAGCTTTTACCTTCCTCACTAAATTTTGGTTTTTTCCTTTAGTAAAAATTAGTGATTGTTCTCATTAGTTGTGGTTTTAAAATATGAAGTACTTTATCAATGGTACCCTTTATAAGTCAACTTATTTTGGGGCTCCTTTGGTTTAATTTGGATAATGGGACTTGTGTATTGCAAATATCACTATCTCCTCTTCGCTTTATCTTATCTTTGATTGAAATGCGTGAAATATGCTTTGTGAGTTGTTCTCCTTGATGAGGGGGATTTTTTTTCATAAATGTAGAGTTTGAAATATCACTTCTCCTTAAATCTTTTACCTTTTGCGATTTAGTGTTTCTTCTTTAGTGGAAAGGAGGGTAATGCTTTGTGGTTGAGTTGAAGGTGTGTTCCTCCCTTGGTTTAATGTTATGAATGTCACTAATATATTGAAAGTGAGGCTATCTTTGCATCAATATTGTAAAGCTTCTTTATTGCAAAAGCACAAAGTATTTCTCTTGTTTTAGGGAAGTAGAGTATTTTTAGGAGTGAAGTTTGCGAAATGTACATTGCCTTTTAAATTTAAACATTACAAGCATTCTTTTTTTTGAAATTAAAGCTTTTCTTTAAATGCAAATATGTTATCTTGAATTCTCTTTGTATGTACATGAAGTTTAAGGTAAGCTAATGGCCCGAAAAAGAAAACGCAATGAGGACCATAGTGATGAGGGAAAGAGCAATGGAGATAGGTCTTATACTAGAGCGAAAAGAGGTAGAGGGCCTACAAATTGCAACGATCTTTTGGAAATGCGTATGAAGGGGAAAACTCTTGAGATTTCGTTTGATTCAAAAAATGAGCCTAAAAATTATCATACAAAGTGGATTACATTCGTAGCATTCACGGCCCGGAGCAAACTGGACATTATGGAATATGCATCATGGCCCAAAGTTCTCGACGAGATCAAGAAGAGAGTGTGGATGGAAATACAGGTACTCTACAAAATTATAATGCATTGTTTGTTTACCCATTCATACAAATGAACCCAAATTTACCTAAATTTTTACTTCTATTGTTTACTGTAGGCTTTATTTGTTTTTGAATCAACTGAAGAACTCAAAACCAAGTGGATTTCTTATGCCGGTAAATGTTGGAAAGACTGGAAATCCTTTTTAGGTAGTTATGTAAATGGTGACTTGAAGGGTGAGGACCCATGCCTTGAATATAAATATCTCCCTAGGGAGACATGGATTAAGTTCAAGGCTAGCCGCGAAATAGAAGAATGGCAGGTGGGTTTTTGAAATTCATTTCCTTCTTGTTTTTGGATATTTGAAATTGCTCAGTTTATGGATAATCACTTTTCATTGTATTTTTCTCTAGGCAATTCGTGAAAAAGCGCAAAAGAATGCCACTTTAAATTCTTTTTACCATAATTTATCTCGCGGTGGCTACCGACTGCTAAAGAAGCATTTGTATGAAGAGGCTTTGATTGCAACTGGGAAGAAGCCTTTAGAGGACGGTCAGTCCGAAGAAGAAGGGGAAGAATCTTATGCAGGGCAAGGCCGGCATCTACTTTGGAGACAGGCTCACACAAACAAAAAAGGGGAATACTTCACGCCAGAGGCTGGTCGTGTTGGGATTGAAATTGGAAGTTTGTACCATACATTTTCTTATGTTTCAGTTCTTTAAGCTACGCATATATTTACAACTATATATAATTAATCTATTTACATTTCATATTTTTGGCAAAACGTTTAGAAAGTTGCAGAGGGTAGGAATGACATTCTTGTCAAGGCAACGGGAAAGACCAATCACCCCGGTCGTGTTTGCGGCCATTCTACCACGGCACGTATCATAGAGGTTTTCCCGAAAACAAGGCCGTCGCTTAAAGATGAACTAGATTTAACTAAAAGAAAGCTTCAGAAAACCACTGCCCAGCTCGATGAATGTCAAACACATCTTAAGATGATGGTTGGGTTTATATGTGGTAAGATGGGGACTGACTATGATACAGTAAGAGCCACTGTCCTCAATAGTGCCAAAGCTCAGAGCTTGAACCCAGAAACCTCTGGAATGACCCCAGAGATGTTTGAGGTCAATGGTAGCAATGTTTCCCCTGTGAGTCCGACGCTTGATATTGCTTTTCATGATTACACTTGGTTTTTGAAGTTAGCGAAAATAGTTGAGTAATGTTCATTCACTTGCCTATTATCTCAGGACGGGTGTGAATGTCATCTGTTCATCTCTGAGGATACATGTAAGAGACGTAAGCTTATGGCCAAGGGAAATGTTTATAAGCAGAGAAAGCACCACGGCCGCGAGGTAAATAAAGGTTGCGTGAGGGTTACAATTAAAATTTCATATGATGACTTTACCCCGCTACCATTTCCTGAGGAAGAGGCTTCAACTGTGGGAATGTCCCGATCCATTTTCGTAGAATGGCCTATACATTTGATTGAAATTATTCCGGATCCAGTAACACAGGTATATTCTTACATTTATTTGTGAATTACTTAATACCGTTTTGTATATTTAATGTTATTTCAAATGTTGTTAGGTGGATAAATGTTTAAAAAAGAAAAAAGGCCGTTTGAATTCTATGAATGATATAAAATCTCCTTCGATGGTTCCAAATGAAATGTCATCCTCTTCGACATCTGATCCACTGCACGAGTTACAGCTCTGAATGGAGACAGATTCGAACTTCAATGGCTTCTTGTTTCAAATGAGAAGAGATATCATAGGTGTGGATCATCCTATTTCGATGGATCGAATGGATGTCGGTGAATTATTGTCAAGAGAAAGCATGGTCACAAACTGTTTGATGCAATTGTTCACCAAGTGAGTTTCCACTTAATTTTATAACCTATTTCAGATTATTGTTATATATAGTATGCATTCCATGTGCCTAGACTAACCAATGATGCATGATAATGTAAATTCTCTAGAGCTTTACATGATTTGGTTGAAAGGAATGACCGGAAGGGGATAGGGTTTCTCTCAGCTGATCATGTCACGGCCCTAGGAAACACATATAAAGACAGGGTACACTACATTGCACGAAACTTGAAGGATCGGAATAAAGAAATTTATCTGGTGCCGTATCTTCAGGGGTAAACACTGTAAGCGTTTCTCTAATTTTTAAGAAACACTGATTTAAAGATCTGAGGTCATTAAATTTTTGGTTTGCAGTGAACATTGGATGCTTATAGCCATTAGACCGATTGAAAAGGTTGTCTACTGGTTTGATTCTTTACAAAACCCACAAAAAGAGGAGGCAGTAATACTTATAGACGAGTGAGTTATATATATTAACTAATGTTAGAATGCATATATAATTTCTAATGCCAATCATATATACATATGTTGCTAATTATTTTCATTCCGCTTTCATTTTTATAGGGTGATGTTTAATTATCAAGCTTTCTTAGGATTGCCCAGAAATGTGCATATGCAACCTGAATGCATAGTAGTTAAGGTAAAATTGGTTTTTATTGAATTTTTTATTCAACGATGTTTTGTATAAAATTGTATGATCTTCTAACTCGTACACTAATATTCATTAGCATAAAAAGCAAACGTCTAACTAGGAGTGTGGCTACTATGTCTGCACTACATGTACCAAATCGCAATAAAATCCGACACATTGGCACTCGAAAAAGGTATTTGATTTCTCATAACTTACTTAACTGTATTTCATTTTGCTACTCAATTACTTTTGAATTTATACTCTGTTGCAGTACTTCAAGCTCGACCGCACTCTATTAAGCAAAGTGGATATAGATGCTATGAGAAAAATATGCGCTAGTTATATTGTGGAGCATTAGCCGTAGTTAATGGATACTAATGAAACTTGTTCATATTATAGTTGTACAAATATTTTTGGATATGCCCCTGTAATATAATAGCGATTTCAATTTGTATCTTGGTGATATTTGTATAAAATTTAAAATTTTAGCAATAGGTTTTGCTTTAAACCAGATTAATTTTCACTTTTTATAGCGGTTTGGGTCTGAAAAAGTGGCCACTTTCTACGGCGGTTTAGAACTAAACAGCCGTAGAAAGTGACCACTTTCTACGGCAGTTCTTTCTTGAACCGCCGTAGAAAGTGACCACTTTCTACGGCGGTTCTCACTTGCACCGCCGTAGAAAGTGGTCACTTTCTACGGCGGTTTAGTTCTAACCCGCCGTAGAAAGTGGCAACTTTCTACGGCGGTTTAGTTTTAAACCACCGTAGAAAGTGGTGACTTTCTACGGCTATTTAAAACCGCCGTAGAAAGTCCGCTAACTTTCTATGGCTGCCAGATAAATGGCGGTTCAAAAAGGCCAAGAACTGCAGTTAAAAGCCCTTAAAAACCGCCATTAAAATCCCTTTTTGTAGTAGTGCTTTTCACATGTCAGTTAATTAATTGTGAACTACACATAAGTATATTAGTGAGGATATGACAACTAAGAAAAAAATAAAATATCACTATTTTATTGGAACAATTTTGTTTTTAAAAAATAGTACTCTTCTAATAGAATAGAGGGTGTATATTTTTCTTTTGTGGCAACAAAAAGGCATTCTCACATTTAGACGTGCCATTACACGCCAAAATTCTTACCACTGAACCAAACCTCGGGAATAGGGAAGGAGTATGAAACAAGCTCCAAAGAATTTAAAACAACCCTGAAAAATAATAATCAAGAGAATTAAAAGTGAGAAAATAGAAAATAACGACACAAATATTTATGTGGTTTAGTCGAACATTGACCTACATCCACATGTGAAAGCTGAGCAAATTTATTATAATGGCCAAGTACAAATGATGAGGGCACCAAATCACCATAAATACAAGAGAGAATTAATGAAAAGTCCAAATGGACATTTAAATTCACAATTACAAAGAAGACAATATAATTTTTGACAAATTCTCTTCACAAAACTCTCAACCAAATGAAACTAATATGTATTATGCGATGAACAAAAGGAAAAAGAGAATGAAGAAATTCTCAAACTGGGCTCTCTCCGAAATAAGGCATTATGCTTTATATTTATAAATTGAAGATGAGTAAATGGCCAAAAGAAGCAAATCTCATCCAAACAGCAAGTGTTCGTCATATATATTAATAAACATATACAGGAAATGAAACTCAATGATTTCTATGGTCTATTTTGTTTAGTTTTCTACAATCTACTTCAGGCTGTTTCCGAAGTCGATGCTCAATGTAAGTGTTCGTTAACTTGTGCTTTTTAGGCGCTATAATATAGTTCTTTGTTTCTTCCTCAAAGTCGTTTTCGTCATCAGTTTTCCAGGGGTTATAACCCTATATATATATACTTCAACACAATTAAGCAAGCACTTACGACAAAGCACTATAAAATAACAGCAACTTTCTGACTGAACCATCTGTACCATTCGAATGCCATTATTGTCTCAAGCTCTTTCTGTTCCTAAATCGAGTTTCCCTGAATCTTGCTAAATTGAGCTTGGGAGATATTTATCTGCTAGCATGAGCTGGTGCTAAGCTGGATCATTGCTTAATGAGTAAGCAATTGATTGGTGAAGATCACGTGGTCCTCACTCCACTTGCATGCCTCAAAAGTCAACATTTTACTCTAGTTAGCTAAGTTAGTTATTTCTTTTGTACAGCTGTCAATTTAACCAATTAGCTTAGTTAATTAGACTAAACGTGGTTAGCAGATTATTAGCAGTATATAAGTAGCTTTCACGTTCATTGCAATGCAAGGAATTTCATTATATGAAAATCTCATTCCAGAAATTTCTCTCCTCTCTCAATTCTCTCTTCTTTAAGTTCTTCTGCATTCTTCATCTGAGTTCATAGTTTTTGTCCATTTATTGATTTTTCTGCTTCTGTATCTCATCAATTGCGAGTACTGGAGATTTTACATGGTATCAGAGCCACTACATTCGATCAATTGAAGATTAAGCTGAAGAAATGACAAGGAATCATGAAGGAACTGGTGAGAATGAAGTTTCACAGATCCGATCTCAACATCTTGGGAAGGCCACTGCTAAGCGGTCATGTTGCACGGATCAGATCATCCAGGTCTAATTTTGGTTACTGTACCTCTCACTGAGTATAACAACACAGTTTGGAGCAAAGCTATGAAGCTAGCTCTAGGTGCAAAAAGGAAGCTCGGTTTCATTGATGGGAGATTTGAGGAACCTGATTTCAATTCTGAGGATTATGATTCATGGAAAACTACAGATTGCATGGTTGCATCATGGATCTTAAACACTATATCTAAGGAATTGGTTGAAGGTTTCATGTTTTACACTAGTGCAAGAGGTGTTTGGGTTGAACTGCAGCACAGATATGGTGGATCTAATGGACCACAAGTTTATCAAATTCAGAGGGAGATTGCCTCCATTAGTCAAGGATCTATGTCTACTGTTGCTTATTACCCTAAACTGACTCGACTGTGGGATGAAATTGGAAGTTTGAAGCCATTGCTTCCATGCACTTGCATACCAGGATGCAATTGTCAACAGAATCGAGGTGTACTTGAAATGGATCAGAGCAATAAGCTCATGCAGTTTCTCTTAGGCCTCAATGACTCCTATGATTGAGTTAAGAATCAGATTCTTCTGATGGAGCCTTGGCCTACTATTGGAAAGACCTACTCCATGATTCAATCTGTTGAGAGGAAAGGAAAATTGAACACCAGCTACCTTGATACCAGCAATACTGCATTCATGACATCTCAGTCACATGATGTCAGTGGTAATGCTGTATTCAACAAGACTCAAGGTACTCAAGGTGCAAAAAGAGGATCCAAAAGGACAGATGCTAGAAATAAGAAGTCTGGATTGAGGTGTGATTTTTGCAATTCAGATGGGCATCTCAAGAACTCATGCTTCAAGATAATTGGATATCCTGAGTGGTGGAAAGGAAAGGGGAAGGAGGTGCAAAAGGAATCTGTGAATGCAGTTAACGTGCTAGAAACTCCTCTTGATTTCTCCACAAACATTCAAGGATCTGATATGCAGTCCATGCTCACAAGTGTTGTACAAAGGGAGTTAAGCAGAATGATGAAAGGGAATGCCTCAATAGCTGGAAATGGCAACATTCCAGATCTTGTGAACTTTGCAAGCATGGAGGAATTTGCAGGTATGCATACTCCAACTCATTTGAACTTTTCTGAGAGTGTTGAATCTTGTTCATGGAGAGTAGATACAAGTGCTACAAATCATATATGCATTGATTTTTCAGCTTTTACATGTCATAAACTAGTCACCAAGTTTACTCCTGTGTACCTACCAAATGGCCATTCTAAACCTGTGACTCACATAGGGACAGTAAAGTTAGGAGATAGGATTACTCTTGAGGATTGTCTGTACATACCTTGTTTCAGATTCAATCTTCTGTCAATTAGGAAATGCAGTAAACTAGCTGTCATCTATTTTTCCTTTCATCCTAAGTATTGTGTCTTGCAGGACCAACTCACTAATCAAATAATTGGAATTGGAAGAGTAAAAAGAGGTCTCTACATCATTGATTAACATTCATTTGATCCCCTAGCTTGCAGAACCCTCACACCTATCATAGCAACTACCTTGCACTCCTCATCATTTGATGCTGCTTCTTCTGCTAAGAATTCCTATCTGTGGCACAATAGATTAGGTCATCCTTCATTTGATGTAATAAAGAGGATGAATTTAGGATCATCAAATGTTGCTTGTAAAGAGATACCTTGTGATGTATGCCCTCTGGCCAAGCAACAAAGAATTCCTTTCCCTATACACAATAAAACTTCCACTGCGTGTTTTCAATTAGTTCATATGGATGTTTGTGGTCCATATTCTAAACCTTCCATGAATGGACGTCACTACTTTGTAACTGTTGTTGATGATTTCAGTAAAATAACCTGGACTTTTTTCATCCAAAATAAGAGCATGGTTTACACTGTGATAAAGAATTTTCTTCAAATGGTCAAAATTCAGTTTGAAACCACTGTCAAGATCATTAGGACTGATAATGGTACTGAGTTTACTAGTCATCAATGCCAGTTTCTTTTCTCCAATCTTAGCATTATCCATCAAAAGAGCTGTGTCTACACTCCTCAACAAAATGGAGTGGTTAAAAGAAAACATCAGCATTTATTACAGATTACAAGAGCACTTATGTTCCAATCTTCATTGCCAAAAATGTTTTGGGCTGATTCTGTGCTCACAGGCACATATCTCATCAACCGTTTACCTTTTGTTGCATTAGAATGGAAGTCACCTTGTGAGGTTTTCTTCAAATCCCCACCTGATTTAGATCAAATTAGGACCTTTGGATTTCTTTGCTATGTCACAAATACTCTTTCACACAAAGACAAATTCAGTCCTAGAGCAATCAAATCAGTCCTCATAGGATACTCCCCAAATCAGAAAGGTTATAAACTCTACAGTTTAGATGATCACAAGGTCTTTACATCCAGAGATGTAGTCTTTCATGAACAAGTATTTCCTTATGAAAAGACTAAATCTACAGAAAAGGCCATTCTGCCTTCTAAAAGTGTTCCCTTACCTCATATGTCTCATCTCTTACCAGAACTCTCATCTCAGCATCCAAACTCAAAAATAATCAATACACCTGAGAAGATTATCTCAGAACCTCATTCCTTTATGTATGAACCTGATCCCATTCCCTCACCTGAGCCTGATCCCAGTTCCTCATTTCCTCTATCTCAGTCTCCATCTGCTGCAATTCATGAAACTGAGCTTAGCAATCCTACATTAGCTTCTACATCTGAACCTGCTCCTTTAACCCCACCTGTCCTTAGACAAAGCACTAGACATAAACAAGCACCTGCTTGGATGCAAGGTTTCATCACTTCCAAATGCAACCAAGTTTTTTCCTCTGCCCTAGCTGAATTATCACTTGCCGATATGTCATTTTTAGCTAATGTGTCTACTTTCCATGAGCCTTATTCTTATAATCAGGCAAAGGGACAATCTGAGTGGGAAGATGCTATGGCAGAAGAGATTTCATCTTTGGAAGCTAATGATACTTGGAAACTTACTTCTCTTCCAAGTGATAAAAAGGTTGTCTGTTGCAAATGGGTATACAGGATTAAAAGGAATCCTGATGGCTCGGTTGACAGATTCAAGGCCAGATTAGTGGCTAAGGGATACACTCAGGTTGAAGGAGAGGATTATTTTGAGGTCTTTTCCCCAGTTGTTAAAACTGTTACTGTCAGACTATTTTTTGCTTTGGCTTCCTCTTATTCATGGCCATTTCATCAGTTAGATGTTAATAATGCCTTTCTGCATGGCCATTTGGATGAGGATGTTTACATGCTGCCTCCTCCTAGATACTCAAAAGCTGTTCCTGGTCTAGTTTGCAAGCTTCAGAAGTCCTTATATGGTTTGAAGCAAGCCTCTAGGCAATGGAATTCAGAGCTAACTGAAAGTTTGAAAGCATATGGTTTTTAGCAATGTGAACATGATCATTGTCTTTTTACTTTAGGAAGGAAGGATCTATTTCTCATTCTCTTGGTCTATGTGGATGATTTGTTGATCACTGGAAATTCTGAACATGCCATTGATGCTGTAAAAAGCTTTCTGCACAAGAAGTTTACCATAAAAGACCTAGGTCATGCCAGATATTTCCTAGGAGTTGAGATTGCTAGATCTCAAGATGGCATTTTTTTGAATCAAAGAAAATACGGTTTGGACATTCTCCATGATGCAGGTCTTGCAGATTCCAAACCAGCTGCTACTCCCATGATTCCTGGACTTCTCCTTGATGATGAAACCTCACCTCCCCTTCCTAAAGTTGACAAGTATAGAGGGCTAATTGGAAGGTTGTTATACCTTGGTTTCACCAGGCCAGATCTTGCTCATTCCACTCAACAGTTGAGTCAATTTGCTAATACTCCTAAGCAAAATCACTGGTCTGCTGCCCTTCATATTCTGAGGTACCTTCGAGGATGTCCTGATAAAGGCTTGTTTTATTCATCAAAGAATGATGTTTCTGTCAAGGCCTTTTGTGATGGTGATTGGGCTGCCTGCAAGCGCACTCGCAGATCAATCACAGGATACTGTGTTTTCCTTGGAAGTTCCCTTATTTCATGGAAGACAAAGAAGCAAGCCACTGTTTCAAAGTCATCAGTAGCAGCAAAATATAGAAGCATGGCTTCTACTGTGTGTGAACTTCAGTGGCTTGCCTACATTATGGATCATCTCTCCATTTCCATTCCTCTTCCAATACCTTTCTTCTGTGACAATCAAGCTGCTATCTACATCACGGCTAATCCTGTGTTTCATGAGAGGACTAAACATCTAGAGATTGATTGCCACATTGTCAGAAATAAGTACAAGGATGGCTTCATTGATCCTTTCTATGTACCATCCAAGTCTCAAGTTGCTGACATTTTCACCAAAAGTCTGCCACCCTCTTCCTTTCATTCTATGTGTTTCAAGCTGGGTTTGATCCCTCATCCTCCCATTCCAGCTTGAGGGGGGTGTGTAAAATAATAGCAACTTTCTAACTGAACCATCTGTACCATCCGCATGGCCATTCGAATGCCATTATTGTCTCAAGCTCTTTCTGTTCCTAAATCGAGTTTCCCTGAATCTTGCTAAATTGAGCTTGGGAGATATTTATCTGCTAGCATGAGCCAGTGCTAAGCTAGATCATTGCTTAATGAGTAAGCAATTGATTGGTGAAGATCACGTGGTCCTCCCTCCACTTGCATGCCTCAAAAGTCAACATTTTACTTTAGTTAGCTAAGGTAGTTATTTCTTTTGTACAGCTGTCAATTTAACCAATTAGCTTAGTTAATTAGACTAAATGTAGTTAGCAGATTATTAGCAGTATATAAGTAGCTTTCACGTTCATTGTAATGCAACGAATTTCATTATATGAAAATCTCATTCCAGAAATTTCTCTCCTCTCTCAATTCTCTCTTCGTTAAGTTCTTCTGCATTCTTCATCTGAGTTCATAGTTTCTGTCCATTTGTTGATTCTTCTGTTTCTGTATCTCATCAATTGCGAAGTACTGGGAGATTTTACAAGCACCAATACTCACTCACAAACAGCAATTTACTTCCATGGCTTTCCTAGCTAAGGGGCCAAACCAGTATTTGCTTGGGACGAAGACCAGAATTAATCAACAATCTTAAAGCATTTCCCTCCATATGTGTAATCTCTGCTATCCAAGTTTCTGTTCCTGCATCTTCTACTTCTTTCACTATAATTAAAAATAATGTTCCGGAAATGGAACACACCCCATCAAGGCGATCCGGGAACTACCGGCCTCCCAACTGGGATTTTCACTTCGTCCAGTCTTTGAAAACCGATCAATTCACGGTAAGATCTTACTGTTAGCGTAATTATATTCCAATTACCTTATTTAAAATGTCTCTTTTTTTCTAATTTAGGTCTGTTACTTATTCCTATAGGTCTTTATGTCTGTAGCCTATTATATAAAGGCTATTTGTCTCTCAATATTATATGTTAATTCATTATTCCATTATTCGAATATTGAGCGAAGGTGCAATTTTGCCTTAAGGTTTGTGCAAGGTACAAATATACCCTTATAATTTTTTTGGACTCAAAAATATCCTCAACGTTTTTAAATAGGTAAAAAAAAAATTCCCTTACTTTTATAATCATTTGCCACTTAGGATTAAGATTGATTATTTGGCATTGTGATTTGGAAAAAAATGCTGAGTCACATAATTATTTCCAACTAAACCCTTTTTTTTCCATGAAACATCTCCTTCGGTTTTGATTCATCAACTCAATTAAACTCTTATTTTATTTTTCTAAAACATAAATACAAAGCATTCCACGGGCGGGCAGATTAGTCTGTTAGGATTTTCTCTCTACAGAGCTCGTAGGGAGGATCGTCTCCTCCACCTTTTCAATCCAAACCCTCATTGATATCCAATCTCAGAAACTGTCCAACTAATGTTATAGTGACCAAGAGATGCAAAGTGGGTTTACAGATGAGGCAACGGATTCCTCATTCCAAGAACGTGAGATGCAACCTTTAGTTCAACCTGTAGATTTTTCCAAGGCCAGACCACGATTTGCACGGGATATGTTGACTGGAAGGGATGTTGAAGGGGGCATATATAAGTAGACGCCAAAACTGTCCACTCGTTTTTTTGGCTGGATGATAGACTTTTCAGTCCGGGTAGGATGCAAATTAAGGTATGTTTGTGGACACTAACCTGTTAATGCATGGATTCTGGATTGTGACAAAAGGTTTTTTATTATCGAATTTGAGAAGAAAGAGCAAATGTTCGCTGTTCGGCAAAACTGACCGTATTCCATATATTGATGGTGGTCTTTTGGTTTTACGCCGATGGAGATCCTGATATACGAGAGAGGAAAAGATAGAGGGTACGGTTTTTCCACTTGGTTGTAAATAATTATGTGACTCAGCAATTTTCTTCCAAGGCAATATGCTAAATAATCAATCTTAATCCTAAGTGGCAAATGATTCTAAAAATAAGGGTATTTTTGCACTTATTTAAAAACGTTGAGGGTATTATTGCGCCAAAAAAAAATATAAGAGTCTGTTTGATTAAATGGAATTAGAATTGGAATTCTATAGCATTGAATTTATGAATTGGAATTACAAATTCACTTGAATTCTTTTGTTTGGTAAAGTGATAGAATTATGTAGAAATTAAATTGCAATTCTATTTTTTTTTTTTCAATACTTAAAATTTTATATAGAATTAGAATTCATTTATAATGGTAAAATAGTATTCTTTTTTTTTTTTTTAATAATAGGTGTGACCCAACCGATTTCGATTCGGTTGAGTTCGAGGCACAACATGAATCGACAAGTTTTGATTTTTAAAAAAACAATTTTTAAATGACAAAAAAATTTATTTTTTAAAAAAATACCCCCACCCCAACCCAACCCCAACGAAAAAAAAAAAAACCCCCCACCCTCCCCAACCCACTTTCAACCACCGAAAGAAAAAAAAAAAAATCCTTATCCCCGAAATTGTTAGTTTTAATCTTCTAGTTTCAAAAATTATAAATAAAATTGTTTTAATTATTTTTTTTAAGAAAATATAAATTATCATATTTTGCATATTTTAAAATTGTTTTTTTTTCCTGTTCTTTCTTCAGTTTTTTTTTTTAATTTTTTTTCGTTCAATTAATTTTTTTTCATCCTATATTTTCTTAAGCTGTAAAAATATTGCAATGATAATAACTTTGTTGCAAAATATGCAGATATATATAATATAACTTCAAAATTTTTATAATTCATTGTTTCTTAAATAAAATAATTAAAACTATTTTATTTATTATTTTGAAAAGTAAAAAAACTAAAATTGAAACTTAGAAAAATAAATTAATCTAAAAATTGAAGTGTATGGGGCTTGGGAGAATTTTTTCTTTGTGGGGAGTGAAGGGCGAGGGTCCTGGGGGGAATACGGAAGGTTTGGAGAGGAAGGGTGTTGGGTGGGTGTGTGTGTTTAATTTGTTTTGGGATGGGGGGGTGGTTTGGAGGAGTGGGGGTGAACAAAAATTTGGTTTGGGGAGTTGGGGGTGGGTGATACGGGGAGGGGGGACAAACTTTAAAATAATAATAATAATAATAAAATTTTAAAAAAAAAACATCATACACATTACACACACAATTCATAATATAGAATTAAAATCAAAATTCTTTAGTCCAACTAAAAAATTGGTTTTGTGTAATTGGAATTCAATTCTAATTCTTAAAATTATTACACAAACAAACACTAGAATTGGAATTGAAATCCAATTCCATTTCCACATCCCAATTCCATGGGAAACAAATAGGGCCTTAGGGTAAATTTGCCCCTTGCACAAAACCTTGAGGGCAAAATTGCACCTTCGCCCTTCGAATATTACAGCTAGCATATTAGTTTTAATGCTTACTATTATTCGATTTCATTTGCTCTCTAGTCCCCTTGATCAGTTCCACATGCACTCTTTCCGTCACGTTTGAAACAGTCTTGTTCTTAACACTCATGGCGATAATATTATAAACATAACTCTTCTAGTGGGACATGAGGAATATTTTTTTAATTATTTAATGTATAAACATTAATATTGTAGGGTGAGAGGTACATCAATAGACGTAACTTGCTTAAGGAAAAAGTGAGAACCATGAACATCAGTTGGAATTGATTGACGACCTGCAGAGGCTTGGAGTTTGCTATCATTTTAAGGACAGAATTAAGTCAATTTTAAATGCAATACACGAGCAAAATTACATCATGAGTTGCAGTAATATTACACCAATTGAAAAAGATTTATATGCAACAGCATTGGCCTTTAGACAAAAACATGGTTTTCATGTGTCACAGGGTATGTATTCATATATCCTACATTTTCGTATATATATATATATATATAATGCATTTATTTCATTGAGATTTTTACTAGAAATATTGGTCAAGTATTTAATAGTTGGCAAAAGATATTCTGAGGTGACGTACAAACATGGTGTTGACTTCTTATTTTTTGAAACTATATATAAACATGGTGTTGCATGCTACTCTAGGCGCGGCTCAACAAATAAATGAGAATTTCATTATTTTTACATAAATATCCAGTCCTTTGGAGGCTTCATCCCATGATTAGTGATGACTTCTTGTTTATATATATATATATATCCCATGATTAGTGATGACTTCTTGTTTATATATATATATATATATATATGTTTTTTTTTCCTGTTTATATCTTTTTGTAATACTATTATATCCTTGGTACATGCGTTTTAAATTTACTTACTAGTCTTATTCGTGAAATTAATACAAAAAAAAGCCTCCATTTGGGACTAGGACTAGTAACAATTGGAAACCCTCAATTTCATACATCTTGAAGCTTTTTTTTCTCCTCTTCAAAGAAAATTGATAGTTTGTTTAGTTACTAACCCAAATTTTGGTGGTTTTGTATTTTGCCCTGGTTTTAAATAAATTCGGACAATATTCACCCATATTAATTTGGATTTCAGAGTCTTTTGATGGTTTCAAGGATGAAAAAGGGAATTTTAAGGCTGATCTTGGTAAGGACATAAAGGGGATGCTTCAATTGTATGAAGCCTCCTACCTTCTAAAAGAAAATGAAAACAGTTTGGAATCCGCAAGAGAATTCGCAGCAAATTAACATCTAGAACTTGCCAACATGCCCTGGAGCTTCCATTGCACTGGAGAGTGCCTAGGGTGGAGGCAAGGTGGTTCATCGACTTCTACGAGAAAAGACCAAATAAGAACGCCATTTTCTAGAACTCGCTAAACTTGACTTTAATATGGTCCAAGCAACACATCAGACAGAACTTAAAGATTTGTCAAGGTTTGCAATATTTTGATACGGCAATACCGCAATTTAAGATTTCCTTTCAAGTCATTTTGCTAATATTGACCGCATGCATGCATAAAGTGAGCGTGAAAAAAGTAGTACCACTGGGAGCGCATTCAAGGCTATCCTCTTCTGGTAAAGATTAACTGCGGCAACATAAGCTTCAGTTGAAAAGTATGGGCAACATGAGTATTTTAGTGAGACTGAGGCCAAGAGTAATATACTTATTAATTTGAAATCAGAGTGCAATTTTAGCTCATGTTTTGATTGGCATTTGAACAGGTGGTGGGAGAGTACATGTCTGGGACGCAAGTTGACTTTCGAAACGGATAGATTGGTAGAAACTTTCTTTTGGACGATAGGAGTGACGTTTGAGCCTGAATGTGGATACTGCAGAAGAATGTCAACTAAAGTCAATTGTTTGGTAACAACTACAGATGACGTTTGTGATGTATATGGCACTTCGGAGGAATTGGAGCTTTTCACTGATGCTGTTGAAAGGTTAAGCAAATATAAATAGTAAATTATAAGGTGAAAGTGTGAAATGAATGGCGCGGGAGTTTTCAAGAGAAAAAAAATTATCTATCACTCTTCAAACACGTACTACGTCATTCAATTTACATTGTTACGTACTCTAACAATTTTACTTTCTCCATCGATCAGTTGGAATATCGAAGCAATGGACGATCTTCCAGACTACATGAAGATTTGCTATTTGGCACTTTACAACTTCACTAACGAAATGGCTTACGATGAATTAATGAAGGGGCATACTATTTGCAGTAACATTTTTAGGTAAAATGTCTAAATTGCCCTTTAGACTTAAAAACATAATAATAATAAAATTAAAAAACTTTATAAATACTTCTGCAAAGAAGTTGGCTGCAAAAAGATTTTCTCTCCCATTTCTCTGCTATGCTGTGTGGAGACCGGCGGAAGCACAAAATCAGTCAAATCGGATAAAAGTCTAGACGAACCGGATCGGCAAAGATGAGTTACTAAAATTAATAATTGTTTCTTTCATGTTTTGTTCGTTGTTTTGATAAATTAGTGTATAATTTGTCTGGATTTGTTATGTTTTTGCCCGGATCTGCGATTAACCGGCCGTTTTATGGCCGAATCTGTAAAATGTCGGCCGAGCAGACACGCTACTCGGCTAGAAATTGTCCGGAATACCGCCGGTGATAGGTGGTTTTTTCGGCAAGAAACCGCCTGCAGCCGGCGGTGTTTCTTGTATAAAATACCGCAGGGCGGTATTCCGGCGGGAAAACCGCCTGGCGGTAGGAATCCGGCTGATTATCACCGACTTTCGGCAGCCAAAACTCCAAAAAGACCGCCAGACACCGGCGGTAGTCAGCCAAAAAATACCGCATACGCGGTATTTCTTTCCTAAAAGACCGTTGGACGCCAGCAGTTTTTTTGGAAAAAAAAAAACCGCCGGAGGCTGGCGGTAGTCTTTGCGGGACTACCGCCGACCGCTTGCAGTAGTTTTTGGGGAGAAAACTGCCGGACTCCGGCGGTTGTCTTTGAGGGACTACCGCCGACCGCCGGCGGTAGTTTTTTGGGAGAAAACCGCCGTAGTCCGGCGGTTTCTTCCGGGGGCTGCGATTTTTTCCGTTTTTTCCGGCAATCTTTCGCCGACAATATTTTTAATTTTTTAGGCTTCAATTGTGTTATTGTTCCTTATATATTATCAATTATTTTTGTATTATAATTGCGTCTTCATATTATTGCAGATAGCAGAAACGTTTAAAAAATTGAAATTAAAATTAATGAGAAGCAAAAATGATGGCAATTTGGAAATTAATGAAGCCAATAAGGCAACAAACTCCGCCTCTGAGGAAATAGTTAGCCAAATACCTCCACTGCATCCGAACGCCAGAGAAGGGTGCTAGGAAGAGCTCAAGGTTCTTCTCAATTTTCAAATGCGGCGGCGGTGGCAAGTAACAGTGATTACGGTGAAGCGGAATTTGCACCGCAATACATTGGAGATGCGGAGGAGGAGGAAGCTCGGGAAAATGCTGAACGATTTGAAAGGGAAATGTCTATGTCGCAAGGGTACATAGAATGTAATTCGGGACGAATGGAGGATGAAAACCAATGGGCTAATAACCACAACCAACCAAGGCGGAGTGGAAAAGGCTTAATGCTCTCCTCACGTAGGTCAGTTTCAGGGACCGGCTCCGGTCCGGGAGGGGTGCCAGGTGGAAGAAATATCAGCTTCTGGATGGTCCGATTGACGGTGGACCTACAAATCCAGAGTTGTTAAAGACTTTAAGGGTCATATTGCCTACTACATATGGCATCGACAGGTATCTTATTATTCTTTATTATTTATTGCGAAATACTTATTATTTATTGTTTAGATTTATATTTAATAACTTGGTGTCTAAAATGTGTTAATTTATTTATTAAATTACGTAGAGATGTGATATATTGACATGCCATAATGGGCACGAGCGGCTGCAAAGGTGGGATTTAGCCGACGGGAAAATAAAAAGTATAGTTGAACGGTCCGGGTTGGGACATTTGGTCTGGTGCATACATCCAGAGTTAGACTTCGTACTCCTCAGTGCCTTTGTTGAGAGATGGCATCCGGAGACTAATTCATTCCACATGCCTTTCGGAGAGATGAGTATCACTCTCCACGATGTGATCTACATATTGGGAATTCCGATTGACGGATTTCCCATTCATTGGAAAATTAAGCCGGCGAAAATGAAGGAACTGCTTTTAGAATTGCTGGGATAGAGGAAGAGGAGTTCGGGGAGCGAGATTTTGCAAGTGTGAAAATGTCCCTCTTTCGTGACCATTGTGTCAGTGGACATGTGGACCCTACCAATTCTGCCGCAGGGTATTTTTTGTGGTTAGTTGGAAACACCCTATTCGTTGATAAGAAAAAAACTGACGTGCTTGGGCATTTTCTGCCTTTCCTCCGCGACGTAGATAAAATAAGCAGACTTGTTTGGGGGCAGCTTGCTTGGCAAACATTTATCGCAATCTTGGAAGGGTCTCTAGGGCGGACCGTGCCCAATTAGGCGAGTGTCTGACATTATTGCGGGTTTGTAAGAATCAATTATAAATTATTTCAATACTTTATACTGGTTCATTAAAATTCTTAATTTTTTTTTCTTACATTTAAAAGAGTTGGATATACGAGTACTTCCCCATGTTTAGTCCTCCAAAGATGAGATCCTGGGATGTTTCCTTGCCTGCTGCAACGAAGTGGCACATCGGAACAGGGAGGAAGCATGAGCGTAAACGGGATTTGGTGTCCTACCTCCGCGCACTAGATAGATTAAAATCTAATGAGGTAATATTTTTATATCATTTAAATGTCGTAAAGTTAATTACTGTCATATCCTAATTGGTCAATTAATCACTAACGTTCTTGCAAATAAACTAGGTAAATTGGCTTCCTTTCGGGCCAAATTCTGCACGCGTACACCCAATAACATTGTTCAGGGGTCTTATTTATTCCCCTTCGGTCATAGAGCCCTATATGCCTGATCGGTTCTTGCGATAATTGGATACACGCAGTTGATCCCAGATAGAGTTTTTAAGCCAAAGAACTATAACAGAGGCCCTGAAATTCGTAAGTATTTATGCGTATACAATACAGATTTTATGGCTTAGCAAATGTACAAGAGTAGGATGTTAAAGGGGCTGCAGAGGGCTCAGTGGGCCGATCAGGCGTGCCCTGAGTACCTCGACTACTTCCAGAAGCGATCGCACGTTCGTGTTAGTCAGGACGACATGGAAGTGGAAGAGAGATCGGACCCCAGACAGCTACCAGCGGTTGCGGTAAGTACAAGGGATCCCTGTGTATTTATGTCCATTTATTATTTTTATGTCAACGTTTATTTACATAAGTTACATTTTTCTGTCAAATACAGCGTCTGCAATATATAGCTAGTAAAATGTATCTAGCTCAACCCCGGATAAGGCATTCCGTCCCCAACGACGTGAGGGAGAGGGCCATAAAGGAGGTGGCTATACATTTGGAGGATTTATGCCGGCAATAGAATCACTTGCGTCGAGATCACCTGTGCTATATTATTGGCGCTTTATATTGAGTAATATTATGAAAAAATTTTGCATAACCATTTTTAAATTATTGTGATGTAGTATATATATGTACTTTTTGATGCAGTGTATTAAGTACTATATCATTTGGGATGCTATATATGTATTGTATGTGCATTCAATAATGTTAAAATTAATTACAAATAAAACTTAAATATAAGATACTTATATTGGGAAATCAGTGGATAAGAAAAACATCTAATACTAACACTCAATAGTAGATTTATTCCTAAATGCAACAAATCGGGGTTCCAAATGAGTTTTCCAACTCTGCATTTGTTCTGAGGCCTTGTTTCTTCATGTCAGATAGATTGGGGGTAACAAGACCTCCCATATCGTTAACAAAGAAATGAAATGATTTTGTCTTATAAGACCCATATTGATGAAGCTGATCGGATCATTAGATACGCCGGCCCCCCGCCACTTAACAGGAAGGAAAGTATTACTCTGCATGCCATATAAAGTAACAACCCTCTTATACTTCGTGGCGACAAGTAATCCAAAAATATGAGAATCAAACCAAAATTCCTCTAAGGACGGAACTACATAACACTTCATCACCCTGCATACTAACTCGTAGTCGATTGGCCCAAGAATGTGTCGCCAAAGGGTTAAGTGATCCTGCAATTCTTGGTGCAGGTCTCGGCGCACTTGATGCCAATATTCCTCATCTGCATCGTGTACAAAATAAGAAATTACTCTAAAACCACAATGTCCATCGGCCTTTACATTAATGTGGTCTGTAATGTAGTCGAACACGACTGCTTCAGAAATAAGGGCATGTCGAAAGGCCTCACAACCCTTCTTCTCCTCTGTCCGCCTGTGGATCTCCGACCTGCGATTGCAACTCATATTAAATTTAGTATATCGAAAGGTAATTAATCATAATGATCTGTACAGGAAAAGTCATATGCACCTCATTGTATTGCACTCCTTTCGGCATGCTCGTACCCAGATCGATCTCGTTGGGTTGGATTGTGTCTCAGCACTCCCCTGTGTGGCCTACTTACCGGCTCAGCTAAATCAACAGTTTCCAGATTACGAGCTGCATGCACGGCATTTATCACCCTGTATATGTCAGCGCTTTGACGCATAATAGTTTCAACAAACATTTCATTCAATCGCTCTTCAACGCTTTGCCTCGCCTCCGCAATTTCCAAAATATTATTATCTGCCAAGTGCAGCGTCTTCCAGAAGGCGTCTACATCGATAGAATCAATTGGATGATATGCTCGCACCAACTGTTGCATCTCACATGCACATGGCAAGCTGCAACTTGTTCGGAGTTCGCAACCACACAATGAACCATCTTCCCCGATGAGGCCAACTCTTTTTATATTTTCTTTTTCTACCATTGTAATAGCAGCAAAAGACAATCTACCATTCAGCCTACTATACAGTAAGTAATCGCTCATCCTGTATCTTTTACTCCGAGAAGAGTCCATTGAAGTCCGAATTTTATTAAAGTGCGCCTCTATCATAATATTTATCCCTTGAAAAAGACCTGAAAATGCCTTTCTATCCGTCCCAACTGCCTTTTTTAACTCTGCAAGTTCACTCTCAACCTTGAAAGCCAATTAACATTGAAAATTAAACTTTCACATAAAACATTATATAAAGTATCATATAATTATACAACATACAAACTATAAATTAAAGCTATAATTAACTTACATGTTCGTTGTGCGCCCTCCGTAATGCTTTATGTATTTCGTCCAACAAGATACAAACTTGTCTGCGTGGGGATCCAACCATGTATTTTTCAAGTATGGAATCACATTTCTAAATTTAGATTTGTTTTCATATCTAGTATCAATATATTCCACAGCTTCCGTGAACTGTTCATATGTCAAGACTTTCACCACTTGTCCCCAACAATATAGAAACATATCCGTCATAGTTTTGTCGTTGCCAGCCTCTACTACATTTTTCTTTACATCCATTTCAATGTGTTTCCTGCACAGTAGTTGGGTAGCATATGGGAATACTATTTTCCCAGCGTTCATTACGGCAATCTCTCAATCAGTAATGACCACATGTGGGTATTTTTTGCCCTCGAATAAATTCCTCAATTGAGTCGTGGCTCACAAATAGATCGGGATAGTCTTGTCCCTCATGAAAACAAAAGCAATATGAACATACTGAGATGTGGGTACATGAGCCACTATCTGCAGAAGAAGCATGTCATACATGTTTATCTCGTACGTCGTATCCATAAACAAAACGTACGGAAACAAACCAAGTAGAGAATGCGCATTCTTGTGTGCGAAGAAGATGTGCCCATCTGTATTACTATCATCTTCAGCTATGTGCGCATAGAAGTATTCGTGATCGTGCAAAAGTTTGAAGAAATACTGCATGTTAGTCATATCTCCCCTCGCCTCCCTTTTACCTTTTGCTATTTTATTGTACACCTGTCTTATATGGCTGACATTATGCGAATCATCCGCTTGCAACTGGGCCAATATATGCTTCGACCTGATGTTAATACTTGACATTTCTTCAGTCTTCTTCTTCTCCGCTTTCGTTAGCCGTGAGTACGATGAATGCCAATTTCGAACTTCCTATAATTCATGATTGTGATTACCATTTTTGGTCTCTAACTTCCAAATTTTTCCAGCAATTTTGCGTCCCACAAGGTGAAATGGATATTTTGTCAACTTGCTGCTTGTATTGTTCTGCCTGCTTTTCCCTTCAGGTAGGGGTGGCTTATCCCTAACTATTCCTGATCTATCACACCCTATCGCAACTCGCCATTTTCTCTCTCTTGTAAGAAAAATGCCCAACGCTTTTGAATAAGACATAATTTTTGCAGTCATATTGTTTTCAGATGTTGTAACTTTGACCCATGCAACCAAATCTTCCTTACTTCTCAACTCTTCGTCCGTCTGAAATACATCCGTGTGGTCAGTAAATATGTCATCCCTCTCTAAACGGATATCCTGTTAATACAAAATGATGGGTCAGCATACTGAAACCCTAAATTTAGCTGGAACCATTAAATTTTGGAATAATCTCATCTACGAGATGTGAGAATGTGACAAAATTCTACATACATAGGGGGATATTTCAAAAATCTCACCCTTTGTGGGATATCTGGCCCTTTTCTGCCGAGAAATCGAAAAAATTACCGCTGGCCCCCGATAAAAAAAGCAAGCAACCGGCTGTTTTTTAGGCAGACCACCGCCGGTGAACGGCAGTGTTCTGACTGGAAATACCGTCGGATTCCGGCGATAGTCACCGGAAAAATACCGTCATTTTTCCGGCGACTACCGTCAGAATCCGGCTGTATTTCGCCGCAAAATACCACCTTGGCTGTTTTTTCAGTTGAAATACCGCCGGATTCCAGCGTGATTTCACCTCTGAACACCACTGTCCGCCAGCAGTGTTCTACTAAAAAATACCACGCTTCGCCGCGAGATATTTCGCATGCAACTGACGCCGGTCCCCTGCGTTAGTTTCGCTGGAAATGCCGCCAGTGACCGGCGGTGGTCCTGGGGAAAACAACCGTCCAGTATTTCGCTGGCAACTAACGCCGGTCTTTGGAGTTATTTTCGCTAGAAATGCCGCCGTGACCGGTTGTGGTCCTGGGGGAAAATACCGCGCTTCGCCTCACGGTATTTCGCCTACCACTACCGCTGGTCTCCGGCTCTACTTTTGCCAAAAATACCGCCGGTGATCGGCCGTACTCCTGTCGAAATCCGGCCAACCAGGCAGTCTCCTTGGCCGAATTTTACAGTTTTTGCCAAAAACGGCCGGATAATCGCAGATCCGGGTCAAAAATCCCGTGCATAGGGGTTTTTTTTTCTTTCCTAAATTAAAGGGCAGACAGATATTTTTTTATTAAGCAAAAATAAATTTCACGTAAAAAATTGTATACATTTGTTACTTACCTTGTAATATGGATCGTCATCTTGTCTGTCGTCCATATTTGAATACACGTGTGAATGAAAAAATTTCTCATTGTTCTTTGGAGACGACACCCTACTCTTTGGAGAGGCCACTGTTGCTGAGGCTGGGTTTATCCGACAGCGATCGAGGCCTACTTCAGCGTCTCGGGCTAGCGGATCAACTTCGATAAGTCAGCAGTGGCATTCAGCCCGGCTACGGACCCGGCTGCCCGCCACGAGATCTGCAGCCTGCTTGGGATGCGCTAGGTGGATCACCACAAGAAGTACCGGGGGTCCCCTGTGTGGTTGGACTCAATAAAACGGCAGTCTTTCAGTTCATCAAGGCCACGGTGCCAACGAGGTTGGAGGGTGGAAAGTGGAGTCGCTAAGCAGAGCGGAGAGGGAAGTGTTGGTAAAATATGTCGTGCAAGCCATCCCAACCTACGCCATGTTCTGCTTCAGGATCCCAGATGGCATCCTTGGCGAGATCCAATCAATGGCAGCCTAATTCTTCTGGGGGCGGGGTGCAAATGGTTCCAGCATGCATTGAGTGTTATCGGACGAGATGTCGCGAAGCAAAAGGAACGGCGGCCTAGGGTTCCGCCAAATGAAGGCGTTTAATGTTTCTATGCTTAGTAGGCAAGCCTGGGCCTTGCTAGTCAAGCCGCAATCCCTGTTAGCCCCAAGTGCTAAAGGCAAAGTATTATTCGCACTCTACTCTCCTGGAGGCAGAGTTGGGACACTGGTCGTCGCTCACCTGGTGTAGTCTGTTGAAGGGTCGGGATGCCCTTCGTCTGGGGCTCCGAAGGCTGGTGGGAAATGGCTCCAGCACAAGAATCTAGCAGGATATGTGGATCCCAGGAGAGGCGTCGTTGCCTCCTCATTCGCAAGATAGGGCCCACCCTCGCTTCGTGTCTGATATGATTGATGCAGCATCGGGAGTTTGGAATCAATGGAGGGTGCATGAGTTGTTTGATGTGCGGGTGACAGGAAAAGTACTTGCCCTACCCCTCCAGAGTGTGGCCGGGCCAAATATGTGGGTCTGGCACCCGGACAGACATCGGCGGCACTCAGTCTACAGTGTGTATCACACACTTATTTCCTTCGGGGGGGGATGCAAATGTGGGGGGTGCTGGGGGGCTGGCGCCGGATCCCCTCTGGCGACGGCTATGGAGTCTTGATGTCCCAGCATGGGTCAGCAGTTCTTATGAAGGGTCTGCCTCGCGGCGTTATCAACGTTCGAGGCCCTGCAGGGCCGGCATGTAGCTGTTGGCCCGTCCAGGTGCCATCTGTATGGGGCAAGTCCGGATAGCTTGGCCCATCTCTTCTTCGAGTGTGGGTTCGCCCAGCTGGAGTGGGAACCGGCAGGCTGTGCAACGGCGGTCTATGCGCATCGCCAGGCCCAGGGACACCTGTGGGCCCGGAACATGATCCTCGAGGTCCCAGGCGGGTAAATGGAGTACATTGGAGTCGTCCTGGACCAAATCTAGTTCCAGCACAATAAAAGGGCCCATGGGGAAGCAGGGCAGCAGCCCCTGGGGTTGGTTCAAATGGTTGCAGCCTCCTTAAGGAATTACAAGGCGGCTAACGGATGCCCGGAGCGAAAAGACTCAACCCTCGCATTTGGTATTCTCTTGGAGAAGGCACCCTCTGGGATTCATGTCTACTTTGATGGGGCTTTTCACGCACAGACGGGGAGCGCTGCAATTGGTGTGTTTGCCTGTGACGCGGAGGGAGGTTAATTGGCAAGATGCGCTAAGCAGGTAATTAATGCTCACTTCCCAGAGGAGGCAGAGACTACAGCCGCCCTCGAGGCAGTGCTGCTGATTCGCCAGCATGGATGGAGATCAGTTTCGTTGATCGGGGATGCTGCAACAGTGGTTCTGGGAGTGCGTGGAGAGCTCGTTCCCCCTTTAGGGACTCATCCCCTCCTAAGCCGGCTCCTGGAGCCGATGGGTGGGATGGATATTAAGGGTATTTTCTGGATAGATAGGGTGCGGAACATCATTGCGCACTTACTAGCTAAGCAAGGAGCCCATGGCCCTCTGGAGACATATTATTGGGCCACGGCTCCACCATTTGTATATACAACGCAGCTGTCTTCCGGCACCATTAATGGCACTTTACTTTCCCCCTCAAAAAAAATATATATATATATATGTGTGTGTGTGTGTGTGATATGGACTCATTGGACTGTTTCAATATTTTTAGTTTAAAGTATATTTAGAATATCTTTGTTTTTTTTTTTTTTTTTTTTGTATGTTTGAGGATCGGCACTGACTGTTATGAATATGTGAATATGCTTCTACATTCTTGAACTTCATTATTAGTTTTCGATCTTTCCCTCCACCTCCGTTATCCCCTTTTTACTATCTCATGTGACTCTTCTTTGACCCTTGGGATGTCTTGTAAAATCAATTCAAGTAAGCTACTTAAGTCTATGAGGGTTGAGTGGAGAAATAAGATGATGAAAAGAAAGAAAAGTATTCCACTATATTCCTCTCTCTTCTTTTACTTTGTCTTCATACTTATTATATATTTGTACTTTTAGTTTTATATTGATATTATATTTATTACTCTTAATAATAATTTTATAACATATACTCCCTTCGTTCAATTAAAAGAGTCCACTTTGTAATACTAGACCCTTGTAAGGGAACAGATGAAGCATTACGTATTGCGACTTTGTCTATTATTTATCTTTTGTTCTCTCGCCTTCATTGTGAGGCTCTATATGCCAATACCAGAGTTTTGCCACATAACCTAATATTCCAAATCATCACGCCATCTCAGCAAATTTAACCATAGTTATTCTATGTGTCAATTCTATTTGGGAGAGTGGTAAAGTCGTGCCACTTCTTAAAATGTTTGTGGCAATTTTGAACTCAAATAAACTTTAATGGTAAAATTAGACCTTGATAAAAATGTTGGTGACAAAAATACACATTTTCCTTTCTTTTTATTTTTTGAAACTAAAATTTATGATTTTGATTAACAATTGAGTTTGAGATTTCAATACGAAAGTCTTACTTTTTTCACTTTTCTTTCTAAACTCTTACTAATGTAATTATGTATAATTCATAACTATTCTACTTTTGAAAAGTAAGAATATAAGTGGAGAACATTGCATCAAATTTGGAAAAATTACAATTTTTGTCCCTTTTGTTTGGACCTGTTACACTTTGGTCCCTTGCATTTCATTTGTGTGAAAATAGTCCTTTGCTTTTGCATTATGGGGCAATTTTTGTGCATGTGACTAGTTATGGCAAATTTTAAACCATCAAAGGGGAAGTCAACAATTTTTCAGATTTTTTGAAATGGAAAAAAAAGATGGGGCGAATTGTGATTTTTTTTTCATTTCACAAAGGCAGTAGAAACCCACCTCTTCCACATCCGAGCATAGGTGTAAGAACACCTCTGCTCTACCAGCGACGGGAAGAGGTGGAGTATTTTTTAAAAAATGGAGGTGAGAGACCTTTGTTTGAATGCAAAGATAATTTTATATTTTCACTTCTTAAATTTTTAAATAGTACCTGCATTTAGTAAACATATGGTAGGGTATAAGGTCCAACCATTGAGACAAAAATCTTGCTCAATTGCTCCACTGCTGAATTTAACTTCAGACTTGATCCAAACAACACCAAAAACCATGATAGCTCACTAGGCATCCAATTCTTCTATGAAATGTTTGGAAACATCTTTAAGCGGTTTTTTTTTAATTTTTATCTACATCCTCTAAGCCAAGCCTACGAAAATTATCGAAATTGGTGTTTACTCGTGACCTGTAATTAACTTGTTAGCCCAAATTTTTTCCCATAAGAATTAGGAAGAAAATTAAAAGAGCGAACTAAGATAAGGAGAGAAAGAGAGAGCGGAGGAAGAAGGTACTTGTTCAAATTTTAGAAAAGAGTCAATAAGGATAAGAAAGATTTGTCCTTGATTGGGCATTGATAGAAGATGTAATGAAATCTTTTGTTTTTGGGAAAATTTGCTATGCGAGTAGAAAATACAACAGCTCATTTACCTGTTTTAATATTCCAAAAGTGCCCTTTACAGTTTGGTTTCCTTCTCTCCGTTTCATTAGAATAGTTTATTTTTAAAAATATTTTTGGTTCTAATAGAAGTTCATATTCAAATTTTTTTGTTTCCCTACCCTTATTGATATAATCATGTATAGTTCATAATCAGCACTTACTTAAAGTAAAAAGCAAAATATGAATGAAATAAATGATGTCAAATTAGTTATTTTAGTATTTTACATTAACATTCATAATAAGTTATATGTATGCCAAAATACACTCTTCTAATGGAACGAAGGGAGTAACATTTTTAGACGAGAGGACCATTTAAAATTGATATTACAAGTTAAGAGACCAGACTGAAATATTTTGAAGAAAAGGGACAAAAGTAAAACTACACCTCAAACTTAAAAGACCAAATAAGTAATTTATCTTAATTAGTCGTTCTTGAACCAACGTCATTAACTTTTACAAAAATTGCACTTTTGGTCCCTATTTTTTACTCTTGTTACATTTTTGGTCATTCTTTTCTATAAATTTTCATTTTCGATATCTCTTCTTTCATATTTTGGCCTTTTTTGTCCCTCTTATTGGCAACCAACCGGTTGACCAATCATTTGAGGTCAGAATGAAATTTTTAAAAATTGCAATCCTTCTTATTGCGAAAAACTAAACCCTTTATAACTATTAAAATAATCACTCATGCTTGTTTTTCATACTGCAACATCGACTTTTCTTGGCGGAATCCGGACCTTTTTTGTGAATTAAGAAGAACTAAACCCGTAAAAAAATTGAGTAGTTATTATTTGACCCAAAAAATTTATAACTTTTTAAAAAGATCCAAATTACTGCTGACTTCATAGGTCAATCGGTAAAAATGATCAAAAATGTCAAAATGTGAAAGAAGAATGACTAAAAGTTCAAGTTTGTATGGAAAATGAACCGAAAGTGTAGCGCTTGTAAAAAAGAGGACAAAAAGTGCAATTTTTCCTTAACTTTTACCCAGAAATTAGAGACTTAGGAAGACCAGACTCTCGCTGTCCAACGCATTTTCAACTCGTATGAATTCGTCTCCCCTGTTTTGCATTTATACTTTGAAATGTAAGAAAACCAAACCCTTCTGCACGTTGTTCACCAGCTATGGAACCTAAGCCAGACCCAGAAATAACAAAATCGATCAGGATCTTGGGGGAATCTTCCTCTTCCTCAACTCCAAATCAAGAGTCAGACCCATTAATGATCCCAAACGAGCTCGTCATTGAAATTCTTTCAAGATTACCTGCCAAAACCCTCGTGAGATTCAAGTGTGTTTCAAAATCATGGCTTTCTTTGATCTCAGGTCCACGATTTATCAAAGCCCATCTCGCAATAGCATCGGAAATGGATAATTTCGTTCATTACGCCCTAATCTTATCTGTAGATACCCTCAACGACGATGGCGAGCCCGAGTTCAAATTCGAGCACGACCTATATTCGGTTAGTTCTCTACTTTATGGACCTGCGGATGAAACTCCTATTCATGGGTTAATTGATGTTTGTCATCCAATGAAACACCCTAGTAAGTCATTCGTGGTTGTGGGGTCTTGCAATGGACTAATTTGCATCTTTAACTATGCCATGAAAGAATTGTTTTTGTGGAACCCTTGTATTAAAAAATCTAAGAGATTGGCTAGCACGGGAATAGAAAATAAGACTCTTTGTCATGAGTCGTTTGGGTTTGGTTACGATAAGTTAAATGAAGATTATAAAGTAGTCGGAGTATTTTGTGCTTTGGAGGGACCGCTTGAAGTTTGGAAGGCGTATAGTCTAAAAAATGATTCTTGGACTGAAATTGAGAATTCTAAGATTCGCGTGCCGGGATGGGTTAGCTGGAGACAGTATTTTCTTTATGAGAGGGGAAAGCTACATTGGTTCTTCATTGAAGGTTCGAGTTGGAAAATAGGTAGTCTTGATTTGGCAAATGAAACCTATGAAGAAATGGACTGCCCAAATTTTGAAACCGAACCATATAGTGTGATGGAAGGTGGACTTGTAGGAGGCAAATCCGAACTTGGAGTTTTAGGAGGCTGTCTTTCTGTGATTTACGATTATAAAAGGACTCACCTGGATGTATGGGTAATGAAGGAATACGGAGTTAAACACTCTTGGACTAAACTTGTTTCCATTCCTTGTATTGGTGAAGGTAATATATACGGAAAATTTCAACCAGTTTGCTTGTCAAGGAATGGAGAAATACTGTTTGTCTTAGGCTCAGTGTTGTTACTCTACAATCCGAAAAGGAACTCGTTCAGGAGGTATTCACAGATAGGTTATCTTGCAAACGTTATTATGTATGTTGAGAGCTTGGTTTCACCCAATTCTTATGATATTTAACGAGGAAACTGCACTAAGTGGACCGATCAATAATTTTCTCTTTATTTTGCATTACCATTAATAATTCAGATTCATTGTTTTCAGGCATTATTTATGAGTCAGATATCTTATTGATCCTGGTTGTTGGTTTAGTAGTACGAATTAGCTGGTGAAATTTTCTTGCTTTTCCTCAGCACAGATACAAAGGCCATATAGCCTTAAACTCAGTTTTCATCCGATTGCACTAATGTTTAGCAGTGGTTTATTTAGCTCATTGCATAGTCATCTCTTAGGCCATTCATCGAAAAATGAAAAAGGGAGAGAAATAAATTGAGTTGGGTTTTGTTAGCAGAATAGATAACATTGATGAAGAAGCTTTACTTGATCAATTGTGTAAAATTAGATAATATATTTTGTTAGATTTTGCTACAATTTCTGGTCTTTATCGCATATCTCTGGCATTTGGTGGTTTTACTACTGTTTTGAGAACCATTGAGCTTCAGGGTCTTGTTTTTCTGCTTATTGGTTTTTCCTCTTTCATGGCTTTCATTGTTGCTGTTTTGTTTTTAGCTATGTGTGGTTAGCTGAAGTTTAACATGAAAGCTGAGTGGTCAGCATTAATATTGTAGTTCAGATCGGCTGGTTTTTTGTTTTCCTTGCTCTGCTTTTCGGTATACATTTTGAGATTTACAGTCCAGTAAGGAAGAGGTTGTTATGCTCTTCTTCTGTTTGCTTGAGCGTTACATGCAATTAGTGCGTCGTTTTAGATAGGCAGATGACCAGATGACGAAGTTAGTTAATGTTTGGAAGTGTTTCAGACTCTTGCAAGATCTAAATGAGGAGTTGTTCTTATTATGTGCAAGAATGTTGTGTTCTCGTTTTTTTACTGGTTCAGCTAGCTTGTTCACATTGATGGTACCTGAAATTTGGCTTGTATATAAACACTATTTCTGGATAATCGAAGAGGGAAGCGATAAGCATCTCCTTTCATTGAAGATGTGCCTAATGTTTTTGTTTATGTTATTCATTTGTGGAGCTTTGGGGGTGTCAATGTATGTGCAAATATTTTTTTATTTTCTAATTTTTAATTAATAATTTACTTCCCTTATTAACAATATTTGTACACGGACTTCGTAATTTTAAAACTTCCACATCCCTTATAAAAATTAAGAGTCTTCTTTTTTTAGAAATATGCATTTCCTTTTATTTTACATACGGTACTTTTATAAACAGACAGTACTTTTATAATGCACGATACACCATAGGTTATATACGATACTTCTTTTTGAAAAAAAGAAAGAAAAAAGCAATACATTAGCATCTAAAGTTACTATGCACGGGATATTGTTGATGTTAAACTCCACACATGTTTCTTAAAAAAAATGTAATACATTAGCAATTAAACTCTCTATATCATGACATTCATACGATACTTTTGAGGTTGAACTTGACACATGTTTTTGAAAAGAAAGAAAGGAAAAAATCTGTGTGCTTTCTAAAACTACGTGCAAACATGCAGTATAGGATGGTACAATTGGTCAGGTACATGTTTTTTTAATAAAACTTTTCCTAAAGTCTATTAAGTAATTTGAACAAATCTAATATATATTTATAATTTATTGTTTGGCACAAATGATTATGGTGAATATTAATACTTTTGAGAGTGAATTGTGAAAAATGTTATAATACTTTTTTAAAATTTTTGTTTGATCACTAAATTTTTTTTTCCCTAGAAATATCATTATATTTTTGAAAAGGAGTCAGAAATATCATTCCGTTAAGCTAACGAAATAGGCAACATGTGCATCTTTTTCAGGGGTATTGTTGTCTTTTTACTATATATTTTTTTTCCCTTTCCTTCTATCCTATTTTTACTATTTATCTTCTTCCCCAAATCCCTCGTCCCTTCTCTGCTTCTGTCGGCCTCCCCTGGTGGATTCAGGTAAGTTTGTGAATGGAAAGCTTCATTGGTTAATATTAAGGCTGCAGCCTCGGGGAATTCGGGGAGAAGAAAGGAGAAATTAGAGAGAGAAGTCAAGAGGAAGGTGCTGGAAAAGTTTAATTCCTGCATTTATTCAACTCTTGGCAGCCTTTTTATAGTGGAGGTCTGCCTCACCGTACAGTAAAAGAAACAAAGATTACTACTGCATAAAAATAGGAACAGATTAGCTGAAGAAAAGTTCAACTCCAGTAGCCACTCTCCTGCTTCCCAGGGATTGCTTCAGGCGCTGGAGACCAAATCTTCAACAACATCCGGAGAGTCTCATGCATGGCTGAATCAGTCCAAGTTCACGTATCAGTTGGTTAGAGAAGATTGTGAAAAAATTGTTAGTCTTGATTTAGCTGCAGAGGCATATGGATTGTTGGAGAAACCTAATTTTTATATAGTTGATGATTACAGTTGATGGGGATTGCATATTTTTGAAGCCCGTTTGGGTTTAATTTGTGTTCCCCGTGATGGAACCTACGTAGATGTGTGGGTAATGAAAAGAATACGGTTTGAGAGGATCATGGTGTAAACTACACAAACTCCCATGCTCTGTCTCTGTATATGCTAAACCATTATGCAGATGTGATGACAAGGGCGAAGTTTTATGGCTCGACCTCTACTCAAAGTTGATCCTCTGCGGTACAACAAAACTTTCAAAGGTTGACAATGCCTTTGTATCTGCCGAGAGCTTGCTTTCGCCATACAGGCCTTGAATCTTGCTTGGGAAGATCAAGATACAAAGGCCAGATGATTAAAAGAATAATCATGATTGGTAATTGGTGTTGATGTTGATGCTTGTTATACTGGAAGAAGCACACCAGCATTTGCGTTTGAAAGTTTAGTTTCTTCCTAGTAATGCATTTGTCTTGTTGACTTATTAGTAATTTAGCTTCTTAGTTCAAAACTCAAGTTTGAGTCTATCTGGATATCTGGGCTGCTAATGAAATGCAACTCGTTTTCTTTCTTTTGTACCTTTTTGGCATCTGGTATGCTGCAAAAGGCATATAATCATAGTATTATTAGTACTAAATTATTTTGAGGAAAAAGGAAACTAAAAGCAGGGTACAAGGACTTAACATTCAGATCAACTCTTGCTCAGTAGTCTCTGGTATGGTTTTCAGATCAAAGCATAAACTCATACTACTCCGAGGATCCTTTGTGAACTCAATGCTTCGTTTATGCATTCAAAGTATTGTACAAGAAATCTTAAACTACGTACCATGAATTGTCATTAAGGAAACACAGAGAGATACATACATCATCTAAAACTGAACCACCAAACGCAAGCAAAACCCAGCTCATTTCCCTTTTCTTCCTTTTTCTTTGCGTAATGAATAGACAAAGGAAAGGCTATGCAATGAGCCAAAGAAGCCAGTTGCACTGTAGAGGTAGAGCATGCTCTTATTCTGTTGCTTTCTTTGTGGTAATGCATCTATTGCTCTTATCAACCATGACCTTTATGAAATCTTTCTTTCCTTTCTTCTAGTTCGAAGTTAAAACCAACTTAAAGACAAGACATACGTAGGCTTACATGGGAAATCCAGCGAAGTAAAGAAATCCAGTGTACTACTGTCCTTCATTAAATTCTGCAATGTTGTTTTCAAGTAGATCTTTGTGTCATTGCATGGAAAATGATATCTGTCATGTTCACTTAATTCTCTTTGTTTAAGATGGAAAATCTATATTTAGTATATACTAGTCATCAACAAGGCTATAGATGGTAAGCACTAGTCATTAGCAAGAAATTCCCATACAGAGAATTAATTAGGAGAAACTAAGGTCTCAACATACATAATGAGATTTTCAAGAGGACCTGTATGAGGAATCCTCCTGAATGTCTTCATCTTTGGATCATAAATTATCAACACTGAGCGGAAAAGAAACAGGATTTCGCCGTTCTTCAGTAAGCAAACAGGTTGAGATTTGCCGTTTCTATTTACGTCAACACAAACACTAGCAGGCGCATGAATATAAGGAATGGAAACAAGTTTAGTCCAAGAGTCTTTCACTCCGTATTCCTTCATTACCCATATATCGGAGTGAGTTTTTCCATATTCGTAGAACACAGAAAGGCAGCCTCCTAATACCACCATTCCAGAATCATAAAGCATGTTTTCGTGATTCGGCATTGGGCAGTCGATTTCTTCATATGTCTCGTCCGCCAAATCAAGGCCACAGATTCTCAGATCAGTAATGAGGAGCCAATGGAGCTTTCCACTCACATAGTGCATGTACACCCACCACGGCAATGCAGCCCTCTTATTACCAACCTTAATATCACTCCATGAATTATTCTTTACACTATACACTTTAATCGAGGCATGTTCGATCAAAGTGCGAAATAACCCAACTACTTTATAATCGCCATTCAACTCATCATAACCAAACCCAAACGACTTAGTACAACCAAAGCTCTTTTCCATACCCGATTCAGGCAATTTCTTAGATTTGTTTAAGCAAGGATTCCATAGAAGCAGTTCTTCCGTGAGGGAGTTATAGATGCAAACTAGTCCATCGCAAGAACCAACAAGAGTCAATGACTTACTGTTAAATTCCATCAGACGACGACGATTATCAATTGCTGTGGATTCATATAGCAGAGAATTAACAGAATACAGCTCGAGCTGGTAGTCACTAGTATTGATACTTACGGCGCAGATAAGACCATGATGTCCATAATCATCCCTCTCAGATGCTACTGCGAGATGGGTTTTGATGAATTGTGGGCAAGAGATCAAAGAAAGCCATGATTTTGAAACAGACTTAAATCTCAGCAGGGATTTTGCGGGTAGTCTTGAAAGGGTTTCAATGAGAAGTTCGTCTGGGAAAGTGGGGATCTGTAATGGGTCAGAATGAGGATTTGGAGGCTCTGGATTGGGTTCCATGACTGGTGGTGACAGAATGCAAAAGGAGTTCACTAAACAGAGGAGACGAACTCAAGAATTTATATAAGATAGCATTTGGCTTTTCAGAAAAACAAAAAGATAAGATAACATGTGGTTTCTATATATTGTGTGCCTTTCTTCCTGTATTTCCGAAATGGGCAAATTATCAAATATCCTATTAGTTTTTGAATGTTCTCAATCCTTCTAAAGAGCAAAAAGATGGAGTAATCAGTGATAAAGAAACCAGGGCCCCAATCATTAAATTATCAACAACTGTTCTTGATTATTAAAGGGAAAAAAAAATTAAAAGTGCTCTACTACTCTTCAGAAGTAGCACTATTACTTTTCAAGGGTATCACTTAATAAAAAATTAAAAAACCTCAAAGTGCTACTTCTGAATGGTAGAAATGTTTCTCTTGAAGAGTAGCAATGCTACACTTCGAGAATATCACTTAATAAGAAAAGAAAATTTGAAAAAAAAAAAAAAAACTTAAAGTGCTATTTCAGAAGATTAGAGGGGATACTCTAAAAAAGTAGTTTTGTTACTCTTTAGGAGTAGCATTTAAGAAGAAAAAAGGAAATTTAAAAAAAAAAAATGAAAGTGCTACTTTAAGAGAGTAAAAGTGCTACTCTAAAAATATACTTAAGAAGAAAATGAAATTAAGAAATCGAAAATAAAAATAACTAAAAGTGTCCAAGTTTCTGGTTGTGTATTATTATCTCTGCGCTCTTATCTCTTTGTCCATGTATTCCAAGTTTCTGGCTGTGTATTATTATCTCAATTGTGTATTATTATCTCAGTGTCATAATAAGTAGTGACGTAAAAGACAATCATAGAATTACCGATGTATTTAAATTAAATAATTGAAAAATGAAGGGTGAAATGAGGGAGAAATTCTCGGTTTTTGTAAAGTGATGCTTATATTGTAACAAGGAAGCTGATAAATGCACCAAATAGTGGCAAGTTCCCTTGACACTGCTAAAATTCCATCCCATAATTATCCTAAGTGGAGTGTCTATTTGAAATGCCACTTAGGGATACTCTTACAACACTACTTTAATGACAAGAAAACTTGACACTATTTGGTGCAACTGTCATTCTCCTGGTAACAAATAGAATCCTCCAAAATAACACATATTGTGAAAGGACAGATATTGTTTGACAAAAAAGTTATCTTGTTTGGCAGTTTGTGTACGTGGAATAGATATGACTTTTGTCGACAGAATTCCAGATTTTAAGATGATTCTCAAAAAATTGGGTAAGAAAGTACTATTTCAAAAGTCATATAGTTCAGTCAACCAAGCAACTAAAACGGAATATCAAACTTATTGATCCATTTCCATTCCTAAGAATCAAGCAGGCCCTAATTAATCAGGCGCTTCAAAATAACTCACAAAACTTTAGCTTTACTTTGTATATCGCCGATGGAAAATTACATGCACATAGTTTTATATCAACAGATTGGCAGATTAGAAGAGCTATTGAATATCTTTGAAAGAGCTTGTAATTTCTCATCAACAGCTTTTCATCATTTCTTTTGACCGTCATCTAAGTAACCTAAATGAGTAAGTAAATCTTCAACAAATGTCATTTGTCCTTTAAGTTAAATCCAACTCTCCTGTCCTTTTTCTTTTTCCCTTATAATCTAAAGGCCCGTTTGGTAAAAAATAATGATAGCTGAATGCTTACTGCTAAAAATATAATACTATTTTAATGTTGAAATATATTTTTCAAACTTCAGAATCAGAATGCCTCGATCTTGTTTGATAAATATATATGTTGATTTTAATGCTGAAATCTTAAAAATGTATCATTTTACCTTACGTTAAATTTTTTACAGTTATATATGCGAAATATCAAATTTTATAATGAAACATAAATTATGATCAATGAAAAACAGAAGGAAATAAAATAAGATAAAACATATTAAATTGAATGATTACAATACAAAAAATAATAATTTAGTACAATTTATTAAAATTTCTAAAAATGAAAAAGAGTCCAGTAATAAAATTATATATGACTTTTATTGTTCACGTCGTATAAATGAGATTTATAAAAATAGGTAAATGATATAATTTATTAAATAAATTTTTAATAAGAAAATACAATAATAAAAAATAAAATAAATTTTATTTGACAATATTATGATGAAAAAGTTTAAAATACGTGGAAGAAAAATTAAAAGAACAATTTATTCAAAAATAAAAATTTATAGTTAAATCAATATGAATAAAATAAAAGGGGTAGTTTCGGAAATCAAATATGAATTATTTCAAATAATGTTACGTGGAGGATTAAGTGATAAGCAATAAATTAACTTTTACTACTTAAATTTTTCTAAAGAAAATAAGCAATACTTAATCAATTAAGAGGTTTGGAATTTCGTTGTCAAATAAGGCAAAAGTCATTATTACTTAATTAAATAATTTTAAACATTAAGCACTCTTACCAAACATGATCTAAGTAAGTACAACAAAGTGGACTATTCTTTGTTTTTTCTTTTCACTATTTTTAGCGAATAGAGAAAGCAAAAGACTATGAAGTTAAACCAAAGAAGCTACATCAGAACATTTTAAAACCCCATAAATCAGATAACAAACACCCACTATTCAGGCAATCTTAACTAGAAGTTCAATGGTAATATTAGGACAACAATAAGAACCAATCAGATATGCCATACACAAACAGTATTTGAAACAGGAATGTAGGATCGTGAGGAAATGCATCACTCACCCTACTTATTTTCTCTAGCCAAGTTTCAAGAGTTTCCATGGTTCTTCGTCATTGGAGATGAGGTGAAAACTAAACTCTCAACAAATAGACTCGCGCGCGCCTTCAACTCTACTTGCCTGAGGATACCACCTGCAAGTATTACGCTTTGGATCATAAAGTACCAGCACAAAAAACAAGACCAACGGCACTTTACTATCCCTTAATGCGCAAACAGGAAAAGAAAACCTGTCCCAAAATGTGCCAGGACAATCCATTACAAGATCCTACATCCAATGTCAGCAACCTCAGTGGTTGTAGTTGTGGTGGCGTTCAGTATAGAACTAACCGAACATCGCCTGAGGTGAGAATCACTATCTTCGGATGGGGGCTGTACAGTAATGATGAGATTGTGGCAATCATCCTGATGAGGGCATCCCCAACCTGTCGACAAGTCCAAGCAGAGAGGATCAACAAGTAGATGTAGAGGACTCGAGAAAGGAAGCAGAGCCTGTTCGTGTGCTACACCGAGGCCTAGTTATGCTACCGGACCCGAGCCCATTCCAGAGAGATCCATTTGTAGATATTGTTGGGCCAATGACACGCAGAAGAACAAGGAAATTAAAGACCGACCTTGAAAACCTAGTCCAAGAATGTTCCCGACAAGCCCAGATGGTATCCGGAGCACAAACCCCTGAAGATAAAGCCCAAAAGAGTCAGAAGGGTAAAATGGTCATTTTACTCACCATTTCCGAAAAGGGGTCTGAATTGAAGAATCATGAAGAAATGAAGAATTTGTAAAATTTGAGTTTCAGAAATGATTTCGGAAGCTTCCTACACTTTTCACCAACACGCCATTTAAATTTTGGGCCAAATTCCCCTACAATCCATTTTAGAAATTTGGCCCAACAGTAAAAGTAAGTTAAGCTAAATGCTGGACGCCCCAAAAAGTGGTAAAATGAGCATTTAGCTTAACTTACTTTTACTGTTGGGCCAAATTTCTACCACCTACTACTATAAATGCTGGTCGAATTAGGTGAGCCCAACCCAATTGATTAAAATGGGTTACTTCAATCCAATTGAAAGTAAACCACCTTGTAGAAGCCATCTGCGAAATCTGCATGCTAATGACGTGGAAGCTAGATCAATTCTTAGCAGATTGGAATTGGAAGCCATAACTACTAATGACGTGGAAGCCGGATCAAATTACTTAGCAAATTGGAATTGGAAGCCATCACTACTAGCTTTCACGTAGGTTTCTTTTCGGATTGATTTTTATCTTTTTTCTTTGTCATAATTTTAGTTCATTTTAATTTTTAATCTAGACTAGAATTCAGCTAGGTTCATGGTTTATTATAGCTGAATTTTATCTTCAACTAAACCTAGTTCATTTAGGTTTAAGTTTGTAAGGAATCAATCTCTTGATTAAATTCCAATTTTAATTGTTTTCTACTTCTTTGTACTACAGAATTCGACCACCTACTACTATAAATAGGGGTCCTATTCTCCATTATTCAACACACAATTTTGATTCAAGTAATAGAATAGTATAGTTTTATACTTCTTGAATCATTCTCTTATTTTGAGCTTTCGTAGTTTGCATGCTTTGTGAATTACTATAAGTTTAGAAACTATAGCTTTTTAGGTAATTGCTCTGCCTAGATTGCATGCTTCTGTTTCGACTCTTTTGTTCTTAAATTTGGTTCGATTTGCGTGTTTAAAATTAGCTTAGGTTAATTTTAGTAGACTGCCGAATCCGAGGTAGGGATTCTAGAGATTAAGAGCTGCGTCTCGCAATTTCCAGACTTTCCTTGGCAAGTATTCCGCATCGTGAACTTCGGTCCACATCACATCCCTTTCAGATGAAAGTGTGCAAGATGGGTTTTGATGAATCGAAGGCTTGCATAGGCTTGAGATTAAGGAAAGCCATAGATTTGAAACACATTTGAATTTCATCCGGGATTTTCCGGGGTCTTGAAAGGATTTGGAGCAGACGAAGAGGAAGATTGACCCTCGTGGCCGTCGATCTTTCAAATGTTTGGAGGAACAAGAGAATGCAAGGTTGCAACGCCTTTGTGTTCGCTGAGAGCTTGGTTTCTCCTCACAGGTCTTGATTCTCATCCATGGTGTTGCTGGGATTTTTGTATACTAGCACACCGACATTAATTTGCTGTTGAAAGTTTAGCTTTTTGTAGCTTCTTAATTCGTTCATTTTGCTTGAGAAATTTTAACATATTGTAAGAAGATGCAATAGCATTTCTTGATCTCTTCATTACATTTTTGTTCATGTTCTTGACAAAACTGACTTTACATGATAAGGAACAGAATCCAACTCAATTTCTTTTTCTTCCATTTTCATATTTTAATGAATGGACAAAGAATTTAAAATGAGCAAGAAAATCTCGCCTGCTTATCAAATGTCATAGGCATTAGGCGAAACCAAGCTCGATCTCAAAATATAATTTAAGGCCTTTATTACATGTTCTGTTATTTTTGGTAGGGCTAAACAAAATATCCATGGTTCAGAGCAAACCGATCGGATTTTGTGAAACGGATTCGGATCGGTTTCGGATTTAAATCCGAAACCGATCCAATTTTTATCTGCAATTTAAATTTATTTTTTCGCTATAAATTTTGTTGGTATTAGTGTTTTGTTGGTGGTTATGTGTTTTACTGATGGTGATATTGTGAAGATCCAGAAAAAAGAATGAGTTCTTCATTGGAAAACACGCACACCTGTAATAATCCTAAACCATCATCTTGCGAAAACATTGGGCATCGATTGCGAAACGCAGCATAATTGATTGGCCGGCCTGAATCTTCATGTTTTATACCACTATTTTATTTCATGTTCATGCCGGAATCCATGGCAGCCAAAAAGAGTTGAATTTTTTCTGATTTTAAAACTGTCCGAATATCCATCAATTGGGTTTAGTGGAAAGAGAATAGAGTGCACTGGGCAGCGTGTGAGAGAGAAAAAGATTGAGACAATTTGCAGGGGAGAAGGTTTTGAGAATGAGAGGAGGGAGAAAGAAGGGAAAAAATGAAAAACAAAATCGAAAATCCGAAATCCAATCCGAAACAGCGGTTTTGGATTTTAACCTGAAACCAATCCGAAACCGAAAATTAAAATCCGAACCCGATCCGAAACCGCGGTTTCGGATCAGTTTGGATCGGTTTTGGGTCGGATTTGTCATTTGCTCAGCCCTAATTTTTGGTGAGTTTTTACAAATTTCTATTAATTTTTAGGTCCAAATTTTACTTTTACAAATTTCTATAATTTGCTCCTTTAACATGTTATTGGCCGTTCGCAGTACAAGACACCCTCCATATCATTTTTATAATTTATTTAACCTTCCATAAATTCGTATAAGTTAAAAGTAGTACACTAGTTTGAAGAACATACTTGTATTTAAATAAATATTTTTATATTGTTAGAATTTACGGTGTAGTTTGTAACAAAATGGGACAAGATTTTCGACTGAAATTTTAAAGTTGAAACATGTGTCGAAAACTGATAAGACTTTTTGCCAGTACATTTTGACACCACTTTTGATGTCGAAGGCCATAAACTTTTTACGAACTTAGAAAAAACTTGGTTCAAACCGGTGTGTATTGAAAGTTTACTAAGGCTTCGTTTGATAAACATGATTCAACACTTAAAATGAATGATTAAGAGCTTATTTCCATTAAGTATGTTTGATAACTGTTAGTCATAAGTGTTAATGAATTAAGTGGTTCTGAAGTTAAATGCTTAATTGATTAAGTGCGTTTGCTAACGAAAGCTCGAGTAACTTAATTAAATAAGTGGGTCTGAAAAATATGTATAGTTCCGGCCTAACAAATAAGTAATGAGCGAATCACTTATATTTGAATCTGAATCGAATTTTTTTTCTCTTTTAAGTTTTCTCCTTTTTTGTATCATTATTTCTTTTTTATGTTTTTAATACTTTTTAAATTTGATCAATTCAAAAGAACAATCAAAATAAATTAATTTTATAACTACAAAAAAAATTTTAAAAATAAATTATCATCTATTTTTATAACTTTATTAAAAAAATACAAATTTAATGTTAAAAATAAAATAAAATATTTTATTTTTAATAATTTAATAAGATTCAGACTTCAATTTTGAGATTCAGATTTCAGTCTATGAATTTCAGACTTCAGTCCTAATTTCATATCTTAAATTTAAATTTTATCAAACATAGTCATCTAATGAATTCAAATTTCAGGCTTCATATTTCAAACATAAGTTTTATCAAACGAAGTCTAAGTGTCTTTTGATACTAATATCTAAAGTGGTATCGAAAGTCCAGTACAGTTTTTCAGCTTCTATGAAAGCGTGCTACTGAAACTTAAAGCAATGCTTTTATCTGTTATCTCTAATCTTATCAATATTTGACAACTATTCAACTTTATAAATAGGTGTTGATAGCCAAAATTAAAATTGTAACTTTTTTGAATTTTCAATCTTGTCTAAACATTCAAAGCATCTACTACTTTGTTGTTTAGAAGAATATACTATATTTTTATCCTAAAATTGGTTTGCAATAATCCATGGTTTCATAAGGTAGTGGGAGCAATAAAATTTTAAGGAAATTGTCATTCACACGAAGTGAATGAATTATTTATAAAAAAATTAATATAAAACCTTAATCCCACCAACCCACAAATGCACAGAATAAATGAAAATATAACATACATGATTAGATGATAGCACGCATAAATAACAATATTTCATAAAAATAAATAAAGTTTTTCATTTAAAAAAACAGTTAAATTCTACCAAAATATGTATCCACTCAGCAAAGGCAAGATTTACTTTGGAAGCGAAAAATAAAGGAAGATGTCAAAATCTCGAAAACTCCAAGCTCTTTTGCAGTGTGAAGCTACACGTGGGCAAACAGAGCATTGAAAGGGTTCAATTCTTACCCTCCTTTTCCTTGCTGTTGAGTACCACTGATTGCGCTCTGTTAATAACAATTGCCAATGCCACCTTCGATTGACGTCCCTTCACCGTCGCTCCATCATTAACGCCGGGAAAATAATGGAGAATCCGTACGGTGATGAGTGGGCTTCGCGGTGGTTGGCGGTGGAGACTGGAGAGGGTCTTTGTATTAGAACAGGGGTACTAAACTAGGGGAGATTTTTAGTTCTAGAATTTTTAATGATCTAAAAGACTATAATATCCTCTAACCTTTTAAATATCTATTTCCTATCTCATTCTTTTTCCATTCAAATTTCACCCTCAACATAATTACATAAACTTAAAATTTTTAATCAAAATTATAATATAGTTCAAAAATATAGGAGATTCCCCACTCGTCCCCCTTTGAGGGTAGAAATTTTGACTATCACTTTGTTATTGGAAAAGTATCACTTAGCTTTTGAACACATAACTGCTACTCATTAAATAGAAAATTTTGAGTATCACTTTGATATTAAAAAAATAACAATTAGTTCTAATTACTACTTTTTCCAAGGTTGTGGGGCCCCAAGTTTACATATCATGAGATTATTTATTTATTTATTTATTTTTGTAGAACGACATCGTTCTAGTAAACAAGAAAAAAAAAGAGGAAAAACACACAAACACAAACCCAGGCCAAGCTCCCAAATCTATGGGCATGTTCTTCTCTTAGTTTTGAGATTTGTTTTGAAAAAAAATTTGAAACTAAATTGGTATCAAACGAAAACAAAGGAATAATGTTTTCAAATAAATTTTAAGAAATGATTTTGCTTGACATTTTTTATTTTTTGGACTTTCTAAAATAAAAATAAAAAAATTCTCATCCCACCACCCTCCCCCTCCACTCACCACCTAGCCGCTCCCTCTCCCTTTCCCTCACTCCCTCCCAGCACCACCATCACAAACCCACCATTGCCTTGCTCCTCCCCTCACCTCACCACCTTCACAAATCCACACCACCCCCTCCTCTCACCTCGGCATCACCAACACAAACCCAAGCAATAACAACAAACCATCAACCCACAACCCACCACCCTCCCCTCACTACCTCACTGCCCCCTCCCTCTCCCCCTCACCCCCTCCCAGCACCCCTCCACCACTGCCTTGCTCCTCCCCTCACCTCACCACCTTCACAAATCCACCACCACCCCCTCCTGTCACCTAAGCATCACCAACACAAACCCAAGCACCAACGACAAACCAGCAACCCACAACCCACCACCCTCCCCTGCCCCTCCCCTCACCACCTCACCGCCCCCTCACCCTTCCCCTTCCCCCCACCCCCCCATCGCACCACCCTTCCCATCTACTCACCACCTTGCCACCCCCTCTCCCTTCCCCTCACCCCTTCCCAGCACCACCATCACAAACCCACCACTGCCTTGCTCCTTCCCTCACCTCACCACCTTCACAAATCCACCACCACCCCCTCCTTTCACCTCAGCATCACCATCACAAACCCAAGCAACAACAACAAACCATTAACCCATAAACCACCCTCCCCATCCCCTCACCACCTCGTTGCTCCCTCCCCCTTCCCCTCACCCCCTCCCAACACCCCTATTAATTTACAACCCACCACCATCCTCCACCTCTTCCCCTCACCTCACCACCTTCACAAATCCACCACCACCACCCCTTCCCCTCACCCCAGCACCACCAACAGAAACCCAAATAAGCAACAACAACCCATCAACCAATGATAGGTGTCGTTTCAACTATCAAAAATATTTATAAAAACCTACTAAAAACTAGTACAGCAATAAGCAGGATTGTCTCCACAGGGACTGGTAATTTTATTTGTCCCGTAAAATAAAACATATAAAAATACTTAGTTGAAGACATAATCTCAATTAATTCATGCAATTGATCATTGACTCAAAGATTGTCATGCAAAAACACAAATCAGTTAGCTCTAGGGACGATGAACCCCAAATCATCTATCCATTACACGTGTCAATAGTCTAATGAACTATCAAACTAACTAAAGTAATTCATTCAAATATGATGAATTACCAGCCCCAAATGGACCTGTCCCTAGCCCTGACCCATGCATGCAATATTACAAGAACAATAATTTCAACCCAAACATTGCATGCAGACATGAATCAACTAGTTATAGGTAACTGCGATCCAAATTAGTCATTGTCAATAGACGTGTCAATAGTCTCTAATGTTTCGACCAATATAAACAGTACAGACACGGCCCAATTCTCCCTTAGTTTCTCGATAACCCCCGCGAATCCCTGCAACGAGATTATTTCTCTAACTACGTTAACTAACAGACCGTGAGTCTCCGCAAACCTTATTAATTAACAATAGAAGTATTAAGAATTAGGAAAACTTGATACTAACAATTCTTGTCGGGCTAACGACAAAATTATCACTCATTATCTTCACTATCGATATGATTGCTTTGCCACGTATTAGCCCCTTCCAACATTTTTGAACTAATTAGCGTTACCCGATTAAACCCAAGTTAACTACTCTTAGATAAAACCATAATTAAGATTTATACACAGAAAATACTTAGGAATTCATGCATACATACTTATGTTGATAATGCTTTTATATCTCACAATTGTAAGAATAACTTTGATCACCCTTCAACTAGAAAAGAAAATAATACAATAAAACTAAATTAAAGAAAATAAAGAAAAGAAAAGAAATTAACATTGATTAAAGAGAGAGAAGGTAGAGAGCCAAAACTCTCTACTGTGAAGGCATGATTTTAATCGTACAAAGCAGCACTTTATATAGAGAATTTATCATACTAATCTCCTAACAAGACTAGAAAAGGAAACAACTAATTAACTTGTAAATGAAGTAAACTACCTAATTAAACAAGGAAAAGCTTAAAGCCGTAGGCGGCTAAGAAAAAGGGTCGCGGCCCTAGAGATTTACGCAGCATCAGACTTGCTAGATTGGACAATTCCAAATCAATTTGCTTTGCTCTTCATTCACGCACGCACAACCTCCAATTTTGATATAATCCAATAGCAATTTGGATTGGACTTGGCTCCTCTTAATTAATTTCATTGGGCCCATTAATTTCAGCAGCTTTCTTCAGCCCAAGTAAATGATTATTCAGCCCAAAACTTGGGCTAGAAGGAATCCTCAGCAGCCCACTTATGAATAGTAATTTTAGAATGTTTGAATTTTGATTTTGAAAAAATAGTTTTATAATGTAAAAAATATATTGGAAATATAAAAGGTATAGCTGAATAATAAAAAGTTATATTAAAAATGATGAAAATTGATTATAATATATTAAATTTACTGTTGAAATCCAAACTGAAACTTAAACCAAAACTTAAAGAACAGGCTTATAGTCGCACATTATGGAGTTCGGCTACTGTTCACGCGTTATTATTTATAGGCGCTCGTTTGAGCAAATGGACCATTGATTCTACTCTTCTAGCAATCATTCTCTCTTTCTGCCTTACTTCCTAAAATCTATGCTTAACATAGAAAAAGACTCCAAGTACCCGTGAAAACTGCCAATAAAAACTCTAAAATTAACCAACTAAAAGGTGCCGATCAAATATCCTCACACTTGAATAATGCTTACCCTCAACCATTAATTGAAAAACTTAGAACATGGCCCTACTTAGCAATTCTGTCATATATCTGAAATCCAAAAAACAGCGACACAAAACAAACAAAAACTCTAACAACTGGACACTTAAAAAAGAAAACAAAGACTCAAAAAAAAAAAAAGGGGGAAAAAAGAATTGACTCTTAAACTAACACAAATAATTCTGCCCCAAATTCCTCTTTCTGAATTCTACTCACATCACAGATTTAGAATCAATCAAATATTATCAAATATGTTCGGCAATTGGCTGCTCTGCGCAATAACCAGACAAAAAAAAAAAAAAAAAAAGAAAAGAGGAAATTAAAGTAGGACATGGAGGTGTTGATGAATCTCAATGGTTATCAAAAACTAAACAACCAAATGCAAACAAAATATATGTTCTGAATTGTGAAATTAAAAGAAGTGAATTTTCTTAAACTTGTACTGTTTCCTTCTACGCTCACCTAAGTTTCTTACACAATTGATTAAGTCAAACTTCTTCATCAATATTTATCTATGTTGCTAAAAAAAATCCAATTCATTTTCTTTTCTTCCTTTTTATTTATTTATTCTGAAACAGTGTAGCATAGAAATTTCAAAAGATGAATATAAGAAATAATGTTTGAAAACACAGACTGAAAATGTTGATAACCTTCCCAAACAAAAATAATTAACCATCCACAATGATATAAAGGTTCATTACCAATCTTTTACCCAACCTATGGGATACTGAAAACAAATGCAAAAAAATTGCAGAATCGAACAGGCTTCCTCATTTCCAATTGAGAAAGCTTGTTCACATATTTTTATCGCGAAGCAGCTTCATGTATAGAAAAAACCTCTCCTAGCCTGATCATAGCCGCGCTAAACGGAATCATACAAATCTAATAACAAAGAAGCTAAATAAAAATATCAATTACCAATTCATGATGTCTGCACTCTGTGTGCTTGTTCTAAAAAAGCAAGAAAAATTCATACTAAAAAGCAAGTAAAGATCATATTAATTACAGGTCATGGGACATCAGGCCAAACTAAGCTCTCAACATATGTAATCGCATTTCTGTAAAGTCTTTCTTCATCAATAAACTTCCTGAATGTATTCCTCTTTAGATTGTAAAGTGCCAACAATTCAGGTGAGGAAATCAGGATTTTACCATTCTCCGACAAACTCTTGGACAAACAAACTGGTTGAGCTATATATGGGGTACCGACCTTCAAAATAACCAATGGAAAAAGGAAAAATGGCAATTTTAGCCCTTTACGTTTAGCCTTGTGGCAGTTTTAGTCCCTTTTGTTTGCATGTGGCGGCTTTAGTCCATTTTGTTTGTCACTGTGGTAGTTTTAGTCCATTTTGTTTGTCCCTGTGATAGTTTTAGTCCATTTTACCTGTAATTGAAGGTTGAGCAGGTCACCTGGGGCATTTCTACAAAATTTATAAATTATGGGTCAAAACATGAACTGTAAAATTAAAAAAATTGTACTTTTGATATCTTATATTTGATCTTTTTTTCTTTTGAAATTGAAATTTTAGCCTAATGAGTTCGCAATTTATAATATTTTATATCATTTTACTGAAAGTTCAAACTCTCAAGTGTCTTAATTTTAAAAAGAAAAAAAATGTATAAGTACTTAAATCAATTAAAAGAGAATTCTGAAATATTTGGTCAAATATAGAGTATTAAAAGTGCAGTTTTTTAATTTTACAATTCATGTTTTAACTCAGAATTTATAAATTTTGTAAGAAGACCCCAAGTGACTTGTTTAATCTTCAATTATAGGTTAAAGGGACCAAAATTGCCACAATAACAAACAAAATAGACTAAAACTGCTACAAGTCCAACCGTAAGGGACTAAAAATGACATTTTTCCAATGGAAAAAAGTTTAGTCCATGACTATTTCACTCCGTATTCCTTCATTACGCATACATCCAAGCCAAAAAGTTTATATGAGTAGAGCACATAAACACAGCCTCCTAAGACCACAATTTTAGAGTCGAAGAACCTCTCTCTGTAATTTGGGCTTGGGCAGTCCATTTCTTCGTGTGTCTTGTTTGCCAAATCAAGGCTACCAATTCTCATATCACTAATGATGAGCCAATGGAGTTTTCCACTAAACAACTGCCAATTCAGCTCCAGGGAATCCCTAGCAACGCCAGCCACCTTAGAATAACTCCACGAATCATTCTTCAAACTATACACTTTGATCATGGCAGGTTCGCTAGGAAAGTGAAATAGCCCTACTATTTTATAGCCATCATTCAAATCATCATAACAAAACCCAAATGAATGGCGACTCAACCTGTGTTCCATATCCCATTTAGGCAATTTCTTATATTTGTTTATACAAGGGTTCCACACAAAAAATTCTCCCTCATAATTATTATAGATGCAAAGCAGTCCATTACAAGAACCCACAAAAGTACATGAATTGCCAGTAGACCCTCCAATAACATAATCAATTACAACATGGTCGGGGTTACAGCTGTGGGTGCACACAGCAGAGAACTAACCGAGTACTGCTCGAGGTATAATAGTGCTCAAGGACCCCACGTGGGACCCTGACCCTACAAGTGGGTCCCACGAAAGTTCCTCAGCACCCTGATGAGATAGGTGATACCCACCATATCGAAGGTCACACCTATAAATACTATCATTTACCCCACAGGTAAAGGGGTTACATTCTCTCTCTATACTCACTCATTATCTCTCTATCTCCCATTATACGGTCACTGACTTGACTGTTGGAGTGTATCCTGGGAGCCAATTCCCAGAATACTCACGGTTCCCTTACTTTTGATAGGACTCTGATCACCAGCCTTGACCTCCGTCTCATACGACCATCTGGACAAAGCTGACATCATCATTGGCGCCGTATGTAGGAACGACCTTAACTCTTGTTAATCTTACGGAGATAACACTTGTTTGACGTAGAGAACCCCAACTTTTAGAAACCATGTCAAAAGCAGTGGAACCCTCACAAATTTCTCCGGATCATGAAGTGATGGTAGAAAGCGATAGGTCACCTTCTCCGTCCCCCTATGCGGCCCCCTCTAGAGCCTTAGACATTACGTCCGTCGATCCAGCCACGATCTATAGGCCGCCACCCATTGCTGGACCCATGGCTGGCACCTCCCAACTGTCAGTCCCCCAGTGGCAACCCATCATGGAACATTGGCAGTTCTTCATTAACAACATGGGTCCGGTACAGGCAATGTTGGGGGTTTTCCAACAACTTCAACAGATGCCGTCCGTTCCTATCCATAATCTGGAAGACCCCTCACCTTTCGCCCACTCATGAAACCACCGTCCGCCCGATGGACCCCTTCATTATTGAAGTCCGGCCCTGAACATCCGCCGACCCTCACCCCGCAACCTAGGGCCAGAACGCCCCGAACCCTATACCATCCGCCCCACACAGCTCCCTCTACCAACCTTATAACCATACACAATTCCTCCTCCAACAACAACAAGCTAATTAGCCATTCTCATCCGGACCACATGTCCCAGTCCTAACCGCATACCAGGGGATGTTCATCCGTCCCCATTCAGCCATGACATCGCAACCTTTGTCCCAGAGAAAGTCTACAAATTCAAGGAGCGCCTTAAAGAATATGATGGCACAAAGGACCCTGCGGACCACCTTAGCCACTTTACCGCTATCATGGAAATCCACAGCCCGCCACAACCCATGTGGTGCAAACACTTTGTCACCACCCTTACCGGTAAGGCACGACTGTGGTTTGGTAGCCTCCCGCCAGCTAGTATTTCCTCCTGGAGTGAGTTTGCAACAAAGTTCAATACCAATTTTTCCCAAAGGCGCAAGTTCAGCAAGAACAAAACCCAGTTCGCCTCTCTATGTCAGGCCCCATTGGAGTCCCTTCAAAAGTACATCGATAGATTCAACGATGAATGCCATCAAGTTTTCAGCCTTCAGGACCAAACAGCCATCTCCGCATTCATCAGCGGCCTTAATGACTGCGACGCTTTCAAGGCTCTCATATCAGATCCCCCTCAAACCATCAGTGAGTTGTTGCGCAAGGCTAACAAACAGGTAACTATTGAGAATGCGGTGCTCGAAAAAGTAAAAAGCATGGCCGCCCCTCACCGGACGGTACAAAGGTCGTGAACAGCCAAACTTCTGGGGCAAACGCAACGTGAAGCATCGGCAACCATGTGCCGGACCACTGCCCCAGAGATCCTCGTTCCTACTTTACTCCTCTCAACTGCACCTCGAAGGAAATCTACAGCATGATTGCTAATAAAGGCATCCTCAAGTCCCCACCAAAACTCCAAACCCCCACCTTCCATCGTAACCTAGACCTTTTCTACAAATTCCACAATGGCCATAGCCATGACACGGACGACTGCATCAGCCTCATTCGGGAAATCAAGGAGGGGATAAAAAACGGACAGCTAAGTAACTTTGCCCAAGGTAGCAACAAGTACTACCCCCGAAGCAAGGGCAAAGGCCAGTTCAACAATGATAAACGGTCGGAAACCCGTAAACCAGAGGATAATCTCCATCAACTCACTTGGTCCTGCAAGGAGGATAAGCACCCACGTGAGCCGGAGGACAACTGTAGCGACGGAGAGCACCCTATGGGTGAGATCCTAGCTATCATTGGTGGTCCAGTAGGCGGTGAATCCGAATCAGCCCGAAAAACCCGATACCGCCCTACTCCTGATTACGATGACGGAACCTGCCATCTGCACTCAGAGGAGACCATCAAATTCTCCCACGATGACCCAATTCCAGATCGGTCCACCGGGCAGATACCTTCCTTACAAGGGCCATTATCGCTAATGCTCTTATCCACCGGGTCTATTGGGACGGAGGGAGTTTCGCAGAGATACTATATTGGGATTGCTTCAAATAGTTAGATGCCGACATCCGCAGCTAGCTCCATCCTTATCATACTCCGTTGGCTGACTTCGCCAACCGTGTGCTCTATGCCGAAGGCCTCATCACCCTCCCGGTCACCGTTGGTGAAAAACCCATGTCAAAAACTGTCTGCCTTGATTTCATTGTCATTAAATCTCACTCCACCAACAACGTAATCCTCGGTTGCCCAGCTCTGGCCAAGCTGAAAGCCATAGTGTCCACATTCTAGTTGTTGATCAAATTCCCTACCCCATCCGGAATAGCAACCCTCCACAGGGATCAGCAAGTTGCCCGCAAACAGCCCAGACAGTGGTCCCAGCTGCTCCATACTCAAACTGCCAGTCCTCTTGGCTTTCGCCGCCTCACCCTTGAACTCGGTGAAACAAACGAAAGCAATTCCCATCCCTCAAGGTGAACCCGGCCGCACACTATCCATTGGAGTGCTGCTTCCTCCGCATGTCAAGCAAAGCTTAACCCTCATCTTCTTAGAATTCCTTGATGTTTTTGCTTGGTATCCAATCGACATGAGGGGAGTTGATCATAACCTAATAGTTCACCGCCTTAATCTGGATCCTCGCATTCATCTTGTTCGCCAGAAAAATGGACGTTTGTATCGGATAGAAATTCGTTCATCAACTCAGAGGTAGCGAGCCTCGTGGAAGCAGGTATCCTTAAAGAAGTCATGTATCCCACATGGTTATCCAACCCTGTCCTCACCAAAAAGCCGACGCTAGATGGCGCATATGCGTTGACTACACCGATCTCACTGCCCCTGATTGGCTTTCCCATCAAATGCTTCTTGGATGCGTACAAAGGCTACCATCAGATCCTTATGGCGGAGGACGATGCCAAGAAAATGACATTCATAATAGAGAAAGGGATATTTTGCTACACGAAGATGCCATTCGGATTGAAAAATGTGGGAGCAACCTATCAGCGCCTGATGGTTAGAGCCTTTAAAAACCAATCCGGCCGCAACATTGAAATCTACGTCGATGACATGGTGATCAAGAGCACAACATTAGATGTGTTTCTCTCTGACGTCCGCGAAACACTCACTACCCTCCGGACTATTAACATGAAGCTCAACCCCAAGAAATGCACCTTTGGAGTAGGAGCCGACAAGTTCCTTGGCCATTACGTCGAGGGTAGTGGACTTTTGGCCAACCCAGAAAAGGTTTGCGCTGTCCTCGACATGGCCGTTCCCCGCTAGTTGAAGGATGTCCAAAGTCTCACTGGTAAATTGACAGCCCTCAACCGTTTCTTATCGAGATCGGTGAACAGGGGGCTTCCGTTCTTTAAAATACTCAAAGGCAATACGGGCAAGGGCATAATTGATTGCGGTCCCGACTAAGACAAAGCATTCCAAGAACTCTAGGAACACCTGGCCACACTTCCTACCCTCACCCGACCCTTCCAGGTGAAACCCTCTTCATATACATCGCAGCGTTCGACTTTGTCGTCAACGCGGTTCTCCTCCGGGATGCAGCCCATTTACTTCGTCAATAAAACTTTCCAAGGGCCAGAACAACGTTATTCACCCATTGAGAAACTTGTGCTCGCACTTGTACACGCGTCACGTCATCTCTGGCACTATCTTTAAGCTCACCCCCTTTGCGTCTTCACCAATCAGCCCATTCACTAGATCTTGACCAAGCCAGAGGCATCCGGGCATTTAGTTAAGTGGGCCATCGAACTAGGAGAATTTGACATCTCCTTCCAACCGCGAAACGCCATCAAAGGCCAGTGATAGGACTTGTCGTGGGTCTATCAAATACAGTAAAAATACTGCTTAAAAACTGCAATTAAGATGCTAATAAAATATAGCACAGTAGTAGACAGGGTCGATCCACAGAGACGGCAATTTAATTCTAATTCCAATTTAACATGCAAATAAAACAAACTTATGACTAGTAGTCACCTTTGTGTCTCTTAAGAGACCTTAGAGTTGTCACGTAAATTTAGCAAAATAATAATTAAACTAATAATTAAATAAAAGATTTAAACAATTATCAATTAATGAGAGAAAATTTCGGTATTATGTAAATCCACCTTAATCTCATGCATGCAATCATAAACCTCTTAACTTGTCTAATTACTTATGCCGTTTCAGTTATAGTATTACCGCGAGTCCCCGCAAATAATTCCAATTCTTCCATAGATTCTCGATAATCCCCCGCGAGTCCCCGCAAAGGAATTATTCCCTAACTACGTTAACTAACAGACCGCGAGTCCCCGCAAACCTAATTAATTAACAAATAGAAGCATTAAAAACTAGAAGAACCCAAAACTAATAATTCCTACTGACGATGCATTAGAAATTATTACCCAATTAATCCTGTACTACTCGCCCGGTAGTTGTGCCACTCACTGACTCTACCAGATTAAACTAAGTTGATCAGGCTTAATAAAATCTTAGTAATTAGATATATAAACACAGGAAATTTAGAAACATAATTCATTAGACCTTAGATTAATTTTTGGGTTTCATACATTCATGGATTATGGCTTCTTACATAATACCAGAACTAATAAATTAGCTACTCATGATAAAACACAAAAAACACATAATTATAAAAGAAGACATTAAAAGAGAAAAGAGAATACTTTACTGGAATTTAAGAATTCCCGATCTGACAACAGGCGCAAACAGAGCAAAACGGAATTCTGAATATTAACCACTAATTGAAACTGGCGTGTAAACTAATTGCAAAGTATTAAAGGAAAGGGTATATGTCGTGTACTGTATGGAAATTACTAACTAATCAATTGATTCCTCACTAATCAATTGAATAATTTCTCTTGCCTAGCAACGTCCCATATATATAGGGAGGAAAACAAAATTAAAATTGGAATTAGAGAACAACTCCTAATTAATTAAGGAAACGTATTCAAAAAGGGAAACTCCAAATTGGAAATGCAGTAGGATTATGTTTCTTGCTATGGAAGTTTTTTCCAATTGGATAAATCTTCAAGACTCCCTTCTTCACGTGATTTTTGTCCTTTGACCAAGATTCCAATTGGATTGGATTTTGACTTTCCTTATTTGCATCCAGCCAATTCCTTCTTGATTCAGGTTCTGCTTGCTCACGGAATTACTTCTTCCTTTTCCTTCTTGTTTTTGGCTGTCTTGGCTCGCAAGCAGGTTCCCAATTCCATGTTTCGCAGTCCTATCCAGCTGGCTTCCTTTTATGCTTCCAAATCCAACTTTTTTGCACTTCGCTTTTGCAATTGGGCTTAATCTCCAAAACTGCAATTAAACATTAAAACTTTGGGCAAAAGCCCGTGAGAACTGCCATAACAAATGCTAAAATAATACACCTAAAAGGTGCAGATCAGCCAGATCCTAGTCGACTTTCAGGTAGAGATGCCTAAAAACGAAGCTGAATGCCCAACCCTTGACCCTTCTCCCCAAGGCCAACCGTGGACCTTTTTTGTTGACGGATCCTCAGGCACTGATAGTTCCAGCGCAGGCCTTTGCATCGTGGATCCTCATGGTACTAAGTCGCCGTACGTACTTCAAATTCCCAGCTTCCAACAACGAGCTTGAGTACGAGGCCCTCATCGCAGGCATAATAATCGCGCCGCGGTTGGGGGCTACACACTTACGGGCTTTTGGAGATTCGCTCCTCGTATTCAGCCAGATGAATGGTCAATATGTAGCCAAGGGCACAACCAAGCAACAATACCTCCAAAAGGCTCAAGGTTTCTCATCCGCCTTCACCGGCTTCACCCTTACTAAAATTCCTCGTTCTGAAAACACGGAGGCAGACGCCCTTAGCAAACCGGCCTCTTCTAAGTATGCCCATCTTCTCAAAACGGTTCTAGTCGAAACATTTGAACTTCTAAACATCGAACCTCAAGCAGTTCTAGATATCTCCGACTTAGGGCCTGACTGGATCACACCCATCCGCGACTTCCTCCTTCACGGAACACTCACTCCCACAAGAGAAGCGGAACGCACCCTTCGCCGCAGAGCTGTGAATTACCTTATCCAAAACAGAGTACTCTACAAAAACTCATATTCCATGCCCCTACTCTGTTGTGTCAGCCGGGCTGACACAGATCATATCATGCGCGAGATGAACGAAGAGACGTGTGGTAACCACTTTGGACCTCGGTCCCTAACCCGCAAGGTGATTCACATGGGCTACTTTTGTCCGACAATAGCTCGAGATGCTAAGGCCTTAATCCAGAAGTACGAGAAATGGCAATAACACGCCTCCATCTATCGCCTCTCTCAGCATGACATGGTTCCCATATCCAGCCCCTGGCTATTCCTCCAGTGGGACATAGATCTCATGGGCCCCTTCCCCGAAGCCCCGGGATGATTTTGGTTCCTAATCATCATCGTCGATTACTTCACCAAGTGGGTAGAAGCGGAACCCCTCAAGTCGTTCTCAGGCAGAAATATCATCAAGTTTTTCTGGGACAAAATTATCTGTCGCTTCGGTATTCCAGGCTTTGTCATTAGTGACAATGGAACTCAGCTCACGCAGGACCTATTCAAATCTTGGTTGAAGGACATGAACATTCAACAAAACAAAACTTCCGTTTCCCACCCAGTCGCGAATGGACAAATAGAAGTTACTAACCGAACATTGGTCAAAGGACTCAAAACGAAACTGGATAGAGCTAAAGGACTATGACTAGAAGAACTTCCCAATGTTCTGTGGAGTTACAGAATAACCATCTGTTCCCCGACCGGAGAAATGCCCTACAGCCTGGTTTTTGGCACGGAAGTAGTGATCCTGGCAGAGATTGGCGTTCTGTCACCATGACTGCTCAATCCACAGGAAGAAGGTAATGAACAATCAATCCGCCTTGATCTCGATCTTCTAGAAGAAAGAAGGGAAATAGCAGCACTCCGCTCTGCCAAGTACAAATCACTCATCGCCCAGTACCATAACTCCACGGTCCGGTTTACAAAACTAGAACACGGACACTTCGTACCCGCAAGAACTAGGCCAGTAGGCAAGAACCCCTCCAGAAACTGGATGCAAACTGGGAGGGGCCATACTTGGTGGTGGATTCCTTGGGCAATGAGAGCTCAAACTGAGAGAACTCGACAGGAAAACTCATCCCTCGAACCTGGCACATCTCCAACCTCCGTCGTTTCTATTATTGAATGCAGGTATAGGCAACACCCCATTTCTACTTTTGTACATCAAATGCTCCAATCACATATGTAAGTTTTGGTCATAGATCCAATTTAATGAAAGGTTACGTACATGCCCAGTTTTTTCTTAAGTGAAAATACTAACTGACCAAGGTTCTTAAGTGAATTCTTGTCCCAAAAAAGACCTTCCGTTGAAGGCATGAAAAGACCTGTCTTGCAAAGGCATAAAAAGACCTTTTTTCACAAAGGCACATAAAGCCCTTTCCCGCAAAGGCACGAAAGGCTACGAGCCCAATTCTCATTTCTTAATTGAAAATGCTAAATGACTTAGTTCTTAAGTGAACTCTTGTCCGATAAAGACCTTCCATTGAGGGCATAAAAAGACCTTTCTTGTAAAGGCATAAAAAGACCTTTTCACACAAAGGCACATCAAGCCCTTCCTCGCGAAGGCACGAAACGACCTTCCGTCAAAGGCACAAATTAAAGGAATCACACTTACGAAAGCAAGAATTAATGCAATTCTTCATTTAATAAAATATTAAATATTTGTACAAAAATAGGCACTAAGCCTTAACAAACGCACTAGCACTTAAAACCTAAGCCTAGTTTTCTATGTCAAGCTCATCCTCGGGAACCTCCGACCCAGATAATGAACTTGCACCATCAAGATCCGCCCCGGCCCCATCCTTCACCTCGTTCTCATTCTCTGCTCTAGCTCCATCGCCCTTTTGGTCCAGCTCAGTCCTCTATCGTTTCGAGGCCTCCCCACTGCTAAACCCAATGACCTTTTGCTTGCGGTTCGCATGCTCCGCCTGCAGCGCCGCCACTGCCTGTGCCACCAAGGGCACTTCAGGCTCATCCATCTCTAGGCTGAAAGACCATACCTCCTTCAAACTTTTAATCGAACCATCGGAAAAACCTCGCAGACAATCCCATTGCTTCCGTTGGAAGAAACCAAACACAGAGTTAAACACGCTTCGCCCCTACGGATCAAAGCCCTTTAGGGCCTCTGTCACCAAGCTTTACCCCGTCCGACACATACCGCTGTTTGCAGTCTCAGGCAAAAGAGCCCAACGCGGTGTTAAATTCTAAGGAGTAGAAAAACTTAGTTAGCAGCACCTCAAATTCCTCCATCAGCAGTTGGGTCACCCCATCCTCCAACTTCTTTTTTTCTTGCACCGCCCTTTCCAAAGCTTTTTTTGTGGAGTCCAAGTCTTTTTTCAAAACTTCCTCTTTCTTCTCTAAATGGTCCGCTCGAGCCTTATCCTTTGCTGCATCGCCCCACGCCAACACCTCGACATGCTCCGCCTAAACCTGAGCTTCCCTGGCCTTCTCAGCAACTTGCTTGCCCTCTGCCACTTCCTCTTGAGCGTTCGCTAGCTGGTCCTTCAACGCAGCCATTTCCTTTTCATGCTCAGACATCTTCCGATCATGGCTATTTTCAAAGCTTCGCTGCCTCCGGTGGAGGGCTGCAAACTGCTCTGCATAAACGATCGCCTACAGAACCGCAACATCAAGACCCCGTTGCAAGTCATCCTCTCTCTCAGCCGCAATCCGGAGCTGTTCACTAGCCGGCACACTAGTCATAACTCATTCCCGCAATCTATCCAAATTTTGGAACAAATCTCCCCACTGCACCAGGGGTGGACTCTAGCCCCCTCCGTCAGAAGGAGCGCCAGACCCACCATCATTTCCCTCTGTGATGGGTTCCAATACCTCCGTCTGAACATCTGCCGGAACACTTGCAGTTTTCTTCTTTTTCTTCTTAGTGGCACTTTTCTTCTGTCGCACCACCACAGCCCCTGCTCCTGCTACAACAGTCAAATGTGAGCTTAATTTCTAACTTCTTCATCCAATATTGTTATACCCAAATATAATCAAAGTTACCTTCTGTTATTGTTGCCGCTTCCCTGCAAGGCTCGCCTCCAGACGTGGAAGTCTCTTCTAGCAATGAAGAGTCCACCAAAGTTGGCCCTAGCACTGAACCATGCAGCACGTGCGCCGGTTCCTCAAATGTGATGTTCGAAGGGACAAACTTTTTCATAGCGCGAACCTTTTTCGGCTCATATTTTTCATAATCAAGCTCTGCACCATCCGTCGGAAGTTAATAAAATAAAATATAAAAAAATACACTAAGTTACCTTGTCCTTGGTCCGTCATGATTGGCAGGTCTGGCTTTGGCAACACTTGGCTCAACTCAGAAAGAACCAATATCCGCTCATCAGCCACGCAGTCATTCGGAAGAGAGTTGTGCAAAATACTGTTAAAGATGGACCGTTCTATCCTAGCAGGCCTTTCTGTCCTACTCTTTCACAACTCATCGCTGATACTCAGCCAATGGTTCCCACAACCCTCTGGCAGGTGACATTTAGCCATATAAAAGAAACCGTAACGCCACTCGCTTATCTTATTAGGCAATTCTAAGACTACCTTGGGTGAAGGCGACGGACGGTCTTGAAATAAAAACCATCCGTTCTTATTAGCGGTACACATAGGAGTTAAATTAAAAAATATCTAAATATATCTACAGTTGGTGTGAAACCCAATCTATACGCCTGAATCAAAAATCCCACTACCTTCCGTATTGAGTTAGGCACTATTTGAGTTAAACTTAACTTATAGTGGTTCATAAAGGAAGCAAAAAATTGATGCATGGGTAATCTCAACCCAATTTTAAAACAGCCCTCAAACACAGTTACATAACCCTCCGGGGGACCTTGTATGGTGTTATAAACTCCATCGAGCAACCTAAAGTCATATTCACCCTCCGGAAGACACAACTTAGATCGGAGGAAACATAATTTATTAGCAGTAAAATTTGACCTGTAGTCCAACATAGGCCTACTTTTACCCTTCGCGGGCACTTTCCCCATCCTTCCAGACAATTACTTACAACTACGAAACTTAAATCTGCAAGACAACAAATCCAGAAGAAAACTATAAACAAACGCATAAATCACATACATACCTTGGAAAATTCAAAAGGAAGAGTAAGGATACATTCTGAATTTGCGCAGAAGACTTCCTAAATTAGCACAAAAGACCCTCCGAAGTAGAACAACACAGCTTCCGGCTCAACACCCTCCACGCTAGCAACAAAACAACAATGCACACATAAGCAAAAACTAGGAAAAGAAAAATAAACTCAGACGTTCTCTCTCTAGATTCTCTTTATAGAAAAACTTGCAATAGAAACAAATGAAATGGTGAAAGTGAAATTCACCGTCTCTCCCCTTTATATAGGCGCTAATGGGCCACCACCTCGAAAACTGAACCGTTGGCTCAAAAATAAACCCTACGCCTGAAAGACGAATCGTCACAACGAACTCTGATAGTTAAGACAAAATCCAACAGTCACATCGAATCTCAATAGTCACAACAAACTCTGACAACCTTCTTCGCCAGAGCCATGTCATCAACCCAGTTCAACACACATCTAGAAACGTTCGCCTTGCCTACTGAGACCCCTCCGTCCCACCCCTAAAACAGAAGCTTTCCCCTTCCGTCAAACAAAAAAGAGAATAACCATTTTTTCCCACTAAAACTGAAGCTTTCCCCCTTCCGTCAAACAGGGGTCAAACAAAAAAGGGAATAACCATTTTTTCCCACTAAAACGGAAGCTTTCCCCCTTCCGTCAAACAAAAAAGGAATAACCATTTCCCCTCCCACTAAAACGGAAGCGTTCCCCTTCCATCAAACAAAAAATGGAGTAACCATTTTTCCCCCCACTAAAACGGAAGCGTTCCCCTTCCGTTAAACAAAAAAGGGAGTAACCATTTTTCCCACAAAAACAGAAGCTTTCTCCTTCCGTCAAACAAAAAGTGAATAACCATTTTTTCCCATTAAAACGGAAGCGTTCCCCTTTTGTCAAACAAAAAAGGGAGTGACCATTTTTCTCCACTAAAACGGAAGCGTTCCCCTTCTGTCAAACAAAAAAGGGAGTAACATTTTTCTTACCACGCTTTATGTCCTACTATCCAGATCGGAATGCTCTCCTACTCACTTGAACCTTCCGGGCTGGGGGGCTTAATAGTGTTCAAGAACACCACCTGGGACCCTAACCCTACAAGTGGGTCCCACACAGGCTCCTTAGTACCTTGTTAAAGGACTTCACGTGGGACCCTGACCCTACAAGTGGGTCCTACGCAAGTTCCTCAGCACCCTGATGTGGTAGGTAACACCCACCGCATCAGAGGTCACACCTATAAATACTATCATTAATTTACCCCATAGGTTAGGGGGTTACTTTCTCTCTCTGTACTCGCTCCTTATCTCTCTATCTCCAAATATACGATTATTGACTTGACCGTCAGAGTGTATCCCAGGAGCCAATTCCCAAAATACTCACGGTTCCCTTACTTTTGACAAGACTCTGATCACCAGCCTTGACCTCCATCTCAGACGACCATCGGGAAAAAGCTAACATCATCAAGGTGATACTCATCATTTTTGTATATGTGCTGCAGATGAGAGCATGATGTCCCAAATCATCCCTTCCAGATGCTATTGCGATATAGGTTTTGACAGATAGTGGGCAAGAGATCCAAGAAAGCCATTATTTTGAAACAGACTTGAATTTCAGCAGCGATTTTGCTGGGCGTCCTGAAAGGATTTTAATCATAAGTTCGTTCGGAATATCATGGTTCGGGAGCATATGCTTATGGATTTTGATTCTCTTGGGATGACGTTTTGGAGGCTTGGATTTCATGATTGGAGTCTGGAGTGGTGGTGACAATGGGTTTGATTTTGCTTATAAGAACTCAAGAAATGAAATAAGCTGCGCCTCAAACCCTAATGTTATGGTTTTCAAAAAAAACCCTAACGTTAAAAGCTCTTTTGGTCCTCAAAATTTATCCCAATAACAAAATTGCTTCTCAACCTCTCATCAGTAACAAAACTGGTTTTCAAATTTAGACAAACATTAGGGTAAATGCCCCTTATTTCAATTTATTTCTGTTCTGAGTGTCCAATTTCCACGAGGAAATCATAAATATTTCGGGATACATCATAGAGGGTTGAGATGGTTTTATTTGAACTGTGTTTGGCTTTTAATTTTTTAACCCCAACAAATTTGGTCCTTTAATTTGTGTTATATTTCCAGCACTTTTAATTAGTTATACTAATAGTTGTCGTTAACCAACTAACAACAAATGCACGTGAGAAAAGTACAAATATCCTAGAGAGATAGAGTGACCCCATTCAAAGATTAGAAAAAGTTGAGAAAATACATATGCACGCAGAGCCAAGTTTAAATAAAAATAAAATTTTACTTATTGATTTAGGTAAAACTGATCAAGTGATTAAAATACCAAAGATACAAGATACGATTGTTATTAACTTTTAATTTCATAGGGCCTGTTCGTTTCTTCTATTTTGAGATTTGTTTTGTGAAATTTTGAAACCCAAAACTTCACAAAACCTTGTTCTCTTAGCAAGTTTTGGAAAAAAACTTCAAATCAACCTTTGACTTGATTTTTTTTTCCTTCTCCTTCCTTCTTCTTCCCCTTCCTTCTTCTTCTTCTTAAACTTCTTCTTCCTCCTCTTTTTCTTCTTCATTCCCGCCGCCGCCGCCGCCATCTCATCTTCACTCTTTTCTTCTTCTTCCTTCTTCTTCTTCCTTCTTCTCTCCTTCTTCTTCTCCTTCCTTTTTCTTCTTCCTTCTTCTTCTCCTTCCTTCCTTCTTCTTCTTCTTCTTTATCTTCTTCTTCTTCCTCCTCTTTTTCTTCTTCATTCCAGTCGCCGCCGCCCGCCGCCGCCATCTCATCTTCACTCTCTTCTTCTTCTTCTTATTCTTCTTCCTTCTTCTCCTTCTTCTTCTCCTTCCTTTTTCTTCTTCCTTCTTCTTCTCCTTCCTTCCTTCTTCTTCTCCTTCTTTCTCTTCTTCTTCCTCTTCCTTCTTCTTCTCCTTCTTCTTCTCCTTCCTGTTTCTTCTTCCTTCTTCTAATCCTTCCTTCTTCTTCTTCTTCTTTCTCTTCTTCTTCTTCTTCTTCTCCAGATCTGGGTCTTCTTCTTGCCCGCGTGCGCCGGCGCGGGGGGGGGGGGGGGTGGGAGGGTGGGGGAAGGGAGGAGATACAGAAAAAAAAAAAAATTGCCAAAACATAAATTCTAAAACTTAATTTGAAAACAATGTTCTTTACAAATTGATCTAAAACCAAAATATTTAAAAACTTTTTTTAAAATTGTTTTGAAAACTTCTAGGAGAACAGGCCCATAGTCTCCATGTGACCTCGTGATCACTTTGAAAAGATCCAACTGTTTACAATGAACCTTTGAGCAACCGTATAAAATTCTCAGAACTTTTGAGGAACAATGAAGGAGATTCTCAGTCCTTGCCAGTCTCAATAGTGTGTGCATTTTCAGAACGTAACTAGTATTCTCTTACAAGTTGACCAAATAACAATTCATCTTCATTTATGAGCTTCACAGGTTTATCGTACTCTACCACTTTTGTAAATACCATTTTTTTTTAAAACTAAAATTTATGATTTTGAGTAACAATTGAGTTAATTTGAGATTTCAAATTTTCAACAGAAAAGGCTTATTTTTATTAGTTTTAATATAATGGTACTCTTGGGCACATATTGGATTTGAAAACGTTGTAAAATTAACTTATTATCAACTGAATCAAAATTTTCTTTTTTAATATAATTAATCAAATATTCATTCCTCCGATGATCTCCCATCCTATTTAGAAGGTTATTTCTTGTTGAGAAAAATCAAATATTTGACATTTTAAACACACAATAGAATCAAATCATAATAAAAAAATAAACATTCTAAATATAAATTTATAATAATAAAAATAGACTATAGAGAAAATAAAAAATTTACTATAGAACTACTCATACCTTGGATAAAGGAAAAAAAAAGGTTAAGAAAAAGAAAGTGCAACCGGCTAGTATTGGATTTTTTTAAAAAAAAAAAAAAAGAGAATGAAAGAGAATATTGTTGCTCTGGGTAGTGAAATGCTTCAGCCGTGTAGTGCCAAGAAAAGATTTTCTAATTAGATGCATTCTTTTTTATTTTTGAAAATTTCATTCTCATTTATCATGCATTTGTACCGATAAGTAGAATTCGTTTGTCTTGAATGTGGAATAGGAAAGACTACAATATTAAAAGAAAAAATTCTTTACTTTTTTAGCTATTGTACCTGGATATTCACAATAAGTTCTACCTAAATCAAGATAGACTCTTCTAATAAAATAGAGAGAGTAATTTTTATACCAAAGATATTTTAAAAAATTTGAGGTTGGGGTGGATGTAGGGTTGGGTGGGGAGGATTCAGCCCACTCCCACTCCCTATATATAAAAAAAATATTAGTACTAGTATGATTAGAATTTTTTCCCAAAATAATGTAAAAATTGGCTGAAATTCCCAAAATAGGAGTTTTTTTTGGAGTTTCCGGAACTCAAGAAATCGAGGATGGGAACCTCGATTTCTTAAGGAAAATTTTTTTTGCTTATGTCCCGAAGAAAGCGAGGTTAGCAACCTCGATTTCTTCGGAAACATTTTTTTTGTTCGGTTTCTGAAGAAAGCGAGGTTGCCAACCTCGCTTTCTTCAGGAAAATTTTTTTTCTTCGTTTCATGAAGAAAGCGAGGTTGGCAACCTCGCTTTCTTCAGGAAACGAGGGAAAAATAGAATTCCTAAAGAAAGCGAGGTTGCCAACCTCGCTTTCTTTAGAAACCGAGAAAAAAAAATTTTACTGAAGAAAGCGAGGTTGCCAACCTCGCTTTCTTCAGAAGCTGAAATTTTTCGGGACACATATAATTTCGGTTGGCAACCTCGCTTTCTTCAGTAAGACAATCTCGCTTTCTTCATTGTACACAGCACAACAGCAGTAGAATGAAACTGGAAATATTGCATGTAAAGAAAACAAATTTACAGCTGCAGACAGCCACTAAACTCCTCCAATGGTTCAATTAAGACAATCAACATATTTGACACTATACAAAACAACTTAACATCTTAGTGAAATAGCTTTCTCATGTCATTTGGTAGTGGAAATGGCCAAATAGCCAATAGTAATTCTCATCAAGTTACTTTTGATAAGCTACAAGTATGCATATAAATTCCGGTGGACAGAGCATTCATGCAACGTTCTTCAGTACATTATCTATATTTGGCCTTCACTCTATCTTTTACATCTCACTGCCTCAAAAAATGCAACAGATAACGAACAAATCCGACAAACAATGAACCACTAAGATAAATTTTCCAAATTGACAAAATCAAACAAGCAGTGAAATGCCTGAGAATTACTAGCTACATAAGCTTCCATGTACAGCAATGTAATTATGTAGATTATGGCTACACTATAAACACATCAGACAGTTTCTAAAGAAAGCGAGGTTGCCAACCTCGCTTTCTTTAGGAATTCTATTTTTCCCTCGTTTCCTGAAGAAAGCGAGGTTGCCAACCTCGCTTTCTTCATGAAACGAGGAAAAAAATTTTCCTGAAGAAAGTGAGGTTGGCAACCTCGCTTTCTTCAGAAACCGAACAAAAAAAATGTTTCCGAAGAAATCGAGGTTGCTAACCTCGCTTTCTTCGGGACATAAGCAAAAAAATTTTCCTTAAGAAATCGAGGTCCCATCCTCGATTTCTTGAGTTTCGAAACTCCAAAAAAAATCCCTATTTTGGGAATTTCAGCCAATTTTTACATTATTTTGGGAAAAAATTCAGTATGATTAAGTATGATGTTCAGTTTCAGTCCACTATTTGTGGCCATGGGTCCACTTATGCATTAAAATAAAATTAAAAACAATAGAAAACAAAGGCCCTGTATGGCAACAATTACATTTCATCTCATTTCACTCTCACTTTCATTTTATAATACTTTCTCATCAATTCCAATACACCTTTTTACATTTCCCAAACACCTTTTTACATTTCCAATATAACTTTAAAAATTTTAAAATCCAAAATACCTTTCAAAATACATTTCAAAATGCATACCATACGGGGCCTAACCTCTAACCTCTAGGCTATCTTAAACAAACCTGACTGCAGAGAAGAATTCAATATTTATATCGAATCAACAACTCAATTATTACATTTTTTGTGTTTCAAAAATAATAATTACATTTTTAATGTCTGGAATGCATCTCAATTTTTTGCAGTTATATATTTGGGAAGTCTTGCTCAAGAAATGGTCAAGACCGACAATAACAAAGTTTTATCATTAGATTATCATCTGATCGAGTTGGCATTGATTATACCAGTTGCAATAGTAATTTATGTGATGAAATTATCAAGACTCATTTGCGTAACAGTATATGAGATGAGTGGATAAATGATAATCTAATTGTGTAAATCGAGAAGGATATATATATATATATTTTTTTTAACAATTAAAAATTTATGAGCAAATTTTGCAACATTTTCAACCGATGCACATGCAAAAAATACAATTATCACATCTTAATTAGCTATACTAGTACACACAAAAGAAATATGTTATTAAATGTCAATTAAAAGTGTGACTTTGACCTAATCCGAAATTCCTTTGTTTGGTTCGGTTATTTTTTCTATAACGTACCTTACATTTTTCATGTACAATCAATCTGATCAACCTATATTTATTCATTTTTATCATTTTTATAGTAGTAAACTTATAATTGTAGTTGTTAAATATAATGATTTACTCACATAAATTTTAATTTTTTTTTTTTTTTGGCTCTAGGCCCCCCGAAATAATTTTCTGAAGCTGTCATTAGCTCCACCCCTGGTTTAGACCCTTGAACTACCCCAATAACTATGTTAAGGCTGTGTTTTTTTGTGACTTAATTGAAAAATTTTAGTTTTAAGGAAGAAATATTTTTATGGAGGAAATTTATTTTAGGGATTTGTGTAGGAAAGTGAAAAAAAGTGTAATAAAACATGTTATTTTTTGAATTTATGTGAGTGAAGATTAAGAGGAAATTTTAAATTTTAAAATTTGAATTTAGTAAAAAATAAGATTGTTTCTTTATGTAAATTTTGGATGAAAAAAATGATAATTTTCTTGAATTGAATGGAGAAAAAAGAACATGCGATGAATCGAATTGAAGAACGGTAAACGGTGGATCTGTTGATTTTATTGGAAGGTCCAAGGGGAACTATGTTTGGGAATTTTGGAAGATCAAAGACAAGAATAAATTAAATTAATATTTAATTTTAAAACTACTAAATATTTGTGTCATCAAATATTAGGATCCAGCTTCTAGGCTCTGTTATTTTTGTGATCCAATTGAAAAATTTTAGTTTTAAGTAAGAAATATTTTTATAGATGAAAGTTCTTTAGCGGATTTGTGTAGGAAAGAGAAGTAAAAATGAAATAATTATGTTATTTTTTGAATTTATGTGAGTATAGATTTAAAGGAATTTTAAAATTTTAAATTTTGAATTTAGTAGAAAATGAAGTGTTTTATTTAAGTAAAAGTTTGGAAAAAAAAGTGATAATTTTCCTGAAATGGAATGAAAAAGAACCGCTCTGAAGTATTGCCTCCCAAATAACTCTATTGTAGTAACTAAAGAGTTTGTTGGTTTGACTAACACAAAGAGCTTATTCTTTTCATTTTAGTTCAGTTTTTGTTTTTGATTTCAACATTAAATTTAATAGAGTTTAATATCCGTCAAGATGATCCTTACAAGCTCCTTGTTAGGCATCCAATAAAATTTGACACCTAAGCATTTTTTTAATAATTCTTTAACCTCATCTAAAACTCTTTCAAAACTTACCACGGTTAAACTTCCCCTAAACCCATCTCTCTCGCTGGCTTTCTCTCTCTGCTCACTTCTCGCCAGAATTCACTGCCCAAAATCCAGAACCAAACTTCCCTGCCAAAATTGATGAATTGCAACTCGATTCAAAGCATTTCTTTCTACCCGAAGGGCTTGCCGCAACTGAATTGGTCGGAGGAAGAGAAACTGCAATTGCTGAAATTATAAGAACAGTGGCAAACAGATCCTATGATCTTTCCTTCATTGTTGGTGATGCGAGAAATGTTTGCATGGATCAATGACGGTCGAAGCGTTTGCAGGTGGAGAAACTATAAAGGTTCCATTTACCGCAACTGGAAATGGGGAAAAACAAGGTCAAGCTTCAATTTTCAAACAGAACAACCATAATTTTCTTACACCCTTCTTACCATACAAATTAAACTTGAAGATTATGGTCACTTTTGTCGCCCTGTTTTAGATTATGATAGTGTTTTTCCTCTCAAATAATAGTTTGAAGTTTGAACAGAGAGCAAATTACACACTCAGAAAGAAAGTTCGATTCTTTCTACAGGCCTTCCTTTGTTTATTTTGAGCTCAAACAAATCAAATAAAATTTTGTAATCCAGATAATGTATGTTTTTTTTAATTTTTTTTATTTTTATACGAGAAGATTAACACCTATCTTCCCATAACTCAAAAGTTTCGAAAGATGGCTGCTTGAATTTCAACTGGATACTTGCATGGTCAAGAAGTAATAAAGGAAAAATAAAATCAAATAAATCATAAAAGGCTGAGGTGTTACTTTATATGCTCAAAGAAGAGCTCGTGAATGATCTTCTCATACAAGAGGTGTTAGAAATTATAAAGCATTATTCATCTTCTCCCCCTTTTGACTATAGACGCGAAAAAAATTCACATAACTACAATAGAGAAGAAATAAAAGAGCACACTATTGCAAAAACACCCAAGGGAGGCGCCCTTTTGGAGGCGGGTGCACTAACACCCACCTCCAAAGAGGCCAGCAACGCTTTTGGAGGCAGGTGCAACATGCACCCGCCTCCAATAGGTATCTATTGGAGGCGGGTGAATGTTGCACCCGCCTCCAATAGATTAATCTATTGGAGGCGGGTGCAATTTTGTACCCGCCTCCAAAGCTTTTTCACTCACCTCAAAAGTATTTTGTCAGTATTTTGAAATTTTTTTGTATTTCGGACTGTTAAAAATTAAAAATAATTTTAAAATTTTGTCGATATTCGAGCAAGACAATAAATTAGTAGGTAAAAAAAATGCAAAGTGTAGAAAGAAATATATAAATATATCATTTCGATTATAACTTTAAATACATAAGTATATGTAGCCTAGTGGTAAATTTAATGTGCAAGAGTCAAGTGGTTCTGCAGGCGCGAGTTTGATTCCTACCGAAGCCATAAATTAAAGCAAAAGAAATTAAATTTTATATTGGGTGATAATTACTCGCCGGAAAAAAAACAATTGGTAATTGGAGGCGGGTGCAACCATTTACATAGTTATTGGAGTGCACCCGCCTCCAATAACTATGTAAATGGAGGCGGGTGCGGGCCCCTCAAAGGGAGGCGCCCGCAGTGGAGGTGGGTGCTGCCATTCAGCACCCGCCTCCAATGTCCCTTAGGACCCGCCTCCTAAGGGAGATTTTGGTGTAGTGGCATCTACATTGATCACATTCAGCACCCGCCTCCAATGTCCCTTAGGACCCGCCTCCTAAGGGAGATTTTGGTGTAGTGGCATCTACATTCATCATACGAGCAAGAAACTAGAAGAAAGATCGGAGCTGACCAGTGGCTGAATTTCCACACACTCTTGGAAGTTTTAAAAAAAAATTTCTCTTGTAAACTTTTGCTACAGGTCTTCAATTTTATAGCAGGTCTTTCCTTCTCCTTTTCCTATCTTAAATCCAATGTCTCCGAGACAGGAAAACACACAATTTTAGCAAGAAGCGAGAGGGAGGATCAACGACGTTCCAGAAAAATTCCCTAGGGTGGAGTTTGGCTCTGTTTTGAGGGATGAAGGAGACTGTTTCGCACGGGACAAGAAGGCCGGCACAGAATTTTACCGATAAAGGGAGAGAAGAATGATCAGTGGGCAAATTGCAATTAATCAATTTTGGCAGGGAAGTTTGGTTCTGGATTTTGGGCAGTGAATTCTGGCGAGAAGTGAGCAGAGAGAGAAAGCTAGCGAGAGAGATGGGTTTAGGGGAAGTTTAACCGTAGTAAGTTTTGAAAGCGTTTTAGATGAGATTAAAGAATTCTAAACAAATGCTTAGGTGTCAAAGTTTGATTGGATGCCTGACAAGGGGCTTATGAGGATCATCCTGACGGATATTAAACTCATATATTATAATAATTTTTAATACAATTTTTTACTATTTAACTATATATTTTTATCTTTCTAATACATTTTTTATATTATAAAATTATTTTTTAAAAATATATTTTCAAAATCGTTTTCAAAATAATAAAAAGGCCCACGCACAACCAGCTGTCTGATTCCCATAATGACTCTCTATTGCAATATCTACAATTTGTTGCCTTGTCTCACTCAATCACTATCACAGATGGAGTCTTCAAAATTGATTATTTGACCTTCCTTTAACATTGAGTTTCTGGTTTTTTTTTCCGTTGGTAATAATAGGCGGTACTAGTAGTTTTTTCGGCTCATCAAAACTTGTTATCCTGATTCCAGTGTTAAAAGTTTCAGATTTTCAACACCAGTAATTTCTAAAATCGGTGATAAAGTGGGAAATTTTAACCAAAAAAATTAAAATTTTCCCAGCATATACAATAATTAAAAAGTGGCAAATGACATCAGTGAAACAAAAGTGAAGTAAGCTAGTTTACTACTTAGAGTTCAGTCCAAATGTAAACTCCATCAAAAGAATCGCGAGTGATTCTGATCGAGTGAATGTCTGCTACTACTTCTTCTTCAACTTTTGGAAGAAAAGGAAACGGGAGGCCTGTAAATGAAGTGCAGAGATACAACCTTTGTCCTGGTACATAATATTTTGCAAGATGTCTTCGTATTGGGATGTAGGCATATATATGTTCGTGTGTAATACTATTGCTTTGCAAATGTATAAAAGATTGAAAGAAAAAAAAATTGTAAGTGCATGAAATGTATGAACTTCTATTTATTATTATTTTTAAATGTATATGTTGTCTTAATGGGTTGAAGAATTAATTTAGCTTGACTGTCATTTATCACAGAATAGATTAAAAATAACGCTTTAAAAACTTGAGTAGACAAACACAAAGAAAATAAATAAATAAAAAATCAATAGCCACATTTAACCACTAATCTTCTAGTGAAACAGCAGGCTAGAGTATATTTACTAAAACAAATTTTCAATTATAATCCATCTTTTTCTACCATCTAACGTAACTCAATCTAATCCAAACTATATATCCAAACCCTTCCCAACTTTTTTTAATCTTCCCATAACTAAGCAACATAGAATAATACAACTTCAATGCGCAGCTTTGTTTATTTGGGATATGACGCAGGCTTTAATGCGGAGTATTGGGCACTACCTTTAAGTTTAAGAGTCGACTGTCAGACTCGGGAGCTATTCAGAGTGGGAAGTTGAGTTGGAGTACTCTCTGATTTTAGCAAAGGTCGGTAGAAAAGTTTTTAAAGTTCCCTAGAAGATTACTACTTAGCTCCAGCAGATTTGGGAGCTTATCACTACCACAAAATGCCCCTTAGGAGGCGGGTCCTAAGGGGCATTGGCATGCAGCACCCGCCTCCGCTGCGGGCGCCTCCCTTTGGAGGTGCCCGCACCCGCCACCCCTTAGGGGGTTATTGGAGGTGGGTGCAAAACTGCACCCGCCTCCAATAAGGATTACTGGAGGCGGGTGCAAAACTGCACCCGCCTCCAGTAATCCTTATTGGAGGCGGGTGCAGTTTTGCACCCGCCTCCAATAACCCTCCGAAAAAAAAATTACTTTTTTTTTGCACTTTATGGCTTTGATAGGAATCGAACTCACGCCTTCAAATTCACTTGACTCTTGCATATTAAATTTACCACTAGGCTACATATATTTATGTATTTCATATGAAAATAGAAAATATATATTTCTATATTTCCTTCTAAAAATTGTAATTTTTATTACTTACTAATTTTTCGCCTCACTAGAATCCCGAAAAATTATTAAAATTATTTTCAACAATCCAAAAAAAAAAGTTTTTTTGAACTACTATTAAAAATTTTGCAAAAATACACCCGCTTCCTTTTCATATAATGAAATTGAAAAATTTGCAAAACACTTTGGAGGCGGGTTTTGGCTTCACCCGCCTCCATTGAGCTATCCAAAAAAGATTTGGAGGCGGGTGCAACATCCACCCGCCTCCAATAACTAATTATTGGAGGCGGGTGGATGTTGCACCCGCCTCCACCCGCCTCCAATAATTAGTTATTGGAGGCGGGTGCATGTTCCACCCGCCTCCAAATCCCTTTGGAGGCGGGTGCAATATCCACCCGCCTCCAATAATTAGTTATTGGAGGCGGGTGGATGTTGCACCCGCCTCCAAATCTTTTTTCGGCCCCTTTGGAGGCGGGTTTTTGTACACCCGCCTCCAAAGGGGCGCCTTCTTTGATTATTTCTGTACTAGTGTATGGAAGCCACACTACTACAAAATAAGGTATTAACACAAGTGTTTTAGGGCTTTTAACACCTATTTTTTGACTTCTTGAACACGTATGATAGCTTAAGGTGTTAAAAGTCAGTAAGAGGTGTTAAAAGTTAGTAACAAACAACACCTGTTTTGAACATGTTTTAAAAGTAGAAATAAAACATGTTTTGGAACAGGGGTTAAAAATAGAAATGAAACCTGTTTTTCCTCAAATAAGTTTCACAAAGGTATAGGTCACATTTTTCAGGAGATGCTTGAGCACGTCAAGCCAGTCCTAGTCTCACTAATCAGATGCTAGATGGTTGATAGGACTTATCGTGGGTCTACCAAATACAGTAAAAGTACTGCTTAAAACCTGCAATTAAGATGCTAATAAAATATAGCACAGTAGTAGACAGGGTCGATCCACAGAGACGGCAATTTAATTCTAATTCCAATTTAACATGCAAATAAAACCAAACTATGACTAGTAGTCACCTTTGTGTCTCGTAAGAGACCTTAGAGTTGTCACTTAAATTTAGCAAAATAATAATTACACTAATAATTAAATAAAAGACTTAAACAGAAATCAATTAATGAGAGGAAATTCCGGTATTATGTAAATCCACCTTAATCTCATGCATGCAATCATAAACCTCTTAACTTGTCTAATTACTTATGCCGTTTCAGTTATAGTATTACCGCGAGTCCTCGCAAATAATCCCAATTCTCCCATAGATTCTCGATAATCCCCCGCGAGTCCCCGCAAAGGAATTATTCTCTAACTACGTTAACTAACAGACCGCGAGTCCCCGCAAACCTTATTAATTAACAAATAGAAGCATTAAGAACTAGAAGAACCCGAAACTAATAATTACTACTGACGATGCATTAGAAATTATTACCCAATTAATCCTGTACTACTCGGCCGGTAGTTGTGCCACTCACTGACTCTACCAAATTAAACTAAGTTGATCAGACTTACAATAATCTCAGTAATTAGACATATAAACACAGGCAATTTAGAAACATAATTAATTAGACCTTAGATTAATTCTTGGGTTTCATACATGCATGGATTATGGCTTCTTATATAATACCAGAACTAATAAATTAGCTACTCATGATAAAACACTAAAAACACATAATTATAAAAGAAGACATTAAAAGAGAAAAGAGAATACTGTACTGGAATTTAAGAAGTCGCGATCTGACAACCGCCGGTTTGGCCAAACGGTAGACTGCCTGTCGGGAAAATCCAAAGTTGCAATTGAAACAGAGCAAAACAGAACAGAACAGAGAAAAACAGAGGAAAACTATACTAACGCGAAACTGTATCTTGCGCGAGAATTATTTGTAAACTAAGAAACTATTCTCTATAAAACTTATCTAGAAAACTTCTATCTAAAAACTTGTCTCTAAAAGCTTCTCTAAAAGCTTGTATCTAAAAGTGCAGGAATAATCCCATATATATAGGGATACAAATCAGCAATTAACCAATCTCCTAATGAAAAAAGGAAACCTTCTTCTACTTAGAAAGAGAATTAATTAAGCACATGAAGTCTCTTCAAATTTGGTAACTCCCAACTTCTCTCTTTAATTCCTTCTTGGATTGGTAATTGCCCAAAACTTCATTGCTTCCCTTTTAAGTTTCGCAGCATATTCCACTCGCATGGCTGCCCACTTAATCAATTTAATTCCAATCCAATTGGATAATTGGAATCCGATTGCAATCCAATTTGATAATTGGATTGGAATTAATTTCGGCCCACTTGGATTGGAATCCAATTCAATTTCGGATGCAGCAAGATTAGAATCCAATTGAAACCCAATCGGATCGGATCATTTTATTCCAATTGGATTTAATTTCCCACGAATCCACTTCCTTCTCGGATTTGGATTATTTTTGCTTCTTCTTCTTCAAACCGTGCGCAGCTTTGCTTGCGGGTTTCCTTCTTGTTGTGGGCTTTTTAGGCTTGACTCCTCTGCTCCAATTCTTCTACTTTTTTCCACACTCTTTTCTTCGCAGGCCTAATCTCTAAAACTGCAAATAAACATTAAAACTTGGGGCAAAAGCCCGTGAGAACTGCCATAACAAGTGCTAAAATAATACACCTAAAAGGTGCAGATCAAATATCCCCACACTTGAATGACGCTTGCCCTCAAGCGTGAAGTGAAGAACTAGAGCATACCCATTAACTCAGCAAATGCACTTATACTTCATTTCTCAATTGCTTCAGACAGAAACAACACAGACACAAAACAGAACAAAACACATAAGACTCTTTGGACTAACTCTAATAAAAACAACTACTATCACTTTGACTCAAAATAAGACTCAAAACAAGACTCACAAATCTGTCTTTTCTCTTTTCTGGAACTTACTCACACCACAAAATCAGCACTTCAATTCATATGCATGTGTTCTATTTACTTCACAAAAACAGTCCTTCCATTAGCTAAATCCAAAAACATGCAATAATTCCCAAAACAGCAGTCTATGGTTAGTAATGCACACAATCTCACATTTTTCAAAAAAAATCAGGACAAAAATAAATCTTAATCTAGCCAGAATCATACATGCTTGATAGCCGACCATCGCCACAGTATAGAAGGAATAGATACACAGCAGTTAAGAAACAACTTTCTAATCAAGGGACGCAACGTAAGGCTTGGGTTCGAACCTTTGGACAGAACCTTTGGGTTCGAACCCAGTGTGTTCTCAAAAATTAAACTTTAGTTGCTGAACCTTTCTTTAGAATTCTTCACAGCCCCCTTTTGTTTGGGCAAACTGGCGCCTGTTTCATTCAGCATTTTTGCACTTTGTACGAACTATGGCTCACAAATTCAGCACTTTAAATTTCTACCCAGCTCATCATATATCACAATTTCAGCACTTTGCAGAATTTCAAAACATCAACATTTATTTTCATTCTTTCTTGTTCTCTACTTTATTTTCATTCTTTCTTTTTCTCTGCTTTCCATGAGCTTTTTAACATTGGGCACATATATACATTGCCAAATAATCGACACATATTGTTTAAACATTGCACCACTTGACTTCATTCATAATTCAGCAATTCAACACACTGGGGGGTAGAAAGGATTTATCACAAAATTTGGCCTTGGCTTATTTACTGACCAAAAAAAAAATATATTTGTATACAAAGGCTTCAACTTGGCTTCTAGGGATATAACAAGGTAGGTTAAGAAAGCAAGCCAAAAGTGGTTAATCCTAAGAAGATTCCCCATCATCCCGCCATATACTATTCATACCATCTTGACAGTCTGATAGGCAAGCAAATGATTCTCCCCGAACAATTCAGCATTTAGGCTCAGTACAATGGCTTAAGAAAAGGGAAAACATGCATATTTCCAGATTTAACTAATTCAGGACTTCACAGATTAATTTTTCAAAACTTCAGCATGCATACTTCATGTCATACTTCATCTATGATGCATATTTCAGATCCAAATCAGATTAAAGGCAGCGACACTTGACTCACAAACAGGACAAAAACAAAAATTTTAGGACAAATGTCCCTACATCCCCACACTTAAAGAAAGCTTGTCCTCAAGCGTGAAAAAAAGAACAAAAACAGGGCACCAACATAGAGCAAACGCACATCACAAAAAAAAAACAACATAAAACAGCAAACAAGACAATCAAAAAATGAAAAAAAATAGAAAAACTTACCTGGGAGACAAAGGGAGAGGGGGGCTGTAATTTTGGGCAGCGGCTAAAACAGAGAACAAAGGAAGAAGATGAAGTTCGTGGGAGTATGTTTTGGTAAATTAGGTTAATTGGGGGTGGGTCGGGGAAATGGGTACTGGAAATTGGTGAATTGGTTAATGGAAATTGGCCACCATCTTGCAATTAGGTCCCTGTAGTTTCATGACTTCACAATTTGGCCCCTTAATTTGTAACTTGTGGTCCTTGCTCCTAAGAATTACAGCTCCAGTCTCTGAACATTGTGAAGCTTCATATTTGGACCCCTAAATTTCCGAATCACTGCTGTAGGTGAGGAAAATTGCACCATTGGCCCTTGGACTTCCTAAATGTGGGATTTTGGCCCCCCAAAATTTGTAATGCGCCCTTCTGGCTTTAAAATTCACTCCTCCAGTCCCTTTAAAAACCAATTAAATTGTGAAAAGACTAATAAAATAAATAAAAAACAACTAAACAACTTTTTTTTTTTTCATTGTTTACTTTTTTTTTTTTTTACTATTTTACTAAACTATTACAATAAGCTAGGTGCCTCCTAGTAGCGCTTTTCTTTAACGTCTTGGCCAGACACAACTTCAGCTATTGTTAATGATTAGGAAAGCTCCACAGTGAATTTTGTTCCACTGTTCGGATCTGGCCAAAATCTTTGAAATACTGCATGCCTTGCGCTTGCACTGCTCCATTTGGGCAAACAGACCCCTCGCCCAATAGCTTCACTTTATCAACTTTTGTGGGTGTACTAAGCCATGTCTTTGCATTGTTTCTTTTTCGCACCTTGGCTTTGACACACCCTTTTGTAGAATGCTGATCCTTGTGATAATCTGGAGGTTCCACTAAGTCAAGTGTTGGGGCCTTTCCTTCACTCTTATTTTGGCTCTTGAAATCAATCAATCCATGAGGGAGAACCTTCTCCTCTTTGTCCTGCAAAAAATCGGTCTCAAGAGATTCTTGGACAAGAGGGTTATTCAACTCAACACTATTCATATTTGTAACTACTTCTAGATTATTCATGGTATTATCGATACTAAAAGTATGCTTTTGACCACAATGATCCAAATGGATAGAACCATTATACAGATCAATCACTGCCTTAGAAGTTTTCAAAAATGGGCGACCCTACAATACACCCGCAGATTCTTTGGTAGGATCATTATGCATCTTAATAACATAAAAGTCAGCAGGATAAACAAAGGAATTCACACGCACCAAAACATTCTCAAGTACACCTTCAGGGTGCACACATGATCTATCTGCTAGTTGTATTATTATCTTTGTATCCACTAACTTAACACCAGATAAAGTCTCATAAATTGACAAAGGCATAACATTAATGGCGGCACCAAGGTCACACATAGCATGCTTTATTTTCTTATTTCCAATGATGCAAGGTAAAAAGAACATACCTGGATCCTTGCATTTGGGAGGAAGCTTCTTCTGAATTACTGCCGAAACATTCTCTCCTAACACCACCTTGCTCGCCCCTCTTGGCTTCCCTGCCATGAATTCCTTCAGAAACTTTCCAACTGGGGGAAGCTTAATTGCCTTTAGGAATGGAAGGTTGACCTCCATCTTTTCAAAAACCTCAAAGTAGTCAATCGGGTCCTCTGTTATTTTCCTTGCCTTGGGCCGTAAGCTATTTGGGAATGGCGGCATAGGTTTATACACATCCTTGCTCACTGTAACTGGGGCAGGGCTCTTCTCAGGTTCATATTCAGATATGATAATGATTGGCTCCTCAGGTTCAGGTTGCTCTGATTTTTCAGCTTCTGGATCACCCGTCGGTTTGGGCAAACGGGCCCCTGCTGACTGCGATTTTTGCACAGCTGGTTCCAGTACTTCTGCTCTTTTTATTGTACTTACATTCTCCCCGGGCAAAACCTGGACTTGAGCTAGCAGTTTACCATAGTCACATTTTATCTCCTTGAGAGAAACGGCTAACTGTGACATCATGTTGGCTAAGCAATAATACTAGTCCTTTGTTCTTTTTGTTGTCCAACAAGTTCACCAATCACATCCTCTATTGATTTGCCACCCTTTTGTCGTTGATTAGCATTCTGATTCTGAAAATACATCTGTTGGGGTGGCCTATAAGTTGCCCCTTGATTCTGCAATCTAGATACTGAATTTTCTAACTCTGGTTCAGTGACTATGGTTGGTTTGGGCAAATCTTCCCTTGCAGGTGGTAATTTTTGCACAGCTGGTTCTCGTTCCTATATTCTCAGACTTATTGCACTTATATTCTCCACACGCGAAACCTGCACTTGAGAGGGTAGATGGCCTTGGTTCCCTCTTAATTCTTGCATGGAAGCAGATAACTGAGATAATACTCCGGCAATCCCGTCGATGGCTGTTCGCTGCTCCTTCTGCTGAGCAAATAGCTCTACCATGGCTTCTTTCATTGGTCTGCCTCCTCTTGGATTGTTCTGATTCGGATTGAATAAATTCCTCTGATTCGGGGGCCTGGACATTGGTCTATTACTCCGGTTATTGCTCCCTATATTTGGATTTGAAGCTTGTTGGTTGGGATTCCCCAAAATATGACCAGGAACTTGCTGATTTGCTTCTGAGGGGAAGGGAACTTGAACTCCTTCTTCTGGATTTTTCCAACCAGACGCCGGATTGTCCTTCCATCCTGGATTGTATTTATTTGAGTATGGATCCTTCATGGGTGCATTCCGCTGCCAATTCCCATTAGAATTATTGTGCCAATTCCCTGCGCAAAGTGCCCCGGATTGCCACAACATGCAAACACCACCTCCTCTTTGTTACTGCTGTTCGAGGTTGCAAGTTTCGCCACTAGTGCAGTCAATTTCTCTACATTGGCAGTGAGCTGATTTAATTTTTCCTCCCCTGAATCATCAATAAACCGGACTTCAGCCTGCCGTTTGGCCAAACGGACGGGTTCCCCGAACTGGCTTCTGGACTCGATGGTGTCTTCAATCATCTTCCTGGCCTTGGCTACTGTATTGTTCTGGAAGGCCCATTGCTGGATGAATCCATATGGTTCCGGTCATTGGTGCACATCCCATGGTAGAAATATTGTAGTAATTGTGCCTCTGAATACTTGTGATTTGGGCAGCTCTCCACCAATTCATTAAATCTCATCCAGTAATTGCTAAGGGACTCATCTACATCTTGTTGAATGCTGCTGATCTCCTTCATAACCAAGTTGGTTTTTGTTGGAGGAAAGTATTTCTTCTGGAACAGATTTTTCATCTGCTGCCAGGTGGTGATAGAATTTGGTGGCAATGATGAAAACCACCTGTTTGCTGGACTTGTAAGGACATATAGGAAGGCCACCAATTTTAGCTGGTCGAGAGTGGCACCTGTGGGTAAGCGCCCCACCTTGCAATTCTTCACATATTCAGCAAGAAAGTTGTGTGAATCATCCCTAGCACCCCCATCAAATTTTGGGATGCCATTCAACCAACCGTTCTTCAATGGAAATCCGTTGGGCAATGTTGGAGTGACTACTGCTGAAGCTCTATCATCTGCATCATGGCTGCACAAATCCTTCAGCGTGGGCTCTTCTTCTGGGCCTTCTACGCGCTCTCTGTCACCCATTGGATTTGATTCAGAGTCAGAATGTAAAAACTCTGTTTCTACGAGTTTACGCAACCGTGTCTCCTTGGCTAAGCGATTGCAGGTCTTCTCGATCTCTGGATCACTAAGTAATTCAGCACCTGAAGATCTGGTCATACACAACACAAGAAAACACCAGCGCACATTAAACAGGAAAAAGAATAAAATTGTAACCGTCCCCGGCAACGGCGCCAATTTGATAGGACTTGTCGTGGGTCTACCAAATACAGTAAAAGTACTGCTTAAAACCTGCAATTAAGATGCTAATAAAATATAGCACAGTAGTAGACAAGGTCGATCCACAGAGACGGCAATTTAATTCTAATTCCAATTTAACATGCAAATAAAACCAAACTATGACTAGTAGTCACCTTTGTGTCTCGTAAGAGACCTTAGAGTTGTCACTTAAATTTAGCAAAATAATAATTACACTAATAATTAAATAAAAGACTTAAACAGAAATCAATTAATGAGAGGAAATTCCGGTATTATGTAAATCCACCTTAATCTCATGCATGCAATCATAAACCTCTTAACTTGTCTAATTACTTATGCCGTTTCAGTTATATTATTACCGCGAGTCCCCGCAAATAATCCCAATTCTCCCATAGATTCTCGATAATCCCCCGCGAGTCCCCGCAAAGGAATTATTCTCTAACTACGTTAACTAACAGACCGCGAGTCCCCGCAAACCTTATTAATTAACAAATAGAAGCATTAAGAACTAGAAGAACCCGAAACTAATAATTCCTACTGACGATGCATTAGAAATTATTACCCAATTAATCCTGTACTACTCGGCCGGTAGTTGTGCCACTCACTGACTCTACCAAATTAAACTAAGTTGATCAGACTTACAATAATCTCAGTAATTAGACATATAAACACAGGCAATTTAGAAACATAATTAATTAGACCTTAGATTAATTCTTGGGTTTCATACATGCATGGATTATGGCTTCTTACATAATACCAGAACTAATAAATTAGCTACTCATGATAAAACACTAAAAACACATAATTATAAAAGAAGACATTAAAAGAGAAAAGAGAATACTGTACTGGAATTTAAGAAGTCGCGATCTGACAACCGCCGGTTTGCCAAACGGTAGACTGCCTGTCGGGAAAATCCAAAGTTGGAATCGAAACAGAGCAAAACAGAACAGAACAGAGAAAAACAGAGGAAAACTATACTAACGCGAAAATGTATCTTGCGCGAGAATTATTTGTAAACTAAGAAACTATTCTCTATAAAACTTATCTAGAAAACTTCTATCTAAAAACTTGTCTCTAAAAGCTTCTCTAAAAGCTTGTATCTAAAAGTGCAGGAATAATCCCATATATATAGGGATACAAATCAGCAATTAACCAATCTCCTAATGAAAAAAGGAACCTTCTTCTACTTAGAAAGAGAATTAATTAAGCACATGAAGTCTCTTCAAATTTGGTAACTCCCAACTTCTCTCTTTAATTCCTTCTTGGATTGGTAATTGCCCAAAACTTCATTGCTTCCCTTTTAAGTTTCGCAGCATATTCCACTCGCATGGCTGCCCACTTAATCAATTTAATTCCAATCCAATTGGATAATTGGAATCCGATTGCAATCCAATTTGATAATTGGATTGGAATTAATTTCGGCCCACTTGGATTGGAATCCAATTCAATTTCGGATGCAGCAAGATTAGAATCCAATTGAAACCCAATCGGATCGGATCATTTTATTCCAATTGGATTTAATTTCCCACGAATCCACTTCCTTCTCGGATTTGGATTATTTTTGCTTCTTCTTCTTCAAACCGTGCGCAGCTTTGCTTGCGGGTTTCCTTCTTGATTTAGCCCACAAATCGTGTGGGCTTTTTAGGCTTGACTCCTCTGCTCCAATTCTTCTACTTTTTTGCACACTCTTTTCTTCGCAGGCCTAATCTCTAAAACTGCAAATAAACATTAAAACTTTGGGCAAAAGCCCGTGAGAACTGCCATAACAAGTGCTAAAATAATACACCTAAAAGGTGCAGATCAATGGTTCGGAGATTGAGGGGCACCTTCGCAGCCTTGTCCGAATGTGGTACCCAACATATGATTAGCCACAATTAGCTCAGGATTAATTCTCATGTATAGGTTTTTTAAAGGTGCTTTATTGTTTATTCTCATGTATATGTTTACATGACTATTTAATCGGTTGTTTCAAAAAAAAAATAATTTTGATTCGTACAGAACAATTATCACTTAGAATATGACCAAAGTGAGAAATTGCAACCTGTCAAGAGGAAGAATCAAGAACTACCCATTCTGCAATACAGAGTAAAGCACTCCCCATTCTGCAAGAAGCTCAAACTTTGGTTCCCTCTAATTCACTCCCCCAGGCTGAGAAGGAATTTCCCAAGCTCAGTAGCCCCATTGCTACCGCTGAATCTTCGAGTACAACCAAGGAACCAGAAGCTCTAATTATGGTCCCATTCAATTCAGATTCTCGCGAGGTAGTAATCCCCCAAATTGTCTCTATGGTGGAGAAATTAAAAGTCCCAAACCCAGTTCCCCTGTTGCTATCATTGGATCTTTGGACATCAATGAGCCTGAAGTTAAAATTTTGGCTTCTTTAGATTTAGTAGCAAAAAGTGTTCCTATTGGCAAAGATCAGTTGCAGCCATTGTTATCAAAAAAAATAAAACAACCAAAGGATCATTCATTATATGTGAAAACCATTCAAACACGACCACTTAAAAAAAGAGACTACGCAACTTTAGATGGAGGCTCAAAACAATCTAAATAGTTCGATTTTTTTTCTTTATTTCAGAACTTTAGTACTGTACAGAATTCTGCCTCCCTCGCTGTACTTTCTTCAAGCTTTTTAATGAAAGGGTGAACATACCCACCTTTATTTATATAAATAAAAAAAAATAAAATTACCAACTAGCTAGTCCATTACTTCCCAAACTTTAAACTTGTAACTTTATCTTGGATTATGTCATTTTGTGAAAATATCTGGTTTGGAGGAAAAATATCAGAAACTGACAACTAATTTAAGGTGAATTCTAATACTATATCACATTTTTCTCCTTCTCAAACTTATTTCACATTTTATAATAATTTTTCATTATTTTTAATATCCTTTCTGACTTTTTAAAATACGTCTATATACAATAAACAAAAAATAAAATAAAATGGAAGAAGTGAAAAAACGGGCTTCAAAACAATAATGATGATTAAAGGCACGAAATTACTTAACAAAAAACTAAGTGAAAGAAGAATTAAAAATCCTAGATGTCTCTCCCTTTCATGCCTCGTACCGAGAAATATCAAAAGGAAACTAATTATTTTAGTACAGTACTAAAATTCTGTTAAGAAAATTAACCCGCGGAAGCAACAAGTGAAAAAGCAAAAGGAAGTGAAGTCCGGTTCATCATCGAGGGAATTCCCGAAATGTGATGAAAATGAAAAAGGTGGTAAAAAATGGGATGCTTTTTGTTCTCTGGAAAAAAGTAGGGTTATTGCATTTGCAGAATGCAACTTTATAAATGAAATTGCATTTCTCAAATGCAATTTTATATTTTCACTTCTTAATTACTTATTTGCTAGATATTGATTTAAAATACTGAAATTGCATTATGTAAATGCAACTTTAAAAAGAAATTTTAAAAAAAAATTAAATAATTGAGGGGTGCCGTCAAAATTGACGGAAGTTTACAGAATGTTAGATGCATTCTTAAGAGATGGGAGTTGCATTTGGCAAATGCAACTGTTGAAATTATCATAATTTAAATTAAAATTTTCCCTCAAAATTGAGGGGAGTTTACAGAAATGAAGGGGGGGTATTCTGTGAACGTGTGCTTGGATTTGTCAAATTAAAGTTTTATAGTTTATATTTTAACATTATTTTTAAAAATTGATTAAAATTTATACATATCTAATTTTATTATTATAAATATAAAATATTGTACTAAGAAATGAAAAAGATGTATCTAAATTTTTTTCCTTCTCATTTCTCATTTCTCAAATTAAAAATATTATTGATGCATAAGAAATTCTTTATGTTACTTTTTACCATCCAATTAAAGTATTAGATGGGTTTAGGATTTTTAAGTTGGGTCATATATATATATATATATATATATATATATATATAAAAGCTCAATATATCCATTGTCCCCGATAAATTTTTTATACCTATCAATATAGACAGTTGGTGTAAAAAAAAAAAAAGTTAATATTGAAGATAATATTCTCATAAAATCATCGATTAAGCAATTTACTACTTCTATTACAATAGTTACTAGTTAATCTGGGTAGTACAACCTAGGGACCAAACCAATTTATTCAGTTTTGCATCTCTAAATTTCTTGGTCACATTACTCCTCACCTGTATACTCTGTACATGTAGAACGATGCTTGGTCCGTCTTCCACCACGACGACCTCTGAAAATACCTGGCGCTCGCTGAATCCTACTGTAATCGACAATCGGTGATGCAATGTTTTGTGGCCGAGGGGTAGTTTGAATATCTAAACAGTGTGCTTCTAGAACAACTTGCAAGGAACTTCTTGCCAAATCTCGTATCTCAACAATTCGAGTCGCATCTTCTGGCCCAATATGTGCCAAATGATTTAAAGACAAGTGATAAATTCGGGACACCACATCCATCTGTAAGCATTACAAAGATAGCTGTAAATTAGACGAACATTATCAAAAGAATTAAATTAAAATGCGTGCATGCCGATGATCGAGAATAATACCAAATACTCAGCCGTTGAGCCACTACCCTGAAAGCCATCAGTAGGTGTTTCCTCCCTTCTAGGATTGGAAATATGGATTACTGTGCGAGTCTTAAACCAAGTGATGTACTCTAAAGATGGATGAATTGTATCATCTATGACATCGCACTCTCGTGTTTTCCTGAAAACACTATGCAGAGCAGCCAGCTTTAAATGCCTATATCTCTCAAAATACAGATCGCCTTTAGACGAAATTTGACAAAAAGGTAGAACTATGTCCCGTTAACATACTGTATAAGTTTCAGAATATTCCAAAATAGGGTTATTCAAATATCGCTTTCGTAATTCACTGATTTCCTGAAAAATCCCTGTACAGAACTGTCACCTTTAAAAATTTATAACTCGAAAATTACAGGTCCAATGGACACGAAAACTTGCAGGTAGCTAAAACCAACTGTCTGAACAGTACCTACAAAATTTCATAATTTTTCTTAAAGTATACATTTTATGGTGAATTTTCAAAAGGCTACTGTTCTACAGAATCACATTTCAGCAACAAAGATTCTAAGCTTCCCTCTTGGTTAAGGTTTCTGTGAACCATTTTGTGCAACAATGGATAATTTCTAAGTTTTGAAACTTGTAAAGGATACTAGCAAACCTTAAATGTTTTACTCCTTGCATTCCTAGACGTTCAATTGATCCTATTAATCAGTATTAAAATGTTTGAAATTAAAGCAGTTCTCAACTTCCCTATACTTATACCCATTAACTTTCCCTTATCAACCTTAGTAGTATTAGAAGTTTATGCTCAGAACTACTGTCCCATGTTCCTATTTTAGATAGGATTTCAACATCATTTACTCCTCTCAATTTAAACTCTTAGGCACCAAATTTATTCCGACAGTAGTAGAAAGCATTTAGTTAAAGCCAACAAATCTGAAGCATGTCTTGATCAGTAAAGTGTCGAAAAGCTTAGCACCAATGAAAACTGAACCACAAACTTTGATCCTCCAAACTCTCATGTGATTGTAACTGTGGTCCAGTTCCTTTAGAGTCTACATTTATATTTTACTTAAGGAAAACTATCAAGTACTTCACATAGATTCAGCCAAACCAATGACTAAGCAAAACTGCATTTTAAACCCCTTACATTTTGAAGAAATCAGAAATGAAAGCTGCAGTATTTTTCATTCAAATGGTAGAATTTCCAAGTTTCATTTCGACAAAACATGACAGCAGAACAACATTTCAGCTCCCAAACCCTTTTGGAGAAACAAAATTTAAAACTGAAAATGAGAGCATAAACTATACTTCATTAAGACAATTTCACAAACAGCTTATAGGCAATCAACCTGAAAACTAAGTTATGGAACAATCATAGATTGCTTACTCCTTAAACTGTACAGTCTTGCATTATCCAACCAAAGCACAGTAAATGATTCATTTAAAGTTAGATAATTGGACTTAGAACTTAAATCACTCACAGTATTAAAATAAATGGAGGCACCCCTGTAACATATAAACTTTAGAAGCTCTCCTAAGGCTGCAAAGCATTGGTTCAGAACCTGAAATACCCTTTTAATGAGTGTTAATTAAAAGCATACTCTTGTTGCTGGAACAGAGTATTTCATAGGAGAATAGGCATTGACCTGCTTCTAGATATAGAGAAGAATCATAGTAAAGACAATGTTGCTGGAACAGATTAAAAGCATACTCTTGTTGCTTGTTGCTGGAACACGACTATTTTGGGAACTAGGGTTCCGTCGGGCCATGCTTCATTTGACATACAATGGAGGCAGTCAATCAGATGGGTCGGTCGGCGACGCCAGGCTTCGTCTTCCACGGTTTAGGCTTGGAGACGGCGGTGCTGAATGCGAGAATCGGTCGCCGGAGCTGCACTTGTGGCTTGGAGACGGCGGTACTCCCTCTGCGGGTTTTTTTTTTTTTTTTCCCCAATTTTACAACGAAGACCCTTTAGATATATATATTCTACAAAATTGCATTTGACGAATGCAACTTTCATCTTCCTTCCGTGAAGTTCAATATTTCCGTCAACTAAACGGGAAAAAAATAACAGCAAAAAAAATTTAAACGTTGCATTTGAAGAATGCAACTACTACATTTTAAATTAATATCTACCATTTACAAAATTGACGAGTGCAAATATGCAGTTGCATTTGGTAAATGCAACTTTATCTGTAGAGTTGCATTTCATGAATGCAACTACCCTAGTTTTTTCCACAGACCAAAAACCATCCCATTTTTTTCCACCTTTCCTATTTCTATCACACTTTGGGATTTTTCTCGTTCATCATCTCAAGTTTCAGTTATGTTTTAGTTTTGGTCTTACTTTTTACTATACATCTGTTTTATTTTATTTTTTATAACATAATTTTATCAATTTCTTAAATATAATTTTATCATTTTACTATGCATTTTACTAGTATTCAAGTATACATTTTTACATTTTCACTCCAAGTTTTACAGCTAAAATTATTTTCCAAACATATATTTGTAAAAACATCACATAAAATGAGTGAATTTATACCGCCCTTAACTTGTCTTTTACTCCACATGGCTATTTGAATAGAGAGTCTCCTATATGACTGCTTGATGGTTCAACAATTGTAATTCAACAATTAAAATCGATGTGCATGTTTTTTTTATGCATACACGATCGAAGCATACTCGATCGATACATTATAGGTTTACACTATATTTTAGCACATAAATTCATAACTGCAATATATTAAAAGTTGTATAATGCGATACATAAAATATCATAATTTATACCTCATAAGCGCATTTTTACAATATAATCACGATATATTAGATATTAAACTCGATATGCATATCATCAGGCCCTCTCTATACAAGTTTTTGTCCTATCTGAAAACAAGGGGCAAAGGTCCAAATAAGCCCCTAATGTTTCACTCAAGGGCCAGATAAGCCTTTAACGTTACTTTTGGAACAAAAAAGCCCCTGACGTTACAAAAGAGGTCCAAATTAGTCCCTCCTCCGTTAACTTCGGCCACATCACCTATTTTTGCTGATTAGGCTCTGCCACCTCACTTTTTTTTGGATGATTTGGGTTCTTTCTACCTTCACGTCATCACCATCTAACCATATCTTTTCTCCTCCACCATTGTTCCTATTCCTAAACAGTTCACGACCCAACAATAACTCAAAAAACTGAGGGTAGCAAAATAAAATTTCTGCAAAAAAAAAACTTATCCTTTCATTAAATGGGGAAAATTTTATCAACAAGAGTATCTTCTGGGTTTATCTCATTCAGGAGGCAAAGCACAGAAATCACACAAAAATGACCATTAAATCACAAATACCTTCTGCCACTTTTTACATATTTGAAAAGCATTTGCTGAGCTCAAAACTGGAATCAAGGATTGAAGAGACCAATCTCAGAAGCATGCATATCTGGAGGCCCCAATTGAAGCATAACAATTAACATACATCTCATATCTTATCAAAGTTCTATGAACATGTTCTATAAAAATATCGGAATAAGAAGCAAATTAAATCAGTTTTCACCAATCCTGTCAGCACAGGTGCAGTAACCCATTACTCCACATAAAAATTTAGCTGCTAAAAAATTGCAGACATTAGAAGGGGAGAAAGGATAAACGCGGCCAAATGTACCTCTAGGGCTGAAACAGCTGCATCTTTCTTGACTGTCTGATCTCCCTCGCCCAGCTGGTAACATAACAATCCTGATAACATTTTCCACTACCTTATGCAGACATAATTTTTTTTTTTGCTACCCTCAGTTTTTTGAGTTATTGTTGGGTCATAAACTGTTTAGGAAGAGGAAGAATGGTGGAGGAGAAAAGATATGGTTAGATGGTGATGACGTGGACATAGAAAGAACCCAAATCAACCAAAAAAAGTGAGGTGGTAGAGCCAAATCAGCAAAACTAGGTGATGTGGCCGGAGTTAACGGAGGAGGGGCTAATTTGGACCATTTTTGTAACGTCAGGGGCTTTTTTGTTATAAAAGTAACGTTAGGAACTTATCTGAAATATTAGGGGTTTATTTAAACCTTTGCCCTGAAAACAAGAGAGGCAGCCTGGCCGATCCCTGACACTTTCAAATCAGATAAGGAATCTTTGTTTTTTTAAGGAATTTCAATCTAGCTCCTCTTCCTGCGGGGACAAGCATTTTTGTATTAGGATTATCCTCAAGTTGAAACAAATTTTTGGAATTCATTTTGGCAATCATAATATTCTTTGGATGCTCCTTCCAAAATTTCAAATTGTGGCAGACTTGCACTGATTTTTATTCCGTCACAAAACTTCCCAATTTGACCAATTCTTCTACCTTTTCGGTAAAAGGTCCTTTAAACCCTTCTCCATCCTATATCTCTACAATTTGACGCCTAATTAATTAATGTTGAAAAATGTCATTTTAAGCACAAAAATCTCCCAAACAAGCATGGTATAAAATGGAGCTAGCTATCAATACTTTAAAATCAAAAGTAGGTGATTGGAAAAGGAATCATAGATTCCTATTGTTTTGTACCTTTTAACATTTCAAAACTACTATTTGTTATATATGTTCTTATCGGATTAAAAATATACCTTTGATACATTAATAAAAAAACAGAAGTTAATTCTTAACCCTTTAGATTGTTTTCGTTTTGACTCCTTCCTATTTCTCTCTCTCTCTCTCTCTCTCTCTCTCTACATATATATCCCAAAGATCAACATTACTTTGGTTTGAGAGCTGGGATTAATGGCGACGATGGAGAGTGTTATAAAGGGTTGCAAGCCAACAATAACAATGATAATGGTCTTCCAACAGGTAATCTATTCTGGGATGAATATACTGTGGAAACTTGCAGCCAATGATGGAATGGATGTAAGGGTTTTGGTGGCTTATCGTTTCATTGTGGGTGCTGCTTTCATGGTCCCCCTGGCATTTTACCTTGAAAGGTTAGCATATGTATACTCCCTCCTTCCGTTGGTCCACTTTCACTAATATATAACTTATTATGAATATTACGATACAACACCTAAATAGCTGATTTGATACCTTTTATTCCATTTATATCCTTACTTTTTATGTATGAAATAATTATGCACCACACATAATTATTTTAATAAGGGTATGAGGAGTAAAAGAACTGAAAGCGGACTCTTCGATCTTATTGAACTAACACTTGATAGTTTCTCAAATCATAGTGGCTAATAATAGTTTTGTTAAACCTGGAGGGGTAAATGTAACTTACCCTATACATATTAATGTTTGGCCAACTTCTTATGATCGTACATTAATTGTTTCAGGAATACAAGGCCGAAATTGACCTGGAAAGTGATATTATTCGCTTTTCTCTGTGGATTATTTGGGTAAGACTGAAGTTTTTATCTTCTGTTCTAATTTGATTGATATAATAATTTTGTTGGGCATTAAACTTGGCATAGTGTATCATTTTCATGCACGAATTTAAAATTGTTTCTCTTTAGTACCTAAACTTGGTTTTTCTATCCCTACGTAGTCCATTGCCTAAATTTCGGACAAAACAAACCCGCGAAGACAAATTTAGGATTTTTGATTTGTCAGTTGTTTCCTACAACTTATATCATCACCTGCATTATTGTCCTAGATTTCAATATTTTTGAGGGTTTTGTTCATCACGTGTTTATAGGCGTTGGGCTGGGTTTGGTTGAAATTTGGGTGATTGATGTAGGGACCAAAAAATCAAGTTTAATTTGGTGATTGGAAAAAAAAAACAATTTCAACTTCGAGGATGAATATGTGACATGGGCCAAGTTTAGAGAACAACTTAGTTATGATCTTAATTTGATTTGTGCCTCTACTTGTAACATTTGGCATGCTCTTAGAAACTTGGACTTATGAAATTAAATTTTCTTGATAATTATTACTGCAGTGGAGCATTGGGACAAAATCTATTCTTTGAAAGCTTAGTACTTACTTCTGTGACATATTCATCAGCTATCCTCATTCTAGTGCCTGCTTTTACCTTTCTCATAGCAGTTTGTTTCAGGTAATTTATTTCACTTTTCATTAAGCCAATAAATATTTAAATTCAATATTAATAATGTATTTAATACATTTATAATCCAGTTCAGCCTATCAATTAATTAAGCTTAAATTAATTAATTAATTTAAATATTGTTGCAGGTTGGAAAGTTTAGGATGGTTAAAGGTGTTGGGAACATTAGTAGGAATTGGAGGAGCAATGTTGTTCACATTTTACAAAGGTCCAAATATTACCATTTGGGAAACAAACATAAACCTTCTCAATATCACTACGTATCATCATCAAACACAGGGTGGTAATAGCAATAACCTACTTGGAGTTATCCTAGCATTCTTAAGTTGTGTCTCCTACTCTCTCTGGTTTATTTTTCAGGTAAGCTATAAATTTAACAATATTTATTTGAATCTACAGTTGCCTTGTTTCATTAAAAGAATCACGTTTCTAATACTAAAAACCGTATATATTTCGGTGAATTACTTATTTTCCATTTTAACTTTCTTTTGTGTTTTTTCTCTTTTTGAAAACAATGCAAGGCTAAAGCTGCTCAACACTATCCATGCCCTTTGTCCTTCACAGCTCTGATGGTTTTGATGGCGTCAATCTTGAGCTTCATTATTACAGTCTTCATGCAGCGTGATTGGAACCAATGGAAGCTAGGATGGAACATAAGACTCCTGACGGTTGCTTACTCGGTATCGGACATTGGAACCTGAAACCCTAATCATTATTCGTGTATGAAAAGAGTTATATTTCTGATATTGTTTTGGTTTACAGGCAACATTTGGCACTGCAGTTACGTTCAACCTAATTACACTAGCTGTAGCAATAAGAGGTCCAGTGTTCACAGCAGCTTTCAACCCTTTGTCACTAATAATCGTGGCCATTATTGGATCACTTGTTTTAGAGGAAGATCTACACTTGGGAAGGTATATAATAAGTGGTCAATTAATTAGCTTCAATATATTATGTGGATATCATTAATTTATTACTGTCTTTATCCCATTAAAAGAATCATTTTTCGAAAGATTTTTTCCCCCCCAATAAATTAGTCGAGTTTCTATTTTTATATATTGTATACCCTTCATTGATAAGGTGTGATATACAATTAACCTTTACTTAGAAACTTATGACACAAGTTAAAAACTAATGTCAAATTATTTATTTTAATCTCTATAAGACCGGTAATTCTTTACGGATGGAGTGTTGGATGACAAACTATGAACATATATAAACAACAAATTAGGGTGGCAAAAATGAGAATGTTGAGATGGATGAATGACAATACTAGGTCAGATAAAATAACTAATGAAAATATTAGAAATAAAGTAGGAGTAGCTCCAATAGATGAAAAAAATGAGAGAAACTTGCCTAAAGTATAGTTTGAACATGTACATACGTACGCAGGACACCCTAACCTCACTAAGACGGGTATAAAATAGAGGGACATTAATTAATATTGAAAGAGTTAGAGGAAGACCTAAAGGGGCTTTGAAGATAATTTTCAAACATGACATGCTATATTCGTCTATAAATGAATCAATGTGTCAATGTGCATTGTCATTATCGTAGAAAATAGCAAAATATGATCCATATATCCAAACTCAGGTACTGGAACAAGGACTTATTTGTTGTTATTGTTGTTGTAAGTATTCCCTAAGTATTTTACCTTACAATCATAAAAAGTTGTACCTTTTAAAAACAAGACTTATTATATGGGTGGTGGGGGGAAGGAGAGTATGTTATCTAAGCCAACCAACGTTTCTAAAAATTCAAAAATTTGTCAATATATAGCTTTGATTTTCACCGTTTGCCTTTGTTTTCATTTTTCGCAGCTTGCTTGGAGGAATTCTGATCATTTGTGGATTCTACATCATTCTATGGGGCAAAAGGAAGGAAAATGGGACAAAAAAAATTCATCACACAATGGCAGAAGATAATGCAAAGCTTGAAGATCAAGAGAGTGAAACAATCGACATAGAAGAAGAGAATAGTCAAGGATCAATCAAAATCAAATTTTGAAACTAATTAAGTATTCACGTCCCATTAAAACAGTTTATTTTTAAAAATGTACAGTTTATTATGGGTGATAAGGCAACACTTAAAATAACTAATTTGATACTATATTTTTCACTTATATTCCTACACTCTAAGTAATTGTTAATTTGTAGCCACACATTATTATTTATATTAATAAGGGTATACAATGTAAACAAATATAAAATTAATTTTTTAATTGAGACAATTTTTATTTTTTCTAAAATATGACTCTTTATATGGAACCAAATGAGTAATTAGTATCATCCCCTGAACCACCTCACAGCCGAATAAATCTGCTTCAAAATTCTGCAAAAACAAGGTTGATAGGCATACTTTGGGGCAAACATCAGGGGCTTATCTGGATCTTGGGGCAAACATCAGGGGCTTATTTGAACCTTTGAGCGGCATACTTTGGATAAAGCTTCTAATGTCGCTGCACTTATCTCTTTGCTAATTATTTAGGCAGTACATAGATTTTTTTTCAATGGATGGACGCCACAACACTTTATTTATTTAAGGATGATAAAAGGTAGTCGTACCTCACCAGACACAGTAAAAACACTGCTCATATCCTTAATTAAATGTAGTACAATAGAAGACATGATCGATCCACAGGGATAATATTTCTCAATTTTTTATTCCAATATGCTTTATAACCAATTTTGACTAGACCTTTATGCCTTTTCAGAGACCTTAGATTGTCACTTTAAGTACTTAAGTGAAAGTAAATAATAATCTTGTATCAAATATAGAGAAAATATTCCAGCATTATGTAATTCACCTTCATCACATGCATATAATCATGAACACTTATAGTGGCTAATTATCCTATCCCGGTTAGTTATAGATCACCGTGGATCCGCTGCAGACATAATCCAATTTCTCCTTAATTACTCGATAATTCCCGAGAGTCCCCTACTCTAACTAACTTAACTAACAGGCTGCGAGTACCCGACAGACACCTTATTAATTAATTAGCACCATTAAGAATTAGAGAAACTTAACACTAACATTTCCTATCATCGTAAATCAAGAAATCATTACCCAATTAATCAATACGCCAATGACCAGAGGTTGTGCTACACAACAGCTCCACTAGATTAAACTAAGTTGATCAGGCTCAACAGAAGCTTAGTAATTAGACTAATAAACACCGATTAATTTAGGAACATAGTAATGAGAGTTAGTTTAATCACCAGTTTCATACGTGCATGGATTACGGCTTCAATACATAATACCGGAATAAATAATTTAGCTACTCATAACTTTGGAAAATAAAACAATAACTTGTAATGAAAGTCACAGAAGAGAATATGAAATACTTTACTTACAATCAAAAGTTACGAATCTGGGCAACCGCCTGCTTGGCCAAGTTGTAGCCTGCGCAGTCGGGAATTCCAAACCAACGAATAAAAAACTCCAAAGAACTAAATTGTATCAAAAGAATTAATTAAAACTAAATTATACTTGACACGAGAATAAATATGAGAGAAAAACTAAAACACCAGTGCCTTATGAATATCTAGATTGCCTATATATAGGACTTCTAAAAATCTAGTAATTGGAATAAAATCTATCTCTTAATCAGTTAAGGAGATCTATCAATCATATCTTTGATTGGACAGAGAATAAATCTTGCACATAGGAACTTCTGCATTTCTTTCCTCAATCAGGCAATTAATTCCTTCTTTAATCCTCCTTCCATATGGATTAGTGAATTCCTTTTTCTTCATGGATCCGCGGGACTTGACCCGCAAGCTTCCTTTGATTTCCTCCTTTCTTGGCCCAAACATACATGGGCTTCCTCCTTTGCTCTTTGTGCTCCAAAATCTCTATTTTTGCACTTCTTCTCCTCAATTAACCAGTTCCTCCAAATCTGTACAAAACAATTAAAACCTTGGGCAAAAGCCCGTGATTACTGCAATTAAATCCTAAAATATTAAGGCCAAATTCGGTGGATCAAAGGACAAATGACAATTACCCCCTCATGTTATACTCTCGGTGACAGTTACCCCCCTGTGTTTTCATAATACACAGTTACTCCCTTATATTTTTGGACTAAAATGTCATCTGGATGGAAAATAGTAAAGATAATATACCGTTAACACAAAATAATAAATACCTAAAATACCCTTATATGTTAATAAATAAATATAAAAAAACTTCCCCCCTCCCTTCCAAGTCCAACACGTCGTACATGGTCCTTTCCAACCATTAATGGCGGAAGTTTTTCCCGGCCAAAACAAAGAGAACAAATTGGCAGCAACTCTAAGTATTATTGAGAAACAATCATTCACCACAGAGATTAAACATTGCTTTCAAGTTTCAACCTCTAATTTGTCTTTCATAGTTTTCAAAAAAAAAAAAATTTAAAATGTTGTCAATTTCCTTTTGAAAGAAAGAATGAATTAATCCCAACTCAATGGGCATTGAACAAAACATGTGAAGTCTTTTCATATTCTTCAAAGAACAGCGACAATTTCTTTTCCCAAGTTGAAAACATTACTCACTAACCGTATTCCTTCTTCAAACATATTCAACACAAATTTTTTTGGAACAAATTTATTCATCACAACTTTTCTCCAAAATTCCTTCAAATTGCAGGCCACAAGGCTAGTTGAAGTTCAACAACAATCGTGCAGTGTCACAACAACAATATCTTTGCATCTTTAGGGTGATCTGTACTCTCTAGTGGAGAAATCTTGTTTAATTTTCTAACAAATCTGTACTTGCCGACGGGAGTCGCTAAAGTTTCCCATGTTCCACTTCGGATCTTTTCAACTAGCTACGAGAAAAAAGCCATTGAGGGGAAAATTCAGCCACATAGCCCGGAAAAAAATTACACAAATATTTGCCATTGGCACTCAATATTTGCAACCCAGTTTCATCTTCAACTTCCTTCCAAGTTTCAGGTTGTTCTTGTTGCTTTTTCCATTTTCTTGGGTTTTAATTGATGGATGCATTCTAAGACATAAGATTTCAATGCCTATTTTATTTCTTTGTCGTCTCTGATTTGAAGTCCAGTAGCCTTCAATCTTTTGAGTAGGCCTTTTTGGTACTTCTGATTTGGATGGGTTTTGGGTTTGGTGAAGGAGATTATTTGAATATATATCAATTTTGTTAGGTAATTGAATGTTGAGGTGGGTTTGGGGAGGAAGACGAACGGTGTTGGATTATTTTCTTTTAAATTGGTTTCCTGAAGGCAGAGTGAAGGGTAATTTAGATAACAATTAAATGACAGTACAACATTCTTCTGCTCTAGGTAAAACTACGAAGCGTGTATACCTCATTCCGTTACTGTTAAAAATTTCTGTTAAAGTGACACTTTAGTTCTTGAACATAGTGAGGTAACTGTGTATTTTGAAAATACAAGGGGGTATCGAGAGTAAAACATGAGGGGGTAAGTGTCATTTGCCCTTTATTTAAATAGTGAAATGTATAATTGATCACCATATACCTTTTGAAAGATGTAATTTTTTATTTGTTAATTAAAAGAGGGATTGGTTACCAATATTATTAAATGCATATTAAAATAAAAACAAATCAGAGATGGGTTACAACTGTTTATACTTAGTATAATATACTGTGTTGTTTCCAAAGGCAATAGTCGGGATAAGTATATGGTGGTTTGTTCTTTTGTGGGGCCAAAATATTTCGTTCGTCTTCATCATTCAGACTCCTTCTTCATCCATTTCCCATGGGCTGTACTCAGCTTCCAGGTCATCATCCTCTTGGTCGTCACTATGGTTTTTTTGGAGAATGAAGCACAGACAAAATTGTTGGAATATGCACTTTAGCGGTCTTCCTATAAAGTAGTGAACATCAATCAGCATTCTATACGCAATCGGGGTGAAAGTTTTCTAGAGAGGTTTAATTTTTGGGATTGGCAAGGACTTGTGAGCTTTTAAGAACTTTCGTTGGTCTGCTTCTAGAGCACCCTTAAAAACATCTGCCCACAAAGGTGTGGCTTGTTTGATCTGCGCTTGGATAACTCTGTCCGCCATGCGTTTGAGAGTGGTCTCGATTGATGCTGACGCATGGACCTCCTCTGCACGTAATTGAGTCACCATTTCGGTTGACTTGGGATTCTCTGATTATTGAGGTGCTTCAAGAGGGCTACGAACCTAAAAACAAGGCCGACAGGGAAGCCATGTGTCACCCCATATTTAAGTGGATCCACCAGACCTTATCATCTTTCAGCATCCTAAATTCAGTACCTTTCTTAATTCGAGAATGCCTCTCCAGGACCAAGAAGGGTGCTGTCTGAGCGAGGCATTAAATAACTCTACAAAAGGATGATATTTAGCCTTCATGATTTGTGCCAGCAGAGAGGAAGGGTTAGTTACCAGCCTCCACGCTTGTTTGCTGAGGAGGACAAGGTTGAAAGAATTCAGATCTCAAAACCCCAACCCCCATCTTGCTTGCTCGCAGTTAACTTTTGCCAAGAGATCCAATGAATCTTCCTTGTGCTATCGCTTGAGTTCCACCAGAAGTTTGCTACCATCTGCTCAATGTCTCGCCACAAACCCATCTAGAAGCTTGAAGCAAGACATAGCAAAAGACGGAATGGATTGATCAGCACTTTCTTGCCAGCTTTTGACAAAGACTTCTCCTTCCAGCCTTGCAACTTCTGCCACACTTTGTCTTTCAAGTCTGAATATTTCTATTTTTTTTTCCGTCTAAATATAGATGTGTTGGGAATAAACATACCCTCAGGATCTTTGAACCACTTGTTGGAAGAAATATTCCAACAAGAACACTGCAGCGGAATTGAAAAACAGAAAAGAAACAACACAACAATTTAACGTGATTCAATCTCAACAGATCTACTCCACAGAACTACTGACTACTTCTTCATATATGGGAATCAAACAATAGAAGAGTTTACAATGTACTCTCAACATACAATGTCTCTCGCCCTCTATTCTATTATCACTCCCCCTTCCCTCTATCTCGTCGTTGAAGGCATAAGCAGGAACACACATCTCTTATGGCCTCAGAACAACCTCAAACAACTTTGTCTTTATCTTCATCGGAAGCATAGGTAGGAACATCAATCATCTCCTATGACTTCGCAATGACTTACCAACGTCAACGTCGGAGACATAAGCAGGAATCTTCATCGACTCTTATGAACTCACGACGGCACCCTATCTCTCACTTGCCCGAAGGCCTTCTCTCTACCTGCATCCCGTCTGGGTGGATGCTCTCTGTTTAGCATACTCTAATCTATTACAAACCTCACATATTTATAATAGAAAAAGATAAACCATAATGGGCCCAGATTAATTAACCTCGCCCAATACAAATTGTGTTAGGAATTTGAGAAGATAACCCAACAAGATGGTAGCCCCAAATACTTGCCATGGCTTTCAACTTGCCAAATTTGTAGAATAGAGCAGATCTGCGACGTAGTTCTGGGATCCACGTTGGGACTGAAGAAAGTCCCAAACTTCTCATAATTCACCCTCTGTCCATATGCTCTTTTAAAAATGCAGATTGCATCAGCTAAATGAGTTGGTTCCTCTTATGTCGCCGAGCCAAATAACAGCGTATCATCAGTGAAAAAAGATGCGAGACACTTGGAGCCACCCGGACAATAGTGTACCCATGCAGCTTCCCTGCACTTACAAAATCCTGTAATAATGCAGAGAAAATCTGAGTAAAGAATAAATAAGTAAGGCGACAGTGGGTATCCTTGCCTTATTCCTTTATCTGGGCAGATGCTTCCACACTCAGATCCATTTAACAAGAAAGATAAGCCAGATGATGTGATGCAGACACTGATCAGCCTAATGAAAGATTGATAAAAGCCCAAACAATGCAGAATTTGCACTAAAAAATTCCACTCAACTCTATCGAATGCTTTACTAAGGTCCAGCTTTACTGACATACGGCCATTTTTACCTTTGGTATTCAATTTCATTGAATGGTGGAGCTCATGTGTGGACAAGATGTTATCTATAATTAAACACCGTGATCTAAAAGCGGACTGGGCAGGCGACACTACCGAAGGAAAGATTAGCTTGAGCCTATTCGCTAGGACTTATATGCAATTTTGTACACAACATTACACAAGCTAATGGGACATAATTGGCTCACAAGTTCTGGTTTACGGACTTTTGGGATTAAAAGAACATGAGTAAAATTCATTGAGCTATCCAAATTCCTAGAAGATAAGAAATTAAGAACAAAAGCAATGACATCATTACCTATAATGTGCCAGAAATGTTGGAAAAATATTGGGCTCATCCCATACGGACCGAGGGCTTTTAGAGGGTGCATTTGTTTGATTGCACAAGTGACCTCAACTCCTGTAAAAGGGCAGCTCAGCTGGGTATTATTGCTTAGTCTGCACAGGCATTGCTGCTCAGATTCTTCATCGACTGGGCCATGCGTGAAAATGAAATATTCAGTGATGAGCCCCACATGGTCCTCCTTCTTCGTGAACTCAGTACCTGGGGCATCTTTTAGGCTACGAATCAAGTCTGTATCCCTCCGTGAATTCAGTAATCCCGTTACGATCCCCCGAGCCAATGTTTTTTAGCCCTTTGTTGCCACTTCATCGACTCTAGAGACTCCAATTCGCTCTGTTGACGGTAAAGGTCTGCTTGTACGGATTACGATATTTTCCCCTATCATATCTTCTCTATGGAATTTTTGAGAATGTCTATAAGCTTGGATAGGTCCCCCTCCGTATGCTTGCTCTAGTTCAGGAGGCCAAATACACATGATTCCATTTTCGCACCCATGGAACTCAGGTCCCCATGCCAGTTATCCTTGATCACCTGCACAAATTTAAATGACTTGATCCAGCATGCTTCGAACCTAAACTGGAAAGGGCATCGGGTTCTGGGTGATGGTTCTGGTTGGGAATCCAGGTTGAGGGATAGAAGGTAATGGTCTGGGGAGAAGGTACGATGGGGGCACAGATGCTTGGTATGAAAGAGATCAGCAAAAGCCTTGTTGCAAAAAGCTCTATCCAGTCGAGCATATTGGGTTCGTGGATGTCTCAATAGCAACTCCAAGTGAATTTGTATCCATGATAGTCCATGTTTTCAAGGCCATACCTGGTTTCTACATCCATGAAGGATTCAATATGCCAATTTGCTCTGGTACCAAGGCCACAGCTGGTTACTGAAACCTGAAGAATTCAATATGCCAATTTGCTCTGGAAGACGGTGGCCCTCAAACAATGTTTCACTTCTTTGCCCCTAGTTCATACTTTTAGAGAGGCGAATTCTTTGGCTCGTGGTGCTAGTTCTACTTCGGAACTTTAGGTGTATGGTCATTCCTCTTTGCCGCCTGTGAAAAGGGGTTTGGTTAGTTTAGATGTACGTAGTTTCTAATAAAGGGCTCTAGGGTCGCCAGCCTCTCTTGTGCTGTTCACTTAAATGATGGGTAAAGGTGCATATTTGCCCTTAATATTTTGCACAAGGTGCAAATTTAACCCCGACCTTTATTTTGGTTCAAAAATACTCTTAACGGTTTTAAATTGGTTCAATTTTACCCTTATAGTCAACTAACATGCCACATCAGATAACTTGTGTTTAAATTAATTACATGTTATATGACATGGAAGATTAAGGCTTGTTTATTTTCGGTAAAAAGTGTGTTATAAATGTAAAAAAGTATAGCTGAATAGTAAAAAGTTGTATTGAAAATTCTGAAAACTTATTATAATATTAAATTTACGGTTGAAACCAAAACCAAAAAGAAAAGAACATGCTTAGAACTTTAAAATGAAAGAAACCCAAACCCTTGTGCACATTGTTCACAGCCATGGAACCCAAGCGAGACCCACAAACACCTAAGAGAAACAAAATCCATCAGGATGTTTGGGAATCTTCCTCTACACTAAATTAGGAGTCAGGCCCATTAATGATCGCAAACGAGTTCGTCATTGAAATTCTTTCAAGATTACCTGCCAAATACCTTCTGAGATTCAAGTGTGTTTCAAAATCATGGCTTTCTTTGATCTCAAGTCCACGATTTATCAAAGCCCATCTCACAATAGCATCGAAAATGGATAATTATGCACATGACGCCCTAATCTTAATTATCTGTAGATACCTTCAACGACGATGGCAAGCCCGAGTTCAAATTCCATGCGAAGAAGACACTTTTGTAATCTTAGCTGTAGATACCCTCAACGACGATGTAGATACACTACTTTTATAAGCAGATACTCATTCTATCTTTAACAGTTAAACACACTACATAATGACATACACGCGATAGTTTTAAGGTTGAATTCGACACATGTTTCTGAAAAGAAAAAAGGAAAAAAAAATCCGTGTGCTTTGTAAAATTGCATGCAGACACAAGGCATAGGACGGTGCAGTAGGTCGAATACAAATTTTTGTGATAAAACTTTTGCCTAAAGTCCATCAAGTAATTTGAACAAATCCAATATATATTTGTAATTTACTCTTTGGCACAAATGATTACGATGGATAATAATACTAATAATAAACAACTAAGCCGAGGAGAGGGTTGGATTGGTGGTAAGAAAATGACACTGTAATCCTGATGTCATAAATTCAAACCTAGTAGGTGTAAGGATAAAAGAAAAATTGTTTAAAATAAAAATAGAAATAAAAAGGTTTAATAATTTTCGTTGTTCCTCAACTCGATGCTTTGGTTTTAATTAGTCCATCATATTAAAAAAACTTTATATTTGGTCCCTTACGTTAATAGAAGGTTTTTGAAAGTTTCAATTTTGTAACTTCAACCAAATTTGTTTTGAGCTCCTATGTACAGGGGGTTTACGAGGGGCAACAGTTGGAATAACAAATTTGGAACCGACCTATTTTCACCTCTTGTTGCTGAATTTGATCAGGAACAACAACAAGCCGAAGTCGTTGGCATTGATTAGTACTACTCGAAATCAACCATCTTCCATGCCAAAGATTGCGAAAATACATTGTCTGAATCAGCAGTTTTCTTGCTCATGGGTGAAAAATGGGTCAGCTAAAAAAAATTATTCCAACTAGTATTGCCCTTAGTAAAGCAAATGCACAACACATATTCAAAGAAAGCTAAGAAAAAATTGGTCTAATTTTATAAATGGACCTTTTCCGTTATATCAACTTAAATGACCAAATAGAAACTTTTTCAACATAAGGGGCCAATTAAAATTAAAACATCAAATCAAGTGTCTTCTTTGTTTCAAACCCAAACCAACCAGTCACCATTTCACAAATTCTTCAGCCAATAAAGCAAAACTAAAGGCGCATGATGACTTTGAGGAAGATTGGGGTATTTCCAACTGGTTTTTCCACAAAGGATTCAGGTAAGTTTGTGAATGGAAAGCTTCATTGGTTGGTTAGAGAAGACTGTGGAAAAATTGTCACTCTTGATTTAGCTACAGAGTCTGTGAGGCCCCAAAAATAATAAGGTAGTTGTGTTGGGTACTACTAATGAATTAAGTTTTATTTTGGGCTTCATTGAGTCTTTATTGAATAGTGAGGTCAATTTGCAATTAAGGAATTTTAATTGTAGGTAGACTCTTAATTAGTTTAAAAGAAAAATAAATAAATAAATAAAATAGAAGAGTTCCAATACCGTGAATACTGCTGGAACTAAGATTTTCTTCTATCGGTAGGACTCGTATGAGAAATGATTCCTATTTGCAACAGAAACGGATAGCTACTGCGGATCAACGATATATCCGGGATCGACCGCAACCAAGCACAAATCTTTGTTATATCTTTCTTGTGTCGCTTGCTCTCACGGCTTACGAAATCGTTTCTCTCTTTCTTTCGTTTCCTCTCACTATACTTACATTACGGCTGCACACGGAAAGAAAAGAAAGGGTTCTGAAGGAGAACGGAGGCTGGTAACGCATCACCATCGTAAGAAAAGGTAGCATCGCCATCCCTAACATCTGATTTAAAATGATTGACCATGGGGAAGCTCATTGAGTTACTAAACTGATTGGGTCCCATTGTCCTGTGAGTTGTGTTACCACAGCCGGTTACTACCAGATGAGTCTCGTAAAACATAGAGAGTAGGAGTCCGGGAAGCTATTTCCATTGCTATAGGAGTCTGGTTCTGGAGAACCTGTTTCCATTACTAAGGCAGGTAACCGTAGTCTCTGAATCATGCATATTTAGTATTAATCAATTGGTGTTGCAATTAAACAAAAATTGTATTGTAGCCTGTGTTCATCAGAACGTGCGGCACATACGAGATCGTAACTGAGTTAAGGAAGGGAGTTTGGATGCTGTGTCACTGGTATTACAGGTGAGAATCGATCTATATTAATCGTTTCGTTAATGCTGTGAACGATTAAGCATGGACACGGACTAATCTATGTTATATTCATGGTGTATCTTGTCGTCGATCTGTGTCGATTAAACGAAAGCCAATCAGATTTTATTTAATTACGTGGTAAAGGTAATAACTTAATCACACAATGAGTTTGCACGAGCTGCTAAAATTTTGGATGATAACTAATAGTGAATAAGTGCCCCACATGGAACCCTCGACCTACAGGAGGGGCCCAACGTGGGACCTTTGACACTGAAAGGGGGTAGGTAACACCTACCACCTCGATATCTACTCCTATAAATATACCCAGACACCCTACAGGTAGGAAACTCTCTCTATATACTTGGAACTTATCTCTCTACAGACCGTCGGAGCGTATCCTGGGAGCTAATTCTCAGGATACCTAACGGGTTCTCTCTTTTGATAGATTGTAATGCAAAGCTTCGACCATCCATTCCTGACGACGCTTCGACCAAAGCTGACTTCATCATTGGTGCCGTCTATGGGAACACTTTCTAAACCTTGATTGATTCTACGAACATAAACCAGTTTTTGACGTAGAAGAACTCCCCAAAACTTTAAAAGGTCATGTTAAAAGAAATTGGACCACATCAGAATCCAACTGAACCAGACGTCACAGTAACAAGTGACGACGATTTGCTGACTCCTAAAGCGGCTAATCTGAGGACCCTCGACTTTACAACAATTGATCCAGCCACAGCGTCTGGCCCAAAGTACAATGCCGAACCCTCACACTGAGGCACCCTCCTCCGCAGTTGAACCCCTACGTCTCAGCATGCCAGCCCAAAATGGAGAAGTGACAGAATCACCCTCCTCCGTAGTTGAACCTCTCCGTCTCAGCATGCCAGCCCATAATGAAGAAGTGACACACTCACCCTTCTCCGCAGTTGAACCCCTCCGTCTCAGCATACCTGCCCAAAATGGAGAAGTGAAAAACTCACCTCCTCCCCAGCATGCCAGCCCACAATGGAGAAGTTACAAACTCACCCTCCTCCGCAGTTGAATCCCTCCGTCTCAGCATGCTAGCCCACAATGGAGAAGTGACACACTCACCCTCCTCTGCAGTTGAACCCCTCCGTCTCAGCATGCCAGCCCACAATGGAGAAGTGACAAACTCACACTCCTCTGCAGTTGAATCCCTCCATCTCAGCATGCCAGCCCATAATGGAGAAGTGACAAACTCACCCTCCTCTGCAATTGAACTCCTCTGTCTCAGCATGCCAGTCCATAATGGAGAAGTGACAAACTCACCCTCCTCCGCAGTTAAACCCCTCCATCTCAGCATGCCAACCCATAATGGAGAAGTGACAAACTCACCCACCTCCGCAGTTAAACCCCTCCGTCTCAGCATGCCAGCCCATAATGAAGTGGTGACAAACTCACCCTCCTCCGCAGTGGTACCCTCCTCCGGAATGGTACCCTCCTCCGCAGCGGTACCCTCCCCCGCAATAGTATCCTTTTCCGCAGCAGTACCCTCCCCCGCAATAGTATCCTCTTCCGCAGCAGTACCCTCCTCCGCAATAGTACCCTCCTCCGCAGCGGTACCCTCCTCTGCAATAGTTCCCTCCTCCGCAGTGGAACCCCTCCACCCCAGCATGCAAACCCACAATGGAGCAGTGGCAAACTCACCTTCCTCCTCAGTGAAACCCTCCTCCGCAGTGGAACACCTCCAACCCAGCATGCCAACCCAAAATGGAGCAGTGGCAAACTCACCTTCCTCCTTAGAGGACCTTCCCCCGCAGTGGAACATCTCCGCCCCATCAGGCCGACCCATAATGGAGTAGTGGCAATTTTTCCCTCAACAACGTGGGTCCTATAATGGAAATGATGACTGCATTCCAACAAATGCAGCAACCACCTTTCGCTCCTAACCCCAATCCAGAAGCCCAAACTCCTCAGCATGCAACTCAAAATATCCATCTAAGGAATGAACCCACCATCCGTCCGACGGACCCTTTTATTACCAAAGTTCGACATCAACCTTAATGATGAAGACGCCTTCATGTCCCTCATTTCTGACCTTCCACAGACAATCAGATAACTGCTACAGAAGGTCGACACATAAGCAACTACCGAGAATGCTGTCCTGAAGAAATCAAGACATATTACGGCCATCACCGGACGGTATAGGGGTCGGGAATAGTTTAACTTCCAAACCAAGCGAAACGTCAAGGAAAGAATCATTCACTGCGCTCTGGACAGTGGACCAACGGACCAACCCTCCTACTTTACCCCTCTCAACAGGACACTGAAAGACTCCTTATAATGCGATCCTCAATCACCCAGCCCTGGCTAAGTTGAAAGCCATGGTGTCCACATTTCAATTGTTGATTACGTTCCATACCTCTTCCAGCATAGAAACCCTCTATGGAGATCAACAAGTCGCCCGAGAATACCATTACATAGCTTTGTAGAAGAGAACCAAAGACAATAGCCATGACAGTGGCCCAAGCAGTTCAAAGCAAAAATGGGCAGTACTCCTTGCTTTCGTCGTAACACCCTCAGAGCTCGGAGAAGCAACGGAAGCCATTTCTGTACCTAACGGCGAATTCGGATGCACCCTTGCAATCGGGACACCCCTCCCCCCAGAGGTAAAACAAAACCTAACTCCCATACTCTTAGAATTCATCACTATTTTTTACTGGGCTATACTCGACATGACAAGAGTCGACCCACGCTTGACGGTGCATAGACTCTACCCCGACCCTAGCATTGGCCCTTTTCATTAAAATAAATAAATAACATGGAGAAGGGCATCTTCTGCTATACCAAAATGCCCTTTGGATGGAAAAACGCGAGAGCAATATACCAGCGCCTCATGGACAGGGCTTTCAAGCGCTAGGCAAGCCACATCGAACTCTGTTCTTTGCATGGGATAGATCCCTCAGGGGAACTCATTGACTGTGCTTTATAGTGCAAGAAAATCAGCTACGGGGATTGGTTTCAAATCCAAAATCGACCTATTTATTCTGAGATATTCCTGGAACTTATAAGTTCCATCAAAGATTGGAAATAGAAGTACCTTTTCGTGCGGTCAGATCAAACCGGGTTACTTGCTTTATGGGGTGATAGGGATCACAGTAGTTCAGTTAATCCGGAAGATAAAGAACTCTGCACCATTCTCAAAGGTATGGAGTAGAAAGGGTTGCAGATTAATTGTTCTAAGCTTCCTACCAATGAGGACCTCCGCTTTGCAGGTATTCCTAAATCTTCAGATCCTTCACTTGGGCAGGGTAGTGTGGGTTTAATTTCAGAGTCTTCCAATCCTACTTTGATAAAGGATACCTCTGAGAGAGTTGAAGGTCATTTTCTGAGAGGTTCAGTTATCCCTCAACCCAGTAAAACCAAACTTCGCCTAAAATATCCAATAGCTACAACTATACCTGTCGAATCTTCAGATTATACCCAGGTACAAGGTAACGTGACCTCGGGAATTGCCCACATTAATCTTGAGGAGGATGAATCTCCAAGTTAGGAAGATGTATTTTCTGCTTTGGAGGGTACAGAGGTCGCAGGGAAACCTTCTTCTCCTCCGACATCAGCCAACCAGGGCACTAGATTTCAACCTATTGATGTCGACCCATATTTTTTCATTACTGATTCTCCCCCTGACTCCTCTGGCTGAAATCACCCTACATCCACTTTTCACTGCTTCACAGGTAGATATAGATATTTTTCCTTTTTCTCCTTTGGTTTATCAAGAATTTCATGAACCCGAGGTATATGTTGGGGTAGAAGTTTCTTCGACTGCTGTGGATCCTGTTATAGGGAAAGAAGACAAACATGCCTCTGCCTCAAATGCGGTATCAGCTCCTAGTCCTGCTGCTACCTGGGGTACTACAAGCGAGGTTCAGGGTTCTTCTGTCGAACCTTAAGAAATTTCTCAGGCTCCTTCTGGTATGGGTTTACCTTCCTCGACTTCCAGAGTTCCCTTGGATGTTCTCCCTCTTCAAATGGTGATGCCAATCTTCACAACTTAACCCAGTCACACGCAGAATTCTCCTCGAGTTGTTACTCCTATTAAGTTAGCATCTAAGGTAGTTATTCTGGGCAATTAAGGGAAAACTACTCTGGTTGAGCCTGAGAAGATGAAGAAGAAAGATATGCAGGGTAGGGTGCTTCCCCTCCTGGAAACTTGAGCATCTCGGCAAGTGGTAAACGTCTTTATTCTCTGCAACCTAAAAGTGGAAATCTTCCTAATATACCTGTACTTACTCCCCTATCGATTTTAATCGAGATGGTCACCGGTATTACAGGGAAGAAGGGTCATGCGGGGTCTTATCCTATCCCCTCCAGTGAGAAGAAAAGGAACTTCTTCGGATATGGCTGATGATGAGGGCAAGCTGTCTAGAAAGCGAGTTAAAGTCGGGTCCGACTTGATCCCGAACTCAGAAAAGTACAAAAAAGAAGCTCTTAACTTTCGTTCTGCAATCACTGTAGATGAGTCTCCCTTCCCATGGGGTTTGTCTGAAGATTCTGGGCTTTAAGCTGACCAGATTGTGTTCGACACTTTGGTGCATCAATCCTCTTCAGATCTTTCCTTCATCCATCATGTTACCCCCTTTCTCAAATTTATGCTATTATTTTTCATTACTGTTATCGTTTCATTTCTAATTTTTCCTTCTTGCCTTTTCAGCATCGGAGCTTTATCATCTCCGAATTTAGGAGACTTGCCACCCTCGAAGTTTATACCCAAAACTTGCGCAATAGGTTCCTCCAAGTTCAAGAGCAGGCTTCTTCTTCCGTTCACAACCTAGTTATTAGGCGTTTGGAGAAAGAACTCGGTATAGCAACTCGCGCTCGAGATTAATTGGCCATACAGCTACAGGAGTCGCAATGTGTTTATTGACAATTATAATTGGACTACGATCGCAATCGTACCCAGACAACCTCAGTGATGTCTAAATTGAACTCCACAGAGAATGCTCTACTCTCTGCTAAACACACCATAGAGGCTCGTGAATTGGCCTTTGAGACTCTGCTGAGAACTTTCAAAAAGTACAACAAGAAAGCAAAGAGTGCGCAGAGAAGGTAGCTCTTGAAAGAAAAGCCTTAGAAAGGGAGAAAGAGATACTTGATGCTAGGACTCAAGCAGTTCAAGATGCTCAGGCTAAAGTTGATGAAGACGAGGCTTCTTTGAAAGTGAGGGAAACTGACTTGGCGAGTTGATAAACTCAGCTTACCACGAGCCGGGTTGAGTTGGAGAATGAGAAACATAAAGCTTCTGAATTACAAGCTGTCCTGGAGCAAAATGAAACTGACTTACTGAATTGAGAGGCTCAATTTGCTGTGAGTAGGCCTGAGTTGGAAAAAGAGCAACAAAAATTTTCAGAGTTAAAGGCTAGCCATCAGTCTGAGTTGACCGCCTATGATCGTGGATTTTCTGCTAGTAAAGTTGAGGGGCATGTGGAGGGGATGGTATAAGGGGCCAACAAATTTTATCATTCCAAATGGTTGACTCGGCATACTGAATGGAGATGTTGACGAGCTGTGGAGAACTTTATTCGTCCACCAAGTTTAGTAAGATTTTATATTAGGATGCGAGGATCTTACAGCTATACCATCCAAGATGTTTGTCGTAGGTGAAAAGGCTTCACTGCCAAGATGGTTCCTCCTCCTCGATTAGGCTAGTTTGATCCCAGGGGCCCCGCTGCTGCCCTAGACTTGTTACGATCTGAAAAGGCCCGGCTTGGGTTGAAAGTGGTTATTCGGCAATATCCTAGTCCAAGCTTAGATCTGGAGGAAGAAGAAGAGGGTTATTTTAACCCGACGGCCACAGAAGAGGAGTTGGATCAAAATGATCCTAAGCCTCGACATGGGGAAGCTTATGACGAGATTCGAGGTCAGCGCCTCAACACTTATGACCATGAGTTGTCTCCTGGAGAACCCATCATACTCTGGACTCCCGACAGTGATGAGGAATTGAACCCTTCTCTATCTCCAATTGACGGTCAAACAGAAGTTCGTACTGAGGATCCAGCACCCAATCTTCCTGGTGTATCGTCAGCTCCGACTGTTGTTAATGAACCTGTGAAACCTGCAACTACTTGACTTTTGTAATAATGTTAGGATTCCTATTTTACTAGCAGACTATTACTTTGAAGCTAATTTGTGCTTATAGATCGTGTTTTGCCTTTTAACAGTTGGTTTTATTTCCCCTCTCTTCTGACAGTGCTTTGTGTTCTTATCTATTGGTTTCATTTTTCTGCTAGAATTTCTACCTAGTCACAATGAATTTTGCAATTTGATCTTTTATAAAACTTTTTTGAAAAGCCAAACGCTTTAAGTTATAATTCAACTAACCTTCCTTTGAAAAATCTTTACCAGAAGGACTTCATATTCTCAACCTTGTAAGATACTGCCATCCCGATTATGCAGAAATACATCGTCTTGGTTATGTAGGGCTACCATATCCCAGCTATGCGTATTTTCTGATCCTGGCTATGCGGGGTTTCAACATTTTGGCTATGCAGGGTTTATCATCCTAGCTATGGGTGTTTATTCATCCCAGCTATAAGGGTTTAATCATCTCAGCTATGGGGATTTTAATGATTAGATAAAAAAATAAAATAAAATTTGCAATCAGTTGTTATATGCGTAAAATAAATGGTTCAAATTAACTATAAAGGAAGAAATTGTTAACAAACAGATAATCTAATCTGAAAAATTTTCCGCATCCAACTATAAAAACAAAGGACTACTTTCTTTACGCACCTGCTGATTTCACATTACTTATAAAATTTTCTGAGATCGTTTCCATTCCAGCGTTCTCCACCTCTCTCCCACTCATGTAAGCTAGTCGGTAGCTTCCAGTGGGTCTGGCTTCGATCATTTTATAAGGGCCTTCCCAGTTCGGGGATAGTTTTCCCAATGGGACTTCATGACTGATTTCATTTTTCCTCAACACCAAATCTCCTGGAATGAAAGTTCTGGGCTTGACTCGACTGTCATAATGCCTTTTGATGATTCTTTTTTGTTTTTCCAGCCGGAGGGAAGCTACATCCCTCATTTCTTCCAATTCATCCAAAGCCAGCCTCATCTTTGCCGAGTTGGTCTCCTAATCGAAGTACGTAACCCGGGCACTTGGATATCTAACTTTCGGAGGGATCCCGACCTCTGCTCCATATACTAGACTAAAAGGTGTTTCCCCGTGGCAGCTTCTGGGGTAACTCGGTAGGACCATAGCACTGAGGGCAACTCTTCAACCTAAGCGCCCCTCTTCTCATCAATTCTGGTTTTGACCCCTTGTAGAATAATTTTGTTAATGGCTTAAACCTGACCATTAGCCTCAGGATGGGCTAAAGAGGCCATGCGGTGAGTGATCCATATTCCAAACACAAGTTCTTGATCGGGGGAGCAATAAACTGAGTTTTATTATCCGAGATGATGGATTCAGGGACTCCAAACCTGCATATGATCTTCTTGCAAACAAACTTTTTAACAGGTTTACTAGTGATCTCCGCCATGGCCTTAAGCTCAACCCACTTCGTGAAGTAATCCACTGCTACAACCATGTATTTCACTTTACCCACTGCTCAGGGCAAAGGTCCAACGAGATCAATTCCCCACTTGGCAAATGGCCAAGCTGACACTATCTCTGTCAACTTGGCTGAAGGGACTCGGGTTACTGGGGCATGTATCTGACACTTTTCACAATTTTTTACCAACTGTTCAGAGTCATTAAACATCCACGGCCAGTAGAAGCCTGCTAGCATGGCCCTTTTGGCTAAATTTAGTGTGCTGGTATGACTGCCACATCTACCTTGATGGATGTCTTCCAGGATGTTTGCAGCTTCAAGTGGTCAAATGCATTTCAATAATGGCACCAAATAAGACTTCCTGAACAGCTGTGAGCCTACTAATTCGTATCGTAATGATTTGTTTATGATCTTTCGGGCTTCTACCCGGCTAGGTGGCAGAGTTCCATCCTGCAGAAAAATGACAATGGGTGTTCTCCAATCAGCCACTTCAACTCCAATGTGTAATGTTTCTACTCGTTCAGTGCTCCAAGTTGCAACTTGTTCTACCAAAATCGACTTGGTGAGATGCGAGTAAACAGAGGAAGCGAGCTTAGAAAGAACATCTGTGTTCGCGTTCTCGGCCCTGGGTACTCTAATAGCCTGCACCTGTTCTAATTAGCTATAACTTCTTTTGACTTTTCTAAATATTTCCTCATAATGGGATCTTTTGCCTCATAGATTCCATTCATCTGGCTCACTATCAGATGAGACCCATAGCAAACTTTTAATCGAGTCGCTCCCAGTTTAACAGCTAATTCTAATCCGGCTATTATAGCTTCGTACTCTGCCTCATTGTTAGACGTCGGGAACTCAAACCTCAGCGCGTATGTGAGTTGCTCTCCCTCGGGGTTGGTAAGTAGGATTCCTGCTCCGGCTCCTGACTTACTAGAAGCCCCATCTACATATAAGGTCCATCTCGGATTGATGTCCTCTTTTTGCCTTTTGGACTCTTCCTTCCAACCCAAACCTTCAGCAAGAAGATCCGCTATGGCTTGCCCTTTGATTGCTCTTCTAGGTTCAAATACCACTCCAAACTCAGCCAACTCAATGGCCCATTTCGTCAATCGTCCAGATGCTCACGGTTTGTCAAGTACTTACTTCAAAGGTGAATCCATCAATATTGTAGCCGGGTGAGCTTCGAAGTATGGGTGTAGCCTTCTTACTGCTGCCACTAAAGCCAGGGTCAACTTCTCGATATTTGCATAGTTGCGCTCAGCTAGTTGAAGAACTCAACTAACAAAATACACCGGGTACTGGATCTTCTCTCTTTCCGCAATTAACACAGCACTGATAGCTACAGGTGTGGCCGATAGATAAGCAAACAAGGGTTCCCCTGGTATCGACATCACCAGCTGGGGGAGTTGGGTCAAGTATTTTTTCAATTGTTCAAAAGCCTACTGGCATTCTTCGGTCCATCTGAACTTCTCAGTCCTTTTCAACACCTGGAAGAAACATAATGCCTTTTATGCTGATTTTGACAAAAAACGATTTAAAGATACTAAGCGTCCTGTGAGCTTTTACACTTCCTTCACTGTCTTGGGGGGCTGCATGTCCAGTTCCACTTTGGTTGAGCTGCAATTCCTTGTTCTGAGACCATGTACCCTAAAAAATTCCCAGATGATGCTTCGAAAATACATTTTTTCGGGTTCAGTCTAAGTTGGTATTTCCTCAGCACCATCAGCGTCTCTCTTACATCAGCCAAAAAAGCTGAGGCATCTTTACTCTTGATCAACAGGTCATCAATGTATGCTTCCATGTTCTGGCCGAGTTGGGGTTTAAATATTTTGTTCACCAATCTTTGAAAAGTGGCTCCTGCGTTCTTAAGATCAAAAGGCATGGTAATATAGCAATACGTCCCTTTCTCCGTTATGAATGAAGTCTTCTCCTCATCCACTTTACACATGAAAATCTGATGGTAACCCTTGTACGCATCCAAGAAACAAAGAAACCTGAACCCAGCTATAGAGTCAACCAACACATCAATTCAAGGAACAGGATGGTGATCTTTTGGGCATGCCTTGTTCAGATTCGTGAAATCCACACACATCCTCCATGAATCATCCGGTTTGGTAACTCTGATTAGCACTGCATGAAGCAATTTATCCACTTCTTTCTCCATTGTCGTTGCTCGTTCCCGTGCGAAATTTCTCTGCTTCTGCTTCACTTGATGAACCGTGGGATTTACATTCAACTTGTGTTCAATTACATCTCTGGAAATCCCAGGCATGTCCTCTGAGGTCCAGGCAAACACATCCATAAATTCAATCAGGATTTTCAGCAACTCTCATTCCAGCTCCGCGGGTAGGTCGTGTCCAATCCATGCTGTTTTTCCTTCTTTCAAGCGAACTTCTTTTCCTGGGGAACCTGGTTCCATGGCAGCTGGGTACTCTCCAACGGGTGGCTCCAAGTCGACCACCTGTAACACTTCTGCACTAGTGTATATCTGTTTCATCGTGGCCACGTAACATTATCTGGCCTGTTTTACATCTCCTCTTACTGTGGCAACCCCGGTTGGGGTTGGAAATTTCAAAGCTTGGTGCAGGGTTGAACATATGGCTTGGAACTGGTTTATTCTAGGTCGACTCAGGAATATGTTGTAAGATGAAGCATCTTCCACGATCATGAATTCTAGCACCTCTGTTCTGACCTTTGTTCCTTCGTTCAAAGTCACCGGGACGGTGATTTTTCCCAAAGGAGTGATAGCTTGGTTGTTGAAACCTACCAGTGGGATTCGAATGTTTTCAAGAGCTGTTATCTTATACAAACATCTTTCAAAGACTTGTCTAGTCATGATATTTACTGAACTACCCGTATCAGCAAGGACTCAGAGAACTCTGAAATTTGCCACAAATGCTGTGATAACTACTAGATCATCAGCACAGCCCTGCATTGGTAAATCTTCATCTAAGAAAGTGATTGGCAAAGTTTCCCCCAACCTCTTTCTTTTCTGACTTTCCTGCTGGTTGTCCCTCATGAACTTTTTCCTTTCGTTGGTAGAATCACCATATGCTGGGCCACTGGAGATAACATGGATGGTTCTTGGCACCCCCAACTCTGCTGTTTTTGCAGGTTCCGACTAAGGGAGTGAAAGAGCCACTTGCACATTCTGAACAGCATCTGGTGCCCTTTGGTTTGCTACAGGTTGCGTCGTTGCTGGGGCTGGTTGCATTGAAACCGGATCGGGTTGCTGTTGGCCTCTGCCACGACCCAGCCAATTGTTAAAACACCATCGGCCTTTGCCTCGGGTTGCCATTCTCCTTCTTGACTCTGATTTCCCATCCTACATTGTTCTGTGCTATGGCCATTCCCCTCATGAAATGCGCACCATTTACGTTGTGGCATTTCTCCCGAAGGTAGACCTGTGAACTTTTTGCATTCTGACGTGTTATGGGTTGCAGACTCATGGAACGTACACCATTTGCTGGTTGTTGAATCTACGGACAAAGCATCCAAAGCTCCAAACTCTGTGGTCATCACTCGTGCATGTGGGTTTTGCCGCCATGAACTCTGAGTATCTCCTCTGAAATTCTTCTGGCCCCGACTAGGTTGTTGCTCCATGCTTTCTCTTTCCCGTACCTGTTTTACCAATTCAGATTGTTCAACTCGGACACATTCGCTAGCCATAGCCATCAACTCAGCATAACTCCTTAGCGGCGTAACGGCTACTTTTTTGTTCAAGTCTCCGCTTCGAACTCCGTGAATGAAAGATGTTGCCATTAAGGAATCTGATTTGTTCATAACTCCAGCTGCTTCCTGGTTGAAACTTGTGATGTAATCCTGCATGTTTTCACCTAGCTTTTGCATCACGTCCATGAGTAGAGACGGAGCTTTTTCAATGAACGAGCTTCCCATGAAGTTGGACAAGAATAACCTCACAAACTTTGGCCATGAAAACACTGAGTTCTTTGGCAGCAACGTATACCAATGCCGAGCTGCCTCTTTAAAAGTCATGAGAAAAGCAATACATTTGTTGGCGTCAGACAACCTCCACGCTCTTGTAGTGGAATCACAATATGAAAAATGTTGCTTCGGGTTACCCAACCCGTCATACATTTCCATTGGGGGCCAACCCTTAAAGTGTCTCGAAAATGGCTCCGATTCAATCTCCCGCCTATTCCCCCACTGCTCGTTTCCTGCTAATGGTAGAGGGGGGCAAGGAAACTACCTCAGGGAATTTGGGATTTGTTCGCCAATCGCTGGTTCCTTTCCTTTCCTAACACGCTCCGCTTCCTGTGCTCTTTGTTCCTGCTCCAGCCGCAATTGCCGATACATAGAATAATTTTCTATGATGTCGTTGAGAACCTTTTGTTGCCTGATTTCCTCTGCTGCTACCGGTGTTGAGGCTGAAGCTATGTGTCCGTCCTGCATTCTTCCTTCGAACCAGACTTGTAATGAATCGATTATTGATTGAAGTGTTAATAATCGACACACGGACGGCGCCAATTGTTACAACTCCGATTCTCCATCCAGCTGCACACGATTTTGTCCTTCTTGATACCTGCTTTTGGGACTTTCTCCTAGATTGTGCTCCGACGATCAAGTTAAACCAAAATATCAAATAATACAAGTCTTTGGGTATAAAAACTGATCTACCTCTTTATGAAGGTGTACTGTTCTATTTATAGGCAATGTGGAATGACGGCCGGGTTGTTTGAGGAGGTTGAGGCGGTCACCGAGTTGTTTTACTTGATGGCCAAGCAATAGTCTGAGTTGATATTGGTCCCCCCTTGTGGTTCTCAAGATGATACTAGTCCCCTACTTGTGGTCCTCCATATGATATCGGTCCCCTACTTGTTGTCCTTAATTGTTTATAAGCCGCCACGTGTCCATAGATGCCTCGTTCCACTTCTTTATTCATTATTACTATTTAAACCAATCGCTAATTGCCACGTGTACTGCTACTATTCCATGTGAATAATTCCTTGTTTACTTTCTAGCACCAAGTGTTGTCTTTCGGGTTGAGTACCTTTCAACCTGGTGTCAAGTAGAAAAGCGAAATCAACCCTGCAACGGGTTACCTACCCAATAGTAGCGTTTGTGGTAGGAGGTATGATTCGAAAGACAATCGTCTTTGGTTGCAGCTTATGTGGTCTTTTGTGTGCTGGATTCAGATAATAAAGTCTCAAAGTGGTGTTGAGCGTTTAAGGACTCAAAACATGTGGACTTGGTTTGTGGCAGAATCCACTGCTAGAAAATTTGAAAATGTTAAAAATGAGTCAGAAGAAGGAAGTGATCATCTTGGAGAGCTAAGGATGCAGGGGAAATTCTCTCAGAAACTTTTGCATTTCACAATCTCAAGCATTTAGAACTATCGACTGAGTATTTGAGACATTCTTGACATGGAAGTTTTACTTAGCAAATGTCCACAGCTAGAGACCATGGTTCTCTACTATTGCGATCCCTTAGGTTTGGAGGGACGTTTGGGAAAAGATATAACCAACAGGTCGACCGCTTTGCATATGCCTAACTTTAGGCTAGTCAATACAAAGGATTACAAGGGAACAAAAGATTTACTCGGGCCTTAGTTTTTTGAAGAATTAATGTATGCACGTACATTTAAATAAAAAGCAAAATATTTCGGATAAAAAAAAAGAAGTTGAAATGATGCACTCTCTAATATTATAAGGAGAGCGGGTTTGAGATGGGCCGATGCCAACCCCACCCCCTTCCCTCCACCATTGTCAACAACAAGAAAACATGCAAAAATTACTGGTTGTAATTGTAGCCCATAACTAAAAGCCCAGCCTGGCAGGAAGTTTGTGAAAATCTGTGCTTAAACCGATTTCCGCTGCATTAGTGAGGTCTCCATCCCCAGCCATATCACATGCTGACATAGTATCATTGTGCAATAACTCAGTCGAAGGGATCACATTGTGGCTCTGAAGAAAAGTTGTTTCGAGTGATATCCCAGTACTACCATTGAAGATAACTCCATGTGCATTTACCTCATCAGTAATCGGCTGCCAAATGCTTCCATTTCCAGAATCAAGTCCAGCATTTACCTGAAAGTTTTTGTCCTGCATGAACATAAGGTCAGACATGTTACTTTGATTATATTCTTAAATGGCAGTTCAAGAATTGTCGATAGGCAGTTAAGGCCATAGCTTTGAGAAATTTCATATATGTAAGGGCAGTTGATCTGATGATTAAGCATTAGTGTCCAGTTTCCGAATCCCATCTCACAGGAACTGAAGGGGCCCTCTAGATGTAGACAGGTATACTTTTATTTCCATGTCTCCCTCATCAGATGAATTCTTGCTCTTCTGAATGAAATTCGCAGGCTCGGTAATCTCTCCCTCGCAGGTTGCCTTATTACCATTGGAAGATTCTAACTATCTTTAGGTATCGAAATGCCTAGATTGAATAGACATTCGATTCTGCGATTTAAGCCAGTATTCACTTCAGTCCCATTCCTAACTACAAATTCATCTATGGATGACTGGCAAGCTTCTGAGCCAAAGCTTCCTCATGGGACGAATTTCATCAGCTCTTGGAGATTCATGTGGTTCATGGCTTTTCACTATAGGGCAGACTCGCTTTTTGCGGCCCTTTATAGCCCAGTCGAAGGTACAAGGAGAGCTGATTCATCTCCTGCCCTCTTTTGTGGCATGGACCATATGCAAGACAGGGAATACATGGAGGTTTGAGGCTAAGCTTGCATCACCATGGTCGATAGCGAGGGAGGATTATTGTTGAAAATAGAGCAGAAAATACACAAAAAAAATGTAGGAAGGTTAACTCAGTTTTATATTATATTCTACATTAGCCCTTACTTAAATAGATTATAAGACTAACTGATTTGATATGAATCTCCTAAGACTGAACCAACAAACTATCTAACTGAAGAGACTTTGTCTTAGATTTTTGTAAACTAATTTTATTCTTGTAGTAAAAATCTCAAAACTTAACATTCTTCCTTTGAATTTTCACTGCAATAATCCTTCAGAAAGACATCATCACCTTCATTTAAATTCCTGCATACTTTTTAGGATTGTGTTCATGCATATGCATCATACTTTTTAGGATTGTGTTCATGCATATGCATCTCAGTTTTGTCCTTTACAGGAATACCCAACTCATCTGATTTTGCAATATACTTCAAGTCCTTTTTGTCATTCTCATAACCTGTCAACCCGAGCAGTGCAACATCACTTTTAACATTTTCATAAAGTGACTTGATATCTTCATTTTGTACTGACAACCAATCCACTTTTTGGGTTGATTTCAATACTTTCCATCTTATCCATCATCGTATCTGAACTTGTTCCTGCACCAACTTGTAATAACTCCATAGAAAAACTTTTCTTTTCATTTCAATTGAAAAAAGTTCTACTCCATTTGGATTATAAATCAAGCATGTCTTATCCATGTTGCTAAAAAAATCCAACTTATTTTCTTTTTCTTCCATTTTTTATATATTCTGAAACAGTCTAGCATAGCAATTTCAAAAGATGAATATAAGAAATAATTTTTTAAAACACAGACTTAAAATGTTGATAACCTTCCAAAACAAAAATAATTAACCATCCAAAATGATATAAAGGTTCGTTATCAATCTTTTACTCAACCCATGCGATACTGAAAACAAATGCAAAAAATTGCAGAAATCGAACAGGCTTCCTCATTTCCAATGAGAAAGCTTGTTTACATATTTTTTCGCGAAGCAGCTTCCAGTATAGAAAAAACCTCTCCTAGCCTGATCATAGCCGCGCTAAACGGAATCATACAAACTAAAAACAAAGAAGCTAAATAAAAATATCAATTTCCAATTCATGATGTCTGCACTTTGTGTGCTTGTTCTAAAAAAGCAAGAAAATATCATACTAAAAAGCAAGTAAAGATCATTACAGGTCAAGGGGCATCAGGCCAAACTAAGCTCTCAAGATATGTAATCACATTTCTATAAAGCCTTTCTTCATTAACAAACCTCCTGAAAGTATTCCTCTTTGGATTGTAAAGTGCCAAGTTCAGGCGAGGAAATCAGGATTTTACCATTCGCCGACAAACTCTTGGACAAACAAACTGGTTGAGCTATGGGGTACCGACCTTCAAAATAACCAATGGAAAAAAGTTTAGTCCATGACTCCTTCACTCCGTATTCCTTCATTACCCATACATCCAAGCCAAAAAGTTTATATGAGTAGAGCACAAAAAGACAACCTCCTAGACCACAATTTTAGAGTCAAAGAACCTCTCTCTGTAATTTGGGTTTGGGCAGTCCATTTCTTCGTATGTCTTGTTTTCCAAATCAAGGCTACCAATTCTCATATCATAATGATGAGCCAATGGATTTTTCCACTAAACAACTGCCAATTCAGCTCCAGTGCATCCCTTGGAACCCCAACCACCTTAGAATAACTTCAAGAACCATTCTTCAAACTATACACTTTCGTCATGGCAGGTTCGTTACGAATGTGAAATAGCCCTATTATTTTATAGTCGTTATTCAAGTCATCATAACAAAACCCAAACGAATGTTGACTCAACCCGTGTTCCATATCCGGTTCAGGCAATTTCTTGTATTTGTTTATACAAGGGTTCCACACAAACATTTCTCCCTCATAATCATTATAGACGCAAAACAATCCATTACAAGAACCCACAAAAGTACATGAATTACCAGTAGACCCTCCCATCACATAATCAACTACTACATGGGTCGGAGCAGCGACCTAGCAGAATACTTCTCGAGGTGATGCTCATCATTTTTGTATACGCCGCAGATGAGAGCGTGATGTCCCATATCATCCCTTCCAGATACTATTGCCAGATGGGTTTTGATAAATTGTGGGCAAGAGATCCAAGAAAGCCATGATTTTGAAACACAATTGAATTTCAGCAGCGATTTGGCGGGGATTCTTGAAAGGATTTCAATCACGAGTTCGTTCAACAAATCAGGGTTGGGCGTATGCTGATGGATTTTGATTCTCTTGGGATGACGTTTTGGAGGCTTGGGTTTCATGATTGGCGTCTGGAGTGGTGGTGACGATGGGTTTGATTTTGCTTTTAAAAAGAACTCAAGAAATCAAAAAAAGCTGTGCCTCAAACCCTAATGTCAAAAATGCTCTTTTGGTCCTCAAAATTTATCCCAATAACAAAATTGCTTCCTCAACCTCGCATCAGTAACAAAACTTCTTCAAACTTAGACAAACATTAGGGTAAATGCCCCTTATTTCAATTTATTTCTATTGTGATTGTCCAATTTCCACGAGGACAACATACATATTTCTGGATACATTATAGAGGGTTGAGACGGTTTCAGTCCCTAATATTTTGAATTTGAACTGTGTTTGGCTTTTAATTTTTTAATCCCAACAAATTTGGTCCTTTAATTTGTGTTATATTTCCAACACTTTTTAATTAGTAGTACTACTGGTTGTCATTAACCAACTAACAACAAATGCACGTGAGAAAAGTAAAATATCCTAGAGAGAGAGAGACACCCAATTCAAAGATTACAAAAAGTTGAGAAAATACATATGTACGCAGAACAAAGTTTAATAAAAATAAAATTTTAGTTATTGATTCACGTAAAACTGATCAAGTGATTAAAAGACCAAAGATACAATATACGAGTATTATTAACTTTTGATTTCATAGTCTCCATGTGACCTTGTGATCACTTGGAAAAGATCCAACTGTTTACAATGAACCTTTGAGCAAACATAGAGAATTCTCAGAACTTTTGAGGAACAATGCAGGAGATTCTCTGTTCTTGCCAGTCTCACTAGTGTGCGCATTTTCATAACATAACCAATATTCTCTTACAAGTTGACCAAATGACAATTCATCATCATTTATGAGCTTTATAGGTTTGTCATACTCTACCACTTTTGTAGCAATTGAATACCATTTTTTTTCAAACTAAAATTTATGATTTTGAGTAACAATTGAATTAATTTGAGATTTCATTTTTTCAATAGAAAAGCCTTATTTTTATTAGTTTTAATATAATCGTACTCTACTTAGATACATATTGGTTTTGAAAACGCTGTAAAATTAATTTATTATCAATTGAATCAAAATTTTCTTTTTCAATATAATTAACCAAACATTCATTCCTCCAATGATCTCCCATTCTATTTTGAAGGTTATTTCTTGTTGAGAAAAGTCAAATATTTGATATTTTAAACACACAATAGAATCAACTCATAATAATAAATAAACATTCTAAATATAAATTTATAAGTTAAAAAAAAAAAGACTATAAAGGAAATACAAAATTTATCATAGAACTACACATACCTTGGATAAAGAAAAAGAAAAAAAAAAGGTTAAGAAAGAGGAAGTGCAACCGGCTAGTATTGGATTAAAATAAAAAATAAAAAAAAGAATGAAAGAGAATATTGTTGCTTTGGGTAGTGAAATGCTTCAGCCGTGTAGTGCCAAGAAAAGATTTTCTAATTATATGCATTCTTTTTTATTTTTGAGTTTTTATTCTCATTTGTCTTGCTTTGTCATAAATTTGTACTCATAAGTAGAATTCGTTTGTCTTGAATGTGGAATAGGAAAGACTACAGTTTTAAAAAAAATTCTATACTTTTTTAACTATTTGTACGTGCACATTCATAATAAATTGTACTTAAATCAAAATGAATCATTTTAATAAAACGGAAAGATTAATTTTTATACTGTACCAAAGATATTTTCGAAAATTTGAGGTTGGGGTGGATGTAGGGGGTGCGTGGGGAGGATTCAGCCCACCCCCCAATCCCTATAAAAAAAATTATTAGTACTAATATGATTAAATATGATGTTCAGTTGCAGTCCACCTATTTATTTCTTGAGAACAGACATCTCTTATTTAATTAATAAGCATTGTTGCAATTTAATTTCTTTTGAAAGTTAAGTGGCTATGGGTCCACTTATGCATTAAAATAAAATTAAAGACATAAAAAACAAAGGAAGAATGACATTTTTTAGTACTAAAAGTTTGGGCTGTTTACAACTTTAGTACTAAAAGTTTACTCAGTTTCAAACTTGAGCTTTAAGTTTATACTTTGTTGCATTTTTAGTACTAGTATATGCTATAGTAGGTTTTACGTAGTCAAATCGAAGTCAACGGTAATTTGAGAGTATTTTACAATTCTACAATTTTGTGAAGCTGAAAATATAATTTTTCTAATATAATTTCCAAAATATTTTCTCAGTTTTCTTTCTTCCTAGTCGGAAGAAAATTTGTATGTCGACTGAGGAGAAAAAAAAACCATGAAAATGTTTTGAAAATAATATTAGAAAAAAAATATTTTTAACTCCTACAAAATTGTAGAATTTGTAAAATATCCCAAGTTATCTTTGACTTCGGTTTGACTACATAAAGCCTGCTATAGCAGGTATTGGTACTAAAAATACAACAAAACATAAATATAAAGCACAAGTTTAGAATTGAGTAAACTTTTAGTATCAAAGTTGCAAACAGTCCAAACTTTTAGTACCAAAAATGTCATTTTTTCAAAAAAGAAAACCTCTAACCTATTGACTATCTTAAACAAACCTGACTGCAGAGAAGAATTCAATATTTATATCTTAATCAACAACTTAGTTATTACATTTTTAGTGTTTCAAAAATAATAATTACATTTTTAATGTCTGAATATCTTCAATTTTTTGCATTTATACATTTGGAAGTCTTGCTTAAGAAATGGTCAAGAAGGATAATAACAAAGTTTAATCATTAGATTATCATCTGATCGAGTTGAAATTGATTATACGAGTTACATGAGTAATTTATGTGATGAAAATTATCAAGACTCATTTGCGTAACAATATATGAGATGAGTGGACAAATGATAATCTAATTGTGTAAATCGAGAAGGATTTTTTTTTCAACAATTGAAAATTAATGAGCAAATTTTATAATATTTTCAATCGATGCACATGCAAAAAATATAATTGCAAAAAATATAAGGTTCAACTCCCAGTGACAGCAAAATTTTTCAAAAATTGTCAAATTTTGAAAAAAAAAATTAAGAAACCCTGTTCGGGCGGGTCGGCCCGGTTCCCGGTCTACCCGCGATTTTGACCGACTTTGACCGATTTTTTAAATGTCCGGTTTTTTCCATGTTTTGAACCGGCAGAGTTGCCGGTTCGCGGCCGGACCGGTCCGGCCCATATGACACTGCTAAAAAGTTCGGCCGCATTATTCACAGCTTGAATCTTGGGCCTGTTTTTTCAAGCGACGAATCGAATTGAAGAACGGTAAACGGTGGATCCGTTGATTTTATCGGAAAGGCCAAGGGGAACTATGTTTGGGATTTTTGGAAGATCAAAGACAAGAATAAATTAAATTAATATATAATTTTAAAACTACTAAACATTTTGTCACATCAAATATTAGGACCCAGCTGCGAGGCTATTCTCTTTTTGTGATCCAATTAAAAATTTCTAGTTTAAAAAAGGCCATATTTTTAGGGATGAAAGTTCTTTAGCGGGTTTGTGTAGGAAAGAGACTGAAAATGTAATAATTATGTTATTTTTTGAATTTGTGTGAATATAGATTTAGAGAAATTTTAAAAATTTTAAAACTTGAATTTAGTAGAAAATGAAATTGTTTCTTTCAGTAAAATTTTGAAAAAAAAAAGTGATACTTTTTTTGAAATGGAAGGAAAAAGAACTAAAGAGTTTGTTGGTTTGACTCACACAAAGAGCATGTTCTTTTTGTTTTTGTTTTTATTTTGGTTTTGTTTTTAATTTTAACAGTAAATTTAATATATTATAATCATTTTTCATGATTTTTAATACAACCTAGCTTTTGCTATTCAATTTTGTCATTTTACATTTTCAATACACTTTTTACATTATAAAATAATTTTTTGAAAATATATTATCAAAACCGTTTTCAAAAAAATAAAAAAAACAGACCCACGTACAGTCTGCTGGTCTGATTCCCTCAATGATGACTCTATTGCAGTATCTACAGTTTGTTGGTTTGTCTCCCTCAACCATCACAGACCGAGTCTTCAAAATTAATTATTTGACCTTCCTTTAACATTGAGTTTCTGGTTTTTTTTTTTTCCTGATGGTAATAATAGGCGGTACTAGTATAGTAATTTTGGCTCATCAAAACTTGTGATCCTGAATCCAGTGTTAAAGGTTTTGGGTTTTCAACACCTGTTATTTCTGAAATCGGTGTTAAGTGGGAAATTTTAAACAAAAATATTAAAATTTTCCCAGCATATATATTAATTAGAAAGTGGCAAATGATACAAATGACCACTCAATTATTTGCAATATTCAGTTTTGGCCTCTAAATTCTTTTTTTATGTTTGCTAACTTGACTATTCGTAATGTTCATTTTTTGCAAATAATCCTTCTGTTTTTGTGTTTGCCCACTCAACTTTCTAAAGTGTTACTTTTAACTCACTTTGTGAGAAATGACAGTTAAATTAGACGGAATCATTTACATGCACTACTCAAATTATTTTTAAAGGGGTAAAATTGCAAGCACAACTCAATACAGTTAAAAACTTAACAAAAGTAAAAGAAGCTAGTTTACTACTTAGAGTTCAGTCCAAATGTAAACTCCATCAAAAGAATCGTGAGTGATTCTGATCGAGCGAACGTCTGCTAGTACTTCTTCAACTTTTGGAAGAAAAGGAAACGGGAGGCCTGTAAATGAAGTGCAGATATGCAACCTTTGTCCTAGTACATAATATTTTGCAAGATGTCCTCGTATTGGGATGTAGGCATATATGTGTTCGTGTGTAATGCCATTGCTTTGCAAATGTATAAAAAGAGTGAAAGAAAAAGAAAATTGTAAGTGCAAGGCAGTATGCTACGTGGACAAGTGCAAGCCCCAGTTTTTCAATTAGGGTGTATCATTGTTCTGGGCCTTAGAGAGTCTTGCTAACAAAGTAAATTGGCTGCTACACTTGGCCTGTTTCCCATAGGAGAACCGCACTGATAGTCAAGTCTGAGGCTGCGAGGTACATAAAGAGTGTCTCGCCCGGGAGGGGTCTGGTGAGCATGGGGAGGCTGGGTAGATGTGTCTTGAGTTCCTCAAAGGCTTTGTCTTGTTCCGGACCCCAATTAATATTACTTTTGCTAGTGTTTTCTTTAAGAACTTTGAAAAACGGAAGCCCCCTGTCTGCCGATCGGGAAAGAAAGCGGTTGAGGGCTGCTAACTTGACGGCTAGACTCTGTACATCTTTCAACTTCCGCGGAACGACCATGTGAAGGATTGCCTGGACCTTTTCTGGGTTGGCCGAAATTCTGTGTTCTGTAACGTAGTGGACCAAGAATTTACCTGCTCCAACTCCGAAGGTGCATTTTATGGGGTTCAGTTTCATGTTGATGGTCCTCAAGGTTTGGAGGGTTTCGCGAACATCAGAAGGAAGGGGTCTAGTGCGGTGCTCTTGATGACCATGTCATCGACGTATATCTCAATGTTCCGGCCTGTCTGGTGTGCGAAGGCAATATCCATGAGGCGTTGGTAAGTTGCTCCCGCGTTTTTTAATCCGAAGGGCATTTTGGTGTAGCAGAAGATGATGTTTTCCGTGATGAATGCTGTTTTTTCGGCATCCTTGTTCCGCCATAAGGATTTGGTGATATCCCTTGTACGCATCTAGGAAGCACTTTATGGGGAAACTGATTAGGGCGTCGACCTTCAGATCAATTAGGGGTAGAGGGTGGCAATCCTGGAGGCAGGCTTTGTTTAGATCTGTGTAATCGACGCAATTCTGAAAAGTATTACCCCACATTCTTTGCAAGGATAGGGTTAGATAGCCATGTGGGGTACATGACTTCCTTCAGAATGTTGGCTTCAACGAGGCTAGCCGCTTCGGCGTTGATGAAGGTGTTTTTTTCTGGGGCGAAAGTGCGCTTCTATTGCCAGACGGAAAGGATGCGAGGGTCGAGATGGAGGCTATGCACCATCAATTTAGGGTAGACTCCTGTCATGTCAAGTGAAGACCAGGCAAAAACATCAATGAATTCCAAGAGTAAGGCAGTTAGGTTCCGTTTTACCTTCGAGGAAAGTAGTGCCCAGATTGCGAGAGTGCGGCCAGGTTCACCATTTGGTATAGAAATGGCTTCGGTTGCTTCCCCAAACTTCAGGGGTGTAGTGACTGAGGCTAGGAGCACTGGCAATTTTTGTTTTGAACTAGTTAGGCCACTCTCAGGGCTGTTGTCCCTGGCTCTCTTCCGTAAGGCTATGAGATGGCATTCTCTAGCAACTTGCTGGTCTCCGTGGAGGGTTACTATGCCATAAGGGGTGGGGAACTTGATCAGTAATTGAAACGTTAACACAATGGCTTTCAACTTTGCCAGGGCTACGCGGCCGAGAATCACATTATAGGGGGAGTGGGACTTGATGACAATGAAGTCGAGGTAGACGGTCTTTGTCATGGGTTCGTCGCCAACGGTGATGGAGAGAGTAATGAGGCCTTCAGCGTATAAGACTCAGTCCGTGAAGTCCACCAAGGGGGTATGGTAAGGGCGGATCTGGGAGCAGATGTCAGCGTCCATCTGTTTGAAACACTCCCAATATAGAATTTCTACAGAGCTTTCTCCATCCCAATAAACTCGGTGGATGAGAGAATTGGCGATAATGGCTCTGGTGAGGACGGCGTCTGCTTCGGTCGACCGTTCAGGAATGGGATCGACATGGGAAAATGTGATGGTTTCCTCGGAGTGAAGATGGCGAGTATCGTCGTCATGATCCAATGTGAGGCGACAGGGGGCTTTGCGGGCTGATTCTGAGTCTCCCCTGGCCTGACCTCCGATGATAGCAAGGATTTCACCCATGGGGTATTTTCTATCGTTGCAATTGTCATCTGGGTCACAGGGACACTTATCCTCCTTACGGGGCAAGGTTAGTTGTCGATTGTCATCCGGATTATAGGTATCTGCCAGCTTGTCGCTGTTGGCTTGTCCCTTACCCTTGTTCCGTGGGTAATACTTTTTAGCTCCTTGGGCGAATTGCTTAATTGGCCATTTTTTATCCCTTCTTCTATTTCCCTGCGAAGGCTAAAGTAGTCATCCGTATCATGGCCATGGTCATTGTGGAACTTGTAGAAAAGGTCTTTGTTGCGGCGCAAGAGAGGGGTTTGGAGCTGGGGGGTGGTTTGAGGATGCCTTTGTTGGTGGCAATCATGGTGTATATTTCTTTTTGTGTCCAGTTGAGGGGGGTAAAGTAGAAGGGTTGGTCCCTTGGCCTGCTATCCTGCACACGATGACCGATTTTGTCATGGACATTCCTGTTGCCTTGGAAGTTAGATTGGTCGCGACCTTTATAGCGTCTGGTGAGAGCTGCCACATTCCTTGATTTTTCCAGGACCGCGTTCTCGATAGTGGCCTATTTGTCAGCCTTCCGAAGCAGTTCTCCAATTGTTTGTGGAGGGTCAGAAATGATGGCCTTGAAGCCGTCTCCATCATTAAGACCACTGATGAATGCGGCGATCACCGTTTGGTCCTGCAGGCCGGACACTTCAAGACATTCATCGTTGAAACTGTCAATGTACTTCTGCAACGACTCTCCCGGAGCCCACATAGGGAAGCGAATTGGGCTTCGTTCTTGCCGAACTTCTGGCGTTGAAGGAACTTGTTGTCGAACTGAGTGGCGAAGTCTCTCCATGATTTGATGCTGGCGGGTTTAAGGCTATAAAACCACAACCTGGCCTTGCCAGTGAGGGTGGTTACAAAATACTTGCACCACATGGCTTGCGGTGGGCTGTGGATCTCCATTACTGTGGTAAAATGGCTAAGGTGATCAGCTCGGTCTTTGGTTCCGTCATACTCTTTCAGCCTCTCTTTAAACTTGTATCCTTTCTCAGGAACGAAAGTGGCGATCTCTTGAATGAAGGGGGAGGGACGGACGGCTCCTTGGTAAGCTATCAATACCGGGAAGTGCACGCCGGAGGAGAACGGTTGATTGGCAGCTTGTTGCTGAAGGTATTGGGTATCGTTGTATGGTTGGTGGAGGGTACTGTTTGAGGCGGAGAGGATGGCGTTTTTGCCCGAGGTTGCTTGCTGTGGTTCGGCGGAAGATCTGTGCCGAACTTCGGTTATGAAAGGGTCGGTCGAATGGACTGTTGGTTCATTCTGTAGTGGGATGTTCTGAGTTGTGTTTGCTACTGCATTTGCTGGAATGCCGTAATCATTCCCATTAGGGGGACCATGTTGTTGAGGAAAAACTGCCACTGTTCCATCGTGGGTTGGGATGGTGGGGCGGACGGGTTCCACTGCAGTGGAGGGTTAGTTGGCCACTGAGGAAATGGGAATTGGGGAATGGAAGGGCGTGGGGATCAGGCGATGCGTCTTGGGCCGGACACCGTGGCTAGGTCGATTGTTGTAAAATTCAGGGTCCTCGAATTGGCCGCACGAGGAGACGGCGAATCGTCGTCACTTTCCACCATGACGTCCGGTTCAGTCTTAGGGAGATGTCGTCCAATTTCTTATGACATGATTTTTTAAAGTTTAAGGGGTTTCTTCTAGGTCAAAACAGGGTTATATTCATAGAATCAATCAAAGTTATGATGAGTTTCCCCATAGACGGTGCCAATGATGAGGTGCGCTTTGGTCGGAGGGTCGTCAAGGGTTGACGGTCAAAGCTCCAGATCACAATCCTGTCAAAAGAGAGAACCCGTTAAGTATTCTGGAGATTGGCTCTCGAAATACACTCCGACGGTCAAGTTAGTGTATGGTAGAGAGAGAAGCTCAAAGTATAGAGAGAGAGAGAGAGAGTAACCCCTTACCTGTAGGGTATCTGGGTGTATTTATAGGAGTGAACACGACACCAACCACCTTTCTGGTGTCACGTGTCCCTCGTGGGGTCCCACCTGTAGGGTCGGGGGTCCCACATGGGGCCCTTATTCACTATTACTAGCTTTTGATAGAGACTTCTCCTTCCAGCCTTGTAACTTTTGTTATGCGATCCGACTCAAGCACCCGTACGTTTGCCCAAACGGAAGGCACGCAACTTTGGGGTTGATTGGTTTTGGCTAGCAAAGCAATTAATTTGTTGCAGAATTGGAGTGCATTTTGGTTGAACGTATTTGAAGATTAATTATTATACATGCATAAGATTAATTGCTGAAGTTTAATTATTAGGCATTTGGAAGGTTGAGCAAGTAAATGGTACAGCCAATTATCTCCTTTAAAATTCAGCATGGATACACATACGAAGACAGCAAGGAGTTGGATCAGTTTAATTCAATTCAATGAAAGTTTGGAGTTTCAATGAGTCAAAAAGCTGAACTTGATCAAATTCCTTGGACTAATAAGTGAATTCGGCTACACCTTCAATGAAGCTAATCTGATTCCATTCAATTAAGGCTTTGGGAGTTTCGGTCAAAGAAGGGAGGTAATCGCCATGAATGCATCTGGATTCAGTCAATAATGGTGGCTGAAGGAGATGAATGAACGTAGAGTTGAAGTGCTGAAGATGAAGAGTTAAAATCTAAATCAAGGCTCTCCAATATCTTTCATTAATTTCGGCCAACTCAAGAATTGAAGAGAGATCAATTAAATTTCAGCCAAAGCATCTCAACAGCCAAAGAAAGTTCAAGAGACTTATGTTCATTATTTAAGTATTAGTAATATTTATTTATTAGTCATTTTCTTCTTGTATAAATAGGCCAACTTTGTAAACATTTGGGGAGGAGACTTGGATGAACAGAAATATTTTTGTGAGTTTTTCTAAAACTCTTAGTTCTTCATTGAACTGTAGAACTTATCAAGACTTCGTCTTGTGGCATTCAACACTTATCGAACAATCTTTTGGTGAGTTGTTCGTGTCGTGCTTATACCGAGGTTCCCAACACTGTACACTCATGGGTTGTGGTCTTCTATACCAAGGTTCCGTTTGTCCGTTGTTGACGGGTCGAGGTTTCACCAAAACCACCCTAGCAACCCTTAGAACGATCGGCTTTCGCTTTGTGATCAAACCCTCCCGGGCAAGATAACATCATTTTGCCACATTTTGTCTTTCAAGTCTCTGAATATTTCTGTTTTTTTTTTTTATGTCCAATTATAGATGGTAGCCCCAAATACTTGGCGTGGCTTTCAACTTGCCAAATTTGTAGAATAGAGCAGATCTGCGATGTAGTTGTGGGATCCACGTTGGGATTGAAGAAAGTCGACCTCGCATAATTCACCCTCTGTCCAGAGGCTCTTTTAAAAATGCAGATTGCATAAGCTAAATGATTTGCTTCCTCTGTTGTCTCCGAGCCAAAATCCTGCAATATTGCCGAGAAAACATCTGTGTAAAGAATAAATAAGGCAACAGTGGGTCTCCTTGGCTTATTCCTCTGCCTGGGGAGATTCTTCCATACTCAGATCCATTTAACAAGAAAGATAAGCCAGAGGATGTGATTCAGACCCTGATCAGCCTAATGAAATATTGACCCAAGCCCAAACAATGCATAATTTGCAGTAAAAAATTCTACTCAACTCTACCGAATGCTTTACTAAGGTTCAGCTTTACTGACATATGGCCATTTTTACCTCTGGTATTCAATTTCATTGAATGGTTAAGCTCATGTGCGGACAAGATGTTATCTATAATTAAACACCTTGTGATGCCCGGGGGGTTTGATCACAAAGCGAAAACTGATCGTTCTAAGGGTTGTTAGGGTGGTTTTTGTGAAACCTAGACCCACCAACAATGGACAAACAGAACCTTGGTATAGATGACCGCGACCCACGGGTGTACAATGTTGAAAACCTCGATATAAGCACGCCACGAATAACTCACCAAAAATTGTTCGATAAGTGTTGAACGCCACAAGACGGAGTCTTGATAAGTTTTATAGTTCAACGAAAACTAAGAGTTCTAGAAAAACTTACAAAAACATTTTAATTCATCTAAGTCTTCCCCCTAAAGCTTACATAGGTAGACTATTTATAAAAGAAGGACTAGACTAAAAAGTAAATAGAAATAATACTTAAATTAGTTAGATAAATATCTTGAATTTATTTGACCCTTGAGTTGCTTTTGGCTTGAATTTGATCTCCTCTTGAAGTGCTTGTGTTGGCGGAATTCAATGAAGGCAATTGGAGAACTTTGCTGCACTTTTATTGCTCCAAAAACTTTTCAATATTCAGCAACCATAATTCAGAATTTCACCTAGGAATTTGGCTCTTGAATTTTGCTGAAAACTTTTGAGAAACCTTCTGCACAAATATATCTTCTTATGGATGAAGTCATGGCCTTAATTGTGCATGCATTGAACTTCAGAACTTCCACCCCTTTCGTTAGGCCTTCCATGCAGCATTTAATGTGAACCATTGGCTGAACTCATGTGTAGTGTCTCCCCAAATTATACATTTAACCCCTTTGAAAGCTTGCTGAAACTCAAAGCACTTTGACTCAAAAACTCAATCCATATGACTGTCCATTAGCTGCAGAAAACCCTTCTTTGAGCTGAAATTAAAGAGCCGCTCTCCCACTTCAATTGATCTTGAAATTGTACTTGTTTCTGAACTTGAACCATGATATTCGATCGATCTTTAAGAGACTCCAAAATCTCAAAATTAAGCTCCAAAATTGCAGGAATTTAGCCAAAGAAAATGACTAAATTATCATCCAAAAATCTGCTCCATTTTTTTCCATAAAGGACTAGGCCGGATTGCATCACCTGGACACAAAAGCGGGCTGGCAGGCAACACTACATAAGGAAGGATTAGCTTGATGAGCCTATTCGCTAGGACTTTATATGCAATTTTGTACACAGCATTACACAAGCCAATAGGACATAATTGGCTCACAAGTTCTGGTTTACGGACTTTTGGGATGAAAACAACATGAATAAAGTTCATTGAGCTATATCCAAATTCCTAGAAGATAAGAAATTAAGAACAAAAGCAGTGACATTATTACCTATAATGTGCCAGAAGCGTTGGAATAATATTGGGCTCATCCCATCCGGATCGAGGGATTTTAGAGGGTGCATTTTTTTGACTGCACAAGTGACCTCAGCTCCTGTAAAAGGGCGACTCATCTGGGCATTATTACTTAGTCTGCACAGGCCTTGCTGCTCAGATTCTTCATCGACTGGGCCATGCTTGAAAATGAAATATTCAGTGATAAGCCCCTTAAGGTCCTCCTTCTTCGTGAACTCAGTACCTGTGGCATCTTTTAGTCTACGACTCAAGTTTGTATCCCTCCTCTGATGAGTTGCAAAAGCATGGAAGAATCTCGTGTTATCATCCCCCTGGTGGAGTCAATGTTGTTTAGCCTTTTGTTGCCACTTCATCGACTCTAGAGACTCCAATTCACTCTGTTGACGGTAAAGGTCCGCTTGTACGTATTCCGATATTTGCCCCTTCCATATCTTCTCTATGGAATTTTTGAGAATGTCTATGCGCTTGGACAGGTCCCCCTCCGTATGCTTGCTCCAGTTCAGGAGGCCAAATGCACATGATTCCATTTTCGCACCCACGGAACTCAGGTCCCCATGCCAGTTATCCTTGATCACCTGCTCACATTTAGATGACTTGATCCAGCATGCTTCGAACCTAAAATGGAAAGGGCGTCGGGTTCTGGGCCATGGTTCTGGTTGATAATCTAGGTTAAGGGATAGAAACTAATGGTCTGAGGAGAATACGTTGGGGGGTACATATGTTTGGTATGAAGAGATCAGCAAAAGCCTTGTTGCAAAAAGCTCTATCCAGTCCGGCATAACTTCAAAATTCCCACCACCCCATACAAAAATTTCTCAAAAAAATTTATTTTTGATAATGAAATTTTATGGGCTGCTTAGTAATTTAGACAAACCTAAAATTTTCAAATGAACTATATCTATTCCACTTCGTCAAGAAACTATGATCGAGGTTTATATTTACTTTGATGTTTCGTTTTGTAGGTTTTTTTATTATAGTTTTAGAGTTGGCTTGGCAATAGTATTAGACGACGAATGCATGGTATGCTTAGTAATTTTTTTAAATTGTACTATCCATTTGGTAAGGGTTGCTCCTGGACTTCTTATGTTAGGATATGGTTCAAATAATAAACATTTCTTTTTAGGTGGTCTAAGGGCTGCTGCTCAATCAATTAGTTATGAAATACCAAGCTTCGGAGCATGCCATTGCATATCACGGAAGGGGCACCACGCTTGGAAGCAGCCATCCTTTGAAGAAAGCATAATAGCATCACTGGTCTATTGATAACTTAGAGAGTCTCGGTCTAGTCACTCATCTAATCCACTCGTGGAGTGCTAGTGGTATGGTAGTTGTCTCGTAGTTGAGACAAGAAAGCAATCAAGCATATATATGATAAGGGTGAGCTTTATGGGTCGACTCTGGATTAGACTTGATGCTCGGCAGTACAAACAAACTTTCAAATGTCCACAAGGCCTTTGTGTTTGATGAGAGCTTGGTTTCGCCATACAGGTCTTGAATCTTGATGCTTGCACGTAGATGATGATCAAAACCAGATCAACATTGCACATATTATTCAAAATGTTGAACCTCTATTAAGAACACATTGCACATTTCAATTAAATGCCTCTTAATTCCTCATAAATTTTATAAATGTAAGAAGTGCTAAAAACAATCTTCAATTGTAAAGTCTAGTGTTAGTCATTCTTTATTTTCAATTCAATTTTAAAAAATTGAAAAAAATATTGCATATGAATTTGAATGACGTTGCACATTTTTTATCTTTCATAAGACTTCACCTTCATGTAATACACATTGCACCTTTTCATTAAATTGCCTCTTAATTGATCTGAAAAAGATGAATTTAACAGTGCTAGAAAATTGTCTGAAATTGTAAACTTAGCCATAAGGTATTGTTAAAAATTTAAATTAATTTTTAAAAATTTCCAAAGAAAATCAGCATTGCAGATCAAATTTAAAGAGGTTGTACATTTCTTTTCAAAATGTTGCTCATTCATCTAGTACTCATTGCACATTTCCATCAAATTACCTCTTTAGGATTCATAATTTTTTTCAAGGCAATATTAATCCTAAAACGTGCCACCAATTATAGTGTATATAAGTTAGGCATACGTAATCGTAATAAGTTAATAACTTTTGTTTCTTAAAGAAAACCATAAATATTGCACATCAACTTTAAAAGATTAAGCATTTAGGTTGGAAAAGCTTGCACGTTTCAGTTGTACACATTGCACATTTCCTCGCTTATATCAAGGAATTTATCATTTAAGTGAAGAAATTGAGAACTTGATTGCTTATGTGCTAATTATAATCTTGAAATTTGTCTCTAGGAAGTTTAATGGGCTTCTGTAATTTGAAAATAGTGGCTCAAAAACCTCAAGGTTTACAAGCTGAGTTGCTTTCTGTGGGAAGGAACGGAAACTCTGTTGAGATATGTGCTCCAATTTTCGAATCATTAGAGTTCAGTAGCGTTTGTGCTAGGAGGTATGATTTGAAAGACAATCGTCTTTGGTTGCAGCTAGCTGATGTGGTCTTTCTTTACTGAGGTTGGCCGTATTTTGTGTGCTGGATTAAGATAATAAAGTCTCAGAGTGGCGTTGAGAGTTTAAGGACTCAAAACATGTGGACTTGGTTTGTGCCAGAATCCACTGCTAGAAAATTTGAAGATGTTAAAAAGGAGTCAGAAGAAGGAAGTGATCATCTTGGAGAGCTAAGGATGCAGGGGAAATTCTCTCAGAAACTTTTGCATTTGATCACAATCTCAAGCATTTAGAACTATCGACTGAGTATTTGAGTCATTCTTGACATGGAAGTTTTACTTAACAAATGTCCACAGCTAGAGACCATGGTTCTCGACTATTGCGATCCCTTAGGTTTGGAGCGAGGTTTATAACCAGCAGGCTAATCGCTTTGCATATGCCTAACCTTAGGCTAGTCAATACAAAGGATTACAAGGGAACAAAAGATTTACTGGGGCCTTAGTTTTTTAACAATTAATGTATGCACATACATTTAAATAAAAAGCACAATATTTTGGATAAAAAAATAGATGAAAGCATGCACTATCTAATATTATAAGGAGAGGGGTTTGAGATGGGCCGATGCCAACCCCACCCCCTTCCGTCCACCATTGTCGACAACAAGAAAACATGCCAAAATTACTGGTTGTAATTGATGGAGTCCAGCCAAACCTTTCTAGATGCCTTCATTTTTGACCAAACAAAACCATCGGCTGCTGTATTTTTTTGGCAAAAGAAAAAAAAGGAATGGGCTACCTTTGTTGACCAATTCTTTTGTGAAATTTTTTATGCAGTTTTCAGCATAAGGTTTTGCCTATAAATGGAGAAGAAGGCAGAGGGATTTATTCATCATCTCATCAACGAAGAGCAGTGAGCAAAGCTTACAAAATATTATTTTTGTAAGCTTGTAGAGAGAAAAAAAATCAGAGAGTAGTATTCTTTCTGTGAGGTTTTTTTTCGGTGCTCTGGATCACACCCACTGTGTGAGGTAAAAATAGAGCGGTAAAATTTGAGTGTCTTAGAATTGAGTTATATTCTAAGGAGTGGGAAATTTGAGCGATTGTAATTTCTCCATACACTATAGTGAAATTTTACCCTCTCGGTCCGTGGTTTTTTACTCCTAATTATTTAGGGGTTTTCCACGTAAAATCTCGGTGCATTTATTTTTCCCGTCTTTACGATATTTATTTATTTATTTACCGTGGTAATTTCTGGTATTTTACCACTGACGAATAGCGGGATTGGAGACGCTAATCCCAACAAGTGGTATCAGAGCCTTTGGTTAGTAGATCCAGGAGCTCGGCATGGCTGACGACGGTGCAATGATAAAATTGACCGACTCAAATTATTCGATGTGGAAATCCAGAATGGAGGACTACCTCAATTGCAAAGATCTCTTTGATCCAATTGACGGGGAGCCGGAGAGCTTCCAAGATGTGCAATCTTTCAGAGATAAAGATTGCTGGAGAAAGGCCATGCAAGAGGAGATGAATTCACTGAAGAATAATGACACATACGAGCTAGTGAAGCTTCCAAAGGGAAAGAGAACACTCAAGAATAAATGGGTGTACAAGCTGAAGAAAGATGATGGCAACCTAGTCAGATACAAAGCTCGATTGGTCGTAACAGGTTTCACTCAAAAGAAAGGTATTGAATTTGACGAGATTTTTTCACCGGTTGTGAAAATGAGTTCTATTCGAGTGGTGCTAGGTTTGGTAGCCAGCTTGAACCTGGAGTTGGAGCAGCTAGATGTCAAGACCGCATTCTTGCATGGAGATCTAGAAGAAGAAATTTATATGGAACAGCCAGAAGGTTTTAAAGTCAAGGGAAAGGAGGACATGGTTTGTCGCTTGAAGAAGAGCTTGTATGGGTTGAAACAAGCACCGCGGCAATGGTACAAGAAGTTTGATTCTTTCATGGTGAATCAAGGCTACAAAAGGACGGAGGCAGATCCTTGTGTATATGTTCGGATGTACCCCGACGGTAAATTTATCATTCTTCTCTTGTACGTTGATGATATGTTAATCGTTGGTCCAGATGCAGAAATGATTAGCAGGTTAAAGGGAGAATTGTCAAAGACGTTTGACATGAATGATTTGGGATCGGCAAGACGAATTCTCGGAATGGAAATCACCCGAGATCGAAAATCTAGCCTGTTATGGTTATCACAGGAGAAGTATATTGAACGAGTCCTGGAGAGGTTCAATATGAAGAATGCTAAACCAGTTAGCACGCCGCTTGCCGCTCACTTCAAGTTGAGAAAGAAATCCCACCAATCAACAGAGAAAGAAAGAGAAGAGTTATCAGATGTTCCATATTCTTCGGCGGTCGGAAGTTTGATGTATGCTATGGTGTGTACAAGACCAGATATCGCTCATGCAGTTGGCGTTGTGAGCCGATTTCTATCAAAACCCAGGAAATCACATTGGGAAGCAGTGAAGTGGATCTTACGATACCTGAGAGGAACCTCCAAACGGTGCTTGACTTTTGGAGGTGACATACCTGCACTCGTCGGCTACACTGATGCAGATATGGCAGGTGATCTTGATGAACGGAAGTCTACATCAGGATATTTGTTCACATTCTCAGGGGGAGCAATCTCATGGCAGTCGAGATTACAGAAGTGTGTTTCATTATCGACTACTGAAGCAGAGTACGTTGCAGCAGCGGAAGCAGGCAAGGAAATGCTTTGGTTAAAACGATTCTTTCAGGAATTGGGTGTGCAACAGGAAGATTACATAGTATATTGTGATAGCCAAAGTGCTATAGACTTGAGCAAAAATACTATGTATCATGCACGGACGAAACACATCGACGTGAGATATCATTGGCTCAGACTTGTTGTTGAAGAGAAAGCATTCAAATTGCAGAAGATTCACACAGATGATAATGCTGCTGATATGTTGACAAAGGTTGTTCCTAAAGGGAAGTTCGAGCTGTGTGTCGGACTTGCCGGGATGGGCTCCTGTTAAGAGCCGATTGAAGATCTTCTCCAGGTTGTGACGGTTGTGGCTGGAGGGGGAGAATTGATGGAGTCCAGCCAAACCTTTCTAGATGCCTTCATTTTTGACCAAACAAAACCATCGGCTGCTGTATTTTTTTGGCAAAAGAAAAAAAAAGGAATGGGCTACCTTTGTTAACCAATTCTTTTGTGAAATTTTTTATGCAGTTTTCAGCATAAGGTTTTGCCTATAAATGGAGAAGAAGGCAGAGGGATTTATTCATCATCTCATCAACGAAGAGCAGTGAGCAAAGCTTACAAAATATTTTTGTAAGCTTGTAGAGAGAAAACAAATCAGAGAGTAGTATTCTTTCTGTGAGGTTTTTTTTCAGTGCTCTGGATCACACCCACTGTGTGAGGTAAAAAATAGCGGTAAAATTTGAGTGTCTTAGAATTGAGTTATATTCTAAGGAGTGGGAAATTTGAGCGATTGTAATTTCTCCATACACTATAGTGAAATTTTACCCTCTCGGGTCCGTGGTTTTTTACTCCTAATTATTTAGGGGTTTTCCACGTAAAATCTCGGTGCATTTATTTTTCCCGTCTTTACGGTATTTATTTATTATTTATTACCGTGGTAATTTCTGGAATAAATTACCACTGACGAATAGCGGGATTGGAGACGTTAATCCCAACAGTAATTGTAGCCCATCACTAAAAGCCTAGCCTGGCAGGAAGTTTATGCAAAATCTGAGCTCAAACCGATTTCGGCTGCATTAGTAAGGTATCCATCCCTAGCCATATCACATGCTGACATAGTATTATTGTGCTACAACTCAGTCAAAGGGATCACATTGTGGCTCTGAAGAAAAGTTGTTTCAAGTGATATTCCAGTACTACCATTGAAGATAACTCCTCCATGTGCATTTACCTGATCAGTAATCGGCTGCCAAATGGTTCCATTTCCGTAATCAAGTCCAGCATTTACCTGAAAGTTTTTGTTCTGCATGAACATAAGGTCAGACATGTTACTTTGGTTATGTTCTGGAATTCCCAATTCAGGAATTGTCGATAGGCCGCTAAGGTCATAGTTTTGAGAAATTTCATATCTGTAACGGCAGTTGATCTGATGATTAAGTATTAGTGTCCAGTTTCCGAATCCCAAGGGGCCCTCCAGATTCAGACATGTATACTTTTTATTTCCCATGTCTCTCTCATCAGATGAATTCTTCCTCTACTGAATGAAATTCGCAGGCTTGTTAATCTCTTAGCAGGTTGCCTTATTACCATTGGAAGATTATGACTATCTTTAGGTATCGAAATGCCTAGATTGAACAGACATTCGATTTTGCGATTTAAGCCAGTATTCACTTCAATCCCATTCCTCAACTGCATATTCATCTATGCATGACTGTCAAGCTTTTGAGCCAAAGCTTCCTCATGGGACGAATTTCATCAGCTCTTAGAGATTCATGTGGTTCATGGCGTTTCACTATGGAACAGACTCGCTTTTTGCAGCGCTTTAAAGCCCAGTCGAAGGTACAAGGAGAGCTGATTCATCTCCTGCCCTCTTTTGTGGCATGCACGATATGGAAGACACGGATTAGAAGGAGATTTGCAGCTAAGCTTGCATCACTATGGTCAATAGTGAGGGAGGATTATTGTTGGAAATAGAGCAGAAAATACACCCAAAAAATTGTAGGAAGCTTTAACTCAGTTTTATATTTTATTCTACTTCAGTCCTCACTTCAATACATTACAAGACTAACTCATTTGATATGAATCTCCTAAAAATCTCAACAAATAAAGATAGACTAAGTCAACTAACAAACTACCTAGCTGAAGAGACTTTGTCTCATATTTTTCTAAATTGATTTTATTCTTGCAGTAAAAATCTCAAAACTTAACACTCTTTGTTGGAATTTTCACTGCAATATCCTTCAGAAAGACATGATCACCTTCATTTAAAATTCGTGCATACTTTTTAGGGTTGTGTTCATGCATATGTATCTCAGTTTTATCCTTTATAGGAATACGCAACTCATCTGATTTTGCAATCCACTTCAAGTCCTTTTTGTCTTCCACATAACCTGTCAACTCGAGCACTGCAACATCACATTTAACATTTTCAAAAAGTAACTTGATATCTTCATTTTGTAGTGACAATAGCTAGTCCACTTTTTGGGGTAATTTCAATACTTTCATCTTATCCATCATTGTATCTGAACTTGTTCTTGCACCAATTTGTAATAACTCCAGAGAAAAACTTTTTCTTTTCATTTCAATTGAAAAAAGTTCTACTCCATTTGGATCATAAATCAAGCTATCTCCTCCTTGCGGATAGGTCTTCTTTGTTCTTGTGCTTGCAATGTATTTACCAACTTCTCCAAGGTAATTTGAGAAAGATCTTTTGAAGCTTCAAGAGAAGATATCTTTGCCGCAAATCTTTCTGGTAGGCTCCCAAGAACCTTTTGCACCACCATCTGATCTGAGAGTTCTTCACCAATCAACTAGATTTTGTTGACTACATTCAAGAGTCTATTCCATTACTTTTGAATGTTCTGACTTTCCTTCATCCTTAGTAGCTCAATCTGTTTCCTCAAATTCATTACTTCCAGTTAGCGAGTTCTCTCATTGCCTTGGAACACTTTTTTCAAAGTATCCCAAATCTCTTTTGGAGTCTCACAAGTCATGATTCTTATGAATACTTAATTTGAAACTGTAGTGTGAATGCAGACCAAAACTTTGCTTCTTTTCTTTTTCTCAGCTCTTTGTTCCCTTAATTGCGCGATAGTGGAATTTTTAGGAAGTTGAACTTAGATTAGTAACAACCATTTCCCATAAAGATAAATTTAGTGCCAGATCCATCAAATCCATTATGATAGGCTATCCTCCTGGTCAAAAGGGCTACAAACTCTATAGCCTAGAAGATCACAAGGTTTTTGTATCAAGAGATGTCTCATTTCATGAGTTCACATTTCCTTATGCAAAATCTGTCTGTTGTTCTGATCCTTCTTTAAAGTCGCAGAGCTTATTTTCACTCGAATGCCTGATTTTGGTTTCAAGTCTTCTACTTCATCCTCTCCTCAACTCATAACTGTCGATTTCTCACCAAAATCACCCATTTATCTTCCTACTGGCCTCATTCTTAGGTCTTATCTAGTTCTTCAGATTTCCCTTCTGTCTCAGTATCCAGTCCACACTACACCAAAACAGCTCAAGGGAGGCACAGGTAGAGGGGATTTGGAGGCGGGTGCACACACTGTGCACCCGCCTCCAGTGCGGGCGCCTCCAAAAGGAAGTGCCTGCAGTCGCCTCCCTTGTGTCCCGCCTCCAATAATGGTTCATTGGAGGCGGGTGCAACTTATTGGAGGCAGGTGCAAGTTGCACCCGCCTCCAATAACCCTCCAATAAATTGTTTACGGACACCCGCCTCCAAAATACCCCTACTACAAAATTTGATTTCCCTTTCTTCAATTTATGGCTTCAGTAGGAATCGAACTCGCACCGGCGGACTCACTTGACTCTTGCATATTAAATTTACCACTAGGCTACATATACTCATGTATATAAAGTTAAAATCGAAAATATATATTTATATATTTTCTTCTAAAACTTGTGATTTTTATGACCTAAAAATTTATCTCCTTTTTTTAAAATTGTTTTCAACTCTCAAAATTATCCTAATAAATTATTTTCAAATTTATTTTCAACTATCAACAGTCCAAAACAAAGAGAATTTTTTAAACAATATTGATTAAAATTTGGGAAAATGCACCCGCCTCCAATAAACACGATATTAGAGGCGGTTGCAAAGCCTTTTCTCTCCTCAAAAGAGATTTGGAGGCGGGTGCAACATCAACCCGCCTCCAATAATTAAGTATTGGAGGCGGGTGGATATTGAACCCGCCTCCAAAGAGATTTGAAGGCGGGTGCAACATGCACCCGCATCCAGTAATTTATTATTGGAGGCGGGTGGATGTTGCACCCGCCTCCAAAGACTTTTTCGGCCCCTTTGGAGGCGGGTTTTTGTACACCCGCCTCCAAAGGGGCGCCTTCTTTGATCATTTCTGTACTAGTGCCATCTGCAAATGAGTCCTTTGATCCTCATCCTACTCCCCTCATTCCTCTTAGAAACAACTCTAGAATTAGGAAGACACCTCAATGGTTACAGGATTTTGTTCTTCCTCTCACTCACAAACCACCAGCTCCTTTGATCTCTCAAGCTTTTGATGTTTATCATGCTCATATGAATTTTTAGTTAACATATCACATATCCATGAGCCTTGTTCATATAAGTAGGCAAAGGGTCATACTGAATGGGAAAATGCTATGCAACAAGAGCTAAATGCTCCAGAAACTAATGATACGGGATATTACATCACTCCCTGCTGGTAAGAAAGCCATTGGTTCTCGATGGGTTTTTAAAATCAAAAGGATACCAGATGGCTCAGTTGATAAATTTAAGGCTAGATTAGTGGCAAAAGGGTACACTGGAATTGAAGGGGAGGATTACTATGAGGTTTTCTCTCCTGTTGTTAAGGTGGTAACTATTAGAATTCTTATTGCCTTGCCAGCTTCTTACATCTGGCCCTTACAGCAGATGGATGTGAATAATGCATTTCTGCATGGCCATTTGGAAGAAGGGGTTCATATGCTGCCCCCTCGAGGATACACCAAAGCTTTTCTAGGTCAAGTTTGCAAGCTAAAAAGGTCCTTGTATGGCCTTAAACAAGCTTCTAGACAATGGGATCATGAGCTTACTGATAGCCTCATATCCTATGGTTTCCTATAGTGTGAACATGATCACTGACTTTTTACCATCAACAGATCTGGGCTACAACTCTTCTTCTTGGTCTATGTAGATAACTTGCTTAGTACAAGTTCTTCAGAAGCTGCAATTGCTGAGGTCAAGCAATTCTTACATGACAAGTTTACCATCAAAGACTTAGAACCTGCAAAATATTTTCTTGGAGTGGAAATTGCAAGTTATGTTTCTGGTATTTCTCTGAATCAAAGCAAGTATACTCATGATACCCTGCAGGATTCTGGTCTTTTTGATGCCAAGCCTGTCATTACTCCTATGATTCCTGGTCTTCTTTTAAAAGATGAAACCTCTCCTCGCTTCACACATCCTGAACAATACCGTAGGCTTATTGGAAGACTTCTCTATGTTGGTTTCACTAGACCAGATCTTGTTTATGCTACTCAACAATTGAGCCAGTATGTTACTACTCCTAAGCAGAATCATTGGGAAGCTGCTCTGCATGTTCTTAGGTTCTTAAAGGGATGTCCTACAAAGGGGTTATTCTGTCCAATAAAGCCTATTGCTAATCTCACTGCATACTCTGATGTAGATTGGGCTATTTGCAAGAAAACCAGAAGATCCCTTAGTAGTTTTTGTGTTTTTCTTGGGGATTATCTGATTTCATTGAAGTCCAAGAAACTAGATACAGTTTCTAAGTCATCTGCTGAGGCTGAATACAGAAGTATGGCTTCCACAGTTTGTGAATTGTAGTGGATTAGTTACCTTCCGAAGGCCCTTTCAGTTCCAATCACATTTCAATTCCATTTACTGTGATAATCAAGCAGCTTTGTACATCACTGCCAATCCTGTTTTCCATGAGAGAACCAAGCATCTGGAAATTGATCAATCCTCTTTACATTCCATCCAAGTTTCAGTTGGCAGACATTTTTACCAAAGGTCTTCATTGTCCTCAATTTCTATTCCTCAGTTCCAAGCTTGGCTTGATTACCTTTAATCCAGCTCAGCTTGAGGGGGGTGTGCAGAATGTGGCAATAGCAAGATCAGCAAGCTCCAAGATGAGCTCACAGAACCAGAACCAGAAATTGAAGAGCAACACTTGTAGCTATGGTAAGCTGCCTCCAGCAGATCAAATCTAACTACAGTAAGTTGATGATCCTCCCGGATGAGCTGTCACCGCTCATTAGATATTTTAGATCATGGTTAAGTTAATCACATACAGCTGGCATCTGGTTAGATTAGTTTAACTCAAGTGGACTAGTTTTGGCGGGAAATTCATTTAAAAGCTTAGATTAGCTGCACTTGATGTGCATTGTATGCTCCGTAGTCCTTAGCTTTAGGAACTTGTATAAATAACAATGATAGATAATTATTATAATGAGTCTTTCCATTGTTCATTCTCTCAATACAAGATCAGAAAATTCTCTCAAAGTTCCTTTTCTTCTTGCTCTTAGCTAATTGTTTCTTTATTGAGTATTGCTGCAAATTGTGTGATTCTACAGTCTCCACCTGTTTCAGTCCCTGATGGCACTGAGTTTCAGTGTGCCCAACTTTACAGCATAATGCAGTAGGACAGTAAGCTTTCAAATTCAAGCCTACGATAGAAGCCACAGCCTCTTTTCTCGAGCCAGACTTTTCGGGTAAGGGTTTCAGAAAGTCGATCTTCAAGCAAACTCTCACAACCAAGGGTCTTGAGAGGGTTGCAGACACAAAATTCGTCCCTGAGTTCCTCTATGGTTGGTTTTCCGCGCAAAAAAATTCCTATCAATGCACGGATAAGAGGTTTTTCCAGAATATCCATTTCTTCATCCATCAAGACCAGTGCCAGGATGCCTAAGTGATCCGCCAGTTCTCTTGGAGCAGATAATGTTTGATAGCACTACTACAAAATGAAGTTTCAATGGTTGTAGTTTAAAGGCGGAAAAAATGAAAACGCCATAAAAAAAGAAAATACGGACTTTCTACGGCGGTTTACATATAAACCGCCGTAGGAAGCCATTATCTACGGCGGTTATCAAATAACTTACGTAGTAACTAACTTTCTACGGCGGTTTTTCAATAACCGCAGTAGAAACACTACTACAAAAAGGGGATTCAATGGCGGTTCTTTAATAGCGGTTTAGACAAAAATCGCCATTAAAAATAAAACACGAATTTTCTATGGCGGTTTATTGAGATATGCCATAGAAAACTACTTTCTATGGCGGTTATGTTGTAACTACCATAGAAAAAGGGGACTTTCTATGGCGGCTTTCTAGTACCCGCCATAGAAAAACCTTTTTAAGGCGGGTTTTATAAAACCGCCATAGAAAGTCCACACTTTCTACGGCGATTTCTACATAACAGCCATAGAAAATAGCTTTCTAAGGCGGGTTTTTCATAACCGCCATAGAAGGCCCGATTCTTAGCCTTAAAATACAAACTATTCTCTAAATGCGAGCACCCTCACACCGAGACTTCGTCTTTTCCATCCTACAAACTCCATTTTTAAACCTTTAAGCTTAGAACCAAATATTTGGTGGTTCAATTTATCACTTTGAGGTTAGATACTACCAAACTTTATAAGAAAGGCACCAAAATCTACCCCGAATTCATTCCAGCTCGCGAAACCTTCCCTCCTCTGTTCCGGCGCCTCAAGGTGATTCTTTTGTTTTCGTTTTTAATTTTCAGGTAAAGACTAATTTTGAGGCTGTGATTTGTTTACCCATTTTCCTTGTTTTTTGTTTTCCTCTATAGTTTCTACTGGTTTTCTCTTTCTTTTCTACTGGTTTTATCTAATGTTGGGTGGCAGTGGTGGTGGTTATGGTGAGCGTTATGGTTGAAAAGTACACCCCCTACTAAAAATTTATTTGAATTCGGTTGTGTTTAACTTCTCCATGCACACAATAAAGCACTCTTGTTTTCTGAAAATTTGTTGAATTTGGAATAGTCTTGAATTTGTTCTATTTGTATCAATTATTTATTTTTATGCTCCATTTCTTACATTTTACGTACAGTATAAATTTCACATTTATATATTTTCTGTGTTGGAGTGCAATAACCGCAACTAGTATATTTTGAATGCAGGCTAAGGCTAATGTAAATTTAATAAGAAATTTTTAATTTTTAAAATTTGATTTTTTAAGCCCTTTTAAATAAGGGCAAAAAAACCGCCATTGAATCCCTTTTTTGTAGTAGTGCAGCCTCGACGAAGTTCAGCTTGGCAGGTGCCAGAGGGGGCTGGCCACCCTCCATAGCGGAAGAGGCGTGTGTAGGAAGGAAAGGTTTAGGCGTATCTCACTCCAAGAAATTAAATAGGAGCAAAATCTGTTTGGGACTTGCTTCATATATGTTTTTGTTTTTTATGCTTTACAATATTATGATTCCAAACAGTTTATATGTGGCTTAATTATGATTTCCATGTATATGGCATGTGATTGAAACTGTTAGTGGCAACCACTTTGATCTACACAAGCAGTTTCTATGTTTTTAGTATCTACAGTTTACAGTAAGGCTGCATTAGATTAAAGTTAGAGGAAGATCAATGAGGAAAGATTAGCATTTGCGGCTGAAGGATACAAAACTAAATTTTATGAAATTAAACGATGCAGAAGCACATGTGGATGAAAAAAAAACGTTAAACAAAGTTCAGAATTTAAAATATTATACATATATATGCCACTGGCCCTTGAAATAGAGTAACTTGATCGAGTCAAGATTAAGGAAGTACATGTGATGAAGAAATGGAAATCAAAAGATGACAACAATTACATAGTCAATTCTTACATTCTCGAGATTTATGTTTTTCTTCCATTAATTAGTTCGAGTCCCTGATCAATACGATTGATCTTTTGCTCCATGCTGTCCAATTTGGCCAAGATATCCTCCATTGTCAGCTGACTATCCAACTTAGCATCAATTCTCTCACTGGCTTTCTTTTCATAGTTTTCAAACTCGTCGTGCATGACATCAAACCGATTTGGATCCTCATACGTCATGCTTCTCTGGCTAAACAACTCATCATCCACTTTTTCTTGTGTATTTGGCTTCTCCTTCACCACATGACTATTTTGCTCCTTCACTGGATGAGTGACACCTTGTGAAATAAGAGGAAGTTCAGGATCAGCTTAAAGTGAAAGAATCAGTGGTTTTTTAAACATAAAATATTCCCAGCCAACTGAAAGGAAAAAGAGAAATGCACAGAAGTAGTGTTGGAAATAAATATCAAGTCTACCATGTTATATATATACCTGAATCATTAAAAGTAACAGCATTGCTGTTGACTTCACGTTCTTCTGCGGTAACAGATTGGTAAATGTGTATTAGCTGCAACCTTCCTGTAGATGTTTGCATCGATTTCTTGTTGATTTCGTGTAACAAAAATGTAAATCAAAGTGGTTAAGGTCCATGATCACATGAAGAAGCTGACATTTCCGTTTTACAATCTTCGTGTTTTACTGATTCTCATATACATATATAATAAGCAATTCAAATGAAGTTAATAAACTCAACAACACACTCAAAGGATATTCTTCTCTCCGGCCCATTTCATTAGCTCTATCCATTTTCATCTGCAGTTTTTTTGTTTCCCTACTGATAAACTGACACATTGAAAGAACAATAAGTGATATAATTAAGCCAGGAAAAGAAGCACATATTACCAAGAATATATTCACTGAAAAAAATGAGAAAACCAAACAGTGTGAGGTCATACAGCATCTACTATAACCTCACTTAATGCTTTGGCCATCTGTTCCAGTTCCTCCTGTAGAAAAAAAGAATTAGTCAACAGTTTATAACACACCATAAACTGCATAAATGGAATCCCACAAAAGAAAGAAAAAAAAAAAAACATAAAAAAGTAACAACATTTGAAGGATTACTCACAAAAGCAGGCATTTCAATTTGGCCATTTTCGACTTGCTGTCTGAGATCTCTACGTAGAATCTGCAGTTGGGAAAGTAAATCTAAGGTCAAATTCCTTCAGTTGCAAGGAAACCTTGGAAAAATATACTTCCTTGAAAAACTATATAACTTGCTTCATTTACTATTGCAATTTTCACCAACCCCACTTCCTATATATGTTTCTCGAAATCATTCCACAATTTTGTGGATTGAAACTCAATAACTATTAGGCAACAGAAGAAAAACATCAAACATCAAATGGAAAAAAGTATCATCATGTGATAGATAACTGATTAAACAGCAACGTAAAAGATGACGAAATTTATTTGTTTGAAAGGTTACCTCAGAGAAACCAAGGTCAGATACCATATCAAGGGATATATCATTTGGCATACTTTTTCCTTGAAGCTTGATAGAGATCTGACCATCATGACAGCAAGTCTTTGTTATCCCTGAAAGCAAACAGCCAACATTGTTAGAAGACATTATTTCGAATAAGTTAAACAAGAAAGCTACAATTAACAATTAATAACTAAGTCTTTGTCCCACCACATCAAACTGAGAAACTTTAGCAACAGAAATCTTGTAACTAGACAAACCTTTCACTTGCACAAGCTGGCGATCAATCCTGTTAGAGGTTGCCTTTTTAGGTAATTCAATCCCAACAAAGGTACCTTTTACTCTATCCTCAAATGATTCAGGTTGAAGGAGGAGCTTCCCAATGACACTTCTGGTCAGGTACATCAGTTTAACGTTTTGAGGAATAAGAGCTGGGACCCTGATTTTGTCATTCTTCTTCTTCTCATTCTCGGAAGTTCTTCTAGTATCCAACTTCATTCTCGGAACCCTTCCAAGTCTCTTGCTAGCATCAGTTTCATCCAAGATAGAAGATTTACGCTTCTCTCCTCGCTTCAACTCCTTTCGTCCAGCTTTGAGATCATTCAAAGTAAACTGATGTATTTCCTTCACCATCATATAGTACTCCATAAAATGCAAATATTTACTAGAACCATCCAGCCTTGGTTTTCCCTGCCACATACAAAAAGTTAGAGATATACTCAATTACAGTATCAATCTACTCTTATCTTTTTGCTAAGTTTGTAACAGCTGATATTATAAACTATAAGGTGCAATATTCTTCTTCATTCACACTAGAAGTACTTCCATTCACAAGAGAGTCTACCTTGGTTTGTTCTTCAATATACATCACAAACTCTGTGCACTTCTCACAAAATCCATTGCCATCACCAATTCGAAGAAATTTTGATGCGTCGAGGCAGGTGTCATATAGTGCATTCGGACAAGTATAACACGTGACATTTGGGATTCCCTTGCAATGCAAGCATGAGTGTCGGGCTGAAAGAAATAGCATTAAATGCATAAAATTCAATAAGACTTTCAATAATACCTTGATCAATAAGAAATCAACCACAGAAAATGAAAGAAGAACCCAAAAAAAAATGGATGAAGAACAAAAAAAGAAGCAATTTGGAAAGGCTAGTTGCAAATTCCAGCACCAAATCCTCCCAATGCACTCAAGAAAACATTCCTCCTTTCCAACATTATTGAAAACATTCACCTTTTCTACAATATCCCTTGGTATGACTTACTATTGAAAATTTTAACTAATTAACTGTTGATTACTTAACTAATCATATGAGGCACCTATATAAGTGCTCTAATTTAACCAAGATGAAAGGGGGAGCAGACCTATACACATAAAATAAGGAAGGCGTGAACAACCAAGCTACAGAAGCTTCAAATCAAGAAGATGTTATATGCAGTATTCAAGAAACTGGCTCTACAAGTAACCGGTTACATATGCCAGTAGCATTGCAAACTAAAGTAGTTAAATTAATTAAGCTAGTTTAGGATTAGTTAGATAGTGATGTCACTTATTAGTTGCATGATGTAAGTAAGTCTAGATATTTCTATGTTCCTATATAAATAGATACTTGTACAGCTTAATGAGTGAGTTTTCAGAGAATAAAAGTTCAGATCTATTTCTCTCTCTCTCGATCGAACTGGTTTCTTTTATTTTCACACTAGTAACTGCCTTCTAGTTTCAGTTTATTTCAAGATCTTGGAGCTGTTCTTGATCTCTTGCTGAGATCTTGAAGCCCTCCATGGGATCAGAGCCAAACACACCAGCAATTTGATCAATTGTGTGGTTAGGTCTCAGAATTTTATCACTGATCATGGAAGAAAATCACAGGGAAGAGGAATTTCAGCTGATAGACTCAATGAAGGTAATTGGTCATGAAAACACCAATGTATCCTTGGTATCTAATGTTCTGACAGAGCAGAACTATTTGTCTCGGAGAAGATCTATGAGGATTGCTCTAGGAGCAAAGGAAAAGCTAGGATTCATAGATCCTAACGGAAAATCACCTTAAGGCTGATAGCACAGATATTTCTTGAATTCTGAGTTCAATCTCAAAGGATTTGACAGATCCATTCCTGTATGATTCAATTGAATCCCTATCATCTTTTGAAAGAGGGCAGATGGTAATTTTTAAACCTCCCAGGATAATGATAGTCTTACAAAACCTTAATGAGTAAATGCAATCTACCCTTTATTCATCACGCATGACTTTAAAATTTCAGATGAGATTTTTTCCCAAAAAAAAAAAGAAAAAAGAAATTTTAAGTCAAAATTCCTAAACTAGATGCAAGCTCGATTTGCTACCCAGAGTAAAGAAAAAGAAATTATCATCTTGACTTTCAGAAAAACGAAGATGACAGCTTCGTTTCCCATCATTGTTTCCATTCCAAGTCATCACAGCAGGTTGTGATCCTCAACTTCCCCTTTACGAAGGACTTAGAGAATCACAAACTCTGATCAAGGACCAGGCCTACCTTTATGAGGAAGATAGAGTAGCCAAAATAGTTTTAGAAGGACAGCTGAAATATCCGCAAACATTTTCGAGAACCATTGCTTCAGAAGAGGAGAAAGCATATCAGAAGAAGTGATAGAATAAACAGGCTACACCACACCCTTTCTAACAAGCTTAGTACACTGAAAGCTGAAGACACTTCTCTGACAACCATATCCTTTCTACAATTTTTAGTTTTCACCAAGATTAGGAATAATTCAACAAGTTTATGAGTTACATCAGTGTATTTAGGATACAAGTTTAGCCGACACAACACAATGACAGTGGTAAAATCGTGATTTAACATTTACATTTCTTATAAGTGAGTTACATCAATGTATTTAGGAATAGAATGACCATTAACAACATTGCTGGATCGATGCTCATGAAATTGTCAACCTTCTCATCTAAGAAAAGCCAATCACAAAACAAGACAGGCTTTAAAATTGGAATTGAACTAGGCATGGTTTAGAACTGTTTTTATGTCTATTTTTAAAATTATAAAATATAAATCATAGTGTTAATTAATATTTCTAACTAAGCTAAAAAAGAAAGTAACTTTCTGCTCGTTTTCATATTTTCAAAAGTATAATTTTGAAGTTTTGAGTTCTATATTAACTTTATATCATTTTTAACCATTTTTTTTACCTTTAAATTATATATTTAATTTTATACTTTCAATACACTTTTTACATTTAAATATCATTTTTCAAAACCAAATTTTGAAAATACATTTTCTCCAAACTGAACCGTGTATGCAGAAAATTCCACTTATCAACCAGAATGCTATTCTAATTAACCCAAGGGGAAGGTCAACTCAATTAACCCCAACATTAATAAACCATATATAGCATCAAGCAGTATTTATATAGACCACAAATCCAAAGCATGGCAATGTTAAAGGTAAAGGTAAAGGTAAACATTAACATTGCAAATTAAACCACCAATTCAGTTCAGTTTGTAAACTAAACATTTGATGTAAACAAAAATCCTACACATAATAACTCAGAAAATTTTAGACATAAATAACATATTTCCAACTGCTGAACATAGTTGCTTTGACCTAACATGGGACCAATTAAAAGAATTTGACTTCAGTTTCAGTTCAGTTCATACTGCTCATCTAGGGTTTAAAATATACTTATCAGAGTTTAGCATATAAATCTAAGGATGTCAATGAACTGAGTTTCCCACTCAGGAGAACCAAGGAACTTCCTCCCAAACCAAACTACTTACCACAGTGCCAGTTTTCTGAATTGTTGAGGAAGGATTTACTTTTGCCCACACAATGATGGTGGTAGGGTTTTTCACACTTCCTGCAAAATTTGTCATACAAGAAAGGGAATCAAACACAAAAAAAATAAAAATAAAACGATCGATGATGAAAATGAAATGAAAATAAAACGAAAAACTCACGGATAATCACATATCCAAAGCTCTCCACCTTCCTTACAAACAAAGCACCAGTTTTCCAAATTCTCATAATTGGGTGGGAACTCCGCCCTTTTCAATTTGCTAATCATCATTTGAAAAGAATAAAAAACGAAAACTTGAAATAACCGAAAAAAAGACCACCCAAGACTGGAAATCAAGAAGTGGGTTTCTATAGATTGGGGGTGGGGGTGGGGGTGGGAGGAGGGGGAAAGGGTGGGAGAGGACGGGACTTGACTGACTCCAGTAGGGTTTAGGAACGCTTAGAATGCATAGGCCCACTTGGATTTGAATCACGCTTTTGAATTTATTGGATTCTTTGTTTAGAGGTAGTTTTGAAGTGCGTTTGTATGTGAATGAGTGTGCTTTTTCTTTTCTTTTTTAATTTGAATAATATTTGATTCGGACTTTTGGATTGTGATTTACATGGCTGGATTTATTGGACTTTAGATTTCGGTTTGGTTTGCATAAAGTAAAGGTACTGTATCGATTGGTGATTGGGTTATGCAAAATTGCAAAATGGAGGCGTCCATACAGTGTAAGCATCAAGAAAGAAGACTTGGGCTTGTGTTGAAGGAGGTGGATGGGGATCTTGCTACATTTCTTGCGATGCGGAAATGTGAAAAGGAGAGTAATGGTTTTCTTCATATTCACAACTCCGATGGATTTGATCATTTCACAAGAATCAATCAAGTGGGCATTTTTATCTTTTTTTTTGAGCTATTCACAGCCCTTAATTTGAGTTATTCTTAATCCTTTCTTATGTTTTTTGCACTAATTATTGGCTGTGTTATCTTAGGCATGCTCTTGGAGAGGACTTTGAATAAATGATACAAATAGAGGAAGAAAAAGAGCAAAAATGGGGATTAATTTGCAACAAAGAGATAGAAAACACTGCCGAGCTAGCAGTACTGGAGGGATCGATTAGGAGCCTTAAGTTCAGATTTTAAGAACGAGACAAATGTTGAGCTGTCGGAAACTCCAGCGTTTTCAGAAGATAGCTGAACATAATCAAGATTCAAGGCATACGTTGCCGAGAGACTTTTAGCTGCAGCGCCCACTTTTGGCATTGAAGTGTTCTGAAATTTCCAGGGTTTTTCTTCATTTTGAAATCTTCGGTACGTTGTAGCGACAACTTTTGTCACTGCAGCGTTTTTATCTCACAACTAAAAAATTATTTGTTAAGAGACCCTTATATAATGAAAGAGTTCTTGACTTTTTGGTCTCTCTCCCTTCTCCTCTATAAATTGTTATATTGTTTGGTCTATGTTTCCGCACAGATACATCAGAGCGTATTCTGATCCAACAAGTTGTACTGAGCCAAACATAGTCCAACAGTTACATTTCTAATCTAACAATTAAGTTAGTTTTAATTACTCTCACCTTTGTATCATGTTGGAATTAATTAAACCAAACTTGTATTTACTTATTAGGTAATTATAATTGTAGTAGGATTTGTTATTTGTCTATTTCCTATTTGGTTTAGTGCTTGTTTTGGGAAACCTAGTTGTTTTAGGAAATAGTTCTGAATCAGATTAATGGTAGGATTCAGGGATAGTTTAGCCTATAAATAGAGGCATTAGGTGATCATTGTAGTCACAAAGAGATACAGAGATAAATACAAAGATACAGGAGAAACTGAATAGCCTTCGGGTTGTTTCTCGACCACGTTTCGGCTTAGGTACGCCGCACAGATTGTGTGCGTGCAGGCTTATTTATTGTTCGTTATTACAAAGAAGTTTTATTCCGCTGTGTGTTAATCTCTTTATAATATTTTGGATATATATTATTTTTATATCCTACAAGTGGTATCAGAGCCTGTGTTATTTTTTTGGGAGTCAAGATGTCCTTTTTATTTAATCCTCCTGAGTGCCATGTATTTGTCTTTGATGGGAAAAATAATTTTAAAATCTGGTGTCAATTGATGGAGAATTTTTTCACGATGGTTGGTATCTGGCATGTAATTGAGCCAGGTTTTGAAGAACCTGAAAAAGACAAGGAAGGTGAAAAATTAACAGCTGAGGGTAGTAAAGAATTGGAGAAAAATCGTTCTCACAATAATCAAGCACTCTATTATTTAAGAACGAAGGTTGGATTAGACATATGCAGAAATTTAATAGAGGTAGAGACAGCTAAGGAGTTTTGGAACAAGTTAAAAACTGCCAATCGAGGAAACGAAAGCGTTCAAAGAGTCAAACTACAGGAGTTACGGAGACAATTTGAGTTGGCAGAGAGGAAACCTAATGAAAAGGTGCAAGAATACATGGCTAGGGTAAAATTCATAGCTGGTCAGATGAAGATCAATGGTGATAAAGTGACAAAAGAGCAGATGGTGTCTAAAGTTCTTCGGACGTTGACTTCGAAATTTCACACAAAGAAGGAGATTATCGAGGCCATTAAAGATCTTTCTACTTTTTCGTATGCTGATTTGGAAGGAGAATTGATGACATATGAGATGTCATGTGACAGACCATCTGTTGATGCAGCGTCAGAAGCATTGAAGGCTTTGGTATATAAGCCTAAAGAATCCGATGGTGGTGAAACCAATCAGCAGGGCCAGAATTCTCACGGGAGAGGACGTGGCGGTCAAAGTTTCAGAGGAAGAGGCCATGGTAGAGGTAATTTTTCTTACCAACCAAAGGTTAATTCGGATGCTCAAAATAATGGGCAAAAACGTGATAGGTCTAAAATTAAATGTTATAATTGTGGAAAGATGGGTCACATAAAAAAGGATTGTTGGGGTCTTAAAAATAACAATACTGGACATGCTCAAATAGCTGAAAGTAGTGGTGATAATCATGAAACTGTTTTATTTATTGCTGGTGCTGGTGAAGAAGATAAAAGTTTTAAGTGGTACATTGATTCTGGTTGTAGTAATCATATGTGTGGGAGAAAAGAAATTTTTTCTGATCTTGATGAGACCTACAGGAATACAGTGAGGTTTGGAAATAATCATGTTATGTCTATTGTTGGGAAAGGTAGTATTCCTATTACTTTGAAAAATGGGAGGACCAATGCAATAGGTGATGTCTATTATGTGCCTAAGGCTCTGTTCTCTTGTGGCTTGTATAAGGAAAATTTTGTTGGAGGGAAGTTTTTTGTTAGAAATTTTTTGGAGGGAAGTTTTTTTTGGGAAATTGTGTAGGTGAGAGATGAAAAAGTGTAATGATTGTGTTATTTTTTGAATTTATGTGAGTAGGTATTTAGAGGGAATTTTAAAATTTTAATTTTGAATTGTTGAAAAAGTGAAGTTGTTTCTTTGTATAAAGTTTTGGAAAAAAAAGTGATGATTCTTGGAAAATTGCCACAAGAGAACAGAGCCTTAGTCAGAATTTACTGAGTCTTGGTCAGTTGCAGGAGAAGAATTATGATATTAATTTTAGGCATGGTATTTGCACAACTCGTGATGGCGATGGAGCTGATTTGATCCAAGTTTGGTTTAAGGGAGGCTATGTTGGAATTAATTAAACCAAACTTGTATTTACTTATTAGGTAATTATAATTGTAGTAGGATTTGTTATTTGTCTATTTCCTATTTGGTTTAGTGCTTGTTTTGGGAAACCTAGTTGTTTTAGGAAATAGTTCTGAATCAGATTAATGGTAGGATTCAGAGATAGTTTAGCCTATAAATAGAGGCATTAGGTGATCATTGTAGTCACAAAGAGATACAGAGATAAATACAAAGATACAGGAGAAACTGAATAGCCTTCGGGTTGTTTTTCTACCAAGCTTCGGCTTAGGTGCGCCGCACAGGTTGTGTGCGTGCAGGTTTATTTATTGTTCGTTATTACAAAGAAGTTTTATTCCGCTGTGCGTTAATCTCTTTATAATATTTTGGATATATATTATTTTTATATCCTACAGTATCGATAGGTAGATTAAGGTATTGCCTTTGCTTTGGATGGCGGCCGTAGAAGACAAAAGCCCATATATGGCTTTTAACCTCTTCTCTATTATATTCGATTTCTATTGTGCTATTTATCTTGTGCTAATCGTAGTTAGCTAGTTTACTCAGGGAAGGGGTTAAGATATGCAGGTAGTCTAAAATTGGTGTTTATATAATTTGGTTGAGTTATGTCTCTTGTTAAGCCTTGATTAGCCACTAATGATGAGAGTGGTTGGTCTTTGGATTTGATTATACAAAAATTAGCTTGAAAGGCATGTGTCAATACCTCTAATTTTAATGTCTCTCCATCTCAAAATTTACCATGGGAACATATATTCATTCATGGAATTTGCATAATCTAGTTGGTTGGATCTCACTACGTTCAAATTAGCTTTCCATCTACACCAAATTTATGCATATTGATTGATTCGACATGAAAATCAAGAATTGAAACCCGAACCCCTACCCTACACTTTAATTAGTATAATTTCACATGCTTGTTTAGTTTGGTCTTTTGCAATCTTTAACTAATTAATCACCACTCACACCATTGAAAAGGGGTTTTAATCACAAAACAATTCGGTTTACTTTGTTACCATTAGTCGTGTTAAGGTTCGACCCATGATCAACGTGTAGGTATTTTACTACATGTGGCAATCATGCATTTGCGTACTTGTAAGCTCACACGTTTTCCGTCACCAAAGGTCCAAAGATTTTTCATTTGTTGAAGGATTAAGCACATGTAATATAAATTGAGTGCATATAACCTATCCATCCTTTAATTTAATATATATGTATAAGTAACAAAAGGTTTTCTTTTTTTTAAGTGGAAATCACTTCTCGGACTTTGTTATTACTTCAAACAGCAAGCTCCTTGCATCTAGCATCCCTAACCCCTTCAAAATTTTAGACATTGGATTGAAATCCAGAATCTCTGTCGCCATCATCAAACTTGCGTTGCGAGCCATAGAGTCTACAACTGCATTTTTTTCGATAAATGTGATGAACTTAAATATCATCGAACTCTAAGAGAGCAGACAAGTAGCGGTGTAGGCTGGTGTAGGCTCCACCCCCCAACAAATCCATTGGGTCTTTTGCATATACTAGCCTTTAGATTTTTATTTTATTTTCTTTTTTTTGACATCCATTAGATGGTTGGTACTTAATATCAGCCCCACTACTTATAATTTTCAGCTTATTTGTTCTCTTTGAAGGTTCAATTGGCAAATTAGTTTTATTATTATTATTTTATTATATAGATTTCAACAACCATAAGTTTAAATATGTAACTTATTAATTTTATTTGAGTGTTTGAGTAGTTAAGAATTATGGATTAATGGCTATTATAATTAATTCTTGTTTTTTTTAAGTTAAATTAGGAATTTTTAGCATTAGGCACTTTGTAGATTGATTTAGAGAAATTATAGATTTTATATGTGAAAGTTTACATTAGATATTTATAAAAACTTAAATTTAAATTAGGGTTAAATTACATTGAGTTACTTTTTGCAATAAAAACCAGTGATTTGCGTAACAGAATAGAAAATAAGTACATGAACGACAATTTAGTTGTATATATAAATAGGGACATTTTTACGAAAATTGAAAATAAGAAAAATTTGCAATGTTTTCACATATCGGCTCGTAAGATACAGTTCCATCATGTTCATCACAAAAGAATGAACAATACTAATATTGAAATAGTTGTGCATATTTAATAATTTCTTGCTTCTATAATTATGAATTTTAAAATTTAGATGTTAAATATATTTATAACTAACCCTCCACTGTAAATATTTTCTAGTTCCGCCACTGTGCACAACTCGATTATGGACATCCACAGCTAGACTTCCTTCCTTTCAACACATTGAGTGAGAACCTGAGAGTCACTTTCAACCTCCAATGCTTCAATACCTAGGTCCCAACGTCCTAGCAATCCCAATAACAAGACCTTCCGCTTGAAAGCTTGTTTTCCATCGCAGGTAGACTGAAGATCCCCAAATTGGCACCCCCTCCTTGTCCCTTTTTTTTTTTTTTTCAAAATGGGCCGTGGCTGTTGGGGCAGATGCCTTTTTATTTTGTAAGGCCAAGTCTGAGCCAATAAAAGTAAAAAGTACAGTTCATGGGAGGAAAAAAAAAAAGTCCATGCTTCGTTTATCTTGTGCATATAGGGGAACCTAGCTTCATCTTGCGCCAGTATCCCGCTGAATTGCCGAGAGAGTTGCATATTATGAAGAATGTTTGAGCATCGTGAAATACTTGCTTGCCTTGCTAGATAGTTCGCTGCTGCATTTGGCTCTCTAAAGATATAGCGCCGATGAATCTAAAGTCCGTCCACCGGTACCCCCTCCTCATCCCTTATATTCCATGAGTCCCACTTACAGAGTCCACTTGATATTACTAAAACCAGTAATACAAAGTAGACGTTTTGAATGAGACAGAGGGAGTAAGCTATAACTAAGCCCATGCTGGAGGGTCATGCATTCCCTCTACTTGAGCCATCGATCCACGTTCAGCTTAAATAAGCCATTGATAGGACCATCGTTAGCCCTATCAAATACAGTAAAAGTACTGTATAAACCTGCAACAAACAATTTGATAGGACCGTCATTAGCCCTATCAAATACAATAAAAGTACTGTATAAACCTGCAACAAATAGCTATAAGTAGCACAATGATAACAGGGTCGATCCCACAGGAAACGGAGTGCTCCAAATCACAAAACCTAACTCCAAACTATTTTGGTTTGCAACCACCTAAGTTTGCTCAGAGAAACTTTTCAAAAGATTAGTGAAAACTGAATAACAACTTAAATCAAGAACGAGAGTTTAATCAATGTAATAAATTAAGTATTCCAGCAATATGTAAATCACAATAATCACGTGCATGTTAATCATCAACTCAATAATATATTAAATAGCATGTCATCAACCAGTTATAGATTACCGTGAATCCGCACAGACATAACCCAATCTCCCCTTACTTTATTGACAATTACCGTGAATCCGTACAGACATAATTGCTACTCTAATTAACAAGGAACAGGTCGTAAGGCATCGACACCTATTAACCAAGTTAACAGCTTTAAGATTTAGGGAGACCCGATTTTAGTTATTCTTATTGAATTAACATCTAAGAATTACTAACCCCTTATTCTCTATTACCTGAAGGTAACTTTACCACTAATTAATCTTGCCCAATAAATATTATGTTATTTAATTGGGAATTAATTGGCTCTACCTAATTCAACTAAGGTGATCAATCTCAATTAAATATCAGTAATCAAAGTTATGGGCAGAGAATAAGAAGGAACACATGCAATTTAAGTTAAGAGCAATTCGGTTTCATAACATTCCCAGATTAATTGCTATTACATTACGCTGGAATATATAATTTAGCTACTCATATGTAAACTAACTACGCACATAATTATTTTACGATTCATACTGAAAATAATCGAAAAGAATAAAATAAATAAGGAATAAATACTTGAATTACGATCTGAAAATAATCCCCTGAGTAAGCTACCGCCCGTTAGGGCTAACGGAACCTCTCCTGGACAGAAATCCTCAAATTGCAGAAATAGAAAACTACTGCTACTTGCTCTGAACTAGCTACGAAAATATAAGATAAAATTCTACTGAAAAAGCGTGTCTTTCTCCTCTCCCTTCCATCCCTATAAATAGGTGTAGAATGGAGAGTAGAAACTAATTCCAAATAGGACATTACTAAAACTATTTTTCATGTAGGACACTACTAAAAATAATCTCCAAAACAAAGAAGGATTAATGTATCAGGAAACAATTCCTTCTTCCAGGCGCACCACCAATGTTGGCAATTAAAGAATCCAAATTCCATTCCAATTGCTTTCTATGGGTGATCAATTAGTTAGGCAATTGCCTATTTTCTTCATTGGGCTTCCTTCTCTTCTTTGGGTTGGACTGCTCATTGCATTTGGGCTCCTTCAACTTTGGCCTACTTGTTCCTCTTGCATGCATGAACATGAATAATGCCTCCATTCATTGCTTCTTTGGGCATATGAGCCCTTTTCATCCTCTTTTGCATCTTACTTTCTCTAATTGTTCTTCTTCCTAAAACCTACATTTATCTTACAAAAACTAGCACATACCCGTGAGATTTACCACAAATATGCTCTAAAATTCAGCAGCTAAAGGACACCTATCAAATATCCCCACACTTGAATGATGCTTGTCCTCAAGCGTGAAGTGAAGAATTAAACTCAGTCCTCTTTTCTTTCCCTTTTTTATGTAACAAAAACACAAAGACACAAACACAAGAACATAAAAGACACAAAACTTGAACAGACCCAAAAGAAACATAATAGAAAAAACAAACAACACTACTACAGAAAGGCTCAAAGGAGGCGCCCCTTTGGAGGCGGGTGTACAAATACCCGCCTCCAAAGGTGGCTAAATAAAATTTGGAGGCGGGTGAAGGGGTCACCCGCCTCCAATTAGGAGGTTCACCCGCCTCCAATTTCAAAATACGAAAATGATTTTTTTTTAATTTTCAATACTAGATCAAAAATTGTCTTTATTTTGGACTGTTGAAAATAATTTTGAAAATTTATCGAGATTCTAGCGAAGCGAAAAATTAGTAGATAATAAAAATCACAAGTTTTAGAAGAAATATATAATTTCGATTTTAATATTAAATACATAAGTATATGCAGCGTAGTGGTAAATTTAATGTGCAAGAGTTAAGTGAAACTCTAGGCGCGAGTTCGATTCCTACTAAAGCTATAAAGTGCAAGAAAAAGAAATTAAATTTTTTTACGAGGGGTTATTGGAGGCGGGTGCAAAATTGCACCCGCCTCGAATAACACTTAATGGAGGCGGGTGCAACATGCACCCGCTTCCATTAGAAGAGCATTGGAGGCGGGTGCACCCTCTCTGTAATTGGAGGCGGGTGCAGAGTCCAATGATCTAATTTATAGAGGTGGGTGCGGGCGCCTCCAAATGGAGGCGCCCGCAGCTGAGGCGGGTGCTGCATGCCCTTAGAACCCGCCTCCTAAGGGGGATTTTGTAGTAGTGCAAGGAGTATTTGAACAAACTCAACACCCAAAACATGACTCACACGACACAATGACACCACATAAACACAGGATTACTCTGCCCAAATTCCTCATGTCACTTGTACTTGCACCACAACATTCACTTTTTAATCACAGACTATGCAAACTCTACCATTCCACCAAACAAACCATACCAAGTCAGTTTAACACAGTTATGCACAAATTCCCAAGCAGGCACTCTTATGGGTAGTAAAACACACAACTCACAATTCACAAAATTTGGACAAGTGATTCATCCCTAGTCTAGTCAGAACTCAAAAGTTTGATAACTGACCATCTCCATAGTAAAGATTGAGTAATGCACAGATGTTAAGAACAACCTTTTATTCACAGGGACGCAATGGGGCCAAGGGATTTTTATTTATTTGGTCGGGCCCTATGGGGTTCTAGGTCACCTGCAGAATTCAACAAATAGTGTGCATGCATATAGAACCTGCTGCTCCTTTCCTTACTACTTCTTGCTTTTCCTGATTTAGAGCCACAACATTCAGCTCTTTCTTTAATTATTCAAGCAGTGTCAATTACCAAAAACTTTCCAGCACTTCGATTAACAATTCAGCACATAACCTCTTCGTCCAGTCCTTTAAACTTATTCTGCAATCGTATTCAAAACATAACCAGCTCTTATTCTTTATTTTATCATCTCTTTTTTTCCTTTTGTTTTTTCAAATGTGGACTCATTTTCTTACCACAGCAAAACTGATTCTTCATATAATTTCAGCAGATACAAAAGGAAACAGAACTGGACTCCACAAATTGTACCTCATGACCTCTCCTCTGTCGCAGCATCAACACATAATTACCATGCAGCATGCACACCAAGGGTAAGAGAAAGAGTTAATCACAAACGGGCCTTAGCTACTTTTTACTGACTAAGAACTGAAGGGTTGCTTCAACTTGCTGACTAAGGGTTATTTTTCTGTGTGGGAAGGTTTAGAAACTCAAGCCAAAAGGGTTTTATCCTAGAAAAGGTCCCCTATCATCCAACCATGCATCACTCAATAAACCATTTTGACAGTCTAGCAGGCAAACTAAAGAGATTCTCATGCAAAACATCCAGTGCGGCTCAGAATTTATTTAGTAGGCTATAGAAACGGGAATTCATGCATAAGTTGTATTAAAGTAACTGATCTTTCCAAACCATATCCACAAGAGTAAGCATAGTAACAGATTAACTAGATATCTGTGTTGCTTATTTCAGATTAACATTCAGATTTTGGGCAGAATCACATACACACACTTGACATAACATGGCTCCAAAGACATAAACAAGACACAGGAAAAACTCTCAAAACATTCTCACACTTAAAATAATGCTTGCCCTTAAGCATATATTAAAATTAAAGTGAGACCATAGGAGACATGCTACAAACTTACTGGACCATATATAGACAACACAACTATGGAAAAAAAAAAAACAAAAACAGCACAAAACAAAAATAGAAAACAACACATGAATCAAAACAAAAAGAGATACTAGAGAAAGACTTACTGGGGAAACATGGCGCTGCCTACTGCATCAGAGGCGGGATTCGGATTCTTCATCAATGGCCGTGACCGGACGGCGACTGGCGGCGGTCGAGCGTGAGACGCGGCGGCAGTGGCGGATTTCGAATGGTGGTCGCCGGCTATGGAGATGCGTCGGTGGTAGAGGCTTTGGATTCAGTGGCCGGTGAGGTGGAGGGAAGGTGGTGATTTAGTGGAGAAGGTGAAGTGAGGAAGATGATGGCATCGGGTAGGAGGAGAGGAAAGAGTGGGAAAAGAAAATAAAATTTGGGGGAAAAAATTAGGGCAATAGAGTGGCACTTTTTTCTGAATGGTCCCTCTTTTTCTGTGAAGTAGTAAAAATAACCCCACCTGAAATTTGCATGCCGGTACTTCCTTTGTCTGATTGTGGCAATTGTTGCCTGTAATTTCTGAATTGGCAACCCTACCCCCTACTCCTTATTTTCCGTTGAACGTCACCTAGAATTGTAGAGTTAGTTCAATTAATTGAATTGTCAACTGCAACTACAAAAATTAAAGGCTATCTTTTTTTTTCTTTTTTTTTATTTAAATAAATTAAATGCAGAAAATAGAAATAACAAAAACCAAAAAAAAAACTGTGGGTTGCCTCCCACTAACGCCTTTCTTTTACGTCTTTAGCTAGACGCAGTATGTCTCCATCAATGATTCGGACAACATAACAATGGAATTTCTTTCACTGTTTGGACCTAGGTAGCACCACAGAAAAGTTTATGATGTTTCCTGTTGACTGTGAATTTCTTTCCAATCTTGGGATTTTGAACTTGCACAGCTCCACTTGAACAGACGGACACTACATCCAGTGGTTTTACCTTATTCTTCTTCTCACCAGGTAGACCCTTGATCTCAAAATTCACAAACTCACCCCTTTTTCCTTGACTGATCTGCTGGCCAGTAGCACATTGTATGGGAGTTTCTAGCCATGTTTGTTCATTATTTCTTTTTTTTCACCATGGCTTTGCTATACCCTTTGGCAAATTTCAGGTCATTCTTCGTACTATAACATGGAAGTGGTTTTAATTCAGGCTCTGAAGCCAAAACTAATGATAGAAGCAGTTTATCAGCGGGGGTCCGTTTGGGCAAACAGATGGTAGTCCTTGAACTTTGACTCACTTCCTACAAAAAATGAGTCTCAAGATGCTCTTGGACACAAGGGTCAATCATATCAACACTATAAACATTTTCCATAGGCATTGAACTTTTTATGGCATTATCCATACTAAATGTGACCTTTTCACCACAGTAGTCCAGGCAAATAGATCCATTGTACACATCAATTAGGGCTCTAGATGTTTTCAAGAAAGGTCAGCCTAACAAGACTCTGGCTGACTCTTTTGATGGATCACTACTCATCTTAACCACATAAAAATCAGCAGGGTATACAAAAGAATGAACTCTTACCAACACATTTTCCAAAAGACCCACAGGATATACACATGATCTATCAGCCAATTGAATTATAACACTAGTGTCTACTAATTCAACACCAGTCAAAGTTTGATACACAGAAAGAGGCATTACGTTAATTGAAGCACCTAAATCACACATAGCATGCTTAATCTGTTTATCTCCAATTACACAAGGTAAAGAAAACATACATGGGTCCTTGCACTTAGGTGGCAATTTCTTTTGAATTACAGCAGACACGTTCTCACCCATGATTACCTTGCGTGCTCCCCTTTGCTTCCCAGCCATAAATTCTTTCAAAAACTTCCCAATTGGGAGGATTTTTATTGCCTTAAGGAAAGGAATATTTACTTCCATCTTCTCAAAAGCTGCCAAATAATCCACAGGATCCTCTTTTGGTTTTTTTGCCTTCCCGATCAGTCGGTTTGGAAAAGGTGGATCTTCATAAGGGTTTCCACCTTTTAAGCTTAAAAAAGGTTCAGGTCTCTCTATTTTCCCTGTTTTTAGAGTACCCGCTGGCTTTGTTTCTGCAATTTCAAGTTCAGGGTCTATGGCCCGTTTGGGCAAATGGGACCTCGGAGTAGAACTCTCTTGCTCTTCTGGCTGTGGTAACTTGACATAGTCCCTGGAATTTTCTTCGCCTTGCTCAGATTTCGCCTCCACTTTGTTCCTACTAATCAATCTATTTGGAAAATGAGGTTCTTCGTAAGGGTTCCCACCTTTCAGACTTAAAAAGGGTTCAGGTCTCTTTGATTCCCCTATTTTTACAGTACCCTCTAGCTCTGTTTCCACAATTTCAGGTTCAGGGTCGATGGCCCGTTTGGGCAAACGGGACCTCAGAATAGAATTCTTTTACACTTCTGGCTGCAGAACCTTCCCACATCTCAGAGTTATCGCACTAACATTCTCTTTCTGCTGTATTTGGACCTGTGAGGGCAGTCTGCTCTGGTCACCCTTCAATTCTTTGAGCGAAGCAGCCAATTGGGACACCATATTTGCCAGACTATCAATACTGGCCTTCTGCTCCTTTGTTGATCCATTAGAGATCCGATTACATCACTAGAATCTTTTTCGTTGTGGTTGGTATGAATAATGACCCTGCCGGAACCCTCTCTGCTGAGGTGGTCGGTATGCCTGATTCTGATACTGATTCAGTACTGGTTCTGGTTACCCTGATACTGGGGCTGTTGACTTTAATCCTGGCTGCCTAGTTCAGTCCATCTGAAACTAGGATGATCTTTCCACCCTTGATTGTATGTGTTGGAGTAAGGGTCCCTTCTCTGATGTGGAACATTCCAGTTCCCAGCAGCATTTGCTTGGGCCAGGGGGTCGGTGGGTGCAAGGTTACACTTATGGGTAAGATGTCCCATATTTCCGCAGATTCCACAAACTTCCTCTGTCTGCACCTTATTCGTCCCAGCTACCATTTTAGTCTCATCTCAGTCATCTTTCTCATTTCAGCTACCAGCTGGGAGTTGTTCTGTGTCATGTCATCCTGCTCACGAGGTCCCACATCATCAATAATGAGCACTTCGATGGTCAGCTTGGCCAAACGGATGCTGGGTTCAACAAAGTCATTACGTGCTTCCAGTGTCGCCTTTATTATTTTATGAGCAGTTGTGGCAGTATTATTTAGAAATGCACCACCACTGGCGGAATCCATATGCATCCTCTCGGATTCCGTCATTCCATTCCATGGTAAAAGAACTGCAGCAACTCACCATCCGAGTACCTATGGTTTTGGCAACTATCGTACAATCGCTTAAATCTGAGCCAATATGTGCGGAGGGACTCATCATAATCTTGTCGGATCCCACTTATCTCCTTTTTCACTGCATTAGTCGTCGTGGCTGGGAAGTAATTTTTAAGGAAAGCCTCCTTCATCTCCCTCCATGTAGTGATGGAGTTTGGCTCTAGGGAAGAGAACCACATGTTGGCTTCGCCTGTCAGGACAAAAGGGAATGCCACGAGTCGGAGCTGCTCCACAGTGGCTCCTGCTGGTAACTTACCCACCTTGCACCCCTTGACGTACTCACGCAAAAAGCTATGGGGATCCTCTCCTGGCCTACCACAGTACCTTGGTAGCATACTCAGCCAACTAGATTTGAGTTGGAAGTGGCCCGTGACATCAGGCATTACAATTGCTGAACGTTCATTCCCGGCAACGGCGCCAATTTGATAGGACCATCGTTAGCCCTATCAAATACAGTAAAAGTACTGTACAAACCTGCAACAAACAATTTGATAGGACCGTCGTGGTTGCTTAGTTCCTTCAGAGTTGGTTCAGCCGCAGGAGCTTCCTCTTGTCGCTCATCTCTTCTTTCTTCCTGTCTGTCTCCCATCTAAGAATCAGGCTTGGGGACAGATTTATGTTCAGACTCTGTTTCTGTTCTACCTTCCGTTAGGGCTAACATAACCTTGTCAGAATCTGAAACAGCAGCTTCTCACCTTTAACGTGCTTCTTTTGCGAGTCTTCTTGCAGTTTTTTCAATCTCTGGATCGTACAGCAATTCAGGTTGCGACAATCTGCTCATAAAACACACAAAAGCACAAATTAATAGGAAAAGGTGATTTAAAACGTAAAACCGTTCCCCGGCAACGGCGCCAATTTGATAGGACCGTCGTTAGCCCTATCAAATACAGTAAAAGTACTGTATAAACCTGCAACAAACAATTTCATAGGACCGTCGTTAGCCCTATCAAATACAGTAAAAGTACTGTATAAACCTGCAACAAATAGCTATAAGTAGCACAATGATAACAGGGTCGATCCCACAGGAAACGGAGTGCTCCAAATCACAAAGCCTAACTCCAAACTATTTTGGTTTGCAACCACCTTAGTTTGCTCAGAGAAACTTTTCAAAAGATTAGTGAAAACTAAATAACAACTTAAATCAAGAACGAGAGTTTAATCAATGTAATAAATTAAGTATTCCAGCAATATGTAAATCACAATAATCACGTGCATGTTAATCATCAACTCAATAATATATTAAATAGCATGTCATCAACCAGTTATAGATTACCGTGAATCCGCACAGACATCACCCAATCTCCCCTTAATTTATCGACAATTACCGTGAATCCGCACAGACATAATTGCTACTCTAATTAACAAGGAACATGCCATAAGGCATCGACACCTATTAACCAAGTTAACAGCCTTAAGATTTAGGAAAACCCGATTTTAGTTATTCTTATTGAATTAACATCTAAGAATTACTAACCCCTTATTCTCTATTACCTGAAGGTAACTTTACCACTAATTAATCTTGCCCAATAAATATTATGTTATTTAATTGGGAATTAATTGGCTCTACCTAATTCAACTAAGGTGATCAATCTCAATTAAATATCAGTAATCAAAGTTATGGGCAGAGAATAAGAAGGAACACATGCAATTTAAGTTAAGAGCAATTCGGTTTCATAACATTCCCGGATTAATTGCTATTACATTATGCTGGAATATATAATTTAGCTACTCATATGTAAACTAACTACGCACATAATTATTTTACGATTCATACTGAAAATAATCGAAAAGAATAAAATAAATAAGGAATAAATACTTGAATTACGATCTGAAAATAATCCCCTGAGTAAGCTACCGCCCGTTAGGGCTAACGGAACCTCTCCTGTACAGAAATCCTCAAATCGCAGAAATAGAAAACTACTGCTACTTGCTCTGAACTAGCTACGAAAATATAAGATAAAATTCTACTGAAAAAGCGTGTCTTTCTGCTCTCCCTTCCATCCCTATAACTAGGTGTAGAATGGAGAGTAGAAACTAATTCCAAATAGGACATTACTTAAACTATTTTCCAAGTAGGACACTACTAAAAATAATCTCCAAAACAAAGAAGGATTAATGTATCAGGAAACAATTCCTTCTTCCAGGCGCACCACCAATGTTGGCAATTTAAGAATCCAAATTCCATTCCAATTGCTTTCTACGGGTGATCAATTAATTAGGCAATTGCCTATTTTCTTCATTGGGCTTCCTTCTCTTCTTTGGACTGGACTACTCATTGCATTTGGGCTCCTTCAACTTTGGCCTACTTGTTCCTCTTGCATGCATGAACATGAATAATGTCTCTATTCATTGCTTCTTTGGGCATATGAGCCATTTTCATCCTCTTTTGCATCTTACTTTCTCTAATTGTTCTTCTTCCTAAAACCTGCATTTATCTTACAAAAACTAGCACATACCCGTGAGATTTGCCACAAATATGCTCTAAAATTCAGCAGCTAAAGGACACCTATCAGCCATAAGCTGGCCTGCGCCAGTTATATGTCGTCGGTGAACTGGGCGAATCGGCCCCCAGCACCGTAACACCTTTTCCGCTAACAAGACCGGACCAGACGATGGGTATACTTAGGTGTTTTAAACTTGTGAAACATACTAAAATTTTAATCAACAAGCAGTCAATCAGGAGGCCGCAGGTGATACATACTACATATATTTGTAGGTGTGGTGATACAAATTAACACACATTTGATTTCAGTAGAAGTTATAGTTTTATATGTAAAAATATAACTGTCAATCAAAAAAGTAATAATTTTAAACTAAAAAAGCTTTAAAAATAAAAGGTCTTAAAGAAATCAAACATTGGTCTAACATATTACGCGAGAATGTTATCTCAGGAAACTGCCTGATTAGAGTTTTTATGTTGATGACTGGTCTCCTGTGAAACAGATTCATATATCTGATGCAAACACGAGAATGTTTTCCCTCATTTTTCTTACTTTTTGATTTTTAAACTTTTTTTCCGAAAATTCATCTTAAAAGTATCACTTTTATGTCCGAAGGTATATGTTTTATTCCCAACAAGTAACACTTTTCGATTCAGACGTACAACAACTACTTTCAACAAACTTTTCATTTCAAAGATATAATTTTAACTCTCAACAAGTGTCACTTTTTGGTTCAAAAGTATACAACCACAATAAGGGTCCATGGTGACAAAGGTTAGAGAGAAAAACTGTGTTAGCTAAAAGAAACACGAATCTTTACACTGGGTTTTAAAATTTGATGTTAAAGATCACAAGATGCACCGGGTTTCCTTATGTCCGGTGTTAATATATGATACTCTTTAACACCGGGTTCTACGAAAATCAGTTTTAAAGATTATTTAATTATGAGTGGGAATCAGAGCAATCAGAAACCTATATAATATTACTTTCGGAGCTCCTCAGTTTCCATATTCAACCATTTTTAACTGTGCTTGCTATCTAGAACGCAACGGCGTACACCCAAAATCTGCCGGTCATCGTCGTTGCAGTTCCAATCGAGTCCCGGGATAGAGTAACCCACCTTCATCAGACACGGAATGGTGAAAATCACATTTTGTTCTGTTATTTTAGATATGTTTTCATGCCCGCAAGTTTTAACATTTTCGTTGTTAAATTTCATAGGTTCCCATGGAGAAGGCTCCATTTTTGTGGTTCTATTGGAGAAAGCGAGCAACATCGACGTATAAAGGTAGCATTTGTGTTTAGTTTTTTATGTTTAAATGTGTTTGTTTCGGTATTTCATAACATGTGTTTATTGTTTCGGCACCCTTTATTTTATTTTATTTTAATTTAAGGGTACTGTGAAGCATGTCTAGAACCAGTTCTTTTAACAAATTTATATCGAATATGCACTCCTACAGTGCGGTTCGATGTAAATCTAGTTTCAAGTGTTGCTGTGTTTTCTTTTTTTAGTTTTTTAAAGGGTACTATGAAGCAGGGGCTGAGCCATGCCCCACCAGCACTCAAATATTATTTTTTTACTATATAAAATTTTTAAAAATTTGTATTTCACCCTACCAAAAATTAAAATAATAGAGGTAAATATTTATAATATATAATTTTGCCCCACCAGCCCTTCAGAGCCTAGCTTCGCCACCGCTGAAAGCATATTTAGGATTGGTTCTTTTAACATATTTAGTTCGAACCTGCACTCCTGTAGTGCAGTTCTGCCCCATAAAAATAGTACAGCACATCGATCTGCCTCATTGCCCCCAAAGACGGAGCTGTTCACCATGCACCGCAAGGAGCTCCTCATTGGTGTGTTGTACTAGTTTTTTATTCTAAGGGAATAGCCGATTAAATGGTTAGGGGCATAGAGACCTTTTATTAATTTGAAAAAAAGATGGGGGGCGTAATGAGTCTTACCATGTGTTTACAGGATGCAATATACGGATGAAATGTATTAGAAACAAATTACATAGAACCTAAAATTTAGAGCCTAATGTAAGGTATTTTAGTCGAATCCGATAGCACTGCTTGCGTAAAGCTGTGCGGGAAGGTGCCATGTGCGAAGGAGAAGTTCCGATGATGTGATGATGATAGACGAGCCAAAAAAAAATCTGCCGGAGAGTTGCCTTTACGAAAACCATGCTCGATACAAAAGCTGGGAAGCATCTTTAGCTGAATGAGGTGTGCATATAGCAAAGACTCCATTGAGTACTATATCTTCCAGTATCCCAATCAGACTAATTAATAGACAGAATCTGTCTCAAAAATCACATGGGTGAGCCACTGATTTTTGCACAGATTCCAATGCCTACGACAAGGGCCATAAATTCAGCATACGAGCTCGATTGGTTGCCCAAGTATCGACGAATAATTTAGGTGTGATGTACTATTTTTATGGTTACATCTGGTGCAATGAATATCTTTTCCACACACAAATTACTTATAGGTCTAAACAGAAGCAGTGGAAATGGAGAAAAAGGGAGCCAAAACGAAGCATGAAAATTCCACGCGACCGCATGAGAAACAGGCACATACCTTGGCGTGGGTAAACAAAATTTCAAAATACTCGTAAATAAGAGGCTCAAGTCAAGTTCGAAGCCACAACATGGAACAAATGCACAAGCCATTAGCGTCAATTGAATAATCCAGCAAGTAAACCTCATCATTGCACAATTGCACATGTCGTGGCATCAGCGGGCCAGAAACGAAAGCAAACCCACAATACCTCAATTTTACACCCATTTCAGATGGCTATCTAGATGATTAATTTTGAGCTTCGGGGTTTCGATGTTGACCGTGTGAATGCCCTTCAAATATTTGGCCCTGAAACGCTTGAAAATTTTAGTCAAATTAACTAGAGCAGAAAATGGAAGTCCTACTTACTTGCATTGTGTACACCATCCTCCTCACTTGGGCGTTCCATCAGCCCTTTTGTGGATCAGCTGGTAGCGACAGCGCTGGGGATATACTACAATTTACAACTACTTTCATGGATGTGAGGATATATAAGATCATAACTCACAGTGATAAGCCTACCACTACCTACGCGTCCCGATCTTCCCTCATTTATACTCTCTTCGACCTCAACCACAAGCAAAGTTTACCCTTCAAAATTTAAAAGAGCAATTTAAAATGCTGGATGATGATGATTGATGAAGACTCATATATGTTAGTTCATAACTTTGATATATGCACTTGAGCTGTAGCTCTAAAATGCATTGGAAAATATAAGATTATCGGAATTGGACCATTGATTTCTTATCCATTTTCAGGAGATTGTCCAAAAACACTTCATCTAACGATAGTGTTGCTCAAGAGCCAAAAATTAATTATATCGAGTGGCTGAACCCAAAGCCAAATGGATCTGTTTTCTCCTTTACATTTGGCAGCACCATAACACCCAACGGCGGACTCAGAAAATACCTCGGGGGAGCTAATGTGTGTGTGTATATATTTTTTAATTTTAGTTGTACTCTGATTAGAGAATATTTTTGTTGGGGAGAAAGAAAATAAAAAGTATGATTGTATTGTTTTTTGAAATTTAATGTGAGTGTAATTTACGAGGGGATTGTAAATTTTAAATTTAACAAGTGAAAGTATTTGGATATGAATTTTTTTTTTTTTTTTTTTTGGGAAAAGGTGAAAATAATTTCTGAAAATAAAACTCAAACAAATGGAGTCGACTAAAATTCTACTCTCACCATTATAAAACGGATCAAAATTGTACATACTGGCCCAATTTATAGTTACTAACAAAATATAAATTTTTAATTGAACTAATTAAACACTCAAAATAATTGTGAAAAAAATGTATATATACAAAAGAAGCTAAACTAAGCTGCATTAAAGAATTGGAGGAAGAGGCAATGATTATTCAATGAAGTTCTCAAACATCGATACTCGTTAAGATGTTTTCTTACTCATTATGGATGAAGTTCATGTGATTTTATTTTCTCAATGTACATATCAAAGGACGAACGCAAAGATATTATAATTTGTTTGGAGTACAGGAATTAGGGTGATTCTAAACAAGGATGGAATTGTAGAGTGAAATGATATTAAAAAGTCCATAGAAGCTATGACTGATGCAATGAAAAAAGATGGATTTCTTTCATTCTTTTTCTTCAAAGGACAAGAATAACTAAATAAATTAAATAGGGGTTGAATGTTACAAATGAGAAGATTTTATGAATTTTTTTGATAAGAGGGCCATTTGAATTTAAATTTCTTAGGTAAAATATGATTTTAAAATTTTAAAAGTAAAATTTTCTGTAGAATAGGTAATCTCTTTAAAAACTTTAAGAATAAGAGGTGTCAAAGTCAACTCGGTCAAATTCAGTTTATTTTTGATTTAATCATGCTGAATGTTCCAATTTTATCAGATGTTCCAAAAAGGACAAATCGTTCGGGTGGAGAGGACAAGTTTTTCTTTTTCTTTCTTTCTTTCTTTAATGTGTAGTATTAAACTGGCACTCAATTCCATTTAGGTTCAAAGATCCCTTCTTATTTTAATAATGAATTAGTCTAATTATTGTAAGAAGAAAAAAGCATAGTGACAATTTTATTAAATTTATATAAGGTTAAGTATCAAATACCCTTATCATTTGAGAAATGTTACCAATTATCATCCTCTACTTCAAGAGGTTATAAATGGCTTCCTTGTGTTTTGCTTAAAGTTGTAATAGTTATTACATTTGTTGGTAGAATACTTTTATTTTGCAAATCAACTTTTGCAGCAATGGAACCCCCATTTCAATTTTGTCTATCCATAGCATTGGAAGTAATAAACCACCATGGAATCTACAGCAACACTACTATGATATTCAAAAAAGGAAATGCAGAAACTTATATTGACATGTTGGATAATTTAACAATGGGCATTTTTCTTTTTTAAAAATGCACATGTCAAATTTGACTTTAACGACATTACGTGTATATTATAATAGCACGCATATCGCGTGTTGGCCCTAATGCGTCGCATATGACATGAAGTCGGTAAATTAAAAACCTGCCGCCACTTACACGAGTAAAAGGTCTTTTCGGACATTTCACCGTAGAAATATATCATTAACTCCATTACACAGCACAAAATTCGAAAATAAAACAGCAGTTAAAATATTAAAATCTCATCCAAGAATTCATAGATTAACTAGCTGAAATATTTACAACAACCCAACAAGGATCTCAAAATGAGGAACTAAAAAAGATTTAAAGTTATTAGTAGTTACCATAGAGTCATAGATTGCTTGATTCATAAAATGCAAGCCATTTAAACATTAAAAGTTCGATTCCTACTTCAACCAGACTTCACAACATTAATGCACAAACTGGTAAGACTTTCCCTCCCAATTGCTTTCTAAAGCAAATTAAAAAACCACCAAAAAACAGAAAGGAGCTTCTTACCACTTACAATAGATGCACAAGTTGGAGTGATTAGTTATAAATCAGCTAGAGAAATTAGTCAATAATTTCTCCTTCCTCTTCTTGAGGTTCCTCCCTGCCAATCTCCTGAACAAACTTCACACTTGGCCCCTCGATTTTTAGCCTGCTGTTTTTATAACTATCATCGTTGCCATGCTTACCAATTGGCCGACTGTTGTTTCCCCCTACAGAATTCCCAACATGATCATTTTCGTATTCAGTCTCCTTGACGATGACCTGAGGAAATTCCAGTTTGTTTTTAGGCCAATTTTTGAAGAAAGAGTTCAACACCATGAACCTCAAAGCCTGCATTACGTGGTGCTTGTCCCTCTTAATGTCTGCCTTCAGAAGCTTCTGCAGCAGAGTAGGCTCCCTTTCCATCATCATCGGACGATGGGAAACCAATTCATCATTTACCAGCCTCTTCTTGTTTGGCACACTATCATTCTGGTCACCTCCATCAGGGGAATTGGCTTTCGCAAAATCTTTCTTGTTAGAGAAACGGTCATTCTTATCTACTCTTCCTCTTTTTTTGAACCTGTTCTGGAATTTTTCATTCTTGTTTGATACCTTTCCACCATTGTTGTGTTCATGCACTTGTTGTTCCGAATCACAGAGATAGTACGATGGTATTTCAGCAACTTCACATCCTAATTCAGCCTGCTTTGCCAAAACTTCCTTGAGCCGCTGTGAAAAGAAACGGAAACCAACAATTATGATGGGTATATAATATATATATATATATATATATAGAGAGAGAGAGAGAGAGAGATATTATTTACAGGACAACATGAGTAAACAAGCAAAACTAACCACAAAGAAAAATGAGGAGCAGCGCATGTTCAGAACTAGGCACCCAAAGGAGAAGGAAACAGAAAGGAAAGTGATAAACACAAAATGAAGACAGCATAGGAGTTTACGTATTTCTGTCTTTCAATTTTAACACCCTGAGGAAATCTCCCACATCAGGCTTTCATAGATAAAGGAATTTAGTTTGTGCTGTAAGTGATATTGTATTCCCACGGTATCCACTTCTAACTCAGAGTTAAGGGCAAGACTAACAACAATAACCATGCTCAGGGGAAAGAAAATTCACTTTTCAAAAATTGTGTCACATTTTTTATGCAAACTCATCTGGCTATAGTTTCACAAAGTTAGCATTTCACAAAATTAAGACATAATCAGCAGAATTGTCATATACATATCTGTAAAACTGTTTTAGGATTATGCACATTGGGCTTTGTCACCTATAGTTGCTTCTATGTCACCTTATATCTCCCATTGTAATGCATATTCTTATTAGTAGGAGACTATTCAGATGAAGTTACTTTGAAACAATATCCCTCTTGGAACTTGACAAAAGATCATGAGCCTACCTGGCGCCGCAACTGGGTAGCTTCATCAAAGATCTCTGCCTTCGTAGTCTTTTCCATCGACTTCTGCTGAAAGGGATGTTAACATACATAAATGCCTCTACTGAAGTTAACTGAGAGATGCAAAGATAAACAGATAATAAACCTTCTCTATGTTGGCTTTTGATGGGTAATTTTTCCTCCGTTCTTCACGCCACTGTTGGATTTCTTTATCAGTGTAGATCAATGGGACAGATCTTCACTTTGCAAACAGAATTCCAAGACATTAGAAAAACTAGCAAAAACACATGTCAAATACTAAAACTTTAACAAAGAGAAACAAGCTTGTAGAGAAGTGGAACATCACAGAGTCATCCGTGACAAGAAAAATTGTATGCATAAGATAATTTCCTGCCAGGAGGAGAAACTAAAAAGAAGAAGAGAGCCACAAGGCATGAAAAGGAATTGTTGTGAACCATGAGAAGAACATAAAATCACTAACAACCCAAGGGCAAATAAAATTAGAAAGTCCCAAAGAAGCATCTGAGATGCATTTTTTAGCTGGTGAAAATAGGACAGAGAATGAAATAAAATTTTCATCAATATCCTCTCATTTCACTCTTTTTTGATTACAGAGCAACACGCACTTATGCCTTAATGCTACTGAAACATGACAGGCTTTCAACAAACAATCATATTCATACTGAGAAGTAATCGGGTTATCTAAATCAATCCAAAATCCAAATAAAATGTCAAGGGGAACATTTCTATTCATTGCACAAGACAAGTCAGGAATTTTCTCAGTTATTGCATTGCACAAGATAAGTCTCTCCTCTCAACCTTCCCAAGAACATCACCTCCAACCTCCTTATCCAAGTAATCTATAGAAAAGTAGAGCAGCCTACCTTATCCTACACCTTATAGAAGTTCTCCTCTCCCAAATATAGCTTAAAATAATGCAAAAACACCTTAATAAAAAAGTGCTCAAAACAAATTACTAATTATTGAAAACTATAACAAAAAACGAGCAAAATTTTCCAATCCAAAAGGAAATAAAGATGTAACATGCTAGTGGTTGATACTGGATCTTCTTAGAAATAGACGGGGTAGTATGATCAGGTCATAAAGGAAATATAATATTCAATTGTCAGAGTTGCCCGTCAATTAAAAGATCTACCATGCTATTACATGGCCTTGCACAAGCAACGTGAACTGAGAATCATAGACAATGTTAAACAGAGTAGAAATCAATACTTGGAAGGCAGGAAGCAAAACATACAGTAGGACTGGAAAATCACATTTACCACACATTGTGTGAACCGAAAACTTAACATTTCCATCACACAAATTGCAAGTGACGACCCAAACATTTTTGTGAGTATTTAGCCACAGATTTAAAGCCACTGAACTGTTAGCTTTAATAAATTCCCCAACTAATGACTAAAAAATATATGTGCCACCATGTTACAAATATCAAAGTTAGCACAAATCACCTCTTCTGTTCAGCTTGATCTCGTATTGCAGAATCCACAGAGATTTTTCTTGCTCCAACGTTGTCCTTTCCTATTATTTTGGTGGGGAAAAGAAGCAAAGAGATAGCAATTAGAATGCATTAGAAAGTGGTGCTGAGGGCATGCATTCCCCAGAAAAACAATTAATGTAGCACATGAGGTAAATAACAAATGATGTAGTCAATGACCCACATTGCAGAAGAAGGATAAACTAAGTGGCAATATGAAAGAATAAACATCATAAATAACATTGCTAAACAAAAAATAGTATAGCAAAAGCCTGTGGACATTAGGAAGGGTGCATTTCAAATAAATAAAACTTTATTGTACTTGCAGTATGTTTCTTGAGATTAAATCATTGATTTTCCCCAAATATATGCCCACAGGAGCTGAAACACACAAAAATGAAGCTCGGTCAAAGTTCTCAGTAAAAATTGGCATCTAAGGGAGATAACCACTGGGCAAAAATAATTTATTAGGCCTTAAAAGTGCTAACACCAAAAGCAGACACCGACATTAGACGTTGACAGACATTCAATCACTTCATTTTTCTGATATAAAGTAAAAATCACATTCGCATTAGTAATCTACAAATATCACCAAATAACCACCAGTTGTGAAAAGGGGAAACCAAATTGGAAAAAGTGCCAGAATTTGATGTCAAATCAATTAAACAAAAACATTCATTCCAATTTCTTCTGCAACCCTAACATAAATAACCCAGCAAGTTAGAAAGTCTGATAATGACTAGTCTATAACAATGGATAAGGCAACAATTGCAACAACAATATAACTAAGCCTTCATCCCACCATATGCGATGGGGTATTCAAATCATATCTCACCATTGTGTTCTATCAAAACAAACAATTACAACAAATGAGAGTGAGAAAATCTCATATTTGCACCATTAGGCAATAAATAAAATAATGATTCAATCAATGAGATAAAACAATACCAAACTGAAAAAGTGCCCACACTTGGTCCCAAATAAAACAACTAAAATGTTCTTATTCTCCGTCAGATGTAACTTCCAAAGTTAGAGACTCGTAATCATCATTAGTCTGTAATAATGAATGCCACAACATTGCAACAAATGAGAGCGAATTTTCTAGCCTTTGATCAGTAAATTAATAAAGAAAAATATGCTTCAATCTATCAAAGAATACAAAACAATCAACCTCCTTTTATCCACGCATTTGGAGAACTGAATTTTCCTTTAGAATTTTGCATTTTCTGAAATCGAGGCTTCATATTTCTGAGAAATAAAACCAAGAGAAGAAAATGTTTGTAGGACCAAGTAATTGTGAAAAACAAGAATCAAACAAAAAGCAATTAGAAGTATACCGATTGCCTGATGCTTCATGCTTTGGATTCTGCTTGTGGTTCTTGTAGTGAGCAGGTTTTTCATTATTCTTCACATTATTCTCAATTGCATTTCTCTGATTCCCCTACAAAAGCACATGAAACTTCACATCACTATAGAGAAAACTATATGCAGAAGGCTAGTTGGACACAAAATGGATCCCAGCAAAAGTGAATTAGCACAAGTTAGCTCTAATTTTGACGACAATACACATAAGCGGTTGAACAACTACATGCATCAAAGATAGTCATAGGTTCATACTTAAAAAAAATAATTGCTTGCAGAAAGTAACATCTTCACCTGAAACTTTGGAGGCCGAGCCTGGAAATTCGTTTGGTTCTGTGATGGAGGAACCGGTCCAATCCCCTGCATTACACCCGAGCTCCCTAGCAATTGCTGAGCTGCAATTGGAGTGCCATTGGACGCAATCAAATGCCCCATGTTTTGTAAAACCCCGCTAGGATCAGGGACTCCCAACTGAGTATTCCCAACGAAGCCAACATTTTGTGGAAAATTAAGGTTGGCGGGCCGAGCATTCATATGAAAACCGACATTTTGAGGAAGACCCAGGTTAGGATTCTGAGTATTCCCAACAAAGGGAACATTTTGAGGAATAACAAAATTTCCGGGCACAATTTGGGGGTTCAAATTAAACATTTGCAGTTGCAAAAGTTGGCTTAAATCTTGAATTTGATTTGGGATGCCGAAACTATGGTTCTGGTTGAAAAACTTAGAAGGGTTCACAGAATTGAAAGGCAAATTTTGAGGCGGCATTGGTAGACTTTGGTTCATAGCAAGTGGGTAACTCAAGCTTTGGGGACCTTGAACTGGAAAAAACGGGTTCCCAACACAATGGGGATTTGAATTACCAGGCGGGATCATTGTTTGCGGGTTGAATGTTCCCACACGCGGCGGAGGTGGGCCAAAATTATCTCGATGTCCCATCTCAAAAACTACGATAAACACTGGAGCAGTTGCAGGTGCAGAAGAAAAAGCTATGAGAGATTTAGGAGAAGATGAAGAAGAAGAAGCGAGGAGCGACGGCTGAAAGAAGAAGAGGCATGCCCGCGGAGACTGGGAGGAGTGACGGTGGAAAAGAGAAAAAGAGGAAGAGATGCTAGGGGTTTAAGGTTTTACAGTATTTTCCTTTACTAAAATAATTACATTGTGACCCCAAAATTTTGAAATAATAGCAATTCCACCTCTAGATTTTATTTGTCCAAACATTGAAGGGAAAAATACTTTTTAGTAGGTGTTAGTTAAAAATTTATATCGTGTTTGGGTTAGTATAGTATCCACTGCCAGGATTAGACCCTTAAATATTGTCGTTTATATTAATTGTCCGTTTGTTAGTAAACTATTTAAATACCAGTAATAGCGTCACCTTAGGACATGATTTTGATTAATGAAATTTGAGTTTCTCTCTCAATTCTCTTCTCTCTCTTCCTGTATTTTTCTCTGATTTCTAATTCTTTTATTTTCTTATCTAATATTCCCCACTTTAATTCTTTTTAAATAATATCTTATTTCTGGAGGCCATGACATCAATGCTATCAGCCTTAGCCCAACCAATTATTTATATTATTTGTATTTATTCATTTAACTTAAAATTAAACATAATTGTTATAAAAATATTGCTACGATTAGTAGTAATATTATATCTCCAATATTTGCATATACAATATTATAGAATTGCTAGAAATATAAAGAAGTAGATAAGAGAGAAAAAAGAAAGTAGAGACAACAAAATAGAGACAATATTTCTTTCTTCTCATCCTCTCTTTCTTTTGAGCCTCTATTTATAAGGTATGAATTAACTAGGGAAATTAACAGATAATGGGAGATGAAGGGTATAACTAATTCTAAGAACAAGAATGGGCATCCACTAATTACATTCATAATACTCCCTCTTGGATGTCCATTATTAAGAGAAATGTCTCGTTAAAACCTTACTAGGAAATCCAGTGAGAAAAAAATCTATTGAAGGAAAAAGAGTACATTTTCTGAGTAATACTGCCTCGTTGAAAAACCTTACCAGTAAAAACCTAGTGAAAAAAACTTGGTTAAGGAAAAAAAGTACAGTGGGTAACTCCCCCTCTTAAGCACATCGATCATTTAACATCATCTTCAAACAATGTAGTGGGCACTTTCGAAAAATCTGAAAGCAAACCACTTCATTTCCAAATTTGATGGATTACTGATCTTAGCCAAACATATTCTCGACATGCATTATAAGAAGTTGCAGCTATGATTTCTTTCATGAATTAAGTGCCCAAAAATAGATGTACCACTTCATGAAAGCACATAGCTGGTTTGATCGAGCATTACAAAGGATCAATAAAATATCCAACATCTGCATAACCTATAAAATCAGACTTGTGTACGACTTGCAAGATACAATATTGTTTCGATAGTCTTAAAAATATGGTATTTCTGGACCAAAAAGTTTTTCATCCTCCCCACGATAACGAAATAAATCTTTATGCACATCAACTAATCTCACAATCATAAATGTGCTCAAAGTATGTACTTTATTCATGTAACAGTGTTTCAACACTTTAGCAGTATAAGAAGATTGATGCAAAGAGATGTTAAATTTCTAAGTGGTTAATTTGAAACGAAGACAAATATTGTATTTTAAAAATATTTCATTTCAAGCTCTTTTTTAAAAGTTTCAACAACATTTTGATTCTCTTTAGGAGTTCAGCTTCAAAATCAACTTTAAATAATTAATGACAATTTGATATTCTTCAGAAGTTCTAAATAAAATCATCAATAGAAATCAGAAAATAAAATATAAATATAAAGGTTTACACAATTTAATATAATAAATATCACGATAAATTGTATCGTGCCTTCAGGGCAATTTAAATCTTTCATAGATTTTATTATCCATTATAATAGGCTTATTATGACATCCATAAGACGCCTTTTAAAATTTTCCCTTGCTGCCAGATAAAGCAAGTAACAATAATTATTGCATCCACCACATGTGATTATGCCGCCCGATAATCAATACATTTTCTTCAGGAAAAATACTAGTGTGATAATTTGTGTCAATTCATTATTTCATTTCGCTTTTCACAAATACTCATTTGTGACTCGCAAGTTACACATCTTCATGTGTGTGAATTATTCGTTCAAAAACTTCTCTTTAAAGCATTGAATTCAATTCTACTAGAAATGCGTCTTTTCATTTCCTTCATTTTTCTTGGGCAATAATCTCTATGTCAACATTTATTCACAGGCCCAGATTGATGATCCTCGTTTTTATTCATAATGGCAACTGCTGCAGCATAAACAATTTTATCATCGACGTCGATTGTTCAGTTAGGTTCCATTTTTAGCAGTCAAACATGACATAGTTGATATCTCATTATTAACAAAATTTTCAGGTACCTGAACTTCTTCTAGAAGCTTATTATCTGTCATGCTGAGAAACTCTTCAAGAGTTTTTAATCATGAAAATTCTTCTGGAATATCTAACACCTCGATTTTGCCATCTTTATCACTTGCTCCTTTTTCTCAGGATTTAATTCTTGGAACCGATTAGACTACCACGTTTTGGGGTTGCCTTAAATTCTTTATTAGTGGTAGGATGTCCAACTGTAAATGGGAGCATTATCAGCCAATATGTATGATTCAGTAACACCTTTTAGGTCAGAAAAAACATCTGGCAAATGCAAGTTGTAAATGAATTATCTTTTGAACTTCAAGTTCATATAGTTTTATATGAGGATCATTGATAATTCACTCCAAGTAATAAATTTATTGGCTACTTTTTCTTTTCTTTTTTTTTTTTTTCTTTTCTTCCCATGATGTTAGGAAAACTAACTCATCCAAAATGACAATCAGTAAAACGAGTAGTGTACAAATCTCCAACTTTAGTCTCAAAATATTTTATAGTAGAGATTCATGCCCAACATCTATTTCTATCCTCCTTTGAGGTCTCATCTTTGTGCATTGTGGTGGAGCAATCATAATATAAACTGCACATTCAGAAAAATATAAGATGAGAAATGTTTTAGTTTCTGACAAAAACCACTTGTTGGGGGAGAGAATTCATTAAAATTTATTGGCCTGATTCAAACAAATGTTGCAACATGCAATAAAGCATGCCCCCAAATATATATTGGAAGTTCCATTCTCAAAAACAATTGCCATGTAAGTAAGTTAATGCATATAATGAAACGATTCTACTAGATCATTTTTTGTATGAATACAAACAACATGATATTCCACACTTATCTCAAATACATGCAATAATTATTTATATAGTAAGAAAACTCATAACTGAATTATCTCTGCAAGTAATTTTGCAAACTTCAGGCCGCAATTTTAATAATAAACGTAATGTGACAATTTGTTTGATGCATTAATCAAAATTATAAAATATTGAAATGGTCTATGCAGTGGGTGAATAAGCCCACAAATATCAGCATGTCTGTGTTAAAAAAAAAATGCAGGAGATTTGGTACGAATTTTCACATGAGGTAATAACTTTACGATCAGTTTGCTTTGAGGATAGGCATTGCACGAGAATTCATTGGATTGAAGAATCTTCCGGCCCTTCAATAAATTCTCTATTTTATTCGCATCATTATAGAACTGGGATGGTCTAACCGGTCGTGCCATAATAAATACATTAGTAAACGTCTGGTTTAATATTGCATAAATTTCAATTGTAGTAATATATGTTTAGTACAATTTGGAGGAATAAGAATGCAACTTTTTTTCAGTAAAAGTTTCTTTTGAGAAATAGTACTTATAATGTACAAGTATTTATCATCACCTTTATTTTTATTCACAATATGATATCCATTTCGGCGAATATCATTTGAAAACTCTATAATTTTTTTAAAATTTTGGAAAAATAATGCATTTCCAGGTGCAATATTTTGTTCCTCCAAGTAAAATGATAGATACTCTTCTAGAGTTTTCAATCATTTGTACTAACAATAGTTTATGTCATTATTAGATAAGAACATTGTTTCTTATCCCCATCTGCAATATGTTGTAGCACTGTCTTCTAGACATAATGCTTTGTCATTGACCATTAAAATATTTATTTTCTTCACAAAATTAAATTTTCAAATGATGTATATATTTCAGTACAATATTTATAAATTATAAAAAATATTAAAATCATAAATTTACAGTAAATCTAATATTTGTAAACATCAAATTAAAATTAATTAATCAAAATAAATGAAGTAAGAAATTTCTTTTTAAACATTTACAATATTATCACCTTCAGGGTGAAAAATTGAAAATTAATCCCACAACATTATTGTAGATAAAAGTTTGTCTTTATATTTTTCTATGATTCCTGATAGACAAAATATTATGGTGTACGACAGGTACATCCGTGACCAATGGTCTTTCATGCGACAATGATAACATTTGTTATCTAAATTTCTTTTTTACTTTCATCTTTCTTGTCACAATTTTCCACTTCTGGGGGTAAGTTATAATTTTGCATTGTATGATTATTCTTTCACTTCTGGTGGAGAATTGAATATATTTGTATAGTCATGATTACAATAGTTATTATAAGACCCGCACCCACATCTTCAATTTTGTGCATTACATGAATGCGTAACGATCACATTTACTTTAAGAAATGAGATCTTTATATATTATAGGAGATTTATGATTCTAACATTTACTTCTGGAAAGGAAATTTTTCACGCATAGTAGAGGCGCATAGCTGTCACAGTTACTTCAGGAAACTAATTAGCTTTATTGAATGAAACTCATGAGTTTCCAACAAAACTCATTAATTGGATCCGTGACAGAAAGAAAATATATCAAATATAATAATCAAAATAATCATTGTATAACAATATATCTCTATTTTAAATTTGTTAACAGGACAAATTGATACTTTGTAATCAAATGATCATATATCTCTGTTTCAAATTTGTCAACATGACAAATTGATATTTTTCATTCAAATGATCATATATCGCTTTTATATTTGTCAATGGGACAAATCGATATTTTGCATTAAAGTGCCCAAATTTCAGCACTACTATTTTAATTGTATTTTTTAACTATGTGAGAAAATACATAAATATGTAAATATGTAAAACATCAAATATGTATTACAAATAAAGTCAGAGGATAATGAAACAAGCATATATAATTTCAAAACAATATATCCAATTATTTTTATGACTTTCACGAATAAAATCATTGTAACCAGTATATAACTATGTTCTCAAAATTCTCTTAAAATAATTCAAATCACCAAAAACCAAATTAAAAATATCATACAAAATTATAATATTTCATGACTCATATTTGTGAATCATGTCAATATATATATACCTGATCAAAATTGCAGAGCAATCATTAAAGAAATTTCATACCAGATCATAGGTTGAAACTTTGAATCATCTCATACCGGATCATATGTTTAAGCCTTCGAAGATTCCAAATGCTCCTTGTCAGTCAACCAACCTCAATTGGCTAGAGTCTCGTGCTGATAATGTGTTATAAAAATATTGCTACGATTAGTAGTAATATTATATCTCCAACATTTGCATATACAATATTATAGCATTGCTAGAAATATAAAGAAGTAGATAAGAGAGAATAAAGAAAGTAGAGACAACAAAATAGAGACAATATTTCTTTCTTCTCATCCTCTCTTTCTTTTGAGCCTCTATTTATAAGGTATGATACATATGTTAATACAATTGTTACAAAAGCTCAAGGGTTGTAAGAAATGAATTAACTAGGGAGATTAATAGATAATGGGAGATGAAGGGCTATAACTAATTATAAGAACAAGAATGGGCATCCACTAATTACATTCATAATAATAACTTAATTTTAACATCCTTATATTGGGTTGACGGATTCAAGTGGAGGTGGATTCACTTATCGACACTCCACAACCTTAATCTTACTTATTTAATTATTTGTAGAGTGCCGATACTTATCTCCACTAGTTTATTGCAATTTTTTATAACAACTAATGTGGCATGTATTATAAAAATACATTCAATTTTTGTTAAAATTAACCTTAAAATTTAGAATTGGTGAAACGATATGATTTTGGGGAATTGAGTGCTGACACAAATTTTGTGACTAAGGGTTCACTTATTTGTATGTAGGGTATAGTTGTTTTAATTTTTTGAGATCGGATTTTTTTCATTAATATTCATTTTTAACAAAATAAATCTTGTGACTAAGGGTTCACTTATTTGTATATAGGATATAGTTATTTTAATTTCTTAGATAAATTTTTTTTCATTGATATTGATTTTTAAAAAATAAATATTATGACTAACAGCTTACTTATTTATATATAGGGTATTGTTATTTTAAGATAATTATTTTATTAAAAAATGAAATTGTAATAAAATAAAAAATTTAGAAATATCTCATATAATTATATTTAGGTTAGTAAATGTAAAATTTAATTTTTATAAGATAAATTTACCGAGAAAATATGTCAATTTACAAAACATTATGTAGTACTCTATAAGTATATATCTGATGAGGTTTGATATAGCTTATATCAGGATAATCATTGTTAGACCCGGTTGGTATTAATCTTTATTTTGATTAATGAGTTAACAAATATGAGAATTAATTTAATGATTTTTTTTTTCTAAGTGAAGAAAATGTAGAAAAATATTTACGGAAGAACCGACGCAAAAAACGGCAATGAAAAATGAGCTAAAACGAAGAAACGACAAGCAAATGAAGAAAGAAGAAAAATACGACCCGAGCACGTCACAAGGTGGGACCCACGGTGTTTTCAAGTCAGAAAATGAAGAGAAGAATTCACCGGTGAATTAACGCAAAAAAGGGCGAAGAAAACGGAGCTAAACGAAGAAACAGCAAGCAAACGAAAAAAAGTCAAATCAAGGGCCGACAAAGGCTGACGGCGAGCTGCCCGTGGTAGGCGCCGCGCGCAGTACGCGTAGACATAGCCTGCGACAAGGGTTGCGATGGTTGCAGGCCTCGCGCCTCACCTACGCACGGCGCGGGCAGACTAGGCCCTGCTATAGGGCCTGTGACAGCCGCGGCCCTCGGGTTGGCTCAATTCTTGCCCGTTTTTCAACCTTTTCAAGGGCTCTCTTCTCCTATAAATACCCCCACTTCAAGAACACTCAAGACACGTCTCTCCATATATTTTATGCTCATTCTCAAGTGTTAAAAAACTCTCAAAAGATTATTTCAAAGTTCTAGCAATTTATTTCAAAGTTAGGCTAGAATAGAAAATCCTTATTGTAATAGTTAGCTACTTTCATAGCATTAATTTCGTACTCTGTAAAAGGGTTAGAGGGAAGTCTTGGATCGTTTCAAGAGACTGATAAGGGTCTAAGCAAAGGGATTAACGAAATGATTACCTATAGTTTGAGTAAACTAGGAGGTAATCCCTTGGGTTAACTTGTAAGGTTTAAGATTCACCTTTAAGAATCTTATTGGGAGATTAGGACCAAACATTTAGCTTGAAATGAGAAGGGAAAGTTGAACCACTATAATTGTTGTGTGTTCTTTAAATTGTTTTCTTTATTGTTTTACATTTAAAATCACACACAAATCACAAAAAGATTTTTGTTTGCTTAAGTTTGTTTTTAAACCTAATTCACCCCTCCCCTCTTAAGTTTACCTTAGTTGTATTTTCAATCATGATAAATACTTCTTCCATATATATGTATCATATTTGAATGTAATGTTGTAAAGTTAGATTTTTGGTATGTGGATGTAAGATTGCATTTTAAATTATATACACACATATATATCATATTTGAACATAATTAATGTAATATTTTTCATTTTTATTTAGTGTGTGCCTGTAAAATTGTATTATATATCATATTTGAATGAGTAATAATACACATCTCAACTAATTATTATAACTTTTTGATAGCAACTCATGTGGCATGCATTCATTGGTTACATTTTTATAAAATAATTATTAATATCACATAAGTGACCAATAAATGCATGTCACATGAGTTAAAAACAAAAAATTGTGACAATGTAGTTGAGACTTCTAGCATTACTCTATTTTAATATAATGAATATTTGAGCATAATATTTTTTCGGGGGTTGGGGGGGGGGGGGTGGAGGGGGATATTAAGAGTTTTATTAATGGGGTTGAAAATCGTCAAACAATGATTGACAGAAAATAAAGAACAGTTAATAAAAGTGACTACAAAAATATTTGACTTGAAGATTATCATATTTGAACTCTAATAGTGTACCTAATCTACTAAATTGTAAATTTATATTTAGTATAAATCTAAACATGGTAAAAGTATAGATGGAATCTTCGCTTGAATTTTCATACAACATAGCCATAGCCATAGCGATAGACGGAGAGAAACACCATAGGTGGTGAGAAAAACACCACAAACGAAGATAAAAACACCATAAACGAAGAGAGAGAAACACCATAAATTGAAAGGAAAAAAAAAAAAAAACCCCCTCTTATTGCCCCAGGGAGAGTTTTCCCATCCTCCGATGAAGGAGGAGGGAAGAAGATAATGAACTTTTGGGTTTGGGGGGTGTTCCAACGGCTTAGAGATCCTCATTTTATTTTATTTTTTTTAGCATAACGAATTAATTCTTGGTGCACGTGCGTGTAAAAATTTGAAATTTATATATATATATAGGAATAATATTTATCAAGATGACTCTGAAAAAAGTTGTTTCTGGATTGATCAGACATCCAATCAGAGGTCTAAACTGATATATATTCTAATTAAATGGTATACTTATCTTATTAAAAGTAACTTTTACATTTACTAACGTAAATATAGTTATATGGAATATTCTTTAATCTTGTATTTTATTATAATTTCACTTTTTAATAAAAAAAAAATTAAACAACTATACCCTAAACACAACTAAGTGAACCCTTCATCATAAGATTTAATTTGTTAAAAAATGAATATGAATGAAAAAAAAATTTATCCAAAAAATTTAAAATAACTATACCCTATATACAAATAAGTGAACCCGGCCATATTTGGTATTACTCTGAAAACATGTTTTTGGGGAAGAAAAAAAAAATGTGGACCCCACACTCAAAATATGTTTAAAAAACACATTCCAAACACATTTTGAGTGTGAGGTTTACATTTTTTCTACCAAAAACATGTTTTGAGCATAGGTATCAAAACTCAAAATTCATACAAAACACATTTTAGTTGTGGGGCCCGCAATTTTACTCTCAAAACATGTTTTCAAAAAGGCTTCCAAACAGCACAAGATTTAATTTGTTGAAAATGAATATCAATGAAAAAAATTATTTCAAAAAATTAAAATAACTATACCCTAAACACAAATAACTGAACCCTTAGTCATACGTTTTAATTAGTTAAAAATTAATATCAATGAAAAAAATTATTTAAAAAATTTTAAATAACTATACCCTATATACAAATAAGTGAACCCTTAGTTACGAGATTTATTTTGTTAAAAATAAATATTAATGGTAAAATTATTAAACAAATTATTCCAAGTGATTTATTTTATATTGGTAAAATATTTATGTAGATCTGTAACTAAAAATTCCGTAGTAAATTCAATAATTATAGTAAGGAAAAAAATGATTTCACAGGATAAGTATACAATAGTTAGAATATATCAATTTATAAAAAAAAGATGACAGCCTGTGATTGGATGTCTGATGAGTTCTAATATAACTTATATCAAGATGATCCTGACAAATATTAAACTATATATATTTATATATATATATACACACACACACACAACAAGGACTGATTAACAAACCTTACATCTTGTTTAAAAATGAATTATAACATGTCTTGAATTCATTTAAATGAGCCATAGATTATATGTCTTTCTAATTGTTTTCAGCACTTAACTGAACCAAACGTAGATATTAATATCAATCAATTTGTTTCTAAAGCTATGCATTTTACATTGAAAATGGTAGTCTTTTTCATGAAGGCTGATTTCCAACCATCATCAACAATAGTTGTGGTAGCCAAGAATGGTTCGGGAGACTTCCTAGCCATTAACGAGGCTATCAAAATTGCACCAGATTACAGCACCGACAAGTACAACATAAAAGTCATGGAAGGATTTTATGAAGAAAATGTCATCATAGAAGCCAAGAAGATCAATTTGGTTGTGGTCGGGGAAGGTACACAAAAGACAATCGTGTCATCTAATGGACGTAGTGTGAGTGGCTTCAAAAAATAACCAAAGTAAAATGTGAGAATTCAGTAAATTCATTTTTTAAAATTTTATAATGCGAGTCTTAAACTTAAAAAGAAAAAAAAAAAAAAAAAAAAGAGCCATACTCTTGCGTCAGCCCATTTAAAATAAAAAAAAAATTTGTCTTAATAAAAAATTTGTTTTGAGCAAAAATTACTGCTTTAAAAAAAATTGTGCAAAAGTTACTATTTTGTATTTTTTATTTGTAGAAATTACTACTATATTATAACATATTAGTACAAACTTGGAAACTAAAGTTATTGGGCCTTGAATTATAAAAGAGAAAAAGATAAAGACATTGCACCCATCCATTTTAGACAAAAATAAATATGACTTTTAATCTAACCTTTTATGAGCAAAGCTTACTATTCTAAAAATTTTATGTGCAAAAATTATTATTCAAACATTTTATGAATAGAAATTATTGCTATATTATAACATATTAGTATAAAGTTAGGCCCTTAAAATTATAGGATGCTGAGTTAGACCCACTCTTGCACCAGTTCATTTCAAACAAAAAATAAAATTGAGTCTGTCTTGACCTGAAGTTTCATAAATGAGTGTTACTAAAAATTTTATGTGCGAAAATTAATGATTTAAATTTTGTATGTGCATAAATTACTGATATATTATAATATATTAGTATAAACTTGGGCTCCTAAAATTATTGAGTTTGAAATGTTAAAAAATAATAAAATAAGAAGAGAAATACTCAATTTTGCAGTGGTCCATTTCAAACAAAAATAAATGTGGAGCTTAATCTAAAATTTTTATGTTCATAAATTAATGATATATTATAACATATTAGTATATAGTTGGGCCCCTAAAATTATTTGGGCTTGATATAAAAAATAATAAATAAATAAAAAACTCACTCTTGAATCAATCCATTCCAAAGGAAAATAAATGTGAATTTTAATTAAAATTTTAAAACAACCAATTACTACAATATTAAAATAGATTAGTATAAGCTTGGGTTACTAAAATTATTGGGCCCTAAGCAATCACCTAGCTTGCCTAGGCATATGGGGCGACACTGACTTGAAGAAAAATATATTGAAAATGCCAAAACTCTCGTGAAACAGTTTATATATGGACATACGGAATAACACATATATACTCGCATACTTGTCAAATTCAAAGGAACACTTATGATACTTGCCAAATTTGATAGTGTTACTATTAAACTGAAAAATTAAACTATTATACAAACACTACAACAAAAGTAGAATGTTAGGAGACTTGAGACTGGTAAAAGTTTCATTAGATAATATAATATGACTCATTTCACAATAGGACTTTTCATACTTAAATCCCATAGCTGGAAAGTCACAATAGGTTTATAGGACTCAAATAAGGGTCCTATAAAATAATGTATCTAATAAGACATTTCTATGAATCACATTATCTAGTAAACTAAATTTGATATTTCAAACACAACTTGGTCGTAATTCTCAATGTTGTCCATCGGAATGACTTGGTTGGTTGTAACTTTCCCAAATTACCCCTCGGGGGGCCTTGATTATAACTTCCAACACTACCCCTTCGATGACCTTGATGCTTTGGACCCAAAAAAACCCCCTCATACGAGATTGGTTGTAATTTACAAAATTACCCCTCTCTTGACTTTGGAATTTCTCAGACTTTTTCTTGACTCTCATAACTTTGGAAATACCTTTGATTTGGCCCATTTAAGATAACTCTTAAACAAATCTTTGGAACAAGGGTTGATTCTTATTTTTAGAACCTTTTATTGACATTCTTATTTGAAACACTTAGATTATAAACATAGACAAGTATGATCTTTATGTTTGTTTGGCCACAGGAATGACCTTATGAAGTGATTATCCTGTCATTCTAAGACTGAAAGGACCTTCAAGGTCCTCCCGTTGACAACCGTACACAAAAAGAAAATCTTCTCTGCTGTATTATTCCTTCTCACCATTTTTATAAAGGATGTGTTGTTTCTATACCAAAAATCAAACAAAGATGCTATTTTTATAGATTGGATCATTTTGCATCCTTGATTAATTAACTTAATTTTCTTACTAGGTTGCATTCAAGCCAAATCAAGTTTGGGTAATGTTACATATATATTTTTAACACAATAGGATGATTGGAAAAAGCAAAGCAAATAACATGAGAAGGAACCAAGGGGAAGAATGCCCCTAACTTTAATTAATAATAGGCTATTGTACAAATTTCTTTTCTAAGGCTCCCAACCTTAGAATTCTTATCCCAAATTCTCCAAGAAGTGTTCCAAATTTTGATGAGAAGATCCATTTTCCTTCACAGCCTCCATTGCCAAGCCTCTCCAATTTGCAGCATTCCTTCTAATTTCCTCTCCCTTTTCTCCACCTCCCATTACAACATCCACACACCTCCGGATCTCTTCCCTCTCCACCACTCCATCTCCATTGCCATTTGCTCGCACCCCATTCCCCCAAACTTCCTCAATCAACTTTACATTTGTGTTCTGATCAGAGAAGTGTGGACATCCCACAATTGGGACCCCTGCAACAATGGCTTCCAGAGTGGAATTCCACCCACAGTGTGTGACAAAACACCCTATTGACTTGTGACAGAGTACCTCCATTTGTGAACACCATGGCACTATCATTCCTTCTCCATGGCAGCCGTTTTGGGATAATTCTGATAATTCTTCCACATCTTCCTCTTCGTCGTCTGATTTTCGAATCACGAGTAAATAAGGGCTCCCACTCTGCTTTAATCCGTGCAGAATCTCGATCTTTTCTTCTTTCTTTAGCTTCACCATGCTTCCAAATGAGGCGTAAACTACTGACTTGGCTGGCTTTGAATCCAGCCATTGAAGGTACTCATCCTTTTCTGGGCTTGCAAACAAATCAAACCCGAGAAATTTGTCAGTTTGATCGACCAGAGGGCCAATTGGGATCACGTTCATGTTCTCAAGAGCTTTGATCGATGATTCTTCCAATTCCAAAAAGCTATTGACTAGAACACAAGGTTTAGGATCATTCTCCAACGTCTTTATGTGTTCACCAAGAACAGCCGAGAAGGAAAAGAAGGGATCGCCGGGAAATAGCAGAGAAGGCACATCTCTGTTCGAAAACAGGGGAAGACCAGGCAATTTAATGGATACCGACGAAGGGTCCACCCCGTTAACACCGTCGCGGCTGTTGAAGAACTTATGGTAGATAGCGAACGCTGTGCCGCACTGAATCGACAAAAACGCCGACGGGATGCCCATTTCCCGGCCCAGCTCCGCCGCCCACGGCATCAAAATAGTGTAGATCAAGAAAGTGACGGGCCGTCCCTCGCGGGACAGCTTATTGATCAGTTCTGCGAGGTTCGGAGATCCGAATTCAACCAAATCGGAATAGAATCGCTCGTACTTGCGATTCTTTCTTGCTTCCTCGTCGTCGTACCCATCCGAGAAGGAAGCGAAGGAGAGCCCATCGACGGCCGGCGGCTGTTTAATGCGGGTGAAGCCGTAGACGGTGGTGGCGAAGGTGACCTGAGCTCCGGTACGGGCGAGGCATTTGGCGAGCTGCAAAGTTGGGTTGATATGGCCCTGCGCCGCGAGAGAAGTGATGAGAAAATGGTGCTGCTTCTTCATGGCTTTCTTCGTCCACAGGAATTTGGACAAGGAGAATGGGACTTTGTAATAAAGTTGCCGTCCCGGATTTTGAAGGGGATATATATATTGTGCTCACTGCTCTCAGTTAGTTCATAGGTCAATCAAGGGGTAGTACATTCCGGTCGCCATTTTTGACTTTTCTTCCTTGTCGTTTGGCAAATAAGTGAAACTGTATTTACTTCTTAGGTCGAGCATGGCAAAAATGTACTCCATCATTTTCATAATAGACCTCGTTTTGGGGTATTTACACACTTATTAATAAATATTTGAAAGTGACATCAAAACTTTAATCAATTTTCTCCAGGTTCTAGAATGTTGGTAATTTTTTTCCTTTCAAGTGACGGGTCAGAATAAAACCCTTTATTAAAAGGAAATAAATGAAAATGGACTAAGGGAGACTTATCTCAAATTACAAAATTATCAAAATAATTGAGAAAAATAAAAAAAATAATTGAAAAAGAAGAAGTAATTGCTATGAAAAGAATTCCCCAAATTCTTTTTTTTTTTTTTTTGGTTCAATTTCTTTTTTTATAGGTCCAGTTGGTAATTTAATTATTACCTTCCACATTGGCATGGGACACGAAATATAACCTACATCAGTGCACTATATTGGGAACACATTTGCACAACATCGGAGATAATAAAACACTACTGGATGCTTGTACACCATGAATCAGCACACAACCAACAGACATCCACATCTCATTTGGAACCAACACACCAGACATTGGGATTCACATACCACGTCCAAAACTAATACCCCACCACTGAAACTTGTATGTTACGCATCAACACACTACCAACAGACACTCGCTTGGGATGAACACACGCACACCGACATCTACATTATGCATGTATCAATACACCACCAATGAGTAATCTTAAAATTCTAACAAAAAGTTACTTAAAAATTTGGATAACTCGCCACTGATGGTATCAATGAATCTATCATCTATGGTTTGTGCACTAAAAGCTCTACCACTTAAATTATAGGCCAACCACGGGAATTCTCTGCTTTGTGCATACATTTTAATTATTTCATGAGTATTAATGATAGATTCAACAACAAGTCATAACAATTTTTTTTATAGTAACTCATGTGACATAATGTATTGGTTACATTTTTATTAATATTACATAATTGTCCAATGAATATATGACACGTGAATTGCTATAATTTGTTGCTGAGTTTATAAATACTTTTATGGTCAATTGATAATGACAACTGTATGTGCTGAACTTGGGTAGCATGCATTTAGTTGTTCAATGTTCGTGCAGAAAATGAATTTATGCCGGTGATTGTAGGATTAAATTCGCTTAGAGGTCAATAATTTGATTCATTTATTTGTTAGTTTCTGTCACATTTGCAAGTAGATTGTTAGGACCTGCAAAAAGGTGCCCCAACTTCCTACTTTCGAGCTCCTCCTCCAAATCTTTTACTCTCAGTTGATTGAAAAAAAAAAAAAAAAAACTATATTTATTCTAACTAATCAACGATAAGTTGAATTCGAAGTTGTGAATATTTCTTATTCACACAGAAGAATTCTTTTTTCTTTTTCATTTTTTCTCTAATAGTTAATCTCCATCACTCTTTGATTTCTTTTTCTAGATTTCCTTCTCCTCTTTTCTCTTTCTCCATTGGAGGAACAGCTTGAAATATAATTTCATATTTAACTCTAACTGTGTCTGTGTTGTTGAAGTACATTTGTAAAAATCATTTCAAAAAAATAAAAAAATATTGTGGTCTTCCGTACAACTGATTCATAGGTGTGACCACCTTTATCTAACACGTACCTTTTTTTTGAGTATTATCTAACACGTACTGTACATGAATGTCAATTCTTTTTTTTTTTTTTTTCCTTCTTTCTTTTGAGTATGAATTTGAAAGTAAGCAAAAAAAAAAGGAAAAAAAAATTGATATTCATGAACAGTACTAGTGATGATGTCATCCCCAAGCGCAAGCACAATTATTGTTAGACCTATAGTCTTAATCTTAGTTTTGATGATATGATAACAAATATATAATTTTAGTTAATGCTTTGCACATGAAGTTATTGTAGAAAAGATGTAGAAAAAGTGCAGGAAATCAAAGTTCAAAGCCAGTCTCGAAGTTGGGTCTTGACAGCCTCTCGAAGTCAAAACTAAACTTTCGAGCTCCGGTCTTGACAGCCTCTTGAAGTAGAAGCTAAACCCGAAACTTTCGAGCTCAAGTCTCGACAGCTTCTCGAGTTCGAAGTTGCCCAAAAAGTGCTGAGCTCGAACACGTCGACAAGTAGCTGACAACAGTTAAGCTCTCGGGTTGAAATTAATTGAAGCTTCGAACCCAACCTCGACAGGGTATCGACTTCGAAATTGCTGAAGAGAAAAGAAACAACAAATGTAGAGCTAGACGTTGAAGCCAATAATTCAAACTTCACATACGTTCGAACCCGACCTTCGACGTCGAAACCTCGCCTTCGAAGCTTCCCAACAGGCAGAAAAATAGAGCCGTTATTTGGCCATTTGAAGTGATTCATTCACTCCTATAAATACTCTCAAAGCTCAAAATTGAAGATCATTATCCCTTTCAAGTCTCTTACACTTAAGCAACATTCTCAAGCTTTATTTCAAACATGTATATCAAATTAGATTGTTAAGGTAGGATTAGCAAGAGGTCTTTGTGCCCAATTGTTGTGTCATTTATAAACTCTATTTTGGAGCTTTCATCCGTGTAAACACATATAGAAAAGTCCTAACTCAAGAGTTTGAGTGTAGGCAACTTGTATTAAGAAAAGTCCTAAACTCTTGAGTAAAGAGTTAGGCAAGAAGAAAGGGGGAGCAAATAGAGAAGGAGAGACCCAACTCAAGAGGTTGAGTTTGGGCAATTGTAAAAGTCCTAGCTTGAGGTAAGTTAGGCAATTGGGGTTAAAGACCTATCCAAGAGTTTGGATTAGGCAAATGGTAGAAGTCATAACATAGAGCTAAGTTAGGCATTTGTCAAGTCTTGATCCAGAGCTTGATTAAGCAAAAGTCTTTTGGCCTAGGCAAGAGGAGTCTTGAGTAAGACCTCAAATCCTTGAGGAAGGATAGGGCAAAAGATCCAATTGCTAGCCTTAGGCAAAGGAGTCTTAATCTAGAGCTAGAGTAAGCAAGGGAGTCCTAGTCTAGAGTAAAATTAGGCAATGGAAAAGTCTTGAGATTAAGAGGTTAATCTTGCGCAATGTAAGGGATTGAAACACTCCTTTAAGTGTTTCCTAGTTGATTAGAAATCTCAAATAGTAGAATTTGGGGAGTGGAGTAGGATTCAAGGGGAATCCAAACCACTATAAGTTTGGTGTGTTCTTGCTTAGTTTGTTTATTCTCATGTTTTGCAATTCACTAATCACACGCCTCACTTAGAAATCTAGTTTTAAAGTGTTTTAAAACTTGTCTTTGAAAATAGGTTTTCAAAGTTGATCTTCTTTGTAGAAGAAATTTTTAAGAGGTCAAAGAACCTAATTCACCCTCTCCCCCCTTAGGTTCATTTTAGGATGCTAGTGATAATTGAGATTTCAATTGATATTAGAGATAGTGCTCTAATTTGTAGGGTTAACAACCTTTGAGATAAAGATCATTTTTGCAACCTTTGTGATTTTTAGAGTTTTATTTGCTTGCTTGACGATCTGTGCTTCATTTTTCCCATTTTGCACAAAATGGCTAAAGGTAAGAAAGCTACCAAGAAGGTGACCAAGCTAGGTAAGACTTGGGATGATTCCACAAGTGAGGAAGAGAATGAAACCACAAGAAGATGCTTTGTTGGGAATGAGCTACAATGGGTAACAAATTCTTCCCAATATTCTTCATGTGGTAGTGAAATGCATGAAAGTGAAAGTGATAATGATAATGCTAATAATGGTAAAATATACAAGCATGTCACTTTCATGCATGAAAAATGTATGAATGCCATGAAAATGAATGTTATGCATGAAAAGAAAATTAACTCTTTATAAATTCATGTGGCATCATTAAAAGAGGAAAACTCTACTTTGAAGTATGAACATGATGAGTTAAAAATCAAAGTAGATAAAATGAGTACTTTTCTAGATAATGAAGATGCAAAGTACATTGATTTGAAAAGGTATTATGAGCATGTCTTGGATGAAAATGTAGAATTGCATGAGAGAGTAAAGTCTCATGAAAAGATAGAAAATGAGTATAATGATTTGAAGAAAAATGTTGAAGACCGTAATTCTAGCTTAGAGAAATTGACTCTAGGAAGAGATAACCTAGAAAAATTGCTAGGCAAACAAAAAGTAGTTAAAGACAAATGTGGATTAGGCTATGAAAGTACATGTGCCAAAGCATCCACTTCTACTCTTGTTAATGCTTCAAATAGTGATGTTAAATTTGCCTATTAAACTATTGAAGCTAAAAAGAAGACTAATCATGCATGGTTGTATGAAAAGAAAAAGAAGTCTTCCAATTGTAAAAATGATGTAAATTTGATTAATTCATCATTTTATATGCCTAGAAAAATGCATGTTCCCCATAGGCATAGTAAAGTTCGTTGTAATCTTCATGAGTTTGCCTTATGTTCCCCAAAGAGGGATATGTGTTTGTTAAATGCTCATCATGCTCCTACATGTATGAATATGCATAGCTCATTTAGAAATGAACCTATGAGACACTATGATCAAAAGAATGATTCTAGGAGATATAATGCTTGCCATTCTAGAAAGAATCATTTTGTTCATATGCCATTAAGTAGGCATAATATAGTTGATTATAATAGAGTGCCATATGCACATAGAAGAAATGTTAGGACATTTCTTTTAACTGATGCACCTATTATGTGTGATTATTGTGGTAGATATGACCACACTTCTTCCAAGTGCTTTGATAAGAAAAATGTGAAAAAGGGAAGAAAGATTTGGAAAGTAAAGGAACAAGTTAACCCCCTAGGACCCAATAAGTGTTAGGTACCAAAATCTTGTGCTTGATTTCCTTGTAGGTCCTTGATGCTACTTTGTGGACAAAATCTCAATGAAGAGATACTTAAAAAGTAGCAAGGATGGTTGATTGGAGCCAATTGGTGAAAATTGCTAAAATTGCAAAAATGGTTTCAAGAATGGTAATGATCCATTGAATGCTCATTTAAGGTAACATGTATCATCTCTTAACTCACTTTGATTGCTATATAATTGTGTTGATGATTATATACAAATTGAGTTGAATTTGATGAACATGTGTGATTTAAGTTCAAAATGATGGATATGTGATATCAGATGCATGTTATGCTTAAATGAGAAAGTTGACTTGTATGTTAACTTCATATCCTTGACTCATTTTGATTGAAAGCATGTTTTGATGAAAATCTTTAAGACTTTATAAGCTTTAAGTTGACTTTTAAACTTTTACATGCTTAGAAGATGAAAATTGGTCTAATGTGCTAAGAATGATATTTGAAATATGCTAAGACCAAGTTTGAAGTTAAAAGACTAAAGAAGAAATGATTTAGGCAAAATGTAGAAAATTTAATGAAATTACAAAACTTACCTTTGTTAATGAGTCTTTGAGTGATAGAATCCTAGAATGCTATACTTTTAAAGTTAAAATGATGCATTAGGATCTATTTCACCTTTGGTATTTTAAAATTCTTGCATGTTAAAAGTTTTGAAAACTTTTCATTTGAAGATAGTAAGAATTAAGCATGTTTGCATTATTTGAAAATGGTTGATCAAGTAGTTGACTTTTGATTTACACATGCTTTAGCTTACTTGAGATTTTAAGCATGAAATTATAGATTATTTGAAGTTGCTCACGTGAGAACATTAAGGTTATATGCTTGAAAATAGCAAACTTCAAAGATTGTATGATTTGTATGCTTAAAATTGAAATGGTGAATTGATAATTTGGTCACTTTACTTTGGAAATGTTCACGGTTTAGTCACCATACTTTTTTAATTGTTTTTCAGTCACTATACTTTCATTTTTGCACTTTTTTAGTCACTCTGTTAAAATCGTCTGTTAAACCACTCACGGAGCATTTTTAACAAGGGCATTTTCGTCCCAACATTTATTTGTTCACTCTTTATTGCTGAAAGACAAACACACACTCAAATCCCTCTTCTCTCTTCTCCTTTTACTTTTTCAGTTTGTCCCTTTTCTCTCCCTCATATTCCATCTCACATTTTGGAGAGATTTGAAATTAGGGCTGAGAAGGTAGCGTGGCGGTTGACGGCGACTATGCGTGTCACCGCCCATGTAGCAGAGTTGGTTGTCGTGGGGACGAGGGAGGATTTTCCCCCCAAATTTGCACATCAAACAGACTCGTTGAGGTGGTGGGGGGAGGGGGGGGGGGGAGTGGGCCACAGTCGCAGCCGGTGCGTTTTCGTCGTGGAGGTTGTAGTGGGTGGAGTGTGGCATGGAGGCGAGTAAATCGGCTGCTCCGGCATCGAGCTCGGTTGGCTGCTAGTGGTGGGAGGCCATAGCTATAGAGAACTAAACCATCAGTGGGTGAAAATTGGTCTGCAGCATTGGGCCTCATCGACAACTCCGGCAGAAGAAATTCAACAAAACCCACCCTCTCTTTCGATTCTTGTATCTATTGAAAACCCATATCTTCCCTTTCTTTCTTGGTGAATCTATGAGGAGAAATCCATGAGAGAACCTAAGGATCAATTAGAAATTACGTTGAAATTGTGTTGTTTGTGATTTAGATGATATGAGTCTATCAATTAGTTTATGATTCATATTTTTGGGTATAAAAATTGGCAGATTTGTTTGATTTAGGTGAATTGCTTTGAAGCTTGTAGATGTATTTTGGATGACTGTTTTGTTCAAAATTTTTTGGATTGCCCAACTAAAAAATATTTTGATTTGGAATTAGATCCTTGCTCTGTATTCTGAGGAAGAGAAAAAAAAATGAAGAGATAAGGTGAGGGGCGTAATTTGGATGCAGCTGTATAAGGCCCGATTGATTATAAGCTTTGTGCAGTTGTCAATTGTCGAAGAGGAGCAGGAGATGTTGAAGAAGTGTTCAAGGTCATAAGTTTGTTAAAGTTAATGGCTAAATCTTCTGTAAGTAGGGAAATGGCATAGTGTAGTTGGGCACAGTGATGTTTGAGAACGCTTAGAAATGCGGTAGTGTATGAAGATAGTTTTTTGTATATATAAAAAAGGAGTGATGCGTTGGAAGAGATGAAGTTAGTTTTATGGGTTTATTTTAGCCACCAATATAAATGTCACTAAGATGGAACATTAGGGCTGTTCACTTGACCCGCGTCGGATAATGCTGATCCGATCCGAAATTTCAGTTCGGATCGGATCGGATCAAAAAAATTTCGGATCAGCATAGTTTTCGGATCAGTTCAGATCGGATCGGTTCTGATCCGAACGGATCCGAAACTTTAAAAAAAAAAAAGGTTAAAGTGAAGTTTTAAAATGACCTAAACTCTAATTCCATATTCTTCACACGTTTCTCAATCCGCCAACTCCACTCCTCAATGCTTCATCTCGTTTTTCAATCCGTTCAGAAAATAGGAAAGAAAGGAAAAGGAAGGGATCGATTGTCGGTAAGGCTAAAAGCTTCATTACCAGCAATCAGTCAAAAAGCCTTAGAACTTGACTTTAGATATCATCCATTTCCTTTCTTTCATCAAGAAATTGAAACCCATCTAGTTGATTTTGGAAGAAGACGGTGAAATCGGATCAGCATTGGATATGCACTTTAGAAATCGGATCGGACCATTTGATGTTCACCGTCTTCTTTCACGGTTCGGCGGACCATTTGATATGCACAAATTCTTCAAACCCTCTACCTAATTTCTTGGCTTCAACTCACTCAGTTTCGAACAAGTTTGATTATCTACTTTTTCAAGATTTGCGGCTCAACCCACTATGGATTTGGACTATTTTTCACTTTTCATGGAGTATATGGTGGCGGCGCCGGTGGTTTGTAGTATAACAGAAAAGAAACGATATGGCTGGAAGAAGAGAAAAAAAAAAAACAAAGAGTTCGGATCGGCTGTTCAAAAGCAGATATCCGACCCGATCTGAAAAGACCCGATCCGATCCGATCCTAATTTTCGGATCGGCGATCCAAAACTGATCCGATCCGTTCGGGTCAGGTCGGATCAGTTCGGGTCGGGTCGGATATCTACTTTTGAACAGCCCTATGGAACATATATACTTTTCGGTTTTAACGACACTTATTCTTTGACCACAACTCACTTATCTTTTTTTGACGAAAATGCCCTTAAAAATATGGCTCCGTTAGCCATTTAACGGACCAAATTAACAGAGTGACAAAAAAGTGTAAAAACGAAAGTATGATGACTAAAAAAATAATTTAAAAAGTATGGTGACTAAAACGTGAACATTTCCAAAATAAGGTGACCAAATTATCAATTCACCCAGTATAGGTTGACTCTGCACAAATGCATGATTTGAAATGTTTCATTCCCTTGATATGTTGCATATGTTGATTAAAACTTGCTCATGTGCTTAGTTGAGATTTACATGATGAAATTGACAAGTTTTAAGAAAATAGGCATTACTTTAGAAAAAGCTTGACTTTCAAGAATATGCATGAAAAGTGAATTTTTACATTCTTGAAATGCTTTATATGCCTAATGGAATTTGCTTGCATGAAGCAATGAAGTTTTAAACTTAAGAAAAACAAATTTCATGAAAAGTTGAAAATTTTGCAAGTTTGACCAATGAGTTGATTTTGACATGATGCATCCTCTTTTATTTTAGATGATACATATGATCATTAGGGTCATTTGAAGTTGTTTGCATACATTTTACTTGTTTTAAACATAAGTTAATGTTATATGTCATAAATCTTTAAAACTCATGTGTTTAAGAAGGGTCATTCTTTCAAAAAAATAAACTCTTTTTATTGTCATAGCTTAACTTGTTCTTTGATTGAATGAAGCTTGTATGCTTCTTACTTGATTAGTTAAGCTCTTGAAATGTATATGCTAGAATTTAGGGGGAGAAAAATTAGAACTAGCATAGACATTAGCATGTTCTTTATATTGGGTTTGAAACTTGGTTTTGCAAAAATAATTTTATAACGTAAAAAATGTATTGAAAATGTAAAAATGTATAGGTGAATAGTAAAAAGTTGTACTGGAAATGATGACCTGATTATAAAATTATTTTTTCAAAATCAAATTTCAAACATTGTTTCAAAGCCAATATAAAGAACAGGCCCTATAGGTGATTAGCATAGTATCCCACAGGCTTAGAATTAGATTGAACTTTTATAGTGCATTTACTAAGGGGGAGAAAAGGCTATAAAAGGTGGCTTGGCTTAAAATTGTGCTTACTTGTTAAAAATGGCTTGGCTTGATAAAAGAAAACCCCATTGTATGCTTAAATGATATAATGATGACAAAAAGGGGGGAGAAGATGTGATTTATTCTTTATGTTGCCATCTTGAGTTTTGGAGTTTCTTAAGTTAGAGAAATATGTGCTTAAAATGTTTTACTTTATATTTCTCTATAAAATTATATATTTGTTTTGTCATCATCAAAAAGGGAGAGATTGTTAGACATATGGTATTAATCTTAGTTTTGATGATAATATAACAAATATATGATTTTAGTTAATGCTTTGCACTTTAGTTATTTGTAGAAAAGATGTAGAAAAAGTGCAGCAAAGCAAAGCTCAAAGCCAGTCTCGAAATCGGGTCTTGACAGCCTCTCGAAGTCAAAACTAAACTTTCGAGCTTCAATCTCTACAGCCTCTCGAAGTTGAAACTAAACCCGAAACCTTCGAGCTCAAGTCTCGACAGCCTCTCAAGTTCGAAATTGTCCAGAAAGTGTCGAGCTCTAACACGTTGACAAGCAACCAACAACAGTCAGGCTCCCGGGTTGAAATTAATTGCAGCTTCGAACCCGACCTCGACAGGGTATCAACTTCGAAACTGCTGAAGACAAAAGAAAAAACAAAAGCAGAGCTAGCCGTTGAAGCCAAGAATTCAAACTTCACATAGGCTCGAACCCGACCTTTGATGTCAAAACCTCGCCTTCGAAGCTTCCCAATGGGTAAAAAAAATAGAGCTGTTATTTGACCGTTTGGTGATTCATTCACTCCTATAAATACTCCCAAAGCTCAAAATTGAAGATCATTATCCCTTTCAAGTTTCCTACACTTCAGAAACATGCTCAAGATTTATTTCAAACATTTGTATGTCAAATTAGCTTATTAAGGTAGGATTAGCAAAAGGCCTTTTTGCGCCCAATTGTTGTGTCATTTGTAAACTCCATTGTGGAGCTTTCATCCTTGTAAACACATCTAGAAAAGTCCTAACTCAAGAGTTTGAGTGTAGGTAATTTGTATTAGGAAAAGTCCTAAACTCTTGAGTAAAAAGTTAGGCAAGAAGAAAGGGGGAGAAAGAAGAGAAGGAGAGACCCAACTCAAGAGGTTGAGTTTGGGCAACTGTAAAAGTTGTAGCTTGAGGTAAGTTAGGCAATTGGGGTTAAGGACCTATCCAAGAGTTTGGATTAGGCAAAGGGTAAAAGTCCTAGCTTAGAGCTATGTTAGGCATTTGTCAAAGTCTTAGTTAACATATTGATTAACTAAAAGTCCTTTGGTCTAAGCAAGAGGAGTTTTGAGTAAGACCTCAAATCCTTAAAGAAGGATAGGGGAAAAGATCCAATTGCTAGCTTTAGGTAAATAAGCCTTAATCTAGAGCTAGATTAAGCAAGGGAGTCCTAGTTTAGAGTATAATTAGGCAATGAAAAAGTCTTGAGATTAAGAGATTAATCTTGAGCAATTGTAAGGGATTGAAGCACCCATTTAAGTGTTTCCTAGTTGATTAGAAATCTCAAGTAGTAGAACTTGGGGAGTGGAGTAGGATTCAATGGGAATCCGAACCACTATAAATTATGTGTGTTCTTGCTTAGTTTGTTTATTCTCATGTTTTGCAATTCACTAATCAAACACCTCACTTAGAAATCTAGTTTTAAAGTGTTTTAAAACTTGTCTTTGAAAATAGGTTTTCAAAGTTGATCTTCTTTGTAGAATAAATTTTTAAAAGGTCAAAGAACCTAATTCACCCTCTTCCCCCTTAGGTTCATTTTAGGTTGCTAGTGATAATTGGGATTTCAATTATGATGCGTGTCCCAATGTGGATATCAATGTTAGGATTTGTCAGAACAAATTGGGAGAGAAGAGAAACAATTCAATAGGACAAATAAAAAATACAAACCTAATCAATATTACTGAAAATACAATCCCTATTTAGGGCAAATGAGAGTATATAGATAACGAACTAGTCTATCCTTTTGCAGTAAGGAAACTAAAACTATTACTAAATCTATTAGGACTATAAACTTATTATTACTATAAACCTATTATTACCATATATCTTACATCCCCTCTCAAACTCACGATGAATCGAGAGGTATCTACGAGAGTTTGCTAATTAGAAAGCAAAACAGAAGAATACAAATGCGACGGTTGAAAGCCTCCGCCATGCCGTCGGAAATAGAAGAAGACACAAATGCGACATTCGGAAACCTCCACCACGCTACCTGACACAATAATCAAGCGAAGCCTCAACTACGACTGATGGAAACCTTCGCCACACTGCCCAAAGTAGACCTTGCTCGACACAAATGCAAATGCGTCTGTCAAAAAGCTCCAGCACGCCGCCAAATTGTGACCACCGCCACCTCAAATTGAAGAGGATTCAAACAAACTAATTTGTTACTAAAAACGAGACCAAAACACATTTGAATAAAACTTATTACTACTAAACTAGGGCCCACGATTTAACGAATCATATTGCTTTCAACAAAACCTAAAAAAGACAAAGGATGTTCATCCTTCTAAACACAACACACAAAGCTCAAATTTCCTTCTCAACCAATTAATTTGTGCTCTCGGTTTTTCATCTAAGCCGAAAGCTTTTTCTTCTGTCTCTTTCTCAGATTGCCTATCTCCAAACTTGGCTCTGATATCATGTTAGGATTTATCAGATCAAATTGAGAGAGAAGAGAAACAATTCAATAGGACAAATAAACAATACGAACCCAATCAATATTATTGAAAATACAATCCCTGTTTAGGGCAAATGAGAGTATATATAGAAAATGAACTAGTCTACCCTTTTCCAATAAGGAAATCAAAACTATTACTAAATCTATTAGGACCATAAACTTATTATTACTATAAATCTATTATTACCATATATCTAACAATCAAAAACTTGGTGAACAAGTTAAGGGTTTTAATAAAGGCAAAAAGAAGTGTGTTCGAGAAAAGAATTCGAGTGTGAAAATTAACCCTAATTATATAGCGTTACAAATTGTACAAGAGTTATCTCAAATGTGTCCAAAGGCATTTTAAGGTCTTGGATTAGGAGAATAACAACTTCCACAAGGCCGGATCAAGAGGCAAACATGTCACGCCCAAAATAACGTTTTTCTTTTCTTTTTTTTTTTCTAGGTTTGCTCAAACATGATTCTGAATATATATCTTAATATATTTTGAAATTATTTTAATTTATTGAAATTATAGAATTATTATTTTTTGAAAGATTTTAAAAAATTTTGAGAAAATTCTACATCAACAAAGGTGTGAACACACATGAAAAGGAGAGGATGGCCGAGCGAAGGGCACACGCGTCTGGGGTTCCCAAAACCGAACCCCATGCATGCGTGTGTGTTGCTTTAATTTTGATGTTCCTTGTTTTGTTATTTCCCTTTTCCTATTTGGTTTGTTTTGTTTCTTTTTAAGCAAGTAGTTTTTTAAAAATTTTTCTTCTCTCTTTTTTTTTTTTTTTTCCATGTTAACTTTAAGATATATTAATTTTGTTAGATATGTGAATCACACTGAGACTAGGATGGTTGAGGCCAGCATGTGAGACCAAAAGGAAAGAGGCCCATAGCACAAACCGACTGGAAAAAGAGAAAAATGACACGTGTTCGGGACATGTGGAACGCCTTCATTGGTTCGGCATGGTGATCGAGGAAGCGGTTATAACTGAATCATAGAAGATATTCTCCATGATTGTTCTACCACGTCATCAGCTAATGCACTACTACAAAAAGGTCTTTCAATGGCGGTTTTTAAGGACTTTTAACGGCAGTTTTTGGCCTTTTTGAACCGCCATCTATCTGGCAGCTGTAGAAAGTTTACGAACTTTCTACGGCGGTTCGGAACTGTAGTAGAAAGTGGTGATTTCTATCGCGGTTTTTTCCCAACCACCGTAGAAAGTTATAACTCTCTAAGGCGGTAGGGAAGAAACAGCCGTAGAAAGTGAAAACTTTCTACGGCGGTTGGGCAAAACCGCCGTAGAAAGCCCATCTTTCTATGGCGGTTCTTCCCAACCGCCGTAGAAAGTCACCACTTTCTACGGCGGTTTCTTCCCTTCCGCCTTCGAAAGTTCCCACTTTCTACGGCAGTTTATAACTAAACCGCCGTAGAAAGTCTGACATTCAAATCCAAACCACGATAGAAAGTGAGAAATTTCTCTGGTTTAAAGCAAAACCTGTTGCTAAAAGTTTAAAATTAATACAAAATATCACCAAGATACAAGTTGAAATAACTATTATATTACAGGGGCATAGAAAAAAGAATTTGTACAACTATAATATCAACAAGTTTCATTACTATCCATCAACTACGGCTAATGCTCCACAATGTAACTAGCGCATATTTTTCTCATACATCTATATCCACATTGCTTAATGGAGTGCGGTCGATCTTGAAGTACTGCAACAGAGTATAAATTCAAACGTAATTGAGTAGCAAAATGAAATACAATGAAATAAGTTATGAGAAATAAAATACCTTTTCGATTGCCAATGTGTCGGATTTCATTGCGATTTGGTAGATGTAATGCATGACATAGTAGCCACACTCCTAGTTAGACGTTTGCTTTTTATGCTAATGAATATTACTATACGAGTTAGAAGATCATACAATTGTATACAACACAACATTGAATAAAAAATTCAATAAGTACCAATTTTACCTTAACTACTATCCATTCAGTTTGCATATGCACATTTCTCGGCAATCCTAGGAATGCTTGATAATTAAACATCACCCTATAAAAAATGAAAGCGGAATGAAAATAATTAGCAACATATGTATATATGATTGGCATTAGAAATTATATACGCAATCTAACATTAGTTAATATAACTCACTTGTCTATAAGTATCTGCCTCCTCTTTTTGTGGGTTTTGTAATGAATCAAACCAGTAAACAACCTTTTCAATCGGTCTAATGGCTATAAGCATCCAATGTCCACTGCAAACCAAAAATTCAATGACCTTAGATCTTTAAATCAGTGTTTCTTAAAAATTAGAGAAACACTTACAATGTTTACCTCTGAAGATACGGTACCAGATATATTCCGATCCTTCAAATTTCGTGCAATGTATTGTACCCTATCTTCATATGTGTTTCCTACTGCCGTGACATGATCAGCTGAGAGAAACCCTATCCCCTTCCGGTCATTCCTTTCAACCAAATCATGTAAAGCTCTAGAGAATTTACATTATCATGCATCATTGGTTAGTCTAGGTACATGAAATGCATACTATATATAACAATAATCTGAAATAGGTTATAAAATTAAGTGGAAACTCACTTGGTGAACAATTGCATGCAACAGTTTGTGACCATGTTTTCTCTTGTCAATAATTCACCGACATCCATTCGATCCGTCGCAATAGGATGATCCACACCTATGATATATCTTGTCAATTGAAACAAGAAGCAAGTGGAGTTCGAATCTTTCTCTATTCGGAGTTCTAACTCGTGCAGTGGATCAGATGTAGAAGAGGATGCCATTTCATTGAGTGGTCAAAGAAGATTTTATCTCATCCATAGAATTCAAACGACCTTTTTTCTTTTTTAAACATTTATCCACCTAATACCATTTGAAATAACATTAAATATACAAAACGGTATGAAGTAATTCACAAATAAATGTAAGAATATACCTGTTTTATTAGATCGGGAATAGGCTCAATCAAATGTATAGGCCATTCCACGAAAAAGGATTGGCACATTCCCACAATTGAAGCCTCTTCCTCAGGAAATGGTAGCGGGGCAAAGTCATCATATGAAATTTTAATTGTAACCCTCGCGCAACCTTTCCTTACCTCGCGGCTGTGGTGCTTTCTCTGCTTATAAACACTTCTCTTGGCCACAAGCTTACGTCTCTTACATGTATCCTCAGAGATGAACAGATGACATTTACACCCGTCCTGAGATAATAGGCAAGCGAATGAACATTACTCAACTATTTTCGTTAACTTCAAAAACCAAGTGTAATCATGAAAAGCACTATCAAGCTTCTTTAGCAATGACAATATAAAAGAAATTATACAAACAAATATGACAGACATAAATATACTTAAATTACCTTGTAATTGCCTAAAGAACTCACATCTTCCAAGTTTGTTGCACTAGGGCTATTCTGAACCACATTCAAATTGATCGGGTCCATAGATGAAACAGGGATCATTTGTAACTCAGACAAACTTGTAGGGATAATAGGAGAAAACTTTTGCCTACGAGGTTCTTTAGGGTTTAGCGTAGGACTCACAGTGGAAACATTGCTACCATGGACCTCAAACATCTCTGGGGTCATTCCGGTGGTTTCTAGGTTCAAGCTCTGAGCTTTGGCACTATTGAGGACAGTGGCTCTTGCTGTATCATATTTAGTCCCCATCTTAGTACATATAAACCCAACCATTATCTTAAGATCTGTTTGACATTCATCGAACTAGACAGTGGTTTTCTAAAGTTTTCTTTTAGTTAAATCTAGTTCATCTTTAAGCGAGGCTTGTTTTTGGGAAAACCTCTGTGATACGTGCCCTGGTAGAATGGGCGCGAACATGACCGGGGTGATCGGTCTTTCCCGTTGCCTTGACAAGAATGTCATTCCTACCCTCTGCAACTTTCTCCCCTTGTGACTCGCGCAAACATAGATTTTCCTAAACGTTTTGCCAAAAATATGAAATGTAAATAGATCAATTATAGTTTTAATTATATGCGTAGCTTAAAGAACTGAAACACAAGAAAATGTATGGTGTAAACTTATAATTTCACTCCCAACACGATCAGCCTCTGGGGTAAAGTATTCGCCTTTTTTGTTTGTGTGAGCCTGTCTCCAAAGTAGATGCCGGTCTGGCCCTGCATAAGGTTCTTCCCCTTCTTCTTCGGACATACCGTCCTCTAAAACCTTCTTCCCATTTGCAAGCAAAGCCTCATCATGTAAATTCTTCTTTAGAAGCCAGTATCCACCACGAGATAAATTAAGGTAAAAAGAATTTTAAAGTGGTATTCTTTTGCGCTTTTCCACGAATTGCCTAAAGAAAAATACAATGAAAAGCGATTATCCATAAACTGAGCAATTTCACATATCCAAAAAGAAGAAGGAAATAAATTTCAAAAACCCACCTTCCATTCTTCTGTTTCACGGCTAGCCTTAAACTTAAGCCATGTCTCCCTAGGGAGATATTTATATTCAAGGCCTAGGTCCTCACCCTTCAAGTCGCCATTTACATATCTACTTAAAAAGGATTTCCAATCTTTCCAACGTTTACAAACATAAGAAATCCACTTGGTTTCGAGTTCTTCAGTTGATTTAAAAACAAATAATGCCTACAGTAAACAATAGAAGTACAAATTTAAATAAATTTGGTTCATTTGTATAAATGGGTAAACAAACAATGCATTATAATTTGTAGAATACCTCTCTTCTTGATCTCGTCAGGGACTTTGGGCGATGATGCATATTCCATAATGTCCACTTTGCTCCGGGCCGTGAATGCTACGAATATAATCCACTTCGTATGATAATTTTTAGGCTCATTTTTGGAATTGAATGAAATCTCAAGAGTTTTCCCCTTCATTCGCATTTCAAAAGATCGTTGCAATTTGTAGGCCCTCTACCTCTTTTAGCTCTAGTAGAAGACCCATCTCCATTGCGCTTTCCCTCATCACTATGCTCCTTATTGCGTTTTCTTTTTCGGGCCATTAGCTTAGCTTAAACTTTATGTAAAGACAAAGAGAAAACAAGATAACATCTTTGCATTTAAAAAAAGCTTTAATTTCAAAACCCATGCGCCATTGAACACTTTAAACCAAAGGAGACAAAAAAAAGAATGCTTGTAATGTTTAAATTTAAAAGGCAATGTACATTTCGCAATGTCAACTAATGAGAACTAGCATTTCACTCGTTTCTACTAAAGGATAAAACCAAAATATAGTGAGAAAAGTAAAAGCTTTAAGGAGGAGTTCACTCCTAAAAAATACTTTCCTTCCCTAAAACAAGATAAGTACTTTGTGGTTTTGCAATAAAGAAGCTTTACATTGATGCAAAGATAGCTTTACTTTCAATAGATAGGGGCATTCAATACATTAAACCAAGGGCGGAACACAACTTAACCTCAACCACTAAGCATTATCCTCCTTAGAACTAAAAGAGGAACACTATATCGCCTAAGGTAAAAGAGTGAAGGAGAAGTGATATTTCACACCCTACATTTATAAAAAAATCGCTCTCATCACGGAGAACGACTCAAAAAGCATATTTCACTCATTTCAAACAAAGATAAGGGAAAGCAAGGAGGAGAAAGTGTCATTTGCAATACACAAGTGCCATTATCCAACTTAAACCAAAGGAGCCCCAAAAAAGTGGACTTATAAAGGGTAACATTGATAAATCACTTCACATTTCACAACTAACAACTAATGAGAACAATCATTTCTACTAAAAGATAAAACCAAAATATAGTGAGAAAGGTAAATGCTTTAAGAAAGAGTTCAAAAATACTCTCCTTCCCTAAAACAAGAGAAGTACTTTGTGCTTTTGCAATAAAGAAGCTTTACATTGATGCAAAGATAGCTTTACTTTCAATAGATTAGGGGCATTCAATACATTAAACCAAGGGAGGAACACAACTTAACCTCAACCACTAAGCATTATCCTCCTTAGAACTAAAAGAGGAACACTGAATCGCCTAAGGTAAAAGAGTAAAGGAGAAGTGATATTTCACACCCTACATTTATAAAAAAATCTCCCTCATCACGGAGAACGACTCAAAAAGCATATTTCACTCATTTTAAACAAAGATAAGGGAAAGCAAGGAGGAGAAAGTGTTATTTGCAATACACAAGTGCCATTATCCAACTTAAACCAAAGGAGCCCCAAAAAAGTGGACTTATAAAGGGTAACATTGATAAAACACTTCACATTTCACAACCAACAACTAATGCGAATAATCATTTCTACTAAAAGCTTTAAGGAGGAGTTCACTCATAAGAATACTATCCTTCCCTAAAACAAGAGAAGCTACACTCAAAAGGTACTTTGTGCTTTTGCAATAAAGATGCTTTACATTGATGCAAAGATAGCTTTACTTTCAATAGATATAAGGGCATTCAAGACATTAAACCAAGGGAGCCCCAAAGAAGGAACCCTATAAAGCTTAAATTCCACAACTTCAACTCAACAACCAAGCATTTTCCTCTCATTATCACTAAGGGGCAACACTAAATCGCCTAAGAACCGAAATCAAACACCAATGTTCTCAAATTAATCAAGCAAAACCAAAATCAAACACCAAGGTTCTCATCTTAGTGAAGGAAAACCGAATTGAAAAGGTACTTAATTGAAATCCCAATCAAACACCTAGGTTCTCAACTTACTCAAAACAAAACACGAAATTCAACAACTAAACCAATTCAACCAACAATCGAGCAAACCAAAAGCAATCCAAGCATTCACCACTAGCATCAAACCCGAAATCAACATTGTGAACAAAAACCCTAGTCCAATCGGAAGTAAAAAAAGGAAGGTAATATTTCAAAAGCTTTAAAATGCAAGCATAGGTTTAGGGTTAACCTTATGTAGGATTGTAATCCTACAACCAAGGCCGAAAATATTGTTGGGGAAAATGGAAGAAATGGTGGCCAGGGTCCGCGACACCCAAAGCTCGGACCTTGGTGAGCTTTGGTCCGATCAGCAACGCCAAACAGCTGCCGAGAAGCGAGGGCAAAGAGCGGACGTCTAGGGTGGAGCTGGCGACGGCTCCCGGGCGTGACGAAACCGAAGTCGGGTCGGGAGAGGGGCGAGGGAATGCAGGGGAAATGTGGGGAAATTAGAGAGAAAGCCCAAAATATTTGAATTTAGACTGGCAGTTTAATCTAAGGCGGTTCAACCAAAAACCACAGTAGAAAATACTTTCTACGGCGGTTCAAGTCACCTTTCTACGGCGGCTTTTTCTTGAATAGCCGTAGAATGGTTGGTTCTACGGCGGTTTTTTTTGAACCGGCGTAGAAGAGTGGAAAAAATTGGAGCCAATTCCCGCGCGCGCATATTTTCCTATTAATTTCTATTTTTTTCATTTTCATAAATTAACCCCACAATTTTGTAAATATAATATTACATACGCAATTTACATTATATTTATTAATTATGTACAGAATCTCGCCTTTTATGAAACATTTAATAATTAAATTTCAAATTTTCCTGTGAACCATTCCACCGAAAAATTTCATGTACTATTACACAATAATTATAGGGAAAAGCTCAAAATTAATAAATTTCGTAAAAGTACATGTAAGCTTCGATAAAGTAATAAGCTTCATTATCTTCCCTAAATTTTCTACATTTTTGACTTGGGCGAATGGGATAAAATAATCAAATCGATAAATGCCTTAAGTACGTAGTATAAGAAAAATGAATTCTTAAGGGCCCAATAAAAAATAAAGCAATGCTTACTGGATTTCATTAGCTATATATATATATATATATATATTTGCAATTAAGGAGGATAATATTAATCGAATATGTATAGTGAAATACATTACATTTAGTATGTTGCTCAATATAATGTATTTTATTTACTTGCAACGGTTGATCATTATTAAATTGCATATTCAATATTACAGGGGAATGCAGGGAAGAAGCAGGGAAAATGTGGGGAAATTAGAAAGATTAGACCAAAATATTTGAATTTAGACCGGCAGTTTATTCTACGGCGGTTCAAGAAAAAACCGCCATCCTTTCTACCGCAGTTTCACTTTGAACCGCCGTAGAAAGTATTTTCTATGGCGGTTTTTTCTTGAACCTCCGTAGAATGGTTGGTTCTACGGCGGTTTTTTTTGACCCGCCGTAGAAAAGTGGAAACAATTGGATCTAATTCCCGCACGCGCATATTTTCCTATTAATTTCTATTTTTTTTCATTTTCATAAATTAACCCCACAATTTTGTAAATATAATATTACATACCCAATTTACATTATATTTATTAATTATGTACATAAGATCGCCTTTTATGAAACATTTAATAATTAAATCTCAAATTTTCCCGTGAACCATTCCACCGAAAAATTTCGTGTACTATTACACAATAATTATAGGTAAAAGCTCAAAATTAATAAATTTCGTAAAAGTACGTGTAAGCTTCGATAAAGTAATAAGCTTCATTATCTTCCCTAAATTTTCTGCGTTTTCGACTAGGACGAACGGGATAAAATAATCAAATTGATAAATACCTTAGGTACGTAGTATAAGAAAAATGAATTCTTAAGGGCCCAATAAAAAATAAAGCAATACTTACTGGATTTCATTAGCTATATATATATTTGCAATTAAGGAGGATAATATTAATCAAATATGTATAGTGAAATACATTACATTTAGTATGTTGCTCAATATAATGTATTTTATTTACTTGCAACGGTTGATCATTATTAAATTGCATATTCAATATTACAGGAGAATGCAAGGGAGAAGCAGGGGAAATGTGGAGAAATTAGAGAGATTAGACCAAAATATTTGAATTTAGACCAGCGGTTTGTTCTACGGCTGTTCAAGAAAAAACCGCCGTAGAAATGTAACATACTCCCTGTCAAGGATATGCACATAATTAAATACTTCATTAAGATTCCAACAACTTCAAATAATACGGAATTCAGTTTGAAATCAATTCCGACAGAGTCTCCCCTGTGAATAACCAAAACACCCTGTCATCCTAACATCAACACAAAAACTTCACACAATTTCCAGCAATAACAAATTCATTTCTAAACATTTCGATATATGCAGTTCCCTGAAAATTTTATCACGTGATTGTACGGCTTCATCCAAGTTGTGACCTGTTTCAATCAGACAGTAAGAAGGATAAAAATAAATGTTGTTATAAAATTATGTCCACATAGGTTCATTAAAATCAAATATACATAAATAAATATACACACACACACACACACACACACGCATACACACACACACACACACACATACACACGCATACATACACACACACACACACACACACACACACACACAAAACAAACAATATACCTGAAAATGATTCTTAACATGTTCTCTTTCTCTTATGGGACACTTGATCCTCGAACCATAATCCTTCGCTGTGGTCATCACGAAGTATGTATTTATCAAGTTCCCTATCTTCTTCAACTGCTGTCGATTCAGGTACCCCACTAGAGAAAGGGCCCACCCCATAAAGCCATTCTTCTGTATCAATCCCTTCCACTCCGTGATGTTGTTTACCATGAAGAACAACATACCAATGTTCGTCACAAGGATCGGTGATATAAAAAACCTGTTTCGCCTGCGATGCAAGTATAAACGGTTCTCCCTTGAAACCCTCTCGATTAAGGTCAACCAAGGTAAAACCCAATGGATCATTAGTTCGAACCCCATTATTGTTATTAACCCATTTGCATCGAAATACAGCACTTTGAAACAAACATAGTCAAGCTCCCAAATATCTTGGATCACCCCGTAAAATGCCATGCTTGCATACATTGGATTTTTATCCTTCCTGCTAGAAACATGTAAAGCCTCCGAGATTAATGTAACACCACTGTTTTGTGCCGTGCTCTTTTCATCTTGTCTTTTAGTAGCAAATGAATATCTATTTATGTCATAGCCTGAAAATGCTCAAACCACATGGCTGGGCTTAAATGCCAACCATTTTAATGTGTCTGAAACGTCTTTGCCCATGAGAGCATTACCAAACCAATTGACAAATGTCCAAATATGTTCATTGAGCACATTTTTGATCTATCCAAACAGGATAAGACTTTCTTATTGAACGCATATGGTCTCTCACATAGGGTTCAACTTCTTCAGAATTGCGCAGTATGTAGAGATGCGCCTTCATCAATTCACATTAGAAGGCGTAAACATTTTTTGTTCCCTTGTGCCCATACCTGTAATCCTCCCATCGTGCCGATTCTTAAATATTCCAATTGACGCTGTATCGGCCAAGTACTCAGTGCAAAAATCAATTACCTCCTCAACTATATAACCTTCAACAATACTAGCATCAGGACAATAACGATTCTTAACATACCCCATAAAGACTTTCATATATCGCTCGAATGGGTACATCCATTGAACAGGCCCGCAGACTTTTATCTCTCTAACCAAATGAATCATCAAATGTACAATAATATCAAAAAAGTCGGGTAGAAAATAGATTTCTAATTGACAAAGGACAACAATTATTTCATCTTGTAACTGATCAAGTCTTTCGCGCGCGATAACCTTGCTACATATAGCATTGAAGAAGAAACAAAATCCTGTTATACTGGACTTAACATGCTTGGGAAATATCAAGCAAATAGCTACAGGCAACAATTGCTGCATTAAGGCATGGCAATCATGAGACTTCAAACCAGCAAGTTTTAAATCTTTTACGGAAACAAGTTTACTTACATTTGAAGAATATCCGGATGGAACTTTGATGCTACTCAAACTTGAACACAGTTATTTTTTCTCTTTTTTGGACAAAGTGTGACAGGCAGGTGGTAGATATGTGCGTTGTCCTCGAGCTACCAGTGCTAAATTTGATTTTAAGTTCATATCAACCATATCAAGTCTCGCGTTATAACCATCCGTGTTTTAACAGGTATGTTCAAAAGCGTACCTAACAAGCTTTCACAAATATTTTTCTCAATATGCATAATGTCAAGACAATGTCTGACATCCAAGTTCTCCCAGTATGACAGTTTAAAAAAGATGAATTTTTTCTTCCAACAATATGTATCATTATTGCTTGACTCCGAAGGTTTTCCAAACTCCACATTAATGTTCATCACACGAGTTTTCACCTGTGGCCCGCTCAAGGGTTCTGGAGCTTTTCTAAACTCTTGAAATCCATTGAATGCTCTTTTCATACGGCGATACGGATGAGTCTCGGGAAGAAATCTACGATGCCCAAGGTATACTGTCTTCCTCCCATGTGCAAGCTAACAAAAATCTGTACTCTGCTCACATATAGGGCATACTTTATGCCCTTTAACAGAGTACCTAGACGAGTTTCCATATGCAGGCAAATCATTAATGGTACAGAACAACATGGCACGTAATGTGAACATTTCTTGACGGTATGCATCAAACACAAGTGCACCTTCATCCCATAACCTTTTCAAATCTTCAATAAGAGGAGCAAGATACACATCAATGTCATTTCCAGGATGTCGTGGGCGTGAAATCATTAGAGACATAAGTATATACTTGCGCTTCAAACACAAGTAAGATGGAAAATTGTAAATAACCAACATCACTGGCCATGAGCTATGTGTGCTACTCAGACTGCTAAACGGGTTCATTCCCATCAGTACACAAACCAAGCCTAAAATTTCTAGCTTTTCCCCCAAATGAAAGATACATTGAATCAATTTTTTTCCACTGATCCAAGTCTGATGTATGCATTATCATCTTGTCATCATCACTGGGAATACACCGATCTGAATGCCATGTCATATGTTTTGCATCTTTTGCATTAGCGAACAACCGTTTAAATCTCGGTATTATAGCAAGATACCACAGAACCTTAGTCGGCGACCCCTTCTTTTACGCATCAGTACTATCTTCAACCTCATCACATAGCTGCTTCTTTTTGTATCTTGAAGTTTTACACTTAGGACAAAGCAATAAATCCTTATACTCATTCATATAAAGGATGCAATCATTTGGGCAAGCGTGGATCTTCTTATACTCCATACCCATTGGACACAATATTTCTTTCACCTCATAAATTCGATCTAGAAGTTCATTATCTTCTAGGAGCATATCTTTCAATACCCTCAATAAGGCTGTAAAACTAGTATCTGACCACCCATTTGCCGCTTTCAAATTAAACAACCTCAAAACACTAGACAAGCGTGTATATCTAGTGCAATCGTTGTATAGAGGCTTCTCATTGTCACCCAAAAGGGAAGCAAGAACTTCCGGTTTATCAGCAAAATCCTCGGCCACATCCTCAATCATGTCATATAATTAATCTCTCGTAATCCCATCATCTCCTTTTGCATGAGCTTTTCTTTGCTCAGAAAAACTGTCAATACTTTCACCATGCCAAATCCACAATTTATAAGAAGGATCAAATCCTTCCGATATAAACGAAATCTTATTGTATCTGAGTTTTCAAACCGCGCACCATTGGACGTACTTTGTATTCTTATAAGCCAATTCAATTAAATTCTCAACTTCTTTCGCATAAAAATCGGAGGTCCGATCACCATACAACAAGATATTTCGATCCATGCATAACGTACACCTTGAAATAATTAAAAAAACCAAATAATAATTCAACAAACAATGTAGAAAGTATCAAGTTGCATGCTTGTCTTAGCACATGTCATACTAATGTTACTCATATAATCAAAAGTAATATAATACCACAATGAAAAAAATAATTCATAACCAACACATGCACAATAGACATAATCAAATGAAGAAGAACCCATAAGTTTTTTATTTACGCATTTTATCAAACACATGCAATGCATAAAAAAATAATACACACTCTAAGTAGTGCTAATTATATGAACATCATCCAATAAAAACCAAACAATATAAATCATATCACATCACCAACAAACTACATAGTATAACTACATAGGGTTCCACAATACTAAGGTTCACCATATATATGAATTGTAACTTTAATTTTCACTCTACCATAAATAAAAATAAATTCAATATACACATATCCAAAGTACAAGAATAATCAATTACTGAGAAATTTTAGAAGTTGCTAACCTTAAAGTGGTAAATTTTAGTTTCAAATGACGATTCTTTACATCAAACGTGATAAACTGTTGTAGAAATTTGGAGAAGAAGACTTTCGGCCGCGATATGGAGATACACGTTATTATTTAGGGTTAAATACGTCAATACAACGGTGGTTTTCATATAAAAAGGGACCTTCTACGGCAGTTAATTGAAAATCCGCCGTAGAAAGGGACTTTCTACGGCTGTTGGGACAAACCACCGTAAAAAGTAGGGCTTTCTACGGCTGTTGGGACAAACTGCCGTAGAAAATAGGGCTTTCTACCGCGGTTAGGACAAACCACCATAGAAAGTAGGAACTTTCTACGGCGGTTTGCTTATAACCGCCGTAGAAAGTCCCTTTCGACGGCAGTTTGCTTATAACCACCGTAGAAGGACCCTTTCTACGGCGGTTAATTGAAAACCGCCGTAGAAAGGGACTTTCTACGGCGGTTTATTTGAAAACCGCCGTCAAAAGTCCGTATTTCTTTTATAACTGCGGTTTTCTCCTTTCTGCTGTTAAACCGCAGCCGTTAAAGCTCTATTTTGTAGTAGTGATGTTACATGTGATTGCTTCACTTACAAGTTTCGACCAGGTTGAGATATCTATAAATACTCTATCACCTCTTCATTTCAAGGTACGTATTGAATTCATATATACTTACTCTTACTTTATGATATTTGCTACACTTCTAAATTTAGCATCGGAGTGGAATTGAAGATTAAGTCCCAAAAGCAGGTATCTGAAGTCAGGACGAGGTCAGCTAATCTCAGCGTGGAGCGCAGTTTCAACAAATTTCTTTATTTCTTTTTATTTTGTTGTAAAAATTCGGATACCCTAAGGTACCCCTATCTCTTTGTGCATTTTTAAGGAAACTCCGTGTTCCTCTTTTGTAAGGTTTGTAGTGCACCGAATTCTCCTTCTTTTTACTTGTAGATTTTTGGTCCTGTATAGAACCCCCTTTTGAAAGGTATTTTGGACTTCCTCTGGTGGGCCCAACGTGTAAATGTTGTTTAGAATACAATTTAGTTCATTTCATCTTAGAATCATCTTTGCAAAGTTGTATGGTTATGTTTGTGAGAGTTGGCCCAAAAACCAACATCTCCATTGCCATTCATCCTTTAGTCTAGAAAGGTATTACTGCTTCTTCTCCATCTGTACCCAAATTGAGAAAAATCTATGCAAAAAAGAAAAAAAAGAAAAAAGGTGAACAATATTTTTGTGGTACTATTCACAAGTATTGGCATTAATCAATTCAGGTTAAGAAATAAATAATGACATGGAAGGAAAATAATATCAAGTTCGTATCATCACTAATGACCTTGTGTAATTTAAAAGAATACTTGATGTGTTTTTATTTTTATTTTTTTAAAAAATCGTGAACAATACTTACGTTGTACTATTCACAAGTATCGGCATTAATTAATTTAGGTTTAGAAATAAATAATGAACCTAGAAGTGAAAATTTTCAACTTCATATAATCACCAATGATGTTAGGAATTTAAAAGTATCTTCAATACGTCCAAAAAAAAAAAAAACACGTGAATAGTAATTATGTGGTACTATTCACAAGTATCAGAATCAATTAATTCAGGTATAGAAATAAATGATTAACCTATAAAGAGAAAATTTCAGGTTCATGTAATCACCAATGATGTTAGCAATGTAAAAGTAACTTTGATGTGGTAAAAAAAATTTTAAAAATAAAAATTTCTTGTGAACAGTAATTATGTGGTACTATTCACGAGGATCGGAATAAATTAATTTAGGTTTAGAAATAAATGATTAACCTAGAAAGAAAAAATCTCAAGTTCATGTAATCACCAATGATGTTAGCAATGTAAAAGTAACTTTGATGTGGTAAAAATTTAAAAAAAATTCTCGGGAACAGTAATCATGTGATACTATTCACGAGTATTGGTATTAATCAATTCAGGTAAAGAAATTAATTATGAACACATAAGGAAAAAATCTCAAGTTTGTATCATCACCAATGATATTAGTAATTTAAAAGTATATTTGATATTTTTTTATAAAAAAAAACTCGTAGACTATAATTATGTCGTACTATCCACGAGTAATAGCAATAATTTGATAGAAAAGCGAATTCGAGAAGAAGAAATGAAAATTTTATAATGCCATACAATATCTTGAAACATATCTTACAACATATTTCAAAATACATTTTAAGATGAGCTTCCAAACAATACCTCAAAACAACTTTTAAAACACATTTGAAAATACATTTTAAAACACCTTTCAAAAGGTGATACCATACATGATATTAGTCTCCCAATATGTCTGTAAATATGGGAGTGCCCTTTCATTGTAATTAAAAAAATTCAGGAGAGAAATGGTACATGCGAGGTTTCATCCTTTATAGTTTAACTTCATTCAACTTTAGTCGAATACATGTTAATTTGTTTACTTTAATTCTTAGAAAGTGTATGAATTGAGTTTCAGTTTCGCTCAATTCAGTTAGCATTTAGGTTGAACATCTTTACTTAGTTTAGATTTTCAAGTATATACGAATAAAGTATCCAAGAAATTGAACGGTGATTTCAATGTTAACTTTTTTTGTTAATTTTTCGTATTGCGAGTTCTTGCTTGCATCAACCAGTGATACTTTTGAGGATTAATACTTAATAATGATTTAAAAAATGGATACTCACATGAACATTGATATTTTTCAACAGTACGTAAAACTTTAAAGAAAAAAAGGGAAAAAAAAAAAAAGACTCTTAAAGAATACCACTACTAATCGAAGAGTATAACTACTATTCAATGGGTAGGAATTATCAAAGTTATCTATTGTTCGGATTAAACCGCAGATCCGATCCAAATTTTCTATTTGGTTTTGGATAGTTATCCAAATCCGACCTGACTTTTTATTATTTTTTATTACCTTGGTGCTGATTAATAAGTAATCATCATCTGTATTATTCCCATAGATCTACTACAACTATTTATTCATCATTTTCCTTTTTAGCACTGTGTAACGAAATTTATTCATTCTCTCCCCCTCGCCCCCCAAAATTTCTCTACAATTATAGTACATTTTTTCAAATGTAGTAAAAAAAAAATTTTATTAAAATGATAGTACGTAATAAAATTTTATAACAAGTACAAAAATACATATAAATTATATCATTCAAAATTTTGCACTTATAAGGAAATAAGGAAAGAAGAATGCCAACAAATAAAGCATGGAAATCCAAAATTTTGACCAAAACCACGGTATATTGTTAAAATCTAACACGAAACTGCAGTTTAGGATTTTAATCTGAACACGAGGATTAAAATCCAAAATGGATCAGAAAACATGATTTCAAATTGGGTCGGATCGGTTTATTCGTTGGAACAACTCTACAAAACTGGGAGAGTAGCATTGGTACTATTTGAAAGTATATGTGCTAATTAATCTTAAGGTTAGCACTCTACTCTTCAAAAGTACCAGATGATACTCATTACCGGCCAGTAATATTCTTCAAGAGTTGCACTTTACTACTCAAGAATATTAGTTGATACTCTTAAAAAATAAAGAAAGATAAAATAACAAGGTAAATGTTGGATGCACACGTCCCTAGCATGAATGCCTCCTGCATAAACCGGAAAAAATTTCATCACACAAATAAACTCGCTTCACTTAAGTTTTGTTGGAGAAAAAAAAGTACAAACTTTTACCTGACTAATCATTGAATGCCACATCATCTATACCTTACCGTTTAAACACAAGCAATGATGTAATACATTATTTTCTCTAACATTTTGGAACTAAGGGGCATTTGGTTTAAAGTTGGAAATCAAAATGGGAACAGGTTTGAGAGTAGAGTGGAATGAAAATAGGTTTAGTCATTCCAAAAATGTTACTTCCTTCGTTTCATTAGAACGGTTCACTTTGACCAACGTACAACTAATTATGACTGTTAAGATACAATACCTAAATTAGCTAATTTGACACCCTTTATTCAATTTGTATCATTATTTATTAATTATGGACTAATTATAGACCACACATGATTATATTAGTAAGGGTAAAAGAAATGAAAAAAAATTGAAAGTGGAGGATGCTGTATTTGTCAAGGATATTGAACCAATTGCTTCATTTTGATGATATTTTCAGGAAATTTGGCTTCTAATTCCCTTCGAAATGTGTTTTTTTTTTGCAAACGAGAGGAAACTCTCCAACATTGTTTCAACGACTGTAGGCTGGCGTGGCATGCTTAGCTACATTTTGGCGATTTCAAGCATACTGAAATATTCAAGCCACTCTTGTTCATTGCCTCCCTCTGTTAGGAGTTTGGTTGGTTTGGAAAGTTAGAAATATATGGTTGGCTGAGTCCCAACTAACACCTCACTCGATCTTAATAAAGGAGATCAGGGACACATACTGCAGTATTTTTAAAGCAAGGCCTCTCACAGGCTCAAGCAAGAATCTTGGAGGGGGCAAGGGCCTAATTCCTTAATTTCCTCCGGCTGAGGAAAGTTATGAAGGCAATTCCAATAGTTTGGACGCCTCTTGTTGCAGATTTTAAGTTGAAAGTAGATGGATCATCTTTTGGAATCCAATAGATACATGGGAGGGGGTTTCATTGTGCGAGATAAGAACGCATGCACCGTCGCTGCTTCTTTGATTTTTTTGGGATTTGGCCCGAGATTTGAGGCAGAATGTCAGGCACCACTCTTGGGGCTGAAGGAATGTGACCGTCTGATATTGGCAAGTATTGAAATTGAATTGGATTCCCTCAGTTAATCGCAGGCTTTTTCGTATTCAGAGGAGACAAACACATAAATTTAGACACATGTGACAGATTTGGATAACCGCTCTTTCTCCATCTTTGACAGATTTGGATAACCGCTCTTTCTCCATCTTCAATATTTTCAGAGAAGTTACTGCGACTAATGCTTTGGCATGAGAGGCCAGCTCCACTCGCTTCTCCAACACCTACCAAGGATCAAATCTTTCACGGAGAGTAGCTGGTTTAGTCGCTTTGGATAGACTAACAGTTCTAGTTCTTAGAAGTGTACTTGAGTCCTGAGTATGTAACCTAATTATAATGGGTCATCATATGCATTTTGCATAATTGTATCATAAGGTAAGGCTTATTACGTCCTACTTAGACCGCTTATTTATTTATTTTTTTAAATTCATATTAATAAAAAGGTCTACATACCTACCAGCCACTTAATCAGTTGTTTTCTATAAAAATAAAAAAGTCATGTGAGAATGAGAATGAAACTCATCTCCGCCGTAATAGATTTGGCTGATTTCTAGTTATTTGCGTGTCATTTCTTTATTCCCAAATCTACTAACCAAACATCTATATATTTTTATCATTTTATTCCTTTCTTCCAAATCCACGTACCAAACATCCCCAAATGCCCAAATGATATATTTTCATAACAGGTCACATAAAAATCGAGGATGTACGTAATTTGTACCTCTATTAATTTTACAATTTTATTGCGTAGGTAAAAAGATTCTTCAGGCCGTGTCCTGACTTCTTCTTTCTCCTCTCTACTATTTTGGAATGGAATACTTTCTCCTCTCCAATTCATCATGCTGTAATGTAACAAATTAAAAATATTTTAATAGTATATAATGCTTAAAATATTCAAAAAAAAAAAAAAACGGATTCATTTGTCTTGATTCTCTTGCTTTTTAATTCCATTAATAGATTCCTGCCAAACAGTACCTGGTTCGAACTTTCTAAAGCCTCCAAGATGCTTACAATTTTTATCATTGAATAAAAAATTCAAATGAAATCTGTGTCATTCGATATTTTGACTGGAAAAATTAGACATAGCGACTGCCACGTCGATCTTTCAACAGGAATAGTACATAAGTTTGACTTTCCTATTTGTCTATATATATTTTAAAAGAGAATCACATAATTACTACTTCTTCCACAGTAAAACAAAATATACAATTTATTATAAATAATAAAATAAATAATACTTAAAATAATTAATTTAGTATTACTCCCTCCATCACATTCAAAGAATCAACTTTCAAAAAAAAAAAAATCTTATCCCATTTAAAGAGTTCACTTTGAATTTATTTACATTACATACCGTTACTAATAACAATGTGTGGTTTATAATTAACCCTTACTTCTAAAGTAAGGAAATAAGTGAAAAATATGATGGTAAATTACTTATTTAAGGTGTTGTACCTCACAACTCATATCAAGTTATACACATTTCAAAGTGGACTCTCTGAGTGGGACAGAGGACGCATAATTTTTACTTATATCTTGACTTTTTAAATAATTGTGAATATCACATTATTATATTAGCTAGTAAAAATATGCAAGATAAAAAAATTAAATATGAACTATTTTATTGTGATGAATTTTTTTGTTTGTGAAAAATGACTCTTCATAAAATATGAGATCATATTAAGCTATACACTAGCAGTTTTATGTTATGCAAGAAATGTAATGAATAATTTGTTATGCAAGAAATGTAATGAATAATTTCTTTCTTATAAACTTTGTAATTAAGAGGACACAAACTGGAGCACATGGGGGTAAACAGATATCTTTTTGAAGAAGAGTGGCAATTATTTAGAACCTAGCTGTCTGGATGATAGCTAAAATTTTATACTCTCTTCGTTTATCATGAGAAAGAGTCAAGTTTAAACCTTTTTTTTTTTTTTTTTCATTAGAAGAGTTAAGTTTTGCTTCTCATACTCTTACTAATATAATTATGGTTGGTTCATAACTCATCCATCTTTGGAAATTAAGGATATTATTACTGAAAAATAGTGACAAATTACTTATTTTAGATATTGTATCTTGTACCCATAAACAGTTGTACATTGTCCAAACTTAGTTCTTCTAATGGAACGGAAGAAATATCATATTTGTTTTAAAAACTATGAAAAATTATAGAAATATGAAATTGTAAATTAATAATGTCAAATTTTGGTTATAAAATAAACAGCGGGCCAGTTAGGATGAAGCCACTAGAGATCCTATCATTGGCAGTATTTGTCAGTGCTTTATACACTTAAGACTCCCTTGGAGCCTCTTGAATCATAATCCACTCCCTAAGTTCTACAATTTTTCGTAATAAGAATTGATTCCGAAATCTTATTTTTCCTAAAGAGTTGCAAACTTTGAGAATAAAGGTGTGCATCAGTTCTCTTTGCTTGATACGACCCGACATGCGAATTCGCATGGGTTTTCGTACAGTAAGCCTCGAGCCATTGGAATCGCAACAGCAGCCTTGAGCTACTAAAACTTGTGCGACCGGACATGCTAATTTGCACAGGTTTCGTACAGTTAGCTCTCAATACTGGTTCTCAGTCTTTTTTTCCACTAAAATTATTGGAAAATTTCCAACAACTGCAAAAAGGGAGCGACATGTGTGACTCGAGCAATAGGAGCAAATGTTTCTTCATAATCAATCCCAAAAACCTGACTAAAACCTTTACCGACCAATCGGGCATAGAGTCATATGAACGAGTCTTGATTTTGTACACCTAGTTACACCCAACTAATGATTTTTAATGAGGCAAATCAAGCAAATTCCAAGTCTTATTCTTCAAAAGAGCCTGCAACTCGTCAGTTATAGCTTGCTACCAAAAAAGGTCATAACTGGCCTCTTGAAAATATTGAGGCTCGTAAAGGATACCAAGAGCAGGAGAAGATTGATATTCATTGAGATAATAAGGTGTGGTTCTTACAATGTTAATCGTCGAGGTGGACCAGAAGTCTCAGAAGGATCCACAGACTGAGTAGCAAAATCAGTAGAGACTTCAAAAGTATCCAAGAGAGAGCTTGTTGGAAACCCTATATCAGAAGGAGGCTTATCGAAAGAGGTACTAATTAATTACCTAGTTAGAAGGAAAAAATGTAGGTGATGGAGGAGTTGAGAGATGGAAATTAGAGAGAGTTGAAAAGGGCTAGTGTTCCCGAAACATCATATGATGAGAGATGCGAAGATGTTTAGAGATGGGGTCATTGCATCGATAGCCATTGTGATGAGGTCCTCCCTGACTCAAACCAGCCAAGTCAGCATCTGTTAAGTCAATCTGAAGGCAAATCTAGGATGAACGTATTAAGAAGGACAAGTGGCTCACCTCTTCACCATAAATGGAGCCGTGTGATCTACAAATCCGACATGACAAGTTTGAGGCATTTTTTGAAGTTCTTGAAAGCTTTCTTGAACTTCTTGAAACATTTCTTGATAAATCTTGAAGCTTTATACTTCCCGGTTTGTCAAAAAGGTTACTTGTTACGAATCTTAAAGAAAATTCGTAAATTTTAATTTTCTTGATTTCAATATTTCGACAGGTTCATAAAGCTTCTCATTGTGTCTGGAACGATCTGAACTATTTTGTGAAGTTTGAACGACATCCACAACTCATGCATCTGCAACATTTCGGGCCGAACCCAAAGGCATCCACAGGCCTGCTATATTTGGCCCTCTAAGAAAGCCAACCAAATTCTAGGGTTTCATAGAGTAATTAGGATTTGTGTATTTTTCCTAATTCTTTCCCTTGTTTGTTTTGGATTAGTTAAGGTTGTTACTAGTTTGTTACAACTTGACAAAATCCAAGACCTTAGTAGTTTCTAAAAGGTTTCAAGTATTGAAATCCTTTTTATAATAGTTTTAGAAGTTCTTTTTAATGTTTTTCTATAGGGAATTTCGTTCACTTTACTACCATAAAGGTGACAAAATTCTCTTTCCAATTCTATGCTTCTTTTGGGTTTGGAATTATAAGGAATTTCCAATTCTTATTGGACTTCACTTCTTGTTTTTTTTCACTTCTTGAAATCCTTTTTGTAATAGTTTTTAGTAGTCGTGCTCTACATGTCATAGTGGCAGCCGAAAAATTAACCAATCCAAATCCATGCTTCTTTTGGATTTGGCTTTGTAAGGAATTCCAACTCTAGTTGGATTCCACTTTTATTTGTTTCCTTTTTCTTTTGGTTTTTAGTTGTAAAAGGCGCAAAACCCTTCTCCCATCACTACCACAAAATGCCCCTTAGGAGGCGGGTCCTAAGGGGCATTGGAGGCGGGTGTTGCCATCCGCTGCGGGCGCCTCCCTTTGGAGGTGCCCGCACCCGCCACCCCTTAGGGGGTTATTGGAGCTGCACCCGCCTCCAATAACCCTCCGAAAAAAAAATTCTATTTCTTTTTTTGCACTTTATGGCTTTGATAGGAATCGAACTCGCGCCTTCAGATTCACTTGACTCTTGCATATTAAATTTACCACTAGGCTACATATATTTATGTATTTCATATTAAAATAGAAAATATATATTTCTATATTTCCTTCTAAAAATTGTAATTTTTTATTACTATAATTTTTCGCCTCACTAGAATCCCGAAAAATTATTAAAATTATTTTCAACAATCCAAAAAAATTTTTTTTTGAACTACTATTAAAAATTTTGCAAAAATGCACCCGCCTCCTTTTCATATAATGAAATTGGAAAATTTGCAAAACACTTTAGAGGCGGGTTTTGGCTTCACCCGCCTCCATTGAGCTATCCAAAAAAGATTTGTTGCACCCGCCTCCAATAACTAATTATTGGAGGCGGTTGGATATTGCACCCGCCTCATCCAATAATTAATTATTAGATGCGGGTGCATGTTGCACCCGCCTCCAAATCTCTTTGGAGGCGGGTGTAATATCCACCCGCCTCCAATAATTAGTTATTGGAGGCGGGTGGATGTTGCACCCGCCTCCAAAGACTTTTTCGGCCCCTTTGGATGCGGGTTTTTGTACACCCGCCTCCAAAGGGGCGCTTTCTTTGATCATTTCTGTACTAGTGCATACAAAGGGGTTGTTCGAACATTAATAATTAGATAATTCAGATTTGTTATATCTTGTGTAAGGTTTAATCCTTAGTTTAAGAGTTCTTTCTTTGCACTTATGTATTTTGTATGTAATTGTTAAAATAATCATAAGCAAAACTTAGGTAAATTTAGGTTATTTACTCTGCCTAAATTCTACTGGTTTCAATTCGTTAATTCTCGCTAGGTTATAGCTAAAGTTGCTTGTCTTCCTATTTTCTTGCTTGTATTTTCGAAATCTTCAAAGAGAGTAAGTTTGTGATCAGCAACAGTTTACGTTCCTTGGTACTTTCCACATCCGTGAGGAACAACTCACATCACATTGTCTTGAATCCCATAACCAACGAAACAATAAAGACTAGAATGAATTTCTAATTTGGTTCATTTATGAGGTTGAAACATGACAAAACATGCACACCCAAAGACTTGAAGAGTATGATCAGGGCCGGTCCAATGGGGGGACATGTTGGGCTTGTGTCTGGGCCCAAAAAAAATAGGGGCCCAAAATTATTATAATACAATATGTATTAGTTTAAATGTTATTATCAAACCCATAAGTATGTGGAGCTTAGTGGCAAGTTCAGCTTGGAGCTCTTATTTGCCTTGCGAGTTCGATTCCTGGTAGAACACATATACTTTTGTTTTAAAAAAGTTCGAGTGAATTTTTTTTCTGTTTTCAGTTTCATTTTTATTTTAAAAGGGTTCAAGCAAGAGTGAGGAATTTATTTTTTCGAGTTCAAAGTCCGCCTTAAAAAAATCATTTTCTTTTATTCAATAAAAATAACTAAATGATCCCATTGTATTTTTTTGGGGGCCATTTTTTTAATATTTTGCCCTAGGTCCCAAAAACTCTAGGGCCGGCACTGAGTATGATAATCAAGACGAAAAGGAGAGATATTTAGTGTGACAGGTGATAGGATGCTATTTATGGTGTACATAACAGTGAGTGTGGATTCTCCCAGAAGTGTTCAGATCTCTAAAAGCATACCGCGACCAAAATAAAAGCCGGGAAAAAGTTTGACGGCCAAGCATAAATAAAAGCGTAGTTGGCCGATGACAAAGAGAAAGAAAACTCGAGACAAGAGATGCAAATCTGTTCGGGCGATTTGCTGGCGGTGATGGCTGAGACTAGCGGAGATACGGCGGCGGCCATACAATTGCCAAAAGGGCAAAAAAAAAAAAAGTTATTAATGTGATGGCTCTAATACCATGATAAACAATATTAAAGATAAATAATATTGTGAATAATAGCTTACATTATTGAGATACAGTGACAGCTTTTATATGGCAGGCTTGTAGTACAAAATAGTGAAAATTATTAAACAATTCCACTGCGTTCATAAAAATAGAGAAGTAAGCCAATGATAGATCAATATTCACATTTCAAGTCCCCTTACATGTACATTACTTTCCCTCCACCTTACCCCCTGAAATAAATTGGTTGCGCCATCTTACGTGGTGCAACGATGCAGTGCTTAATTCCTCACAAAATAGGTAAAACATACAAATCCTGTTACAACTAGGCTCCACATATACATCACATTAAGACTTAAACAAATTAAAACATCAATTTAAACTTAATACAGTACTCTTCGTTGAAGACCAGAGAGGTAGTATTGTGCATGTAGATGAAGAGGTAGCAGCAAAAAGTGTCAAAAGTCGAGTCACCGAGTTCAAGTTTCTCATGTTGTTACCTACTGTAGGACCTTCGTCCCCGAAGCAAAGAAAGAGTAAGAGGAACAACAGGTTGTCCTCATCGGGACCAGTAGTTCAACTACTACCATATATGGTTGTTGCCAAGCTGGATCCCCCATTTCGAAAGGCCTAGGTTACTAGCCGGCCGTTAGGTCCAAAGTTGTAAGCCACTGCTATGATGCAGATATATTCACTACTTTTAACCGCCATTATCGGACATTGCATGCTGAGCATCTATTTCTCGTATGTCATTGGAATACAGGTTGATGGGGACGCCCAAACCACTGCACTCACGCAATTATTAGAGCCACAAAGTACAATTGTGTCTCAGCCAGAGTCTGGATTTTATCCAAGAGACAAGCAGACAAGTCCATTCAGTTTCAGTGCCGAAACTGATGCATCTGCAAAAGTCGTATGTCTATGCTTCCATGTCATTCGCTGCAACATTTCTTAGCAAACAAAAAGGATTCGTTCAATCTCGCGGTAGTCTCAGTATCGCACTGTCGAGTGCCATAAGTGAAAAACGAGCATGACTATGAGCCTGAATAAATAAGAAGAAGAAGATCATACCATGAATAAAGAAGAACAGTATATGCAAGTCTCAAAGAATTAATGAACTGCAATTATAGACTACTATGACTATGCATTTCGAAAACAGTCACAAATGGATTGCAAAAATCTTACTAGAAGAAACCAATGATGTTTTTTCTCCCGTGTATTAGGCCCTTCTTTGTTTCTTATATTTCCTTGTATTTTTCTCTTTTTTTCTCATTAATAAAATGGGTAATTACCAATCCCACTTAAAATTTTAATTTTGAAAAAAATTGACTCTTGTACAATAGCAATTCTTGAAAAATACCAAAGATACAATTTATTATGGATAGTAAGGTAAAATAACATTCATATATATAGCAATTCTTGTAAAATTCGAATTCACGGGATCCAAGAATTTTTCTTACAGACCTCAAATCAAACAGCAGCAACTCATATCCACTAAGTCAGTTTTTTTCCAGCCTCGTCAAGAAAAGAACTTAGATTCTTGTCCGAATATCCACCATCTCGCATAGCTTCCGTTGCCAATTCTTTCCATTTCTTCGAATTATTTCTCAGCTCTGATCCTTTCCCACCCTCATCCATCACCATCTCTATACATCTCGCAATCTCATCTCTCTCGATCGTGCCCTCTTCATTCGATGTAACCCTCACTCCCGTCCTCCAAACATCTTGTATCAGCTTTGCGTTCGTTACCTGATCAGTCCAATGAGGAAAAGCAACAACCGGCACCCCGGAAACAATGCTCTCCAACGTCGAATTCCATCCGCAATGAGTCACAAAACATCCCAAAGAAGGATGATTGAGCACTTCAATCTGTGAACACCATGGCACTAGCATCCCTTTTTGCTCCAATTCCTCCATGCAGCTCAATTTCTCTTCTGGTGTTTCTTCCGGACTATATTCCATGGCTCTAATCACCCACAAAAACGGCCTCCCGGTCTTTAACAACCCGCTCGCGATCTCCTCCATTTGTTTTCTTGGCGGTTTCAATAAACTACCAAATGATACATAAATGACCGATCCAGCATCCTTAGAATCCAGCCATATTTTACAATCTTGGAACAAATCGCCGCTGAAGGAATTCGTATCAGATGGAATCAGGGGTCCAACGGCAATTGTGTTATAATTCTCAATGGCTTTCAGGGCTTCAGGCTCCAAGGCATCAAATGTATTGACGAGAATATTACACGGCTTTTCTTCACTGTCCAGCGTCTCGAATTCTGTTTTGAACGATGACAAGGCGAGGAGAATAGTGGGATCATTTGAAGGAAGAATATAGGAGGGCAGATCTTTGCATTTAAGTAACGGAAGGCCTGGAAACTGAATTTCCCATGTGGGATCATTGAAATCGACATTCTTGACAGCTTCCTCGTAGCCATGGAAGTAGTAATAGTAAATCTCCAAAACGGTGGCGGGTTGAACCCAGAGAAGGGCAGAATGGATGTGAAATTCACGCGCCACCGCTGAAGCCCAAGGAAGAAACAGAGTATGAACCAAGCAGGAAACAGGGTATCCTTTTTCCTCACTGGAATTTATCAAATTTCTTAGAGTGATTGATCCTTCTCTTTCAATTCTTGACAAATACTCCTCTGTCTCTGAGGCCGTTGACTTGGGATTGAATCTGAAGCCGCCATCATCATAGCCATCTGAAAAGGATGCAAAGTTTAGGCCTTTCGGTGCGGCGGAAACAGAGAATTTGATCATGCGGTTGATCGCGAAGACACTGCTGGTGAAAGTGACTTTTACCCCCATTCGTGCAAGCCTTTTAGCAAATTGTAAGGCTGGATTAATGTGGCCTTGAGATGGATAAGCTAGTATGAGAACATGCTGATTATGATCCATTTCTCTGTTCTCCATTTGTACGGAGAATGCTGGGGATTTATGGAGATATAAAGAGACTTTGGAGATGAACAAAAATGTCAAATCGCGTTTGGGTTGACGATTTGAATGTCAAATCTAGTTGTTTTATGAGATGAACATCGCCAAACATTATGCCGAGGTTTAGGGGTAGCTCGATTTGAGGTCGCCTCGACACAATTAAAATAATAAATATATTAATATTTTATATATACTTGTAATTTTCACCTTTTAGTTAATATTTTCTAAAAAGTAGTTAAACTAGTTATAATAATAAATCCTAGACGGAAAAACTGGTTTAATGATTTCGTCAAGTCCCCACATGGAATGCATAATGGGCTGCTGAAGTGTTATAGAATAGGGGAAGAATTAGTATTTTACAGCAGAATTTTTTGATTAATTAATCAAGGTCAACAGAATATTTGATTGATCAAGGCCAATGAGGGGTAGGCTATGGATTTTTTTTAAAATTTGAGAAAAAGTTTGGGTTCATCGGGTTTTAGAAGGGGTCTAAGTTGGCATCAGATCTTCTGCCTATTTTATTCATGTCTTCTGTGTTTACTCTCTCACAATAAAATGTGAAACTCACATATCATATCATGGGGTTCACATCTCCCTTGTGAGAAAATAGATAGAGAGAATAAGAGTAAAGTAGACCGAGAATTTTATGGGATCTAGGTTACCCGATTTTTGACCGAGTATGATCGATTTTATTCACATCTGATCTGATTGTTAATGCTCACTCGGATCGGTAAGGCAACCGGTTAGTGGCTCATTCTGGTCACCCGGGCAGTCCGAGTTGGGTTTAATAGCACTGCTCTTTATCACTTATCACAATGATTTTGGCAATGATCTATGTTTTATGTTTGTTTTGCTTTATATTAATTTAGGGATGTCTTCTGATGCAAATTTTTGAGAACTATGGCATATTTCTCCCTTTAGTTTGGGACAATTTTCATTAAAAGCGGATAGACATAACCATGGTTTTAGGATGGTTGATTGCGATTTCAGGAGAGTTGGAATTGAAACCAACCATTGGGTAGGGGAACAATTTCAGGACGATTCAAGGCCGGTTTATGGACCGATTCTTATTCGGATTTTTGCCGGTTCAAAATTTTTATTCAAAAGAATAAATTTAAAGAAATTCAAAAGAATGAATAATTGGCATCGATACTCTTTCAATTATTTCATATTTCCAAAAGAAAAAAAAATTTATTTCATGTATCGTCAATTTACTATTTAATTTATGCAATTTTTTATAGCTTAATCATTATTTATCCCATGTGTTATTAACTTTGATTATTTTCCCTCGCCCCCCCCCCCCCCCCCCCCCCCAACCCCATATTAAAACTAACTGGCTGTCCCCCGTATTTCTAAAACTAACTGTTTGCAAACCCTCTTACCAGTCAAACTATTAAAATCATTGAAAAGACAAAAATATCCCTTAAATGCTGACATCACACTCTCAGGTTTAAGTAAAAAATTTTAAACGAATATACCCCAAACATTGGGAAAAACGGCATGCGATAATTTTTTTCCTGGGAAAAACGCTCGGCTCCTAATAAACGGCAATGGCAGCGGGTTCTTTGTGAGAACCGTGATTGGAGCGGGAAAAGTGCAGCATCGGCGATACTGGAGTTTGCGGCTCAACTCCGGAGAAACGACAGTAGTTTGGAGCGTGAAAACGGTGATTGTGTATTGGAGAAACCTTCAACCATTTATTTATTTTTTCACAGATTTTTATGGTTTGACTGGTAAGAGGGGAGAGGGGGAACAGTTAATTTTAAAAACACAAGGCCGGGAAGGGGGGGGGGGGGGCGCAAATAGTCAAAAGCCAATAACACAAGGGGCAAATAGTGATTAAGCCTTTTTTATATCCTCAATTCAATATTTATTGTCTTGTTTCATATATTGTAGTTACTTTAAATGATTCCTAGTTTTACTTAAATAACCGTAAAATGATTCATAAAACATAAAAATATAATTATTATATGATATTATAAAGTCTTAAAATAAACATGATTATTATATATTTGAGGGAAAAAATCATGAAACCGTTGGTTGGGAATTATAACTGCCAGTTTTGGTTCCACAAATAGTGACACATACTGGGCGGCCACCTGAGTTAATACGGTTCCAATTTCTTGAATCGTGGGGGCATGGTTTTAGTCAAATTTTGATTCGTAGCGAAATCGTGCATCCATTCCTTGAGTCACACACAATCCACCAACTCCATAGCCACCTGGGGCAGCAAAAGTCCTCCCTACGCACTGTGAGGACAACAAAAGTAGCATTCCCTATAAGAGAGCAAGACGCACTCTGCTACCAAATAAGCTCCACCAACAATAATCTCATTGCTGTCTCGGCTTCCTCCGGAGAAAACACATATGTGGTCCTCCTAGCCATATCAACAACCATCCCCCATCCCCCCCACCCTCACAAATCACAACAAAAAACTCCCGCTGCCACCCTCCGTGTGGCAGGGTGGTAAGCTGCATAAAATAAAAAAAACACTCTAGTCCCTCAAGAGGCCATTTGCAGCCAAGCAAATCACACAAGGCAGTGTTGACCGTCTCTGGGCAAATTACTACAATCCTAAAATACCGCAGAGCCAGACACGTCGACTGCACAACTCCGGCCGGATCTTGACCTTCCTCCCCATGCAGTCCTTTGTTCCGCTAGAACCATACTAGGTCGAACACGACCGCTATCATATCAAGGAAATCCCCCCGACCCTGGCTCTCGCAACCATAAGTCCCTTTGGTCCATTGCATAGAGATGCACCTCTATCGTTCACCGCAACCCCTCCAAAACAGCTCGAGCAAACCTACACTCAAAGAACACATGATGGAGGGAGTCCCTGTAGCATAACATAGGTGAACATTTGGGGGGGGTGAAGGGGGAGGAGGGGGACACGCAAACTCTGAATTTTCCTCCAAACGGGGTCAAGGTTGCCCCTAGTGGCAAAGTTTCGAACCATTGTGTTAGGCGTACTGGTAAGACAGTGGTAGGCACTGCGAACAATGTGTCTACCCTTCTTGTCTGAGGTCGAGGACCAAATGTCACTTCAACCTTCGGTCTGCAGTATTGGGCCAGAACAACGCCCGGACAAGTGGTTCATTCGAACCCTGAGGTTCCTCGATCAGCACTCCAAAACCCAGTGCAAACGTACAAACCCATCAGGCAAACTCTATGGCGCAATGAGAGGGTTTCTAAATCGTGACCATATTGGTGGGGGTGGTTTCTAAATTATTATTAAAAGTATGAATTTAACGATTTTATTATGAAGGCATCAAACAATTTGATTATTTTTTGAAAATATAAAAATACAATTTTATCCTCTCTCATTTCTAATAGTGCCAAAGGCCGTTATAAATCTTTATTAATGCAATCAACTTGGGTTTTCTCGTCAAATCGGAGCAAAAGTGACCCCCGATAAAACATTAAATTACACTAAAAGCAAAGTATTTCAAAAGTCAACACATAAGTAGTCTCTATCAAAAGCCTTGGCCCTTGAGGGATTATTTATATAAGGAATTGTTATTTGCAGCAACCAATTTACTATTTGCAGTAATATTTTTCTGTAAAATATCTAAAATGCCTCTTAAAGAAAAATTAAAAAAATCATTTTCACTCTAATTATGGCCGATAGTCACGAGGACAATCCATATTACACGGTAAGTAAACAATCTATACATTTTTTTTTTACGTAAAATTGGTTTTTTAATGAAAAAAATAATCTATACATTATTCATGTTATTTTCTTCTCTTCTCAAATTCTAGCATTTCTAACGTGGTATCAAAAGCAACTTAATCCAATTACAGCTTTCGCGGATCCAACTTAATCCAAATTTTTTTAGAAGAAAATACCGCCCAGTTTGGCGGTATTTTGACCTATTTTGCATCAAAATATTGCCCGGCAGTATTTTGGAATAAAATATCGCCCGGGCGGTATTTGGATCCAAAATACCGCCCAGTTCCCGGCAGTATTTTGACTCAAAATACCGCCCGGGGGGTATTTTTGCCTATTTTGCATCAAAATATCGCCTGGCGGTATTTTCTTCCAAAATACTGCCATACCGCCCAGGTTGGGCTGTATTTTGACACAAAATACTGCCCGGGCGGTATTTTCTTTCAAAATACCGTCGGGGTTGGGCGGTATTTTCAACAATGTTATTGCAAATAGGGGGCGGGATTCTGGAAAAATGAGTTTTTTTTTAGCTAAAGGGCAAAATAGACTATTTACAGTAAAATGTTACTGTAAATAGTAATTTGGTTACTGCAAATAGTATGCCCCTATATATATTGAGTGAATAACGAATAAGATTACTTTACACTAGTTGAACGAAGATATAAAATAAAAATAAAACAGATGATTGGATAATAATTAAAAATATCTTATATCTAAATAACATAACGGGTGAAGACTTAAATTTAGCATTTAGCCCACCTCAAATCATCCTTGTAATTTGTTTTATTTTATCCTATCTAACCATTGACATTTGTATTTTGTCATCTTTCGAGTGGTAAAGTACACTATGCTCTAAACATCTAACACAAATCAGAATATAATAACACATGACACATTCAACGCACAAATATAATTTTTGAATTCAATTATTATTGTCTTTTTTCATATATTTTAGTTTATAAATAATTAAATATAATTTCTTATTTTTACTATATATTATAAATATTACAAGATAATCAAGAATGAATAAAAACAATAAGTTAGACCAGATATAACAGTTTTACTTAAATAACCCTCTAAATGATTAACAAAATATATAAAATAAATTTTTATATGATACTAGAAAAACTTAAAATAAATATGATATTATACATTTTTTTGAATTAAAAAAATCGTGAAACTGCTGATTGGGAATCGTAACTGTCGATTCAAGTTTCTCAAATGCTGAAATAACTTAAGCCGGTTGAGGTTCTAGTTTCTCGAACTGTGGGTCACCGTTTCGGTCCGATTTTGGACTGTATCGGAACTATTGCCAATTGCCATGTCTAGTGTGAGAGGTTATTTATTTATTTGTTTATTTCCTTTTTCAGGGTAAGTGTGAGAGGTTTTTTAATTATTATAAAATAAAACTTCATTGAGTTTATTGTGTAGGGCATCAATTAATTTAATTATATTTAAAGAAATGTAAAAATACAATTTTATCCTCTCTTACATCATACACTCTAGTATATTAAATTTGATAATTATTAGTTTACAACAGCTTTCTCCCATTGTTTTGTGCATCCTTTGTTACCTACTGACATTTTTTAAAATCCAATCAACGTAAAACCCATTAAAATCAAAAGAGGAGTCTCCTGTGAGATAAATGTATGCGCGTAACACTTCTTTTATTTAGAAAAAATTGGGCATACATTTTATTTCATAACATGCCTATTTCTTAAACAAACACTCATTTTACTTTTATTATATTGATATTTTTTGAAAAAGTACGCACTACATTTTATACTGTAGGCGCTATTTTTTAAACAAAACCTACTTCTAATTTAAAATTTATTCTAATGTTTAGAAAAGAAAAAAAGAATTAGGCACTACCTTTTAAATAGATATTACTTCCACCTTTAAAATCAAAATTAATGTGATGCATCAAAGGCTGTATGTCATTCTTTTTTTTCGTCTTAAAAAAAAGCAATACATTAATAGTTAAACTCGATCACTACATCATACCATACATATAAATTTTTGAATCTAAAATTAAAATTTTTAATTTTTTAAAAGAAGTATCACCTATTTCTATAAAATAAAAAATCTTCTAAGGTACAAATATATTTGCGTAAGACGATATGGCAGGTTGGATACACGTTTTTGTGAAATTGAACTATAACGATGCCATTTCAGCCCCCTGGATTAACCACTGAAGCTTTTGTAAAAAAAATAAATAAATATACAAAGAAAATAAAATAAAATAAATTTGATATCGTAGTTAAGGAAAATTTCTTATATTTCTTTGTATTTTTCTTTCTTACATTAATAAAATGGGTAACCCATCCCGTTTTAAATAATAATAATTTTTAAAAAAAGGACTCTTGTACGATAACAATTCTTGTAAAACACCAAAAATACAGTTTATTATGCGGTAAAATAGCATACACGTACATATAACAATTCTTGTAGAATTCGAATTTAAGGGATCCTAGAATTTTTCCTGGATTTGATCATACTGTCCGAATACATCTTTCTGGTCCACTCTTCTCAGACTTCAAATCAAACAGCAGAAACTCATATCCACTAAGTCAGTTTTTTTCCAACCTCTTCAAGAACCGAAGTTAGATTCTTGTCCGAAGATCCACCATCTCTCATAGCTTCCATTGCCAATTGTTTCCATTTCTTCACATTATTTCTCAGCTCTGATCCTTTGTCACCATCATCCATCACCATTTCTATACATCTCGCAATCTCACCCCTCTCGATTGTGCCCTCTTCATTCGGTGTAACCCTTACTCCCGTCCTCCAAACATCCTCTATGAGCTTCGCATTTGTTCCCTGATCAATCCAATGAGGAAAAGCAACAACCGGCACCCCTGAAACAATGCTCTCCAACGTCGAATTCCATCCGCAATGAGTCACGAAACATCCCAAAGAAGGATGATTGAGCACTTCAATCTGTGAACACCATGGCACTAGCATCCCTTTTTGCTCCAATTCCTCCATGCAGCTCAATTTCTCTTCTTCTGTCTCTTCAACTCCATCCTCCTTGGCTCTAATCACCCACAAAAACGGCCTCTCGGTCTTTAACAACCCGCCCGCGATCTCTTCCATTTGTTTCTTTGGCAGTGTCAATACACTACCAAATGATACATAAATGAGCGATCCAGCATCTTTGGAATCCAGCCATTCTTTATAATCTTTGGATTTTTTGAACAAATCAACACCGATGGAATTAGTATCAGATGGAGTCAGGGGTCCAATGGAAATCATGTTGTAATTCTCAATGGCTTTCAGGGCTTCAGGCTCCAATTCATCAAATGTATTCACGAGAACATTACACGGCTTTTCTTCATCATCTAGTGTCTCTATCTGAGTTTTGAACGCTGAAAGGGCGAGAATAATAGTGGGATCATTTGAAGGAAGAACGAAGGATGGCAGATCTTTGCTCTTTAGTAAAGGAAGGCCTGGGAACTGAATTTCCCATGTGGTGGGATCACTGAAATCGACATTCTTGACATCATCCTCGTAGCCATGGAAGTAGTAGTAGTAAATCTCTAAAACGGTGGCGGGTTGAATCCAAAGAAGGGCTGGAGGGATGTGAAATTCACGCGCCACCGCCGATGCCCAAGGAAGACACAGAGTATAAACCAGGCAGGAAACAGGGCAGCCTTCTTCTTCACTGGAATTTATCACATTTCTAACAGTCTTTGATCCTTCTCTTTCAATTCTTAACGTGTACTCCTCTCTCTCGGAGGCCGTTGACTTCGGATTGAATCTGAAGCCATCATCATCATAGCCATCTGAATAGGATGCAAAGTTTAGGCCTTTCGATGTGGCGGAAACAGAGGCTTTGGTGATAGAGTTAATGGCGAAGACACTGGAGGTGAAAGTGACTTTTACGCCCAGTCTTGCAAGCCTTTTGGCAAATTGTAAGGCGGGATTAATGTGGCCATGAACTGGATAAGTTAGTATGAGAACATGATGATGATGATGATCCAGTTTTCTTTTCTCCATTTGTATGGAAAATGCAGGGGATTTATGGGGATATAAAGAGACTTTTGGGGTGACGATTGGAATGATAATGATATAAATATATATCTTTTGGTGTGTAGGTAGTTGTTTTATGGATATAAACCTCGCCAAACATTAGGCTGGCGAAATTAAGGGGCTGCCTCGAGACTATTAAAATTTTTCTTAAAAATAGTTAAACTAGTTAATATACTGAATCCTAGAGGGAAAAACTAGTTTTATCATAACGTCAATGCACCACATGGAATGCATAATGGGCTGCTGAAGTGTTATAAAATAGCTGGGGGGAAGAATATTTGAATAATTAATCAAGGTCAACGGGGACTATAAAGCTCATGGCTTTTGGGAAAATTTTCATCAAAAGTGGAAAGATATGACCACGGTTTTAGAATTATCGGTTGCCATTTCATGGAAGGTGGTACTGGAACCAAGGCCGGTTTATGTACTGGTTCTGATTCCGAGTTTTGCAGATTAAAAAAATAATTATTCAAAAGAGAAAATTTGAAGAAATTCAAAAAATAAGTAATTGGCATCCTAATTGTTTCAATTATTTCATGTATCGGCAATTTATTTTTAATTTATATAGTTTTTCATGGGGAGAAGGTGCAAAAAGGCTGTTTGCAACTTTTGGTTTGGGACCAATTTTACCCTCTAACTTCTTTTATGGCCATATATGCTCTAAAATTTTATAAATAGGGCCAAATCCGCGCTTGCTGTTATATGATTTGCCATGTAAGCAAATATTAGTTAGATGGCAGCTAACTTGTCAAATCAGGTTAATTTTTTAACTAAGGTTAGGTTCATTTGAAAGTGTCCAGTTTATGAATAAAAAGAGCCTAAACCAGGATCATATGTAGTGAACTCACCTCCGGGGGTTATAACATCTACCCCACTCAATGTATCCATTGAATTTATCTCAAACTTTCTATCCTCATGTTCAGATTGTGGCTTGTGGCGAAACACAATAACCATTTTAGCAATTACAGCTAATTCGGTCATATTAATGTCATCACATTTATTAATCTCTGTAGGATCAAACTTATGCAAACTGAGTATGATAGATCGCAAATTGCCATCATTAGGTATCGTGACCGGCACCTTTTAGTTGTTTAATTTTAGAGTCTTTCTTAACAATTCTCACGAGTATATACTGAGTTTTATATAGAGAAATACAGGTTTTGGAGGCAGGGCAGTTAGAGAAAAAATAGTGCATAAAGAGAGCTAAAACAGAGGAACCATTCACCCCTAGTGAAAGGTCGCAATGGAAGTTGTAAAAGAGAAGCAGGGGAGTGTGATCTGTAGCACTTAAAACTTGCTGGGTAGATATTCTGGGCCATGGATCTACGGAATTTACAATCGTAATGGGCCTGATCAAATTGGTGAAGGAAAGATATATTCAGTTACATAAATTATTGATTCCGGTAGAAGAAAGGATTTGGAAGGAGCTGTAAAAGAAGATGGAAGTAATTTCCTATTCTGCTTTGGATTAATGTTGATCAAGTTCAAGAAGGAAAAGAATCAAGGAGTTACCTAATTGAAGATTACTTCCTAGTCAAGTAATGACTCTATTTCCTATTCCAATTCTGATTTCCTATTAAGAGTAGTTTCCTACTTGGAAGAGGAGATTAGTTGGTTTCCTTTTGTAATACCAATTCTACACCCTACATATATGGGTAGAGTTGCTGTAGAGAGAGATCGTTGAGTAGTTTAGTTTTAATCGCTTCTTATTATTGTTTTTCTAGTTAGTTTTATGTTTAAGAATTCTAGGTTCAGATACAGTAGTTTTAGTTGTTTTCTTGCTATTCTGGATTGCTCCCATGAAGGCTTCAATTTGCCCTAGCGGAAGGTGATTCTGGCCAGCGACTTAATATAAGTATCTCTTTATCCCCTTTATACTTCTTTGTTCTTATGGCTTTTACAATAATTTTATGTTTTATGTCCGAAATCATGAATAGCTAATTCTCGAATTCCGGTAGTATGTAAAGAGCTTTAATCCATGCATATATGAAACCTGATATATAAAAATTGGTCTAATACAATGTGTTTCCAATTAACATGTGTTTATAAGTCTAATTACTAAGGTTTAATTAAGACTGATCAACTTAATTTCATCTCATAGTGTCAGTGATGTGCAAAACTACCAACCGTTGTAGTACAAGATAATTGGGTAATAATTCTTAAAAGTTACGACGATAGGAATCATTAGTGTTAAGAAGTAAATACTGAAATTTCGGAACATGAAATATATGTAGATTTGATAGCGTGAGCTAGTATCTTTGGACTGATGTGAGTGTTCTCACTAAAGAGGTTAAATGTTTTAAATAGTAATGAATGAGTTAGCATGCTCTATTGATATTATTGATATGTTTATTGAAATGCATGCATTATACGTGAGACATGTGATTGTGCCCTTTGAATGTACAAACTGAAATGTTTATAAATGTGTTTATGAATGTAAATATTCTCAAAATATTGATAGCTGAAATATGTATTAAAGTTTTTTGTATGAGTACGCTTATCGTGTAGATATGATTAAAGTGTAAATGTTTATTGTTAAAGTGTTCAATGTTACTTTTCCGTGTTCACTGTTCACTATATATTTTTCACTGTTCACTGTCTACTGTTAACTGATAACTGTGCATGAGAGTCGAGGTCCTCAAACCCTGTTCAGTTTATTAAAATCGGGCATGTCGGCTTCGGGCTAGAGTACTGGGTAATATTCGAGATTTATCACATTGTTTGCTGCTTGGATTGTCGGCATTGGAAGCAGTTCGCATTGTACAGTGTACGACTTTACATTGTACAATGTCCAAGTTCAGGTAAAGTATAATCAATAATGCTTTTGAAAGGTCTCATCGATCCTCGTTATAGCTTACTAGTTATGCTCTTTCTATCCCTTACGTGTCCCCCCTTGCTTGCTTAGGAAATACTTGTTATGTGCCAGTAATTGTTTACTTGGTAATGATTTTTAATAGTGCAACCTTACTGAGATTATGGAAGCTCACCCCTTAAACGTTTTGCATATAACAGGGATTAAGGGCGACGTTATGAAAAGCGTTGGAATCATAGGATGAAGTTTCAGGCTCGGTAATTAAGGCGAGACTATTGTACTAGTATAGAAATACACTTGTACATTTTATATTAGTGAAATAAAAGTATCTTGTTCGGATTTAGTGTATAAATTTATTATAATTAATTATTGCTCTTGTATCCTGAATGAATCATGGTGCGAACCAGACAGGTATCTCAGTCGCGACTCCTGCGTGAAACAGGGAGGTCGGAGCTAGGGGTGTCACATACATAATACTAGAATATTCTCTCTATCTTGATTTAATCTTTGTTCGTAAGTTCAATATTTAGTTCTATATTAAAGTGACAATTCAAAGGTCTCTTAAGAACCACAAATGTGATTGCTAATCAAAACTTGGTTACTTGCATTAATCGAAATAAGGAATTTAATTACTGTCCATGTGGATCAACCATGTTTACTATGCTACTTTTAGCAAATATATTGCAGATTTAAGCAGTACTTTTACTGCATTTTGGTAGCTAACGACGATTTATCATCCCCCCATCTCTTTTTCTTCCTGATCCACAAGATCTTCTCCTATGACATTATTGCTAAGCTGTAATTTACATTCTGCCCGGCGCATAACAACATATATTCATTGCAATTTACATTCCAATGGTTAGCGAAAGCTGGAAATGTTTTCCTATCATACCAACCCATGGAGCTTGGAGAAAGAAATCTAAATATATGATAGAAGAAAATATGAATCACGGTTGAATGTCTCTTCATCGACCTTTATTCTGTCAATCTTGATGGCGAACTAATCAGGGATGAAATCCATGAGTCGCTCCCTCCCCTCTTCTTGAAGCTTGAGCGAGATACCCCTAACTAGGCCCTTATGGATCCGCTTCATAAGAAGGGATGAGAATCCAGCGACCTTGTTCGGGACGACAGCACTTTGAAACATTAATGCAGTTTTACCTCTTTTTGTTCACGAACTGGACACTTCCAATTATGAACCTAACCTTAATTAAAAAAAAATAGCCTCGTTAGATTTGACAAGTCAACAGTCATTTGCCTACATGGAAAATTCTGTAACAACAGGCGTACATTTGGCCCTATTTATAACTTTGAGGTATATATGGCCATAAACGAAGTTTGAAGGTAAAATTGGCCCCAAACCAAAAGTTTGAGGGCATTTTTGCACCTTCTCCCATTTTTCATATTTGAATTCTGTTATTGTTGTCTTGTTTCATACATTTTAGTTAGTAAATATAATTTCTGTAAATGTTTCATAGTTTTACTTAAATAACTTCAGATGATTAATAAAATTTAAAAATATAATTATTATATGATATTATTTATATATATATATATATATAAGCAGTGGCGAACGCAAAACAAAATATAAGAAGGGCCTGGCGACTGTAGTGGCAAAATTTTGTTTTGGTGTTATTAAATAAAATATATACTACTAAGTTATCAAAATAACCAACGAGGGTACCAAAACAAAATATAAGGAGTGAGTTTAATGCGAGAAATTTTTTCGGTGTTAAGAAACATAACTACTAATGTAAAATTGTGTTCTACGATCACTCAGCTATTGAATATGATGCAAAATTTCTTCATTTTTAATCTTTGCAAAAATTTCCTTCTCATTATACACCGTTAAACAACAATAGCAAAAAATAAACAAAATTGGGGGAGGGGGTTTAATTTGTGAATTGGGTTTTAGAGATTAGAAGCAAAAGGAAAAGGAAGGAATTAGAATCAGAATTGAAGGACGGGAGGGGGTCTAATTTGTGAATTAGGTTTTTCAAAATTGACCCTTTTTTAAAAAAAAAATTTCCCTTAAGTAAAACGAGGTTGTTTTACTTAAGGGGGTAAAAAATTATTAAAATAAAAAAAAAAAAGAAGAAGAACTTCTTCTTCTTCCTCCCAGCAGGGCATGCCTTTGCGTTAACTTTTAGCAGCGGCGACGGCGGAGCGGAGCCAAGGAGGAGTATACTACTACTACCATTAGCTCCCGGTGGAAGGCGGGGGGGCGTCAACAAAACCTTGCCTCGCCCTATGTTCGCCGCTGTATATAATTGAAAAAAAAAATAAAAATGGGGAAACTATCATTTCGAAACCATAGTTGGTAGTTTTGGTTCCACAAAATGGTGGAACCAAAACTTGTCCAAGTCAATACGATTTTGGTTTCTTGAATCGTGGGCCGTGATTTTAGTTCATCTATGATTCGTACTGAAACCGTCATCATATTTGGCGTGGAAGATTTTTAAATTATTATATAAAGTATAACTTTGACAAATTTATTATTCAGGCATCAAAGATCAAATAACTTTATTACTTTTAGAAAATATAAAAATACAATTTTATTCTCTCTCATTTCTAATAGTGTCAACGGCTGTTATAAATTGTTATTAGTGTAATGAACTTGGTTTTCTCATCAAATTGGACATGTCACCTAAAACTAAAACTAAATAAAAGTAAAAGTATTTCAAAAGTCAACGCACAGTAAGGGGTCTCTATCAAAAGCGTTGACATCAAGTGAATAACAAGATTACTTTAACAAAGATATAAATAAAAAAAAGGAAAGAAAGAAAGAAATAAGACAGATGATCCGATAATAATAAAAGATCTTATATTTAAAATAAATATATGGGGTGAAGACTTCAATTTAGCATTTTGCCCTATTCAAATGATCAATGTAATTATGCTACCTTCCGAGGTTCATACTTTTTAGGCTTACATATTTTGAAGTATGCTAGGATTAGGAGGTTAAACTCTTGTTCTGTAATTCTTTTTAAATTCTTTAGTAATATAGTATGTTTTTATCAAAAAAAGAAAAGAAAAGGTTGCCCCCTCCCCCAAACACATTTTTTATAGTAAAAAAATAGTTATATCTAAATATTTAACCTTTACAACAAGATAAAAGTAAAATTGACTCTTTCAATAATTATATTCAAGCTTCACCACTTATCCGTATTAAAAAAAAAAAAAAAAAGATTTGTCCAACAAATAAGAGGTAGACAGCATTCAATTCTCCATGGATCATTCAAAGGGATGACAAAATTTCCACTTTTCAAAATGAAATTCTCTTTCATTAACCTAAGAAGGAGTGGGATGAATTAAATGGTTTTTGAAAATTTTAAAAGCATTTAAAACAATTAAAACATGAAAGCAATTAAACAAAAGACAAGCAAGACACTACAAATTATACTGGTTCAAATCCCCTTGAATCATAATCCAGTAACTACCAAAGTTCAACAACTTAAAAAGTCAATTAAATGGTTGGGGGCATTGTGGCCCTTTCTTAAAAATTAAAAGGCAAAAACCGCCTAAAGGTTCCAAGGAGACGTAATGAGAGTTACCTCAAAAGTGGGTAGAGATCTACTAGTGGACTCCCGAAAATGTGAGGGGACACCGTAATTGAATCATAGAATCTCATGCCCTCAAAAGTACAAAAGTACAAAAATGCAAATGCAACATATACATGTGTAAACTACTCAAACCCTTAAATAAGGGAAACTACGAGCATCTAAACCCATCATACCCCACGTGGCCTGGGGTAAAGTAGTGTGAGCTAGTGAAGAGAGAAGCAGGAGCAGATGAACTCGCCAGCCATGCTAGGTAACCAACAACCAAACAGGCCTCTCAGTAGAAGTGAGTGAAAGTGAAGTGAGGGAAAAAAAAAAACCTTGCAGATCCACAATGTACTTCAGAACAGGGGATGCCCTCCATGAGCATCTTGTCCGATACCAATTTAGAAATGTAAGTGAATTAGACTCCACCCAAAATGATTGAATGTTCCTCTGTTTGCATGCCAATAACCCCAAAAAGAGAGCCATTTTTTCAACCTCAAAGCTTGTAAGGAACCCCAGTAATGCACTACCTACCAACAAGACATAGCCTGTAGAATTCTGGACCTGAAGGATCTGGATTCCCCAACGAAGACCCGTCCACATTCAATTTGCACACTCCCGGTGGGGGTGGTAGCCAAACTGCCACCTTAGGTTCCCTCTACACCCACCTCAGAGTGATTCTATTGTGAACTAAAAACTCACAAGAAGACAACAGTGGGTGCGGCGAGCAGTCGAAGAGGGTAAATACATGAGACTTGGTTTCATGTAGGACCCATGAATAGGTTGTTGTACCCTCATAAAGTTGACTCTAGCTTTGTTGTACTTTTCTCAATTTACAAAACCAATAACTAAAATTATATTTTTATTAGTTTTTCATCAAAATGAGAATTGATACCATAGATCTGGAAAATGATATTTTTGGTACTAAAAATTTGGGTTGTTTGCAACTTTGGTACTAAAAGTTTACTCAGTTCCAAACTTGTGCTTTATTTTTGTACTTTGTTGCATTTTTGTACCAATACAGTAATTTGGGTTATTTTGTAAATTCTACAACTTTGTGGGGCCTGAAAAGATAATTTTGTAATATTGTTTCCAAAACATCTTTCGTGGTTTTCTTTCTCCCTCAGTCGACTAAAAATAAAGCACAAGTTTTTTTTTTTCCTCTCCTCGGTAGATTAAATTAGGGTTAGCTGCGATTCAGGATTTATTACCGTTGACTTCAGGACCCACAAAAATTGACCGAGAGAGAGAGAAAAAGAAGAAAACTTGTGCTTTATTTTTAGTTGACTGAGGGAGAAAGAAAACCGTGAAAGATGTTGTGGAAATAATATTACAAAATTATCTTTTCAGGCCCCACAAAATTGTAGAATTTGCAAAATAGTCCAAAATTACGGTATTGGTACTAGAAATGCAACAAAGTATAAATATAAAGTATAAGTTTGGAATTGACTAAACCTTTAGTACCAAAGTTACAAATAGTCCAAACTTTTAGTACCAAAAATGTCATTCTTCCCCATAGATCTAATAGAAAACTGTGGATTGTGTTTGAATTTTTTGAGACAATTTGCCCTTGGCTTGTTTTAGATGATATGCCTAATTTTGACTAGCAAGACTGATTGGATTGTATCGATACTAATTTTGAAGTGTGATGCTACTTTGAACCATTTTTGAAGTTGGGACCAAAGGGAATCAACTCCTAACTTTAGAACCAATTGGGTGATATACCATAAAATTATAAAAACGTAAGAGATAGAAATAAATTAAACTATCGTACAACACTACTACAAAATGGACTTTCTACGGCAGTGCTTTAACGGCGGAAAGACCAAAACCGCCATTAAAAAGAAAGTACGGACTTTCTACGGCGGTTCTATATAAAACTGCCGTGCCGTAGAAAGGGACTTTCTACGGCGGTTAGAAATAAACCGCCATAGAAAAGGACTTTCTACAATAACCGCCGTAGAAAGGGGACTTTCTACGGCGGTTTTAGAAAACCAACGTAGAAAGTAGGGAACTTTTTACGGCGGTTTTCAAAAACCGCCGTACCGTAGAAAGTCCCTTTCGAGACGGTTGTATTTCTAACCGCCGTATAATTAATAAATATGATGAATTTTACTATAAAAATTGATAAATAGTAAAATATATATCTATTATTAAATTTAAAAAAATTTGGGGGTTAATTTATAAAAATAAAAAAACTAGAAATTAATAGGAATAGAGGAACGGGCGGGAATTCACAATTACGGGCTTTCTACGGCGGATTTATTAAAACTGCCGTAGAAATGGACTTTCTACGGTGGCTGTAATTAAAACCGCCATAGAAAGTTACTTTCTATGGCGGTTTTAAAACCGCCATAGAAAGTTACTTTCTACGGTGGTTTTAATAAAAACCGCCGTAGAAATGGAATTTCTACGGCGGTTTTTATTAAAACCGCCGTAGAAACTTGATTTTGTTTGAATTTTAAGGGTTTCTCTTTGTTTCCATCTCCAGCCAACCGCGGCTTCCCCCTATTTCCATCTCCAGCAAACCGAAGCGTTCTCTCGTTGCCGACGCCCATCCTCTCTCCGTCGGTTTTTTCTCTTGTTCTCCCCGAAGTCGTTCTTCCGGCAGCGTTGATAACAAGATCCGCGGTCACCCAACTCCGGATATGGTTTCTTAATCGGCCATCACCCACCATTGAGTTAATCCCCTATCATAATTTCACCACAATCGATCCTTGTTGTGGGCTTCAAATCATAAAAAAGGTAATATAGAATAGTTTCAACTTTATTTAAGCTTTACAAATTTTATTGTTACTTGATTATTGTGATTGGCCTAGGGTTTATTATTAGTGTTAAATTCGGGTTTGGTGAGATGATGAATGATTAAATTGGGTTTGATTAGTGTATATCGGTGATTATTGTATTGTTCTTGCTGTTAATGATTAAATTAATTAGAATTTGATGGATGCACGCAAAAATTTTGTGAAGTTTGGTGGTTGTTCGGTTTATTAGCATGGAAGTTTTTGAATATATATTTTGAATAAAATTGAAATATATATATATATATATATCAAAACCTTTCTAAGGCTGTTCCTGCTGTTTTTGATATATAATTTTGAATGTAGAGAAAAAAAATGAAATATTAAATTTTTTTTTACAAATTTGGTACTTTCTACGGCGGTTATCTTCAAAACCGCTGTAGAAAGTTAACTTTCTACGGCGGTTCGCTTAGGAACCGCCCTAGAAAGTAGACTTTATACGGCGGTTCCTAAGCGAACCGCCGTAGAAAGTTCGTAAACTTTCTACGGCTGCCGAATAGATGGCGGTTCAAAAAATGCCGAAAACCGCCGTTAAAAGCCCTAAAAAACCGCCATTAAAAGTCATTTTTGTAGTAGTGCAAACATCTACTTTTCGAGAAATTATTCCCTATTCCCGTTGTAGCTGATGTGGTACAACAACCCAGTAATAGTTTGACAAGTGTCAAACTGTTACTTGCCCCAATTTCTTCTTCCTCCTCCTCTTCTTCTTCTTCTTCCTCCTCCTCCTCTTCTTCTTCTTCTTCTTCTTCTTCTTCTTCTTCTTCTTCTTCTTCTTCTTCTTCTTCTTCTTCTTCTTCTTCTTCTTCTTCTTCTTCTTCCTCTTCCTTACAATGCTTTCAACTTTCACCTTTAAATCAAACACCCATCATCGCCTCTGTGCTTTAACACCATGGTTACCGGCAAGGAGAAACTCCTGGCCGGCAACCATGGCCAGAAACCTTCGCCGGCCACTGGACGGTGAAGGTTTCCCTAACCTTCGCCGTCAGACGGCGCATGTTCGGAAAACCTTCACCGGCCACTGGCAAAGGTTTTCTGAACCTTCGTTGTCTGACGGGCGAAGGTGCTTTTTCTTCTTTTTATTTTTATTTTTTGGCAGATGCACACACAAAGGAGTGAAGAAAAAGAGGAGGAGAAAGAAGAAGGAGGAAGAAGAAGAAGAAGAAGAGGAGGAGGAGGAGGAGGAGGAGGAGGAGGAAGAAGGAGGAAGAAGAAGAAGATCGAAGAAGAAGAAGAGGAGGAAGAAGAAATTGGGGGGAAAAAAAAATTAAAAGGCAAGTAATAGTTTGGCACTTTGTCAAACTATTACTGGCTGATGTGGTGCAATGGGAGTAGCGAATATTTTCTCCTACTTTTCAACGAAAAAACTCGTATTCAACGGGTTTAACTAGAGGTGGCAAAAATGCCCAATCTCATTGGGAACCCAATAGGACTCTATTTATTGGGAGGGAAAATAGTAGGGAAGAAAATTTAATAGGAGTGGATAGTTTCCCATTAGGACCCAATGGGAATATATAATTGGGAATTTAATGGGTATCCAATGGGAACCCATCTTATTCCCAATCAATTACCTTTTTATTTTTCACATTTAAAAATTATTTCTTTTACTTATTTTTGTCATTTTATTGTAATTTTCTTTATTTGCTTATTTGATTCTATATATATAATATATATATATATATATTCTAACTTAACTAGTTAGATTGGATTGCACCAGATACGGGTCAGATGTAATGTATTTTTAGTTGACTCGTAAGTTATAAATATTTATTATCTATTGATGTGTACGTGTTTTACAAATCAGCTTATATCGAATGACCCCAAAGAAACACAAATCAATTTATATGCGTGCGCATTTGTGTTTCATATTTGTATGTGTGTTTGAAAAACACACCTCAAAAATATCTAAGCTATGAGTGCATACACTACTTTTTTTTTTCCTTCTTCTAATTACGCACATATATTGGACCCACATTTACCCATATAAGATTTATATAGGATATTTTAAAATAAAAGTTACACTAATTAATTTTAACTGACTGCTTGAAAATATAACAATAATTTTGTTTTAAAAAATACATATATATATATATATGCGTGTACTATGTATATATATACTTATATATAAGCACACCGTACACGCAAGTGTGTATATATATATATATATGAATCTACGCGTGTACTGTGTACATATATATGAGTACACAGTACCCGCATATGTCACTACTACAAAATCCCCCTTAGGAGGCGGGTCCTAAGGGGGATTGGAGGCGGGTGCTGCCATAGCTGCGGACGCCTCCATTTGGAGGTGCCCGCACCCGCCTCCGTTAATTAGATCATTGGAGGCGGGTGCAGAGTGCACCCGCCTCCAATTCCAGAGCATTGGAGGCGGGTGCAGCCAATGCTCCTCTATTGGAGGCGGGGTGCATGTTGCACCCGCCTCCATTAAGTGTTATTCGAGGTGGGTGCAATTTTGCACCCGCCTCCAATAACCCCTCGTAAAAAAAATTTAATTTCTTTTTTTTTTCACTTTATGGCTTTAGTAGGAATCGAACTCGCACCTGGAGTTTCACTTAACTCATGCACATTAAATTTACCACTACGCTACATATACTTATGAATTTAATATTAAAATCGAAATTATATAGTTCTTCTAAAACTTGTGATTTTTATTATCTACTAATTTTTTGCTTCGCTAGAATCTCGATAAATTTTCAAAATTATTTTCAACAGTCCAAAATAAAGACAATTTTTGATCTAGTATTGAAAATTAAAAAAAAATCGATTTCGTGTTTTGAAATTGGAGGCGGGTGAAGGGGTCACCCGCCTCCAATTAGGGAGGATTGGAGGCGGGTGACCCCTTCACCCGCCTCCAAATTTTATTTAGCCACTACCCGCCTCCAAAGGGGCGCCTCCTTTGAGCTTTTCTGTAGTAGTGTGTACATATATATATATATAATATATATATATTTACAGTATATATATAGAGTTATAACCGCATAACAAAAACATAAAATGAGAAAGAAAAAAAAGAAGAGAAAAATAACAAAATAAGTTTTAAATATTATATTTAGAAAAAGAAATACATAATATAATTTAGTTGAGTTATTAACTGTAAATAGTAATTAATAATTAAAAGTAACTACTAATTAAATTATAAAAATATGACACAAAAATATGGTAAAAAAATTTAAATTAATTTTATTTGGGTCATTAATGGGTGTTAAAATGGGGCCTTAATGGGATCCCTATTATTAAGTTCCCAATCGGACTTTGCAATTTTAAATTCCATTCCATCCCGATGCCTCCCAATCTTATAATTAGATGGGTAATTAATTACCTCTACCCAATAATTTCACACCCAATAAACTCCCTCCTAATTTCCTCCCTTCCCCACCCAATTAATTGCCACCTCTAGGTTCAACCAATTATGCGCATGCATTTCATTTTTTTTCTTTTTCGTTTTTCTTCTTCAAAAAAGTGTGTATAATCTGTAAAAAAAATAAATAAAAAAAAGGTTTAAGGGTCGAAATATTGCCGACATATTTTAAAAAGTATAACCAATTTAAAAGGATATCATCCGTACAAAAAAAAAGGGGGAAAAAAAAAAAAGCATCACCTATAAAGAAAAAAGAAATCGATGATAATGGTTGAATTATATGGACTGTAAAAACAAGTATAGCATGTTTCAAAAAGTATCACTGATAATAAAAAATTTATTTCAAAATAAACATTGATTTTAAGGGTGGAAGTCAATAAAAAATTTATTTCAAAATAAACATTGATTTTAAGGGTGGAAGTCTCACCAGTCTTTTAAAAATTTTAAAAAGTATTCCCCAAAGTGAAGAAAACACATGTATTGATTTTAATGTCTATATAAACTATCGCATGTGTGGTTAACAAACAGGAAAACAAAAAATGTATGATTGATGTTGTCGTACGGTCCGACCATCTGACATGAGACTTTCACAAATTTGAATAAATTTTATTTTAGTGACATATTTGTCCCCGACTCGTGTCATTTGTCCATCTTTTGTGGTAAGTAATACACTCATATTTGGCCTTTTAAAGTTAATCAGCTGTCAAATGACTAGATGATTATTTTGTAACGCAAAAATTTGTATGAAACATGTTTGTACATGCTACGTGATGTGGCATGTCATCCACGCGCGTTTTTTTATGTTGTTGGTTCTTTGCGAACTCACATATCAGTTTAATGTTTACGATGTAGCCGTTAAAACTAACTCATATTTCATGAGATAAGCAAAACTCGCTTATCAGTTTAGTGTATACGAAGTATCAATCGAAATTAACTCATACTTCGTGAGCAAAACTCGTGTACTCTCTTTACTGTTCATGAAGTAACTAGAATACTCCATGAAGAGGATCTACTACTCTTTTTTAGAGTGGCACTTGATCTATTATAGAGTATCTCTTTACTGTTGAAGTTGAATATGTAACCATTAAGAATAGCTGCTATAGTCTTTTTAATAGTAGCACTTGACATCATATATAGTATCTATTTACTGTTTTTGAAGTAGCTCTACTACTCCATAAAAATGAGCTGCTATTCGTTTTTAAAGGTGTCACTTGACCTTTTATAGACACTACCAAAAAACGGGTGTTCAACACCGGTTACTTTAAAACACGGTGCAAGCAAAAAAAACAAGTATCATTGACACCAGGTTTTAAACCCGATTTTATAGACATCTGTTTAGATCAAGTTTCTATATCTCTAGTGTTAATGGTACTCTTTAAAACAAGGTTTATCTATAACTTTAGGGCATGTTCTTTACTAAAAGTTTGAGTTTTTGTTTTTGAAAAATAGTTTTATAATGTAAAAAATGTATTGAAAATATAAAAAAGTATAGTTGAATAGTAAAAAGTTGTATTAGAAATGATAAGAGTTGATTATAATATATTAAATTTACTATTGAAATCAAAACAAAAAACGTAAAGAACATGCCCTTAGTGCTGCAACTCCCTTTCCATATACAAAACCAAAAAAATTTCATCGTGTTAGATGCATGTTATTGTTTCAGCTCCCGCCCAAAATATGTTGGTAATCGAATATGCTGAATCAAAACCAATGTTGTTCGTCCCGGCCCAGCCACCGACCCGGCAAGGCAAAGGGTCGTGTTACCCGGAGGGTTGACCCAGGTCAACCGGAGGTCAACCCGGATGCCATAATAAATAAATAAATATATATAATATAAATAATATTAGTTAAAATATATTTTCTTCACAACAATCATATATATTTTTGAATTTTACAACTATCTTAAACATTAAAATTCATTACTATAAAACTCAATAAGTAAATAAATTATAAAATATTAGTTATATTCTAAAACTTATATAAAATTATATTACTACATTTCTTAGGAAAAAAAGATAAAATTTGATGTAAAAGAAATGAAAACATATTTTAGATTAATACATGACAAAATTAAACAAGCTTTGAATGAAAACAAAATAGCTAATAAAAAATTATAGTCTTAAAATTATAAATAGTAAGGAATTACAATGAGATTAATGTTAGGTTAGATGGTTTAATTAATATATTATTATTAGAAAGCTCATGATTAATATTAAAATATGAGTTAAAATACTATTTTTCACAAAAGTAATCAAATAAATCATTGTGATTTAGTGGTAATTACTCTCATTGTTTATATTGGAGACCAATGTTCAATCTCCACTAAAGCCAAAATTTTTAAAAAGTCCCTTAATTGAAAAAAAAAAAAAAGAAAATCATTTTGCGGGGCGGACCGGGAACGGTCTCCCCACATTCGGGTTTCCTTATAATTTGGCCCGATAAGCCCTGCAGGTCACGGGTCGACCCGCCGGGCCAAAAACACTGATCAAAACCAACCTTCCTCCATGCGACAAAACCCTTTTTGCCATCCAGCTTGTTTGGCTTGAAATTTATCAGTCAGCGTTGAAACAACACTGCCCTACATATACCCCTATAAATAGGACAGTCGAGATAAAAGAAGGAAAAAAAAATTCCCCACTTCCATCCATGTCCACCTCCGATTCAAGGGAATACATTCCATCGCCTCCTCGGTAAATAAAAACAACTCTTCCCCTGATTAACTCTCTGGCCAGTCCCCACTTCATACGCTTGCAGAAACACCATAAATCTTTTGACATTCTACTTTACTCTCTCATAAAAACAATGAGATTGTCTGCAAAACTAAGATGAGACACATGGACCGCACATTAGGAGTAGCATACGGCAACCATGCTTTAATCGTCCTGGTGAAAACCTCCCCAACCAGAATAAAGAGGAAAGCCAACAAAGGGCCCTCTTGTTTTATCCCCCGTGTAGCCTAAAAAAATCCACAAGGGGCCCATTAATTAATACTGAGAATCGGGCAAAGGTCCATTCTAACACTTAATGTTTTACTCTAGGACCAAATAAGCCCCCAAACTCATTTGTTATGTTCAAATAAGCTTCTAACGTTATCTCTTATATCCAAATATACTCTCAATCATGGTTGTTAAACTCGTTCTTAGACTCGTAGACTCGCCCGAGTCTACGAGTCCACTTGCCGGAATCGAGTCAGACTCGTTGGAATTTCACAAAATGGCTGGACTCGCTCTAGACTCGGTAGACTCGTTCAGACTCGGTAGACTCGTACGAGTCTACGAGTCTAGAGCAAGTCCACAAAAATGTGATTGGGCTGCATTTTTTCAAATATTGGGCTGCTGCAATGGTTTTTTTTCAAAAGTAATTGGGCCAATTTTGGCCCAAACCAACCAAAAGTTCTTATTTCACATTTTAGAGAATAGTTTACAGCCCTAGTTTATCAGTAAATTAAGTCTTTCTTGTTTGATTTTGGGCTGAATGTAGGATTATGATGAATATTACTGTTGAAAACTTAAAATTATTTGCTTCAGAGTTCAGAAAGATGTTTAATTATTGATATGATTATAAATAACATGTTATGTTATTGTTATTTTGCTACGGTTTGTTGAATTAATGACTTGAATTTGATCTTGATGTATTGAGATTTGAGGTTACTCTTTCTTGAAGATATTTTTTATTTCACAATTGATAATTTGACACTTTAATGTGATTTTTTTATTATATTTAAGTTTTATGCTACAAGTATAGTTAAATTTGTGTATGTATTATGATTGACAAAACTATTAGAATTAATTATACACTTTAATCCTATTTTTCGAGTCTAGGTCCGAGTCTACAATCCGATTCTACGATTCCGATTCTAGACCTCAAACGAGTCTAAGTCAATATCCGAGTTTAACAACTTTGCTCTCAATATCTACTAAATTGGGTCAAATTAGACTCGCTCTGTTAAAGCCTGCACCTAGTCCTGATTCACCAAAGGCCTGTCCAACCTTTTCTTCACTCGGGTAATTAACCGCTTCTTGCCTCGAGCTTCGGTCCAGGCAAAAATTCCCTCCTACATAGGTACTTCAAAATCTCCGTCTTTAATTTTTTTTTTTTAGTTTTAATAGTAAATTTAATGTAATATAATTATTTTTTATTATTTTTAATACAATATGTTACTATTCAATTATACATTTTATATTATAAAACTATTTCCTTAAAGCACACCTTCAAAACAAAAAAAAAAAAAAATGGGCCCTGAAAAATTTCAACAAAATCATTCATGGACAATCGTTCTAGAGTCAATGAACATTATTCGCCGTAAATGAGTATAACATATAATAGGCATTGTTATATACAAACGGTCTAAAAGGTCTTATATTTAAAATAACGTAAGAGTGAAGACTTAAATTTAGCAATTGTTATATATCGATCTCATCAAGACGCCTTAGAATGATCATAATGTATTGCCGTGGACAACAAGGTCAAGAACATTGACTAGTTATTCTATCCATCAATGATAGTAAGGAACTTGATTTTTTCACCCAAATATTCATTTACCCCATATAAATACCAAAATAAACCAAATGGAAATGAAATTTCCAAAATATAGAAAACGAAGTCTGGGGATTCATTTTCAACTGAAAACGAATCTCCCGACTTCGTTTTCTTCACACAAAAAAAAAAAAAAAAAAATTTCCCAGTAAATGACGTCTGGGATTTTGTTTAGGAAACAAATTCTTCCTAATGGGATTTTTTTTTTTAAATTATGAATTCATTTTCGTACAGAACATTAATTTTATTTTTAAAAATTTCAGTGAATTTGTTTTGTTCCTACATTTGTTTTTTTTTTTAATTTTAAAATAAAATTAGTTAAGTAATTCTATGTAAACTAATGTAAAAAATTAGTAAATAATTATTTTGTAATTGAAAACGAGTTCACCAAGATCGTTTCTAAGTTTTTATGGTTTTTTTAAATATAAATATTATGTAGTGTAAAACGAATTATGGTGATTCGAAATTGTCACCCGTAATTCATTTTGCAGTTTTAGGGGAACGAAGGAAAGAGATAATTATATAACTGAAAATCTAATTTGTAATTGGAAAAAAATTTTAAATAGTTTTTGTTTTGTTAAATATTTGTGAAAAAATGAATTGAGTGAAATAAAATTATTATTAAGCTTATTTTCTAAGAAATAGAAAAAAATAATTTTAGTAGAAAATGAATTCATTGAAATAAAATTATTTTTAAAATAAGTAATATAGTTTTAGTTAAATAATACATTCAAGAGAAAACGAATTCCGTGAATTCGTTTTCACTTGAAAACGAATTCAGTGCATTCGTTTTTATAGGAAAACGAATTCAATTAGTTTTTATAGGAAAACGAATTCAATTCGTTTTCTAGCAAAATTGCTTTTTTTCTAAAATTTTTTCTAAGTTTTTATTCATTTTAAAAAAATAAATATTATTTAATGAAAAATGAATTTTAGGGTTTTCGAAACGAACCGCCGTCAATCGTTTTGAGTTGTTATATAAGAAAAAGGCAAAACATAATTATATAACTGAAATTTTAATTTGTAATTCAATAAAATTTTAGAGGAAGTAATTTACGGCATTTTTTGAAATACATAAAATCTCCGTATAAATGAATTTGGGGAATTTATTTATCTTTGAAAATTTAGTAACGCATTTATGTTTTAAAAATAATTAATTCCGTTAAAAACAAAACTCATAAATTCGTTTCTCTCAAAAAGAAATAACATTAGGCCGATATTGATGTTTTCATTTTTAATTATTTTTAGTTTAAATGAGCTTGCAGAGGGAATACTAGTGGGATTAGACGATACTATCGTGCCTGCCTTTGATATAGAAAAGGGAAAAAATAAAGAAGATAAAGGTAATTGACCACCATTTCAGAAAATACCGTAAATTACTTCCTCTAAAATTTTATTAAATTACAAATTAAAATTTCAGTTATATAATTATATTTTGTCTTTTTTTCATAACAACTCAAAAACGAATTACGGGGGTTCTTTTGAGTTAATGAAATTAATGAAAAAACAAAAAAGGAAAAAATTAATTTCTCCAAGAAACGAATTCATTAATGAAATTAATAAAAAACAACAAAAGGAAGAAACGAATTCATGCAATTCGTTTTCAAAAGAAAACGAATTGCCTGAATCCGTTTTCTTCAAGAATTTTTTTTTTTTTTTTGTAATTTTTGAAGAAAATGAAGTTCGTTTTTTATATTTTGGGAATGAAAAAAAAAATTTGTCTATTTTGGTAATTTTTGATCCCAATATGAATATTGGGAAAAAAACCCTAAGGAACTTGGAGAAGACGACGTCGTTGGATTAATTAACAGTCAACACACACACTCCTTGACTAAAATTGCTCAGACTTAGAGGGCACTTCTATTGTTGGTTAGTTAGGAAATGTCGTCTAAAAATAACAAGAAAACAATAGTGGCATTTATAACCAAGGTGCACGACAACTTTTTTTTATTTTTTAAAATTTTTTATCAAGAAATAGGTGATATTTTTACTTTAGTATTAAAAGTGTCCTAGGCCTATATGATTTATATTGAGTATCATATATAACTTCTAATGTATCGCGTATCGCATATAAAATTTGATATAACAAAATTTGTTATTGATGTGTTGTCTATGTATTAAGAAAAATGTAAGTCCGATAACTTATGATGTATTGTTCATCACATATATCCTCTACTGTATCATATATCGCTAATGAAGGGGCAAATATTCAAATAAACACAAAATGTTTCACTCAAGATCCAGATAAGCCCCTAACGTTAGTTTTGGTTCAAAAAAGCCCTTGACATTACAAAAAATGGTCAAATTAGCCCTTTTCCGTTAACCCTCCGCCACATCACTTGTTTTTGCTGACTAGGCTCCACCACCCAACCCACCCGTCGGGCAACTTCTCTGGACAATTCGTTAGACCATTTTCCACAGAGAAATTGCCTCCAGATTCGAACTTCGTTTCTTCTTCGGAAACCCCAGTACGTGCCTCCAAGAACTTCGGTGGCAACCTCCATTTCTTCATCCTTTCCTCTTTCATGTTTGTGGCTTCTGCTTTGGAGCCACCTACGGATGCTGCTTAAATTGCTGATCACCATAAGGATCAAACCCCTTCACATTAAAGCCACCCATGTTCTTCACAACTTTCTCCTAAGAAACCATAACTCCAGCCCTCATTATATTCTTATTTACTGCTCTGATTCCATTGAAAGGTTTATTACGAATCGGGATAGCTGCAGCTTTTCTTGCTGCCTCAGTAACAAAAGGATACTGATCTCTCTGAAAATTAGACTGTCTCTCAGCTAGTACACCATGTCTCAGAGTAGACCTTTTATCCATAAACCTTTGCATCTTTGTAGCGTTATCATAGGAAAAATTGTTCACAAAATTACTGCGTCTATTAGAAGTTCTCTGTTTCTTAGGTTTGATTATCTTGTTCTTGGAAATTTTGATGATATCATCTAAAGTCTTATCCGAATTCTTCTTTGTTTGAGCAATTGCCTCCTTTGTAATGGTTTAGTAGCCATCTCTGCACTTTTGAAGAAATCAAGCAGCGGCGAAGAACGAAGTTGAGTTCAAATTCTATGGGCTCTCGATTGCCGGCAAAGTTGCCCCAACGATATACCGGACGGCTGTGTTGGGTGGCAGAGCCAAGTCAAGAAAAACAAGTGATGTGGCTTGGAGCCAAGTCAGCAAAAACAAGTGATGTGGTGGAGGGTTAACTGAAAAGGCTAATTTGACCATTTTTTTTTTTTCTAACGTAAGGAGCTTTTTTGAACCAAAACTAATGTTAGTGGCTTATATGTATCTTGGATGAAACATTAGGGGTTTATTTGAACCTTTGTCCAATGGCATATAACATGGTCAATATACAAATTATTACAATCTTTTATTGAATATGTAACATGAAAGCACATCAAAATTAAAAAGTCATGTAACCAAGATCCACTGCGCACTGAAACAGCAGCAACTCACATATACTAAATCAGTTTTTTTCCAGCTTCTTCAAGAAACGCATTTAGGTTCTTGTCCGAAGATCCACCATCTCTCATAGCTTCCCTGGCCAACTCTTTCCATTTTTTCGCATTATTTCTCAGCTCTGATCCTTTCTCACCATCATCCATCACCATTTCTATGCATTTCGCAATCTCATCCCTCTCGATTGTGCCCTCTTCATTCGGTGTAACCCTCACTCCTGTCCTCCAAACATACTGTATCAGCTTCCCGTTCGTTCCTTGATCAGACCAATTAGGAAAAGCAACAACCGGCACCCCAGAAACAATGCTCTCCAACGTCGAATTCCATCCGCAATGAGTCACGAAACATCCCAAAGAAGGATGTGCAAGGACTTCAAGTTGCGAACACCATGGCACGATCATCCCTTTTTCCTCCAATTCCTCCATGCAACTCAATTTATCTTCTTCTGTCTCTTCCACTCCATCCTCCTTGGCTCTAATCACCCACAAAAATGGTCTCCCTGTTCTTAACAACCCGCTCGCGATCTCTTCCATTTGTTTCTTCGGCAGTTTCAATAAACTGCCGAATGATACATAAATGACCGATCCAGCATCTTTAGAATCCATCCATTCTTTACAATCTTCCGATTTTTTGAAAAAATCAACGCCGATGGAATTAGTATCAGATGGAGTCAGGGGTCCGATGGCAATCAGGTTGTAATTCTCAATGGCTTTCAGGGCTTCAGGCTCCAATTCATCAAATGTATTGACCAGAACGTTACACGGCTTTTCTTCATCATCCAGCGTCTCGAATTGCATTTTGAACGCTGGAAGTAAGAAACTATACGTGGGATCACTCCAAGGAAGTATGAACGAAGGCAGATCTTCCCTCTTTAGTACAGGAAGGCCTGGAAACTGAATTTCCCATGTGGGGTCATTGAAATCGACATTCTTAACAGCTTCCTCGTAGCCATGGAAGTAGTAGTAGTAAATGTCCAAAACGGCGGCGGGTTGAATCCAGAGAAGGGCGGAAGGGATGTGAAATTCACGCGCCACCTCCGTAGTCCAAGGAAGCAACAGAGTATAAACCAGGCAGGAAACAGGGCAGCCTTTTTCTGCACTGGAATTTATCACATTTCTTAGAGTGTTTGATCCTTCTCCTACCATCCTTGACCTGTTTTCCTTTATTTCTTCAGCCGTTGCCTTCGGATTGAATCTGAATCCACCATCATCATAGCCATCTGAATAGGATGCAAAGTTTAGGCCTTTCGGTGAGGCCGAAACAGAGGCTTTGGTCATGCGGTTGATGGCGAAGATACTGCTGATAAAAGTGACTTGCACGCCCATTCTTGCAAGCTTTTTGGCAAATTGTAAGGCTGGATTAATGTGGCCTTGAGCTGCAAAAGCCACTATGATAACATGGTGATGCTCCATTTTTTGTTTTCCCCACGAAGAAATATAGGTGGCCGGGACTAGGAGATCAGTGGCGGATTTGTGAAGTTCAGTAGAAAAATCTGAACTTTATTGTAATTCATGTGGTATATGCAGGGGATTCATGGAGATACAATATAAATAAACTTTGGAGACAAATGAAAATTGTGAAATTGACGTTTGTGGTGGTGATTTGAAGGATAACATAATATTAATTTGGCTATATTTGTCTTGTTTTCTTCTTATGGAATGAAATGCAGGGAGGGTCCTGGTGTGTAGGTTGTCATTTTTTGGACTCTTTATCAGAAAGAATGATATTGGGGTTTAAACTACTTTTTATTTGTTTATTTATTTTTTGGATTACACGTTTAGGCTACTTGATTTCCCTATGCAGATGTCTATTTTGCTTTATTTTATCGCAAAAGCTTTTGACCGCTTGACGGCATAAATATCGAGTTTAGTTTATAAAATATTGCAGTTATATTATAAAAATATACGTATTGAAATTTAGTTTATAAAATATTGTACAGTAAGTTTAGTTTTTGGTATACCGAGTTTATCTCCTGCAGTATTGTGGTTATGAGTATAGTTTCTGAAATATGGCGTATCGAGTTTAGTAGCTGATGTATAGATATCTTGTATTGATTTTTGCTTCTCGCGTATTGAGTTCAATCTCTAATGTATCAAAGTTATGAGTTTACAATAGTGCGTATTGGGTCTAACTTCTAATGTATCGAATATTGAGTTTAACATTTGGTTTACCGAGTTCTAACTCTGATGCACCATAGCTATATTAAAAATAAGTACTGAAAAAATATGTGTATTAAATTTAGCCTCTAATGTATCGTGCATTAGACGGGAGGATTTGTCTTCGGATGCAAATCTAAAATGTATGTGGTATGTTTCCATTTTCAATTTTTTGCCAAAAAATATATAAATTAATCTAAAAATATAAAAGCTATTTATAGAAGAAAAAAATTAAGAGATAAGGAAAAAAAAAAAGGTTAAATTTATCATACAATCCCTTGTTTTCCAATGATTTTTTTTCATCAAATTTTATATTAATGACATATTTGTTCCTTAGAAATGTTATTGCCTATTTTATACTTTTTCATTAAGAAAATTAATAAGATAAAAAAAACGAAAATCCTACTCAAATAGAGTAGCCGTGACTTCAGAGTAGCACTAAGATGAAAATAATTTAAAAATCTACTGTTATTTTCACAAAATGGCATGCTACTCTTCTGCTATTCTTGAAGAAGTAATATGCTCTTTTTTAAGGAGTAGCCGTAGCATGTGGTACTCTTTTAAAAAATAAAAATAAAAAAAGTTACAAGACTACAAGATTGATATAATTTCAAAGTATCACTCTTATGCTGCGAAAATATATTTTTAAATTTAAAAATAAAACTATAAACACATAGATGGGTCCCTATGCATGCGACGCACGCCATCTATGCATGCGCCCTCTCATATAGAAATAACATTTTACGCATAAACTCGTTTCACCCAAAGTTTACAGTGAAAAATAAATAAATTTCCAATTTTTTGAGCATCCTGTGCTGTAATCGCCGATTGGCAAAAAGAAAAATGACAGTCAAAGAAGGCGCGCGGACTTGGTATCTGAAAAGGACACCTTAGGATGATCATAATGGTTTTCCGTGGACAACAAGAACTTTGACTTGATATTCAGTCAGTCAATGATGGGAAAAAAAGAACTTGGGGAAGACGTCGTTGAAATAATCAACACATTGAATAATCAACACACACTCCTTAGGCCATGTCAAACTATTTCTTCATTTTGCGACAAATTTTTTCTCATTTTACTTCAATTATTTTCATATTTTCATCTCTAAAAAAGAATATTTGATTAAAATTTTCTTTCTTATTGAATTTTATATTCTTCTTTATTATTTTCTTTACTGTTCACTTTTTCATCGAATACCTCCACTTTTTTGTTATAATTACGCATTTTATAAATGGTGAATGAAAGTATTAGATTGTCTATACTATTAAAATACTAATTAATACATTTCACATAATTATTTTAATAAATAATAGAAATTTCTTTATTAAACTTGCATAAACATAAAATAAAATATTACATTAGACATGCATAATACAATACTAGTCATTCATTCCTCTTCATATTTAGATTTTATTTAAAAATATTTTTGAGAAAATTCTGTTAATGAAGAATATTTTAAATTGAATTAGTACTAACCATAATTTTTAACTAAACAAATAAACCAATAATAATTCATAAATTATAATGTTTAAGTGCTAAAAATTACAAAATAACTATAAACAATAAATTAGCAAAATAAAACTATTATTATATGTAATAAAACATACTTAATACTATAAAATAAAAAATTAGTAATTAAAAAAATTAAGGAGTAAACTGCAAATTATATAAGTAATATATGTTATTATAATATGAAATTAACATATAAAAAAATTTAAAAAAAGAAAGGCAAAGACATGCAGATGCTACAGTACGCGAGAGCACAGTAGTAATCTGCATAAGTGACCACATTGTCCAACCCAGCCGCATAATGCGTTTGTATTTTAGTGGAATTTCCTCATTTTGCATCTCCACTGTTAGTCCTTACTAATTACACTGGATTGGAGGAGAGAGGTGATGTCTATATTGAAGGATATGATCATATAATGAACATCTTTTATATTTATGAGAAGAAATTCCCAATTAGTTATGTGTTTTAGGATGAGAAATTAGAGTCCTAAACCCAAGAAATTACATTTTTAACTCTCCATAAATGTGATAACAAGTAGTATCTTTATGTGTTTTACGATGAGAAAGTTTGATTGAGAGTGAATTGCCCAATTAGTTATGAAACTTTACCTGAGTACGAAAAATGACAAGAACTTTTAAAAATTATTTTTTTTATCACAAACTTTTAAAAAAAGTTTCAAAACATGGATTCTGTCCATGATCTCTGTTAGAAGCTTGACGGAAGCCTTTTGCGAGGGTTTTTTTTTTTTGGATTAGTCGATTAAGTAGATGGGGGCATAGTAACCTTTTACTAATGAAAAATTGTAAAAGTAGTATGAGGGAGACATAATAATTCTTACATCAGTATACATAATGATGATGAGTTTGCATGCAAATAATTCTTAGATGTACAGACTCGTGTGCCTTTTAGTACCCTAAAATTTGGCACTGACCATCTAACCTAGCTAGGCCGGAATGTGCTGAGGAAGAGTTCGAGAATCATAAGTACGGGTTCGATGATGTGTGCTTGCCGCCTTTGCTAAAGCATTCGATGCTGCAATCAGAGGCGGATTTAGGGTGGGGGCAGTGGTGGCACGTGTCCCCACTAACCCCACCCTAAGTGTTATAGAAATTTTTTCGGCCAAGATTCTAGTGCTACGACATTTTCGGGCTAACACTAAGCCTATAGTATTTATATATGTCTATTGTTTTTTTTTTTTTTTTTTCCCGTAAGGAAGTGCCCCAGTATAAAAGTTTCCTATTTTTAGTATAACTTAGAGACCACTACAAGTTGATTCCTTTTCCGAATAAAAGTAGGAGCCCAGATTGATGTCATCCTCTTACAATCCACGATGCCTCCTTCCTTTTACATTACAAGTTGGTACCAGTAACTTTTCCTATTTGGATTTGATTGGTCACAAGGAGCCTTATAAAAGAAAACAAAGTTGGTCAAATTTTTAACTTATTCTCTATTTATTCACTGCAATAAATTCTCATATTTGTCTTACTATCAAAGGATTTCATACTACAGATCTATTCTTTTCTTCATTACGAATTGAAGCAGCAAAATATTAATATTCCAGGTTTAATTAATTTTTTTTTGTATTTTTAAGATGAAATTTTTTATTCTTTACATGTTTTATATCTTTTTATATGTATATTATATTTGAATTTACTTTTTTTAATAATTGAAGGGATTTTTTCAATAGCATGTTATTATAGTAGTTTTAGATTTTTAATTTTTATATGTCCAATTATTTTTAGAGTTTGTAGTTGTCTAATAATTGTAACTGTTTTGTAATATATTTTTTTTTATAGACCTCTTAGATATGGAAAAATATTTCAAAAGGAAAATTGTGGAAAAAGATTCATCTAGCAGTGCAGGCGATACAATAGACGAGAATATCGAGCATGAGAAAAATGATAGCAAAGGAAGTCATTTAGAAATCAATTTTGATAACCTTCCCTCTGATCCTAGGTTGAGGAAAAAACTAACACATTATGATCCAAATTTACAAGATGAAATTAGACGATATTATCTTCAGAAAGGACCGTGTCAACCTCGAGAACATAATTTTCCTCAAAGAAAGTTTGGGAAAAAATCACGTCGGTTTGTACGTGAATGGTTTGATGAGTACAAATATTGGTTAGAATATAGTATTGAAAAGGATGCGGCATTCTGCTTGTGTTGTTATCTATGCAGGCCAGATATTGGGGAACAATCAGGTGGTGATAGTTTTGATAAAGAAGGATTCACAAATTGGAAAAAGAAAGAAAGATTTGATATTCATGTTGGTGGTCCTAATAGTGCACACAATTTTTCTTGGAAGAAGTGTCAGAACTTGTTGAATCAAAATCAACATATTGAAGAGTCTTTTGCTAAACAATCTGAGTAAACGAAATTGGAGTATCGAACTCGTTTATCAGCTTCAATAGATTGTGTAAAATTCCTTCTTCATCAAGGATTGGCTTTTCGTGGTCATGATGAAATAGATACTTCGGAAAATCAGGGGAATTTTCTTGCACTCTTAAATTTTCTAGCTGCTCATAATGAGGATATCAATAAGGTGGTTCTTAAAAACGCTCCCAAAAATCTCAAAATTACTGCTCCTGAAATTCAAAAACATACAACTGATGCTTTGGCCTATGAGATCACACAGGTTATTGTTGATGATATCGGAAATGGATTTTTTGCTATTTTGGGTAATGAATCTCTGAATTTATCGGGGAAAGAGCAACTAGCAACTGTTGTTCGATTTGTGACCTTGCAAAGATTAGCGATAGAGCGTTTTCTTGGTATTTTTCATGTAAGGGATACTGCTGCTAAAACACTTAAAGTGGCAATTGATGTATTATTTTCAAAACTTGGATAAAGTGTTTCACAACTTCGTGGCCAATGCTCTGATGGTGCTAGCAATATGAAGGGTGAATATAATGGTTTAAAAGCCTTGATCTTGAAAGAAAATGGATTGATCATTTTATTCATTGTTTTGCTCATCAACTTCAGCTATCACTTGAAAAAGTTGCAAAGAAACATGTTCAAGTTTCAAATATGTATAATACAATATCCACCTTAGTCAATGTTGTTGAAGGTTCATCTAAATGACAAGAACTTCTTAGAGATTTTCGACTTAAAATAGTAATAAATGATTTGATGAGTGGTGAACTTGTAGCTGGTAGAGGTTTACATCAAGAAACTAGCCTTCAAAGAGCTGGTGATACACGTTGGAATTCACATTTTAACTCATTGTTAAAACTGATTCTCATGTATGATTCTGTGTTAGATGTTCTTGAGATAATTGAGACGGAAGGAGATGGGGAACAGAGGGGTCAAGCATATGCACTTATAAATTCTTTACAATCTTTTGAACTGATTTTTATTATACATTTGATGAAAAATGTAATGGGAATTACAAATGCACTGTGTGAGGCATTACAAAAGAAGGATTAAGACATTGTTAACGCAATGAATTTGGTTCAAATTTTTAAACAGCAATTACAAGTTACTAGGAATGGTGGATGGGATTCTTTGTTTGATGAAATTTGTTTATTTTGTGAAAACCATAGAATCAACATTCCGAAAATGGATGACATATTTGTTTCTGGTGGGAGATCTTGAAGAAATGTTCAAGAAGTTACAAACATTCACCATTATCTAGCAGGACTACTTTATACTGTTATTGATTTGCAACTCCAAGAACTTAACGAACGCTTCAATGAAACAAATATAGAATTGCTTCTTTGCCTGGCTTGTTTAAATCCAAGTTGTTCATTTTCAGCCTTTGAGAAGAAAAAATTGACTCGACTAGCGAAATTTTATCCTTGTGAGTTTCTGAATTAGCAATTAGTTCTCTTGACGTTGAATTAAATACTTACATTGTGGATGTGAAGTCAACGGAGGTGTTCTCAAATTTGAAAAGTATAAGTGATCTTGCTCAAAAGATTGTAGAGACAAAACGAGATCTTGTGTATCCTTTGGTGTACATGCTTATAAAGTTAGTTTTGATTTTGCCTGTTGCTTCAGCCGCTGTGGAGAGAGCTTTTTCAGCCATGAATATAGTGAAAAGTCGCTTGCGCAATCGGATGAGAGACTCTTGGATGAATAATTGCCTAGTTACATACATTGAGAAAAGTCTATTTCGTAAAGTTGACAAAGAGAAAGTAATAGTTCATTATCAAAACATGAAAACTCGTCGAGAACAATTGTAGAAAATACTTATGTTACTTAAATAACATGATGACTTTAAAAATTTTGAGATTAATTATATATATATATATATATAATGTTACTTTCATTATATTTTCTTTGTATATATTGTTAGGTTAATGTGCCCATGGTTGTTAAACTCGGAAATTGGGATAGAATCGTTTTATGCCTAGAATCGGAACCGTAGAATCGGATCCTGGAACCGAAAAATAGAAAATACACATGTATTCAACTATAATTATATCATAAACTCAATGAGTCTCATACAAACTCATAATTGTTCAATAAAAACCACAATAAAATTGTCAAATCTCAATCCATCAAGACTTAAGTAGTGCATAAAGGAGTTAGGGCAAAAAAAAGATAATGAAGATTAAAAAATGAAGTCTTGAATTGAATGGAATGAAACCCGTAGTTGTGAAGATTGAAGAAGATAGGGGAAAATGATTGCAATTGAGAATTTGGGCTACCAAATAGTGCACTTGTAAATTTTGGCCACTGAATTTGACCGAATTTGGGCCTCCCAAATCGCATATTTAAGTGGATTTGGTCCAATCTCGCAGCCCATTCAATAAATTTGTTGAATCGGCTAGAATCGGCAGATTCTAAGCCGATTCTACCCGATTCTACAGAGGATGATGCGATTCTAAAATTAGATGTGATTCTATCCGAGTTTGGCTCGATTCCTTGGTCTAGACTCATAGAATCGGCCGACTCTACGAGTCTAGACCCGAGTTTAACAACTATGAATGTGCCCCCCACTAGTATCTTTTTTTGGCTCCGCCACTGGCTGCGATGGCCTCCGTGTAAATGTGGCATAGCGGCATATCTCGGATAAGTTCCCGTATCTGGGAAAAATTTTCGTTGAACTTCCAGGGGATTCTAAACAGACAATGAGTCATATTGACTAGTGCTAACGAATCTAACTCAATCTCTACTCCTGAAAGGCCCTGCCTGCTACATTCTTGTAAACCAGGTAGAAGAGCCTCACATTCTGTCTCAAAGTTAGTGGTATATCCCAAAAATACTATCTCTGCTGAGATCACTCCACCTTATGTATTCTGAATGAAGTAGCCAGCACCTATATAGCCCGGATTGCCCAGTGCCGATCCATCCACATTTAGCTTTAAACCTTTAGAAGGTAAATTCCAAACCACTGGGATTACCTTTTTCTAGCGCACATTCAGGGAGAAGCCCTTGCTTGATCCAAAAGCTCGCTTATGTCCCCCTTAAGGAGTTGAGCCTGGAAAATATTTAGAAACATGTGTTTTACTTCTCGAATGAGAAGGTAAGGCTAAGACGGCCCCGATTCATACAGCTTGTGGTTCCTTGCTTTCCATAGTATCCAAATCACCACACAAGGAAACAATTCAATTTATTGTATGTGGATACCCCGACCCTGGCTTGGCTTGCCAATAGTAAAACATTTTATCCCATATTGTTTCAAAATGCAGAGAAGGGAGCTCAAGTAACCTCTCAAAGTGGCCCCAAACAAAAATCGTCCTAAGGCATGAGTTAAAACAATGCTGTAAAGAATCAGCATTTTCGCAAAAAGAGCATTTGGATGCCAGATGAAACCCAAATAGTCGAATCATTTCATTAAAGGGGAGGAGATTAGTGAGGACCCGCCAGACAAAAATGGATACCTTAAGTGGAATCATTTCATATGCACTACTAACCGAAAAAACACCTTCAGAATTCAGCTTCCAGATGATGCGATCTGGGTCTTTCGTAAGAGTTAGGTGTGCATTTGCAGCCTGGATTTGCTCCACTGACAGATATTATTCTATGAGTGATAAATAAAGGTCCTTGTTTCCAAAAAAATGTTTCACATTCATCTCTGGAAATGGTAGTTCCGAATCTCTCCCACCATCCATGCAAGGTCCTAGCCCAGTCTAATTTGTGTTCCAAAAACTATAGATGCCCCTTCCTACCAGGACCCTCGATCGTGCAAACGCAAACTTATCTACCTCCGAGATTATTTTCCAAGTCGATGAAGTGTGGGACACAGCCGGCAGTGATCACATAAAATGTGTCCACAATCTCCCCCCATTTGTGAGGGTAAAAATGTCTTTCAAAGAATATTTATAAATTAAAGAATAAAGTATAAAAATATTTTGGTCGCTAAAAGAAATAAACACATTATTTATGTTTAGTTACAGACGCAAGTGTCACTAAAGATGAAAGAAAAATTAAAACCCAACACCTTCCATTTTCCTTAATCTTTCTCAGCATATCCAGTCGCGACCAAGCCACCATCTCTGACGGAGTACTCCACTCTAGCTGCTGGCCTCGTTGAAACCCCCGCAACTGAAATGTAACGAAACCCCATTGCCGGGGGGGGGGGGGGGGGGGGGGGGGGGGGGTGTGGTTCATTTCAGTGTTGCACCATTTTTGGAGCCACATCTAAGCAGCCAGAGCTTGCTGCAAAAATGAAACCCCCGCAAAGGGGGGTTTCATTTCCTTGCCGGAGGCCAGCTGCGGGGGGTTTCATTTTAGTTTGTTCCATTTTTGCCAAAAAACAGGATGCCATCACATTTTTCCTACAAACGTCCCAAAGGCGAATTTTTGCAACCAGATCTAGCTGCGTGTAAGCAATCAAACTCGACTTGAAGGAAGTTTTTTTTTCATTAGATTTTTTTTTTTAACATTTACCTAAAATCCGGCGACTGTCGGCTGCGACAAATACTTTTCGGCGAGGAGAGATAATCTACTTTTGCAAAATGGTGGGGCTAGTGGGGAGGGTGTGAGTTATATGGGGTTAGGTGTAATATGGGTATAAATGTAAAATCTATCTTTCCTTTTCTGCGTTTATCATTTTCCTTATTTGCATTAGTATTATCGCAAAAAAATTATACATTAGTAAAAATGGACTATTTCTAGTGGAAGGGAGGAGGGGTATCTCATGAAGACGCCTTAGAATGAATCAAGGAAAAATGGCATTTTTAGTCCCTTACGTTTGAGCATGTGGTATGTTTAGTCTATTTTGTTTGTTTGCGGTGATTTTAGTCCCCTACGTGTGAGCTTGTGGCAATTTTAGTTCCTTTTACTTGTAATTATAGGTTGAATAGGTCACTTGGGGCTTTTTTACAAATTATAAATTATGAGTTCGGACTTGAACTGTAAAATTTAAAAATTTCCATTTTGATCCTAATTTGACCCATTTTCTTTTGAGATTGAGAATTTTACCTTATGAATTTGCAGTTTATAGCACTTTATATCATTTTACTGAAAGTTCAAACTTTCAAGTGTCTTAATTTAAATTGCGAACTTATAAGGAAAAATTCTCAATCTCAAAAGAAAAAAGATTAAAACTTTAACATGGTTAAATATAGGTATCAAAAGTGTAATTTTTTAATTTTACGGTTCATATCTTAACCTATGATTTATAAATTTTGCAAAAAGGCTTAGGTGACATGTTCAACCTTCAATTACAAGTAAAAGTGACTAAAACTATCACAAGGCCAAACATAAGGGACTAAAACCACTACGAACAAACAAGAGAGACTAAAACCGCCACAAGCCCAAACGTAAGGGACCAAAAATGTCATTTTTCCAATGAATCAATGATCATAATGTATTGTCGTGGACAACAAGGTTAGAACATTGACATTCTATCTATCAATGATAGGAAAGAACTTGGAGAAGACGTCGTTGGATTAATCAACAGTGAACACACACAGTCCTTGACTACAATTGTGCAAAGTTAGAGGGCATGTCTCTTTTTCGTTATGGAAGGAAATGCCGTTTAAAAGTAACAAATAAAAAGGGGAAAATCGTACTTTCGGTCTTTGTTCTTTACTCTCGTTACACTTTTGGTTTCTCTTCTATTGAAACTCGCTCTTTTAGTTCCTCTTCTTTCACATTTTGGAATTTTTTGTCCCTTTTACCGGTAATCAACCAGTTGACTAGTCATTTGGGGCCAGAATAAAATTTTAAAAAAATTGCGAACATTCTTTAGTAAATTGTAAAAACTATACCCTTTACAAGTCTGAAATAATCACTCACACTTGTTTTTCGTACAACAATATTGACTCTTATTAGGAGAATTTAGACCCTTCATTGTAAATTACAAATAACTAAACCCTTTGAGTATGACCTGCACCTTTTAGGTGAATTATTTTAGCACTTGTTATGGCAGTTCTCACGGATTTTTGCCCAAGGTTTTAATGTTTATTTGTAGTTTTGGAGATTGGGTCTAAGAAGAAAAGAATGTGCAAAAAGTGGAAGAATTGGAGCGGATGAGTCATGTCTGAAAAGCCCACACGATTTGTGGGCTAAACAAAGGAGGAAACCGCAGGGAAGCTGCTGCTGATTCCAAGTAGAAGCAGAAGGAAACGGAAATTCAATCCGTTACGAAGAAGGAATCGCAATTGGAAGAGGAAAAGGAAATCTCAAGAAGTTACCTTATTCAAGAAGACTTCAATTGCAAGAAAGAAGATCCAATTCTGATTCCTAGAAAGTAATTTCCTTGTTAAAATAGGTTTTCTTAATTGAGAAGGATTCTCTTGACTTCCTTTTTCTGATTTGGTTTTATCTCCCTATATATATGGGATGATTTCATGCGATAGGGACATACGCTACTTTTCATAGAATAGTTTTCTTAGTTTTTAATTATTTTCCACACAAGATACAGTTTCGTTCTGTAGCTAATAAACAGCGTTTAGTTTTACTCTGTTCTGTTCTGTTTTGCTCTGTTCCAATCGCAACTTTGGATTTTCCCAATGGGCAGTCTACCGTTTGACCAAACCGATGGTTGCCAGATAACGAATTCTTAATATCCAGTACAGTATTCTCTTTTCTCTTTTGATGCCTTCTTTTATATTTATGTGTGTTACGTTTTATTATGAGTAGCTAATTTCTTAGTTCTGGTATTATGTAAGAAGCCATAATCCATGCATGTATGAAACCCAGGAATTAATCTAAGGTCTAATGAGTTATGTTTCTAAATTGCCTGTGTTTATATGTCTAATTACTAAGATTATTGTAAGCCTGATCAACTTAGTTTAATCTGGTAGAGTCAGTGAGTGACACAACTACTGGCCGAGTAGTACAAGATTAATTGGGTAATAATTTCTAGTGCAACGTCAGTTGGAATTATTAGTTTCGGGTTCTTCTAGTTCTTAATGCTTCTATTTGTTAATTAATAAGGTTTGAGGGGACTCACGGTCTATTAGTTAACATAGTTACAGAATAATTCCTTTGAGGGGACTCGTGGGGAATTATCGAGAATCTATGAGAGAATTGGGATTATTTGAGGGGACTCGCGGTCTGTTAGTTAACGTAGTTAGAGAATAATTCCTTTGTGGGGACTCGCAGGGAATTATCGAGAATCTATAAGAGAATTGGAATTATTTGAGGGGACTCGCGGTCTGTTAGTTAAAGTAGTTAGAGAATAATTCCTTTGCGGGGACTCGCAGGGAATTATCGAGAATCTATGGAGAATTGGGATTATTTGCGGGGACTCACGGTAATACTATAACTGAAACGGCATAAGTAATTAGACAATTTAAGAGGTTTATGATTGCATGCATGATATTAAGGTGGATTTACATAATACCGGAATTTCTTCTCATTAATTCATACTTCCTAAATCTTACTTTCATTATTAGTTCAATTATTATTTTTAAGTGACAACTCTAAGGTCTCTTAAGAGACACAAAGGTGACTACTAGTTAAAACCTGGTTAATTTACATTAAATTGGAAATTGAGTATTATTTACTGTCCCTGTGGATCGACCATGTCTACTACTGTGCTATATATTTTTAGCATCTCATTTGCAGGTTTAAAACAGTACTTTTATTGTTATTTGGTAGTCCTACGACAAGTTCTATCAGAGTAATTATTATTTGGCCCAAAGATGTTTGAACTTTTTCAAAACTGTCCAATTACCGTTGACTTCATAGGTCAACCGGTAAGAGGGACCAAAAATGCCAAAATATGAAAGAAAATGGACCAAAAATGCGAGTTTGCATAGAAGAGTGACCAAAAGTATAACGAGAGTGAAGAATAGGGATCAAAATTACGTTTTTCCCAGTAAAAAAAAAAAGTAGCATTTACCAAATGCACGGTTTTCTATTTTTTATTTTTGTTCAAAAAAAAAAACAGGTGATATTTTTTCTTTAGTAGCAAAAGTATCGCATGCATATATGATCGATGTATTGCGTATCGTGTATAACTTCTAATGTATCACATATCGCTTATACCATTGATGTAACGAAATTAGCTATTGATGTATTGCCTATATATTAAAAAAGAAATTGTATTCGATAACTTATGATGTATTGCGTATCGCATATACCCTCTAATGTATCCCATATTGCTAATAATATATAATGTATCAAGTTTAACTGATGGAATTTTGAATTTATCTTGCAAAAAAAAAAAAATATCATCTTGTATAGCCTCGGATGTATAGCTTATCGTTTGTAGCATTTGATTTATAAGTTTAATTGTTGATGCATCTTGGTTTTCTTTTCTTTAAGTATTGCTTGCATTAAAAAATAAATATTATCGATTAAAAGGTTGAAGCACCGTCTATTTAATAAAGTATAGCTTGTTTTTAAAAAGAAATAAATAAAAAAGAGGGAGCAAGACGCTGTCTGCATGAGACTCTTGTTGGACCGCACATCAGGGTGATAAAAAGACTTCCTCAAAGAATAGAAATATGACACTTCTGTTAAGACGAGACCGGAGGAATAAATATATATATAAATTTATTTATTTATTACAATCTTTTATTGAATATGTAACATGAAAGCACATCAAAATTAAAAAGTCATGCAACCAAGATCCTCTGCCCACTGAAACAGCAGCAACTCACATACATTAAATCAGTTTATTTCCAGCTTCTTCAAGAAACAAAGTTAGATGCTTGTCCGAAGATCCACCATCTCCCATTGCTTCCCTGGCCAATTCTTTCCATTTCTTCACATTATTTCTTAGCTCAGATCCTTTCTCACCCTCATCCATCACCATTTCTATACATCTCGCAATCTCATCCCTCTCTATTGTGCCCTCTTCATTTGGTGTAACCCTCACTCCCGTCCTCCAAACATCTTGTATCAGCTTCGCGTTCGTTCCTTGATCACTCCAATGAGGAAAAGCAACAACCGGCACACCAGAAACAATGCTCTCCAACGTCGAATTCCATCCGCAATGACTCACGAAACATCCCAAAGAAGGATGATTCAGCACTTCAAGCTGTGAACACCATGGCACTATCAACCCTTTTCGCTCCAATTCCTCCACGCAACTCAATTTCTCTTCTTCCGTCTCTTCCGCTCCATCCTCCTTAGCTCTAATCACCCACAAAAATGGCTTCCGGGCTTTTAACAACCCGCTCGCGATCTCTTCCATTTGTTTCTTCGGCAGATTCAATAAACTACCAAATGATACATAAATGACCGATCCAGCATCTTTGGAATCCAGCCATTTTTTACAATCACTGGATTTCTGGAACAAATCGCCGCTGAAGGAATTCGTATCAGATGGAGTCAGGGGTCCAACGGCAATCAGGTTGTAATTCTCAAGTGCTTTCAGGGCTTCAGGCTCCAATTCGTCAAACGTATTGACGAGAACATTACAAGGCTTTTCTTCATCATCCAGCGTCTCGAATTGCATTTTGAACGCTGCAAGTGCGAAACTTTTCGTGGGATCACTCGAAGGAAGTATGAACGAAGGCAGGTCTTCCCTCTTTAGTACAGGAAGGCCTGGAAACTGAATTTCCCATGAGGGATCATTGAAATCGACATTTTTGACATCGTTTTCGTAGCCATGGAAATAGTAGTAGTAAATGTCCAAAACGGTGGCGGGTTGAATCCAGAGAAGGGCTGAAGGGATGTGAAATTCACGAGCCACCGCAGAAGCCCAAGGAAGCAACAGAGTATAAAGCAGGCAGGAAACGGGGCAGCCTTTTTCTGCACCGGAATTGATAACATTTCTTAGAGTGTTTGATCCTTCTATTGCCATCCTTGACCTGAACTCCTTTCTTTCCTCGGCCGTTGCCTTCGGATTGAATCTGAATCCACTATCATCAAAGCCGTCTGAAAAGGATGCAAAGTTTAAGCCTTTTGGGATGGCAGAAACAGTGGCTTTGGTCATGCGGTTGATGGCGAAGACACTGGTGGTAAAAGTAACTTTCACGCCCATTCTTGCAAGTTTTTTGGCCAATTGTAAGGCTGGATTAATGTGGCCTTGAGCTGCAAAAGCCAATATGACAACATGGTGATGATCCATTTTTATTGTTTTCCCCTCGAAGGAATATTGGGTTGGAATTGGAGATCTATTGCAAATTTATGAAGTTCAATAGACATATCTGAACTTGATTGTAATTTATATGCAAGATGCAGGAGATTCATGGAGAGATAATATAAAATAAACTTTGAAGATAAGCGGAAATAGTCAAATTGACGTTTGCGGTGACGATATTGAAGGATAATATAATATTAATTTGGCTTTATTTGTGTTGGTTTTTTCTTCTGAAATACATGGCATATGCAGGGAAGGTGTAGTCAATTTTTTGGACTCTTTATCAGAAGAATGATATTGGCGTTTTGGCTACTTGCTAATTTCACTATGCAGATGTTTGTTTTGCTTAATTTAACTAAAAAACTTGTATACTGTACATGCAATAGTTTAGCCGCATATAATGTACTTCTAAGATAAGAATCGTTGTGTACTTAGAATAATTAAGAGTAGCTAGTTTGAGTAGCACACTAACATGCTAGCTGTGGTTACTCTTGTAGTTTCATAGTATCACTTTTATAGTACGGGAGTGTTGTTAAATTAAAAACCTAAAAATAAAGAAAAAAGGAAGGGCATGTGACACTCCTGATTCACCCGCTGCCTCATATATAAATCACATTTTATATATATACCCGCTTCTTGAAAATTTTTTAAGTAAAAAATAAATAAATTACAAATATTTGGAGTATCCTGTGATGGCAGTTGGCAAAATGAAAAAGACAGGGAAAGGAGCACAGTACATTAGGATGATCATAATATATCGACGTGGACAACAAGTGGTTAAGAACTTTGACTTGATATCCTTGGAGAAGACGTCTACGGAATAATCAACACACACTCCTTTACTACTTTGCAGATGATTGGAGGAGAAGAGATCCTCTAGATTAAAACATAGAGTGTACTATTAGAAAAGATAAATCTTTTTGCAGGCGCCCCCTATTTGTTACCACTAAGTTCCGCCACTTAGTATAGATTATCCTAATCGCGAGACTGAACAGGGAAAAGTTAGTATCTACATGTCTTTTAGGATGAGAGAATTCCATTTATAATATTTTCTGTGTATATATCTTAGAATATGAGCGAGTTTGATTTCTCCAATAAAAGTGGTTGAAGTTAGATATGCTAAATTTCTCGAGGAGCACGAAATGAGTGGGAGTGATTCAACAAGAAAATCACAGTTTGAAGAGGTAAGGGATACACTCTTACATATAGACAATTTGATTGCTGATCAGTATAATAATACTAGTGCTATTGAAAAGCAGTCAGTTGTGCATAATCAAACTGAGGAATCACATCAAGAACAGACATCCGATATTGAACTCACAAATCAAGTTCTCACTGAAACAGTGGGAGTATGCAGGTCCTCAAGAACTAAGAAACCAGCAATTTCTAGTGATTATGTTGTGTATCTTCAAGAGTGACTATGACATTGGACTCAAACAAGATCCTTATTCATTTTCACAAGCTATGAATAGTGAGAATTCTTCACTTTGGTATGATGCCATGAAGGATGAAATTGAATCCATGGCTAAAAATGAAGTCTGGGATCTCGTTCTGTTACCAAATGAGGCATCCGTAGTAGGATGCAAATGGGTCTTTAAAATCAAAAAAGACTCAATTGGTAATGTTGAACGATGTAAAGCTAGACTCATTACCAAAGGTTTTACTCAAAAAGAAGGCATTGACTACCATGAAACATTTTCACCGGTTTCAAAGAAGGATTCATTAAGAATAATAATGGCATTGGTAGCTCATTATGATTTAGGGTTACATCAAATGAATGTGAAAACTACTTTTCTGAATGGGGATCTTGCTGAAGAGGTGTAAATAAGTCAACCAGAAGGTTTTTTTCAATCCTGGCAAAGATAAACTAGTTTGCAAGTTAAGAAAAATCTGTTTATGGACTTAACCAGGCCTCTAGGCAATAGAACATGAAATTCCACAACGTTGTCTCTTCATTTGATTTTGTAGAGAACATCGTTGATCAATGTATTTACCTCAAGGTAAATGGGAGTAATTATATTCTCCTAGTCCTATATGTGGAAGATATGTTACTTGCAAGCAGTGATTTAGGGTTGCTGCATGAAACTAAGAAATTCCTTTCACAAAACTTTGATATGAAAGATATGGGTGAAGCTTCATATGTCATTGGCATAGAAATTCATCAAGATAGGGCAAGAAAAATACTCAGCTTATCTCAAAAGGTTTATCTTAACAAAGTTCTAGAAAAGTTTGGGATGCAAAATTGCTCGTCAATTGCAACACCTATTGTCAAAGGAGAAAAATTCAGTTTAGACCAGTGTCCTAAAAATACATTGGAACAAGAGCAAATGAAAAGTATTCCATATGCGTCACTTATTGGAAGTCTAATGTATGCATTAGTCTGCACAAGACCTGATATTGCATTCGCGGTTGGAATACTTAGGAGATATCAAAGTAATCCTGGAATGGATCATTGGAAGGCTGCTAAAAGAGCCTTGCGATATTTACAAGGACCAAGGACTACATGCTCACTTATAAAAATCAAACAACTTGGAGGTAGTTGGATATTCAGATTTAGACTTAGCTGGATGTTTGGATACAAGCAAATCTACTTCTGGATATATCTTCCTTCTTGCTGAAGGTGCTGTATCTTGGAGAAGTATAAAGCAATCCATAATTGCTTCATCCACAATGGAAGCTGAATTTATTGCATGCTATGAAGCTACATCACAGGCGATATGGTTCAAAAACTTCATATCAGGTCTAAAAATCGTCGATACTATTAGTAGACCATTGAAGATATCTTGTGATAATGCAGCTGCGGTATTCTTTTCCAAGAATAACAAAAGTGGGAGTCGCAGCAAGCATATCGACATAAAGTATTTGAAAGTCAGAGAACATGTAAAGAATAAAGAAATCTCTATAGAGCATATCAAGACCGAGTTAATGATCGCTGATCCAATGACTAAGGGATTGCCGGCTAAAGTTTTCAAAGATCATGTAACTCATATGGGACTTACTAGTCCATTTTAAGATACTTCCTCTGACTATTTTTGTTTTTTCTTTTCTTGTGCACATTAAGTATTATGATCTTTTGATCTAATGTAGTGGACCCTGAATAACTTACAAAGTTGTTCATACAAGTTTGGTGCTTAATTAGCAATGAAATGCATTGTAATGATAGAAGGAAATGCTTGATTTTTGAGAGTATAACCGCCATAATTCATGCAATAGTTGCTTTTAAGTATCCATAAAATGTAATTAGTAACTTTATGAAGTGACAATAAAGTCTATGGCCATATGTTCGATCACTTATGAGGAATCTAATTTTTGGTATGTGACCCAAGTGGGAGAATGTTAAATCCTATTATTGATGGGTCACATATGTTATTAGTTTTATTACTATAAGAGTTATTAATTAATTTATTGTGGTTTAGATTAATTACTAAGATAACAATTAAAGTCTTATAAATTAATGTTATCTTTGTGAATTAAATGTTATCTTTGTCACAATAAATTAAGTATAATAAATAGCTCACTTAATGTGGTTTTATCTCTTGATGGAAGAGATATACTATGGTTAACGAGGAAGGGTCCTTGCCTTATCTATATATATGTACGCCTGTAATTCCATCACATCAGACGTCTTCAGTTTGACGCTTAGGTGAAAGGCCAGAAACACTTTTCTCTATATATTTTGGTTGCAGGATAGGAATACTTTCAAATGGGAATTTTAAATCTTCTTCAAGCAACAATGGATGGAAGTAAGTCCTAGATTGATAATTCTAACACATGAATCATTCATGTATAATTCTCAAATCATAAATTAAATAACGGTATGCATAGAGTATTTATATTTGGTAAATCTGTACATGCATATCAAATTAGGTTCTGATACTACTGTTAGTATCTACCATAATTTATATATCAGGATATATTGAATAAATACTATATAGAATTATACCCCTCTGATTGCAGATACAGTCATCTGATAGAGTGTTTGTCGATCGAAGATCAGCGGCACAAGTGTCCAAGCTCTAAAGATATCCACACGAACAATTTCCAGGGATGGAATGTAGCATGTTAACGTGCTAGCTCCATTAATAATCAAAAAACCAGAGAAAACTATTTTATTAACACCAAATTAAAGTTACATGATAAATATATACTAGATTTTATCTAGTAATTATTTAAACGTAGTATTTATCCTAAAAGATGACAACTACCTGATATCTTTTATCGTATAATAATTATACGATAATTACATATCAGTTAGGTAAATCTCTTTTATTTCAAATCTTTATTTGAGATAATTAATTTGCTAATTAAATACTTATAGATTAATTATTAATTCAATTAATCCATGTAATTATTATATAATTACATTTAGTCCCATTTAACCCTGGAATTATTTCGTTGTATGTGACCCCTTCAGTTTTCTTAATTCATGGTAATAAAAAATAAATTAAATCTTCTTATTTGGCTATAGTACAAAACCCAACAGGTGGTACAACAAGCGGTGATGGATCTGGTGCCGCAAGTGGCGGGGGGACTTCAAGAAGGGGGTTGTGCGGGGATCTTTTGGGTAGAACAGGCGAAAAATGCGATTGATCACACTCTAGCAAAATTTGGGGCCACATGTCCTCATCTTGTGTGTGAGTAAGGCGATGCTCCGGAGTTTGTATCTCAATTGTTACTGGACCATTTCCATGGCTCTTAGCTTTGTTCTTTTCCATTCCAATTTTGAGAAATCATCACTTTTTTCTCCACAAATCCACCATAAAGAAACAACATCATTTTTACAAAATTTCAAATTCAAAATTTAAAATTTTTTCTAAATCTCCACTCACATAAATCCAAAAAATAATATAATTATTACACTTTTCTTCTCTTTCCTACACAAATCCCCAAAAGAACTTCTCTTCAAAAAAATATTCTTTCCTACAAACAAAAATTCTCCAATTGTGTCACATAAAGAACAGAGCCTTAATATAATTCTTTTCCTTTCAAAAACTATATATAATCATTGAGGTCTACAATTAGTATATACTTAAAATAAGATATAGATGGAACAAATAATATCAAATTAGTTATTTTAGATAGGGTGAAATGCACCAAATACCATTTAACTATTGGCTTTTGCAAAAAAACACCATTTTCCTTTAAAAACTGCAACTACAAGCACTTTACTTTCAAAACGTGCGCCCAGTACCACTCTGTTAGTCAATTCCGTTAAGTGACTAACAGTCAAAAAAAGATAGGGGCAAAATCGTCATTTCACACGTTGCGGCACTGTTCATCGTCTTCCCAAAAAATTTTCCGGCACTGTTCATTGGCCAAATTTTTTTTTTTTTTTCCTTCTTCTTCTTCCGATTATAGTTATAATCGGAAGCTAAGGATATTGGGTTTCATCCTTCAATCCTTCATTTGAATTATAATCGGAAGAAGAAGAAAAAAAAAAAAAAAAAAAAATTGGCCGATGAACAGCGCCGACCGATGAACAGTGCCGGAAAATTTTTGGGGAAGACGATGAACAGTGCCGCAACGTGTGAAATGACGATTTTGCCCCTATCTTTTTTTTACTGTTAGTCACTTAACGGAATTGATTAACAGAGTGGTACTGGGTGCACGTTTTGAAAGTAAAGTATTTGTAGTTGCAGTTTTTAAAGGAAAGTGGTGTTTTTTGCAAAAATCAATAGTTAAGTGGTATTTGGTGCATTTCACCCTTTTAGATATTGTACCTTGAAATTCATAATAACTTGTATATTTGTCAAAAATGGACCTTTGTAATGGAAGGGAGAGAGTATGGAACCTGAAAGTAGCACATCAAAATTAAAAAGCCATGTAAGCACTAACCAAGATCCTCTGCGCACTGAAACAGCAGCAACTCGCATACACTAAATCAGTTTTTTTCCAACTTCTTCAAGAAACAAATTTAGATTCTTCTCCGAAGATCCACTATCTCTCATAGCTTCCCTGGCCAATTCTTTCCATTTTTTCCCATTATTTCTGAGCTCTGATCCTTTCTCACCATCATCCATCACCATTTCTATACATCTCGCAATCTCATCCCTCTCGATTGTGCCCTCTTCATTTGCTGTAACCCTCACTCCCGTCCTCCAAACATCTTGTATTAGCTTCGCGTTCGTTCCTTGATCCGTCCAATGAGGAAAAGCAACCACCGGCACACCACAGACAATGCTCTCCAAGGTCGAATTCCGTCCGCAATGAGTCACGAAGCATCCCAAAGAAGGATGATTTAGCACGTCAATCTGTGAACACCATGGCACTATCATCCCTTTTTGCTCCAATTCCTCCATGCAACTCAATTTCTCTTCTTCTGTCTCTTCTTTTCCATCTTCCTTGGCTTTAATCACCCACAAAAATGGCCTCCCGGTCTTTAGCAACCCGCTCGCAATCTCTTCCATTTGTTTCTTCGGCAGTTTCAGTAAACTACCAAATGATACATAAATGACCGATCCAGCATCTTTGGAATCCAGCCATTTTTTACAATCTTTGGATTTATGGAACAAATCGCCACTGAAGGAATTCGTATCAGATGGAGTCAGGGGTCCAACAGCAATAACGTTGTAATTCTCAATTGCTTTCAGGGCTTCAGGCTCCAATTCGTCAAATGTATTGACGAGAACATTACACGGCTTTTCTTCACCATCCAGAGTCTCGAATTGCGTTTTGAACGCTGGAAGGGCGTGAATCAGAGTATCATTTGTAGGAAGAATGAAAGAAGGCAGGTCTCTGCTTATGAGTACAGGAAGACCTGGAAATTGAATTTCCCATGTGGGATCATTGAAATCGACATTTTTGAAAGCTTCCTCGTAGCCATGGAAGTAGTAGTAGTAAATGTTCAAAACGGTGGCGGGTTGAATCCAGAGAAGGGCCGAAGGGATGTGAAATTCACGCGCCACCGTCGAAGCCCAAGGAAGCAACAGAGTATAAACCAGGCAGGTAACCGGACAGCCTTTTTCCGCACTGGAAATGATCACATTTCTTAGAGTGTTTGATCCTTCTCTTGCCATCCTTGACCAGAACTCCTCTCTTTCTTCGGCCGTTGCCTTCGGATTGAATCTGAATCCACCATCATCAAAGCCGTCTGAGAAGGATGCAAAGTTTATGCCTTTTGGTGCGGCAGAAACAGAGGTTTTGGTCATGCGGTTGATGGCGAAGACGCTGGTGGTGAAAGTGACTTTTGCGCCCATTCTTGCAAGTTTTTTGGCAAATTGTATGGCTGGATTAATGTGGCCTTGAGCTGCAAAAGCTAATAAGAGAACATGGTGATGATCCATTTTTTTCCCCCACGCAAACAAATCTATGGCGAATTTGTAAAGTTCAGTAGACAAATCTGAAATTTATTGTAATTCATATGCTATATGCAGGGAATTCATGGAGATATAATATAAACAAACTTTGGAGATAAGAGAAAACTGTCAAATTGACGTTTGAGGTGACGATTTGAAGGGTAATATAATATTAATTTGGCTTTATTTGTTTTGGTTTTTTCTTATGAAATGCATTGTACATGCAGGGAAGGTCCTGGTGTGCAGGATCGAGGTAGTCAATTTTTTGGACTCTTTATTATCAGAAGAATGATATTGGCGTTTTGGCTACTTGCTAATTTCCCTATGCAGATGTTTGTTTTGCTTTATTTTAACGCAAAAAAATTGTATCCTATACATGCAATAGTTTAATGGTATATATATCGAGTTTATTCTTTGAAATATCGTGGTTACACTATAAAATGCGTGTATCGATATAGATTCTGATATATCAAGCATTAAGTTTGGCCTATAGTGTATCGAGTTTAACTACTCATGTATCGTGAGTATTAGTATAATTGCTAAAGTATCGCGTGCCGAGTTTAGCCTCTAATGTATATATGGTGTATCGAGTTTAACCTCTGGTGTATCGTGGTTACGAGTTAGCTGTTGTATTATCACATATTGAGTCTAACTTTTGATGTATTGAATATTGAGTTTAATCTTTGGTGTAGTGAATTCAGCATCTGATATACCATAGTTATATTAAAACACAAGCACTGAGAAAATAAGTGTATCAAATTTAATCTCTAGCTAATGTATGGTGGTGCGTCACACGATCTGACAGTCGGACAAATTCTCTAAGTGACATACCTTCGCATGCTACTCTAAGATCTTATAATTTCATACTATCACTTTTACATTGCGGGAGTATCGTTAAACTAAAAGGGAAAAGAAAAAAAAAAAAAAAAAAGGAAACGCAGCTATACGCATGCGACACACATCATCCACACGTTGTCTTATGTATAAATCAAGCTTTATACGTATACTCGCCTCATGGGAATTTTAGAAGTAAAAAATAAATAAATTACCAAATTTTGGAGCATCCTGTGATAGCAGTTGGCAAAATGAAAAAGACAGTCAAAGGGGCACAGTACATTAGGATGATCATAATGTATTCATTTCAGTTGTGCAAAGGGAACCTGCATTAATGAATTTGGGAATCTTTCTCTATGACTGAATTCATATGGTCGCAAGAGCACCCAAAGGAGAAGAAAGAGGATGTTAAATGAACAAAAGAAAGAGGGAGATGAAATTTATTATAAGTATCAACAAGCAATATTTTGAGCAATTGCTTATACGCATCAAAAAGCAATATTTTGAACAGTAAGCATCAAAAACCCAATTTTGAACAGTTGCCATTTTGTTTACTAAAAACGGCTCAAGAAATAAACAACTGAAGAAATGACACATCTGTTTACAATGATAGGAAAGAGACACAACCATGGGATGAAAGATGACAATCTCCAAGTTGGTAGTATCTCTTTACGTGAGGAAAGTTTACAGCCGATAGATCAGAAAAAATGGACCATTCCCAAAAGAATATAAACCATTAGATTAAAAAGAAGAAAATTTATGTCATATGTTAATAAATAGTTCATTAAACTTTAAAAAATAGTGAGGTCGAAGCTGAGCACGCAAGTCAACTTCAGTCAAACAAATCAACAATCAAAATGAATCAACCTACTCGTAATTAGTACTCCTTACTTTTTTTTGTCTCATTCAAAGAGTCCATTTTGTATTGCTGCTTTTAGTAATACAAAATGAATTTTTTAGATGGGACGGAAGGAGTACAAGTTATGCACGAGTGATAAATGTATGCATGTGAGCTTAGAAAAATTCCAAGTACATATTCAAGTTCAGGTTTTTGCAAACAGGAGTTCAAGTTTTTTGGACTTAAATTTGATACCGAATGACATTTGAAAGTTCGAATCGATAGGTCCAGTCGATACGAATATGTCAATTAGGTTTTCAAAAACTTTTGAGTAATTGAGTTCTTTCGATACCGAATGGTATTTGAATGACCCTTGAGAGTTGATTTTGAATAAAAGTAATCCAATTTAAGTTAGAACAATATCAATACTAAAAGGTTGTTTATTAGGATTCAAAACTTTACAAAAAATTTGGTCATTTTTAGGTTTCTTTCATTTTGCTAGTTACAAAAAAGGGATTAAGTGTTTAGGTTTTGAGACATGCGACGTAGGTATTTAGATGCAATGGCTTTAGTTCAAAAATATGGTAAGCCTCACATTTTCTTGATTATGATATGTAATCCAAATTGGAAGGAAATTAAAGAAAATTTGGAATACAATGAATTTGCATTTCATAGGCCTGATTTATTAGCTAGAATATTTAAGGCAAAATTTGAAATGCCAAGAGATGAAATGTTAAAAGATAAGTTGTTTGGAGAAGTTGCATCATGTGTACATGTCATTGAGTTTCACAAAAGAAGTATGCCCCATGCGCACATGTTGCTAAATCTAAAAACCCAATTCGTATTTTTAAATCCTGAAACTTATGACAAAATTGTTTTTGTTGAAATCCCTGATCCTAAAGAAAACCCTTATTTGCATAGTGTTGTTGTTAGACACATGATACATGGGCCATGTGGTGTAATGAACCGCAACTATTGAAATATATTCAATTGAATATAAATAATGGCATGCTTTTCCTTTGAAAGTAATCTCCTATTTATAGCTAACCTATATACATATGATATGAACAAATTAATTACCGAAATAATTCTAGGGATACAACATTAATACAAGGAGGATTGTATGGAGAGGATAATGGGATAAGAGTTTGACTGATAAGGCTATCTTAAGGGGATGACCTGGGTGCGGACCTTGGCCAGGGGACGACCTGGGGGCTGGCCTCGGCCTCACTAACTCTTTATCTCTAATATGCCCCCGCAAGTTGGACGTCTATGAGGAGAGACCAATCTTAATCAACAAGTCTTGAAATCTAGACCGAGGTAGTGGTTTGGTGAGTGCATCAGCTAGTTGGTCCGTCGAGGAGACAGGTGTGACCCGTAAAGTGCCATTTTGAACTTGTTCACGGATAAAGTGAAAGTCAAGGGCCAGTTGCTTCATGCTCGAATGGAAGACGGGATTGGAGTAGAGGTTTGTTCCCCCACATTATCACAGTAGATGACCGGTTGTTGAGGGAGTGAGACTGCTAGTTCACCGAGGAGGGAGGTGATCCAGCTGACCTTGACTTCCGTCGAGGTGACGGACCGATATTCGGCTTCGGTGGAAGAGCGAGCTACAGTGCATTATTTCTTTGAGCTCCAGGATATCGAATTGTGACCGAGGTACACAATGTAAGCACATGTGGAGGTGAAGTCGTCTTTGTTGCCAGCCCAATGAGCATCAGAGTATGCGTGGAGGGCAAAAGGCGACTGGTGGTGGAGAAGGATGCCACGGTCAATAGAGCTACAGAGATAGTGAAGCAGTCGCTTTGCCGTATTCCAATGGTTAGTGGTGGGACGATGCATGTATTGGGACAACTTGTTGAATACATATGCAAAGTCTGGTCTAGTGAGAGTCAGATATTGAAGACTTCCAACCACAGCTCGGAACTCAATGTGGTCGGAGAGGGCCTGACCAGCGTGGAGGGTGAGAGCGGGTGATATGGCAAGAGGAGTGGCAACCGGACGAGCATCAGTCATCTTTGTTCAAGCCAGGAGGTTAGAAATATAGCGTCACTAGGAGAGGAGTAGCCCACTATGTTGAGGGGTGAACTCAATCCCAAGAAAGTAGTGTAGGGGGCCGAGATCTTTAAGAGAGAAATGATGGGCAAGAGTGGAGATGGGCAAGAGTGGCTGTATTGTTACCTGTAATGATGATGTCATCCATATAGACAAGAAGCAGGAGGGTGGTACTGTTGTCCTTGAAGAGGAACAAAGAGGTGTCGCCAACAGAGTTCCTGAAGCGAGATGCAAGTAGGAAGTGGCGAAGTTCATTGTACCATGCCCGGGGAGCTTGCTTGAGCCCGAATATCGCAACCTACAAACATGGTGAGGGGTGTCGGCAGCTGAGCCATATAGACTGCATCCGTAAGGGTGCCTTGGAGAAAGGCATTGTTGACGTCAATCTGGCGTAGGTCCCATCCCCAGCTGATGGCAAGTGAGAGAACCAGGCCAATGGTGGTTGGTTTGACCACTGGGTTGAACGTCTCATGGTAGTTCACACCTGGCCGTTGATGGAAGCCTTTTGCTACCAAGTGAGCCTTGTACCTGTAAATAAAACCATCAGATAACCTTTTGATACAAAAAAATCCATTTGCACCTCACAATATTCTGCTCAGCTGAGGGACGGACCAGCTCCCAAGTCCCATTCCGAACTAAGGCATTAAATTCCTCGGACATTGCTTGTCTCCAGGGGATATCTTTGAGAGATTGGGTCACACAGGTAGGCTTAAGATCGGGGACAAGCTGGGCCGAGAGGGTCAGTTTAAGGTTGGTTTCATGAATGTTGTTTTGAGAGTGAGTGATTATTGTGGAGGTGCGAGCCGGAGGAGATGGGAGAGCCAGTAGGCGTGGGGGTGTTGATGAGGGGGTTGAGGGATGGGAGGAGGCCGAGACTGAGGTCGAGGCCGGGGACGAGGTCGAGGCTAGGAACTAGGTCAAGGCTGAGGACGAGGTCGAGGTCGGGGACGGAGACGAGCCCGGGGACGGGGTCAAGGCTAGGGACGGGGTCGAGGCCAGGGGAGAGGTCGAGACTGAGGTCGGAGCTGAGGGTGCTGGGGTTCGGACAGCCGGTGTGGTGGAATCGATTGGCAGGGAGCCACTGGAACAACCTGCAGATAATGTGTATGACGTCGGCAGGTGGACAAGGGATGGGGGCCAGGCAGACGTAGTTGATTCCGTAGGATGGCAAGGTGCGGATGGAGTTTGGACATGGGAAACTCAGACTCTACGAAACTAACATGACGAGAGGAGAAGAGCCGCTGAATGCTGGGTTCAAAGCACAGGTAAGCACTTTGAGTGAGGGAGTAGCTCAGAAATACACAAGGGGTGGAGCGAGAGGCAAGTTTGTGAGCGGAGTAAGGGTGAAGCCAACGGTAGCATAGACAGCCAAAGGCTCGAAGTTTGTGGTAACTAGGTGGTGAACCGAAGAGTTTGTGATAGGGAGAGGTCATGTTAAGGGTTGGTATTGGAAGACGATTGATGTGGTACACAGCAGTGGAAAAGTATAGGACCAGAATTGGAAGGGGATGGAGGCATTGGAGAGAAGAGAGAGACTAGTTTCAACAATGTGACGGTATCACCTTCCAGAGAACTCATTGTGTTCTAGGGTGTGGGGGGGTGGTAAGGTGCAAGATGCCATTCGTGGATAAGTAGAGTGCAAAACCAGTGGTCTTAGCGAAACCTATGTATTCCCCCTCCCCCTATTTGTCTGAATATAGGCTGATTATTTTCCTGGAGAAGAAGTTTTCGACAAGAGCTTTGTAGCGAGGGAAAATGGTGGCGACGTCAAATTTGTGTTTGAGGGGGTACAGCCAAATGTAGTGAAGTAATCCACAAAGATGACTTAGTATTTATAGCCATAAACAGACTGGGTGGAGGAGGTCCAGACATCGGAATAAATAAGTTGGAGAGGAGATGTAGACACAAGTGATGAGACAGAAAATGGTAATTTGTGACTTTTATTGCTCAGACAGTCATGACAGTAAGTGGGCTAGACTGAGCCATATCTACATCTAGACCAAATTTAGAAGTGATGTGTCTCTGAATTGACTCGGATGGATGACCAAGGTTGTGATGCCATGGACTGGCCAAAGATTTGCTGCTGGTGTAGGCGGAGGGAGACTAGGACGAGGTCACAGACTGAGATTTGTAGTGGGGCAAGGCCGAAGTGTGGGTCGGCTATTCATACACACTATCTTTAGTTTGTCCTTCCAACAGTGGGGATCCTGTTAGTAGGTCCTTCACACGAAAAGAAGAGGGTAAGAATTCAATGGAAGTATTGTTGGTTTTATAGAATTGAGATATGGATATTAGATTTCGTTTCATGTTAGAAACAAAGAGAACATCATGCAAGTGAAAAGTATGAGAGGAGGTGGGAAGGGAAGATGAGCCAGTTCTGGAGATGTGGAGCCCTGTACCATCACCAATCACGATGTCGTCAAACCCATCATACGAGGAGTGAAGAGAGAGTTTGACGAGGTCCAAAGTGATATGGTGGGATGCTCCACTGTCAAGAAGCCAAGTGGGAGTCCCGGCACCGAATGTCTGAGAGGCATAGGCCTGTGGTGGCCTCTGGGGTCCATGGGTTGAGGGGCGGGTACCCCTTTGAGTGGTGACCGGGACTAGGTTGAAGAGGGGATATTGGGCAACTGAGTGACCCAGTTGTTTCCAGCCTTGGCACTTACCCAAATACATGGAGGGCCTGGGTGCAGGATAAGGAGACTGGGGCGAAGCCGAGTGATAAGGACCGAGGCCCAAGGGCCGGGGTGGGACCTGTTATGGTTGGTTGGGCCGAGGTGCGGGTGATCACGACTTATGTCGAGGCGTTGAGTGCCGAGGAGGACTGGTGTGACTAGTCAAAGTGGCGTTGACTGTGGCAGGGTGTGCGAATAAGGTAGCTGAAGACTGCCTCAGAGCTAGTTCGTGGTTGATGAGTTTCTCATGAAGTTCGTCAAACGAGATAGGGGTGTCCCGTCCATCAACGATGTCAGCTTTTTGGCGATAGTTCTCATCGAGACCCGCCAAGATTGATTCGATGAGGTCCTTATAGTCTAGAGGTTTGCCGAGTGCCGCGAGTTCATCAGATTTGCCTTTGATAAAGTGCATGAGATCCGAGATCGACTGGGAGCCTTTCTTCGCACGCTTGATCTGGTCTTTGATCTGCTTGATGTGACCTCGAGTCGGGCAAGCATATGTGTTGGCAAGTGTCTGCCATGCCTAACTGGATGAGGTGGAATTCTGGATGAGAGAAATGAGGTTGGATAAGATGGAACCAACAAGAGCGCCAAACAACAGTTTGTCTTGTCGGGTACATGGCAAGTAGGCCGGGTTGGTGTTTCACCATCAGTTATGCGGACAGTGGGTGGTGGGCAGGGATACGAGCCATCTATGTACTTATAGAGGTCATATCCAATGAGGATGGCCTCAACTTGAAGTTTCCATGCAATGTAATTGGTGGATGTGAGTTTTATGAGGTTGGTATGGGAGAAGTTTATGAGGTGAAGAGATTCGGTGGAAGAGCGGACATTGGACAACTGTGTGGAACTGTTTTGGTTGGGGATGTCAACGATCTGACGATCAGTAGCCATAGTAGCAATTAAGGGAGAAAAAAAAATAAGGAGAGGAATGGTGGGAGAGATTTAGGATCGAGGATGATGTGATACCATATAGAAATATATTCAATTGAATACAAATAATGGCATACTTTTCCATTGAGTGTAATATCCTATTTATATCTAGCCTTTACACATATGATATGAACAAATTAATTACAGGAATAATTCTAGGGATACAACATTAATACAAGGAGGATTGTATGAAGAGGATAATGGGATAAGAGTTTGACTGATAAGGCTATCTTCAGGGGACGACCTGGGTGCGAACCTCGGCCAGGGGACGACTTGGGGACTGACCTCGGCCTCACTAACTCTTTATCTCTAATACCAACCATCCTTGCATAAGACAAGCATGTTGTAAGAATCATTATCCAAAAAAGTTTCAATCTGAAACAATCCATTCTGAGGATGGTTATCCACATTATAGGAGAAGAAATGATGGGTGCACTATTACAGTGCGAAAACAAGTTTTGGATAATCGGTGGATTGCACCTTACAATCCGTATCTTCTTGGTTTGTTTGATTGCCATATGAATATGGAAATATGTTCAACTATAAAGTTAGTCAAATATATGTACAATACATATACAAAGGTCATGATCTTGTGAATTTTCAAATTGTGAATTTTCAAAACAGTCAAGATATTGATGAAATCAAGCAATTTCAAGATGGAAGTTGGATTTGTCCATCTGAAGCTATGTAGTGGATTTTTTCCTTTCCATTAAATAAAATAACTCCATCAGTTTATAATCTTCAAGTACATTTAGATGGGGGGCAAATTGTTTCTTTCCACAAAAATACCCACCTCACCAACCTTCTAAACAATGTTGACTTAACCAAAATAATGCTTACTGAATTTTTTGAGATGAATCGTACATATCCAAAAGCAAAAGTTCTTAATTTACTGTACAAAGAATTTCCTCAGTATTTTGTTTGGAACAGTAAATACAAACTTTGGAGAGAAAGAAAGAAAGGTGAAGTAGTAGGAAGGTTGGTCACAGTTTCACCTAAAGAGTTAAAGAGGGATATTATTTAAGACTATTGCTTTCCCATGTCCATTGCCCAAAATCCTATAAAGATCTCTTAATAGTTGGTAGGGAAGTTTTCCCAACATTCCGAGATGCAGCTATGAAATTAGGTATTCTAGAATCCGATTCTTACATTGAAGAAAGCCTAATGGAAGTTTGTAATTTCCATTTCCCCGTTGCTCTTCGATCCTTCTTTGCCATCCTTCTTGTTTATTGCTCACCCAATAATCCTAGGAAGCTTTGGGAGAAATTTCCACCTCATTTCTGTATAGATTTTAAAAAATCATCAAAATTTGCACATTGTAGCCTTGATCGTATAAACAAAGATGTCCTTCTAGATATTAATAAGATGTTAGAGCACTGAGGAAAACATGTTGATGATTATCATTTAATCATTGGTTATGTACATGAAGATTTGACAGAAAAAATAACAAGGGAAATTGACAGTGAAATAAATGTTATTGTGTCTGAACAAGATTTGCTTTCAATAAATCACTTGAATTCTAATCAAGGAAAGTCATATGCTTCCATTATGTCAGTTGTTGCTTTAGGCAAACGGAAAGTATTCTTTATTGATGGGCCTGGGGGAACTGGCAAGACATTTTTGTACCGATCTCTTTTAGCTACAATTCGTAAAGAAGGTGGCATTGCTATAGATGTGGCTACTTCAGGAGTTGTAAGTTCTATTTTGCCTGGAGGAAGGACTCCACATTCATGATTTAAAATACCTCTTGATTTAACAATCACCTCAACTTGTCAACTTAGCAAGCAAAGCTGGACTGCACGCCTTATTATTGATGCTAAACTCATCATTTGGGATGAAACATCTATGGCAAAAAGACAATAAATTGAAGCGTTAGACTTGTTGCTAAAGGATTTAAAGAACAATCAAGAAGCATTCGGTGGCAAAATCATTGTATTTGGTGGAGATTTTTGCCAAACTTCACCTATCATTCCAAAAGGTACCCAAGAGGCACAAGTAAAGGCATGTATTGTTAATTCATCCTTATAGAAGTCTATAACAATACTAACCCTCACTGAAAACATGCAGGCACTCGTAGATCCAATATTTTCAAAATTTCTATTAATAATAGGAGAAGGAACTAAACCAGTTGAGGACTTGTGCAATGGCAGCCAAATAATTTGCAAAGAACTGACTTCTCTTACCATACTAGCATAGATAGCCACGAGACAACATAAAGGAAGAAAGTCTTCATCTCTAAGATACCTCTTCAATGCTCTAATACTGACATACAAGGGGTACCATTCACAAGAACTCAATTTCTAGTGAGGTCATGTTTTGCAATGATAATAAATAAAGTTCACGGACAAACACTAGATTATGTTGGCATTTATCTGGAACAACCAGTATTTTCACATGGACAATTGTATGTTGCACTATCAAAGGCATGAAGCCATGAACAACACAATGTGTAAAGTACTCATTGTCCCACCAACTTTGATTGAAGTTAAAGATGACTGTAAGACTAGAAACATGGTATACAAAGAAAATTTTTAATTGTCATCATCATTACACTAGCTAGCCTCTCTCATTCCTCAAGTATGATGCATTATTCCAAATTCATTTTCTTAAAATTAAGACCACTATTTTTAAAACTTTCAATACATATAAATTATTCCTTTAAACTCATTTTATTTCTTTGTTTCAATACAGATGATTCAAGTGCTCAACATAGATGACATTAACAACCATGCGAGAGATTGGTCTACAGTAATTACAATTCAGGAGAAATTAAAACCATCTCAAGGTGTACAAAGCTCAAAAAAGTACCAAAAATATGTCTTTGTTGACTCACAGATATGTAAATCAGTACTTCCACATATCAATTAGCATATAATTTTTTAAAATTACAACTACTTATTTTATTTTAATGCATATAATTGTAGGGACCAAGGGTTGAAGGATTTATTTGATCATGACATTGATTTAATGAGCCAAAAAGTTCAAATATTCAGAAAATATAAAATCACCAATGCAGAGGTTAAGGATGTCCCACAAAGATTCAGAAAATCAAGTATCACAATACAATGGATCATCACTAAAAAACACCCATAGCTGAAGTCAATGAAAATCCAAGAGCATTGTTGTTAACTACAAATACACTGATTTTCATGAACTTGGCCATTACATTGACAAAACAGGTGTAACTGTTGGTAAGTCCACAATTCAGTAAATTCTGTCAAATTTCAAAATCTTAACTACACCTAGTTAAACTTCTATTTTTATTTTTTTTACACAAGTCCTAGAAATTTTTACACTAACAATATTTTTGTTTGTCACATCTTAGACATCATAGCAGTTGCAATAGAAGCATCTTCAATCAAGCATGTCAACAACAAAGATGGAAAAGAATCAACGGTTCAGAAGTTTGGGCTATTAGATGAAGAGTGTCCACACTAGTATTCATCTTACATTTATGAATTTCCCCAATTATTGTTTTAGCTATAATATTAATGTAAAACTATATTTTCCTTGTACAGCATGAAAATTTTCACCTTGTCTTTATGGAATGATTTTATTACAGAAGAAGGCAAGGCTATTAGCGATGACCTAAACAATCACCCCATTGTTATATGTTATCGAGCAAAAGTCAGCTATAATAATGGTATGATACTACGTGGGAAAAATACTTCTATTGCAAATATATATTCTCTTTCTACAAACATGTAATAACTCTGCATGGTTTCATACTTGACGATCAGGAAATTCATTGAGCGCCAGGTATAACTCGATCATTTTGGTTAATCCACATGCAAATGAGGCTTTGCAATTAAAAAAATTGGTGAATCCATTTTTACAAACTTGATTTTTAGCTAATTTTTAAACTAAGTAATATTTTTTAAAATTCATTTTCCCGTCATGCATAAAGGGCACAAAGGAATCACACCACAATTACAGAATTGATTCAAAATAGAATATACCAAAGTTATGCTCCAAGAATGATACTCATTGTGGTAGAAAAATCACTCATGTTGCCAACATAGAATATTCACAAAAGGTAATACGCTTTATTAATACAAATATATTTTCTTTTTCAATATATACTTCCCTGTTTAATGTTCATAGATTTCTGCCTTGTTATGAGATATGGTTATTAAATAATGCATAAAATTTCCATAGGGAATACTTATATTAGATATAATGTCAATATTTACCTTTTTGAGATATTTTATTGAACTCATTGATAATGAACTTATGTGGCACTTGTCAAGATTCAATGTTATTGATAAGCATTTTGTTTGGAACAATATATACAAGATTTGGAGTGAAAGAAAGAAAGGTGATGTAATAGAAAGGTTGGTCACATATTACCTATAAAGGAAGATAGGTATTATTTAAGACTTACATTCCTATGTCCATTGCCCAAAATCCTATAAAGATCTCTTCAAGTTAGTAGGGATGCTTGCCAAACATTTTCAGATGCACCTATGAAATTTGGTCTTCTAGAATCCAATTCTTACATTGAAGAAAGCCAAATAGAAGTTTGTAATTTCCAATTCCCTGCTATTCTTAGATCTTTCTTTGCCACCCTCCTTGATTATTGCTCACCACATAATTTTAGGACGCTGAGAGAAATTTTAGCCTAATTTCAATACATTTTTGTCGGAGACATTGATAATGAACTTACATGGAACTTCTAAAGAGCCAATGTTGTTGATAAGTTTTGCCTTACATTTTTTTTATATATAATATATGAAATATCTTCATTGCAATTGTTTTTTACTTTATAATTTGACCTTTGGTTTAAAGGAATTAATTTTGTTTGATGATGTTTAATTTTACTTTCTTTCACTTTGAATATGATAGAGTGATTCATGCATTTGATATCCCATTCTCTTTTATCTCACTTAACATACATAAGAACTGCTAACTAATGTTCTTGGAGGTTTGTAATTTTTTGCTAAGAAAAAAAAAGTTTCTCTCATACCTCATTTACTTCTCATCTTTTTCATTACTTATTAATCTTTCTTATTATTATGAATATGTTGCATTCTATAATTTAATCACAGTTGCAGCTCATGCATCATGACTTTCTCATATTTATTTTTATAATTTGATCTATTATAGACAAAAAAAAATACTAATAATGCATTTTTTTATGATTTGCTAGATGATTTGGATCAGAGCATTTTTTATGTTCAGATACATGCCACAGAAATATTGGTACGTGGCCTACAAACATTGCAACTCTTCTACTGCATCTCCATTTGGTGAACCATATATTTGCAACCATTGTTGTGAGAAACAAACAGTTGCACCAAGGTAATATTATTACATTAATTATTATACAACAAATATAGTTTGGAAATAGTTGTATTAACAAATCTTTCATAGATCCTCATTTTGCATTTTCATAAATTCTTATATCAAAAGTGATTGATCACCATAAAAGTTTTTCCAAAGCATCATTTACGGTATATTTCTCATGTATCTTGTACCAAAAGTGAACTATAGTTCTTCCTTTACTTTTCAAATAGAATTTTTGCACCTTTTTTTTCAAGTATAATAATTAAACTTCTTCTTTAGACAGTTTATATAATTTAATCGTGTAAATTTATCGTAGTATGAGTGAATATGTTGAAAAACTTCAAATGCTATGCCAAATAACAGAAAGACACATCATTTTATGGGAAACTATTTTGTTTTCTCCTATTTCATGCTTTTATATATACTGCTTTAAAATTTGGAATTTTCCATAACATCATATACATAATTAAACATTTTTCATGATCGGCTTACAAGGATATTTAGTGAGAAATATATATGTATGACAACTTCCTACCGTGTTACCATTCCTCTTGAAAAGTTGGAACATATGGGAACGTGTGAGATTGATGATGTTTAATAAAATTTGAAATTTGCCATAACATCATATACATAATTAAACCTTTTTGATGACTAGCTTACAAGAGATGTTTATTGATATATATATATATATATATATATATATATATATATATTAGCTTACAAGAGATATTTATTGATATATATATATATATATACATATGTGTGTGTGTGTGTGTGTGTGACAACTTACTACTGTGTTACCATTCCTCTTGAAAAGCTGGGACAAATGAGAATGTGTGAGATTGATGATGGTTAAAATTTTTTAGAATTGTTATTTGCAGTAACATTTTTACTATTCACAGTAACATTTTTCTGTGAAAAGTCCAAAACAACCTTTAGGCTTAAAAATTAAAAAAAATTAGAATAGAAAAAACTTTATAAATACTCCTGACAAAATCTTTACTTTCATGTGAACCCAACAGGCCCTAGATGATAAATGCATTCTTCAATTATATCATTATTAGACAACTATAATTTGGTCATAGAAATGAGAGGAAATGAAATGCAATAAAAGTTTGGGACAAAGAACTATTATGTTGTATCCAAAAGTAAATCAAAACACACAATTACTACCAAAGAGAAAGCTAATATTCCAGAAAATTTTGGGGCATACTATTTACAGTAACAATTTTACTATTTACAGTAACATTTTCCTGTGAATTGTCTAATTTACCCTTTAAGTAAAAAAATAATAAAAAATAGGGATTTCACCCTAATAAAGCTTGCAGGAGTTCTTCTCAGCATTCCTGCTTCTTCTTTTCTATTTACACTATTTATATTTACAGTAATTCATTTTTCACTTACATGTGTATTCAAATATGGCTAGTAGACACGAGGAAGATCCATATTACACGGTAAGTAACAACTGTATACATTTGTTTTACGTGAAATTCATTTGCTTAACAAAAAAATCTCTGTCTACCCCTTGATTTTGCCAAAAAAAAACCCTGTGGGGGGGATTAATACCCTGTCAAGTATTAACATCAGACCGTCTCCTAGGGAAAATGCTGAACGAGTTGAGAGGGAAATGTCTCAGTTGTAGGGGTACATAGAACGTAATTCGAGGCAAATGGAGGATGAAAACGAATGGGCAAATGACCCCAACCAACCAAGGAGGAGTGGAAAAGGCTTAATGCTCTCCTCACGTAGGTCAGTTTCAGGGTTCGGGTCCGGGAGGGATGCCGGGTGGAAAGCATACCGACCTCTGGATGGTCCGATTAACGGTAGACCTTCATATCCGGAGTTGTTACTGAGTTTTAAGGGTCAAGCTGCCTATTACATATGGCATCGACAGGTATCTTATTATTCTTTATTACTTATTGCGAAATACTTTTTATTTATTGTTTAGTTTTATGCTTAATTACTTAGTGCCTAAAATGTGTAATTTATTTATTAAATTACGCAGGAACGTGATTTATTGATGTGCCATAATGGGCACGAGCAGCTGCAAAGGTGGGATTTAGCCGAGGGAGAAATGAAAAGTATAGTAGAACGGTTCGGGTTGGGACATTTGGTCTTGTGCACGCATCTAGAGTTAGACTCCGCACTCCTCAATGCCTTTGTTGAGAGATGGGATCCGGAGACTAATTCATTCCACATGCCTTTCGGAGAGATGAGTATCACTCTCCACGATGTGACCTACATATTAGGAATTCCGATTGTCGGATATCCCATTGGTTGGAAAACTAAGCCGGCAGAAATGAAAGAGCTGCTTTTAGAAATATTGGGGATAGAGGCAGAGCATTTCGGGGAGCGAGATTTTGCAAGTGTGAAAATGTCCCTCCTTCGAGACCATTGTGTCAGTGGACATGTGGAACCTGCCAATTCTACCGCAGGGTATTTGTTGTGGTTAGTTGGAAACACCCTATATTGGGGATAAGAAAAAAACTCACGTACTTGGGCATTTTCTGCCTTTCCTCCGCAATGTAGATGGAGTAAGCTAACTTACTTGGGGGGCAGCTTGCTTGGCGAACATTTATGGCAATCTTGGAAGGGCCTCTAGGGCTGACGGTGCCCAATTAGGCGGGTGTCTGACATTATTGCAGGTTTGTCGGAATCATTTATAAATTATTTCAATACTTCATACTGGTTAATTAAAATCCCTAAAAAAAAATTTCTTATGCTTAAAAGAGGTGGATATACGAGTACTTTCCCATGTTTAGTCCTTCAAAGATGAGATCCTGGGATGTCAACTCGCCTGCTGCAACGAAGTGGCACATCGGAACCGGAAGGAAGCGTGAGCCTAAACGGGATTTGGTGTCCTACTGACGTGCACTAGATCGATTGAAATCTGATGAGGTAATATTTCTATATCATTTAAATGTTCCTCTCAAATTGGGTGGAATGAAACTCATCACTTACTAATTAGCTCCTTTATGATTTTTTTTTACTTATGAAAAACAAATAATAATAAAAAATATCATTATGATATATTTAATTATAATTATTTTATAATACATTAATAGTGTAATACGAAAGAAAATGTTATTATTCTTAACTATCTTGTGTAAACCAAATACCATGAATAATAATTATTCTCCAACTCAATACAAAATTATAATGACTTTCACTACTAGTCACTCATTCTTATTTTTATTTTTCCCTACCAAACCAAGTGTACCCTAACATTTTGGAAAAATAACACTTTTGGTCCCTAATGTTTGGTGGTGTGACATTTTGGTCCCTAGTGTGTCGACTTTGACACTTTTTGTTTTAGTGACAATTTTGGTCTATTTATCGAATATAGCCTATTTTATAGGTAATTTGGAGTTAAAAATTAATTTTCTAAAATATTAGGTTAATTGGAAATTTTTTAAATATTCACCATTTATTAGATTTCTTCCAATCATGTGACCCATTTAGAGGGAGAATTCCCTTCTCATAATACTTAATATACCTATCCACACTAAAGTAGTGAATTTTTAAAAAAATTCATGTAACCCATTATTTTAAATAATTTATATTTTGACATCAAATTACTTAAAAAATAGGCTCTGTCCAATAAATAAACCAAAAGTGCCACTAAAACTAATACTAAAAATGCTAAATCGAAACACAAGTGATTAAAAGTATCACAACCTTAAACATTATGGATAGGGCTGAGAACGAACACGAACGTTCACGAACACGAACGTTCACGAACAAGCTCGGGATCGACTCGTTAAAAGTTCGGTTCGAGATCGTTTATTTATTAATAAACGAACACGAACAAAATTTTAGTCTCGATTAATAAACGAACAATAAATGAACAAAAGGGAGCTCGGCTCGATTACGTTCGTGAACAGCTCGATAAGAAAAAACAATTTTTAAGAAGGATAAAATACATATATAATTTATCATTCATACATATAACATGAAAATAAATTTGGTGCAGTGGTAAGACATCAAAAGAAGAAGAAAGGGAACTAGGGTTTGAATCTTTACAAGGCCAAATTTATTTTATTTCACAATTTTGAGGTGAATTTCACCCAATCCCACATCGGAAATGAGAGAAGATTTGGGAGGAAAATTCCTTATAAATAGATGAGCATGACAATTAGGGCTGAGAACGAACATGAACAAGTTCGGCTCGGCTCGATTAATAAATAAACGAACACGAACAAGATTTTAAACTCGATAAATAAATGAACAATAAATGAACGCGTCAAAACTCGGCTCGGCTCGTTATCACCCCTAATTATGGACAAAGAGTGTTTTTGTCCTAACATTCTAACGGAATTGATATTTGCAGCGACGGTTTCAATATTTGCAGTGATATTTTTGCGTGGAAAGACCGAAATGCCCTTGGGGTAAAAAAAAATTAAAAAATTAAAAATTTTCAATCTGTTGGAATAATTTTTTTTTTTTTTTTAAATTATTCCAACACTTTGGTTTTTTTTTTTTCTTTTTTTATGTAGTTTTATTAATTATTTTACTTGTATTATGTCCGAATTTATTAGTAGTTTTGTCAAAATTGTGCAATTTTTTACCGGAATAGGGAAGATCCGCCCAGTGGTCGCTGCAAATAAGAAAGTTGGGGAGGGGGGGCAAAAGTGTCGCCGGTCTCCGGCGACACTTTTGTGCGAAAGTGTCGCCGGACTTTTGCACAAAAATGTCGCCAGCGACATTTTTGGACAAAAGTGTCGCCGGAGACAGGCGACACTTTTGGCCAAAAGTGTGACCAGCGACACTTTTTGTGCAAAAGTGTCGCCAGAGTCCGGCGACACTTTAGACCGGCGACACTTTTGCACTTTTTTTTAGTAGTAGTGGGAATGAAAATTTAATTTATTTTAATTTTTTTTATCTAAGGGCATTTTAGTCTTTTTACAAAAAAATGTCGCTGCAAATATCATGCCCCTTTTCTAATTGACCATTTGATTGGTGATATTTAATGCTTCTGACACACACTTCCAAACAAACTTATTAAAGAAAGAAAAAGAAAATTGACACACTGATGAAGTAGAAGACGTCATGCATGAGACTCTTAACATTTTTGTTTTATTCATATTGGAAGTTACGTAACCATAGATTTCTCAGATATGCATCCCTCAGAAGCAAAACACAGTTTAACTTGTGCGATCTGTCAAAGCAGAAGGAGGCAAAAATTTAATCATTATCACAGAGTCCAAACTCACTACGACGACTTGGTACAATCCTTTTCACAGGAAACCAAGATAAAATTAGCCCATGGCTATGGCCCCACAATATTATCGTTTGAATCGTCACCACAAACGTCATTCGGCGCAATTTTTGCTATCTCCTAGGTCTCTTTATAATCTCCAAGTTTCCCCGGCATTCAAGTGCATACAAATTCCAATCAAATTATATTCAACACTCACAAGTCACAACCTTAATTGTTTCTTCCAATTTTTCTCAAATTCTTCGAAGAAAAAGAAATGGATCATCGCCATGTTCTGATAATAACTTATCCAGCTCAAGGCCACATTAATCCAGCGTTACAATTCGCCAATAGACTCACGAGAATGGGCATGCAAGTCACGTTTGCCACTTCTGTTTTCGCCCTCAGCCGTATGACGAAAGCCTCCGGCGCCACCCCGAAAGGCTTAAACTTCGCGCCGTTTTCAGACGGCTACGACGATGGATTCAAGGCTAAGGGTGTAGACGGAAAGGAGTACATGTCCGGGATGGCAAGAGCAGGATCGGACATGTTAAGAAATGTGATCACTTCCAGTGCGGAAAAAGGCTGCCCGGTTACCTGCCTGGTTTATACTCTGCTGCTTCCTTGGGCCTCGGCGGTGGCGCGCGAATGTCACATCCCTTCCGCTCTTCTCTGGATTCAACCCGCCACGGTTATGGGCATTTACTACTACTATTTCCATGGCTACGAGGATGCTGTCAAGAATGCCGATTTCAACGATCCGGCATGGGAAATTCAATTTCCAGGCCTTCCTTCACTGACGAGGGAAGATCTGCCTTCGTTCATACTTCCTTCGAGTGATCCCACGTATAGTTTCGCACTTCCGACGTTCAAAACGCAAGTCGACTCGCTGGATGATGAGGAAAAACCAAATGTTCTCGTGAATACATTTGATGAATTGGAGCCTGATGCCCTGAAAGCCATTGAGAATTACAACCTGATTGCCATTGGACCCCTGACTCCATCCGATACTAATTCCATCGGCGGCGATTTGTTCAAAAAGTCCAAAGATTATAAAGAATGGCTGGATTCCAAAGATGCTGGATCGGTCATTTATGTATCATTCGGTAGTTTATTGAAACTGCCAAAGAAACAAATGGAAGAGATCGCGAGCGGGTTGTTAAAGACCGAGAGGCCGTTTTTGTGGGTGATTAGAGCCAAGGAGGATGGAGTTGAAGCGACAGACGAAGAGAAACTGAATTGCATGGAGGAATTGGAGCAAAAAGGGATGATAGTGCCATGGTGTTCACAGCTTGAAGTGCTGAATCATCCTTCTTTGGGATGTTTCGTGACTCATTGCGGATGGAATTCGACGTTGGAGAGCATTGTTTTCGGGGTTCCGGTTGTTGCTTTTCCTATTTGGACTGATCAAGGAACGAACGCGAAGCTGATACAAGATGTTTGGAGGACGGGAGTAAGGGTTACACCGAATGAAGAGGGCACAATCGAGAGGGATGAGATTGCGAGATGTATAGAAATGGTGATGGATGAGGGGAGAAAGGATCGGAGCTGAGGAATAATGTGAAGAAATGGAAAGAATTGGCAATGGAAGCTATGCGAGATGGTGGATCTTCGGACAAGAACCTAAATGCGTTTCTTGAAGAAGCTGGAAAAAGCGTCTTAATTAGTAACTAAAATAAACGGAAAATTCTAGAATTCGGGTTTGAATAGGATTTGTAGTACTCTATGTGTGTGTTTGTGGTATTGGTTGGTCTAAATTGTAAAGTTTAAAATAAATGATATTTTTGACTGTTAATGTAAATCTTTCTATTATCTTCTGGTTGTTAACGAAAGTTAAGGATGAAATCAAATAGTTCTTTCGGTCTACTAGAAAAGACTGTAATATGTTCTGACTTACAAATAATTTTAATACACTTCTTTTAATTAAAAAAAGAAGTAATGTATTCAAGAAAATATGATCCGATCCATTCCAAAAAACACAAAAAAAAAAAAAAAAAAAATCCATTCCAAAAACACAAAAACAGTAACATATTATTTGGGACCACTAAAAAATGTAGGATAGTGGTCGGACTCTATTATGGATTTCTGACCACATTCTCCATAGGGCCCTCTTATCTCTTCCTTCTCCGCGCTCAGGTTATGGAAGAAGGAACCGAGAAGAAGGTATCAGCAACAACTGGTTTTATTACGGGACAACTCACAATGCTCATATCGATCTATCACGCGCCTTTACATCTAGCATTGGGTAGACCTCATACAATAACTGTCCTAGCTCTACCATATCTTTTGTTTCATTTCTTCTTGAACAATCACAAACACTTTTTTGATTACACTTATTATTAGCCAAACATGCTGTTGTCTGCGGCTGAAGACTCTTGCCTCCACTCAGATCTCTACGTAGGATCAGACAACATTGATGAACCGACACGAGCTAAACTTGGCCATCTGACGGCTAGGATGAGGTTTGGACTACATCTTCTAAAAATCTTTCTATTACTTGATCGATTACAAACTATTCCTCGTGGAGATCGCCTATAGTACCTTAAGTTTTGGCTGTTTAATTATCGAGTATCGTTATAAAGTTTCGTGTGAATATTATAGTTAGTACACATTGATTTTGACATTTGATAGACATGTATTGTGTATTGAATATAGTTTATGATTTATTGAGGTTAATTACTAATGTGACATAGTTATAAATTAATTGTTAATATATTGCGTATCGAGTTTAGTTTGTATCGCATTTAGTCTTTAATGTATGGAAGAATTCTAAGTTTGTGCATGTTTTTTAAAACGTAGCCAACACTATGACTGTCTTTTTGCGCATAGTAGAATAGAAATGCGCAAAAAAACAGTCATAGTGTTGGCTACGTTTAAGAAAATAGGCACAAACTTAGAACTTTTCCATATATTAGAGGCGTTTGAAAGCATATGCTCTACTGTGAAAGAAAAAAAAAAAAAAAAAAAAAACCAGTGTTGGCTACGTTTGTTTAAAAACAGGCATATTTTGAGAATTCATTACTAATGTATTGTATTTAGTTTTTGTTGATGTATAGCATAGTAAGTTTAGCCTCTTGTATCGCATATTAAGTTTAACATATGATGTATTGCATGTATTGAGTTTAGTATATGATATGTGTTGCATATTAATGAAAAACACACAAGTCGAATTTAATTATCAATTTCAAAATAATATTTGTGTGGATACCTCAAAATCAGACCTTTATGCAACTCCATGATTAATCAATCTACATTAAAAGGGGAACGACTAATAGATCAAAAGAATGATGCAGATAGATTTTCTTGCAGAATGCGGGGTTAAATGCCACAGGATCGAAGGGAAGAAAAAGTAGTAAGAGAAGTCCACGTTGCCTAATTCTAAAAGTAAAATAAAAAATGGAAAAATTGCAAAATTAGTCCATAATCTTTATTCATGTTCCAAATGTAGTTCACAATCTTTAGTAAGTATCAAAATATAGTCCACAATGTATTTGTTTTGTTTCAATTTGAGTCCAAAAGACGGAAATTGGACCAAATTAACGGTCAACGAATTTGACTATTAGTCAAAAGCGGTTTTGACCTCCTGAAACCACCCCCAAAGATTACGGACTACATTTGAAACTTGGGTAAAGATTGTGGACTACTATTATTTTTTTTTTTCCATATTATTTAAGAATAACACATTTATCTTACTTTTGAAGATATTGACAATTTTGATTCCTTTTACTTATTATAGGAGTTTCCAAAGTCACAAAAAATTATGTTATAATTGTATTATATTCATCTCAAGTTTGCATTTTTTAAAATTAATTACTCCCTCTATTCCATCAGAAGAATCCATTTTGAAAAATATTTCTTGTTCCAATAGAATAGACAACTTTTAAATTTTTTTACTCTTCATACCCTTTTAATATAATAATGTGTGATCCACAATTATCTCATACTTAATAAGTATATGTGTGGAATAAATGGTGTCAAACTAGTTATTTTAGTTGTTGTACTCTAACATTCATAATAAGTATATTTAATAAACTTATAAGAGTATTTTTATTAAAAGAATTTTAGTTGAGAAATATTATCTTTAGAAAATTTTATAAAATCATAAAATTATTTTATTTCAAAAATCCTGAATCGGTTAAAATCGATTGCACTGCTGTGAAATAGTAAAAATATAAGTTTTAAATAATATTATAGGGATTAGTAAGTTTTAAATTTTATATATTAATAAAGAATATAATTTTTTATGATAAGCATGTTCTGAGTCCTGGTGCGAACTAGGTAGACATCCGGTGAAGCTACCCCTTGTATGCGGGGTAGTGAATCTAGGATGTCACAGAAATTAAGGTGAAAGAATGTTTAAGAAAAACAGAACATAAGAGTTGGGTAGAAAAAATAAAGAAATAAATGAGAGTAGACAGAGAGAAGAAAAAAAAAAAAAAAAACAAGAATGACAAAGATACTAAATAAAAAAAAAAGGACAAATTACAAGGATGAATAGAGAAAAACTGAAACAAAAAAGGTAGAAAAATAAAATAATATCATAAGTTTGAAAATGAAAAATTATTGAAAACAAGAAGCTATTTAATTTCAACAATTTCTCATTTCCTAAATTCTCATTCTCATAATTCTAAAAATTTCCCACCAACAATTTCGAAAAAAAATCAATAGTAATCCACAATCTTTACCCATGTTTCAAATGTAGTCATAATCTTTGAGGGTGGTTTCAGGAGGTCAAAACCTCTTTTGCCTAACGTTGACCGTTAATTTTGTCCAACTTCCGTCTTTTGGATTGAAATTGAAACAAAACGGATACATTGTGGACTACATTTGATACTTACTAAAAATTGTGGACTACATTTGAAATAAGGATAAAGATTGTGGACTACTATTGTAATTTTTCTAATAAAAAATCTACATTAAAAGATTTGAATAAGATGAACAGTATGATGTTATTGAGGTTATCAAAAATGTTTAGATTCCGGGTTGATGTACTTATTATTACTTACACAATGGAAAATGTTGAACTCTGGTTTTTCACTTATGAGTATTGCTGAACTTTCCCGAAAAATGACAAATTTTGCCGCAGGCTCACAGGCCCCAGCTGAGAGCTAATGCCGAGTCCCTTTCCCGACTATAGATGTATGTGAATCCGTAGGTTCATGTCAAAGAACAATTCTGTGCACTAATACAGAAATCGTTAAAGAAGGCGCCCCTTTGGAGGCGAGTGTACAAAAACCCGCCTCCAAAGGGGCCGAAAAAGTCTTTGGAGGCGGGTGCATGTTGCACCCGCATCCAATAATTAATTATTGGAGGCGGGTGGATGTTGCACCCGCCTCCAATCCGATTTGGAGGCGGGTGCAAGATGCACCCGCCTCCAAATCTCTTTTGAGGCAAGAAAAGGCTTTACAGCAGCTTTTAATATCGTATTTATTGGAGGCGGGTGTATTTTTAAAAATTTTAATCAATATTGTTTCGAAAATTCTCTTTGTTTTGGACTGTTGAAAGTTGAAAATAAATTTGAAAATAATTTACTAGGATAATTTTGAGAGTTGAAAATAATTTTAAAAAAAGGAGATAAATTTTTAGGTCATAAAAATCACAAGTTTTAGAAGAAAATATATAAATATATATTTTCGATTTTAACTTTATATACATGAGTATATGTAGCCTAGTGGTAAATTTAATATGCAAAAGTCAAGTTAATCCGCTGGTGCGAGTTCGATTCCTACTGAAGCCATAAATTGAAGAAAGTGAAATTAATTTTTGTAGTAGGGGTATATTGGAGGCGGGTGTAACGGACACCCGCCTCCAATAAAAATTTATTGGAGAGGGGTGCATGTTGCACCCGCCTCCAATAACCCCTCACAAGGGAGGCGGGTGCAGGCACCTCCTTTTGGAGGCGCCCGAACTGGAGGCGGGTGCACACACTGTGCACCCGCCTCCAAATCCCCCCTACACCCGCCTCCCATGAGTTGTTTTGCTGTAGTGGTGGGAATATACCAGGTACCCTTATTTGGCTATTTTATCTGAAAGATAGATTCAAAAAAAAAAAAAATCTTCTCTCTTCACTACCTATATTTTTAATGTTTATTTTCTTATAATAAAATATAAAATTGACATATCGCACTATAGTTTTATTTTTAGTGTGAGAGGATGGATCGAAAAGATAGAAATAAAGTAGAAAAAAAATTTTAATGGAGTCCACATTTAATGTAGTGGCCACATAACATAAAATTGTATGTAGTGTATAAATTAATAAAATTTGTTTACATTACATACGGTTACTAATATAATAATGTGCGGTTCACATTTAACGTTTACTTACAAAATAAAGATATAAGTAAAAAAAAATAATGTTAAGTTGCTATTTTTTTAAAAATTTATTTTGAGTTAAATTATTTATTTTAAACGTTATATTTTTTTTTATGTATAATAAGTGGTATATATTTCAAAACTGATTCTTTTATTAGGATAGGAGGGAAGAAATAATAACTAATGTGATTCTCTTCTAGAAATATAGACAAATGGAAAAGTCAAAATTATGCACTACTCCTAGTAAAGATCGATGTGGCAGTCGCTATGTATAAGTTTTCCAGTCAAAATATCGAAGGACACATTTATTTCATTTGAATATTTTATTCAAAGCCACAATCGATCCTTTTATATCTTATCTTTTAAAAATTGTTAAAGCTATTTTTTCTATATGATTTGGGGAAGCATCTTGGAGGCTTTAGAAAGTTCAAACCAGGTACTGTTTAGCATGAATCTATTTATGGAATTATGTGACGGCGTGGGTAACGAAACAAGGCAAATGAATACAGTTTCTTTTCTGTTTTTGGAATTATATAGTACTACGTATTAGATTTAATAATTTTATTAGTTCCTGAGTGTTAGAGAAAAAAATAATTTACATTATTAATTGTGTTTAAATGGTGAGGTATGGATGATGCGGCCTTCAATAATTAGTCGAGTAAAAGTATGCGTCTTTTTTACTTTCACAAAAACTTAGGTAAAATGAGCTTATTTATGGGGGCGAGTTTTTTTTTTTTTTTTTCCCTGATTTATTCATGAGATCATTCATGCTTTGTAAGGACGTGCACGGCCACAGTAACCTTTTAATCTTTAATTTCTTGAGAGTATTAACTGGTACTTTTGAATAGTAGAGTGTTACTCCTCAAGAGTCTCACTCTCATACTTTCAAAAAAATACCATTGCTACTCTTTCAAACTAGTAGGGCTATTCAAATGAACAAACCAACACGAAATCAATCCAACCCGATCTGAAACCGGTTTTGGATTTAACCCTCAATTTCATGTTAAAATCATTTTTGGATCGGATGATAACAATAAACTGTGGTTTGGTGTGAAATTTTTGGATTTCCATACTTTTCTTTTGGCATTATTCTTCCCTTAGAAGTGCAAAATTTTGACTGATATAATTTAGAGTTAATTGCAAAAAATCACTTCAAACTTTACTTGATGGTAAATTGCCCTTTAAACTTTTAATTTTTATAGTCAACCTGCAATGCAAGGTAATGTTAGTTTTATTTTAAATTTTTTTCATATAAATCACCTCAAAAGTTTTTTCTTCCGATTAAAGTGATAATGTTGAAGGGTATCATTGATACCGTTAACTTTTTTTAATTATTATTAAGTAACAATCTTCAAGAGTAGTACTAGTTGATGCAAGTAATAGTTCGTTATATTTATATATATATATATATATATATATTATATTACTATTTCGGTTCTATTCAAAAATTTTACTTTGTATTATTGTTTTTAGTAATGCAAAGTGTTATGTTTGAATGGAATATAAAGAGTATATATTATATTTATTCAACCTTTATTAGTGACAAGAGTAATGTGGAATATTCAGAACGTAAACATGATCACCGTTCTCGTTCTCGAATTTAGACACACAGAAAATAGCTTTTCTTATCTAAAGCCCACACAAGAGCAATGTGGAATATCCAATCTTCAAGTACAAGCTAAATAAGTAAATCGATTGTTAGCGAATTTCCAACTCAGAAATCAAAACGGCCAAATTGGACTAAACCAATCAAATCACACATCTCAGTTACCCGGCCACCACCGTTATGGAAACGAAGAAATCAATAACTATTTGTAAGCCTTAAAGAATAGGTACCTAAAATTTTGGAAAGAGTAATGATATACTCAACAACAAATCATAGCAACTCGTGTGGCATGCATTCATTGGCCAATTATTTGATATGAATAAAAATGTAACCAATGAATGCATGTCACATGAGTTGCTATCAAAAAGTTACTATGATTTGTTGCTAAAACTATCATTACTCTTTTGGAAATAAAAAGAAAATCCTTGTCCCATCATCAATCAAAATGGGATAATCGCGCAATGCTCCTGACTGTGGTTGTAACAATAAAACCAAAAAATAACTTTAATATGCCATGTCAGTGCCACATTAAAAATTAAAGCTCACTAACTTTTATAAACATATCCCCATAACAATAAACCAGAAAAGTAACTTCGGCACAGGTCCCACCAGTATACACATCTATATACATTTATGTATATTTTTTAATACTATATTCAATTGCAAATTTTATTTAATTCAATAAAATATTTAATTCCATAAAATTACATAATTCAATAAGACATATGAAAAAAATTATATACATAAGAAAATATTATATAAAGTACGTTACATTAAAAAATAATAATTAAAATAATGAACAATAGAGCAACAGCTCTATATTGAGAATAAAATAAAATTAAATTAAATAGAGCCGTTGCATTAAAAAGAAACAAAAGAAGAAAAAAAAATAGAGCACCGTTGCTCTGTTTGTTATTTTCAAAAAATTAAATTAAATAGAGCCGTTGCATTAAAATGAAACAAAAGAAGAAAAAAAAATAAAACAGAGCACAATTGCTCTATTTGTTATTTAAAAATAAAAAAAAAGAGAAAGAAATATGATCATTGCATTACAAAAGAAACAAAAGAAGGGAAAAAAATCAAATAGAGCACCGTTGCTCTGTTTGTTATTAAAAAATAATAATAATAATAATAAATGTCTGGTGGCAGACAGCCACCAGACAAAAGGGGGCCCACCCACGCATGCAGAGCTGTAATCTCCCCACGGGTGGGGCCCACTCTTTTGCATGAACTCAACTCCTCTAGTGGTGCGAGTGATAGAGTTGCAAAAAACTCTATTATGCCACATCAGTTATAAAAATTTACCCACTTTTATAAATTTACTCCCAACAACAATAAACTTAGGAAAACAACTTTATCATGGGTCCCACTAATAAATAACTCTATACACATTCATTTATACCTTTTAATTATAATTTATCAACTATATTTAATTATTAATTTATTTTAATTTATTAAAATATTTAATTTCGTAAATTACATAATTCAATATTACCCAAGAAAAAAATTATATAATTAGTAAAATATTATATAAAGGACGTTACATTAAATAAATAAAAAGTTATGAAAGAAATACACTATTGCAGAAATAAAAAAAGCACATCAAACAAACACAATATTACATTAATAAAAAGGGTTATCTTGTACTAATTGCTTTCATAATGTGTCCAGATATGCTCAACCAAATCAGCCTGAAGTTGATAATGCGTATCCCTATTACGAAGCTCTTGAATACCTTGAAGATAGGTTTGAAACTCTTGAGTAGTACCCAAATGAATTGTTATCGACGGAGACCCGTCTCCATCGGACCAATTGACAGCTTCATCTCCCTCGTGGTCAATAATCATGTTGTGCAAAATAATGCATATATACATGATATTTGTTAATTCTTCCTTGTGATAAGGTCGTGCAGGACCTCTAACTATCTCCCAACGAGCTTGTAGGGCTCCAAATGCTCGTTCCACATCTTTTCTTGCTGCCTCTTGTCTCTCCTTGAATTTCTTCCGCTTCTCATCCATAGGACATGGAAAACTCTTGACGAATGCAGCCCATTCCGGATAGATTCCATCGGTCAAATAGTATCCGTTGCGGTAGGTTATGCCAAAGTTGAAACGGCTAATCGTGTAATGGCTAGTTTCCAACGGCTACTTCTGTAACGGCTATTTTCCAACGGCTATTTTACAACGGCTATTTTCCAACGGCTAGTTCTTAATGTCTAGTTTACAACAGCTAAAATTACATATGTCAAACTAAAATCAATAGTTGTAAAACATTTTAAATTTTAATTAAAATAGATTTTACATAATCACTAAAAAACTAAAAAATAAAATTACATAATTAAAAAATTGGATTTTTCTATTGTAAAAATTCATTTCCAAAAATTGATTGAAAAATTGTATGATTTGGATGAGGAGTAGAGAAATATTAGAATTGATAGGTATTTATAGAAAAACAAATAGTAAAAAAAAGAATTTAAAACAAATAAATTAAAAAGATCCAATGGAAGGCAAAAAAAAATGAAGGAAAAAATTGAATTAAAAAGACCTAAGCCTTTAACGGCTATTAAAAAAAATAATAATAAATAAATATAATTGCTGGTGGCAGACAACCAGATAGTGGGAGGAACTCGCTAGGGGAGTGCAGCATGAGCTGCACTCCCCTGGCGGGTGGGGCCCACCGTCAGCCACAAACCCAGCTTCTGTTTTCAAAAGCTGGGTTTATGATGTGGCCAAATGGAGTGGTGGGAGTTTGGTTTTTGTGGGTTTTGCTGGGTTTAAACCCAGCAAAAACCCACCACTCCCACCACCCTTATTTTTAAAAGTTGGGTTCACGAGGTGGCAAGCTTAGTGGGAAAAACCCACTAGAGCTGTGTTTGATGGGTTTTACAAGCACCTTGATATCAAATATTTGTGAAATTCCATAAAGAGCCTCGAAATATACCTTAAGCTGGTGACTCCAAGGGTTGATTGGCGGGTGATCACGGTCTAGAGTCGTCTTTGAAACGATGGAAAAGATTTCGGGTTTGTGAGATTACATTAAACATGAAAGAGAAGTTAGCAAGTTTGGGAACATGGTTTGTTTGGTATTAAGATCTATACCTCGTTTAGATTTCATTTTCATTTATAATAATTTTCATCAATTTCAGTTAGTCTTTTTGCATTTTCAATATACTTTTTTACATTCCCAATACAATTTTAATATTTTAAAACCACAATCCAAATCAAGGTTTGGATTCAGTCTTGATACCAAACGAGGCCGTAAAATTGGATGGGCTTTCAAAAATTCATTGGATACCCACCCACTATAAGCGATTTTAGTGTACACATTGGACTACCCGAAATTATTTATCAAAATTTTAAACTCATAACTACCCAAACCCAAATATGTCTGTATGTAGGTTTTTCAATTTAAAAAGCCCTTAGGTTTGGGCGACTTGTTAGCCCATGGATTCTATGACACCCCTAATTGTGGCCAAGCCCTAGTGCTAATGCCCATCATTGAGGTTCTGTTTGGATTGTATCTTAAATAGAAAATTTTGTTTATGTAGAGAAATTTTTTATGAAAAATTGTGTAAGAAAGTGTAATGATTTGATTATTTTTTGAAATAATGTGAGAGTATTATTAGAGGAATTTTTAAATTTTAAAAATTGAATTTAAGGGGATTTAAGGTTTTTGGATATAAATTTTTTTAGTGAAAAAGTGTAACTTTTCCTAAAAAGTTCAGGGGCTTAATAATTGTTTGGAAAGAGATGGTTTGATAAACATTTTTTTATTCTTAACATGTATGCCTATCTTTAACATCCTAATTATAAACTATTTTTTCGTAATTTCTTTACCAAACATAGGGCTTATTCTTTAACTTAGGTTTCAAACCAAGTTTGAAACTTAGTTTTCAAAAAATAATTTTATAATCAGTTTTCATCATTTTTAATACAATTTTTTACTATTCACATACACATTTTTATATTTTTAATACACTTTTACATTATAAAATTATTTTTTCAAAACTAAATTTTAAACTTGGTTTGAAACCTAAGTTAAAGAATAATTTTTAGAAACAACTACTTTTTGTAAACTTTTTTCAGAACATGCTTGATTGAAGTGAAGCACCCCAAAAACGGAATAAAAGAGAAGTATATACTAGTCACATGCACCTGACGCATGCATACAACACTAAACCGAATCTAGTTCACAGCGCCACAAATTTACTTCATTCACAAACCACCAATGCAACATATATAATTAGGTAATGATGACTCACTAATATTTGTTTTGTTTAAATAGCTTTAGATAACATCAAGAAATGTTTTTATCATTCCTCGAAATAATACTTGATATAATGTCACGGGTTGTTCTTTTAAACCATCAAAATGAGCTAACGGTATGACAATCAATACCCTCTAGTAAAACTTTCGTCAGCTTTCACCCCATACTTCTCAATCAAGATGTGCTTATACACAATAATCTTATAAAAACAAAAAGTTAAAAATGGATCCAAAGTACTTGTAAATAGCACAATCTGAACATAACAAAAATAAACAATTCAAAACTTGATTTTCATTAATAAGAGAGCATTTACAAGATATAGTGAACAGATGACGGAGATGGACACCCCTACAAATCTTTGGTTATCTTTTTTATTGCGTTCTATTAATGAAAACTAAGTTTTGGATTGAATTTGGCTTTCTTTTTTTTCATCAAGATGAACGAGCACATAAAATAACCTTTGAAAAACATCCCTCGTTCATCCAGTTCCTCTAAAGACATGTGCTTAGTGCGGCATGCGAGTAAAACTTGCTTTCTGAGCATTATCTTGAGTGGGAATTGAGTGATCCGTAACACATGGTCAAAGCATATATATATATATGTGTGTGTGTGTATATGTATATTCTTATAGAATACATTTAGTACGCATGAATGAAAATTAGGAGGAATGGGTAAGTGATTTTTGAAATTACACTTACAATGTTTGGCTGATATAAATATTAAAATGATTCTAATCACTCAAGTAATAATATATTCTCTCAGTAGTAATTGAAGATTTCTTTGATGAATGATTCATCCATTATGGGATACAAATGCATCACGTTTCTATTCATAGTCCTGTGTAGCAAACACACCCATTTATATCTCATGTACTTTTACGAGTTTTAAAATAAAACAGTTTAAAACAATTAAATAAATTGTTACCCTTTTTTTCTTTATTGAAATGAAAATAATTTATAGGCAATTTATAATCATATTAGTAAAAATATGGTAGATAAAGAAACATAAACAAATCATATTATTTACTGACTCTCAAATGATAATTAAAAAGAAAAAAGAAAAAGCAAGAATGTTAAGTAGATAAAGATGATGGACTAAATTTGTGAAATTTGAGATATGAGGGATGGGAATGAAATTAATCCTTAATATAACCCCTCTCCTGTATATTTATTTTATTTTATTTCCAGAAAACCCCTATCGGCTTTTTCTTTGCCGCTCACTTAACCCCAACAGATTTCCCCCAAAAAATGGGCTGCGCCGCCCATCAGCTCCACCGGCTGCAAGTGTTACTCTCATGCCGGAAAATCACAGCTCAAGTGACCGACCCCATAACGTTTTCCATCATAGCCATGGCTTCAACCACGGAACCTGAATTCATTCCCCAGTTAAAAGCCAGGCAGAATCGCGTCCCGAGGCACCACAAATTCATCGACCCCAAAATGGCGTCCAGAATTGGGGAAAAACTCGGCGCACGACTGAAAGAAATCGGGGTCGTCAATGTAGATATTGATTTGAGGGAGGAACTGAACCGGCCTATTCATCAGCAGAAAATGGTGAGACCGCTTTTCCGGACGGTCAAAGAAGCCGGGATTAATGTTCTTGGTGCTGACAAATTGATTTTCAGAGATTAATTGCTGATTAAGGAGAGTGTAGTTGCACCCATTTCGTAGGTACGAGCGATTTCCAGCAACTGATCGATGTAAGTTGTCGTATTTGTATCATACTTTTTGTTCCGGTGATTGTGGTCTTTTTTGAATTGGTTTCTTTCATCTTTCCACTTTGTTTGCTTCCCGAAAGTCTGTCTAGCAGTTCCGGCGAAGTTGCACATTTAGGAATTTTTCCAGTAGTATTTGCATACACATGGATTACTAAAATGAGGGGTTACAGAGGGAAGAACAAAAGGTGTTTGAGAAAATGCCATGGATTAAGCAATATGATCATCATCAGCTTTGATCCCACTTGGGAGATTTCATTTGAGAACCATATCTGTCGTAGCAGGGTGAAATTCCGCCATTTGCGATGTCATATTCCTTCCAGCAATGAAGTGAACGATGAGTGAAATAGACATGGTTTCTCTTGCAGCCTACTCGGTTCGCGGTAACTGAAATGCAGCAGTTAGTCCCCATGAACAACGCCCTGTCTCCCAGGCTTTCCTTCTTTTCCCAAACTAGTCTCGGAAGATCGAGCCGAAACACTTCCACATCATCAATAGTGTTCATTGATGTATTGGAGATGAGGAATACCAGCAAAATCTCACCATTCGAATCCATCAAGTATTCCTGGAAATGTCTACAGGGAACTGAAGGAATTGCCCTGTTTTTGCCAAGACCTGTTATTCTGAACTGGGAATCAACTTCTTCTATTAATACTAGGGTGCCCTGCGAACTCAATGCATAAAATTTCCCTTTAAAACCGATGGCGTTGGTGAACGCCATGGGCTTCATAGGCCCTTCTGAATGATGAGGATCTGTAATTGTGCAATCATGTTGGCTCCAAGTTTGCGACTCTTCCTCGGTGCAGATAGCGAAGGCTGGATTGGAGATACCGGTTATTACCATTACGCTATGGTAGGAATGTGTATAAGGTAAACATAAAGTGGCTAGGCAGAACGGGACATTTTTATCCCAAGGTGGGACCGATGGAGTACACCGGTGAGGTTTGTAAAGAATCATAGGGTAATGCTCATCGTCGGTGACTGTAAATAGGAAGCCATGTGAGCAACCTGCATACCGTGTCCAATGTTCCGGCCATACCCACCTTGTCCCGTACTTCATAATGTCAAATTGGAAACCTGGATATTCGGGGATGGTGAAGGCATGAGGCCGAGGCTTCTTTTGAATCAGCTTCATCAGAATGTTGTCATTGGCTTCGGAAAGTTCAAGCCATGGTGCCTTGGCGGCCGAGCTGCATCGCCTTGGTACGGTTCTCCATGATTTGCAGACGCCGCCCCAACATATGTTATTGAAGAGTTGCAATTGCTTTGCAACCGACATGGTTAGTTGGTTTGGAAGATCTGGCCATGGAATAGCCTCAGAATTAGCTTCATTTTCTGATGACAGATGCTTTTTCTTCTTTTGATTTGGAGCCATTTGTGGTGGCAATTGGCAAAATATTGTTGGATATGGTCATCTCAGCTCAGGAACACAACATGAAATAGTCATTCATTACCGTGTTAGCAACATTTTTTATTGTTTTGAGGATGCAACTAGAGAATTAAGAATTGAGCTAATTGTTTTAATTAACTTTGATTGACTTGCTCTATACTAACACGCAAGAGAATGGACGAGTAGAATGCGTGGTTTTTGTTAGAACGAAGCAATCAACCTATAGATTCATTCAACTATTTGACTTTGGAATGGGGAATGGTTTTTTTTTTTTTTTTGGGAAGGTAAATTATTGGGTAGGGATCTTCTGTTCCAAATAATTTAGGACCATGATTGTCTCTGTCTTTTTAGGAAAATTCATGGGGTGGCGGTGTTGGAATCCTACCACAACCAATTCTTCCCCCCCTGAATTTTCTGAAACAGACAATGGACGCTCTTAGCCCAAATTATTTGGGATCAGAGGATTCAAACCCCTATTTAGGGGTTTTGCAAAGCTACCAAATACCGGTTAAAATTTTGAGAAACTAATTTAATTTACCGCAAGTTTAATTGGGGAAAAAGAGAAAGAAGTGTGGGAAGATTACTAAAATGAGGGCTATTATGTCTGGGGGTTGAACTTTTTATACTTACATCAACATTTTGGTTCAAATTTTCGACTATGAAGGGCTAATAGCTTTGCTAATACCTGTCCTCAGGTGGGGGTTTTCTATACATAAATCATGATTCAGCCCTTGTTCACACTAATAAGTGATTCCTTTTGGGACTGCCACTAATATATGGGCCAGCCCGGTACTTAAACTTTGAAGGCCCGAGGCAAAGTTACAAAAAGAGGCCTCAAATGTTTTTCAATAAAATAAGATTTAATCTATTAATTATAATGACATTTTTAACTTTTGCATTAGAAAATTAGTTTTCTTTTATTTTTTATTTTATTTTAGGGAACAGCCAATTTAAGTGGTGAGAGGGGGGGGGGGGGGGGGGGGGGTTTGTCGACCCTTTATAAATTTAAAAATAGGTAAAAGGACACAGGGGGACAAATGAACTTTACCCGCGGAGTATATGATGTAATATGCAAATGAATCAGTTACATATATTTGACTAGTCTAAGATTATGAACATATGTCATAGCTAGTCTAAATAAACCAAAAACCTGAGTGGGCAATTGTGAATCTATGTAGGTTCTGATAAATTGAACTTCCGCTACCTCATTTGCTAGAGCATCCGCAACTGGTTTTGCTTCTCGATAAACATGAACTACTTCCCTTGCAAGATTCAAAAGATCCCAAATGTCCCTAAAATAATCTGTCAATCTCCAAGGGATTTTGAAAATCCAGCGAGCCATGTTGACCAAGATGAGTGAGTCCCACTCAATCTCTACCCCTGTTAAATGCAATCGTTTACACTACTGTAATCTTGTAACCGAAGAATGAGTGCACGGCATTCAGCTTCAAAGTTCGTGCCATATCCCAAGAAAACTGATCCCGCAGATACCTTTTTCCCTCTATGATTTCGAATTACAAAACCTGCTCGAATTCGCCAAAGCCTAGCCATCAACACTCAATTTATAGTATTAATATTAAGTATAAATTAGAAAAAATAAGGAAAAATAATTATTAAAACAAACGAAAAAAGAATTCTAAACAAATAAAAAAAAGAAAAAAGAATGGGTGAAAATGAGAATATGAATTAATTTAATTAATAAAACTTCCTAATAACCCTTGAAATGATTTAAAAAAAAAAACCCTCATGGACTAGATTACATCATTGTTGTTGTTGTAAGTGATAGTTCATTTTCACCCTCCTGGACCGTGTGATTTGCCTTTAGCTCCTTCATTATGCCTCATTTGTGAAACAACCATACCTTTTAGCTATAAAAACCCAGAAGGAATGGCAGCTACTTGCAACGTGAAGATCGATCCATTCATTTAAAGACTTTTTTTTTTTTTTTTTTCATATTTGTTTCTTTAATTTCTTTTTCTATTATCAATACTTTTAAGTTTGAAAATGTATACCATTCTAATACGAATTTTGTGACCTTTTGACTGTGCCACTTCCGTGCATGGCTACACTTTGTCATATATAGTACCTAAGTACTGTGCATGGAATATTATGACTAGATAATAACATTGTAAGTAATTTTTAATATTGTATCAAACTACTTCATTTTCTAATTTTATTATACATAATGAATTTATTAAAATCAACTAAAAAGGACTGATTTATAATATATACAAATCAATTAGTCCAGGCCATGTTGGGGGCAGCTTAACACCCGCCGTTGTAACTTATCGGCAAGAGGCAGAGAATAATAGTGGAAATAGTGCGGAGTCATGGCGGTCTCAGAGTTTCCGATTGAGCTCGTTGGAGAACATGATTGAAAGAGGGCAAATAGGATGAGTTTTTTCTGGGAGTTTCCTCAGTAATAGAAATAAAGATCATAAAGCGGCATGGTCGGTTTCATCTGATGATCAGGAATGGTTACCGCAGCAAGCTGAAAATAGGAAAATATATAGGGAGTGAAGAGTGCATTTTTGCGTCCAAAGAAGTTGGAAAGAAACGTGCCACTGCCGTGCATGGTTGCCTTTTTATTTGTGCAGCTAATTAATTTGTTGCTTTTTTTATTAACTGTTTTGCAGTTTAGATGATCCATAAATGGCTGGAATAAGAATAATTAAAAAGAGAGAAAAGTCGAATGCCCAAAAATCTAACTCCAATTCAAAAGGTCACGATGATCATCTGGGAGCACTGTTGGCAATGAAGAGCAAGACTTGGCACGAAAGATATATGAAAAGATATCTATGATGCATATATGATAAGGCGAATCATAAGCTCGACATCTAATTATATTAATTACAGTATCATTTTAAATGCACATACATTACACACATTGTCATTTGAAATTTAGTTAAAACAAAAAACACATAAATAGGGATAAAAGAAGAAATTCAATCATCTCCTTAATTTGTGTGATTTTTCTATATTGCTCAATTATTTGGGAACGCAGGGAGTATTTATTAAGGTTGAATAAAAAAAATTAGCGTTTTCTTGTTATCTTTAAAAGAAATAAGAGAAAAATATACTTCTCTCGTAAAACTTGTTTTAGAGTTTTTCATACTGAATAAGAAATTCGTTTAACTATGACAACGTCATTTACTTTGATTTGATGAACTTCCAATCTTCAAAAAACAGGTATGAGCTGATCACGTACTGGGTTCAGACTCCGGAGTCCTTTGCATCAAAAGTGTATCCGGAGGATACAACGCGTCTGAATTGCTACGGCCTATTTTGTGATGCAAGTCAATAGACAGTTCTAATGGTGGCCTTATTTCCAGTAGTGATGTGACTGAGTTTGATGCATTCTTGAGGGAAAACATTCCAATGTTTGAAAATATTGTTGCACTTACTTGGAAGGGTGTTGAATAGGATAATTTTGAAGATTCTGTGTCCTAACTACTCGAGTGAAGGTGTAGAAGATTGTGATTATTCATTCATCTTGAAAAATGACATTCGAAAAAAATTAACACCATGATTTGATCATAAATTACGATCATGTCATTATCTAATTAATGTGCAAATAGCGTGCAAATAATGTGTCACAATCCTTTTAATCGTACGTGCGCGACTGTCGTGCATGGTTATTGGAATTAAGTACCTCATATCGAATCCACCAAAACAAAAAGAATAAATCTATTATTAGTATCTTTTTTCTTGGCATTCCTTGCTGGAGAAACCAAACATACAATGCGGTACACTCCCTGTACCAAATATCTTCGATTATGTATCTTCTGTAATTTTTTATTTTTAAGAAAACTTGAATTTACTTAAATGATTTGAAATTTTGTTAGTTATAATATACCACATTTTAAATGCACATACTTTACACAGAGTCGAAGGGAAAATAATGGCCTTTCCTCTTTAATTAAGAACAATTAATTTTCTTGATGAAAAAAGCAAACTCCTTTTCTCTCTATTATTCCCGCCCCTCTCTCATCACATATTCTATCTGTTGGTAATGTGTCACACCCTTTATTAATTTCTTCATCTCTTGAAACAATGCAATCAACACCTGGAACTTCATCAAGGCACATTTCCATTAAAGGTTGGAAATTCATCAGGACGATTAAGTGAGATTAAGGATTGTTAGAATACTTAAATCTTGAGAGTATTTTTTGGATACAAGCTTTGAATTGGATAATTTGGTCAAGAAGCCATCCCACTACTCCTAATGTGTAAAGTATGGATATCGTACATTTAAATTCATTAAAGTAAACTATTTATTATTGAAAATAATTAATAATAACCAAATTAATTCGTGAAAATAACCATATTTTTCCGCTATTAAAAGGCTGGAGTGGGGACAGCTGCTTGCAAGGTGAAGATCGGATCCATTTCTCTCAACACTTATTTTTTCAGGTTTGTTTTCTTTCATATATATATATATATATAATTTTTTTTTTCTGCCTGTTGTTAGTACTTTTAAATGAATTAATATACTTGCGTTGCATTATAATACGGATTTATGAATTTTGTGACCCAAGCTCTTATTGCAATATACTCCATCTGTTTTCTAAAGAGTCTTTAAGCAATTTTTTTTTGTTCTTTATAGAGTGTCTATTTTCAAACTTCAATGTAAAAAGTTAATACAATCTCTATTTTACCATTCATCTATTAATTACATTCTCTTTCCAAATGTGCATACAAAAACACATTCCCATTAACTTTGTAGTTAAACAGGATGATATAAATAAAGATAAAAGAAGAATTTTTCCTACTTTATTAATTTGTGTGTAAAAATCTAAGGATTAGAGAATAGAGGGAGTAATGAACAAGAACACTACAGAAACAAAATTTATAATCTTCAAAAACTGGATTCACATAAAATACAGTTTAACACATAATATGAACAGAAAATGCGTTAAAGAATACTACAAAACTGAAAGACGGAATCCCATAATTCCGAAAAAACTGAAACTTAAGAGAGTAGGAAAGCACAGTGAACTTGGAGTTAAGCTAGAACAGTTGAACAATTTTCTGACCCACGTGAGCATCAGCATCTGATCCCACCGGGACGAAACCCTTCGGGTGTACTGTATGGGGTTTCTCAAGTGGACTGAAATTTAGAGCTGCTGTGGCGGTGGCCTCCGCCCTCCAACGATCCCTCATTCTTTAGAAACCTTCAGGGTTCCTAGTGCACCCTCCTTTAAGTCAGTACTTACAAACTCAATTCTTCTAGTATGGCTGCTGCGGCATTGATCTTCCTAGACGGTCAAAAACAGACATTGGTGTCACTTCCATGTCCATCAAACTTACACTGTAACAACAGAAGTTATCATCAAAACGATAACGCAATTTACCAGAGAATATGAAACCTAAACATATTACTCTGCCCCCTCAATAACAACCTAAAATAAAACCCAAGATTTTCCTCTACAGATCATCAAACCCCGTAAATTCAGTAAAGAAATTACAAAGCCCCCTAATGCGAGTTGCGTAAATTAAGATTCAAAAATGTCATCGATTGATCAAATCAAAGAACCCAACAAGTATAAACCAATAATTTTACAAACTTCAAACCGAAATGCATGGAGAACGGGGGGAGATGCCATACCTAATACCCAACAATATTTTCTTGTTACGCCAATCTGTTCTTCTGTGTAGCTACCTCAATCGCTTCTTCTTGGTCTTTACATGAAATCACATATATATGGGATGGGAAATGTGTGCATTCAATGCCAAATAACTTGAACAAGCTTCCACATGCCAACAAGATCAGAATCCCCAGCTTTCAATGAATTGTGATGTCAGGAACATGGGCAATTTTGGGCCACGCTGTACCACTTCCTTTGGCACATCTCTCCTCTAAAAGAGGACATCCCGAAACTTCCAGCTTTTGTAAGTTCGTAAGGCGTTGGAATGCTTCCTCTGAGGGGAATTGCTTGAGGTTCTTGCAAAACCGAAATTCCAAATCTTTGAGGCATTCTAACTTGCCAAACCACTCTGGAAGGGTGCCTAAACCATCAAAGCGGCATATTACTAATTTCCTCAAAGTAGTAACATATTGAATTTGTTCAGGGAGAGATGTGACTTTTGGCCATCCAATCAATGTAAGGGACGTAAGTTTGATAGAATGGGTTCCATAGGAAACAGAGTATGGCCAAGGGAAGTAATCAATTTTTGCAGAATCACATCGTAGACATAGTGACTCAAGGCTGATTAGATTGTGCAGATCTTTTGGCCATAAACTAGGATTGCACAAAATCGTCAAGGACTTAAGTGGTGCCAAGATCTTCAGGTTGCAAAATGGTGCAACAAACTTTCCACATTCACTAATATATAGTTCATGTAGAGATTGGAAGTAATGGATATTTGGATTATTGTTAAAAAAATTGGGAGAAGAACAAGTCCTCTCTACTTCAGAAGATGAATGTATCATGGTTGGCCTCTCATCGATAATAGTCTAAGACATGGAAGGCTACCCAAGTTTGGAAAAACACTCAAGTTAGGAAGTCCTGTCATCTCCATCTCCTCTAAAGAAGGAAATACTTTAGCTGTTGAATGTGTTGCAATAATTGCATCTGACCATTCTTCCAGACTCTTCATATACCTAAACTTAAGTACCCTCAATGCTGGAAAAAGAGTAATTTCTGCCAAATTACTACAACAGCTTTTTCTTGGCAACCTAGATTTGACCAACCGTAAAATTCTATATCAATGCATTTCACATTCAGTAATGATTCTATCTCTAGATATTCAAGAAATGGCAAGTCCCCAAGAGACGGGAGTTGTTGACATTTATCCAAGCCTTTTAAAGTGAACTTCACCAGATTATGTAGCATAAAGTTGTTCCTTGTTATCATCCAAGATGGAAATTCTGGGCTTTGATAACCAACTATTTTCAATCTTTTCAAATTCAAATGTGGTTTGAGACCCTCCATAATAGCAGTGTCATCGCAGTCATGTTTCCTCTCATCCCAGTGTAGTTTTAAAGTCGGAATGTTTGATTTTCTTAACAAGTTAGATTTCAAAGCAGATTCATATCTGCTCACATTTTGAAGGCAAAAAATACTTAGCACACCTTAAAGGTTGTCCAAGTGCTCTAACTCTTCAATTTTGCATCCATTGGATTCGTCCACCTTAAAGAAAGGCAGAGTTTGAAGATTAGTCATTTGGCCCAATCCTGGAAGCAAATATTTAGGGGTAACAAACCCTATGTAGCCGACATAAAGATGCCTCAAGTTAATTAAATTCCCAAAGCTGTTAGGCACCTCATCCAAATCGTAAGCTTTCAAGGTTTGGAGATAGTATAATTTGGTCAAGGACTTTGGAAGCCTATGTATGCCAGTGTAGATGATGTCAAGAAGTCTTAAATGTGTAATCTTACCAATTGCATCAGGTAAACCTTGTACATGCCCATTTTGAACAATCAAAACTGTGAGGCATCTCAAGTTTACTAACAAATCTTTATGTTCATGATAGCTCGCCAAAAGGATTGTTCTCAACTTAGATGGAATATTACATTCCAAACTCTTCCACAGTCTTTTCTCCCTCAAACTGATGATGGATAAATGCACAGCTTCTATCTCACTGCTTACAACATTCCCTTCTTTCATGTCAATGCAATAACTCTCCGATACTTGTAATGAAAATCATGTGCAAGGTCATGCATCTTGAAATGCTTGATGTTGTTGTGTTCATCTTTTTCAGGATCTTGCAGTCAAGAACTCTTCAAAAGAGCATTAAAATAGATATCACCAATGTCTTCCATTTTCCAATGACTTCCCTTTGGAGGATTAAGAAACCCTTGCGCCATCCAAAGTTGTACTAACTCATCCTTTCCTATGAGGGCGTCTTTTTGAAAAATTGCACAATATGCAAAACACTGCTTCATTGAAAAAAGAACTCAACAACATCAAGCATTTCAAGATGCATGACCTTGCACATGATAGAAGAAAGAACTCCATTACCTCCAAAACTAGGCAAACTCCACATCTCGCTCCTTTCAATCATTAACCACTCCGATTCACAGTTCATCGAGTACAGTAAGCCTCCTATTGCCTTTATAGCCAAAGGAACACCCCCCACACTTTTTCAGAATCCTTTTACCTATAGCCACCAGTTGTGGTGTTTTTGTTGCTCCACCCTCTGCAAAAGCAGATATCTCGAATAACGCCAAACTCTGATCTTCCGAGAGTATATGAAGTCGATGGCATCCAGATGATCGCATTGCTAAAGAAACATCCTCACTGTGTGTAGTGGCCAAAACTTTGCTTCCTTTACAGCCTCCAATTTCCAGCAAACATTTCCTCATTCGATCCCATTGGTCTCTGTTTTCATTCCAAACGTCATCCAATACCAACAAATACCTTTTATCTCTCAATTGCTCTTTCAATCTGTTTACCAAAGCTTCTGTACGAGCCAATTGGTGGTTTGTTCCAGTCAGAGACTGCAAAATTTCAGCTAACAATCTTTCCACATTAAAATCATCAAAAACACAAATCCACACTTTTCTGTCAAAATAACTCTCCATCTTCTCGTTCTTGTAAATAAGCTAAGCCAACGTTGTCTTTGCTTGACCATCCATTCCTAGAATGGTAATGACGGGTAAGTCTCTGTCATAGTCTGAATCAATTAACATGCATATCACCTTTAAGGTATCATCATCCCTCCCCACTATTTCTGAATCTTCCACATAAGGATCTATAAATCTTTTGGCCCTAAGATCAGGATCAGGAAAGTGAGTTTATGGACTCAACTACCTGAAGACCAGGTTGGGGTGACTCTGCATAAACTTCATCTGAGGATGAGAGAACATCCTTAATCTTATGGGCCATCTTGGAACGAGAAATAACAGGATTTGAGGAGGAAAAGAAGTGGCGTACCTTGTCCCACTTGCGGCACTCAATCTTTTTACGAAGAACTTCATAGCCAAAATCATCCAACACAATCTTAGCATCATGGGCAACAGATTTGAGATTTTTCAGCCAGAGTTGCACGGATTCATTAGTTGCTTGCTTGCGTTGAGCATCAGACAGCAAAGCTCGAATCATCTTCAGCTTCCTCTCAAGCTTTCCGAGTTCTCTCTTGACTCCAAATGAGAGACAGATCTCATTAGCAGCAAGTGAAAGAGCTTTCTTCAGCACGGCCTCAAGAGCAGCATCAGGCATCTTCAGAAAGCAAGAATAATGCAATGCTTCAAAACAATTACTCAGTGAGTGAGCGATAGAAGAAGAATGGAAAAACAAAGATAAGATAAGATGATGAGAGATGAGCAGAGATCAATAATTGAAGTACAACACAGTAAAGAAAACAAGGCCAGTCAACTGATGATGATAAATCATAAATGGATTTTACAGTTTACTACTAACAATGGTCTCTCCACTATGTAACACGAGTTTCTTTTTATTGTACAACATAACATTTGTAACACTTTTTAAGTTTGAGAGTGTTACATTGAATTGAAATTTGATGATAACAAAATAAAGATTTTACTATAAACTACTCTCCTCTGTTACATAAAAAGAGTTTACTTTTTGTAATACGGAAAACTAAAATGTTTTTAGAACGGGATAGGTGCATGAACCTGTTAAGCTAAATGATGGATGGGTCATTGGGTCAAATCGAACAAAAAAAATCATATGATGTTTAATTACATTATATATAAATTTAAGGAAAATTCCTTTTAAGGGAGTTGCAAGTTTTCAAATTACTAAATGGGTTGTAAATTTCTTATTATTCCTAAGAAGGGTGCAAATTATATTTAATGCTTTAATAATTTTATTATTAACTTTTTTAACCTTAATGTTTTTTATTTTCTCCAAAATTTCTATAAAAAAGAATCTCTAGCAATCTCTTTGTTTCTCTCGGTCGTAGTTTTCTTTTCATATATATGAGTTCCAAACAAATTTCAAAAACAATTTCAATTCTCAAGTATATCTAAGGGCCTGTTCTTCTGCTGGTTCTGAGACTAGGTTTCAGAACCAGTTCTCAGGCCTAGTGGGTCTCAGCCCAGTTTTTAAGAAACACAGTTCTGAGACCTGGTTTCAGCCCCAGGTCTAAGACCCAGCAGAAGAACATGGTTCTCAGCACAAATTTTTCCAAAATATCTTTTTCCATTTTTTTAAAACCCTAATATTCCCAACACCCCTAAAACTCGCTTTCAATTATTTTATAAAATATGCTAAAATAGAAACAAGCGAATGATTTTTTCAAAAATTATATTAAATAAAAAAATAGAATCATCTGTCACGGTATAATAGTCGTGCGTAAGCCATATTGAATTTGTTGTTCTGGAAATATTCATTTCGCACAGTCACACAATTTTCCCATATTCATTACCAAACTAATAACGTTCAACTTAACTCAAAATTACCATAAATAACAAACTAAATTTGCCGAACAAGTAAACAACAGTACCAACACGCTAATTATCGTCACAGATTGCAGAAATCCAAAAAAAATACATCCCGTCCAACGCCTACATCATCTATATTACAGTAGATACACTACATTCTAAAACTCTCTGCCAATTGCTGCACAATCTCCATTCGCAGTGCCGACATCTGATCGATTCCAGCTTGTGATTGATTAACCTTCTCCGGTTCATTCCAACCCGTTTGATCATGAAGCACAACATTCTCATTATCTTCATCGTTTTCAGCAAACTCTTCAAATATCGCGTCCCCGGGATTGTTATCCTTTATCAAATTATTTATAACACAACAAGATTTGAGTGGAGAGACCTTTGTTCATGATCATAACAGTAATAAAATGCAAGGATTCAGCACAAAAGTTCAGCACCAAACAACAACCAAAATCAGCCCACAAAAGTTCATTTTCCGAATCCAAACAAGATGTGATCCTTTGCCCTTTTTTCACAATCATAACAGTAATAAAATACAATAGAACTCAGCAAGATTTCAGCACCAAACAGCAACAAAATCAGCCCAAAAAAGGGAGTTTATCCAAATGGCCACAGTTTTAAGGTATGTTTTCAAAGTTCCTGAGGCAAAAAATGCAGAAATGCAGGGCAAGACAGCAAGGATTCAGCACAAAAGTTCAGCACCAAACATCAACCAAAATCAGCCCACAAAAGTTCATTTTCCGAATCCAAACAAGATGTGATCCTTTGCCCTTTTTTCACAATCATAACAGTAATAAAATACAATAGAACTCAGCAAGATTTCAGCACCAAACAGCAACAAAATCATCCCAAAAAAGGGAGTTTATCCAAATGGCCACAGTTTTAAGGTATGTTTTCAAAGTTCCTGAGGCAAAAAATGCAGAAATGCAGGGCAAGACAGCAAGGATTCAGCACAAAAGTTCAGCACCAAACAGCAACCAAAATCAGCCCACAAAAGTTCATTTTCCGAATCCAAACAAGATGTGATCCTTTGCCCTTTTTTCACAATTATAACAGTAATAAAATACAATAGAACTCAGCAAGATTTCAGCACCAAACAGCAACCAAATCATCCCAAAAAAGGGAGTTTATCCAAATGGCCACAGCTTTAAGGTATGTGTTCAAAGTTCATTAGGCAAAAAATGCAGAAATGCAGGGCAAGACAGCAACTCAAATGGTAAAACCTAGTTAATCTCCCTTCAGTTTCCAATTCCAAACTTTCCATTGACAAATCCCAGACACCTTCCCTCCCTGGAAACCCGGCATGCGGAACAGTTAACAAATGACTATACATTCCTTAAACAGATGCACAAAACATAAACTAATGTAATAAAATGTCTAATCAGGTGATGTAATCCACAGACAAGATCTGTTTAATCAACGATTCCAGAAAAATAAAAGTATTTCACGACAGCCCAACAGACAACACTTCATAAACGGCTGAATTTTGAGCATCAAGATTCTCTAATCTCCAAGCATGCTTGACTAATTTTATCCTCAAAGAAAAGGAAATATTACCTGCGAAGTGAGAAGCAAAACTGTTGAGCAGGGAAGCTGAAGGATTATGCCCAAGACGCTAATGTGTACTCAAGGGTTGATCTTCAAATGGCGGCAGCTTGCATCATCCCCCTGTTCTCAGAACACAAATGCTGGAATTATAATGGGCAGTACAGGTGCTGCGAAATTCAGAACACAAACCAAAACGCAGCAACAGAAAAGGAAACGCAGCGTTCAACACTCCGATCGCATTATATTGAAAGTCAACTATTTTTTTCCAGGAAACAAATTTTTTCCCCAAACATGCAGGATTTCATACAAAAAACAGCACACAATTGCCTCGAATCTCATATAATAGGACACAGATTTTTTCACAAGTGAAAACAACACCCGCAAATAAATCAACTAACACAAATGCGTCCAATGTATTGCAGAAATCCGAAGCTGTGTTTAGCTTGAATTACCTTTGAAGAGGACAAGGCTGGCAAATGCTTGACCGTGGCTGGTTCACAACACCCCTGGACCTCCTGTTCAATATGGCTGCTGTGCGTCTTAGTATCCAACGACAGAGAATTCAACCGCGTTTGTGAAGTTGACCGATTCCGTGTGCAATGATCTCGGCCGGAACACCTTCTCTACAACCCAAGCCGTCGGTTCCCACAAATTTCTGTGTTCCAATTTCTCCCTGAACCCTAGACCCCTAAATTGGGATGAAAACCTTCAGAGCAGTGGAACCGATTCACCGAATGTTTAGCGGAGAGCAAAAGGGATCGACGTCACCGGCACAGCAGAAACTTCGACTCCATATCGCGGTCGCCGATAACCCGGGAAGGATTGGGGAGGAAACGAAAGAGAAGAGGCCACAGATTTTACAGAACAAGGTTTGCGCTACACGCTGAACCTCTCAGACCCGGGGAAAGAATGGACGGGGCTGTGGTATCTGTTCTAAGACCAGAGACTAAGACCCAGTGCAAAGATAGACCGAAAAGAAACATTGGACTGAGCCCAATTCAACATATTTTTGGGTCTCAAACCCAAAAACATGCTAAACCTGGGTCTGAGACCCATCAGAAGAACAGGCCCTAAACAATTCAAAATATATGAAATCAACTTCAATTCAAGCATCTCTTTACATTCTGCATTTGCATGTCCAGTACAGCAAGATGGAATCCTGGAAGTTTCTACTCACAAATCGAAAATTGATGATGGAATATGTTTTCATAAATATGTGATGATGGAACCAACAAAACTATATCCCTCTGTTCCTAAATGTATGATATTTTAGCTTATTGCACACAGATTAAGAGAATTGATAAAATTACATTGCTAACATTATTAAATTCATTTGATTATCCCAAAATATCATAAATAGTGTAATTTATTAATGATAAAGCTAACTAATTTTATCTTGAACATAGAGCTTTATAACCTTATTTAATGATAAAATGAACATATTACACATTTTTTTATGAAAGTTGTAGTTTCAATGAGTATAGCCTTGGAAATCTACAACATAAATGAATGATAAAACCACAATAAATAAGGACAAATATGAAAAAAATGCACTATTTGTTCTTAAATTCCTAAAAACATCATACATTTAGAAACAAATTTGAAAAGCTAAAACATCATACATTTAGAAACGGAGGGAGTGTTACATTGATGGTTGGACCACTTTTGGTATGCATTAACTCTTTGTACATTCTATTCATCAACAAATTCCACTTTCAATACAATTTTGGACGTTGTTGCACTGAAAAAATAGAATAGATACCCTTTCTTCATTCTCTAAATTCAGCAATGTTACTAACAAGTAGCCCTCGTTCGAGGGATTCTTGTAAGGTGTCTCCCCTGTATATGTCTTCCCAAGAGTCAAGAGCTTCTTGAATTGAAGTCAATTTCATATCTTTGGAATAAGATTTTAGGTTTTGATTAAAAATAAAAATAAAATACTACAAGAGATGAATAGAAAGATTGGTAGAGATTTTCTAAGAGATTGACAGTTAGGGTGAAACTTATAAGGTTAAAAAAGTCATTAAACAAAACTATTAAAGCATTAAATATAATTTGCGCCCTTGTTAGGAATAATAAAAAATTTATGCCCAATCTGATAATTTACAATCCTGCAACGCCCTTAAAATGATACATATATAATAATGTATAAAACCTACATATCCAATTCATTTTATTCTTGAAAGTCGAAAACTAAAAATATGAAGTAGAATGCATGGTATTTTAACTAATTCATTTGTTTTAGTATTTTATGCAGTGGCGGAGCCCGGCCCTAAAGCTAGGAGGGACAAAATATTTTGTTTAACAAACTTTTTAACTAGAACAATTTCTATCTTGTTAATATACAAGCACAAATTTAGTATGCAATATTTATTTTGTTCTTTTTCTCCTTGAAATAGTTACCAATATGTAAAATTTCTTCTTCTTTTTGTTCCCTTGAAATAAGTACAACTTTTCAATGATAATAAGAAGGATTATGAAATTTCAGAATACAACTGAAGAAGTATTGAATTTTTATTTTGTCAATTTTAACTTTACCCTTAATTTTTGGTGAGGCAATTACTCAAATATTTCTAAATTTTACACATTTTATACTATATTAAGTGAAATTTTAAAAAAATGAGGTAGGACAATTTCCCCCACCTGCAATGCATGTGGCTCCGCCACTGATTTTATAATTTTTAGTTTTCGTATTTATTTCAGTTTAGATTTAAACTTTAAAATTTTAGAAATTAAAATTAAAATTGGATACTACGTAAGTCAACTTTATTAGTCACTTTTGAAGTTTCATAATATATATTATGGTATGATAATAGAATATATTTAAGAAAGAATGCATTTTTAACAAAATTAACTTTGATAGAGAATAAGTCTTGTTTATCTTGTTGGTCATGGGTGGAAAACCCACACTCGTAATTTTAAAGATTAAAAGGTAAAAAATGCATAAAACCGAGTTCTCATTGGTCAAATTGGGTCTCGGGTTATCCCTGGGTCAACATAATCCATTAATCTTTCATAGGTTTTTCAAATCTAGGAATCAGCTGGTACTTAATTAAATGAAGTTTTGTGCGAAACTAAAGAAGGTTATCATGATAAGAGGCAACTTCTGTGCAAACTTTTTTTTTTTTATTGCAATTAAGTTGCGCATATATCCACAATTCTTGACCGTGCAACTTCTGTGCAAGGTGCGTGTTAAAAGCATACGTGCCACTGCCGTGCATGGTTGCTTTTTGTTTGTGCAGCTAATTAATTTGTTTAATTAACTTTTTTTGCAGCTTAGATCATCCATAAATGGCTGGAATAAGAATAAGAAGAGAGAAAAGTCGAATGCCCAAAAATCCAACTCCAAATCAAAAGATCACAATGATCAGTTGTCGTGAGGATCATCTGGGAGCACTGTTGGCAAAGAAGAGCAAGACTTGGCACGAAAGATATATGAAAAGATATCTATGATGCATATGATATATCATCGGAGACTTGGCGATCTGATGAACTTCCAATCTTCGAAAACAGGTATGAACTGATCACGTACTGGGTTCAAACTCTAGAGTCCTTTGCATCAAAAGTGTATCCCAATGTTGAATATGATACGTTTCAAGATCGTGATCATTCATTCATCTTGAAAGATCGATGACATTCAGAAAGGAATTGACACCATGATTTGATCATATGTTATGATCATGTCATCATCCAATTACCGTGCCAATAATGTGCAAATAATGTGCCACAATCCTTTTGATCGTACGTGAGACTGCCGTGCATGGTTATCACCTTTATTTTTATTTATTGATTTAAATTTAAGAAATAGAAAAGTAAATCGGAATTAAGTATCCCTAGATCGAATCCACCAAAACACGATTTAACCACAAAACAAAAAGTATAAATCAATTATTAGGCTCAATTGGAAAATTTTTAGTTTAGGGAAGGAATATATTTTTTGAGGGAATTTCTTTTGGAAATTTGTGTAGGAAAGAGAAGAAAAAGTGTAATAATTATATAATTTTTTGAATTTATGTGAGTGAAGATTTAGAGAAAATTTTAAATTTTAAAATTTGAATTTAGTAAAAAATGATATTGTTTTTTTTAGATAAAAATTTGAAAGAAAAAGGGGTGATTTTTTTGGAATGGAATGGAAAAAAACAGAGCATTAATGTCTTCTCTTGGCATTGCTAGCTGAAGAAACCAAACATCCTGTATGTGTGGTACACTCTCTGCACCGAATATCTTCAATTATGAATCTTCAGTTTTTTTTTTTATGTTTTATTTTTAGGGAAAACCTGAATTTATTTAAAATGATATGAAATTGTGTTAAATACAATATACTGTTGGGTTTATGTCCTAAAGCCAATTAAATTATGGAATTGTAATTTATATTTATTACCAACGTGTTTTAGGAATCTAAAGGGTCACACACATAAGAATAACTGATTGGGTTAAAATAATATATTATCGGTTAATTTATTGGATAAATTAACTATAAGGACTTATTGATAAATATCTAATAATGGTTTCCTATTTGTGTTAGATTTCTTATTATATTATGTTTTCTACTGGTAATAGGTTTATATCATTCTGATATCTATAAATATAGCCCTAGTCATTGGAATGAGATACAACAACAACATCTTGTATACAGTGATCTAGCTGTCAATTCTTTGACTGATCAAAGGATCCCAATTACGGTTGTTCGTGTGAATACCATTAGAGGCCGGACAATTGTGCGGCTCGTGATCAGTTTCATCTCCATGCATATCGTTCGTGGATCTCCTAAATATTGCTGATGGATTTGCTTTCGAGGTAACATCTGATCTGGTATATTATATTATTCATATGATTGCAAAGTGATATTAGCATGTTCAATTTATATTTATTCCGCTGAACATAGATTGATTAACTTACAGTGGTATCAGAGACTACTTTGTCAATTTATGTTTAATATGAGATATTTAATTATCATGGATGATGAATAGTTCATATGTGTAATTCTTGATTGTTTGAGAAGTTTAATTTAAAGTTTTAAATTGGGGTTTTGTGAAAATTTTTCCAAAAAGTATTGTGAGATTTCAAAAAGGAGTCATCTTCGTTTGACTAGATGACTGAAATTGGAAATCAGAAACTAATTTTTTGGGAACGAAGGAGGAAGATTGCAAGCATGTTGCTTTGTTTTCTGATTCTCTTGGGAGAGAAAAGATCCATGTTTTCTTGTCTAAATTAGTTTTGGAATCGGAGAATTGAAATTTTCTAATCCATCGAAATTTGTTACTGGTCTGAATTTTGTATTACAGAACTGATTTCGGAAACACAAATCTTGGTCTGAATTTTGTACGGAAATGTTATTTACAAGCCACATTTTACTAAATATAGACCAGTTTTTTAAATGTTAGGGTGTAAAATGACCAAAATGCCCCTCCCCCTTATAAAGTAAAAAAATTTTTTTTACTTGGCCAAAACTCCTCCTCGCTTCAGCTTCAGTCGCTGCTTCGTTGCACATTCCGTGCTTCTCCATTTTCGGCTGCTGCTCCATTTTCGGCTTCTCCATTTCCGGCGACATCCCATCTGTGGCAAGCTCCATTTCCGCCTCTCCATCCCGCTCTGTGCCGCACCATTCCACTCTCACGGGGAAGCTTTAATTAGGTGTGTGGAGTTTTTTTTTCCGTTTTTAAATTTTGTTCCAAATGTTGGAATTGAAGTGAATTAGTTGTTGTTTAGTTTATGGGCAAGGTTTTGAATGCATGTTTGCTGCGTTTTTCGGCCCTTTCGTGCATAATTATTGTGCAATGTTCCAAGCATGTATGTTGGATGTGTAATTGTTTCCATTTTTTGAAGAAGTGAATGGAAATTTTGGTTTGAATATTGAAAGATTGCGTTGTTTTGATTGCTTAGTAATGTTTTAGTGGCTAAGTTGCGTTACCGGCTGTGGTGTTAACAATAGTAGGGAAAATTCCATGGTTCAGCTTCGGGAAAACCGTTCTCTCGGTGAAAAACCCGGAAAAACGCTTCGGGGAAGCGAATGTCGCAGTGAAAAACGCCACCGGGAGGCGTATGTTCCAGAGAAAAACGCCTCTATCATGCGTGTTTTTCTGGAACATACGCCTCCAGGGGGCGTTTTTTTCTGGAAGGAGTGCCTCATGTAGGCGTTTGTTCCCGAAAACAACGCCTCCACGAGGCGATTGTTTCTGGAACAAACGCCTTGTTTAGGCGTTTTTTCGGAAACAAGCGCCTCAAGGAGGAGTTTGTTTCCCTAAAAAACGCCTCCACGAGGCGTTTGTTCCAAATCTGTTTAGTTTTTAAAATATTTTACATATAATATGTTGTTTGTTTATGATTTTCTTTTAATGCAGATGGGGGACAGATTTAAAGGTAATATATTCCGTCGGATGGGAAAAAGATCCAAGTCCGGTAAGAGTAGTAATCCGGAACCATCCAGGGAGAGTGTTGATCCGGATAAATCCGGGGAGCCTTTTATTCAAGAGTCGGAAAATGCCCTGCGTATTCATCCAACGGCATCTGAGCGTTCGAGGAAGGTGTTTGCACGATCGCGTGCATCTTCTACGACTAGGAATGTCATTGCTCCCATAACTGAAGACTCATTTCAACATTCCGCGTCTGGAAATGAGTACATTGGGGCGTCCTTTACAGAACAACCTTTCGCCACACCTTTTTCAGATGTTGAGATGTCCCACGATGATGGTGACGGCGAGGGGGCTTATGGAAGAAGTGATGCTGAAGGGGCTAATACAAGCAGCGAACCAAGTAGGAGAGCTAGGAAAGGACTCATGGGCAGTGAGGCTAGGGCAGCGATTGCAGGGTGGAAGGAATACAGGGAGCTGGACCATCCGCTAGAAGGTGGTCCTATAATCCCTGAATTGCTCTTGAGTTTCAAAGGCCACACTGCCTACCCCGTCTGGCATGGAGAGGTAATTCTATTAAATTGCGCACGTTCATATGCGATGTTCAATGAATTAGTATTTTGGCAATTATCTATGCTTCGTTACTTGTGATCCATAATGGCATAATAAAGAAAGTTTGCACGGTTTATTTATTTATTTATTTTTTGCAAATTAAATGCTTTAGGAATTGTATCCCCTGGTTTTATTTCGTTGTTTACATTGTGTAGGAACGGGGGATAGTGAAATGTCATAATGGGGCCGATCGATTGAAAAATTGGCGGGCCGATGAAAAGATGAAAAAGCTTGTTGAGGGGGCCGGATTGGCCCATTTAATCCAGTGCATTCATGATGAGTTAGACGCCGCTTTGCTATGTGCGTTGGTGGAGAGGTGGCATCCGGAGACCAACTCTTTCCACTTGCCGTTCGGGGAAATGACAATCACATTGCATGATGTTGCATACATATTGCGCATTCCGCTGGGGGGTAGGCCCATTTATGGCAAAACAAAGACTACACAAATAGCGACGGATGTTGCAGCTGTGTTGGGGAATGATGAAGTGAAAATGGATAGGCTTGGCTTTGTGAAGTTGACAAGCATTGAGGCGAATTGTGCCGGGAGATTTGACAAAGTTAATGCTGCCTCGAGTTATTTATTGTGGGTTTTAGGGCTTTTCTTGTTTGTGGACAAGTCTAAAACCCACGTTTCTGCGCAGTATTTAACTTTCCTTCGCGATATTGAGACAGTAAGTGATTACTCGTGGGGAGCTGCCACATTGGCATACTTATACCGCCAACTTGGGAAGGCGTCAAGGGCACATAGTGCACAGTTTTCTGCTGGTTTGACTTTGCTTCAGGTTTGTCACTGTACATGTTGCTTTCCTTATCATACTTTGATGTATTTCGTTACAAGATATGTAGTGATTGTTCTTCTGTTCATTATTATTAGAGCTGGATATATGAATACTTCCCAACATTCAGCCCACCAAAGAAGCGGTCGTGGAATACTGGATGGCCGGCGGCAATGAAATGGTAAGTTGGTACTGGGAAGAAGCGTGTTACAAAATATGATTTGGAGGCATACAGGAGGGCCCTAGATGCACTGCATCCGAACGAGGTAATATGTCCATTTTTTGTGATTACGAACAGTTCTTTTATGTTATTGTGCTACATTTGGTGATTTATTTCATAATCGGCTAGGTTAATTGGATCCTATTTGAGCCCAATCCGGCATTGGTCCATAAAATCTCCTTGTATAGGGGCTTATATATTGCGTTAACGTTGAAAAGCCCTATATGCCGGATCGGGTGTTAAGACAGTTCGGATACGCCCAACAAGTTTCATTTCGTGTCTTCAAACCGAAGGAGTGCTATAGAGGCCCAGAGACAAAGAAAGAAGTATGTCTGCAAATACGTTGCGGATCTAAGTGGTTGGGAAATCTCGCATACAAGGCTTCTGCGAGATATGAAGAGGGCAGAGTATACTGACGAAGCAAGCGAGGATTACCTTGAGTACTTCCGGTCGCGTTCGCTGGACTTATGTGGAAATCCAACACTTTAAGAGCTTTATAGTACATAGTTTCACCGAGGACGCCAAACCATAATGAGGCATACGCGTGAAGTTCATGTAACATCTCCCGCCGGACTTGCGACCAAAGTGAGTCGTCACCATGTACGAATTTAGAGATTACCCTGAACCCACAGTGTCTATCCCTCATTACATTTTTATAATCAACGACATAATCGAACACGAAGTGTTTAACCAAAGACTGGAGGTTGAAAGGCCAGTTGGATTCGTTAGGAGTCATTCGAATACTCCTGGATGATGACCCACTTGACCTGCTGCGACCTGAACATAGTATTTGAATGCATGAACAATAGATGCATCATAATAAATAATTGAAACAAAAACCAATTGCAAAGGATATGATAACTATATGTACCTCTGCCTCTTGACCTGCCTCTGCCTAGGCCGGCTTCTCTCTCGGCATGCTCGTAGGCAGAAAGGTCTCGCTGCGTCGAGTTGTTCCTCGGCCTTCCCCTACGTGGCATTTGAATGGGATCTGCGAGGTCAACAATCTCTGGATGCAAAGTGCTATGCATGACACCCGCTACCCTATAAATGTCCGTAGTCGGACGCTGCGAGGCTTCCACATACATCTCATGCAGTCGACCTTGTGCTGTCTGCCGTTCCTCATCGCTAGGCATGTTCCCCTCATCCAAAGATAGGGTCCTCCAGAAGAGGTCCACATCCAAGGGATCAATAGGTATGTAATTCCTAGCCATTTCAACCATCTGATGCGCACACGGCAAGCCATAACTGGTTCGCAGTTCACAACCACACATCTCACTATTCGCCCCATAGACTGCACCTCTCTTTTTGTATTCTTGTAACAGCAACAGTATGGCATCTTGCGAAACTCTGCCATTGATCCTACTATACAACATGTAATTGGCTTCACTGATTGTTTTGCTACGGGATGCCTCCATTTTACTACGTATCTCACCCAAATGCAACTTTATCATCTCATTTATAGTCAGAAATATTGTAGGAAATGAACCTCTATCAGTTTTAATGGCGCGCTTCAACTTTGCGTGCGCACTCTCAGCCCTGCATTTATAAAAGACGAACAAATGTAATGCTGTATATAAGGGAATAATGTGTAATGGTTTCATATATATAACTGTAGGCAACAAAATTGAATAGTCTCACATGTTGTTTGTGCGCCCTCCATAATGTTTTATCTCTTTTGTCCAGACTGAGACAAATTTGGTCATGTGGGGATCCAACCAAGTATGGTGCAAATAATTAACCACGGACATCCACCGGCCTCTATATTTGGTCTCTATGATCTCCACAGCTTTCGTGAATTTTTCATATGTTAGAGCACTCATAACTCTTCTCCACCGTCCTTCAAACTCATCTAATATATCTTTGTCCGTACACACAGTGAGTGCTTTCTTCTTCACATCCATGGCAATATGCCGTTTACACAGTAGTTGCTTAGACTCGGGAAAAACAACGTGCACAGCTTTCATTAGAGCTGACTCTCTATCCGTCATAACAACATGGGGATATGTCAATGGATCAAAAAGTTGCCTCAACCTAGTCATAGCCCAGAAGTAAGTTGGATATGTCTCATCCCTCAAGAAAGCAAAAGCAACATGTATGTATTGATCCGTCGGAACATGAGCGACTATCTGAAGCATAGGCATGTCATACCGGTTGGTCTTGTATGTCGTATCCATATACAAAACGTACGAAAACATACGAAGCAGACTAGGAACATCCGCATGGGCGAAGAACACGTTCTCAAGCGTGTTACGCTCATCTTCCACTGTATACCAATAGTAGTACCTGTAATCCTGTATCAGTTTCAAGAAATACTGTATAGGACTTAAATCTCCCCTCTCTTTTCTTCTAACCTTTGCCGTTTCATTGTAAACCTGCCTGATACGTGTGACATTAGTCGCATTGTCATATCGCAGTTTTAACAGCATCTGCTTTGGAGCCACATTTATCTTCATCATTTCTGAAATTCTCTCATTTTCCTCGTCATTCAACTGGAACTGCTTATGATGCCAATTTCTAACCAGGGGTAATTCATGATTGTTGTGGCCTTTAATGACACTCAATTCCAGGTACCCCCACTAATTTCTTTTCCTGATACTTTAAAAGGACAACCAGTCAGCTTGCTACTAGTATTGTTACGGGATATTTTCCCTTCAACTGGGGGTGCTTTGCTTCTAACTTCCCCCAATCTATCACAACAAATATCAACTCTCCCTCTTCTCCCTTTGAGAGGCCCCTTCCACTTTTTAGAAGAGGTAATTTCAATATCAAACCGATGCTCGTCAGCTCTGACTTCAACCCAACCAATCAACTAAGCTCGAGTCGTGAACTCTTCCTCAGTCCTAAATACATCCGTGTAATCTATACAGTTTCCCTCATCCAATACGGGCGGAGCCTGTTAAGCAAACCAATATGATATTATAAATACCCGCAATCGGGGTAAAAATGGAGGAAGGCCATATAATCGCCTGTAGTAGGCGTTTTTTTCCAAAAAAATCGCCCCTCTCTGGCGATTATATTGGAAAAAAAACACCCAGGGTGGGTGACTTTTTCCAAAAGAATCGCCTGAGAGGCGCGATTTTTTTGAAAAAAAAGGCCAAAGGCCACCGATGTTATGAAAAAAAATCGCCTAACAGTGGCGATCGTTTTTTTCAATAAAATCGCCAGGGTTGGGCGCGTTTTTCTTCAAAAATCGGTGGCCTTTAGCGATTATTCCAGAAACAATGGCCCAGGAGAGGCGATTTTTTTGGATACAATCGCCCGTCGTGGGCGATTCGCACCCAATATCTCAAAAACATGCAAAAGGTCCTACCTTTAATTCATACAAATTGTAATGTCATACGTACCGTGTAATATGGATCTTCATTTGCATTTTTCGCCATGAAACTCAAGCAAAATTCGATTATTATGTTTTAATGAATGTAGTGAATTTTTGGTGAAGGGAGGAAAATGGAGAAGAAATGGGAGAAGAAATGTATGGATGTGTTTAGGGTTGTGGGATAGGAATGGATGAATAAAGTGGGTAAATTTGGGTTAAAATATTGGTAAATTTTTTTTCACCAAGGTAAGTATCAAGGGTATTATAATCTTTTTACTATTTAAAATTTTTAAAAATGTCCTACATTTAATAAAAATGTACCTGTAAATAACATGTCCCATTTTGTATTACATAATTGATTTCGGATCGAGAAGTCTTTTGGGCTCGTGTCAATGGTTTTGAAACCAGAACGGCGCATGACTTCTCAAGCCACCAGATTGGATCTGGTCGAGAGAGATCACCAGCTGCGCGAAGAGACACGTTCTGGTCGCTGTCTCTGTTTCGCCGGCGGTCTCGCTCCGGAGAAAAGTGTGCCGTGGAGCCCAGGAACCAGATCAGATCTGTTCATGGTTTCTCGACCAGAACTCCGGCAGGAAGAGAAAACGGGAAGAAAAAAATTGGAATTTTGCTTGGTTCTGCTACGCCGGAGCACCGACAATGGCTCGTATTTTGGTAAAAACCAGTACGGGAGCCATCGTCTCTCGGAGGCGACCAGATTAGATCTGGTCGCACTGCCAAGAGACGCCGCCAGCCGCGACCAGAATAATTTTGGTTGCGGGCGGTGGTGACAGAAAGCGGCGCGACCAGAACGCTTCTGGTCGCAGGCACCATTCTCCCGGTGGTGCTTTGTGCGTCGCCGGAGAAGAAGACGCACGGCAGCTCGTCGCGGCCGCTTGCAGTGCCGGTGATGCGGCGCAAATGAGAAGGGGGCTTCTTCCGTTTGGCGCTTGCAGAACAAACAGGCTAGGGCAAGCCTTAGCCCGATAGCGAATTGGGCCGAGCGGCCCAGTTCTGTAATTTCCTTTATCTTTTATTTTGCTCTTGGGTCAAATATTACGGGCATATTCTTTTTGTTCTGTTTTAAAAACAATTTTAGTTTCAACAGTAAATTTAATATATTTTAATCATATTTTATCATTTCCAATATAATTTTTTACTATTTAGCATCTACTTTTTATATTTTCAATACACTTTTTACATTATAAAACTATTTTTCAAAACTTGTTTTCAAAATCGTTTTCAAAACGATGAAAAAGAACAGGCCCTACATCATGGCTGGGCCTAATTGTGAAATGTCTTCCTTATTTTGAATCTGTGCCTGAATGCATAATTGGGCTGATTTAAAGTATTCAAATTAGTTTTAATAAATAAAACCATAGCCTAATTTTAAAATTTTGGACTGGGTCAAATTTCAAAATATGATTTGGTAAAATTTAATTATTGGACTGTGTTTAAATCTGATTTTCTTGTTGTAAAATTATTTTACAAAAGAGTTTTATTTATAAAATAAATTAAATTAAGTGTTATATTTTAATTGGATTAAGATATAGCTAGGGATTAATTTGATTTTTTTATAAGGTTTAAAATTTTTAAATTAGATTTAGAAGATTTTGAATTATTCAAATTTAAAATTATGGGTTAATTTTAATTTGAAGGACATTTATAAATTTCAATTGGAATGGAATTTAGGAATTTATTAATTTTGGAAATTAATAATTTTAAATGTCATCTAATTTCATAAGTGTTCAAGTCAAAATTACTTTTTTTCATTTAATTTTATTAAATTATAAATTGTAATTTAGATTGAAAATCTTGTGAATTTGTCAATTATCAATTGGATTGAGGTATTGACTTTATTTTGGAAACTCGTAAATTTTAAATTGGATTTAAAATTTTGAGAGGTGTTTTATTTAGAAAAGTTCCATATTTTAATTGGATTAATATTATGGAAAAGGTTCTACGTTAAATTCCAAAATAGTTTTTGATTAAATCAAAAGTGGGAGAAATGAGTTTTAGACGATGAGAGTTTAATTTCAATTTTGGAAATTTAATTTTAACTCTCGACCTACTTTATTTAGATTTAATTGAAGAAAAACCCCTAATGACTTCTCAAAATAGTTCAAGAATAATGTTATTCTAATTGGATTAGAAATAAGTATACACATAAATCCATGATTAGATATTAAATATGCTTATGTAATTATTTAATTGTATAATTTAATTACATGTTTATAGGCAACATTCAATTAAATATTTGATGTGATAATTTGTTCATTTACTGAGTTATATGATTGCATATGGTATGCCAAATTTGTCAATTATTTATATGTTGCATATAATTGATGCAATTTTATAATTATTTAAAATAAAATCCCTTAAGTTGTTGCCCCATTAACGTAGCAAATTATGATATTATTGTTGGAATTAACTTGTTGATTTTTATCAAGGTTGTTCTATCGATAATGTATATTTTGGCTTTTGAGATGCTATCTCCGTGAAATGGATTTGATTATTGAAATATAAAATTTTGAGAATATTCATATTTTATGTTTTCAGGCAGCATATATTAAGTCATTATGCCTTCCATTATTATAGCGAAATAACTGTTTTCATGCGAATAACTTGTTGGATTTTTCCAAGGTTGTTCAATCATTAATGAGTTATTTGTTATAGATAATGAGTCTGACTTAACAAAATATATAATTTCTTGGTTTTTATCAAGGTTATATATTTTGAGGTAAGGATTAGATGACACATTTATTGTGTATACCAAGGATTGGTAACCTAATGATCTGGGAGTTGCAATAGTTGCAATTGATAGAAGAATTATTTACCTTATGACATTATTTTGATTTGTTGGTATTTATCAAGGTCAAAATAATTAATGGGGATCGTAGCCCACTAAGAATTATGAGATAATTCTCGAATCAATATTTAAGGGTTATTGATTTGAACAAAATAGTGGGAGCAAAATCAAAATTTATTCATTATCCATATCTTTTATACTTTGGTTTTGTTAAATGCACAAATAAAATATTCTGATTTATTTATTTAATATTTATGTTGTGGAATTATATGAGTATTCTTTTAGAATTTACTAAGTAGATGGCCTAAATTTTCTTGATTATCGGTTGGCATAAATTTTGGAAATGTCTCTCAATCTAAAGTTATTTGGCTATTTTGATTTTATGGCTAAGATGATGTCTAGACAATTGGAATGTTTATGGTAAGCATTAAGTTTGGAATGATATAATAATTATATCAGGAAAGCTTTTAATTCTAAATTGTTGACACAGGCAAATGGTTAAATTTTCTTGCTTACTTAAATATCTTAAGTGATACATAGTGAGATTTGAAATTTAATTTGCAATCTTAGTTGGGCAAATGTTCAAATTTTATTTGAATATGCAGTAAACCATTATTCTTATCAGACAAAGAATAAGATATGATAGTTCAGTCATTCAAAAGAATGTGAACAATCATTGATTCAAATAAGCCAAAGTGATTGAAAAATGACTGCAAAAGTTTGTAATTGGAATCAAAGAAATTGTTAAATTTCTTTTGTAGTACAAATGAAATGGATATTTATCTCTCTATTTGAAGTTTAGACCTATGATATATGATATCAAGTTAAATATATATTTGGAATATATATGGTCTAAAATAAGTAGACTGATAAATGAATATGAAATAAATAATTATAGCTACTAAATAAAGCAGGTATTGCAATATTGGCTATGAGAATTATTGTATTTCATTTGGATTTAAAATCAAATCATTGAATGTTTTAGTTGGACTAAAATAATCCTACATCATGTTTATCATGTAAGGATGGATTGACTCATATATAAGTGATTTTATATTAGCGGAGTCCAGTTTTCAACTATTCCTTAAATTCAATTATTTTATTAATCCTAGAAAAGTCAAATTTAGATAACACAGTTTATTTGGTCGTGTGACTATATTTACATGTATTCAAATTATATCATTATAATTTGAGACTTTTGGTTTGGAATCAATTGTGATATGTAAATTTCATGCACTAGTCAAATCGACCAAATTACCCTTTTTTTTTGGTAAAAGGTAGAAACATTTTAAATTATCTTTAACTAATACATTCTATGTATGTAGTTCCATGATAATTTTACTAAATGTGATTTTCTTAATTTATTTTGTCTCAAGTTTACACTTATCTAAGTGTTTTGGGATTTTGATTTGTTCAAAAATGAATTTTGAAAAGTTAGATAAAAGTATTTTTGCAATGACATTGCAATAGTATGTACTTTATTCAAGGATGGTGTTATCTCAATAAAATGTGATTTTATTATAATTTATAAACATTTGATATGTATATATATCTGGTGTTGTATAAATTAAGATCTAATATGTTTGATCAGTTGTAAGTTATGCAGTTTTCAATCAATCCATTTATGCCATTATACTTATTTCCTACTTGTTATACCGTGTTCCAATCGACAAGTTGATACCATATGTGAAAAAGGTTAATAGTTAATCAAATTTTGAAAAATATTTGAGTCAACACATTCACGTGAAATGGTTAATTATTATTAGATTGTATTATGACTAAATCTAATCAGTTATCTATTTGTGGGAGTATCCAAATTTGATTTGGTTACATATATTATTTCAGGAGCCCAAGCTTTATTATGAGAAATTATCTTTCTAGTGTAAATCATTTATTCTAGAAAGGTTAGTGGGAGAAATAATATGCAAATAAATTATTCATAATCACAAATTTGTAAAATTAACTTATGGAACAACATGTTTAATAACATGATGGTATGGTAGACCTTAATTTTCACATAAAAGGGTGAATTAAGTGGTCTCATGTTATGATCAAAAGATATAAAATTGCATTCGGCTTAATGAATTATATATTAGAATTCAATTTTATATCCAATGATCGTAATAAAGTATACAATGTAAAAGAAATTTTATATGGATTCTAATATTTTGAGTAAAATTCAAAGCATTTGATTTTGTCAAAATGATCACGAATCTTATGTATACAAATCAATTAGTGGGAGAACAAGTATTTTCTATTACATTGTGTTGGACACATTGTACATGGAGAAGGAATACCTTTAAAGTAGTTTTTATTGGTATGATAGTTCAAGAAAAGTTTTGAATTACGGAAGCAATATAGACTTTGGAAGTCAAAATCTAGTAACATAGATTGTAAATATTGCTCGATGTACATACGCAGGATACTAAGTGTAGCATGCCACTAAATAATATACAATTGTTTCCATATATACTAATGGTTGGATTATATTGGTATATTATCGTATGTAGGCGACTATGTTATACTCTAATTGTTGCGAACAAATTGAGCAGGTTCAAGTGAGAGTCACTTGATGATGATAGTTAATAATATTATAAATATTTTGAAAATATTATAAAATTATTCTTTTTATCATAGGCCAAACAAACTTAGTCAAACTTTATGCAATTTTATCTTGCGAAGATAGAAGGAATTTGCATACATACTTTTTATAATAGTGTTAAATGTTGGAATACTTCCACGCTAAAACACTATGACTATTCTACAGCATATGCCATAATACATTAAAGAGTTTTGGAAACTGTTTGGATCTAGTTCTTCATTGAACTTAGCATAAGAATTTCTATTTTGAAAATGGAAATTGAAGTCTCATCAATGATCCAATTATGTATTAGGTATTTTCAATTGATGTTGATCAATGACAGAGTTGATATTCTCTCAAGATAAATTTGTTTATCAGTGGACTAAAACAATTACTAGAAATTGGTCTTAGTCCAAGTGAGAGAGTTAGTGGGATGGATAAAAACTAATTGGTCTTATCCTTAACATTTTGTTTATATTTTCAAATTTATGCAAAATTTGATGATATGGAATAATTTATCATTTATCTTGTTTATTTTATTACATTAGATATATGATAAAATCCCTAGAATAATTTTTGTATGAAAAAAATCATAAGGGTTATGATAATGAGATTCTTTCTATACTTATATATTAATTGTTCTTAAATAATTCCTAGTCATAGTGTTCACAAGATGAGACATTGTTAATACGGATAGACTAGCACATTTTTTGCTTTCTTCCTAAATGAGGAAATAGTTGATCTCATTGACTATTGTGTGTGACACAAAAGCTAATATGTGGATGCTTGTTAAGAGAACAAGTTCATTGGATTGACCCGTCTAGAGATTTTCATGAGGTGATGTATTTAAGTGCCAATGAAATAAATCTTGACATAATGGTAGTGTAAATAAATCCTTCGACTTGAGTCATAAGTGTATCCATAGTGTAGATTATACACTTTCACTCTTTTGGTCCTTAACCTTAGTTGGTTATGTGTGCTTTAAGAGTTGAGTATAGTATGAAACATGGATGGAAGTTTATGATCAATAAAGAATTCACCACTTCCAATAGTAGGAAGAGTATATCCAGTTATGGCCACTTGTTGAAGTATAACTTAAAATGTTTGCGCACACTAGGAGTGATTTTAGAATAGTTCTAAAATTCAACTTCAGGGTGTTATATTTCGGGAACAAGCAAAGAAACAATTAGCTCATTAAGAGTTGGCACAGATCCTTACTCTTGAACTAATTGCGATATGGTTTGGTGAAAGGATGTTAATTACACGGAATCTGTTCATAGAAAGATGAAGTCGATCACATGACTTTTTCCTAACACTTGGGTGGTCATGATGCTGGCTAAAGGCCAATCTTGATCTATAAATATAAGTAGATTAATTCCAAAATCACATGGCCTATTGTCTTTAGGCCAAGTGGGAGTTTGTTGGGTTTATGTCCTAAAGCCAATTAAATTATGAAATTATAATTTATATTTATTACCAACGTGTTTTAGGAACCTAAAGGGTCACACACATAAGAATAACTGATTGGGTTAAAATGATATATTATGGGTTAATTTATTGGATAAATTAACTATAAGGACTTATTGATAAATATCTAATAATAGTTTCCTATTTGTGTTAGGTTTCCTACTGATAATAGGTTTATACCATTCTGATATCTATAAATATAGCCCTAGTCATTGGAATGAGATACAACAGCAACATCTTGTATACAGTGATCTAACTGTCAATCCTCTGACTGATCAATCCTTTGGAAGGATCCCAATTACGGTTGTTCGTGTGGATACCATTAGATGCCGGACAATTGTGCGGCTCGTGATCAGTTTCATCTCCATGCATATCGTTCGTTGATCTCCTAAATATTGATGATGGATTTGCTTTCGAAGTAACATCTGATCTGGTATATTATAATATTCATATGATTGCAAAGTGATCTTGACATGTTCAATCTATATTTATTCCGCTGCGCATAGATTGATTAACTTACATATACCACATATTGCTTGCTAGTTGTACCCCGTTACAAGGCATATAATGTATCTTCAGTAATTGTATATTATAGGCACAAATGTTTTATAAGAATTAACATTAATAAAGAAAACGTAACGCACACACGTAACGTATATGAATATTTATCATTAAATTAATAACATAAATTTTAATTAACCAACCTTTTTTTATATTTTTTATTTTTTATCTCTATACATGAAATAAGCAAGCAAAATCTGACAGTAACGATGAAGGTGGTGTGGTGCAAATGTCGTGCAAATGTCGTGCATGTAATATATTGTCTTTATTTCCATTTCTTTTACTCTTTTTTTTAAAAAAAATACTCTATTTCTTGTTCTTAATTAGTTGTAAAAAATATTTATACCTCACTTGAAAATATTTATGAATGAGACACTTAATATGAGCAGATGACGTGCATGGAATATTATGTCAATCCTTTTCACCGTGCATGGCTATTGTTTTTGTTCAAAAAAATAAATAGAAAGAGATGAATAAAGTGGGAAAATTCGCACTGTGAACTTGAAGCAAATCCTCCAAGGATCATTAGGGAAAATTTTGTTAAGTTCTCAATAACAGTGAAGAATTTATGACTTTTAACGGGACCTAGACCGAAAATCAAACCCCAACTCGTTTTAAAAAAATAGGATTACGTGTAATAAGCTTTTGATATTCAGTAACCCCTGTTAAAAAGTAATCGCAAAAATCCAAACATTTATCTATCCATCCATAAGGAAGATCAGCAGCTACTCCTCCGATACGAAAAAAATTATGCATCATTCGCATACCGGTAGCAGCTTCGAATAGGTCATATATCAATTCTCTTTCTCGAAAAATATAGAAGAAAGGCGTTTGTGCGCCAATATCTGCCATAAAAGGGCCAAGCCATAACAAATGGGAAGCTATCCGACTCAACTCCAACATAATGACTCGGATATAACTAGCTCGTTTAGGTACTTGAATATTGCCTAATTGTTCAGGCCCATTTACGGTTATTGCTTCTGTGAACATAGTAGCTAAATAATCCCAGCGAGTTACATAGGGCAAATATTGTAGGACTCACTACCAAAAAAAAAGACCTTTGGTGACAGTAGAGTTCTGGTCACTAAAAGTATAATTTTCGTCACCAAAGAGTTTTGGTGACAAGAAAAATATGGTCACCAGTTGGTCACATAATATCGGTCACTGAAAGTAAAATGGTGACCACCATCTGTTCTGGTCACCAAAGCTTTGATTTGGTGAATATGTTGTCACCAGCTTGGTCACCAAAATCAACCAGTTAGTGACGAAATGGTGACCAAAATATTGGTCACCAATAAAGTTTGGGTGACGAAAGAATTTGGTCACTGAAAGAGATATAGTGGTCACCAAAATTTTCCGTTAGCTCCGTTTAATTACTTTAGGTGACCAGATAAGTGGTCACCAAAAGGAATTAGTTACCAAATGAATAGGTACCAATCTGGTCACTGAAAGTACAAAAAGTAGTCACTGAAATTGAGTCGTCAAACAGTTTGGGGACCAAAAAATTGGTCACCAAAATTAGATGGTGACCAGAAAGCATGGTCATTGATTTCTTGATGGATTGTCACCAAAATTTCTCATATTTTCTGGTCAACAAAACAATGACCAATGCTAAGATGTGGTGATAAAAGTTGTGATCACCAATTGATAAAATCAAATGGTCACCAAATTTGTATTGTTCCTGGCTAAAAATTAAATAATATTAATTTCATAACCTATTTATGATATATCACAAATTCCAATCATCATTTTTGCAACATGAAATATTCTACAAAGCATTAAATAAGAAAGTAATATCGCATTATAATTCATTACAAAGCATACATACTATCCTAAAAGATTACATAATTCGACATCATAATCACTGGACATATACAGTACCTAAGAGGCTTGAAAAGCAAAACATTAGGATTCCAAACTTTCCATGGACATCAATATTGAGTATCCTACAAAAGCTAAAGTTAGAAGAACTCCTAATCTCCCAATAAATAGCCATGTGAAAAAAAAAATAGAAGATACATGACTTTCCATGATGAACATTTACAAAAGGAGTCTTAGTTCTACACCATCTCATACATACCAACTAAAAGTGTTGTGCACTTTCTTGTCTAGTATGCACTTTTTCACCTGTCATAGGATGAGAAGTAGAGAAATAAAAAGAAAGAAAAGTTACAACAAGTATATAAGTTTCAAAGTTAATGGAATGTAAAAAAGAGAACAAAATAAGAAAAACTAATGTGAACATTCGTGTTCGTTCTCAGCCCTAATAACAGTGACCAATCAGAAATTAAAACAAATGATAATGTACGTACTCTTTACCTTCAGGTAGTTGGAGTGCAACATAAGAACTTGCAGCTGAGAGAGTCGACATGAGTGCTCGTTATTCAAGGGAGAATCGGAAAAACCCATATAAACATATAACTCGGTCAGCATTGGAATTTTGGTAAGCTTGATCTTGCCTGCATCTTGTAACACAAGAGTCCTGAGGTTTGGACAACGAAGAATCCTGACTGACTCGTCGAGTTCACTATATATAAGTTATATTCAAGACGTACTAGTTGGGCATAAATTACGTTCAAGTATTCGAGAGATTGATTAGAGACAACAACGTTGCCCATTCGCCGGGTGCTAAGTCGTTCGAGAAATCGACATTTGAGTAGCAAGTACTTAATCCCTTTACCAGTCACAGCTAGTCCTTTCAAACTCAAGGAATCCTTTCAAACTAAATTCCCATCACCAATCCACCATAAAATACCTTTCCAACCCCACGAATCATTTTTAGAGGAAGAGATCATGAAGTCTTGATTTGGGCAATACTTCCTGGTGAAAAAGGTAGAAAGCAATGAATCTTGTGGATGAATGATTTTCCATGCATGCTTAGCCAGCAATGCTTGATTCATCTCCCTCGTGTCCACTTTAATCTTGTCTTCCATATCTATCCTCTCACAATGGAGTGTGGGACCCACATATCACATTAAGGGACCCACAGCTCTATTGTGAGACCGAGAATAGACACAGAAGACAGAAATAAAGTGGACAGAAAGGTCTAATGGGCATTATCCCTATTCCAAATGAATTAGAAACCGACATATGATAAGTTAATATAGATGAAATGACATGTCTCGCAAGGGTAACCCGAAACCAAAATTTGATCGGAATCAACTATTTAATTTGATGGGAGTAAACAATTGAATCAGTTTGGATTCTGATGCAAATTAATAGAAGAGCGCAAGTATACGGTGTCGCAACCAAGTAATACAGTGGCCAGCATGGGTCGAATACAGAGGGATTTGCACGGAATTAAGTGTTTACTGTGCCTATTTGAGTCACAAAAATAAGCTTAAAATGGGGGATCAAAGAAGAAAAAACTAACAATAGCTCAAGGTACTATGGTTAAGGCTACCAAACTATTATACTTAACTAACTAATTATGCTATAGCTAACTCAGTTAGTGTAAGTGACAAGCTATTATCAACCTATAATCAAGCTACTTGGATTATCCCAGTTCTCTCAATTACTTATGTTCCCATGATAATAGGGGTTTTGGGTCATTAGAATTAGTTGTCAAAAGCTTTCAAGCCAATTTAGTCTAATCAAAGACAAAGAACACTCAAATTCTATCAATGGTTGTCTAAGTTCAATAGTATTCACTCAAGACTCCTGTCAAAAACATTATATGCAACTAGGTTAGCTACTCCTAATTTCACAAATTAATAAGCAAATGATAGAAACACCAATAATAATGACAGCCCATAAAATAATACACAAAGTTGATAGATTATATGAACTATCAACACAAGCCCATAACGATAGAATTAATGAAAATTTAAGTACATATGAAAGAATTCATCAGTCACAAATGGACGTTATAAGGCAAAATATGGAAATTAAGAATAAGAGAGAGGAGGAACTCCCTATGAGTAGCTCAAATCACGAATCTTCTTTCTAGATCTCATGCCTTGGGCCCCCAATTGGATGGAGTCCTCCATGGGATATGCCTCTTTTAAGCTCCGAAAAGAGAGAGAGTCTACATTGTGAAATTAAAGTTAAGCTAAACTAACCCTAATTACTACAAAATCAGTGGAGGAGGGAGAGGTACTAAAAGAGAAAAGAAAGATCTCATTAAGGGCCTTTATACAAAATATCTTTTCAATTTTAGAAAATCCAGTATACAACTTCACGGCAATAACTTTCGATATAATTTTGAGCGTCAAGAAGTCCAAACTGGGCAAAAGTGTCTGAATGAAAGTCGTAGCTCTTTGTCCAAGCTTTCTATAGCGTCAAGAATCATCCAATTTGGAGCTATGTAGCTCTAGATATGCCATTAGAAAGTTAACTTTGCAAGACTGAGAAATTCCATAGACGAAACCACAAAAAATGTGCATCTCTTTCTCTTGTTTTTTATTTACGGTCTGTGAAATCCAATCCAGCCAACGCACATATTTCTTTTTGCCTTTCTCTTTCTCTATAAATCCGTCTCCAGTTCCTCTGCTCTCAACATATTTGAATCAATGCTTTCACAAATTAAATTTTTTTTTTTTTAAATTTTGCTCTCTTTCTTCTTTGTTTCCAAACTAATTTATCTTGGCAAGAACCCTTCTAATAAAAAACACCATGGCAATCTCCTTTCTCAGTTATTCAACGGCGACTTCAGCGTTCAACGAAGCTTTTAGGTGTAGATCTCACAAACATATAGAATTGATTTCACCAAGTCTTTCACGATAAAGAAATTGATTTTACCAAAATCTTTGACGATCGATAAAGATTAATTCACCATCTAAATATCAAAAATAATATACAAACCCAGAATTCAATTCGAAGCTTTGTTGAACTTTGTAAGGATTCCGTTTTGGTACAACTTCTTGTTTGTCTGTTGGTTGCTTTAAAATGTTCCCAATTTCAAAAAATTACTCCAGACGGTGGATTGGAAAATTACACAGATATTAAAATGACAATGTTTTAAACTAAGGCTTTTTCAGTATACCAGATCACATAGACCTAAATCATCTCAGAAAACAAAAATTATTGTGGTATCCTTAACCGTTTCTTCCTTCTGGTGAATAATAGAATATGTGATACCAATTATAGTGTTTTTTGTTTTGCTCAGTCCCCTTGTCCTACGCAAAGCATTATGAGAGCATTTCGGGTTACATATATCTTAAGAATATATTAAATTATATTAAATTTGTTGTCAAAACATAGTAAGGAGCATTATAAATATAAAATATTATTTTTGAAATGAAATGAATTGACTTAAGTTAATTGACCATACAGATATAGTTTTAAGCCATGTATGTTCAATCTTTTAAATATGGCTATGAGCTTAATTATATGGCAATGTACAACTTTTATATATATCTATATATATATAAATTAAATGCAAGATCAAAAAGGAACAAATGGATCAAACAAGGAGAAAGACAGAGTGAATGTGTGTGTTTTTTACAAAGCATTTATTCCATAATTAAGCAGGGAGAGATGAGTAAGTGATTTTTAATTGTTTTTTCCGCTTAAACTGATTTTAAGTTTGGGATATTTAAGTTTCTTATGTTAAAGATTGCTGCTTTGGCAAAATTGCCATGTCTCCTATTTTTTTAATATATTTTTTAAGGGCGTTCCATGTCATCTTACCCTAAGTAGTACTTACATGAGATATCAAAACATAAATCGAAAACTAAAAACCTAAGTACGAACGAAACCTAGTCAATATTTTTTAATAATCATCACAGAAATTCCATCCATCCATTAGTAGTCAAACAAACAGAACTCAAAGCTACCACAAAATTTCCGAAAAACAAGTTCTAATTTGGTTTGTGTTAATTTCTTTTTCGCTTTCATTCCATACCAATCTATATAAAGCCCTCTAACCAGAATGCAAAAACATCACGATCGATTTAGCAATATCTGCAAGCTTAATAATATCGATTCATCCTGAAGGAAAAAAAAACACAGAAAGAAAGAATGGCAAAAACAAGCAAAGCGACATCGTTGTGCCTCGTCGCATTAGTATTAATATGCTTTGCGGTTGCAGATGTGGCTGAAGCAGGAGGAGCTAAGAGATCAGTTATGGGGCTATGGATCGCGATTTCGTTAACTGTGATCCAAGGACTGGCGATCCAAGTTTATGCAGACCTGGAAAACCAATAAATAATAACAGTCAAAATAAAATGGAGATTCCCACCAAAGCTACACAAACATAAATTCATGAGATCGATCAGTACTTCGTTGGAAATTGGAAACTGGAAATGATCCTAGTTTTCGATTCGTAAGGGGATTTGATGGATAGCCTTCGTCTCATCAGGCTCTCTTGCGGGATTTCTTTTATCTTCTAGCAAGAGATCGATATTCTTGATCTTTTAAATTATATTAATGCCTTCTTTCTTTCTTTCTTTTTATATATATTAATATATAAAAACTGTGTTTGTTCCTGTAATCTTAACTCCTAAAAGTATCGACAGATACAATGAAATTATATATCGATCTGTTCCTATTTGCTCCATTTTTTTATTATTCTTAGTTGGAATATTTTCTAAATCATACTATGGCTCAGTTTGATAAAATTAAAAAGGGCATTTATAAAAACCACCAATACCCCATTGAGGTTTCATGAAGCTACCACCCCCCATGAACCAGGTAATAATATAGTAACAATTACCCCCTTCTGATTAGTTAAATTATATTTACCCCTTTGAGTAAAAATATTGAACTAAAAAATCAGTCCTTTTTTAATTTGACAAAATATTTTAGAAGGAGTTTCCTGCCAGACTTTGTCAGATAATACTTTCGCCCTTAAAATATTAGATATGCAATATTTCATAACATATACGCAGGTTGAATACAAGTTTTTGTCGAAATTTGAACGTCAAGAGGAGTGTTGGTAATTTTCATAAATCTCGAGGAAGTTAAATGTAATTTACACAATTGAAAACTGAAGTCTGAAATATAAAATTCGACCTCCTTAATTATTATGTTTGATAAAAATTAAAATCTTAGATCTCAATTAGTTAAGAATAAAGTCTGAACATTGAATTTATGCAAGTGCCGTGCATGTAATTTTTGCCATACGTACAGATCATATGAAGAAGTTTCCTTTTGTCCGTGCTACTGCCGTGTATGGCCATTGATTCTATAGGATTAATATGTTTAGGGTTTATCTTGGTTAGTTTATTTACTTTTATCTTGTGGAAGAAATGTGGAAAATAACAACTTTCTAACGATTTGGGATTCAGGAAAATCTCAGGAGATTTCCAAACAAGGATTGGTTTTGGAAGATATAATCTGCCTTATATATATAAAACCATGGTTGTCTGGGCCGGACCGGACGTTGAACTGTTGAGGCCAAAGGTTCGCTCGAATCGGGGGTTCGACCTGTTGAGCCGGGGTCTAACCGGATGACGTCATATATATATATATATTTATATATATGTATAATATATTAATGATTAACATGCTTTAATTTTATTATTTGTAACATTTAAATTTTTTTTTTCACAACAATTATATATTTATTTTTGCAAATTTTACAACTAAGTTAAACATGAAAATTCATTATTATAAAACCCAAGAAGTAAATCAACTATAAAATATTTTTTATTTTCTATTAAATATATATAAAATTATATTCCTACATTTTTATTAGACAAAAAAAAGGATAAAATTTAATGTAAAAACAATTAAACGTATTTTAAGTTAATACATGAATAAATTAAACAAATTTTAATTGAACTTAAAACAATTAATAAAAATTATGATAGTAATAATTTTATAAATAGTAAGGAATTATAATAAAATTAACGTTAGTTTGGATGGTCTAATTTATAGATTGTTAGAAAATTCATGATTCATATAAAAATGAGTTAAAACAATAAATTAAACAAAAGTGAACAATGGTATAGTGGTAAGTACTCATGTTTCTATGTGAGTGACCAGGTTCAACAGTGACAGCAAAATTTTGCAAAAGTTGTCAAATTTTGAAAAAAAATAAAAAAACCCGGTTCGGGCTAGTCGGCCCGGGATTTTGACCGGTTTTTTAAATGTCCGATTTTTTCCATGTTTTGAACCGGCAGGGGTGCCGGTTCGCGGCCAGACCGGTCCGGCCCAGACAACACTGTATAAAACAGGAGGATATTTTTGGTGCCAAACCAAATGGCTTACATGCATCATGCCATTTGTCTTAAAGCTTCCGCTACAATAGCCCCCTCCATCTTTGCATACATGTATGCATTTGCAGGCTTATTTGATCTTATTCCGCCAAAGAAAGCAAACAGCCTCTATGTGGTACAAACAGCTACGATATATAAGAAGTAAAAAAAAAAAAAAATAAAAAAGTGGCATAAACGGCTACAATTAATCCTTTTGACAGTGCATGCATCATATGGCTAGCATAAATAACCAAATTCTAGTTTAGGACATGTTCTTTAAGTTTTGGTTTTAATCTCAACAATAAATTTAATACATTATAATCAATTTTTATCAACTTTTTACTATTTAACTATACTTTTTTACTTTTTACATTATAAAATTATTTCTCCAAAATCAAAAGTCAACCCAAAACTCCATCATTTCTCCCAATTGGGGTGGTGGGTTTCTTGCTGGAGCGAGCGAGGCGAGACAACTCCTGGGCCAGTTTCTCAAACATATCCTCGATGAAACTGTTCATGAAACCCATTGCCTTGCCGGAAATCTCGAGATCCGGGTGAAGGCTTTTCAACACCTTGAATAGGTAAATCTTGTACGTCTCATTGCCCTTGCCCTTCTTCTTCTTGGAGTCACCGCTGCTGCTGCCGCCTTCCTTTCCTGAGAGGACCAGCCTTTGGCGGTTTCTTCTCAGCCTTTGCCGGCATCTTATCAGCGGTGGCAGCTTGCTTCTTTCATGCTGTTGGTGCCATCAGATTACAGATGAAGAAAAACAAGAATAACATGAGAGAATTTGGATTCTTTTGGGATTGAATGGAAAACTATGTTTATATAGAGAGTGGAGACCCATTCTTATTGGTAGATTAGGCTTCGTATGGATGGTTATGCTGGACTATGCCTTACCAACATATCTCTTTTCAATACACGTCTTAGATATACCACAACTTAATGGATAATCTTATACCAAATTTTTTTATAAGGGGCAGTTTTAAAATTCATAAGTAAAGTGCAATTTTACATAAGTTTTAATAAGGGAAGAAATTTATTAATTTGATGAACAAAGTTTACTCTTCTAATTAAACAGAGAGAGTATTTAATAAGGTAGTTAGGATATGGATTAGAAATCAGGGGAGTAAATAGTCAATCTTGGCCGTCCAAAGTAATTAAACCATTCAAATTATAGGTTCAAGAATATGATTTTCAATATTTTGTAAGTATATCTTGTCTTTCTTTCTTTCTTTCTTCCTTTGCCACCATGTAAAACGTACCCCTTCATTCTCACTTCCTTCTTCAGTCTCATGAAGCCAACAAAAAACCATTAACTCGAATTAAGGTGGTGTGGTGCCAGTGCCGTGCATTAGAATCCTTTTGACAGTGCCACATCCGTGCATGGCTATTACGTACATTTTGTCTTTTTTTTTTTTTTTTTGGGCGTGAATTATTCGACTCCTTCCACTTCACTTTAAAAGGCCACTTTGAAAAATATATAACTTATTATATGTTGTGAGGTACAACACCCTAAAATGACTAATTTGACACCAAAATTTTCACTTATAATCTTATTTTATTAGTAATGGTTAATTGTAAACCACACAATATTATATTAATAAGGGCATGTAATATAAAAAATCAAAAATGAATTATTTTAATGAGACAACAAAATTTTTTAAAAATTGGACTCTTTTAATTAGGCGAAAAATATATATTTTTATAGTCTGAATGAAAGCAATTATTACTTTGATCAAAACAAACTCCTTTACGGATCAGAAGTATTTGTGTCACGCTTGCGCCTGATTAACCTAAATTGAGATAAGAAGAATTAATTTGGGGGAAAATTGAAGAGGGAGAAATAGAAGAAATTTAGAGAGAAAGAGAATTCATATTTCCATGATCAAAGCTTAAACTCCAATCCTTTCGTACATAGCTATTAATAGTCTGCCCATATTTGAGCTAAACCCCTTTACTTTTTAATATTATAATTAAGCCCAAGATCATGACATTGACAACTTATCGGCCATAAAACAAACTTGATCTCTTTGTGCAGGGTTTCGAAAATCAATTGATGTATGTAACCCAATTTGATTAAATAAGGAAATGACCAAATTGGTCTATTATAGCCCACGGACTTGATCATGCAATGTAATTGCGAATTTGATCAACCCGTAACAACATTGATGAATGTTGATCAAGTGGAATCAAATTGAATCACATGTCAGCCTTTGTTTTGTGGACTTTGAAATTGTGATGTTTGGGCTTTGAATATCTGAATTAATTTATGAGCTTTAGGCCTTAAAAACTACTAGCCCCATAGAAAATATCTTCAATGACCATTTCGCTGTGTTTGATTTTAATTTTTGATTTGACTTTGGATTTTGGTATGAATAAGCATGATTCCAACAAGCTTTGACCTTCATCATTGCCATCAATTCGTTGTTCAAAATTAAAGCAACCTTGACGAGGTAATCTCTACAACTAAGCCTCAAACTAGGAGTGTCAAAGCACATATGCCTAAAATAAGAATCAATCCGAGTTCACAGGAGTTGTACAAGGTTTATTTAAAATGGGCGAGGGCTAGGGGCATTCGAAGGGTGATGAGGGCCGAGAACAAGCCAAAAGAAATTCTAGTACAAGACAAGGATAAAAAGGTCTTTTCACCTTCAACTCGCATGAGGATTATCTATTTTGGGGAGTTCAAAGTTGAAAGGTGAAATTCTTCAGTATTTTAATAAATCTCGAAGTCCATTAAATTATATTGATTTATGAAAATTATTCTTGACTTAATTTGTTCAAAACAATTCTAGAACACTCAAGAAGGATTTAGAAGATTTTAGAAATTAAAGGATGAATAAGAGGCTTACCCTAAAGATGAAGACACGACAAGGGTTTCCTAAGAGGGCAGCCGAAAGCTCCATTGTATGTTAGTGTTTGTGTTTTATTTCCTTTCTTGTTTTGAATTTGCTTGTTTCTATTATTGAGATTTTCCTTAGAAGGTTCTTGCATGTCTCTTGTGATTAAAGAATAGATAAATTTTCCTTTAATGTTTTTAGAAGGTTTTTAATTCATTTTCCTTATGCATTTTTAAGAGGAATGATACAGGTCAGTTAGTCCAAGGAATTACCACAAGACTTAGTCTTTCAAAGTTGAGGAAGACCATTTCCTATGGTTGCAGATTGTCATCTTACTTGCATTAGAATCAGATTTATTCAGTTGATGTATCCCTTCTTTTTGGCTCATTAGTTAAGTTTCTTTCTTCAGATGTAAACTTCCATTGCCTTTATAAATAGTGATGGGTAGGAACGAATGAAGGGATCAATGAATAAAAATATTTTCCTACGTTCTGTTAAAAAATTCTTCTTCTTTCTCAGTAATTCTTCTTCTTGCCCGTATTACAAGTGTGCTCATATCAAGGAATTCCATCCATTACTTATTCCATAAGTGAAGCGCTTTTAAGTACCAAACAACACAAATTTTACCTCAAACACATATCAACAGTGCAAGAATATAATTATCGGGTGGTACTTAAGGATGGATCCCACAGAGAGGTCGACAAGCACCCTTTTGGATCGAGTTTGCCATGCAAGTTGGCTTTAACCACAAGACCATTATGTTCTTTAAACTAAAAGCAAGAAATGTAAAAAAGAACTATAATTATTACATTCATGTCTGATTAGTATCTAACTAATTGAATAGGAAGAGGATTCCCCTAATGCAGAATTTTAGAATAATGAAAAGAAAATGTCTTCATAAACGACTACATCATTGGCGGTGAATTTTTTGTGAGTAGTAAGGTTATAGAGCTTATAAACTTTCTGAAAGGGAGGATACCCTATGAAAATGGTTTCATGAGCTATAAGAGAAAATTTATCCTTGGAAGGAGTGAGGTTGGGACCATAGCATAAGCTTCCAAAAGTTTTCAAGGTCAGTAAGATCAGGTGGTCTTTGATAAAGGATCTGATATGGAGATTGCTAGTTCAACAATGAAGACGCAGTTTGTTGATTAGGTATCTGGCAGCTTAGATGGAGTCACCCTAAAATTTCTTAGGAAGAGAAGATTAGAACATTAGAGCACTAGCAACTTGGAGAAGGGTTTTGTGTTTTCTTCAGCAATAATATTTTGATCTGGAGTGTATATTGTGTAGATGCATGCTAGATGATTCCATACTGAGATAAAGTTGTTAGTGTAAGGTTTATGAACTCAGAACCATTATCTAATCTGAACATTTTATCTTTTGACCATATTGAGAAAAAATGCAACATTATGTGGGACTTGGGATTTGTGTTTAAGAAGGAAGGTTCATGTGTCTATGGAATGATCATCTACGTATATTTGTTATAAAATATTGAGCTCGAGAAGTAGTAAATTGATGATATGGTCTGAAACATCTAAATGTAATAGATCAAGACAATAAGGTATTTTATTATTGGCGAGTGAAAAACCCAGTTTGTTTTGTTTTGCCAAAGGGAAGATATTACAATGATCAATGCATATTACATAAAAAAATGTGCTTCACTACCCGAAAAATGCCTATTAAAGGTGGGTTTCGCAACCCGGCACACGCCTCCAATGCGGGCGCCCACCTCCAATTGGAACAGGCATGATATTTGAGGCGGGTGCATGCTTTTGGTCATTTGGAGGTGAGAGCTACATGCACCCGCCTCCAATAGACATGATATTTGAGGCGGGTGCATGCTTTTGGTCATTTGGAGGTGAGAGCTACATGCACCCGCCTCCAATAGACATGATATTAGAGGCGGGTGCAACTCCTTTTGGTGTTTTGGAGATTGGTGCTACATGCACCCGCCTCCAAAATCCCTTACAAATTAGGAGTATTGGAGGTGGGTGCTATGTGTGGAAGCACTTGATTCTCGCGCACTAGATTTACTACTAGGCAACATATACTTATGTATTTAAAGTTAAAATCAAAAGTATATATATTTATACATTTCCTTCTAAAACATTTGGTTTTTATTACCTATTAATTTATTGCCTTGCTCAAACCTTGACAAATTTTAATTTTTTTTTAAAAACTTTCAACAGTCCAAAACAAAGAAAAATTTTTGGAACACTTTTGGTGTTTTGGAGGCCGGTGCACCATGCACCTGCCTCCAATAGACATGATATTGGACATGCACCCACCTCCAAAACTTTTGTAGGCGGTGCATGATATTGGAGGCGGGTTGCAATAATCCAGTGGATTACTGGAGTCGAGTTTTAGTGGCACCCGCCTCCAATAGTGTACACTATTGGGGACTGGTACTCTGAAAACCCGCATCCAATACTGTTTTGAAAATTTTTATAGGTCCAAAACCCGGCCTAAAATGCACTTTTTTTTTGAAACCCGTCCTAAATGGGCTCCTCCAATGTCCCTTTCTGTAGTAGTGTTTGATGACAACAATTGATTGATGGCCTAGTCTCGAATGGCAGAGCTATTTTTTAGTGAGGATGCTCTAGCTGACAAGCTAACTTTCTATGGCAGTTGCTGGAATGTGTGAATGATATGTTTTTTCTTTTCAACTATTGTAATTAAGATCATATGAAGTGGAGTCAAGAATGTTTAAGCCCTGCAATTATTTTCCGTACACCAAGAACCTTTTGTATTCTATGGTTTTGCATCATACAGAAGATTGCAAAGAAAGAAACAAACACAAGAGGGAACATGATAGGATCATGGCAAGAACAAGACAAATAAAGATAAAAGGAATACTGATTTATTTGTTGGATGAAAAAGAGGGTTGCAGATGAGGTCCATTTATACCAAAGCCTGCAACAGAGCCTACGTGAAATTATCACAAAAGAAGGAAGAAAAGGTCCTAACTGATGGACATTGAATCCTGGCAATTCTAAACAGCTAGCTATATTGACCAACTCAAAGGTGTACAAAATCAACTGCATGAATAGGTTTTCAACCGCAGTAACTTGTTGGTAAGCAGATGGCCTCGAGTTAGTTGTATCAGGCCTCCCCGTCGGCAGCATCCTTGTCCTCAAGGATGAACGTCGGGTACGTATGGGAGAAGCAGTGAGCATCTTCCCACATGGCGTCTTCAAGTGAAGTGCCTTTCCAGTGGATCAAGACCTCGTCTTTTGGCCAATACTTCCCTTTCTAGATAACTCGGCCGATAGTTCCCTTTTTGGAACACTTTTGGTGTTTTGAAGGCCAGTGTACCGTGCACCTGCCTCCAATAGACAAGATATTGGACATGCACCCACCTCCAAAACTTTTGTAGGCGGTACATGATATTGGAGGCGGGTTGCAGTAATCCAGCGGGTTGCAGTAATCCGGTGGATTACTGGAGTCGAGTTTTAGTGGCACCCGCCTCCAATAGTGTACACTATAGGAGACGGGTGCTGTGAAAACCCGCCCCCAGTACTGTTTTGAAAATTTTCATCGGTCCAAAAACCGGCCTCAAATGAACTTTTTTTTGAAACCGGTCTCTAAATGGGCCCCTCCAATGTCCCTTTCTGTATTAGTGTTTGATGACAACATTTAATTGATGGCCTAGTCTAGGATGGCAGAGCTATTTTTTAGTGAGGATGCTCTAGCTGACAGGCTAACTTTCTATGGCAGTTGCTGGAATGAGTGAATGATATGTTTTTTCTTTTCAACTATTGTAATTAAGATCATATGAAGTGGAGTGAAGAATGTATAAGCCCTGCAATTTTTTTCCTACACCAAGGACCTTTTGTGTTCTTTGGTCTTGCATCATACAGAAGATTGCAAAGAACGAAACAAACACAAGAGGGAACATGAAAGGATTATGGCAAGAACAAGACAAATAAAGATAAAAGGAATACTATTTTTTTTCTTGTATGCATAATAAGGTTGCAGATGAGGTCTATTTATACCCAAGCCTGCAACAGAGCCTACGTGAAATTAGCACAAAAGAAAGAAGAAAAGGTCCTAACGGATGGACAGTGAATCCTTGCAATTCTAAACAGCAAGCTATATTGACCAACTCAAAGCTGTAGTAAGTCAACTGCAGGAATAGGTTTTCTACTGCAGTAACATGTTGGTAAGCAGATGGCTTCGAGGTAGTTGTAACAATCCTCCCATCGGCAGCATCCTTGTCCTCAAGGATGAACGTCGGGTATGTATGTGAGAAGCAGTGAGCATCTTCCCACATGGTGTCTTCAAGTGAAGTGCCTTTCCAGTGGATCAAGACCTCGTCTTTTGGGCGATAGTTTCCTTTCTTGTTGACTCTGCCGATAGTTCCTTTTTTGGAACATTTTTGGTGTTTTTGAGGCCGGTGCACCATGCACCTACCTCCAATAGACATGATATTTGACATGCACCCACCTCCAAAACTTTTGTAGGCGGTACATGATATTGGAGGCGGGTTGCAATAATCCAGTGGATTACTGGAGTCGAGTTTTAATGGCACCCGCATCCAATAGTGTACACAATTGGAGACGGGTGCTGCGAATACTCGCCTCCAATACTGTTTTGAAAATTTTCATCGGCCCAAAAACCGGCCTCAAATGCACTTTTTTTTGAAACCCGTCTCTAAATGGGCTCCTCCAATGTCCCTTTCTATAGTAATGTTTGATGACAACATTTGATTGATGGCCTAGTCTCGAATGGCAGAGCTATTTTTTAGTGAGGATGCTCTAGCTGACTAGCTAACTTTCTTTGGCAGTTGCTGGAACGTGTGAATGATATTTTTTTTCTTTTCAACTATTGTAATTAAGATCATATGAAGTGGAGTCAGGAATTTATAGGCCCTGCATTTATTTTCCCTACACCAAGGACCTTTTGTATTCTATGGCCTTGCATCATACAGAAGATTGCAAATAAAGAAACAAACACAAGAGGGAACATGATAGGATCATGGCAAGAACTAGACAAATAAAGATAAAAGGAATACTAATTTATTTAGATGCAAAACAGGGTTGTAGATGAGGTCCATTTATACCCAAGCCTGCAACAGAGCCTACGTGAAATTATCACAAAAGAAGGAAGAAAACGTCCTAACTGATGGACATTGAATCCTTGAAATTCTAAACAGCTAGCTATATTGACCAACTCAAAGGTGTACAAAGTCAACTGCATGAATAGGTTTTCAACTGCAGTAACTTGTTCGTAAGCAGATGGCCTCGAGGTAGTTGTATCAGGCCTCCCCGTCGGCAGCATCCTTGTCCTCAAGGATGAATGTCGGGTACGTATTGAGAAGAAGTGAGCATCTTCCCACATGGCGTCTTCAAGTGAAGTGCCTTTCCAGTGGATCAAGACCTCGTCTTTTGGCCGATAGTTCCCTTTCTAGATAACTTGGCCGATAGTTCCCCTTTTGGAACACTTTTAGTGTTTTGGAGGCCAGTGCACCGTGCACCTGCCTCTAATAGACATGATATTGGACATGCACCCACCTCCAAAACTTTTGTAGGCGGTACATAATATTGGAGGCGGGTTGCAATAATCCATTGGATTACTGGAGTCGAGTTTTAGTGGAACCCGCCTCCAATAGTGTACACTAGTGTACACTATTGGAGACGAGTGCTGTGAAAACCCGCCTCCAGTACTGTTTTGAAAATTTTCATCGGTCCAAAAATCGGCCTCAAATGAACTTTTTTTTTGAAATCGGTCTCTAAATGGGCCCCTCCAATGTCCTTTTCTGTATTAGTGTTTGATGACAACATTTGATTGATGGCCTAGTCTAGAATGACAGAGCTATTTTTTAGTGAGGATCCTCTAGCTGATAAGCTAACTTCCTATGGCAGTTGCTGGAATGAGTGAATGATATGTTTTTTCTTTTCAACTATTGTAATTAAGATCATATGATGTGGAGTGAAGAATGTATAAGCCCTGCAATTATTTTCCCTACACCAAGGACCTTTTGTGTTCTTTGGTTTTGCATTATACAGAAGATTGCAAAGAACGAAACGAAAAAAAGAGGGAACATGATAGGATTATGGCAAGAACAAGACAGATAAAGATAAAAGGAATACTGTTTTTTTCTTGTATGCAAAACAAGGTTGCAGATGAGGTCTATTTATACACAAGCCTGTAACAGAGCCTACGTGAAATTAGCACAAACGAAGGAAGAAAAGGTCCTAACTGATGAACAGTGAATCCTTGCAATTCGAAACAGCAAGCTATATTGACCAACTCAAAGCTGTACTAAGTCAATTGCTGGAATAGGTTTTCTACTGCAGTAACTTGTTGGTAAGCAGATGGCCTCGAGGTAGTTGTATCAGTCCTCCCGTTGGGAGCATCCTTGTCCTCAAGGATGAACGTCGGGTATGTACGGGAGAAGCAGTGAGCATCTTCCCACATGGCGTCTTCAAGTGAAGTGCCTTTCCAGTGGATCAAGACCTCGTCTTTTGGCCGATAGTTCCCTTTCTTATTGACTCTGCCTATTGTTCCCTTTTTGCAACACTTTTGGTATTTTGGAGGCCGGTGCACCATGCATCTGCCTCCAATAGACATGATATTGGATATGCACCCACCTCCTAAACTTTAGGAGGTGCATGATATTGGAGGCGGGTTGCAATAATCCAGTGAATTACTAGAGTTGAAACCCGTCTCTAAATAGACCCCTCTAATGTCCCTTTCTATATTAGTGTTTGATGACAACATTTGATTGATAGCCTTGTCTAGAAAGGCAGAGCTATTTTTTTAGTGAGAATGCTCTAGCAGACAAGCTAACTTTCTATGGTAGTTGCTGCAATGAGTGAATGATATGTTTTTTCTTTTCAACTATTGTTATTGTGATCATTTGAAGTGGAGTCAAGAACGTATAAGCCCTGCAATTATTTTCCCTACCCCAAGGACCTTTTATGTCCTATGGTCTTTCATCAAACAGAAGATTGCAAAGAAAGAAACAAACACAAGAGGGAACATGATAGGATCATGGAAAGAACAAGGCAAATAAAGATAAAAGGAATACTGATTTATTTCTTGGATGCAAAACAAGGTTGCAGATGAGGTCTATTTATACCTAAGTCTGTAGTAGAGCCTACGTGAGATTAGCACAAAAGTAGGAAGAAAAGGTCCTAACGGATGAACAGTGAATCCTGGCAATTCTAAAAAGCTAGCTATATTGACTAACTGAAAGGTGTACTAAGTCAACAGCAGGAATAGGTTTTCTACTGCAGTAACTTGTTGGTAAGCAGATGACCTTGAGGTAGATGTATCAGGCCTCCCCGTCAGCAGAATCCCTGTCCTCAAGGATGAACGTCGGGTACGTATGGGAGAAGCAGTGAGCATCTTCCCACATGGCGTCTTCAAGTGAAGTGCCTTTCCAGTGGATCAAGACCTCGTCTTTTGGCTGATAGTTCCCTTTCTGGTTCACTCTGCCGATAGTTCCCTTTTTGGAACACTTTTGGTGTTTTAGAGGCCGGTGCACCATGGACCTGCCTCTAATAGACATGATATTGGACATGCACCCACCTCCAAAACTTTTGTAGACGGTACATGATATTGGAGGCGGGTTGCAATAATCCAGTGGATTACTAGAGTCAAGTTTTTGTGGCACCCGCCTCCAATAGTGTACACTATTGGAGACGGCTGCTGTGAATACCTGCCTCCAATACTGTTTTGAAAATTTTCATCGGTACAAAAGTCGGCCTCAAATGCACTTTTTTTTGAAACCCGTCTCTAAATGGACCCCTCCAATGTCCCTTTCTATATTAGTGTTTGATGACAACATTTGATTGATGGCCTAGTCTAGAAAGGCAGAGCTATTTTTTAGTGAGGATGCTCTAGCAGACAAGCTAACTTTCTATGGCAGTTGCTGCAATGAGTGAATGATATGTTTTTTCTTTTCAACTATTGTTATTGTGATCATTTGAAGTGCAGTCAAGAATGTATAAGCCTTGAAATTATTTTCCCTACGGCCCAAGGACCTTTTGTGTCCTATGGTCTTGCATAAAACAGAAGATTGCAAGGAAAGAAACAAACACAAGAGGGAACATGATAGGATCATGGAAAGAACAAGGCAAATAAAGATAAAAGGAATACTGATTTATTTCTTGGATGCAAAACAAGGTTGCAGACGATGTCTATTTATACCTAAGTCTGCAGTAGAGCCTACGTGAAATTAGCACAAAAGTAGGAAGAAAAGGTCCTAACGGATGTACAGTGAATCCTGGCAATTCTAAAAAGCTAGCTATATTGACTAACTGAAAGGTGTACTAAGTCAACAGCAGGAATAGGTTTTCTACTGCAGTAACTTGTTGGTAAGCAGATGACCTCGAGGTAGATGTATCAGGCCTCCCCGTCAGCAGTATCCCTGTCCTCAAGGATGAACGTCGGGTACGTATGGGAGAAGCAGTGAGCATTGATAAACCCGTCGTAGGAATATCAAATGCAGTAAAAATACTGTTAAAAACCTGCACCAATTTATCTAAATAAAAGGTAGCACAGCAGAGTACAGGGTCGATCCACAGAGACGGCAAATTCAACACAATTTCCAAATTAACATGCAGTTTAACCAAACTTGACTAGCAGTCACCTTTTGTGTCTCCTAGAGACCTTGAATTTGTAGAAATGTGAGATAAGCAAAACCAAATATGCAAAATAGATTAAGAATCAATTAAGAAGAATATCCTAGCATTGTGCAATCCACCTTAACCGTATGCATGTAATCATAAACCCCTTTTACTGTCTAATTATCCTATGTCGTTTCAGTTATAGATTACCGCGAGTCCCCGCAATCATAATCCAATTCTCCCTTAATGAATCGATAACCCCCGTGAGTCCCCACAGTCAAGGTTATTTCCCTATCTAGTTTAATTAACAGGCCGCAAGTCCCCGCAATCACCGTATTAACTAAGCTAGAAGCATTAAGAATAAGAAGAACCCAAAACCAGTAACCCCCCTCGACGATGCTCAAGAGATTACTACCCAATTAAACCTGTACTACTCAGCCGGTAGTCGTGCCACTCACTGGCCCTACCAGATCTATATTAAGGTGATCAGACTTAATACGACCTTAGTTTTTAGACATATAAACACAGGCAATTATGGAACTAGTTAATTAGACTGGAATTCATGCTTTGGTTTCATACATGCAATGGTTAAGGTTTCTCACATAATACTAGAATAAGAGATTTAGCTACTCATAGAATTAAACATCTCACGAAATAAGATTAAAGCAGCCATGAAATGAAGGCAAGGATGGAATATGAAAAAGAGATACTTTACAGAATATTGCTATTGGAGACTCTTCCCGTTTGGGCAATGGGTAGCCTGCCGGAAGGAACTCTCAAATAAAATAGAACTACTGCTAGAATAATGTATCGTGAAATTCTAACTCTATCAGAACTAAAGAAAGAACTCTACGTGAATAAAGAATGGGAAATTAAAATGAATACTGAATGCAAATCTGAATGACTTCTACCTAGAGAGTACCCCTATTTATAGAGAGGAAAACAATCATCTCTCAGTAAAAATATCCCATCAGTTAAGGAGTAAAGCAATCTTTGACAAAGTCAGCACATCACTCAGATGAAGGAAACAACCGATTGATTTTCTAGAGATTCTTCTGGAGCTTTTGCTTTTAACTTTCACTGCAGTAATTTCTGAAACCTTCTAGAAATTTAGCTTTTACTTCTACTGTAGTAATTTCTGAAACCTTCTAGAACTTTAGCTGCTCTACTGGGCTTTAGTTTTCTCCTTCTTTTTGGGCCACAACCCGTGTGACATTCTACCCGAACATCTCTTGCTCCAAAATCCTTGTTTTAGCATCTTTCCTCCTTATTTGGGCTGTTCTCCAAACCTGCCGTAAAACACTAAAAACTTGGGCAAAAGCCCGTGAGAACTGCCTTCAAAGATGCTAAAATAATAGTTCAAAATTGGTCAGATCATATCCCCACACTTGAATGACACTTGCCCTCAAGTGTGAAGTGAAGAATAGAGCACAGCTCCTCCCTTAAGCATGCATCCCACAATAGTTCCACGAAGGAAAACAAAACAGCTAACACGACTCACAAAGAACAAGAATAGAATAAAAGACAAACTGACTCTATGACTTGACACATAAACTTCTGCCTCATTCCTTCTGCCGGATCCTACTCACATCACAAAATTCAGTATTACATTCAGGTGCACGCAATTTAACACTTTCCAAAAACTATCCTTCAGAAGCCCAACACAAAATATGCAATAACTCCCACAACTGCACTCTATGGTCTGTAATTCACACCCTCACTTTTTCACAAGAAAAAATTCAGGATAAAATTAAATCCTAATCTAGCCAGAATCGTGCATGCTTGACAGCCGACCATCGCCATAGTATAAGATGAATAGACACACGGCAGTTAAGAAACAACCATCAAATCATGAGACGCAATGTAAAGCTAGGGTTCGAACACTTGGACAGATCCTAAGGGTTCTAAGTCACCTGTAAAAAAACATTAAACCCAGTGTGTTTAACAAAAAAGAACAATTACTGCTGCACTCTTTTCCAGATTACTGCCCCGTCTTTGTCTGGGGAATTGGTTGCCTGCCCTGTTCTCAGAATTTCACTACTTCATGGCATATCCTGCTTCTCAATCAAACAGCTCACAATAACAAAGACTAGAACCCTTTATTCAGCTCTTTCAACTTAATTCCTCTCAGTTTCATGCATTTTTGCTTTTAAATTTCAGAACTGAGAAATTGCATTTTTCTTTCATTTTTTTTTTCTCAGAGCTTCTTTTCAAGTTCCAGTACACATTTATACTCTTCAAATGACTTCACAATACAGAGCAGGCCACCTTCTTTAATAAACACACTTAAACATCACAGCAAGGCGTACACACTGGGGGGGTGAAAAAGAAGCTTAATCACGAATTGGCTAGGCTCTTTTAGTGACTTCAAACGAACTTGTAGACAAGGCTTCAACTTGGCTTCTAAGGATATAAACTGGTAGGTTCATAATTTAAGCCAAAAAGGGTTAATCCTAAGAAGGTCCCCCCATCCTCCCGCCATGTACTATTCATACCATCTTGACAGTCAGGCCGGCAAACAAATGATTCTCACAGAACATTCAGGCTCATTACAGTGGCTTAAGAAAAAGGGAATACATGCATATTTTGATTAGCTAGCAAAGGATTTCTCAACCTAACACTTCAAAAATTCGGCATGCACACTTCATGTAAAAGCTCACTTATGTTGCATATTTCAGATCCAGTTCAGTCACAAGGCAGAGACTCAGGCAAAAACACAAAAAAAAAAAACTACTTAAAAACAAACACTAAAACACAAATAAAACCTCCCCACACTTAGAGATTTGCTTGTCCCCAAGCAATTAAAATTCAAAACAGGGGAAACACCTCAGTTACCTCTCATCCTAGACACGTTTGCCAAACTTCTCCATGAAGTCGGCAAAGCCAGCAACCAATTGATCCAAGCGGTCATTTAGGGAGCCAAATTCCTCAGTCATTTGGATTCCAAGTGCTGCTTGCTCCTCTTTCAAATGCTCAAGGTATCGCTGTAATCTATAGCTCCAGTCCCTGCAAAACAACCAAATTTCGTGCAAAGGGCACGAGAACCATCACACTTTTTTTTTTTTGGTTTTTTTTATTTTTTATTTTTTTATTTTATACAGAAAATAAAACATAAGCTAAAAGAATTAATACTCATGGTTCGGACAACGAACCAAAAAGCTTTCCTCCACGGTTTGAATCTGTTTGGAGGTGTAGAATTGCTTCAATCGATGGCCATTAACTTTGTACTGCTTCCCAGACTTTAATTCGCGGACCTCTACCGCTCCATTTGGCCAGACCGCTACTACCTCCAAAGGCCCATGCCACTTGCTGGATAATTTGCCAGTGCTGAACAGTCGTACTCTAGACTTGAACAAAAGTACCAATTGGCCCACACAAAATTCCTTCTGGCGGATTAGCTTATCATGTCTCATCTTTCTTCGGTCCTTGTACCAATTAGCCAAATCATAGGCTTCTAGCCTGATTTCTTCCAACTCCTGCAGTTGATACCGCCTTTCCTCTCCTGCTGTTGCGGCATCCATGTTCATCTTCTGGACGGCCCAATAGGACTTATGCTCTAACTCCACAGGAAGATGGCACATCTTGCCAAACACAAGTCGGTATGGAGACATTCCGATAGGTGTTTTGAAAGCTGTCCTGTAAGCCCATAATGCATCTACCAAATTTTGACTCCAATTTTTCCTGGATGTGTTAACAGTCTTCTCCAGGATCTTCTTTATCTCTCGATTGGAGATCTCGGCTTGGCCATTAGATTGTGGATGATAAGGCGTCGCAAGCCTATGTTGAACTCCATACTTCCGCATGATTGCTGAGATGGTTCGGTTGCAGAAGTGAGTCCCTTGATCACTTATGATTGCCTTTGAAACTCCAAATCCGGGAAATATATTAGACTCCAGAAACCTCTTTACTACCTGAGCATCATTGGTTCGCGTTGCTCTGGCCTCGACCCACTTGGATACATAATTAACAGCTAACAAGATATACAGATTTCCATTTGACATTGGGAAGGGCCCCATGAAATCCATGCCCCATACATCAAAAATCTCACACTTTTATTGGTACCTGAGGCATCTCATCTCGGGTGCTTGCAGTAACACCCCATCTTTGGCATCGTTCACATCTCTGGCAGAAGAAATAACAATCTCTGTTCAAGGTCGGCCAATAGAAACCACATTCAATTATTTTTCGGGCAGTTCTTTTATGTCCAAAATGACCACCATTGGCTGAAGAGTGGCAGTGCTGCACAATACTTTCCTGTTCCCAATCCGGTACACACCGCCGGATTATCTGATCTGGACCACATCGCCACATAATTGGGTCATCCCAAATATACTGCTTGCTATCATGAATCAACTTTGCTTTCTGGCCATGGGAAAAATCAGGAGGCAGCACATTTGCCACTAAGTAATTCACCATGTGTGAGTACCAAGGATCTGGATGTTCTTCTACAACTGCTGCAATTCTCTGTTGTTCCCCAGTTATTAAAGAACTTAGGGAGTACAAATGTTCTCCTGGGAATTCCTCCTGGATTGGTTCCTCATCTTTGGGCAGCATCAGCCTGTTCAAATGGTTGGCTACTGTATTCTTGGCTCCTTTCTTATCTTTCAATTCCCAATCAAATTCCTAGAGCAGTAAAACCAATTGAATCAGCCTCAGTTTTGATTCCCTCTTGTGTAGGAGGTGCTTTAGAGCAGCATGATCGGTGTACACCACAACCTTTGAACCCAACAAGTATTGCCTGAACTTGTCAAAACCAAATACCACTGCTAGCAACTCCTTCTCTGTAGTGGTGTAATTAACTTGGGCAGGATTTAACGTCTTGGAAGCATAATAGATGGCATGTGTTGCTTTTCCAATTTTCTGTCCCAAAACAGCACCTATAGCATAATCACTGGCATCACACATAAGCTCGAATGGTTTCGTCCAGTCAGGAGGTTGAACGATCGGAGCTGACACCAATTTGTTCTTCAGGCAATCAAAAGCTTCTTTGCAGGTGGCTGTCAGGGCAAACGGGACATCTTCCTTCAACAGATTGGTGAGTGGTTGTGCTGTTTTTGCAAAATCCTTGATAAATCGCCTATAAAAACCAGCATGCCGCAAAAAGCTCCGGATCTCCTTCATGTTGGTGGGATAGGGCAGCTTGGCAATCAACTCCACCTTGGCCTTGTCCACTTCAATCCCTTTTTCGCTGATTTTATGACCAAGCACAATCCCCTCTCGAACCATGAAGTGACATTTTTCATAATTCAGCACCAAGTTCTTTGCCACACACCTTTCTAAGACTGAGTCCAAACTCTCCAAACATTTATCAAAGGACTCGCCATAAACAGTGAAATCGTCCATGAAGATCTCGATGCATTTTTCGATCATGTCGGAGAAGATACTCATCATGCACCTCTGAAAGGTCCCAGGTGCATTGCATAATCCGAATGGCATCCTCCTATATGCATAAGTGCCAAAAGGGCAGGTGAAAGTAGTCTTCTCTTGGTCCTCCTTGTTCACCCAGATCTGAAAATAACCACTATACCCATCCAAGAAACAAAAGAACATCTTGCCAGCAAGCCTCTCCAGCATCTCATCAATAAAAGGCAGTGGGAAATGGTCCTTCCTGGTGGCAGCGTTGAGCTTGCGAAAATCGATACACATCCTCCATCCTGTACGCAACCGCATCGGCACTAACTCATTTTTCTCATTTGTGACCACCTCAAAACCTCCTTTCTTTGGTACCACATAGATAGTGCTTACCCATTTGCTATCTGAAATTGGATAGATGATACCCATGGCTAGCAGCTTGAGAATCTCCTTCAGCACCACTTCTCGCATATTTGGGTTCAACTTCCTCTGCGGATCACGACTTGGCTTTGCATCAGGCTCCATAAAGATATAATGTTGGAAAATGTCAAGACTGATTCCTGGGACATCGGCCAAAGTCCACCCAATAGCTTTTATGTTCTTCCTTATTATCCGCAACAATCTTTCTTCTTGGGTCGAGGTTAACCCCTTGCTGATGATAACTGGCAATGTTTCTCCCTCTCCCAAATATGCATACTTCAGATTATCTGGGAGGGGCTTTAACTCCAATTTTGGTGCCTTAACCAGAGATGGAACTGGTCTGTCAGCACCCACTGGTCTTGCGAACCCGTCGCCTGGTCCTGAATACTCTTCTGTTGCTGAAAGATTCTGAATTGCTGCACAAACTTCTTCATCACTCAGGTCCTGCATATCAGCCTCTGTGAGGCTCTGTGTGAGAGTTGCTTCCAACTTATCCTGCAAGTAAAATGTCTCAAGATGTTCTTGGACTAAGGTGTCAATCACATCTATGGCATACACATTTTCCACATCTTCAGGATGTTTCATGGCATTTTCAATATTGAACTTATATTTCTCCCCATAATAATCCAAGAAAATATACCCATTATACACATCAATAACAGCCTTAGAAGTCTTTAGAAAAGGTCTACCCAACAATACCCCAGCAGATTCTTTAGCAGGATCAGTATTCATTTTTATCACATAAAAATCAGCAGGGTATACAAAAGAATTAACTTGGACTAACACATTTTCTAATACCCCTTCCGGATGCACACAAGACCGATCAGCCAATTGAATCACAACTTTAGTTTCAGCTAACTCTACCCCAGATAAAGTCAAATACACAGATAATGGCATAACATTAATTAATGCACCGAGATCACACATTGCATGTTCAATAGTTCTATCTCCAATTACACAGGGTAGCGAGAACATACCTGGGTCCTTGCATTTTGGTGGCAACTTCTTCTGAATGACTGCTGAGACTGTTTCTCCCAGCACCACCTTGCTGGCTCCTCTCGACTTCCCTGCCATGAAGTCCTTCAAAAATTTTCCAATTGGAGGGATCTTGATGGCCTTAAGTAATGGAAGGTTGACCTCCATTTTTTCGAAAACCTCCAAGTAGTCAATCAGGTCCTCCTTTATTTTCCTTGCCTTGGGTCGCAAGCTATTTGGGAATGGTGGCACAGGTTTATACACATCCTTGCTCATTGTAACTGGAGCGGGGCTCTTCTCAGGTTCAGGATCGGAGTCTTCAATGATCGGCTCCTCATATTCTACTGTATTTGAATTTCTAGCATCCTGAACACCTATCGGTTTGGGAAAATCGGCCCCTGCTAACTGTGATTTCTTAATTACAGGCTCCAGAATTTTTCCACTTCTCAACTGGATTTCATTCACGTTCTCTTTGGGAGGAACCTGTACTGGGAAAGGCAAATGATCTTGGTTCCCCTTCAATTCCTGCATGGATGCCGATAGTTGGGACAAAATTCCTGTTATCTTTTCCATAGTAGTTCTTTGCTCCTTCTGTTGCTCGAACAACTCTCCGATGGCATCTTCCACCATCCTGCCACTCCTTTGTGGCTGGTTCTGACTTGGATTCTGAAAATTCCGCTGTTGGGGTGATTGGTATGGTGCACCTTGATTCAAACTCAGTCTAGAGACTAAATTTTCCAGTTCTGGTTCCCGTACCTTTGTTATTCCTAAACTTATTGCACTTATATTCTCCATACGTGAAACCTGCACTTGAGAAGGTAATTTCCCTTGGTTTCCCTTTAACTCTTGTATGGAACTTGACAGTTGAGATAGAATTCCTGCAATTCCGTCGAGGGCAGTTAACTGTACCTTCTGTTGCTCAAAAAGATCTCCCACTGCTTCCTCTATTGTTCTGCTACCCCTTGGTTGATTATTCTGATTCTGAAAATTCTTTTGTTGGGGTGGCCTGTACACTGGTCCAGTATTTCTGACATTATGATTCTTCCCCGCATTCGGAAATGGAGCTTGCTGATTGGCTTCTGACTTGAAAGGCACCTGAACTCCTTCCTCTGGATTCTTCCAACCAAAAGCTGGATTGTCCTTCCATCCTGAATTGTAGGTGTTAGAGTAGGGGTCTCTCCTTGGCTTATTTCAATTCCAATTCCCATTGTTATTCCAACTTTCGGCAGCATTGACGGACTCCTCCTGCGCAAGGCTGCAATTTTGTGAAAAATGCCCTTGATTCCCACAGCACCCACAAACAATTTCTTCCTGGCTGCTACTGGATGGGGTTGCAAGTTGCTACCAGAGCAGATTGCTGGACTACCAAAGCCGTCAATTTCTCCACAGTGGAAGCAATATGGTTCAACTTCTCGTCACTGGAATCATCAACAAATCTCACTTCGGCCTGTCGTCTGATCGATCGGGAGGGTTCCCCAAACTGACTCCTTGACTCAATAGTATCCTCGATCAGTTTCTTGGCCTTGGTTACTGTGTTGTTCTGGAATGCTCCATTGCTGGCTGAGTCCATATGGTTTCGGTCATTGGTGGTCATCCCATGGTAAAAATACTGAAGTAGTTGTGCTTCTGAGTACTTGTGATTTGGGCAACTCTCCACCAGTTCGTTGAATCGTATCCAGTAATTGCCAAGGGACTCATCAGCTTCTTGTTGAATGCTGCTTATTTCCTTCATGACCAGATTGGTTTTGGTCAAAGGAAAATACTTCTTTAGGAACAGCTCCTTCATCTGCTTCCAAGTGGTAATGGAATTTGGTGGTAATGAGGAAAACCACCGATTTGCTGGACCTGTCAGGACATAGGGAAAAGCCACCAACTTTAGTTGATCGATGGTGGCTCCAGTTGGTAGGCGCCCCACCTTACAGTTCTTCACGTACTCGGCAAGGAAATTGTGAGGATCATCTCTAGCACCCCCATGGAATTTTGGGATGCCATTAAGCCAGCCATTATTGAGTGGAAAGCCATTGGGCAATTCTGGAGTGACTACCGCAGAGGCTCTGTCGTCAATGTCTTGATTGCTCAATTCCTTCAATGTGGGTTGTGGTGGTGGCCCTCTTTGTTGTTCTTCACCCCCATTCCTTTGTCTGTCTTCTTGTCTATCTCCCATGATATCAAATTCAAGTTCAGAACTTGAATATGCTGCTTCAAAACTACCGTCTGTTTGTTCAATCGGTCGGTTGACAGACTCTGCCTCAGAGCTACCGTCTGTTTGCTCACCCGGTCGGTTGACCGTTTGTTCTCTCAGTCGGTTGATAGACTCTGATTCTGCTAGCTTACGTAACCGTGCTTCCTTGGCTAAGCGTTTACAAGTCTTTTCAATCTCTGGATCACTTAGTAATACAGGTTTTGAAGACCTGCTCATACACAGCACAAGAAAACACCAAGCACATTAATAGGAAAAAGAAATTAAAATTGTAACCGTCCCCGGCAACGGCGCCAATTTGATAAACCCGTCGTAGTAATATCAAATGCAGTAAAAATACTGTTAAAAACCTGCACCAATTTAGCTAAATAAAAGGTAGCACATCAGAGTACAGGGTCGATCCACAGAGACGGCAAATTCAACACAATTTCCAAATTAACATGCAGTTTAACCAAACTTGACTAGCAGTCACCTTTTGTGTCTCCTAGAGACCTTGAATTTGTAGAAATGTGAGATAAGCAAAACCAAATATGCAAAATAGATTAAGAATCAATTAAGAAGAATATCCTAGCATTGTGCAATCCACCTTAACCGTATACATGTAATCATAAACCCCTTTTACTGTCTAATTATCCTATGTCGTTTCAGTTATAGATTACCGCGAGTCCCCGCAATCATAATCCAATTCACCCTTAATGAATCGATAACCCCCATGAGTCCCCACAGTCAAGGTTATTTCCCTATCTAGTTTAATTAACAGGCCGCGAGTCCCCGCAATCACCGTATTAACTAAGCTAGAAGCATTAAGAATAAGAAGAACCCAAAACCAGTAACCCCCCTCGACGATGCTCAAGAGATTACTACCCAATTAAACCTGTACTACTCAGCCGGTAGTCGTGCCACTCACTGGCCCTACCAGATCTATATCAAGACCTCGTCTTTTGGCCGATAGTTCCCTTTCTTGTTGACTCTGCCTATTGTTCCCTTTTTGGAACACTTTTGGTATTTTGGAGGCCGGTGCACCATGCATCTGCCTCCAATAGACATGATATTGGATATGCACCCACCTCCTAAACTTTTTTAGGAGGTACATGATATTGGAGGCGGGTTGCAATAATCCAGTGGATTACTAGAGTTGAAACCCGTCTCTAAATAGACCCCTCCAATGTCCCTTTCTATATTAGTGTTTGATGACAAGATTTGATTGATAGCCTTGTCTAGAAAGGCAGAGATATTTTTTAGTGAGAATGCTCTAGCAGACAAGCTAACTTTCTATGGCAGTTGCTGCAATGAGTGAATGATATGTTTTTTCTTTTCAACTATTGTTATTGTGATCATTTGAAGTGGAGTCAAGAATGTATAAGCCCTGCAATTATTTTCCCAACCGCCCCAAGGACCTATGGTCTTGCATCAAACAGAAGATTGCAAAGAAAGAAACAAACACAAGAGGGAACATGATAGGATCATGGAAAGAACAAGGCAAATAAAGATAAAAGGAATACTGATTTATTTCTTGGATGCAAAACAAGGTTGCAGATGATGTCTATTTATACCTAAGTCTGCAGTAGAGCCTACGTGAAATTAGCACAAAAGTAGGAAGAAAAGGTCCTAACGGATGGACAGTGAATCCTGGCAATTCTAAAAAGCTAGCTATATTGACTAACTGAAAGGTGTACTAAGTCAACAGCAGGAATAGGTTTTCTACTGCAATAACTTGTTGGTAAGTAGATGACCTCGAGGTAGATGTATCAGGCCTCCCCGTCAGCAGCATCCCTGTCCTCAAGGATGAACATCGGGTACGTATGGGAGAAGCAGTGAGCATCTTCCCACATGGCGTCTTCAAGTGAAGTGCAAACAGAAGATTGCAAAGAAAGAAACAAACACAAGAGGGAACATGATAGGATCATGGAAAGAACAAGGCAAATAAAGATAAAAGGAATACTGATTTATTTCTTGGATGCAAAACAAGGTTGCAGATGATGTCTATTTATACCTAAGTCTACAGTAGAGCCTACGTGAAATTAGCACAAAAGTAGGAAGAAAAGGTCCTAACGGATGTACAGTGAATCCTGGCAATTCTAAAAAGCTAGCTATATTGACTAACTGAAAGGTGTACTAAGTCAACAGCAGGAATAGGTTTTCTACTGCAATAACTTGTTGGTAAGCAGATGACGTCGAGGTAGATTTATTAGGCCTCCCCGTCAGCAGCATCCCTGTCCTCAAGGATGAACGTCGGGTACGTATGGGAGAAGCAGTGAGCATCTTCCCACATGGCGTCTTCAAGTGAAGTGCCTTTCCAGTGGATCAAGACCTCGTCTTTTGGCCGATAGTTCCCTTTCTTGTTGACTCTGCCTATTGTTCCCTTTTTGGAACACTTTTCGTATTTTGGAGACCGGTGCATCATGCACCTGCCTCCAATAGACATGATATTGGATATGCACCCACCTCCAAAACTTTTTTAGGCGGTACATGATATTGGAGGCAGGTTGCAGTAATCCAGTGGATTACTAGAGTTGAAACCCGTCTCTAAATAGACCCCTCCAATGTCCCTTTCTATATTAGTGTTTGATGACAACATTTGATTGATAGCCTAGTCTAGAAAGGCAGAGCTATTTTTTAGTGAGAATGCTCTAGCAGACAAGCTAACTTTCTATGGCAGTTGCTGCAATGAGTGAATGATATGTTTTTTCTTTTCAACTATTGTTATTGTGATCATTTGAAGTGGAGTCAAGAACGTATAAGCCCTGCAATTATTTTCCCTACCCAAAGGACCTTTTGTGTCCTATGATCTTTCATCAAACAGAAGATTACAAAGAAAGAAACAAACACAAGAGGGAACATGATAGGATCATGGAAAGAACAAGGCAAATAAAGATAAAAGGAATACTGATTTATTTCTTGGATGCAAAACAAGGTTGCAGATGAGGTCTATTTATACCTAAGTCTGTAGTAGAGCCTACGTGAAATTAGCACAAAAGTAGGAAGAAAAGGTCCTAACGGATGAACAGTGAATCCTGGCAATTCTAAAAAGCTAGCTATATTGACTAACTGAAAGGTGTACTAAGTCAACAGCAGGAATAGGTTTTCTACTGCAGTAACTTGTTGGTAAGCAGATGACCTCGAGGTAGATGTATCAGGCCTCCCCGTCAGCAGAATCCCTGTCCTCAAGGATGAACGTCGGGTACGTATGGGAGAAGCAGTGAGCATCTTCCCACATGGCTTCTTCAAGTGAAGTGCCTTTCCAGTGGATCAAGACCTCGTCTTTTGGCTGATAGTTCCCTTTCTGGTTCACTCTGCCGATAGTTCCCTTTTTGGAACACTTTTGGTGTTTTAGAGGCCGGTGCACCATGGACCTGCCTCTAATAGACATGATATTGGACATGCACCCACCTCAAAAACTTTTGTAGACGTTACATGATATTGGAGGCGGGTTGCAATAATCCAGTGGATTACTAGAGGACCCCTCCAATGTCCCTTTCTATATTAGTGTTTGATGACAACATTTGATTGATGGCCTAGTCTAGAAAGGCAGAGCTATTTTTTAGTGAGGATGCTCTAGCAGACAAGCTAACTTTCTATTGCAGTTGCTGCAATGAGTGAATGATATGTTTTTTCTTTTCAACAATTGTTATTGTGATCATTTGAAGTGGAGTCAAGAATGTATAAGCCTTGCAATTATTTTCCCTATGGCCCAAGGACCTTTTGTGTCCTATGGTCTTGCATCAAACAGAAGATTGCAAGGAAAGAAACAAACACAAGAGGGAACATGATAGGATCATGGAAAGAACAAGGCAAATAAAGATAAAAGGAATACTGATTTATTTCTTGGATGCAAAACCAGGTTGCAGATGATGTCTATTTATACCTAAGTCTGCAGTAGAGCCTACGTGAAATTAGTACAAAACTAGGAAGAAAAGGTCCTAACGGATGGACAGTGAATCCTGGCAATTCTAAAAAGCTAGCTATATTGACTAACTGAAAGGTGTACTAAGTCAACAGCAGGAATAGGTTTTCTACTGCAGTAACTTGTTGGTAAGCAGATCACCTCGAGGTAGATGTATCAGGCCTCCCCGTCAGCAGCATCCCTGTCCTCAAGGATGAACGTCGGGTACGTATGGGAGAAGCAGTGAGCATCTTCCCACACGGCGTCTTCAAGTAAAGTGCCTTTCCAGTGGATCAAGACCTCGTCTTTTGGCCGATAGCTCCTTTTCTTGTTGACTATGCCTATTGTTCCCTTTTTGGAACACTTTTGGTATTTTGGAGGCCGGTGCACCATGCACCTGCCTCCAATAGACATGATATTGGATATGCACCCACCTCCAAAACTTTTTTAGGCGGTACATGATATTGGAGGCGGGTTGCAATAATCCAGTGGATTACTAGAGTTGAAACCCGTCTCTAAATAGACCCCTCCAATGTCCCTTTCTATATTAGTGTTTGATGACAACATTTGATTGATAGCCTAGTCTAGAAAGGCAGAGCTATTTTTTAGTGAGGATGCTCTAGCAGACAAGCTAACTTTCTGTTGCAGTTGCTGCAATGAGTGAATGATATGTTTTTTCTTTTCAACAATTGTTATTGTGATCATTTGAAGTGGAGTCAAGAACGTATAAGCCCTGCAATTATTTTCCCTACCCCAAGGACCTTTTATGTCCTATGGTCTTTCATCAAACAGAAGATTGCAAAGAAAGAAACAAACACAAGAGGGAACATGATAGGATCATGGAAAGAACAAGGCAAATAAAGATAAAAGGAATACTGATTTATTTCTTGGATGCAAAACAAGGTTGCAGATGAGGTCTATTTATACCTAAGTTTGTAGTAGAGCCTACGTGAAATTAGCACAAAAGTAGGAAGAAAAGGTCCTAACGGATGAACAGTGAATCGTGACAATCTTAAAAAGCTAGCTATATTGACTAACTGAAAGGTGTACTAAGTCAACAGCAGGAATAGGTTTTCTACTGCAGTAACTTGTTGGTAAGCAGATGACCTCGAGGTAGATGTATCAGGCCTCCCCGTCAGCAGCATCCCTGTCCTCAAGGATGAACGTCGGGTACGTATGGGAGAAGCAGTGAGCATCTTCCCACATGGCGTCTTCAAGTGAAGTGCCTTTCCAGTGGATCAAGACCTCGTCTTTTGGCCGATAGTTCCTTTTCTTGTTGACTCTGCCTATTGTTCCCTTTTTGGAACACTTTTGGTATTTTGGATGCTGGTGCACCATGCACCTGCCTCCAATAGACATGATATTGGACATGCACCCACCTCCAAAACTTTTTTAGGCGGTACATGATATTGGAGGCGGGTTGCAATAATCCAGTGGATTACTATAGTCTAGTTTTTGTGGCACCCGCCTCCAATAGTGTACACTATTAGAGACGGCTGCTGTGAATACCTGCCTCCAATACTGTTTTGAAAATTTTCATCGGTACAAAAATCGGCCTCAAATGCACTTTTTTTTTAAACCCGTCTCTAAATGGACCGCTCCAATGTCCCTATCTATATTAGTGTTTGATGACAACATTTGATTGATGGCCTAGTCTAGAAAGGCAGAGCTATTTTTTAGTGAGAATGCTCTAGCAGACAAGCTAACTTTCAATGGCAGTTGCTGCAATGAGTGAATGATATGTTTTTTCTTTTCAACTATTGTTATTGTGATCATTTGAAGTGGAGTCAAGAATGTATAAGCCCTGCAATTATTTTCCCTACCGCCCCAAGGACCTTTTGTGTCCTATGGTCTTGCATCAAACAGAAGATTGCAAAGAAAGAAACAAACACAAGAGGGAACATGATAGGATCATGGAAAGAACAAGGCAAATAAAGATAAAAGGAATACTGATTTATTTCTTTGATGCAAAACGAGGTTACAGATGATGTCTATTTATACCTAAGTCTGCAGTAGAGCCTACGTGAAATTAGCACAAAAGTAGGAAGAAAAGGTCCTAACGGATAGACAGTGAATCCTGGCAATTCTAAAAAGCTAGCTATATTGACTAACTGAAAGGTGTACTAAGTCAACAGCAGGAATAGGTTTTCTACTGCAGTAACTTGTTGGTAAGCAGATCACCTCGAGGTAGATGTATCAGGCCTCCCCGTCAGCAGCATCCCTGTCCTCAAGGATGAACGTCGGGTACGTATGGGAGAACCAGTGAGCATCTTCCCACATGGCGTCTTCAAGTGAAGTGCCTTTCCAGTGGATCAAGACCTCGTCTTTTGGCCGATAGTTCCCTTTCTGGTTCACTCTGCCGATAGTTCCCTTTTTGGAACACTTTTGGTGTTTTAGAGGCCGGTGCACCATGGACCTGCCTCTAATAGACATGATATTGGACATGCACCCACCTCCAAAACTTTTGTAGACGGTACATGATATTGGAGGCGGGTTGAAATAATCCTGTGGATTACTGGACTTGAGTTTTAGTGGCACCCGCCTCCAATAGTGTAAACTATTGGAGACGGGAACTGTGAATACTCGCCTCCAATACTGCTTTAAAAATTTTAATCGGTCCAAAAACCGGCCTCAATTGCAATTTTCTTGGAAACCCAACTCTGAATGGGCACCTCAAAAGTCCCTTTCTGTAGTAGTGTTTGATGACAACAATTGATTGATGGCCTAGTCTAGAATGGCAGAGCTATTTCCTAGTGAGGATACTGTAGCTGACAAGCTAACTTTCTATGGCAGTTGCTGGAATGAGAGAATGATATGTTTTTTCTTTTCAATTATTATAATTAAGATCATATGAAGTGGAGTGAAGAATGTATAAGCCCAGCAATTATTTTCCTTACCCCAAGGTCCTTTTATGTTCTATGGTCTTGCGTCAAACAGAAGATTGCAAAGAAAGAAACAAACACAAGAGGGAACATGATAGGATCATGGAAAGAACAAGACAAATAAAGATAAAAGGAATACTGATTTATTTGTTGGATACAAAACAAGGTTGCAGATGAGGTCTATTTATACCTAAGTCTGCAGTAGAGCCTACGTGAAATTAGCACAAAAGTAGGAAGAAAAGGTCCTAACGGATGGACAGTGAATCCTGGCAATTCTAAACAGCTAGCTATATTGGCTAACTCAAAGGTGTACTAAGTCAACTGCAGGAATAGGTTTTCTACTGCAGTAACTTGTTGGTAAGCAGATGGCCTAGAGATAGTTGTATCAAGCCTTCCCGTCGGCTGCATCCCTGTCCTTAAGAATGAACATCGGGTACGTATGGGAGAAGCAGTGAGCATCTTCCCACATGGCGTCTTCAAGTGAAGTGCCTTTCCAGTGGATCAAGACCTCGTCTTTTGGCCGATAGTTCCCTTTCTAGATAACTCAGCTGATAGTTCCCTTTTTAGAACACTTTTGGTGTTTTGGAGGCCAGTGCACCGTGCACCTGCCTCGAATAGACATGATATTGGACATGCACCCACCTCCAAAACTTTTGTAGGCGGTACATAATATTGGAGGCGGGTTGCAATAATCCAGTGGATTACTAGAGTCGAGTTTTAGTAGCACCCGCCTCTAATAGTGTACACAATAGGAGACGGGTGCTGTGAAAACCCGCCTCCAGTACTGTTTTGAAAATTTTCATCAGTCCAAAAACCGGCCTCAAATGACCTTTTTTTTTTAAACCGGTCTCTAAATGGCCCCCTCCAATGTCCCTTTCTGTATTAATGTTTGATGACAACATTTGATTGATGGCCTAGTCGAGAATGGCAGAGCTATTTTTTAGTGAGGATTCACTATCTGACAAGCTAATAATGAGTGAATGATATGCTTTTTCTTTTCAACTATTGTAATTAAGATCATATGAAGTGGAGTGAAGAATGTATAAGCCCTGCAATTATTTTCCCTACACCAAGGGCCTTTTTTGTTCTTTGGTTTTGCATTATACAGAAGATTGCAAAGAACAAAACAAACACAAGAAGGAACATGATAGGATTATGGCAAGAACAAGACAAATAAAGATAAAAGGAATACTGTTTTATTTCTTGTATGCAAAACAAGGTTGCAGATGAGGTCTATTTATACCCAAGCCTGGAATAGAGCCTACGTGAAATTAGCACAAAAGAAGGAAGAAAAGGTGCTAACTGATGGACAGTGAATCCTTGCAATTCTAAACAACAAGCTATATTGACCAACTCAAAGCTGTACTAAGTCAATTGCTGGAATATGTTTTCTACTGCAGTAACTTGTTGGTAAGCAGATGGCCTTGAGGTAGTTGTATCAGTCCTCCCGTTAGGAGCATCCCTGTCCTCAAGGATGAACGTCGGGTATGTACGGGAGAAGCAGTGAGCATCTTCCCACATGGCGTCTTCAAGTGAAGTGCCTTTCCTGTGGATCATGACCTCGTCTTTTGGCCGATAGTTCCCTTTCTGGTTAACTCAGCCGATAGTTCCCTTTTTGGAACACTTTTGGTGTTTTGGAGGCTGGTGCATCATGCACCTGCCTCCAATAGTGTACACTATTGGAGACGGGTGCTGTGAAAACTCGCATCCAATATTGTTTTGAAAATTTTAATCGGTCCAAAAACCGGCCTCAAATGAACTTTTTTTTGAAACCGGTCTCTAAATGGGCCCCTCCAATGTCCCTTTCTTTATTAGTGTTTGATGACACCATTTGATTGATGGCCTAGTCTAGAATGGCAGAGCTATTTTTTAGTGAGGATGCTCTAGCTGAGAAGCTAACTTTCTATGGTAGTTTCTGGAATGAGTGAATGATATGTTTTTTCTTTTCAACTATTATAATTAAGATCATATGAAGTGGAGTGAAGAATGTATAAGCCCTGTAATTATTTTCCCTACCCCAAGGACCTTTTGTGTTCTATGGTCTTGCATCAAACAGAAGATTGCAATGAAAGAAACAAACACAAGAGGGAACATAATAGGATCATTGGAAGAACAAGACAAATAAAGATAAAAGGAATGCTAATTTATTTCTTGGGTGCAAAACAAGGTTGCAGATGAGGTGTATTTATACCTAAGTCTGCAGCAGAGCCTATGTGAAATTAGCATAAAAGCAGGAAGAAAAGGTCCTAACGGATGGACAGTGAATCCTAGCAATTCTAAACAGCTAGCTATATTGACTAACTCAAAGGTGTACTAAGTCTACTGCAGTAACTTATTGGTAAGCAGATGGCCTCGAGGTAGTTGTATCAGGCCTCCCCGTCGGCTGCATCCCTGTCAGGTACGTATGGGAGAAGCAGTGAGCATCTTCCCACATGGCGTCTTCAAGTGAAGTGCCTTTCTAGTGGATCAAGACCTCGTCTTGTGGCTGATAGTTCCCTTTTTGGATGACTCGGCACTGTAAAACTCTGGCTAGTTAGGGAAGGAGTTCGTGTTATGGTGAAACCGGCGGCAGGGGCCCTAGGAGAGAAGTATGAGCGGGGCCCTATTGACTGTGAAGCTGGCTGACATGGAACACATCGTGGATCTGAGCGTCTGCTCAAAGTTGATGGCGATAAGCGACTACACCGATTCGTTCTGAAACCCGAAAGGGCCCAAAAAATTGGGGTACGAATTTTATTGACGACGAAAAGCCACGGACTACTGTCTATAGGGCTAAAGTTTGAGGTACACCCAGTCGACTGGGGTTAAAGTTAAGTCCCAACGATGTCGATCGGTATAGTGTTTCATTCACTGGGCGGCAAGCGAGAGGTTGTGCCAGAGTTCTTTAAGGATGGTATCTCTATCTCGTAACTGCTCATCAACCGTACGAAGACGGGAAGTCCTGGGAATGTAGTCTTGAACTCGGGGTGGGGGTTTACCGTAAATGGCCTCAACAGGAGATATTTTGGTGGAAGTGTGGGTGGAGGTGCTGTAACTGAATTCTGCCCATGGGATCCAGTTGCTTCATCAGCTAGGATGGCCACCAGAGAAACACTGCTAGTATTGCTCAAGTGTTCTGTTGACCACACTGGGGATGATAACTGGAACTCATGCACAGTGTCGTTCCCTAGAGGGAAAAAAGTGTCTTCCAGCAGTTGCTAATAAAAATCTTGTCGCGATCACTGACGATTGTCACTGGGAAGCCATGAAGGCGCATAATCTCTACGATAAATGCCCTGGCAATGGAGAGGGCTGTGAAGGGGTGTTTCAGTGGGACAAAGTGGGCATACTAAGACAACCGGCCGATAACAAGCATGACTGTCGTGTAGCCCTTGGAGCGGGGCAGACCCTCAATAAAATTCATGGAGATGTCTGTCCAAATTTTGGTGGGGATGGGAAGGGGCTGTAGCAATCTTGTGGGGTGCATGCATGGTGTCAAACTTGCAACGCTGGCAAACGTCGCATTGCCAGATGTAGGTGAGGACAGATTCTTGCAGGTTTAGCCATTTGAAGCTGGCTTTGAGGCGGGTTAGGGTTTTGTAGTAGTAGAAATGACTAGCGGTGAGGGGTGGAGTGATATTCTGCGAGGATTTTAGGAATAAGAGAGGAGGTAGGGCTGAGGTAAATGCAGTCCTGTAGGAACCAAACACTCCCTCGGTTGTGGAATTTTGGCTAGGGGGTGGCCCACCAGTCGGGTTTAGGCATAGAGATGGCGAGGCAGATAGGTTCGCCTGCTCGAGAAAAAGCATCGGCTGCCTAGTTTTTAGAGCCGCAGCTGTACTCAATTTGTATTCGTAGCCAACGAGTTTTGGGAGCCAGCGAGATTGGGCCGGAATGGTTATCCGCTAGTCCAGTAGGTACTTTAAACTCCGCTTATTCGTCCAGACAATGAATGGGCGCCCCAAAAGGTAAGGCCGCCAATGTTGGATCGCCTTGACAATCGCTAACATCTCCTTTTCGTAAGTGGATAAGGAGAGATTAGTGCCCTTGAGGGCCTAGCTAAAATAGGCGATGAGATGCGAGTCCTGGGTGAGAACGGCTCCAATTCCGGTGTCGCTGGTGTCACACTCAATAATAAATGCTTTGGAAAAATCTAGCAAAGCAATATTGGGGAGAATGAGAGAGCTGTCTTCAGTGCCGTAAATGCCCGGGTAGCTTCGTCTGTCTAAGAAAACCCCGCCTTTGAGAGGAGCTTGGTAAGGGGAGCGGCTAGGCCCCCGAAGTGGAGGATGAACTTTTGGTAGTACCCTGCCAAGTCGAGGAAACCGCAAATGCCTTTTGGTGATCTCGGCTGGGGACAATGTTGGATGGGTTGTATTTTACTTGGGTCCGCGGCCACTCCGTCAGGCCAAATAATGTGGCCTTAGTCCACCTAGGTCGCACCAGACGTCCATCTTTTTTCCTTTCAGAAAGAGTTGGTTAGTGCGCATTATAGTAAATGTGAGGCCTCGGATTTTTGACCAAAATAATATCACAAATAGAGATAAATTTAAAACTCACAAAATAGTAATAAACCCGTCATATTTAATACGATTAAAATAAGTTTAATTATAAGTTAATAACCAAATTAAATTGGATAAAAATAGATAATGAGTAAATTCTTATTTTAAGAATTAAATAAAATTAAATAAATATAATAATAATAATAATAGAAAAATAATAATGAAAATAATAATATAATAACTAATAATCATAATACAAATGTAAGTATAGGTTGCTTCGAGGAAATGGGGCCTTGGGTTAAGATTTCTGAATAGGCAAAGGAATGAAATAACTAAATATATAAATAAATAAAATTTAAAAAATAATAATAATAATAAATAAAATAAAATAAAAGAAACAATAGGAAAAGGGAAACTTGGTGTAGTAGGTAACTAGCAGTAGTCAAAGATAAAAATAAATTGTAAGAAAAATAAGAGGAGTTTGGATAAACTCACAGAAAAGAAATTGAGGGAAGTAGGGGCCAAGGTAGGAGAAGTAGGGGTCACATAGGAGAAGTAGGAAAGAAGGAAATAAAAGGAACAAAAGAGGAGGAGAAGAAATACTCTCCTCTCGGCTAGAAAAGAAAAGAAAGAATAGGAAAATAGAAGGGGTTCCTGTGAACCGAAGAAAAGGAGGAAAACAAAGAAGGAAGGAAGGAGAAGAAAGAAAAGGGGAAACCATGAGAAAGAGGAAGAAAAGAAGGAGACGGGAAAGTCAGCCGCGAGGGAAGAAAATAAGAGAAAGCTCTTCAGCCAGAAAACAGAGAAGGAGAAAGAAGAGGAAACAGAGTAGGAGGAAGGGAGAAAGAGAGGAGACCCGAAGAGGAAGGAAGAAGTAGGAGACCCATCCAAACACACTTGGCTGCGCAACGTAGTCCAGGCTTTGAGTTACTCCACTTAGGTAATACTTAAACACCCTCATTGTCTATTAGAGTTGCGTCCGAAGTATGACATAGAAAATGTAAAGTATGCCGTAATGCCAACCTTTCGTCTCATATGTATGTTTAAGTTTTAGGAATGTGAATGATGCCATGCTCCCATAATGACTGGAATGTGGAAGCTAATAGGAATTTAGTAGGAGTGGGCATGGTTTAGTCCAATTCGAAAATCGAACCGAATTCGAATTTACCGAATTCGAATAACCCAATTTTAATTCAGTATTCGAATTAGGTTTGGTTTGAAACCGAATTCGAATTATGAATTCGGTTTTAGAATTGATTTTCGAATTTGGTATCCAACTCGAAAACCGATTCGAAAATCGAATTGGTATATATGATTTATATTTTTTTAATTTTATACTTCTCATTTTACTCTTCCTATTTCCTTCTTCCATCTTTCTTTCATTTTTTTCTATTAGCCATCAAGTTTTTGGGAGAAGGTTAGGGTAGTGTTGGTTGTTGTTGTTGGATGGTGGAGGTTGTGGATCTGGGAAGGGGCGGCAATAGCGGATCTAGAACTGGACGGTGCTTCTTCTCTTAATCTATTTTCTTTCTTCTCTTCATTATCTTTCTTTCTTTACTCTTCCTATTTCCTTCTACCATCTCTTTTTCATTTTCTTCAAAGCTTTACTGTGTTAAACTATTAATTCTAGAAACAAATTTGTGAATTTGGTTTCCACGGTCCAAACCGAATTCGAACCGAATTCGAATTACGAATGCGATTTGGTTTCTTCAGTTTTAAAACGAATTAGGTTCGGTTTTCGAATTGGCCAAAAAAATTTAAAATTCAAGGAAACCAATTTGAGGAAACCACAATTCGAGGAAACCAATTCGTGCCCACCCCTAGAATTTAGAGATGCATATTACGGTTATGAAAAGGAAAATACAAAACAACAAGTAGTATTGAACTCCTGAAAACTAAAAGAAATAATCAAAAAAAAAAAAACTTAGCGAATCTTCATTTTATAATTGTTGTCGTTGTTTTAAGTAGTTGTAGTATCAAATACGTACTTTTTAATGATGAGTTATAGAATTTTAATGATGGAAAAAAAATATATATATATATATATATATATAAAACAGAGAAAGAAGAAGTTAGCACTATACTAAGGAAAAAGAAACTGAATAGTCTAGACTACAGAACCTATTCTCTAGTGTGTTTATAAAATATATATATATAATAATAGTAATAATAAAGTGAGAATGCATGATAATTATAATAGATAGCAAAGAGAAGGAAATGGGAGGTGGCTATGGGTGAAAGGATGAAGAAGGATAGAGAAACAGAGTATTAAGAGAAGGAAAGGAAAGAAAACAGAGTGATATGAATATTTATCTGGGGCGGAGCCACAGAGTGTTGGTGGGGCAGCACTCTTAAAATTTTATTTTTTGGTATATAAAATTTGAAATTTTTTGTATTTTGGCCCCACCAAAAATTAAAATAATAGGGGTAAATATTTATAAGAAATAATTTTTGCCCCACCAGACCTTCGGGTCCTAGCTCCGCCACTGATATTTATATATATGTGTGTGTGTGTGTGTGTGATAATAATAATAATGAATAAAAACAAAAGAGAAATAAAAGAGAGAATGAAGTAGGGAACAAATGAGAGTACTGGAAGAAAGAAAAAGAGTAAAAGACAAGAAGATGAGGGAGATAGATGCTAGAAACATAGAACTGGAAAGAGAAGAAAGAAAAACAGAGAGCAAGGAAAAGAAATGAAAGAGTACTGGGAGAGAAAGAAGAAAGAAAATAAAAGTGTCCACATTTCATTAATTAAACAAATGGTAAAACATAATGGTAATATTGAAGAAGTCCAATAGAATTAGTAAGAATCCACCCGCATACTATTTAATTTAAATACTGAACTTTAATTAATTAATATTTAAATTGACATAAAATAGATTTATTAAAATGCAGAGTACACGAATCAAAGTACGATTAAATTTGCGAATCGAGGTGAATGTTCTCACTGAAAACCTACTTTTGATTAGTGTGTGATTGTCAATGTGTATTATGTGTTTATATCACTGTGTTTATAATATATTTATATTTAAACTTTTTTGATCAAATACAAATTGTTAGAAAATACGGATATATGTAAATACGTGTTATGGTTATAATGGAATATATTTTACATGAAATAATTGTCACCAGAATTTTGGAACAAAGTGAAATGTTTTAGAATAAGCGGTCGACTACTTTTTGTACCGACTCAAATTACTGAACTGACATTTTAAAATTATACTGATGCTATATATATACTGTTTGATTGAATGATTTGGAACTACGAGTTATCTACTGTTTAAAATAATACTGATTGCGAATACTGAAATTAACTGATTCATATACTGAACTGAATGGCCTTGTTATGCATGGATTTGCCCTGGCCTAAAGCCTTGTTATGCATGGATTTGCCTTGGCTTCAAATTTTGATGGTCATGTTATGCATGGATTTGCCTTGACCTTAAAAGCTTTGTTATGCATGGTTTTGCCTTGGCTTATGGATGATTTGCCTTGTTATGCGTGGATTTGCCTTGGTACTTCACTCGGAGGACTCCAAAACTTCGCAAAACTATTGATCCACCGGGCCAGCATTGGGTGTGAACGGCTAGTGAGATAGTGAGGGAAGTCGGGTGTACTCGAGCACCCGTTACTACATTACTGTGCTGCGGCCGTTATTGTCAAAGCCCTGTGTGGGCCCAAAGGTTCATTGGAAATAAGTTATTAATATCACCTCTATAGTTCCATTGTAACTCACAAGTATCCTTTATTATTTGCTTTACTGCTTCCCTAATTGTATTATATTTATATGATTGATTGCTTTATGTGAATTGCATATTTTACCGCTTTAATTATTTTAAATGAAGAACATCACTGAGCAAAAAAGCTCATAGGTGTTGTATGTTTTTAAACCCTACCCAAGGTACCCAGCGCCAGTATGGGCTATATAAGATAGCAAATCAAGTTGATTGGATACCCCTTTGAATCATTACAGACAATCTTATTTAATTATGATCTACAAATAGGCCTGCGCGCCTATTAAATATTAGACTGTTAGGTTACAATATTGGGACATCAATATGTAATTGTACAATTAGGCCTCCCATATTTTATTATAGTTATTGTGTATTATTCTGATATTGTTACTGAGTCCTGGTGCGAACCAGGCAGGCATCCGGCCAGATCCCCGTATTGGATAGGGGGTCGGGTTGGGGCGTTATAGTAAAAACAAGGTGTAGGTGGGCGAGGTGGTTGGCCCAACTCTTAGAGTACACCAGGATGTCGTCGGAGAACACAAGGACAAATTTTCACTAATAAATTTTGCATCCTGAATGCACATTCTTATATCTCCAATGTAACTTCTTACCTTTTAGTGCAATTTTCTCAATTCCGGTGAATCAAATGAAGAACAGGGCGTTTATGAGCAAGAAAGACGAGAAATTTCTGTGCGGAGAGATAATTCAAATGAAGAATCCGGTGGCCTTGGCTTGCTTCACCACCTCCGCCGAAGTGAAAACGGGTTGGCCATGGTGGAAATCGCGCCCCGGAAAGACATCCCAAGGGAAGCAAACACAAATTTAGGGGAATTGGGGAGGAGAATCATAATCACATCGCCTAGTTGGAACCCGAGCTTGTTGAGCCTGGATGCCACTTTTCTTGAAATGAGCTCAACTTTGGCGAAAGTGTACCTTTGGTAGGTGCCGCCATTGCAGGTTTTCAATTTGGGAAAAGAAAAAGAAGAACTCTTTTTGTTCATTTTTTAAAAGTTTTTAGTTATTATGATTTGGCTCAAACATTTTATAATTTTTCTTTTTGCCCCAAATGACAGGTAAAGGTAGCTTGCCAGTAAGAGGGACCAAAACGGCAAAAAAGTGATAGCTAGGGGACTAAACGTGCAAGTTTCAATAGAAGAGGGACTAAAAGTAGAATGAGGGTATAGATAAGGGATCAAAACTGCGATTTCCCTAAAAAGAAAAGTTCTTTTTTTTGTTTTTAACTTTTGAATTATTATGTTTTGGCCCAAATATTTTTTAACTTTTTCAAAAAGGTCCAAATTACCGTTGACTTTGTCAGTCAAATGATAGTTTGCCGGTAAGAGGGACCAAAAAGGCAAAAAAGTGATAGTTATGGGACTAAAAGTCCGAGTTTCAATAATTGAGGGATTAAAAGTGTAACGAGGGTGAGTTGAGGGACCAAAACTGCGATTTTCCCAAAATACTTATACCTTGTTGCATGATTTGGTGTACTCCAAATCTGGAAAACATAAGATATAGACTCCAATGTGAAGTGTCAACTCTCGACTAACTTAAGATATAGACGCTAATGTGTAGTGTCAACTCTAGACTGACTCGTGACAAATCGTGTTGCTGAAATTAAAGAAAGAAAATAATGTGATATCACCATGTAATTGTAAAAACAAAATTTATATTTTTGGGAACTTATTTAATATTTCATGAAAACAATAAATTATTTTTACAAACAATACAATACCAGACTCATATTTGCAAAACATGAATCATTTTATAAATTCGAGCATTATCAAAATTAGGTACTTTAGGGCATTACCAAATTCACGCACAAAGTTCACCATATAAGTAAGAACCAAACAGCCGTAGAGAAATAAAATTCTAGTCACAAAAATTAAGTGAACACTATTACCCATAGTGTACAAGACACCTTAACGACTCCATCATACAAAATTGTTGTAGACATGGCTTATCAAGGATAACGATCAGAAGCGGAGATCTTAAAAACAACTACTCTTTCAGGATGTAATACAAACCATGTATAGATTGAAGTTGCTCAACTGTTGTGGTCGAGGTTGTCATAACAATTTGCAGATAGCACATAGCTACTAATCAATTTGTTTACTAAATTTTGGTGCATCACTTAGTGGTTTAGATACCATACAACAACTCACCTTTTGAACAAACTACACAGCAACATAATTTTTTCATGAATTTATTTATTATATTGTTGCATCATTTCAGTAGTTTAGACACCTCAGTATTCATCTTTTAAAACAATGTTTTTCATTGCACCAACAAATATTTCTATAGAGACATGACTGCAAAGGATAGAATAAAAAAAATATTGTTTACATTGTACAGTCTTGAAGATAAAGAAGAAAAGAAGGCATAGAGATACTAGATAGACAAGTAGATAAGAAAAACAGAAAATCCAAAACTAAAGCAACTTGTAATTAAGGAGAATTTATAAACTTCCCATGATATGCATGTTATCGAATGGAAGGGCCAACATGAAACCTTAATATTTAACAAAGAGAAAAATACCAATTTTCCAAGATGCAGAGTCTATCATTATGTCAAAGCTTAAGTCATTAGAATAGAAATCCAATAAGGCCCTTCACAGTAACATTACCCATCAGCAAATTTGTTGTCTCACTACTACAAAATGGACTTTCTACGGTGGTGCTTTAACGGCGGAAAGACCAAAACCGCCATTAAAAAGAAAGTACGGACTTTCTACGGCGGTTCTATATAAAACCGCCGTAGAAAGGGACTTTCTACGGCGGTTAGAAATAAACCGCCATAGAAAGGGGACGCCGTAGAAAGGTGACTTTCTACGGCGGTTTTTGATAACCGCCGTAGAAAGTCCCTTTTCAGACGGTTATATTTTTAACCGCCGTATAATTAATAAATATTATGAATTTTACTATAAAAATTGATAAATAGTAAAGTACATATTTATTATTAAATTTAAAAAAATTTGGGGGTTAATTTACAAAAAAAAAAAACTAGAAATTAATAGGAATAATAGAGGAATGGGCTGGAATTCACAATTACAGGCTTTCTACGGTGGATTTATTAAAACCGCCGTAGAAATGGACTTTCTACGGCGGATTTATTAAAACCGCCGTAGAAATGGACTTTCTACGGCTGTTGTAATTAAAACCGCCATAGAAAGTTACTTTCTATGGCGGTTTCTTCATAACCGCCATAGAAAGTTACTTTCTATGGCGGTTTTAATTAAAACCGCCGTAGAAAGTCCATTTCACGGCGGTTTTTATTAAAACCGCCATAGAAGCTTGATTTTGTTTGAATTTTAAGGGTTTCCCTTTGTTTCCATCTCCTGCCAGCTGCGGCTTCCCCCTGTTTCCATCTCCAGCAAACTGAAGAGTTCTCTCGTTGCCGACACCCATCCTCTCTCCGTCGGTTTTTTCTCTTGTCTTCCCCCGAAGCCGTTCTTCCAGCGGCGTTGATAACAAGATCCACCGTCACCCAATTCCGGAGATAGTTTCTTAATCGGCCATCACCCACCACTTGGAGTTAATCTCCCATCATAATTTCACCACAATTGGTCCTTGTTGTGGGCTTCAAATCATAAAAAAGGTAATATCGAATAGTTTCAACTTTATTTAAGCTTTACAAATTTTATTGTTACTTGATTATTATGATTGGCCTAGGGTTTATTAATAGTGTTAAATTCGGGTTTGGTGAGATGATGAATGATTAAATTTGGATTTGATTAGTATTATATCGGTGATTATTTTATTGTTCTTGCTATTAATGATTAAATTAATTAGAATTTGATGGATGCACGCAAAAATTTTGTGAAGTTTGGCGGTTGTTCGGTTTATTAGCATGGAAGTTTTTGATATATATATTTTGAATAAAGTTAATATATATATATATATATATATATCAAAACCTTTCTAAGGCTGTTCCTGCTGTTTTTGATGCATATTTTTTGAATGTAGAGAAAAAAATGAAATATTAATTTTTTTTTTTACAAATTTGGTACTTTCTACGGCGGTTATCTTCAAAACTGCCGTAGAAAGTTAACTTTCTACGGCGGTTTGCTTAGGAACCGTCGTAGAAAGTTAACGTTTTACGGCGGTTTTGAAGATAACCGCCGTAGAAAGTAGACATTCTACAGCGGTTTTTTTCAAAACCGCCATAGAAAGCCAACTTTCTATGGCGATTCCTAAGCTAACCGCCGTAGAAAGTCCAAACTTTGTATGGCGGTTCACAACCGCCGTAGAAAGTCCGTAAACTTTCTACGGCTGCTGGATAGATGGCGGTTCAAAAATGTCGAAAACCGCCGTTAAAAGCCCTAAAAAACCGCCATTAAAAGTCATTTTTGTAGTAGTGTCTTCAAATCCCTGTGAATTTTATTGTTCTAATGGAAATACTCCATCCCTTTGCAGACATCAATGGCATACAAGTTTACCTTGCTCAAGAAATTGATCAAACACTACTACATAATGGGCCATCCATTAGAGGGACCCATTTAGAGGCGGGTTACTACAAACCACGCCCTAAATACTGAAAACACAGGTATTGGAGGCGGCGGACGAAAGACAATACTGAAACCATTATCCCACATCAGATGTACATAAACAATTGGGGTGGTTGAACTCTTATAAAAAGGTCTGATGTTTCAGCCACTCCTAGTCCAAAATTAATATCCGAGCTTGAGCTAATCTCTAGATTAGAACCCTTTAAAAGAATTCGAGCACAATTTTTTATATTCGACTAGAAGATTTTTTAAAAGTTAAAAAATTTTAGGTAAGGAAACCCGCCCTTAATACTAGGATTCCAAGAACCCGCCTCCTTTCATCATTATTAGAGGTTGGTGTAGGGAAATCCGCGTCCAATACTCGAGTAAATGGAGAGGTTTCCAAGAACCCGCCTCCTTTTCAATATTGGAGGCAGGTTTTAAGGGGAAAAGGAGGCGGGTTTCCCAGAACCCGCTTCCAATACTCGGCAATTGGAGGCGGGTTATCCCAATAGTGGCGGCGGGGGCAATTTTGCAAAACCCGCCTCCAATGGATTAAAAACCCCGCCTCCAATAACCTTTTTTGTAGTAGTGAAACATCGTAATAGATGATATCCATTTACAGAATTTAACTGTATGAGAGGCCTCTTTCCTTGTTTGAAAAATGTAAATTAGCCAAATATATAATGTTCACATGGATCATTCCCCCATGATATCTCGCATCACTAACAGGCCAAGCCTTCATTACAAATTTTTAGCTAAATATCTAATGAAAAGCATTCACCAAAAGTTTAGGTTCATTTATTCAAATTAAAATCGTGCATATACCGGGCCAAAGTAGGGCATTTTTCATTTTTTAACAAATTTTCATCATTCAAGACACACATTTTTACATTTTCACTACACCGTTAGTATTTTTTAAATCAACTCAAACCAAACTTTGATATCACACAGGGCTAATATTCGAAAACTTGAGCTCTACTTTGACAAGGCAACCTAGCTATAGACTGAAAAGCAGAGAAACAACAAATAGATCACAGATGATATCTTTAGTTCTTGGCACATAAACATGCATGGAAATTAAAGGTTCCTTCCGGATTGTTTTGATATTTATAAAAGTTTTCAACTCAAATTCAACATGTTAACAAGCTTATATAAGCCACCTGGATTTTGCCAATACCATGGTAGTATATATACGCTTAACCCTGAGGAAATTCACACAGCCCCGAACACTGATCGGATTCGGATCTTACGGTTTGAACACCCCGGCCTACCTGTATGAATATTTTTCAAATCAAAATGGTTCAACAAGAACCACCATAAAGTCCTTCTGTTTTCACTTATAAACTCACCAAATAAAAAAGAACAAATTCCAGCCCAGATATATAGCAAAATTAAAAAACCAAAAAGTGAAAAATAAAGATTAATTAGTAGCATTCAAGATAATTGGGTTTGATATATTTTCCTAATTTTCGCCAATCCAAGTGTTAATTCAATGATTTTCCGAAGGATTGGCTTTTGATTGGGTTTGTTTTTATATATGGCTGAGCTGGGGTGGATCGTAACGGTAACCTCCAGTTTATTTTTTTCTTTTCTGGCAAACTGTTAGTGTCGATTTGATGTAATAAAGGCAAATCAATGTGTTGTAAGGTTTTATTCTAATGACCATCAGCACTGTTATTATTTTCATTTAACCCGCTTAGTAATACATACTCCACCTAATTCAGAATAAAAGTCGTTCTAGTGTTTTTTTAGATAGATTAAGGAATTCGTTTAAATAAAAAGAAAACTCTTTACGAATATTCTGTATATATCAATAATTTCAATTAATACTCAGTTAGATAGTTACAAGATTATTAAATATAATCACCAACTCTAAGGTTAATTATTGCCCCTCTAACTTTTATTCTAGACAGGAGGAAGTACTAATCTAGTTATAATTGTGTGTAATCTATTGCCACCCACAATTACTAGATGACGTCAAGCTGTGGGAGTTGAAAAGCTTATTTACATTTAATTTTGAGTTGGGTTTTTACTGAATAAACTGAACGAAATTCATATTTATTTCGTATTCAATCCAATTTAATTTTGACTAATACGCGAGATTCACATTCTAATAGAGACAACAAATAAAAAAATAAATCAGTCCACTCATTCCATAATTTAGTTTAAAATAACTCACATGTTAGTCAAAAAATGTTGGTAAAAAAAAAACTTAAATATTGTCAATATTTAAGCTTGAGGCCAGTTTAAAGCATTTTTTAAGTTAAGTGTTGAAAATGAAACAATTTGAATTTAAGGGACCAATTTAATCTTGTAAATATTGAAATGGAGCTATTAAACTAATTTATTTTGAATCTAATCATTTGACATACACTGGTCGTAATGAATAGCAGCAGCACAACTCTTGATGCACTTCTGTTCCTTTTTACAACAATTCCTTTGATAACTAAGCGTTAGCACTTAAAATTAATATTTAAAAATTTATTCAAATTAAGTGTATTTAATAATTGACTGTTGTAATTCTTAATGAATTAAGTAATTTGAGAGTTATATACTTAATAGATTAAGTGCGTTTAATAATGAAAATCCAAATACTAACTTAATTAAGTGACTTTGAAAAACAAATATAATCGATCAGAGAATTTGCCTTGAGATGGCATGTTCTTTATTGAAGGTTTGAGTTTTGATTTTTAATAAATAGTTTTATAATGTAAAAGTGTACTGAAAATGTAAAAAAGTATAACTGAATAGTAAAAAATTGTATTGAAAATAATATATTAAATTTACTGTTGAAACTAAAACGTAAAGAACATGCCCTCAGCAATGTTAGGGTTCCAACCCCATGACTAGCTATATGATTATCAATTCAACTTAGTTGGCCACCTGTTCTTGAATTTGTCTTGCACATATTCTTGCTCCTTTTTCCTCCTCAACATCATGGAACTGAGGTACCCCAATGGCACAAGTATTACTTCTTGGATCGACGATAATTTTCTCAAGTGCAACAGCATTCTTTCACAAGTACATGAGAAGTTCATCTTCACACAAACGACCGTAGTATCCTGACAATTCAACCTCCTTGAGATATTTCAGATTCAGGGGACTTTTTCTATCTTCGATCTCTATTGTTGTTCTTGATGCCATTCCCTTCACCCAAAATAACTGCAGTATAAACTTGTGCAAATTGGGACAAGCAGACATGAAGGAAGTAAGTCCAATGAAGCTTCCATCATCATCAGATGCACCAATGTTGATGATCAATTTCTTGAGTTTACTTAGTAAAGGAAATTCACCTAACTTCAAAATGTCCTATAATCCATAAAGAAATATTAGAAAAAAAAAAAAAGCGATCAATCAAGATTAACAGTAGCAAGTCGCGGCACATTGGTTCGTTTATATAACAGTTAGAGGTGATAACGAGCCGAGCTGAGCCTGAACACACTAGTGTTCGAGCTCGACTCGACTAATTTTTTCAAAGCTCGAGCTCGGTCCCAAATCCCCATTCAAAATTTTTTTTACTATTTATTTAAAAAAATAATTATATTTATATAATTGGCCATGAAAATTAATAATTACTCATTAGCCCTGCCAAGAAGGCTTGTACAATTTGATGCCCTTCTGCTCCTTTTATAAAGGAGATTCATGTCCCAAAAGGTCTCTTTAGCCAATGTGGGATGCTGAAACCAGCAGGGAAAGAAAAAAATTGAAAAAATTTAAAATGCTTCCAGCCAGATTCAAACTCACGTGAAGTTTATTCATTCAAGTTAACTTACCATTGATCTAAACTTCCTTCTGTATATTATATCATATTTAAATGTAAATATATATTGTTTCTTATCGAGCTGTTCACGAACGCAACCGAGCTTGATTAGAGACAATAACGTAAACTTTCATCTTGTTCATTTATTAATCGAGCCTAAAATTTTGTTCGTATTCGTTTATTAATAAATAAACGATCTCGAACCGAGCTTTTAACGAATCGATCCCGAGCTTGTTCGTAACCATTCGTGTTCGTTCTCAGCCCTAATAATAGTGACCAATCAGAAATTAAAACAAATGATGATGTACGTACTCTTTACCTTTAGGTAGTTGGAGTGCAACATAAGAACTTGCAGCTGAGAGAGTCGACATGAGTGCTCGTTATTCAAGGGAGAATCGGAAAAACCCATATAAACATATAACTCGGTCAGCATTGGAATTTTGGTAAGCTTGATCTTGCCTGCATCTTGTAACACAAGAGTCCTGAGGTTTGGACAACGAAGAATCCTGACTGACTCGTCGAGTTCACTATATATAAGTTATATTCAAGACGTACAAGTTGGGCATAAATTACGTTCAAGTATTCGAGAGATTGATTAGAGACAACAACGTTGCCCATTCGCGATGCTAAGTCGTTCGAGAAATCGACATTTGAGTAGCAAGTACTTAATCCCTTTACCAGTCACAGCTAGTCCTTTCAAACTCAAGGAATCCTTTCAAACTAAATTCCCATCACCAATCCACCATAAAATACCTTTCCAACCCCACGAATCATTTTTAGAGGAAGAGATCATGAAGTCTTGATTTGGGCAATACTTCCTGGTGAAAAAGGTAGAAAGCAATGAATCTTGTGGATGAATGATTTTCCATGCATGCTTAGCCAGCAATGCTTGATTCATCTCCCTTGTGTCCACTTTAATCTTGTCTTCCATATCTATCCTCTCACAATAAAGTGTGGGACTCACATATCACATTACGAGGCCCACAGCTCTATTGTGAGACCGAGAATAGACACAGAAGACAGAAATAAAGTGGACAGAAAGGTCTAATGGGCATTATCCCTATTCCAAATGAATTAGAAACCGACATATGATAAGTTAATATAGATGAAATGACATGTCTCGCAAGGGTAACCCGAAACCAAAATTTGATCGGAATCAACTATTTAATTTGATCGGAGTAAACAATTGAATCAGTTTGGATTTTGATGCAAAATTAATAGAAGAGCGCAAGTATAAGGTGTCGCAACCAAGTAATACAGTGGCCAGCATGGGTCGAATACAGAGGGATTTGCACGGAATTAAGTGTTTACTGTGCCTATTTGAGTCACAAAAATAAGCTTAAAATGGGGGATCAAAGAAGAAAAAACTAACAATAGCTCAAGGTACTATGGTTAAGGCTACCAAACTATTATACTTAACTAACTAATTATGCTATAGCTAACTCAGTTAGTGGAAGTGACAAGCTATTATGAACCTACAATCAAGCTACTTGGATTATCCCAGTTCTCTCAATTACTTATGTTCCCATGATAATAGGGGTTTTGGGTCATTAGAATTAGTTGTCAAAAGCTTTCAAGCCAATTTAGTCTAATCAAAGACAAAGAACACTCAAATTCTATCAATGGTTGTCTAAGTTCAATAGTATTCACTCAAGACTCCTATTAAAAACATTATATGCAACTAGGTTAGCTACTCCTAATTTCACAAATTAATAAGCAAATGATAGAAACACCAATAATAATGAAAGCCCATAAAATAATACACAAAGTTGATAGATTATATGAACTATCAACACAAGCCCATAACGATAGAATTAATGAAAATTTAAGTACATATGAAAGAATTCATCAGTCACAAATGGACGTTATAAGGCAAAATATGGAAATTAAGAATAAGAGAGAGGAGGAACTCCCTATGAGTAGCTCAAATCACGAATCTTCTTTCTAGATCTCATGCCTTTGGCCCCCAATTGGATGGAGTCCTCCATGGGATATGCCTCTTTTAAGCTCCGAAAAGAGAGAGAGTCTACATTGTGAAATTAAAGTTAAGCTAAACTAACCCTAATTACTACAAAATCAGTGGAGGAGGGAGAGGTACTAAAAGAGAAAAGAAAGATCTCATTAAGGGCCTTTATACAAAATATCTTTTCAATTTTAGAAAATCCAGTATACAACTTCACGGCAATAACTTTCGATCTAATTTTGAGCGTCAAGAAGTCCAAACTGGGCAAAAGTGTCTGAATGAAAGTGGTAGCTCTTTGTCCAAGCTTTCTATAGCGTCAAGAATCATCCAATTTGGAGCTATGTAGTTCTAGATATGCCATTAGAAAGTTAACTTTGCAAGACTGAGAAATTCCATAGACGAAACCACAAAAAATGTGCATCTCTTTCTCTTGTTTTTTATTTACGGTCTGTGAAATCCAATCCAGCCAATGCACATATTTCTTTTTGCCTTTCTCTTTCTCTATAAATCCGTCTCCAGTTCCTCTGCTCTCAACATATATGAATCAATGCTTTCACAAATTAAATTTTTTTTTTTATAATTTTGCTCTCTTTCTTCTTTGTTTCCAAACTAATTTATCTTGGCAAGAACCCTTCTAATAAAAAACACCATGGCAATCTCCTTTCTCAGTTATTCAACGGCGACTTCAGCGTTCAACAAAGCTTTTAGGTGTAGATCTCGCAAACATATAGAATTGATTTCACCAAGTCTTTCACGATAAAGAAATTGATTTTACGAAAATCTTTGACGATCGATAAAGATTAATTCACCATCTAAATATCAAAAATAATATACAAACCCAGAATTCAATTCGAAGCTTTGTTGAACTTTGTAAGGATTCCGTTTTGGTACAACTTCTTGTTTGTCTGTTGGTTGCTTTAAAATGTTCCCAATTTCAAAAAATTACTCCAGACGGTGGATTGGAAAATTACACAGATCTTAAAATGACAATGTTTTAAACTAAGGCTTTTTCAACACCAGATCACATAGACCTAAATCATCCCAGAAAACAAAAAGTATTGTGGTATCCTACAACCGTTTCTTCCTTCTGGTGAATAATAGACTATGTGATACCAATTATAGTGTTTTTTGTTTTGCTCAGTCCCCTTGTCCTACGCAAAGCATTATGAGAGCATTTAGGGTTACATATATCTTAAGAATTAAATTATATTAAATTTGTTGTCAAAACATAGTAAGGAGCATTACAAATATAAAATATTATTTTTGAAATGAAATGAATTGACTTAAGTTAATTGACCATACAGATATAGTTTTAAGCCATGTATGTTCAATCTTTTAAATATGGCTATGAGCTTAATTATATTGCAATGTACAACTTTTATATATATCTATATATATATATATATAAATTAAATGCAAGATCAAAAAGGAACAAATGGATCAAACAAGGAGAAAGACAGAGTGAATGTGTGTGTTTTTTACAAAGCATTTATTCCATAATTAAGCAGGGAGAGATGAGTAAGTGATTTTTAATTGTTTTTTCCGCTTAAACTGATTTTAAGTTTGGGATATTTAAGTTTCTTATGTTAAAGATTGCTGCTTTGGCAAAATTGCCATGTCTCCTATTTTTTTAATATATTTTTTAAGGGCGTTCCATGTCATCTTACCCTAAGTAGTACTTACATGAGATATCAAAACATAAATCGAAAACTAAAAACCTAAGTACGAACGAAACCTAGTCAATATTTTTTAATAATCATCACAGAAATTCCATCCATCCATTAGTAGTCAAACAAACAGAACTCAAAGCTACCACAAAATTTCCGAAAAACAAGTTCTAATTTGGTTTGTGTTAATTTCTTTTTCGCTTTCATTCCATACCAATCTATATAAAGCCCTCTAACCAGAATGCAAAAACATCACGATCGATTTAGCAATATCTGCAAGCTTAATAATATCGATTCATCCTGAAGGAAAAAAAAAACACAGAAAGAAAGAATGGCAAAAACAAGCAAAGCGACATCGTTGTGCCTCGTCGCATTAGTATTAATATGCTTTGCGGTTGCAGATGTGGCTGAAGCAGGAGGAGCTAGAGAGATCAGTTATGGGGCTATGGATCGCGATTTCGTTAACTGTGATCCAAGGACTGGCGATCCAAGTTTATGCAGACCTGGAAAACCAATAAATAATAACAGTCAAAATAAAATGGAGATTCCCACCAAAGCTACACAAACATAAATTCATGAGATCGATCAGTACTTCGTTGGAAATTGGAAACTGGAAATGATCCTAGTTTTCGATTCGTAAGGGGATTTGATGGATAGCCTTCGTCTCATCAGGCTCTCTTGCGGGATTTCTTTTATCTTCTAGCAAGAGATCGATATTCTTGATCTTTTAAATTATATTAATGCCTTCTTTCTTTCTTTCTTTTTATATATATTAATATATAAAAACTGTGTTTGTTCCTGTAATCTTAACTCCTAAAAGTATCGACAGATACAATGAAATTATATATCGATCTGTTCCTATTTGCTCCATTTTTTTTATTATTCTTAGTTGGAATATTTTCTAAATCATACTATGGCTCAGTTTGATAAAATTAAAAAGGGCATTTATAAAAACCACCAATAACCCCTTGAGGTTTCATGAAGCTACCACCCCCCATGAACCAGGTAATAATATAGTAACAATTACCGCCTTCTGATTAGTTAAATTATATTTACCCTTTTATGAGTAAAAATATTGAACTAAAAAATCAGATCTTTTTTTAATTTGACAAAATATTTTAGAAGGAGTTTCCTGCCAGACTTTGTCAGATAATACTTTCGCCCTTAAAATATTAGATATGTAATATTTCATAACATATACGCAGGTTGAATACAAGTTTTTGCCGCAATTTGAACGTCAAGAGGAGTGTTGGTAATTTTCATAAATCTCGAGGGAGGTAAATGTAATTTACACAATTGAAAACTGAAGTCTGAAATATAAAATTCGACCTCCTTAATTTATTATGTTTGATAAAAATTAAAATCTCAGATCTCAATTAGTTAAGAATAAAGTCTGAACATTGAATTTATGCAAGTGCCGTGCATGTAATTTTTGCCATACGTACAGATCATATGAAGAAGTTTCCTTTTGTCCGTGCTACTGCCGTGCATGGCCATTGATTCTATAGGATTAATATGTTTAGGGTTTATCTTGGTTAGTTTATTTACTTTTATCTTGTGGAAGAAATGTGGAAAATAACAACTTTCTAAGGATTTGGGATTCAGGAAAATCTGCGGAGATTTCCAAACAAGGATTGGTTTTGGAAGATATAATCTGCCTTATATATATAATGCCATGGTTGTCTGGGCTGGGCCGGACCGGACATTGAACCGGTGAGGCCAAGGGTTCGCTCGAACCTGGGGTTCTACCGGTTGAGCCGGGGTCTAACCGGATGACGTCATATATATATATATAATATATATTAATGATTAACATGTTTTAATTTTATTATTTGTAACATTTAAAATTTTTTTTTTTCACAACAATTATATATTTTTGCAAATTTTACAACTAATGAAAATTCATTATTATAAAACCCAAGAAGTAAATCAACTATAAAATATTTCTTATTTTCTATTAAAAATATATAAAATTATATTCCTACATTTTTAGTAGACAGAAAAAAAGGATAAAATTTAATGTAAAAAAAATTAAACGTATTTTAAGTTAATACATGAATAAATTAAACAAATTTTAATTGAACTGAGAACAACTAATAAAAATTATCATAGTATTAATTTTATAAATAGTAAGGAATTATAATAAAATTAACATTAGTTTGGATGGTCTAATTTATAGATTGTTAAAAAGTTCATGATTCATATAAAAATGAGTTAAAATAATAAATTAAACAAAAGTGAACAATGGTATAGTGGTAAGTACTCATGTTTCTATGTGAGTGACCAGGTTCAACAGTGACAGCAAAATTTTACAAAAGTTGTCAAATTTTGAAAAAAAATTAAAAAACCCGGTTCGGGCCAGTCGGCCCGGAATTTTGACCGGTTTTTTAAATGTCCGGTTTTTTCCATGTTTTGAACCAGCAGGGGTACCGGTTCGCGGCCGGACCGGTCCTGCCCAGACAACACTGTATAAAACAGGAGGATATTTTTGGTGCCAAACCAAATGGCTTACATGCATCATGCCATTTGTCTTAAAGCTTCCGCTACAAAAGCCCCCTCCATCTTTGCATACAGATATGCATTTGCAGGCTTATTTGATCTTATTCCTAGCCAAAGAAAGCAAACAGCCTCTATGTGGTACAAACAGCTACAATATATAAGAAGTAAAAAAAATAAAAAAGTGGCATAAACGGCTACAATTAATCCTTTTGACAGTGCCACTGCTGTGCAAGTTGCGTGCATGCATCATATGGCTAGCATAAATAACCAAATTCTAGTTTAGGTATGTTCTTTAAGTTTTGGTTTTAGTTTCAACAATTAATTTTTATCAACTTTTTACTATTCAGCTATACCTTTTTATATTTCTAATACACCTTTTACATTATAAAATTATTTTTTCAAAATCAAAAGTCAACCCAAAGGTCAATCAAAACTCCATCATTTCTCGCAATTGAGGTGGTGGGTTTCTAGCTAGAGCGAGCCAGGCGAGACAACTCCTGGGCCAGTTTCTCAAACATATCCTCGATGAAACTGTTCATGATACCCATTGCCTTGCCGGAAATCTCGAGATCGGGGTAAAGGCTTTTCAACACCTTGAATAGGTAAATCTTGTACGTCTCATTGCCCTTGGCCTTCTTCTTCTTGGAGTCACCGCCGCTGCTGCCGCCTTCCGTTCCTGAGAGGACCAGCCTTTGGCGGCATCTTATCAGCGGTGGCAGCTGGCTTCTTTCATGCTGTTGGTGCCATCAGATTAAAGATGAAGAAAAACATGAATATAACATGAGAGATTTTGGATTCTTTTGGGATTGAGTGGAAACTACAAGAGGAGGCTATGTTTATAAAGGGAGTGGAGACCCATTCTTATTGGTAGCTTAGGCTTCGTATGGATGGTTATGCTGGACTATGCCTCACCAACAGATCTCCTTTCAATACACGTCTTAGATATACCACAACTTAATGGATAATCTTATACCAAATTTTTTTATAAGGGGCAGTTTTAAAATTCATAAGTAAAGTGCAATTTTACATAAGTTTTAATAAGGCACTAAATCATTAGTTGGATCCATTCTATCGGTAGATTAGGCTTCGCACAGATCGCTGCACTGGACTATGCCTCACCAACAAATCTCCTTTCAATAGATGGCTCAGATATACCACAACTTAATTGACAATCTTATAAATAAAATTTTTATAAGGGATAGTTTGAACTTTAAAATTAATAAGTAAAGTGCAATTTACATAACTCTTGGGCTAAAGCCACTGCATTATTGAACTCACAATGGAATTAATTTTCTCGAACTCACTTTATAGCTAGCATTATTCATGCTGGAAGAAACAATCGAAGATGACACAACATTCGCAGTTTTCCCTGAAGTCTTGCATGGTGTCCAAGAAATAACTCAAGAACCTTTCGGGTGTAACAAACACTAAGAAGACTCCTGAAAGATCCCAGATAGAGCTACAGAAATCCTCCATATTCCGCACGATTCTCTCTTGACCTGCCCTAGTGTTTGCAGGGAAACCATAACCAAAACTATTCAAAATTTATTAACACTAAGAATTGGCGAAGTAAAGGGGATAAAACGATTTGGGATTCAGGAAAATCTGCGGAGATCTCCTAACAAGGATTGGTTTTGGAAGATATAATCTGCATTATATATAACAGGAGGAGCTTTTTGGCGCCAAACCAAATGGCTTACATGCATCATGCCAAATCTCCCAATAATTTCCGCAACAAATGCCCCTCCACCTTTGCATACATGTGTGCACAGGTTTATTTCATGTTATTCCATTATTAATCTTTAATTTATATCTGCGACTGTATATCCATCGTCGTCGATCCATGTCATCAGCCAAGAAAAGCTAATTACCGCCACCGGGCAGCTGGAAGTGGAAGAATAAAGCATTAGAATCATCGGGAATGGTCACCGAAGCAAGCATTGGAATAAAGATTGATGGAAGGACTGAAGAGTGCATTTCTGGGTCAAAAGAAGATGGAAAGAAACGCTGCTTGTAAAACGTGCGACTGCCGTGCATGGCCAAACAGCAATAAAAAAATTACGAAGGGAACAAATGATCAAAACCTGTACGTAGGTTGCATTTTGAGTTCCAAATGAAACACTTTCATCTTTATTAACGGTGATATCAAACCCACTTTATAAGTCCCTGATAGGACCGTCGTTAGCCCTATCAAATACAGTAAAAGTACTGTATAAACCTGCAACCTGCAACAAATAGCTATAAGTGGCACAATGATAACAGGGTCGATCCCACAGGGAACGGACTGCTTAAAATCACAAAACCTATTAAATCCCAAACAGTTTTGGTTTGCAACCACCTTTGTTGCTCAAAGAGATTTTGTAAAAGATTAGTGAAAACTCAATAACAAACTTAAATCAAGAAAGAGAGTTTAATCAATGTAATAAAGTATTCCAGTAATATGTAAATCACAATAATCACGTGCATGTTAATCATCAACTCAATAATATATTAAATAGCATGTCATCAACCAGTTATAGATTACCGTGAATCCGCACAGACATAATTGTTACTCTAATTAACAAGGAACAGGCCGTAAGGCATCGACACCTATTAACCAAGTTAACAGCCTTAAGATTTAGGAAAACCCGATTTTAGTTATTCTTATTGAATTAACATCTAAGAATTACTAACCCCTTATTCTCTATTACCTCAAGGTAACTTTACCACTAATAAATCTTGCCCAATAAATATTATGTTATTTAACTGGAAATTAATTGGCTCTACCTATTTTAACTAAGGTGATCAATCTAAATTAAATATTAGTAATCAAAGTTATGAGCAGAGAATAAGAAGGAACACATGCAATTTAAGTTAAGAGCAATTCGGTTTCATAACATGCCCGGATTAATTGCTATTACATTTTGCTGGAATATATAATTTAGCTACTCATATTTAAACTAACTACGCACATAATTATTTTACGATTCATACTGAAAATAATCGAAAAGAATAAAATAAATAAGGAATAAATACTTGAATTACGATCTGAAAATAATCCTCTGAGTAAGCTACTGCCCGTTAGGGCTAACGGAACCTCTCCTGGACAGAAATCCTCAAATCGCAGAAATAGAAAACTACTGCTACTTGCTCTGAACTAGCTACGAAAATATAAGATAAAATTCTACTGAAAAAGCGTGTATTTCTCCTCTCCCTTCCATCCCTATAAATAGGTGTAGAATGGGGAGTAGAAAATAAGATACTAATCCAATCAGAAAATTACTAAAACTAAATTCCAAGTGGGAAACTACTAAAGACAATCTCCAAAACAAAAAAGGATTAATGTATCAGGAAACAACTCCTTCTTCCAGCGCACCACACATGTTGGCAATTAAAGAATCCAAATTCCATTCCAATTACTTTCTACGGTTGATCAATTAATTAGGCAATTGCCTATTTTCTTCATTGAGCTTCTCTTCAATGATGGGCTTGTTGTCCTTGGGCTGGATTGTCCACCAGCATAAATAATCTAATCCCTGGCCCAATTACAGAATTTGCATGCATGAAACCCGTTCAAAGCCTTCTTTTCACCATTCTGCCTCCTTCATTGCCTCCGCGGCCAAATGGCTCTTATTTTCACCCTTTTGCACTCTCTCTTCTCTATTTGTTATCTTTCCAAAACCTGCATTTATCTCACAAAAACTAGCACATACCCGTGAAATTTGCCACAAATAGACTCTAAAATTCAGCAGCTAAAGGACACATATCAATCCCTTTACTGAAAAAATGGAATCTTTCTCAACAAATTCTATCTTGCAAGATTAATTATATGGTAGCCTATTTATATGCAAAATAGGAATATTTTAGAATTTGGCTCCAAAATTGAAGGGTCAATAACAATAAATTAATGTTGTAGGGGTCAAATGTGTATAAAATTATTTTTGATACTAAAATATAAATACCTTTTACTAAAATTTTGATTTTCTTATAGGGATTTGATCTATGGTAGTCCTCAAGATCTTTCGCCGCTTATCCTAGGCTACTATATCACTGGGAACATAAATGTCTTTTCACCACATGGATGGTCCTACCATGTGCCTCGAACCAAATTCAAGAAGTCTTTGAATGTGAACTGGCCAAACATGCATGCTTGAGTCTTCAAAAATCAGCATCTAAAATGTTGCATGCACTTGAGGAAGATGAATGGATTTTGACTCTTAAAGCTTGTAATGGCTGAATTCACATACATTTTTATGGCTGAATCTGATATTTATTTTGAGATGTGTAGGGCCGAAATTCCAAGCCTTTAAATGTGCACAAAAATCTGAATCTGATATTTATTTTGAGATGTGTAGGGCCGAAATTCCAAGCCTTTAAATGTGCACAAAAATCTGAAAATTTAATAGCCTTGTAACAATTGTGCATTTAGAAACAAAACTTTCTAGCTTTTGTTGGCTGAACTCCATTAACCTCATTTAAAGTGAGCCTGGACTGAATTATATGCATGGCGGAATTCCCGTAATGTCCTAGGTCGGATTGCATTATTCCCCTCCTCTTAAAAGAAAATTTGTCCTCAAATCTTGTTCTTGAAAAGAACAAACATGACAATGATGAAATTTCTCATAAGCATTTTAACATCCAAGCCTTGCAATGAACAATTGTCTCGTTGTGTCAATTTGAAGAATAAGCTTATTTCTCAATGCAAACTCCAAATTCCATTTATGATGAGCCTTTGTCGCTTCTTGTTAGGTTGGACATAAGTCGACTTAAGCTTTTTCCTCTTGCGGCTTGATTTCACAACTTCACTTCAGTGCTTGCGTGTTCTATTCATCCATCCACTCAAAGAAAATATTAATTCCAAAAGAATCAAACCATGTATACTAACAAATAATAGGATACTAAGGAAAATTATTTCCAGAAAACACAACAACTCTTAGTTGGTATCTTAAGTTAGGATGTTGTATCTATTTGGTCCCTTAATTTGAAATTATTTCATTTTTTGTCCCTTAACTTGAAAATTTATTTCAAAATGATCCTCAAATCAAAATTTTTACAACATTTGAGTTATTTTTGACTAATACATGAGTTGTTTCAAATTGGATTAAGGATAAACAAAATGATTTAACATTATTTATTTATTTTTTCTTATTAATGTTGTGAATCTTACATATTATTCGAAAATAGTTTAAATATTGTCAGAATTTGGATTTGTGAAGCATTTTGAAAAAAAATTTCAATTTATGTGACCAAAATGAATTATTTAAAATTAAGGGACTAGATATATACAATATTCCAATTTAAGGGACCAATATAGTGATTCAACCTTTCAGAAATCTCATGGAAATACAACAACAAATCATCAAATTCAAGGATCCGTAGAGCAACATAGGACATGCAAATTGAACCCATCAAATAGAAAACCACTATATATGATAAACTTTTGCAAAACACTAATTAGAGAAAAATAACGACTATCAATTGAACGAAAGTGTATGCAAAATTTAGAATTTTTTGCCCTCAAATTTTCCTCAAATATAAAGCCTTTATTCATGAAAATCTTTCCAAAGCTTTCTTTTCACAATTAAGAAACATCTTGCCAAAATCAAAACCATCTTTGAAAAATTCTTCAAAAGAATGAACACTTAACTCAAATTCTTGAAAGACAAATTCTTAACTCTTGAAAAATTCTCCAAAAACAATCTTATAAAATGAAATATATGTGTTCCAATAGATATTGGAATTTGAGAATATGGCTGAACTACATTTTATTTTGAGTATTATGTGCTTTACCAAACTTGAAAAAATTTAAAAATAAAAATAAATTCGCTATATGTTGTTAAGGAAACAAAATGCGAGTTGAGACCTCCTCTTGCAAAATTTACACCTGGCTTTAAAATAATAATTTAAAAAAAAAAAGAAAAGGGCAAAAAGACTACTAAATAGCAAAACGAATTATCAGAAAATCAGATAACCAAACGAAAGAATAGGAACTCAATAGAACAAAGAAACCAATGTCAACTTATATATGAAAGAGCTCTGAACCAATAAAAGATAATTAAGTGATCAGATTCAAAAGTATAAGGAAAAATAGAGTTAAATATGACAATTACTTTCTAAAAGACAAAATAAAAAAAGAAGGATTGTCTCTTAAATTGAAAAAATTGAGATATACAAACTAAGGACTTGCATGGCTTAAATCTGATATCAGATTCGTCGTGGATGGATGGCTTAAATTAAAAACTGAGAAAATTAAAGTGCGATTAAATTATACCCTCAGAATCGATCAAAAGACGCACATGGGATATACAGAAAAAAATTTTAAAAAAAAGTTTATAAATCAATATCATTCATCGTATCCTCCATCAAATCTTTCCATAGGATTCAAGATACTGCTTTCCACCCCCAAATTTCGTTTGTAGTAATAGAAGTTTTGATCATACGTGCGACTGTTGTACATGACTATTAGCTTTATTTTTATTTATTTATTTACATTTTTTTTGAAAACCAATTTATTTAAATTAAAAATAGAGAAAAGTGCAAAAATTATTATCGTCTCTTGGCATTCCTAGCCAAAGAAAGCAAACATCCTGTATGTGTACACTCCCTGCACCGAATATCTTTAATTATGTCTCTTGAGTATTTTAATATTATAGGCCAGAAATGTTTGTAGGATAGATTTATGTAGCCTGTTGAGTTAAAGTAAGCGAGCTAGTCATTCAAGTTAGTGAAGCAACAGCAATCTGTAGAAGAAATCGCATGCAACTTGTATGGGGAGTACTCTTCGGACGTATCGACAAATTGGGATGTGCGATGAAACCTTCCCCCAACTCCTCCGTTGGATCCACGGACCACAGATCTTCTTCATTGACATCCCTGAAACTGAAGTCTCTTCTGCTTGTGATGAAGTTAATTTTCTTGTCTTCCCACACTCTTAGGTGCGGCATCAATATCCTAGTGCTTGCTTCTCTGCATAACACTGAAACACAAACACAATACTCATGGTTCAATGTTTAAGCGTCACAAAGTACAAATTCAAAGTTGAGCTTTTATTTATTGCACGTAATTAAGTTGCACAACAGCCACAAGTAATCCTTTTGACCGTGCCATTGCTGTGCAAGTTGCGTGCATGCATCATATGGCTATTGTACCTTTATTTTTATTTAAAATAAAAAGAGAGAAGAGTAATTAAATTCTCGCAATTGGGGGGGTGGTAGCATTTTGGTTCTCCTTTTCCGGTGGACAAAACAAGATCATGGCTTCCAATTCTCCATCAGCCTTAGTACAGAGCGCCATGTACTCCAACAAGATACTATTTTCTCCAAATCCTACTGCCCATATTCCCTTCGCGCTAAGCGCGTCTTCCGTAAGCTTCATGTGCAGGCTTTTGTTGTGGAACTTGATCATGGAGATGATGGACATCAAATTCAAAGTGTTCTTCTGGACTTGGTGGGGCGCCATGCAGTTCCTCAAGTCTTCATAAATGGAAAGCATATTGGTGGTTGTAATGATCTTGAAGAAGCTGCAGAAGTTTCTCCGCAAAGAATGACAACGAGACATATTGACAGTTCTTTGGCTGAAATTGTTCATAAAAATACTAGACATCTGAGCGTCAATAGTCTTTCGGTTCCTAGACTCACCTGGAGAGACATTCATTGGTAGAGGTGGCATGCAATATTTCCTATTCCCATTGAAAAGAAAAATGGGAGGAATTTGTTCCCATTTTTTCAAAACGAGAGGAATCTATTGATTAATATTCATTATTTTATAAACTTTTTCATCACTATATATGTATGTGTGTGTGCGCCTAGAAATGAAGTCTCATCTTTACAAGTTTCCTCCATTTTCCCGCTACCCTACTCGGTATATTTCTGGAGTTCATCCAGGTGCTGGTGTTTGTATTAATTTATTGAGGCACTACTTAGAGAGTGTATTATTTTTTCATGCATTGCATGTGTTTGATAAAACGCGTAAATGAAAAAACTTATGGGTTCTTCTTCATTTGATTATGTCTATTGTGCATGTGTTGGTTATGAATTATTTTTTTCATTGAGGTATTATATTAGTTTTGATTATATGAGTAACATTAATATGACATGTACTAAGACAAGCATTCAACTTGATACTTTCTACATTGTTTGTTGAATTATTATTTGATTTTTTAGTTATTTCAAGGTGTTAGTTACGCATGGATCGAAATATTTTGTTGTATGGTGATCAGACCTCCGATTTTTATGCGAAAGAAGTTGAGAATTTCATTGAATTGGCTTATAAGAATACAAAGTACGTCCATTGTCCGTGTAAAGCTTGTAAAAATGGTAAGCGGTTTGATAACTCAGATACAATAAGATTCCATTTATATCGGAATGAATTTGATCATTCTTATAAATTGTGCATTTAGTATGGTGAAAGTATTGATAATTTTCCTGAGCAAAGAAAATCTCATGGAAAAGGAGATGATGGGATTACTAGAGATCGATTAGATGACATTATTGAGGATGTGACTGAGGATTTTGCTGATAAACCGGAAGTTCTTGCTTCCATTTTGGGTGACAATGAGAAACCTCTATACAACGGTTGCACTAGATATACACGCTTGTCTAGTGTTTTGAAGTTGTTTAATTTGAAAGCGGCAAATGGGTGGTCAGATACTAGTTTTACAGCCTTATTCAAGATATTGAAAGATATGCTTCCAGAAGATAATGAACTTCCAGATCGAATTTATGAGGTGAAAAAAATATTGTGTCCAATGGGTATGGAGTATAAGAAGATCCACGCTTGCCCAAATGATTGCATCCTTTATAGGAATGAGTATAAGGATTTATTGCTTTGTCCTAAGTGTAAAACTTCAAGATGCAAAAAGAAACAGCTATGTGATGAGGTTGAAAACAGTACTGATGCGCAAAAGAAGGGGTCTCCGGCTAAGGTTCTGTGGTATCTTCCTATAATACCGAGATTTAAACGGTTGTTCGCTAATGTAAAAGATGCAAAACATATGTCATGGCATTCAGATCGGTGTATTCCCAGTGATGACAAGATGATAATGCATACATCGGACTCGGATCAATGGAAAAAAATTGATTCAATGTATCTTTCATTTGGAGGAGAAGCTAGAAATTTGAGGCTTGGTTTGTGTGCTGATGGAATGAACCTGTTTGGCAGTCTGAGTAGCACACATAGCTCATGGCCGGTGATGTTGGTTATTTACAATTTGCCGTCTTACTTGTGTATGAAGCGTAAGTATATACTTATGTCTCTAATGATTTCAGGCCCACGACAACCAGGAAATGACTTCGATGTGTATCTTGGTCCTCTTATTGAAGATTTGAAAAAGTTATGGGATGAAGGTGCAGTTGTGTTTGATGCACACCGTCAAGAAATATTCACATTACGTGCCATGTTGTTATGTACCATTAATGATTTTCCTGCATATGGAAACTTGTCTGGGTACTCTGTTAAAGGGCATAAAACATGCCCTATATGTGAGTAGAGTACAAATTTTTGTCAGCTTCCACATGGGAGGAAGACAGTATACCTTGGGCATCGTAGATTTCTTCCCAATTCTCATCCATATCGCCGTATAAAAAGAGCATTCAATGGATTTCAAGAGTTTAGAAAAGCTCCAGTAACCCTTGAGCGGGCCTGAGGTGAATGCTTATATGAAGGACATTAATGTGGAGTTTGGAAAATCTTCGGAGTCAAGCAATAATGATACTTGTTGTTGGAAGAAAAAATTCATCTTTTTTGAACGTTCATACTAGGAGAACTTGGATGTTAGACATTGTCTCGACGTTATGCATATTGAGAAAAATATTTGTGAAAGCTTGTTAGGTATGCTTTTGACATACTTGGGAAAACTAAGGATGGTTATAACACGAGACTTGATATGGTTGATATGAATATAAGATCAAATTTAGCACCGGTAGCTCGAGGATAATGCACATATCTACCACCTGTCTGTCATACTTTGTCCAGAAAAGAGAAAAAACAATTGTGTTCAAGTTTGAATAGCATCAAAGTTCCATCCGGATATTCTTCAAAAATAAGTAGACTTGTTTCCGTAAAAGATTTAAAACTTATTGGTTTAAAGTCTCATGATTGCCAGGCCATAATGCAACAATTGTTGCCTGTAGCTATTCGCTCGATATTTTCCAAGCATGTTAAGTCTAGTATAACAAGACTTTGTCTCTTCTTCATTGCTATATGTAGCAAGGTTATCGCTCGCGAAAGACTTGATCAGTTACAAGATGAAATAATTATTGTCCTTTGTCAATTAGAAATGTATTTTCTACCCGCCCTTTTTGATATTATGGTACATTTGGAGATTCATTTGGTTAGAGAGATAAAAATTTGCGGCCCAGTTCATTTGCGATGGATGTACCCATTCGAGCGATATATGAAAGTCTTTAAAGGGTATGTTAAGAACGTTATCGTCCTGATGCTAGTATTGTTGAAGGTTATATAGCTGAGGAGGTAATTGATGTTTGCACTGAGTACTTGGCGGATACAACATCAATTGGAATATCTAAGAATCGGCACGATGGGAGGATTACAGGTATGGGCACAACGGGAGGAAAAATGTTTACGCCTTCTAATGTTGAATTGATGAAGGCGCATCTCTACATACTGCGCAATTCTGAAGAAGTTGAGCCCTATGTGAGAGACCATATGCGTTCAATAAGAACGTCTTATCCTGCTTGGAAGGATCAAAATGTGCTCAATGAACATAATCGGACATTTGTCAATTGGTTTGGTAATGCTGTCATGGGTAAAGACATTTCAGAGACATTAAAATGGTTGGCGTTTAAGCCCAGCCATGTGGTACGAGCATTTTTTGGCTATGACATAAATGGATATTCATTTGCTACTAAGAGACAAGATGATAAGAGCACGGCAGAAAACAGTGGTGTTACATTAATCTCGGAGGCTTTACATGTTTCTAGCAGGAAGGATAAAAATCCAATGTATGCAAACATGACATATTACAGGGTAATCAAAGATATTTGGGAGTTTGACTATGTTTGTTTCAAAGTAGCTATATTTCGATGCAAATGAGTTAATAACAGTAATGGGGTTCGAACTAATGATCCATTGGGATTTACCTTGGTTGACCTTAATCGAGAGGGTTTCAATGGGGAACCATTTATACTTGCATCGCAGGTGAAACAAGCTTTTTATATCACCGATCCTTGTGACAAACATTGGTCTGTTGTTCTTCAAGTGAAACAATATCACGGAGTGGAAGGGATTGATATAGAAGAAGGGCTTTATGAGATGGTCCCTTTCTCTAGTGGGTTACCTGAATTGACAGCAGTTGAAAAAGATAGGGAACTTGATAAATACATACTTTGTGATGACCACAGCGATGACTGCAGCAAAGGCTTATGGTTCGAGGATCAAGTGTCCCATAAGAGAAAGAGAATATGTTAAGAATCATTTTCAGGTATATTGTTTGTTTCTGTGTGTGCGCGCGAGTGTGTGTGTATATATATTTATATATGTATATTTAATTTTAATGAAACTATGTGGACATAATTTTATAACAACATGTATTTTTATCTTTCTTACTGTGTGATTGAAACAGGTCACAACTTGGATGAAGCCGCGCAATCACGGGATAAAATTTTCAGGGAACTGCATATATCGAAATGTTTAGAAATGAATTTGTTATTGCTGGAAATTGTGTGAAGCTTTTGTGTTGATGTTAGGATAACATGATGTTTTGGTTAATTTTACGGGGGAGACTCTGCCCGAAATGATTTAAAACTGAATTTCGTATTATTTGAAGTTGTTGGAATCTTAATTAAGTATTTAATTATGTGCATACCTTTGACAGGGAGTATGTTACATTTATAAGGGAGGCCCTGTCGAATTTTCTGGCAAATTGATTTCCTTGTTTTTTATTTTTGATTAAATGTTCACTGTTTATTTAACAAGGAGTTTTGGTAAAATTTACAGGGGAAGCTCTACAATGATTTTTGTTTTGATTTTACATTTAACTCTTGATAAATTAATTTTCTATGCATCGGAAAAAATATATTCATTTAGCGAGGTTAGTTATTGACCGCAAAATGAATTAATTATTCGTTTATCGATTAATAAATCTTTATCATTTTAGAGAGATTCTTCAATATAATTTCTATTGAGGCGCGTTTCGTACCGGCGTCAACCTATTTCTATTTTTCGCCTCTTAACTAGCATACATGTATACGAGATATACAGAAACGATCGAAAATTATTAAGACTATACATGGATACGACATTGAGTACTTGTACCCAATTGTAAAGAGTATTAATTCATTGCCACTATGAATGATTTATCTTAACATAATTGTAATTATTGATTGCCTTTAATTATTAAACTAGAGATAATTAATTAAGAACACATAAACTGAATAGTACAAAACCTACCATAAATTCAATGAAAATTGTTAATTTTTAATTGGTCCTATAATTATTGTGTATTAGATATTTAAATTTATTTGCGACCCCAAAACAGTTAATTGGTTAAATGAAAATTTGAAATTTATTAATTACTTCTTTTTTTCCATCGGTATAATAGGTGTATCTTGTATATAATTAATAAATAAAATGTATCTCACTGTAAAAATTGATCAATATTCATTACTACAAAATGGACTTTCTACGGCAGTGCTTTAACGGCGGAAAGACCAAAACCGACATTAAAAAGAAAGTACGGACTTTCTACGGCGGTTTTATATAAAATATTAAATGCGAAATATTATATTGCATATTAAATATTAAATGCGAAATATATTTGGGTTATTTTGCGAAAAAAAAAGAAAACCTTAATTTCGGACACTTTCTACGACGGTTTAACATAAATAGCCTTAGAAATCCACTTTCTACGGCTCTTTAAATTTGAACCGCCGTAGAAAGTGGCCTTCTACGGCGGTTTATGTTAAACCGCTGTAGAAAAATGAGGTAGTTATGGAATTACCGCGCGCCTCCCGATCTATTCATATTAATCCCTAATTTTTTCTGATTTGTAAATTAAACCCAAAATTTTTGGAACTCTAATATTGAATATGCAATTTAATAATGATCAATCGTTGCAAGTAAATAAAATACATTATATTGAGGAACTTAATAAATTTAAAGTATTTCATTATGAATATTTGATTAATATTAAAGTGCATATTTACTATTAAAACTTAAAAATATTTTGGGTTTAATATACGAAAAAGAAAACCTTGAAATTAAGCGGAATAGAGGCGCCCGCGGGAATTTTTGTGAAACTTACTGTCGCGGAGAAATGATTTCACGTTCTTACATATATATAGCAAATGAAATCCAGTAAGTATTGCTTTATTTTTTTTATTGGGCCATTAAGAATTCATTTTTCTTACACTACTTAATGTATTTAGCGATTTGATTATTTTATCCCGTTCGCCCAAGTCGAAAACGCAGAAAATTTATAAATATAATGAAACTTATTACTTTATCGAAGCTTACATGTACTTTTACGAAATTTATTAATTTTGAGGTTTTCCTATAATTATTATGTAACAGTACATGAAATTTTTTCAGTGGAATGGTTCACGAGAAAATTTGAAATATAATTATTAAATGTTTCATAAAAGGCAAGCTTCTGTACATAATTAATAAATATAATGTAAATTGGATATTTAATATTATATTTACAAAATTGTGGGGTTAATTTATATATAAGCTATCTTTGCATCAATTTAAAGCTTCTTTATTGCAAAAGCACAAAGTACATTTTGAGTGTAGCTTGTCTTGTTTTAGGGAAGGAGAGTTTAAAATGAATGAACTTCTCCTTAAAGCTTTTACCTTTCTTACTATATTTTGTTTTTATCCTTTACTGAAATGATTGTTCTCATTAGTTGAAGTTGTGAAATGTCAAGTGCTTTATCAATTTTACCCTTTCTAAGTCCACTTTTTTGGGGCTCCTTTGGTTTAAATTGGATAATGGCACTTGTGTATTGCAAATAAAACTTTCTCCTCCTCGCTTTCCCTTATCTTTGTTTGAAATGAGTTAAATATGCTTTGTGAGTCATTCTCCGTGAGGAGAGTCATTTTTTTATAAATGTAGAGTGTGAAATATCACTTCTCCTTAAATCTTTTACCTTTCTTAGGCGATTTAGTGTTCCTCCTTTAGTGATAATGAGGAAAATGATTGGTGGTTGAGTTGAAGTTGTGAACTTTAAGCTTTATTAGGTTTCTTTTTTGGGGCTCCTTTGGTTTAATTTCTTGAATGGCCTTTATCTTTTGAAATTAAAGCTATCTTTGCATCAATTTAAAGTTTCTTTAATGCAAAAGCACAAAGTACCTTTTGAGTGTAGCTTGTCTTGTTTTAGGAAAGGAGAGTTTAAAATGAGTGAACTTCTCCTTCAAGCTTTTACCGTTCTTACTCTATTTTGTTTTTGTCCTTTAGTAGAAATGAGTGAAATGCTAGTTCTCATTAGTTGAAGTTACGAAATGTAAATTGCCTTTTAAATTTAACCATTCCAAGCATCCTTTTTTTTGTCTCCTTTGGTTTAAAGTGTTCAATGGCGCTTGGGTTTTGAAATTAAAGTTTTCTTGAAATGAAAAGATTTTATCTTGTTTTCTCTTTGTCTTTACATAAATTTTAAGATAAGCTAATGGGCCGAAAAAGAAAATGCAATGAGGAGCATAGTGATGAGGGAAATGGCAATGGAGATGGTTCTTCTACTAGATCTAGAAGAGGTAGAGAGCCTACAAATTGCAACAATCTTTTGAAAATGCGTATGAAGGGAAAAACTCTTGAGATTTCATTCAATTCCAAAAATAAGCCTAAAAATTATCATACGAAGTGGATTACAATCGTAGCATTCACTGCCTGGAGCAAAGTGGACATTATGGAATATGCATCATGGCCCAAAGTCCCTGACGAGATCAAGAAGAGAGTGCAGATGGAAATACAGGTATTCAACAAAATTTCAATGCATTGTTTGTTTACCCATTTATACAAATTAACTAAGTTTATCTAAATTTGTACTTCTATTGTTTAATGTAGGCATTATTTGTTTTTAAATCAGCTGAAGAGCTCGAAACCAAATGGATTTCTTATGCCGTAAACGTTGAAAAGATTGGAAATCCTTTTTAGGTAGATATGTCAATGGCGACTTGAAGGGTGAGGACCCATGCCTTGAATATAAATATCTCCCTAGGGAGACATTGCTTAAGTTTAAGGCTAGACATAAAACAGAAGAATGGAAGGTGGTTTTTTGAAATTAATTTCCTTTTTCTTTGTGGATATTTGAAATTGCTCAGTTTATGGATAATCTCTTTTCATTTTATTTTTCTCTAGGCAATTCGTGAAAAAGCTCAAAAGAATGCCACTTTAAATTCTTTTTACCATAATTTATCTCGTGGTGGATACCGACGACTAAAGAAGAATTTGCATGAAGAGGCTTTCCTTGAAAATGGGAAGAAGGCTTTAGAGGACGGTACATATGAAGAAGAAGGAGAAGAACCTTATACAGGGCCAGGCCGGCATCTACTTTGGAAACAAGCTCACACAAACAAAAAAAGCGAATACTTTACCATAGAGGCTGGTCGTGTTGGAAGTGAAATTGTAAGTTTACGCCATACATTTTCTTATGTTTCAGTTCTTTAAGCTACTCATATAATTAAAACTATAATTGATCTATTTACATTTCATATTTTTGGCACAACGTTTAGGAAAATTATGTTTGCGCGAGTCATAAGGGGAGAAAGTTGCAGAGGGTAGGAATGACATTCTTGTCAAGGCAACGGGAAAGACCGATCACCCCGGTCGTATTCGCGGCCATTCTACCAGGGCATGTATCACAGATGTTTTTGCGAAAACAAGCCCGTCACTTAAAGCTAAACTAGATTTAACTAAAAGAAAGCTTCAGAAAACCACAGCCCAGCTCGATGAATGTCAAACAGATCTTAAGATGATGGTTGGGTTTATATGTACTGAGATGGGGACTGACTATGATACAGCTAGAGCCACTGTCCTCAATAGTGCCAAATCTCAGAGTTTGAACCCAGAAACTGCCAGAATAGCCACAGAGATAGTTGAGGTACATGGTAGCCATGTTTCCACTGTGAGTCCTATGAGTTTGCCTAAAGAACCTCATAGTCATAATTTTTCTCCTATTATCCCTACAAGTTTGCCTGAATTACATACGATCCCTGTTTCATCTATGGACCCGATCAATTTGAATGAGGTTCAAAATAGCCCTGTTCCAACAAACTTGGAAGATGTGAGTTCTTTAGGAGATTACAAGGTAATTAAAAGTACATTTATGTCTATCATATTTGTTTGTATAATTTCTTTCATATTGTCAATGCTAATTAAAGAAGATTGATATTGCTTTTCCTGATTACACTTAGTTTTTGAAGTTAACGGAAATAGTTCAATAATGTTCATTCGCTTGCCTATTATCTCAAGATGGGTGTGACTGTCATCTGTTCATCTCTGAGGATACATGTAAGAGACGTAAGCTTGTGGCCAAGAGAAATGTTTATAAGCAGAAAAAGCACCACGGCCGCGAGGTAAGGAAAGGTTGCGCGAGGGTTACAATTAAAATTTCATAAGATGACCTTGCCTCGTTGCCATTTCCTGAGGAAGAGGCTTCAACTGTGGGAATGTGCCAATCCTTTTTTGTGGAATGGCCTATACATTTGATTGAGCTTATTCCCGATCCAGTAAAACAAGTATATTCTTACATTTATTTGTGAAATACTTCATATCTTTTTATATATTTAATTTTATTTCAAATGGTCTTAGGTGGATAAATGTTCAAAAAAGAAAAAAGGTCGTTTGAATTCTATGAATGAGATAAAATCTTCTTCGGCCACTCCAACTGAAATGGCATCCTCTTCGACATCTAATCCACTGCACGAGTTAGAACTCCGAATAGAGAAAGATTTGAACTTCACTTGCTTCTTGTTTCAATTGACAAGAGATATCATAGGTGTGGATCATCCTTTTAGTATGGATCGAATGGATGTTGTTGAATTATTGTCAAGAGAAAACATGGTCACAAACTGTTGTATGCAATTGTTCACCAAGTGAGTTTCCACTTAATTTTATTTGTATTTTCATATTATTGTTATATATAGTATGCATTCCATGTGCTTAGACTAACCAATGATGCATGATAATGTAAATTCCCTAGAGCTTTATATGATTTGGTTGAAAGGAATGACCGTCAGGGGATAGGATTTCTCTCAGCTGATCATGTCACGGAAGTAGGAAACACATATGAAGATAGGGTACAATACATTGCACGAAACTTGAAGGATCGGAATAAAGAAATTTATCTTTTACCATACCTTCAGAGGTAAACAGTGTAAGTGTTTATCTAATTTTTAAGAAACACTAATTTAAAGATCTGAGGTCATTGAATTTTTGGTTTGCAGTAGACATTGGATGCTTATAGCCATTAGACTGATTGAAAATGTTGTGTACTGGTTTGATTCATTACAAAATTCACAAAAAGATGAGGCATTAATACTTATAAACGAGTGAGTTATAGTCCCTACACCAAAATGAACCTATAGTGACACTTTGAAGGAGACACTTGTCAAAAGTGTTACAATAGATAAAAATTTGTAAATACAGGAGATAACTTGTTAAAAAGTGTCTCTTAAACCAATTATACAACAAGCTGATTTTCTTTTCTCAACTAAAGAAACACTTTTGTATTTTATATGCAATACTTTTTCATGAAATAATGCATATACTGAAAAAAAATTGGGCAAAAGTGGTGGAAAAAAATTTGGGAAACAAAAGGAAAACAAAGCAGGGGGAAAAAGAGGCTTAGGCTCTGTTCTCTTGTCAATTTGGTTAAGAAATTTTTTGGTTAGAGAAGAAATTTACTTTGGAGGGAATTTTTTTTAGGAATTTGTGTAGGAAAGAGAAGAAAAAGTATAATAATTATGTTTTTTTTGAATTTATGTGAGTGAGTATTTAGAAGGAATTTTAAAATTTGAATTGTGAATTTAATAAAAATAATATTATTTTTTTGTGTAATATTTTTTAAAAAAAATGATACTTTTTCTGATTATGTTACTAAGAGAACAGAGCCTTAGTCATTCATTCTGTAATTAGATAGATATTGTAAAGCCCTACTTTCTATCTCCTTGGTCCGAATGGGAGAGACATTCACTAAAACAATTACTCCCTAACTCTCGATGTAATGGGTTTGAATCGAAGACACAGTCGCTCAATTGATCTACTGGGTTTGAATCAGAGAGACAATCTCTCAATTTACTGGGTTCGAATCAGAGAGACAATAGCATAAACCAACGCTCTACTACCAAATCTGAACTCTTGATCGAAGAGAGACACGATCAAATCTTGGAAGCTAGCGATCGAAGACTCTCTTTTCTCTTGTATGGTAAGCACTTTCTCCCTCCTTTTTCTGCCCCGACTGAATTCATGAAGCGTAGAGGTTTGCCCTAATTGGGTAGCTAAAAAGGCTACTTTTTTTAATATTTTGGTTATGGATTTAGCAGGGTGCTGCAAATCGGTTGATGAAAACAGAGCTAATTAATTTGGTGTGACCTTGGCTGTTATTTTGAACCAGAAACCACAAGCAATGAAAAGGTACTGGCATTTTGGAGTATATGATTTTGTTATTCTATTGTGAAACTGAAATAGCTCTGTAGAGGTTTGCCCTAATTGGGTGGCTGAAAGTGCTACTTTTTTTTGTGATTTTGGTTATGGATTTAGCAGGTGTTGCAAATCGGTTGATGAAAACAGAGCTAATTAATTTGGTGTGACCTTGGCTGTTATTTTGAACCAGAAACCACAAGCAGTGAAAAGGTACTGGCATTTTGGAGTATATGATATTGTTATTCTCTTGTGAAACTGAAATAGCTCTGGGTTTGACTGCTATATGATTTCATTATTCTTTTGTGAAATTAAATAGTAGGAGATGGCTGTCGTTTCTTTTTTTTGAGTTCTATGTGCAAGAAAATATAGCTCCATACTCAAATTTAAGGAATCAATTCTAGCCTCTGCACAGCTGAGTTGTGTCTTTTCAAGTTCATGAGATTATGCGTGTTAACAGATTAACTTGATGCATCTCGGATTCATGAGATTAGGGCACTATATGACAATGTGCGACTATCTGGTTTTAAATATCTTAACTTCACGTGTTTGCCTCTCATTGCTGATGTTTTAGCTTAAAGTGAAGTACTTTAGCCTTTGCTGCTTCATAATGCCCGTGCTTAGATCTGTTGTCACATAGCTAGCTAGGCTTTTGCTTGTTGTAAATACTCCTGTTCCAATTGAAGAAAGCTGTTTGAACTCGTTCATTGGGGCATAGGGAGTATTTTAATCTAGTTGGTTATTGGTATGATGGATCCATTTTTAGTTCAAATCAATATGCCCTTTTAAATCCTAATTTTGATATTGGTATGCTGTTTGTAATGTTAACTTTTCATGTCCACTTAAATTGATGTTTGATTTCTGTTACTTTCCCTAACTGTATGCATTTTACAGTTCCTAGCTTGTGTTTTGCAGGAAGGTTCAGATTCGTGTTAGTTAGCTGGTAGATCAACAATGTTGAGGCCGTGAGATAGATAATTGATTGCTTGGATCTTCATTGTGTTAGGGAATGCAGGTTTCTACAACCAATGATTTGTTTTTCAGGTATGTTTTGATTCTGTCTTGTACTCATGAAGTTTATTATAAATGTACAATTTTTTTAGTCAAAGTTCTATGTCATTGTTCTTCCATGAAGTTAGCAAACACTCTTGGCAATCCATATTTTGGGCCAGAACCAGCTGCACATTCTAGAATCTGGAACAGAAGCGATTTTCTTTCCCTTCTAGAATAGCACATCTTAAAAAATGCAAAGATGAATTCTTCTAGGCAGTTATGGAACTGTGTATGTAATTTCTAAACAAGCATGCAAGTGTGTAATTACTTTGAGAGTGCTTTGTTTCCTTTTCTTTAACATAAAAAAAAGAGTATATACATCTTCACTGCAAATATGCTTTAGTGAGTTCGAGTACAGCCTGTGGTAACTCATACCATCATTGACATTCAAAAATTTTCCTCCCTGCTTACATAACAAAAGCTTATATACTGCACATGTTACATACAGTAATTTACCTTATTGTATGAGGTGTTTGTCTGGTAAAATGTTCGTGAATTGGCTGCTGAGTTTCTCTCTAATTTCACATGGAAATAGCAGTTAGCGAATGTGGCCTTTTGTTTTCCCAGTATTTTACTAGTACTGCTAGAGGGCAAGAATGCAAAATCCATGAGACTAATGCAGTAGAAAGCTAAATTGAAAAACACACAATCCCCAACGGAATATTCATGAAAAGGAGAAAATTTTAGGAAAAGCTTACACTCTGTGTTGTTGAACGGCTGTCATCTTTGACTTCTGAAACTTCCTTTCTGTCTTAATATTATTCTATTTGAAAAAAATTGACATATAACTCACTTATTTATTTTATTTGTTTTATGTAGAGTATTGTTCTACATTTGAGAAAGCTAAAGAAAACTCGTGCTCTTCATTTGCTTGCTAGATATTTCTGCCTCTTTTGCATGAGAAGTAAATATTCACTAAATATTTTCTTCCATGGCTACATGCAAGATGAATATTATAGTTACAATGTTGTAGTTGCTATCAAATATAAATGTGGACTGTAACTTTATATTTGTAGCTGCAATCAATTGTCTTGGTGATTATGTTTCATTTCTTTGTGATTGTTCTGAGTTGGAATGTTACTTTTTGTTTTAAATTTAAATGGCACAAGTTGCTTTATAAAATTTCTTGTTCTTTCTAGAGTTGAAGTTGTAAGAAATGCTTGTATTTGGTATTTGCTCAAATAAACTATATGATTGCAATATAAGTACGTAGTACTATTTATGCTTTTCAGCCTAGCAGACACCTTATTGGCAATTTGTTGAGGACATAAGTATGTACATTGTTTTGGAGGCAACAATTATATTTGTACATTGACTTTTGTTTTATTATTTTTGGCTGTGCCAACACTCATAACTACATTTTTATTTTTTGCTTTTTTGTTGCAGGAAATTATCACAACTTTGGTCAAGTATGTTTCGTTCTATATCTACAGAAGCTTTTGTGGTGGATTGATGAACTTGTCATGTTAGCTAGCTAGTAGTGGAATATATATCAATGTTTCTGTATAGTGCTACTTTCGGAAGGTGCTATTAGCTGGATTAAATTTTGTTAAAACTCATAGGGTACGGTGTATCACTAACTTCACCAAATACTTTTATATTTGATATTATAAATACTTTTGTAATATGATAATCGTTTTGGATTATCTATATATATTAAATTACGTTGTATGGATAGTAATGCATTAGCAATGATATATATTACTATTAGAAAAGTATTGCAATTGATGTACATGAGTGTTACTTTTTTCTAAATGAAATAGAAATAAATGTGTTGCATATGTATCAAATAGTATTGCTTTTGAATAAAGGTAACACGCAAAAATATATTGCCTTAGGAGAGAAATATGTATTGCATAAAGAAAAGAGATTCATTTGCTATCTATTGTAATATTTAGTAAAAGTATGTGTAAAGTGCAAAGAGCGTTGCCTTATATCTAAGGCAATAGGACCAAAGGTAATACTCGAAAATGTATTGCTTTAGCTCTATTGCAACAAAAAAGTAGCCTAAAACAACACTTTTGCAGTCTCACTATATCCTCATTTTGGTATAGTGAGTAACTAATATTATATTGCATATATAATTTCTAATGCTAATCATATATACCTATGTTGCAAATTATTATCATTCTTCATTTATTTTTTATAGAGTGATGTTTAATTATCAAGCTTTCCTAGGATTGCTGAGCAATGTGCATGTGCAATATGAATGGATAGTAGTTAAGGTAAAAGTGATTCTTATTGAATTTTTTATTCAACATTGTGTTGTATACAATTATATGATCTTCTAACTCGTATAGTAATATTCATTAGCATAAAAAATAAAAGTCTACTTGGGAGTGTGGCTACTATGTCATGCATTATATGTACCACATCGCAATGAAATCCGACACATTGGCACTCGAAAAGGTATTTGATTTCTCATAACTTATTTGATTATATTTCATTTTGCTACTCAATTACATTTGAATTTATACTCTGTTGCAGTACTTCAAGATCGACCGCACTCCATTAAGCAATGTGGATATAGATGCTATGAGAAAAATATGCGCTAGTTATATTGTGGAGCATTAGTCGTATTTGATGATTGTTTTGATAGTAATGAAACTTGTTGATATTATAGTTGTACAAATTTTTTTGGCTATGTCCTGTAATATAATAGCGATTTCAACTTGTATCTTGGTGATATTTTGTATTAATTTTAAACTTTTAGCAGCAGGTTTTGCTTTAAACCAGAGAAATTCCTCACTTTCTATCGCGGTTTGGGTTTGAATATCTTGGACTTTTTACGGCGGTTTAGTTAGAAACCATCTTTCTACGGCGTTCTTCCCAACCGCCGTAGAAAGTCCCCACTTTTTACGGTGATTTTAAGTCCGTAAACTTTCTACGGCTGTCGGATAGATGGCGATTCAAAAATGCCGAAAACCGCCGTTAAAAGCCCTTAGAAACCACCATTAAAAGTCATTTTTGCAGTAGTTTCGGACTTTCTACGGAGGTTCCTAAGCGAACCACCGTAGAAAGTCCGAACTTTCTATGGCGGTTCCCAACCGCCGTAGAAAGTCCATAACCTTTCTACGGCTGCCGGATAGATGGTAGTTCAAAATGGACGAAAATCGCCGTTAAATGTGCTAAATAACCGCCATTAAGCCCCTTTTTGTAGTAGTGAATGTTTCTCTTTTTTCAACAACTTTCACAAAGCCATCAGGTAGGTAATTATGTGTACATAAAACAGTAGATTTAAGCCCCGTTTAGTCTCAAGACTGGATTCAAACTTTAGTTTGGATTGTGATTTTAAAATATTAAAGTTACATTATGAATATAAAAAGTACATTGAAAATGTAAAAAATTTTTATTGAAAATGTAAAAGATTTATTGAGAATGATGACAAACTATTATAAAATATAAAAAGAGATTCAAACCTTGGTTTGGGTCATGTTACCAAACAGGGTCTTAGAGCAATGAAACAGAGAAGAACCAAGACACATATGATTGTTGAGACATGAATCAATTGTCCAAGAATCTCTACATAGATAAAGCCAGAAAACCAAAATGCAAAGGTGTGTGAATACCTAAGAAATCATTCAGATGAGCAAGGCTCACTAGATTAGTGTCATTGGTACTTCGTTTTGAGAGTTTGTTGAGGTCTTGAAAGAATCCACTAATCAAGCCTTCCAGCTGATAGTTCTTGGAGGAACTTACATTTTTGTCATAGTTAGTGCAAATCGTACAAGCACTATTTTTACCAGAATTTGTTAATACCCGAGACTATTTCTTAAATTGACTCAATTTACAGGACAATTGAAGAAGCCTTGTTTGGTGTAGGCAGGGGATCTATGAGGAGGATCTGGTTTCTAGAGATGTCACAGCTATTATGAAGTCCCATGAGGAACTGCATCAACCTGGCCTCAAACTCTCTTTCTAACATTTCTCTTGCAGCACCACAAATACAAACAGGTAATGGTTTCATTGCAATTATCAGACTTATCCTACATTAGTTGCTAAGGGCCTGTTCTTTTTATTGTTTTAAAAATGGGTTTGAAAATATATTTTTGGAAAATAGTTTTATAATGTAAAATATGTATTGAAAATGTAAAAAGGTATAACTGAATAGTAAAAAGTTGTATTGAAAATGATGAAAAATGATTATAATATATTAAACTTAATGTTGAAACCAAAAACAAAACCAAAAGAACGTGCACAAATAATCTGGTACTCTTGCACTCACTATAATGCTTCTGCAGGCTGCTTCATCACCTGTATTTGAGTGTTTCTGCATATATAACTGTTAATTAATATAAAGGTTTTTCATTATGTACTGAAAATGCAACCTAACAGGTTTTATTCTCTTAGTAAATTTTTGTTGCTGCTTGGCCATGCACGGCAGTCGCACATTTACTAGCAGCATTTCTTTCCAAGTGCTTTGGACGAAAAAATGCACTATTCAGTCCATGCGGCCATATGGCCGGTGCCGCTGGAGCAATACTAATGCTTTATTCTTCCACTTCAAGCTGTCCGGTGGCGGTAAGGTTTTGTAGCTGACGACATGGATCGATGATGGATATACAGTCACATATATAAAAGATTAATGATGAAACAAGATCAAATAAGCAGGCAAATGCACAAATGTATGCAGAGATTTGGGAGCTTTAAGACAAATGGCCTGATGCATGTAAGCGATTTGGTTTGGCGCCCGAAATCTCCTCCTGTTATATTTAAGCTAGGCAGATTATATCTTCCAAAACCAATCTGCAGATTTCCCTGAACCCCAGATCATTTTTTTCCCCTTTACTTTTCCAGTTCGTAGTGTTAATAAATCGTGAGTAGTTTTGGTTATGGTTTCCCTGATTACATAGAGGATTGCCCTAGCTCTATTCGGGCTCTTTCTGGAGTTTTTTTAGTGTTTGTTCCACCGATAAAGCTCTTGAGTTATTTCCTGGACACCGTGCAAGACTTGTGGGAAAACTGTGAGTGTTGTATATATCATCTTAGATTATTTCTTCTGCATGAATAACGCTAGCTAGCTTATAAAGTGAGTTCAAGAATTCAGATTAGAAGCGGAATGAGGGGATTTTATGTTTTTGGGCACCAATTCCATTGTTAATTAGTGCCATGCAAAGCGCAAATCTCTTATGACATAAATCAAGAAAATTAACTCTCTCATTCATAAATATTTTCAAGTTGTGTATAAATACTCCTTGGCAACTAAGAAAAGAAATAGAATAATTTATTTATTATTTAAAAAAGAAAAAGAAAAAAGAAATAAAAATATAGAAGACAAAATGTACGTAATAGCTGTGCACGGAAGTTGCACAGCATCTACACAACACCACCTTAATTCGAATAAACAATAGCATGCATCCTTGCATGACCCTAATTACTTAGTGCATTGTTTAGCAAATTGAAGAGACAAATATACCTTAGATTTGAGAATTCAGTGAAAGCAAATGTAACCGCAGTCAAAATTTTAAAATTATTTGTAACGTCAATATTTTAATGAGAAAAATGTAATTGTCCTTCCGTTTTTTTTATGGTAATAGGACAAAAGAACAGTAAATATAAAAATAATTACATAACTTAAAGGGTTTTGAAAAGTTTTGACTACCTTTGACGCATTTACAAAAATCTGTTTGGACAATAATCTTTTCTTTTTTTCTTTTGTTTTATGTGTGAGAAAGTATCTGTCAGGAAATTCTTTAGGTATTTGTTCTTTTGTAAAAAAGAAAAAAGAAAAAAAAAGAGTGTTATCCTAATGTAATTCTAAAAAATAGCTGACAGAGGTTTAACTAAAAACACATATTGTGAGTGTTGTATCATCTTGGATTGTTTCTTTGGCATGAATTAATAATGCTAGCTAGCCTATGAAGTGAGTTCAAGAAAAATAAGTCCATTGTTAAATAGTACCATCGTTTAAAGAAAATTAACAGTCTCATGCATTCATAAATATTTTCAAGTTTGGCATAAATACTTTTTCGTAACTAAGAAAAAGAAAGAGAATAAATAAAAAAAGAGAAAAAAGAAAAAAAAAGACGTAATAGACATGCACGGAAGTGGCACGGTCAAAACATTGTGGCTAGCTAGCTAAATTAGAGTAAGATGAGTCCTTTCGACAAAACATTACATGCACGGCATCTGCACTACACCACCTTAATTCAATTTAATGGTTTTTTAGTTCACTTCGTGAGACTGAAGAAGGAAGTGACGATTCTTGTTGAGGAGAGTGAATTTTAGAAGCTAAAAGGATCGATATTTTCTTCCTTTTCAGTGGAGCATGGTTCTGCTTCTATTTCTCCAACATTTTAGTTGTTTGCTTGGTTACCGTCAAATTCTTTTGTAGAATTTTCAGCGTCCTCTTCTTCTTTCATTTAATTCAGGAATGCGATATCCAACTCTATTATTGTCCATAAAATATGAGGGTTTCGATTGATTTTCAACTACAAAAAAAGAGAGGAGATGGAGAAATAATTTTCAACAATAATGACCATGCACCGGCACGTGGGTTTTTAAAATCATGCACGGCGTACCTACGTTTTGAATTTTGGTCATGTACAAAGGTCCCGTGTTTACGGTTCAAAATTTGTCATTAAGCTTAATTAATATTCGCATAAAATATGAGAATTATGTTTTAGCCAAATTGTTTAGGGAATGATATTACTTGGTGGATCCGAGAAAGAACCCTGATCTGAAAAGAATTCTAAAATTAACGTTAGGAGAATTTGTATACAAATATTCAAATCTAGCTACAGAAGATCGATCATTGAACAGATTGAGCAGCCCCAGGCGACAGTTGACAAGTTAGGAGGCAGCGAACAGGAGCAGCTGCAGAAGGTGTCTGAAGAATCTGGTGTACAAGGAGAATTAAAAGGACAGTCAAGTCTGGACATACTTCCCAGGTAAAGGGAAAGAAAGCCTTTTTCTTACAACCAACCTGAGCGAGGAAGGCTATGAATATTTTGGAGTCAGTGGTGGTTCTTCTAAAGTTTCTCGGAAAAGGAAGAAGAAAGACCAAGATCCAGAAGAATCTCTTTTCCAAAGAGTGTCGTCAAGAATAGATCGGTTTGAAGATAAAGGTTTGGTGGCCCATTGATGCAAAATTCACTGATTTTGTGCAGGTACTGTGACCCTTATAGGAAGAAACATAAGGTGGTTTATTCTGATGGTGTTTGAGTATTTTAATAAAAATTTTATTTCTCTTATTAAGCAATTGAAAAATAAATTGAATTAAGTTTGCTGGAAGGTTGCTTCGGTTATAGATGTTATCAAATTGATTTATAACATCAGTTTTCAAATTGATTTGAATTCATCAGTTTTTATATCATTGATCAATGACATCAATTGTCAAACGGTTTTTGCATAATTTTAGCATCAGCTTTCTTTCAATTATTGTGGAGTTACTTTGCTGCCACTATTTAAGTGAGTCAAGTTACAAGGATTTTAGTGTGCAAACTTTTATGCTCTTTCTAACTCCCTCTAAAATATAACTCTTGGCAAGGAAGATAAAGGTGTTAGAAGAGTTGGTTCTATTTTCCTAAGAGTTGTGCAAATTATTAGGAAAACACAGCTAGTGTGCTGGGCTGTTGTATCCCAGGGGTGACAAGCTACGATAGTTCTGTTGCATCAAAGATACTTCTTTGCAGAAAGGGCTTCAATCACCTAAAGATAGCGGATACGCGCCTCAGCCCTTTTACATTAGTTTTGCTAACAAATTATTTTGGTTTGTAGTTTCTTTGTTTTGTTGTATTTTGCAGATCAATTGTTACTGTTGGAACAACAATTTTAGGTGATTCAAAAACTCTTTATGGAGTCTAATCCTAATTCCAACGGTAACTCAAGTGATTTGAACAAGCCACTTCGATTTAGTGGAGCTCACTTCATAAGATGGAAGGGAAAAATTCTCTTTTATCTTAGTTTGATGAAAGTTGCTCATGTCTTAAATGAGGAGGATCCTACAAAGGTGCCAACGGCAAGTAGGATGAGCGAGGAAGAGCATAAAGCTCGTGAGGAGAAAATTGTAATATGGAAAGAGAAGAACTTTAACTGTAGAAACTATTTATTGAATTGTCTTTTGGATCAGTTTTATGATTTCTATGCTAGAACTTATGGTACTGCTAAAGAAATTTGGGAAGCCTTGCAGAGAAAGTATGACACGGAAGAAGCCGGTGCTAAGAAGTATGTTGCAAGTCGCTATTTTAAACTTCAAATGGTGGATGATAAATCAGTGATGGCCCAAACTCATGAACTCCAGATGATAGCACATGAAATGATATCAGAAGGCATTCAAATCGATGAACAATTGCAGGTTGCGGTCATTGTGGACAAACTTCCACCATCTTGGAAGGAATTTCAAAAGAGTCTTCGTCATAAACAGAAGGAATTTTCGTTAGAGAGCCTTATCACTCGTCTAAGGATTGAAGAAGGATCATTGAGTCAAGATGCAAAGAGCAGCCAAATCGGTAATGAATATGTCTCTACAAAGGTAAACCTTGTTACTTCTGATGACAAGGATAGTGGTCAAAATACAAAAAGTAATGCCCACTTGAAACCAAAGAAAAAGAATATGAAGAATCATCGTAGAGGAAACTCCCATCACAAACAAAGCATGATGAGCCATCTTCTAATTCTTCCCTGAATAATGTTTGCTATTTGTGTGGAAAGCAAGGACATTATGCTAAAGCATGTAGATACCGGAAACATGGGCCTGTGCCACAGGCTAGTGTTGCACAAGACAACGTTACCGATGAGCCTTTTGTGGCTTGATTTGAAGGTCACATGCTTGGGGATGAAGATGCGTGCCGACCTTTTGAGATATGAGATTTGTGGTTGTTTCAAAAACTTTATGTTTCGTTATACTTCTTAATAAGGCTGGCTTTAGCTACGCATTTTATTATTTTATGTTTCCAATGAATTGAGTATATGTTATTTTGATAATTACTTGTTTCTTTGTTAATCAAATAATTTATTTGATTTCTTGGTATAAACAAGTGACATGGGTCATACAGTATATCATGCTAAAAAGTTGAGAAATAGTGGGGATTAATTTAGTGTATATAAATGTTTTTTATTTCTCATGTGAATAATTTTATAATATGTATAGAATTATAATATATGAAATTATTTGAGATTTCATGAAATTAGTATGATTGTGAATCATATGATGAATTTTCTTTATTCATGTTCTATTTAACTTAAAGGTTTCACTTTTTAAGAAAATTGTGAAGAGTATGAATTTATAATTTGGAATAATTATTTGAGAATTATTTTGTAGTTATTATAACTATTTGATTCACTTAATTTTCAAGTGTTGAATAATGATTATTTTATGTGAAATAATTTGCTAAATGCACTTGTTTTTGTTGAGAAACTTTTCTTGCATACGAAATTTTGAGATTGAACAAATGGTTCCTAGTAGTATCAATGCTACTGACCATTGAACAAATTTGAGAATTTGAGAAGCACTAGAAAAACTTGTAGCTCCTAGTAGTAGAGAAGAGACTACTGGTCATCTTTATGATGATTCCTAGTAGTGAGGCTACTTGCTACATATGATGATTCCTAGTAGTGAGGTTACTTATGTACCAATTAATATTGGTATGCGGATCAAATATGTAGAGATATATAAACTATTATATGTCTTGAGTTGATGATTAAAATTTTATGAGATATTTTCACCAACTGCGGCTTAAGTGATCATTGGTAAAATAATATTGCTTATGCAAAGATTGAGCTTTCATAATGCATGACATTGTCTTAAATGTTAAATGTCAAAATATTCATGTTTTTGCCAATATGAGAATTCGCGAAAAATCCAGATCTGGTTCAATGACATGAATGTACTTTGAGGGGGATAAGACTGAAGTCCAATTAAAAGAAATACAAAAATCATGTGTAAGGATACCGAACCTAATAATTGGAGATCCCAAGAGTTAGATTCAAAGGAAAAAACAAATTACATGGTGATTGTAAAGTATGCACAAATTATATTTAAATGTCTATCCCTATGGTACGTGTACATACATCCTGTAATGATAAATTGAGGGTTGTGGCATAAAATGCCCTTAATGAAATCTATATCTCTTATGAGTGGTGTGTCAGAATTACAAGAGCATCATTGATGGATTTCACCTACATGTGTGTAAGGGTGGGGCCGCCCTAAAGGGACTGGGGGCTTAGTCTCTTATGCACTCATGGAAAACTGGGATTGAACACAAGGCCGTAATGTGTGGGTTTTAAACAACTCATAGAGTACACCTAAATTATAGTGTAATACAATTTTTTATATCTTCAAAGCATTCATAGTTCAAGACCGAAGTTCACTATGACTATGGTTGATAGGACCGTCGTTAGCCCTATCAAATACAGTAAAAGTACTGTATAAACCTGCAACAAATAGCTATAAGTAGCATAATGATAACAGGGTCGATCCCACAGGGAACGGAGTACTTAAAATCACAAAAACCTATTTATTCCAAACAATTTGGTTTGCAACCACCTTTGTTGCTCAGAGAGACTTTGTAAAAGATTAGTGAAAACTAAATAACAAACTTAAATCAAGAAAGAGAGTTTAATCAATGTAATAAGGTATTCCAGCAATATGTAAATCACAATAATCACGTGCATGTTAATCATCAACTCAATAATATATTAAATAGCATGTCATCAATCAGTTATAGATTACTGTGAATCCGCATAGACATAACCCAATCTCCCCTTAATTTATCGACAATTACCGTGAATCCGCACAGACATAATTGCTACTCTAATTAACAAAGAACAGGCCGTAAGGCATCGACACCTATTAACCAAGTTAACAGCCTTAAGATTTAGGGAAACCCAATTTTAGTTATTCTTATTGAATTAACATCTAAGAATTACTAACCCCTCATTCTCTATTACCTGAAGGTAACTTTACCACTAATTAATCTTGCCCAGTAAATATTATGTTATTTAAATGGGAATTAATTGGCTCTACCTAATTCAACTAAGGTGATCAATCTCAATCAAATATCAGTAATCATAGTTATGAGCAGAGAATAAGAAGGAACACATGCAATTTAATTTAAGAACAATTCGGTTTCATAACATGCCCGGATTAATTGCTATTACATTATGCTGGAATATATAATTTAGCTACTCATATTTAAACTAACTACGCACATAATTATTTTACGATTCATACTGAAAATAATCGAAAAGAATAAAATAAATAAGGAATAAATACTTGAATTACGATCTGAAAATAATCCCCTGAGTAAGCTACCGCCCGTTAGGGCTAACGGAACCTCTCCTGGACAGAAATTCTCAAATCGCAGAAATAGAGAACTACTGCTACTTGCTCTAAACTAGCTACGAAAATATAAGATAAAATTCTACTGAAAAAGCATGTCTTTCTCCTCTCCCTTCCATCCCTATAAATAGGTGTAGAATGGAGAGTAGAAACTAATTCAAAATAGTAAATTACTAAAACTATTTTCCATGTAGGACACTACTAAAAATAATCTCCAAAACAAAGAAGGATAAATGTATTAGGAAACAATTCCTTCTTCCAGGCGCACCACCAATGTTGGCAATTAAAGAATCCAAATTTCATTCCAATTGCTTTTTACGGGTGATCAATTAATTAGGCAATTGCCTATTTTCTTCATTGGGCTTCCTTCTTTTCTTTGGGCTGGACTGCTCATTGCTTTTGGACTCCTTTAACTTTGGAAAAGGAGGTTCTTCGTAAGGGTTCCCACCTTTCAGACTTAAAAAGGATTCAGGTCTCTCTGATTCCCCTGTTTTTACAGTACCCTCTAGCTCTGTTTCAACACTTTCAGGTTCAGTGGCCGCGACCGGACGGCGGTGGGCGGTGGTCGAGAGGAACCCGCGGCGGTAGTGGTGTTGGCCGATTAGTGGCTGCCGGGTGAATGGGAAGCTGGAGCGGAAGTAGGCGGAGGGAGGTCGATCACTTCTTCACTTCGGGGCTCTCCTCTGCGCGTGCCGGCCATGGGAAAGCTGTGGTGGTGGAGTGTATTTCGGTGTCCGGCGGGTGGAGTGAAGAAAACGATGGTGGCGGGTAGGTGGAGAGGAAAGAGTGGCATGCAGATTTGGGTATTAGGGCAAAGGATTTGGGTAATTTGCAGGGTGGCCCTTCTCCTTTCAGAAACTGCAAGGTTGACCCCTTCCACTTACTTTCCTTGACTTTTGCAATAAGGTCCTCCCTTGCCTGAGATGTGGCAATTGCTCCCCCTAAGTGCTGACTTGGCAGCTTTGATCCCTGCTCCTTGTTGGCCATTAATCTTCTCTCGGACTGTAGAAACAGGTTGATTACTAGAAACGACTAACTGCAACAAAAATTAAATGCTAAAATTTTTTTTTTCATACCTTTTTTTAAGGAATAAAATACAGAAAAAAATAGAAATAATGGAAAACAAATAAAAATAATAATAATAAAAAAAAACGTGGGTTGCCTCCCACTAGCGCCTCTCTTTTACGTCTTCGGCTAGACGCAGTATGTCTCCTTCAATGGTTCGGACAGCTTTGTAGTGAAATTGCTTCCACTGAAACGTTCCGATCGAGTTCGTTATAATGCTTGAGACGTTACCCATTAACCGTGAATGTATGGTCAGTTGCCGGATTTCGTACTTGTACAGCTCCAGTCGGGCTAACTGACACAATGTCCAAAGGCCCATGCCATTTACTCTTTAGTTTACCACCCATGAGGCGTAGTCTGGATTGAAAAAGTAGAACCTTCTGGCCCACCTGAAATTCCTTCTATCGAATGCACCGATCATGCCACAATTTAGTGCGGTCTTTGTACCAATTTGCATTATCATATGCTTCAAGTCTCAGTTCCTCGAGTTCTTCTAGCTGGTACTTCCTTTCATCCCCACACTTGGTCGCTTCCATGTTCAATTGTTGCATTGCCCAATATGCCTTATGCTCTAGCTCCACAGGTAGATGGCACATTTTTCCAAAAACCAGCCTGTAGGGTGACATGCCTATTGGAGTTTTAAAGGCAGTCATGTATGCCCATAGAGCATCATTAAGCTTCTGACTCCAATCCTTCCTTGATGTATTCACTGTTCTTTCGAGCACATGCTTGATTTCTCTGTTGGAAACCTCAGCCTGACCATTTGACTGTGGGTGATATGGTGTGGCAAGTCTATGATGTACACCGTACTTTTTCATCAGGGCTGCTATGGTCCGATTACAAAAATGAGTTCCTTGATCACTGATATATGATTGCCCTCGGTACACCGAACCTGCAAAAAATATTAGCTCGCAAAAACTCTGCAACTACTTTTGAGTCATTGGTTCTGGTAGCCTTTGCTTCGACCCATTTAGATACATAGTCCACAGCCAGCAATATATAAAGATTCCCATTCGATACTGGGAGTGGTCCCATGAAGTCCATTCCCCATACATCAAAAATATCACAAACTTTAATGGGAATTTGTGGCATCTCATCTCGGGGCCCTATATTGCCCATTCGTTGACACCTGTCGCAAGCTTTATAAAATAAATATGCATCATAATTCAATGTCTGCCAGTAAAATCCACTGTCTCTCACTTTTCTAGCTGTTCGCTGGAGGCCATAATGGCCACCACATTCCAAATAATGACAATGACGCAATATTTCTTCTTGTTCCCATTCAGGAACACATTTTCTAATTACTTCATCAGCTCCCATTTTCCACAGAGTCGGCTTGTCCTACATATAGTATTTACTATCACTAGCAATTCTCTGCTTCTGTGCTTGGGTCAGGTCTGGCGAAAAAGCATTAGTGGTGAGGTAATTAACCATATCTGCATACCATGGATCACAGATCTTCCTATCCGAAGTTTGCAGATTCAGTGACTGTTCTACCTCCCGCTTGGGTAAACAGGACGTCGCCTGGTACAGATGTTCTTCCGGAACGTTTTCCTGAATTGGTGGGCCAGCTTCAGGTTGAATCAGCCTACTCAGATGATCAGCAACGTTATTTTTTGCACCTTTTTTGTCTCTTAACTCCAATGTGAACTCCTGGAGCAATAAAATCCACCGAATTAGTCTTGGCTTGGACTCCTTTGTGGCCAGTAGGTGTTTTAATGCAGCATGATCTGTGTAGACAATGCACTTTGATCCCAATAGGTACTGCCTGAATTTGTCAAAGGCAAATACTACTGCAAGCAATTCTTTTTCAGTAGTGGAATAATTACATTGGGCCGGATTTAGAGTTTTTGATGCATAGTAGATGACATGACTCTCCTTCCCAATTTTCTGACCCAACACTACACCTACTGCATAATCACTAGCATCAAACATTAGCTCGAATGGGTGCTCCCAGCGGGGAGACTGAATAATCGGTGCCGAAGTCAATTTATTCTTCAATGTGTCGAAAGTCTGTCTGCACTCGTCCGTTAGGGCAAATGGGACGTCGTCTTTCAGCAAATTAGTCAGAGGCTGTACGATTCTAGCAAAATCGTGAATAAATCGTCTGTAGAATCCAGCATGTCCTAAGAATCCACGAATTTCCTTGACATTAGTTGGATAAGGGAGCTTGGCGATCAATTCAACTTTGGCCTTATCTACCTCAATTCCCTTCTCAGATATCTTGTGTCCCAACACTATCCCTTCCGTTACCATAAAGTGACACTTTTCATAATTGAGGATGAGGTTTTTCTGAACACATCTCCCCAGTACTGAGTCCAAACTCTCCAAACACTCATCGAAGGTTTCCCCATAAACTGTGAAATCATCCATGAATATCTCAATGCACTTCTCGATAAGGTCTGAAAAAATGCTCATCATGCATCTTTGAAAAGTTCCTGGAGTATTGCATAGACCGAAAGGCATTCTCCTGTAGGCATATGTGCCAAAAGGGCAAGTGAAGGTCGTATTTTCCTGGTCCTCTTGATTCACCCAAATTTGGAAATAGCCACTATATCCATCGAAAAAACAAAAGAACATGTTGCCTGATAATCTTTCCAATATCTCGTCTATGAATGGTAACGGGAAGTGATCCTTTCTGGTTGCAGCATTTAACTTCCGGAAGTCGATGCACATACGCCATCCTGTGAGGAGTCTCATAGGTTCTAACTCATTGTTCTCATTCTCCACAACCTCAAAACCTCCCTTCTTGGGTACTACATGTACATGACTCACCCACTTGCTATCACTGATTGGAAAAATTATTCCCATGTCAAGGAGTTTCAGAATCTCTTTTAGGACCACTTCTCTCATATTGGGATTGAGCTTGCGTTGGTGATCTCTGGAAGGTTTTGCATCTGGCTCTAGGAGGATGTAGTGTTGGCAGATGTCAGGGCTGATCCCAGTGATGTCCGCCAAGGTCCACCCGATGGCCTTCTTGTGTTGTCGTAGGATGCGAAGCAGCCTATCCTCCTGACAGGCAGTTAATGTACTGCTAATGATGACTGGAAGCGTCTCCTTCTCCCCCAAGTAGACATATTTCAGGCTCTCAGGCAGTGGCTTTAGATCCAAGATTGGGGCTTTTACTAAAGACGGAAACAGCTTGTTTTCTGGGTCCCGTTTGGGCAAATGCGCGGTTGCCCTGGAAGCTGGATCAATTTCTGTCGAGTAAAGAGACATGATAGTCTCTCTTATTTGGGCATCGCTCATGTTCTGGGCGTCACTTTCAGTCAGCCCCTGAGTAAGCACTTGTTCCATCTTATCCTGCAAAAATTCAGTCTCAAGGTATTCTTGGACAATTGGGTCAATCAGGTCAATACCATTTACATTCCCTGTATCTGCTTTATTTCTCATGGCATGCTCAATGTTAAAGTTGTACTTCTCACCATAATAATCTAGACAAATAGTCCCATTATAGACATCAATAAGGGCTCGAGAAGTTTTCAAAAAGGGGCGACCTAACAAGACTCCAGCCGACTCTTTTGAGGGATCACTACTTATCTTAACCACATAAAAATCAGCGGGGTATACAAAAGAATGAACTCTAACTAAGACATTTTCAAGTAGCCCTTCAGGATGAACACAAGATCTATCTGCCAATTGTATAATTACTCCAATTTCTACTAACTTAACACCAGTAAAAGTACTATATAAACCTGCAACAAATAGCTATAAGTAGCATAATGATAACAGGGTCGATCCCACAGGGAACGGAGTACTTAAAATCACAAAAACCTATTTATTCCAAACAATTTGGTTTGCAACCACCTTTGTTGCTCAGAGAAACTTTGTAAAAGATTAGTGAAAACTAAATAACAAACTTAAATCAAGAAAGAGAGTTTAATCAATGTAATAAAGTATTCCAGCAATATGTAAATCACAATAATCACGTGCATGATAATCATCAACTCAATAATATATTAAATAGCATGTCATCAATCAGTTATAGATTACCGTGAATCCGCACAGACATAACCCAATCTCCCCTTACTTTATCGACAATTACCGTGAATCTGGTATTGGTTACCCTGATACTAGGGTTGCTGACTTTGATCCTGGCTGCCTGGTTCAGTCCATCTGAAACTAGGATGATTTTTCCACCCTTGATTGTATGTGTTGGAGTAAGGGTCCTTTCTCTGATGTGGACCATTCCAGTTCCCAGTAGCATTTGCTTGGGCCATGGGGTCAGTGGGTGCAAGGTTACACTTATGGGTAAAATGTCCCATATTTTTGCAAATTCCACAAACTTCCTCTGTCTGCACCTTATTCGTCCCAGCTACTATTTTAGTTATCATCTCAGTCATCTTTCTCATTTCGGCCACCAGCTGGGAGTTGTTCTGTGTTATGTCATCCTGCTCACGGGGTCCCACATCATCAATAATGCGCACTTCGGCGGTCCGCTTGGCAAGACGGATACTGGGTTCAGCAAAGTCATTACGTGCTTCCAGTGTTTCCTTTATTATTTTATGAGCAGATGTGGTAGTATTATTCAGAAATGCACCACCACTGGCGGAATCCATATGCATCCTCTCGTCTTTCGTCATTCCATGGTAGAAGAACTACTTCAACTCCCCATCCGAGTACCTATGGTTTGGGCAACTATCGCACAATCGCTTAAATCTGAGCCAATAGGTGTGGAGGGAATCATCATAATCTTGTTGGATCCCACTTATCTCCTTCTTCACTGCATTAGTCTTCGTGGCTGGGAAGTAATTTTTAAGGAAAGCCTCCTTCATCTCCCCCCATGTAGTGATGGAGTTTGGCTCTAGGGAAGAGAACCACATATTGGCTTCACCTGTCAGGACAAAAGGGAATGCCATGAGTCGGAGCTGCTCCACAGTGGCTCCTGCTGGTAACTTGCCCACCTTGCACCCCTTGACGTACTCACGCAAAAAGCTATGGGGATCTTCTCCTGGCCTACCACGGTACCGCGGTAGCATACTCAGCCAACTAGATTTGAGTTGGAAGTGGCCCGTGACATCAGGCATTACAATTGCTGAAGGCTCATCCTCAGTGTCGTGGTTGCTTAGTTCCTTCAGAGTTGGTTCAGCCGCAGGAGCTTCCTCTCGTCGCTCGTCTCTTCTTTCTTCCTGTCTGTCTCCCATCTTCAAATCCGGCTTGGGGACAGATTTATGTTCAGGCTCTGTTTCTGTTCTACCTTCCGTTAGGGCTAACGGAACCTTGTCAGAATCTGAAATAGCAGCTTCTCGCCTTTGACGTGCTTCTTTTGCGAGTCTTCTTGCAGTTTTTTCAATCTCAGGATCGTACAGCAGTTCAGGTTGCGACGATCTGATCATAAAACACACAAAAGCCCAAATTAATAGGAAAAGGTGATTAAAACGTAAAACCGTTCCCCGGCAACGGCGCCAATTTGATAGGACCATCGTTAGCCCTGTCAAATACAGTAAAAGTACTGTATAAACCTGTAACAAATAGCTATAAGTAGCATAATGATAACAGGGTCGATCCCACAGGGAACGGAGTACTTAAAATCACAAAAACCTATTTATTCCAAACAATTTGGTTTGCAACCACCTTTGTTGCTCAGAGAGACTTTGTAAAAGATTACTGAAAACTAAATAACAAACTTAAATCAAGAAAGAGAGTTTAATCAATGTAATAAAGTATTCCAGCAATATGTAAATCACAATAATCACGTGCATGTTAATCATCAACTCAATAATATATTAAATAGCATGTCATCAATCAGTTATAGATTACCGTGAATCTGCACAGACATAACCCAATCTCCCCTTACTTTATCGACAATTACCGTGAATCCGCACAGACATAATTGCTACTCTAATTAACAAGGAACAGGCCGTAAGGCATCGACACCTATTAACCAAGTTAACAGCCTTAAGATTTAGGGAAACCTGATTTTAGTTATTCTTATTGAATTAACATCTAAGAATTACTAACCCCTTATTCTCTATTACCTGAAGGTAACTTTACCACTAATTAATCTTGCCCAGTAAATATTATGTTATTTAATTGGGAATTAATTGGCTCTACCTAATTCAACTAAGGTGATCAATGTCAATTAAATATCAGTAATCATAGTTATGAGCAGAGAATAAGAAGGAACACATGCAATTTAATTTAAGAACAATTTGGTTTCATAACATGCCCGGATTAATTGCTATTACATTATGCTGGAATATATAATTTAGCTACTCATATTTAAACTAACTACGCACATAATTATTTTACGATTCATACTGAAAATAATCGAAAAGAATAAAATAAATAAGGAATAAATACTTGAATTACGATCTGAAAATAATCCCCTGAGTAAGTTACCGCCCGTTAGGGCTAACGGAACCTCTCCTGGACAGAAATTCTCAAATCGCAGAAATAGAGAACTACTGCTACTTGCTCTAAACTAGCTATGAAAATATAAGATAAAATTCTACTGAAAAAGCGTGTCTTTCTCCTCTCCCTTCCATCCCTATAAATAGGTGTAGAATGGAGAGTAGAAACTAATTCAAAATAGTAAATTACTAAAACTATTTTCCATGTAGGACACTACTAAAAATAATCTCCAAAACAAAGAAGGATAAATGTATTAGGAAACAATTCATTCTTCCAGGCGCACCACCAATGTTGGCAATTAAAGAATCCAAATTCCATTCCAATTGCTTTTTACGGGTGATCAATTAATTAGGCAATTGCCTATTTTCTTCATTGGGCTTCCTTCTCTTCTTTGGGTTGGACTGCTCATTGCTTTTGGACTCCTTTAACTTTGGCCTACTTGTTTCTCTTTCATGCATGAACATGAACAATGCCTCCATTCATTGCTTCTTTGGGCCATTGAGCCCTTTTCATCCTCTTTTGCATCCTACTTTCTCTAATTGTTCATCTTCCTAAAACCTGCATTTATTTTACAAAAACTAGCACATACCCGTGAGATTTGCCACAAATATGTTCTAAAATTCAGCTGCTAATGGACACCTATCAATGGTATAAGAAATTGTCCTAACACTAAATATAGGTTCAAGGCCTTGCTACCTATATGAAGCACTATAGTTACTTTCTTGCCATAAAATAAAGTTATTAAAATGAGTGGGGGATTGTTGGAGCATTTTAATAAAATATTATTTCTCTTATTAAGCAATTGAAAAATAAATTGAATTAAGTTTGCTGGAAGGTTGCTTCGCTTATGGATGTTATCAAATTGATTTATAACATTAGTTTTCAAATTGATTTGAATTCATCAGTTTTTATAGCATTGATCAATGACATCATTAATTGTCAAATGGTTTTTGCATAATTTTAGCATCAGCTTTCTTTCAATTATTGTGGAGTTACTTTGCTGTCATTTCCGTTGCTTGGTTGCCACTATTTAAGTGAGTCAAGTTGCAAGGATTTTAGCATGCAAAGTTTTATGCTCTTTCTAACTCCCTCTAAAATATAACTCTTGACAAGGAAGATAAAGGTGTTAGAAGAGTTGGTTCTATTTTTCTAAGAGTTGTGCAAATTATTAGGAAAACACATCTAGTGTGCTGGGATATTGTATCCTGGGGGTAACAAACTACGATAGTTCTATTGCATCAAAGTGCTTGAATCACATAAAGATAGCGAATACGCGCCTCAACCCTTTTACATTAGTTTTGCTAACGGACTATTTTGGTTTGTCGTTTCTTTGTTTTGTTTTATTTTGCTAATCGATTGTTGCTGTTGGAACAACAGATGGAGATCTGGAGAGATTGAAACTCTAGAAAATGAGCACTGGTTTCTCCTCGATGACATATCTACTAATGAAGGTGAAGAAACCAACCTACCTTGCTCATCTTCTGTGCCTACTGACTTTTAACCCCTGAAAAACTCGGCCGGAGCAAGCTTCACTGGAAGCATCCTTGCCATGAACATTGATCAGGTGGATACCTCGAAGGAGCATCATGAAAATTGATGCAACGAGGACCGTTGCCTTTCGTATGACGTTGTTTTGAAGCAGCTGACGTTGTGCCTACTGACTTTTTCTTCCCCCTTTTCTCTTAGGTTCTTCTAATTCATGTTTCCTTCCTCTACACCAAATTAACTTTGACCTAACCCCAATTTGTCAATCAATTTTTTCTCTTCCTCTTCTCCTTGTCGTCCCTCCTCAAAATTGCGCCGGCGGCGAGATTTCTCGAGCTCCTCTTCCTGCTCGGCTTAAACATTTCCCCCCTTAAGGCCCCAATATATTCTCTCCCAAATTTCCGCCGACCATACTTCTTCGCAGCACTGTCTTCCGCCGCCAGCAGCATGGTCGTCCGGCTCCCGCAGCACTATCGTCCAACGGAACGAAAGACAGTACACAACAGTTCAACAAAGCTTCGAACGGTGTGGTGGTCTTTTTGTATATTCTCCTTCTCTTACTTCTTGACACATAAAGTTTTTTAGCTCTTGATTTGTTGATTTCATTGCTGGAAATTTTAATTTGTAGTGGCAATTGTTCTATTGATTTGTGCTGTGACTGAATGTTGACTGATTTAATGTCGTAAAAAAATACTTAATCTTGGGTGTCGCCTAGGGTTTGCAAAAGGTAAATGATTTGGCCAAAGAATATGTATAACTATTAATCAATCAGCTTTGTAAATGGTGCAAAAAAATTGCAAGGAAGCAGATCTATTGGATGAAGTAGTACTGGTTCATGTTCTGGCTTTAGGTTTAAATGTAGGCCCAATTAATTGCCAATGTCATAGTGCAGATTAATTAAAAGGGTGAATTTGATGCAATTAAGCTACTGCTCACTAGGTCCAAGGATATTCTTTTATTTTTAAATCATTAGTTATGTTCTTTGGTTGTAGTAGTTCACTGGATTCTAGCTTCTTGTTTAATTATTAATCTACAAAACCAAATTGAGTCATTTTTTTACTCGTATTCCAAAGATAATCTTAGTTGTTATTGTATATTATCTTTTATTGAATCAATGAATGATCGAGTTTCGGGGGAACTTACCCTTTGTTTTTGGTTTAACTCAAATCCTGAAAGTATGCTGTTTAATTTTTGGTCTTCTAAAAAATTTTTCTTTTCTTCTTGCTTCTTGCAACTTATTTTATTATTTTTATGCAGGACTTACAGAGCATTGATTACTTCTGCTCTAAATCTGAAGCTAACTCTAATCATGAACTATTTACGGCAGAGAAGTTACAGTCAAAATTCAGATACTGCAGTTGTTGCTGCTATAGTTATTTTGTGTGGTTTCTTTGAAAGAGTATTTAAAGTGTTTTTCCCTTCAACAGGTGTGCACAAAAAAGTGGGCAAGCTGCTTTACCCTGCAGTGATAGTTGTTTGCTGGGGTGTTGAAGGGATATATCGTTCAACTCTTCATCTGTGAGTCCCTTGAGTTTTAGAAGGAAGAAAAGTTTGCTAGATAGAACACATAGATTCCCTTTCTATAAGTCTTTGTTAACTTTTCATTGAGTTGTTAAATTCTTTGCTAATTTTGGTTAGTTGTGAGCTGGTTGGTTGTTAGTTTCTGTTTTACTATAAGAGCTCTGTATACGAATTAAATTTAGTGCTATCGTTTACTTTCAAATTTACTTCCTTGCCTACATTCATCTTTTGTTGTCATTTATCTCTACAGCTCATCTGAAAGTGAAAAAAGAAGAACCTAGGCTGTCAATTAGATATGTTGACTGATAAAGTTTGATAATAATAGTATTTTTTTTTTATTTGGTATTTCAAGTTCAAGGAGGAAGAAATGTTTGCATTTATTTACCTTCAAAGTTCAATGAAATGAGGTTCTTGTGGGACAAAGGACATCTTCATTTATTTACCTTCAAAATTTAATGTAAATGTGGTTCTTGTGTGACAAAGAAATAATTGTAGATATGTTAAAGTGCTTCCATTGTGAATTTGCAAGGGTGTCTGGGCAGCGGCAAGGCTTGATGAGGTGATCTGCACGTTTATGCAGCTGAGTGCAGGACGCTTAAGCATCTCTTTACTTCACTTTACAATGTGTCTGTGGACTTATCCAGAAATAAACAGATTAAAGAGGTGCATACATCCAAACATACTTTACCTGTTACATACTATACAATTTATTTCTCATAATTTGTGTGTCTAAATGAAAACTATTGGTGGTGTTGTCACAGTGGTAGAATTTTGTGGTTTCTGATTTTCTATCTAAGTTTGTCTTTGAAAGTCCTTATATACATTCTATGGTTAGCTAAGCTTATCAATAGTTTGTTATGGCCATGTGCAGTAGCTTTCAGAACTCTGATTGGTAACTGGTTCATCCTGGTCATTTTGTCCCATTTAGTTTATCTTTAAGCTCTTTTTATGGCCTTTGTGTTTCACCTGTGAGCCGAGTGTTAACCTCAAAATTGTCTCAACATTATGGTGAAATTTCTAAATCTATTAGATTTTGTTAAAATATATGCAGCTTTCGCAAGCTCTTCTAGTTCAACGGAGCTTCTTTTCAACATTACCCGACTCTCTGCAAAGAACTTTGCATCATGAAAGTATAGAGGTCAAGTATGATGAAGTTGAGTCAACTACTTCTGGCCCTACTTTCCATGTAAGCTCTTTTCATATTGGCAGCATAATTTATCACCTATTTCATCTTCTTGCTTCCAGTGGGTGACACTTGATGACATCTTCATGATCCTTTCATGCTAGGATTATATTGAAGATGTCAAGCTAGCTGCCTCTGATCTTATTTCATGTGTAAGGACCTTTTATAGCTACTGTGTATTTGTTTGTACCCATTTTACTAAAGTTTTGACATGGTTGGTCTCTCTTCTTGTTTCAGGTACCTCTATTTGGCAGTGCAGTTTTCCTTGCTGCATATCGCTACTATGACTTGAGTGAAAGATCAATTACAAAGGGACAAGTACTCTAGGTAACTTGATTTTTTTTACTAGCCTAATTCTTTGTGTGCGTGCGTGCGTGTGCTGTTTGTTTCCTTTTGTTTTCAAAATGTAAGGGGAGAGTTGGAGAAGAATCTGGTAGAGGAATGGATGATAAGTATTGAAACCTGCTCTACGGTGAGGAATACAAGTCATTGACATCAGGGCGGCATTAGACCCTCTAATAATGCCTAATAATGTTAAATTTCATATTTGTTGGATGCATTAGTTTCAAAATGTCACTTTTCTGTGGTTCTATTTTGGTGTTTGCGGCTAGCTGTTACATCATGAGTATTGAATTTTTATTCAATCCTGGTTGATTTTCCCTTGGCTGGAGTATAATTGGGTTCCCAACTCCCATGCATTCTCCTTGTAATATTTCAATGGGTTTTAACCTTTCTATGAACATATCATCACTTGTTCTTTGCTGAAACACTATTGAATCTCCCTGAAACACTATTAGTTAAATCTTTGCTGGCTAGCCTCGTCCAAGAACGAACACAAAATTTCTTGCAAACTGTTCTAGCTTTCATAAGTACTCATTTAAATTGCTGTTTAATTATTATTAAAAGTGTAACTAAATAGCTTTTTTGATCATAAACCATAGAGTTTCTTATCTTGAGAACTGAGAGTGGAATATTACTGCAGTTGGTTTTTTTTGATTATAGTATTAAAGAATTGGATGGAAAAGATCTGTTTGGATTATTTTGAGAGGGAACGGGTCCTAGCTGGGGTTGGTTCTTTTCAAAACTATTTTAGACTCCTAAAATAGCGAGTATCAATTCCCATTTCTCTACCCCTGTAATGGAGGAATTTTTTTTGAGACGATGAAAATTTTCATAAATATGAAAAAGTTTTGGCAAAAGCATATAATCTTATAACCTATTGAGAACAGCATCTATGTCTTCGAGGCGGATGTTAGGGCTGTACTCTCTAATCTTTTCTTTGAGAAATTGGGCCTACTTTGAGTACTGAGTATTAGTATTTGCATTAAAAAAATTAGTATTAATATTATTCAAAAATAAAAGTTTGTGTCTTTGTAGTACCCTAGAAGCTTGTCTTGTTTTGAACTGATCTTCATATCATTGTTCTTTTAGGTTGGGGATGTTTTCCCTGATGTGTTGCTGAATGATATTGCTAGGCCAGATGGAAATCCTTTGCTTCTAAGCGTGAAACTTTATGTTGATGTTTTGGTAAGTAATAAGTATGCTTAGCTGATATACCTTTCAAGAATAATGCCTATTACTACTTGAGCACTATTTTTTTGGTTTAAGTTAATTTTCTCCTGGTTATTTGTTATGTTATTAATTTCCTGAATGGTAGTTAATATAATAGTGGATCATTTTTCCATGTTCAGTAAATTCTTCTCGTGTTTTATTGTTGAAGCTATAGTTAGCCATTGATTGTTGAGAACTTTTGTGCTTTCATTAGTTTATAGTTTGGATTCTTATGCATTTACATTATGATTGTTTATAGTTTTTACTATAAGCTAACTGTCTATTTCATTTTGTTTGTGAAAAATTTCAAGTTTAGAAGTGAGGATTTCTTAAGTGAAGCTCAAGATTTGAAGTGCTTTAAATTCTATAATTGGCTTCTTGAAGTCTCTACAAATGCTTTTGTAATACGAGCATTTGGATTATTAATATTATAATGGATTTGAATAAATGATACGATATGAGCAATAATATTATATTTGTATACAAATGTTACACATGCATAAAAGTGTTGCATTGGGGCAAAAAAATGTTGCGTTAGGCGAAAAAAGCGTTGCCTTAGTCCGAGAAAGCGTTGCATTATGCCCAAAAGGGGCAGCATCAGCCCCCCAAAAGCGTTGCATTAAGGGTGAATAAGTGTTGCATTAGGGAAGGAAAAAATGTTACATTAGCTACTACACTTTGAAAAATGTTGTATTAAAGGTAAAAAGTGTTACCTTAGGCCTAAGGTAACATCACTTTAAGAGATACTTTTAAAAGTGATGCCTTAGGCCTAAGATAACACTTTTAGGGCCTAAAGCATCATTTTTGGGGTGTTGCTAGAGCTCCAATTTGTAGTATTATATTGATGCTCTGTGTGGCTCTTTTTATATTTTGATTGCTGCGGATGCTAAAAGGCGGGACAAGGGTGTACTATTTTATTTTTCAATTTTGCCCTTCTATTACTCAACAAGTGAGAGTTAACGGATTGTTGGATGGGAAAAAAAAATGGATAGAGAGTTAGTGAGAGACTAAAATGGTACACTTGTTAAATGTGAAGTACTCTTTGAAAGCATTTAAAATGTGAGGGACAAAAAAGAACATTGGCCAATTTGTGAGGTAGCAAAATAGTAGTTTGCTCTTGTAAGACTAATGTGGATTCATTCTTCCCTTTGGAAAAACAAAATATAGTGAGCTTTTCACTTACCAATAATAAAAGACCTCATTGTTTTGATCTATTACATTTAGATGTTGGGGATCATATCATCAATCTACTACTTTTGGAGCTCAATATTTTATGACAATTGTAGATAACCATTCCATTTACACCTGGACCTTCCTTCTTAAACACAAATCCCAAGTCACACATACTATTGCATCTTTCTTCAGTATGGTCAAAACTCAGTTAAAATGTTCAGATCAGATAATGGTTCTGAGTTCATAAACCATACACTACAAACAACTTTATCTCTACATGAATCATCTACCAAACGTCTACACCATACGTACACACCACATCAAAATATGGTATTGTTGAAAGAAAACACAAAAACCTTCTCCAAGTTTCCACGGCTCTACTGTTCCAATCTTCTTTTCCTAAAAAATTTGGGGATGATTCCATTTTAGCTGCCACATACCTAATCAACAAACTGCCTCTTCATTGCTGAACTAGCAATCTCCATATAAGATATTTTATCAAAGACCACCTGATCTTAATTACTCACCTGAAAACCTCTAAAAGCTCATTATATGGTTCCAACCTCCGTCTTTCCAAGGATAAATTTTCTCCTGTAGCTCATAAATCCATTTTCATAGGGTATCCTCCCTTTCAGAAAGCTTATAAGCTCTATAACCTTACTACTCACAAAAAATTCACCTCCTGTAATGTAGTGTTTTATGAAGACATTTTCTTTTCATCATTCTAAACTTCTGCATTAGGGAAAATCCTCTTCCTATACAAGTAATTAGATACTAATTAGATAGGAATGTACAAAACTATAATTCTTTTTTACATTTCTTTCTTTTACTTTAAAGAACATGAATGGTCTTGCGGCTAAAGCCAACTTGCATGACAAACTCCATATAAAAGGGTGGTTGTCGACCTCTCTGTTGGATCCATCCTAAAGTATTACCCGGTAGGTATATCTTACACTGTTGGTGTATGGTTGGTACTTCAATTCATATTGATCTGACCAGTTTTGGACAATTATTTTAGCATCTTTGAAGGTAGTTCTCACGGGCTTTTGCCCAAGTTGTTAGTGTTTTATGGCAGGTTTGGAGAACAGCCCAAATAAGGAGGAAAGACGCTAAAACAAGGATTTTGGAGCAAGAGATGTTCGGGCAGAATGTCACACGGGTTGTGGCCCAAAAAGAAGGAGAAATCTGAAACCCATTGGAGCAGCTAAAGTTCTAGAATGATCCAGAAATTACTGCAGTAGAAGTAAAAGCTGAAGTTCTAGAAGGTTCCCACGCCGTTAAAAGTAGAAGTTCTAGAATAATCTCCAGAAAATCAATCGGTTGTTCCTTCATCTGAGTGATGTGCTGACTTTGTCAAAGATTGCTCTACTCCTTAAGTGATGGGATATTTTTACTGAGAGATGACTGTTTTCCTCTCTTTAAATAGGGGTGTTCTCTAGGTAGAAGTCATTCAGATTTACACTCAGTATTCATTTTAGTTTCTCATTCTTTATTCACGTAGAGTTCTTTCTTTAGTTCTGACAGAGTTAGAATTTCACGATACATTATTCTAGTAGTAGTTCTATTTTATTTGAGAGTTCCTTCCGGCAGGCTACCCATTGCCCAAACGGGAAGAGTCTCCAGTAGCAATTTTCAGTAAAGTATCTCTTTTTCATATTCCATTCTTGCCTTCATTTCATGGCTGCTTTAATCTTTTTCGTGAGATGTTTACTTCTATGACTAGCTAAATTCTCTTATTCTAGTATTATGTGAGAAACCTTAACCATTGCATGTATGAAACCAAAGCATGAATTCCAGTCTAATTAACTAGTTCCATAATTGTCTGTGTTTATATGTCTAAAAACTAAGATCGTATTAAGTTTGATCACCTTAATATAGATCTGGTAGGGCCAGTGAGTGGCACGACTACCGGCCGAGTAGTACAGGTTTAATTGGGTAGTAATCGCTTGAGCATCGTCGAGGGGGTTACTGGTTTTGGGTTCTTCTTATTCTTAATGCTTCTAGCTTAGTTAATGCGGTGATTGCGGGAACTCGCGGCCTATTAATTAAACTAGATAGGGAAATAACCTTGACTGTGGGAACTCACGGGGGTTATCGATTCATTAAGGGAGAATTGGATTATGATTGCGGGGACTCGCGGTAATCTATAACTGAAATGACATAGGATAATTAGACAGTAAAAGGGGTTTATGATTGCATGCATACGGTTAAGGTGGATTGCATAATGCTAGGATATTCTTCTTAATTGATTCTTAATCTATTTTTCATATTTGGTTTTGTTTATTTCACATTTCTACAAATTCAAGGTCTCTAGGAGACACAAAAGGTGACTGCTAGTCAAGTTTGGTTAAACTGCATGTTAATTTGGAAATTGTGTTAAATTTGTCGTCTCTGTGGATCGACCCTGTACTCTGCTGTGCTACATTTTATTTAGCTAAATTGGTGCAGGTTTCTAACAGTATTTTTTACTGCATTTGATAGTGCTACGACGGGTTTATCAAATTGTTGTGTATGAGCAGGTCTTCAAAATCTGTATTACTGAGTGATCCAGAGATTGAAAAGACTTGTAAACGCCTAGCCAAGGAAGCACGGTTACGTAAGCTCGCAGGATCAGAATCTATCAACCGACTAAGAGAACAAACGGTCAACCGACCGGGTGAGCAAACGGACGGTAGCTCTGAGACAGAATCTGTCAACCGACCGATTGAACAAACGGAAGGTAGTTCTGAAGCAGAATATTCAAGTTCTGAACTTGAATTTGATATCATGGGAGATAGACAAGAAGACAGACAAAGGAATGGGCATGAAGAACAGCAAAGAGGGCCACCACCAGAACCCACGTTGAAGGAATTGAGCAGTGAAGATACTGACGACAGAGCATCTGCTGTAGTCACTCCAGAACTGCCCAATGGTTTCTCACTGAAGAATGGCTGGCTTAATGGCATCCCTAAATTCCATGGGGGTGCTAGAGATGATCCTCACAATTTCCTTGCCGAGTACGTGAAGAACTGTAAGGTGGGGCGCCTACCAACTGGAGCCACCATCGATCAACTAAAGTGGGTGGCTTTTCCCTATGTCCTGACAGGTCCAGTAAATCGGTGGTTTTCCTCATTACCACCAAATTCCATTACCACTTGGAAACAGATGAAGGAGCTGTTCCTGAAGAAGTAATGTCCTTCGACCAAAACCAATCTGGTCATAAAGGAAATAAGCAGCATTCAACAAGAAGCTGATGAGTCTCTTGGCAATTACTGGATACGATTCAACGAATTGGTAGAAAGCTACCCAAATCACAAGTATACTGAAGCACAACTTCTTCAGTATTTTTATCATGGGATGATCACCAATGACCGGAACCATATGGACTTAGCCAGCAATGGAGCATTCCAGAACAATACAGTAACCAAGGCCAATAAACTGATCGAGGATACTATTAAGTCAACTAGTCAGTTTGGGGAACCCTCCCGATCGATCAGACGGCAGACTGAAGTGAGACTTGTTGATGATTCCAGTGACATGAAGCTGAACCAGATTGCTTCCACTATGGAGAAATTGACAGCTTTGGTAGTCCAGCAATCTGCTCTGGTAGCACAACTTGCAACCCCATCCAGTAGCAGCCAGGAAGAAATTGTTTGTGGGTGCTGTGGGAATCAAGGGCGTTTTTCACAAAATTGCAACCTTGTGCAGGAGGAGTCCGTCAATGCTGCCGGAAGTTGGAATAACAATGGGAATTGGAATCGAAATCAGCCAAGGAGGGACCCCTACTCTAACACCTACAATTCAGGATGGAAGGACAATCCAGCTTTTGGTTGGAAGAATCCAAAGGAAGGAGTTCAGGTGCCTTTCAAGTCAGAAGCCAATCAGCAAGCTCTATTTCCGAATGCGGGGAATAATCAGAATGTCAGAAATACTGGACCAGTGTACAGGCCACCCCAACAAAGGAATTTTCAGAATCAGAATAATCAACCAGGGGGTGGCAGAACTATAGAGGAAGCAATGGGAGATCTTTTTGAGCAACAGAAGGTACAGTCAACTGCCCTTGACGGAATTGCAGGAATTCTATCTCAACTGTCAAGTTCCATACAGGAGTTGAAGGGAAACCAAGGGAAGTTACCTTCTCAGGTGCAGGTGTCCCCTAAGGAGAATGTGAATAAGGTTACACTCAGAAGTGGGAAGGTTCTGGAGCCTGCAGTGAAAAAATCACGATCGACAGGGGCCCAACTGCCCAAACCGATAGGTGGCCAGGATACCAACAATTCAGACTCAGAAGAATCTGATGAACCAACACCTGGGGGTACCAATCCTGAACCTAAAGAAAGTCCTGTTCAACCTGCAGTGAAGGACGATGTGTACAAACCTCTTCCACCTTTCCCAAATAGCTTGAAGCCCAAGGCTCAGAAGATGAAGGAGAACCCAATTGATTATCTAGAAGTGTTCGAGAAGATGGACGTGAATATTCCATTTCTTAAGGCCATTAAGATCCCTCCAATTGGGAAATTTTTGAAGGACTTCATGGCAGGGAAGTCGAGAGGAGCCAGCAAGGTGGTGCTGGGAGAAACAGTCTCAGCAGTCATTCAGAAGAAGTTACCACTAAAATGCAAGGACCCAGGTATGTTCTCGTTACCCTGTGTAATTGGAGATAGAACTATTGAACATGCAATATGTGATCTTGGTGCATCAATTAATGTTATGCCATTATCTGTATATTTGACTTTATCTGGGGCAGAGTTAGCTGAAACTAAAGTTGTGATTCAATTGGCTGATCGGTCTTGTGTGCATCCGAAAGGGGTATTAGAAAATGTGTTAGTCCAAGTTAATTCTTTTGTATACCCTGCTGATTTTTATGTGATAAAAATAAATACTGATCCTGCTAAAGAATCTGCTTGGGTATTGTTGGGTAGGCCTTTTCTAAAGACTTCTAAGGCTATTATTGATGTGTATAATGGGTCTATTTGCTTGGATTATTGTGGGGAGAAATATAAGTTCAATATTGAAAATGCCCTGAAACATCCTGAAGATGTGGAAAATGTGAATGCCATAGATGTGATTGACACCTTAGTCCAAGAACATCTTGAGACATTTTACTTGCAGGATAAGTTGGAAGCAACTCTCACACAGAGCCTTACAGAGGCTGATATGCAGGACCTGAGTGATGAAGAAATTTGTGCAGTAATTCAAAATCTTTCAGCAACAGAAGAGTATGCAGGACTAGGCGACGGGTTCCTAAGACCAGTAGGTGCTGACAGACCAGTTCCATCTCTGGTGAAGGCACCAAAATTGGAGTTAAAGCCCCTCCCAAATAATCTGAAGTATGCATATTTGGGAGAGGGAGAAACATTGCCAGTCATCATCAGCAAGGGGTTAACCTCGACCCAAGAAGAAAGATTGTTGTGGATAATAAGGAAGAACATAAAAGCTATTGGGTGGACTTTGGCCGATGTCCCAGGAATCAGTCTTGATATTTGCCAGCATTATATCTTTATGGAGCCTGATGCAAAGCCAAGCCGTGATCCGTAGAGGAAGTTGAACCCAAACATGCGAGAAGTGGTGCTGAAGGAGATTCTCAAGCTGCTAGCCATGGGTATCATCTATCCAATTTCATATAGGAAATGGGTGAGCACTGTCCATGTGGTACCAAAGAAAGGAGGTTTTGAGGTGGTCACAAATGAGAAAAATGAGTTAGTGCCAATGCGGTTGCTTATAGGATGGAGGATGTGTTTCGATTTTCGCAAGCTCAACTCTACCACCAGGAAGGACCATTTCCCACTGCCTTTTATTGATGAGATGCTGGAGAGGCTTGCTGGCAAGATGTTCTTTTGTTTCTTGGATGGGTATAGTGGGTATTTTCAGATCTGGGTGAATAAGGAGGACCAAGAGAAAACTACTTTCACTTGCCCTTTTGGCACTTATGCATATAGGAGGATTCCATTCAGAGTATGCAATGCACCTGGGACCTTTCAGAGGTGCATGATGAGTATCTTCTCTGACAAGATCGAAAAATGCATCAAGATCTTCATGGACGATTTCACTGTTTATGGCGAGTCCTTTGATCAATGTTTGGAGAGTTTGGATTCAGTCTTAGAAAGGTGTGTGGCAAAGAACTTGGTGCTGAATTATGAAAAATGTCACTTCATGGTTTGAGAGGGGATTGTGCTTGGTCATAAAATCAGCGAAGAAGGAATTGAAGTGGACAGGGCCAAGCTGGAGTTGATTGCCAAGCTGCCCTATCCCACCAAGGTGAAGGAGATCCGGAGATTTTTGGGGCATGCTGGTTTTTATAGGCGATTTATCAAGGATTTTGCAAAAACAGCACAACCATTCACCAATCTGTTGAAGGAAGATGTCCAGTTTGCCATGACAGCCACCTGCAAATAAGCTTTTGATTGCCTGAAGAACAAATTCGTGTCAGCTCCGATCGTTCAACCTCCTGACTGGACGAAACCATTCGAGCTTATGTGTAATGCCAGTGATTATGCTATAGGTGCTATTTTGGGACATAAAATTGGAAAAGCAACACATGCCATCTATTATGCTTCCAAGACGTTAAATCCTGCCCAAGTTAATTACACCATTACAGAGAAGGAGTTGCTAGCAGTGGTATTTGGTTTTGACAAGTTCAGGCAATATTATTGGGTTCAAAGGTTGTGGTGTACACCGATCATGCTGCTCTAAAGCACCTCCTACACAAGAGGGAATCAAAACCGAGGCTGATTCGATGGGTTTTACTGCTCTAGGAATTTGATTGGGAATTGAAGGATAAGAAAGGAGCCGAGAATACAGTAGCCGACCATTTGAGCAGGCTGATGCTGCCCGAAGATGAGGAACCAATCCAGGAGGAATTCCCAAGAGAACATCTGTATTCCCTAAGTTCTTTAATAACTGGGGAACAACAGAGAATTGCAGCAGTTGTAGAAGAACATCCAGATCTTTGGTATTCACACATGGTGAATTACTTAGTGGCAAATGTGTTGCCTCCTGATTTTTCCCATGGCCAGAAAGCAAAGTTGATTCATGATAGCAAGCAGTATATTTGGGATGACCCAATTATGTGGTGATGTGGTCCAGATCAGATAATCCGGCATTGTGTACCAGATTGGGAGCAGGAAAGTATTCTCCAGCACTGCCACTCTTCAGCCAGTGGTGGTCATTTTGAACATAAAAAAACTGCCCGAAAAATAATGGAACGTGGTTTCTATTGGCCGACCTTGAATAGAGATTGTTATTTCTTCTGCCAGAGATGTGAACGATGCCAAAGATGGGGTGTTACTGCAAGCACCAGAGATAAGATGCCTCAGGTTCCAATAAAAGTGTGTGAGATTTTTGATGTATGGGGCCTGGATTTCATGGGGCCCTTCCCAATGTCAAATGGAAATATGTATATTCTGTTAGCTGTTGATTATGTATCCAAGTGGGTAGAGGCCAGAGTAACGCAAACCAATGATGCTCAGGTAGTAAAGAGGTTTCTGGAGTCTAATCTATTTCCCCGATTTGGAGTTCCAAAGGCAATCATAAGTGATCAAGGGACTCACTTCTGTAACCGAACCATCTCAGCAATCATGCGGAATTATGGAGTTCAACATAGGCTTGCGACGCCTTATCATCCACAATATAATGGCCAAGCCGAGATCTCCAATCGAGAGATAAAGAAGATCCTGGAGAAGACTGTTAACACATCCAGGAAAAATTGGAGTCAAAATTTGGAAGATGCATTATGGGCTTACAGGGCAGCTTTCAAAACACCTATCGGAATGTCTCCATACCGACTTGTGTTTGGCAAGATGTGTCATCTTCCTGTGGAGTTAGAGCATAAGTCCTCTTGGGCCGTCCAGAAGATGAACATGGATGCCGCAGCAGCAGGAGAGGAAAAGCGGTATCAGCTGCAGGAGTTGGAAGAAATCAGGCTGGAAGCCTATGATTTGGCTAATTGGTACAAGGACCGGACAAAGATGAGACATGATAAGCTAATCTGCCAGAAGGAATTTCGTGTGGGCCAACGTACTTTTGTTCAAGTCTAGAGTACGACTGTTCGGCACCGGCAAATTATCCAGCAAGTGGCATGGGCCTTTGGAGGTAGTAGCGGTCTGGCAAAATGGAGCGGTAGAGGTCCGCGAATTAAAGTCTGGGAAGCAGTACAAAGTTAATGGCCAGTGATTGAAGCAATTCTACACCTCCGAACATATTCAAACCGTGGAGGAAAGCTTTTTGGTTCGTTGTCCGAACCATGAGTATTAATGCTTTTAGCTTATGTTTTATTTTCTGTATTAAAAAAACAAAAACAACAAAAAACAAAATACCAAAAAAAAAAAAGAAAAAAAAAGGTGTGATGGTTCTCGTGCCCTTTGCACGAAATTTGGATGTTTTGCAAGGACTGGAGCTATAGATTACTGAGGAAGAGAGCAAGTCAGAAGTTTTGGGGAGAAATTTGAAGACACTTGGAAGTACAGGGACTACAACTGCAAATTCTGGAAGAAAGGAGCATGCTAGAAGTTCTGGGGAGGAATTGAAGAACATTTGGAAGTACAGGGACTGATGTGCAAAATTCGGCCATTCAAGATTCAATTTGGGGAAATTTGCCCTAATTTTACCCCCAAATTGAATCTCCCCATTACCCGACCCAATTACTCGATAACCCGACCCAATTACCCAATAATCCAACCCAATTGCCCAATTTCCCTAAACCCACACCAAACCTAGGACCCACAATTTTACCTAATTATTTACACAAAAATTTACCTAAATTTTCACTTCATCTTCTTCTTCACCCTTACGACCCAGCAGCCGCCGCCACCCTTCCTTTTCCCTGAACCGTCGGCCACCACTTCCACCATGGCTCCTAAAGCACCGGCGAACCCACCTCCCCCTTTTACCGAACCTGTAGCGGCCGCCGTTTTTCCCTCCAGTCCGGCGCGCTGAGGAAATCAACGGCCATCTCCACTGCTGCTCCCTCCAGTCAACCGAACCCGCCCCTCCCTTTGACCGAACCGGCAGCCGCTGCTCCCTCCAGTCCGGCGAGCTCCGGCCGCCACGCGGCCGCAAAGAGGAAATCGGCGGCCACCAACCAACTGCCGCCGACCAAAAAGAAGAAAACGGGACTTTGTCCCGGCGCTCGAAGGGTGCTGGTCAAGCTCCCAACTCCGCCGGTGGAGATTCCCATTCCGGCAAAGCCGTTGGTGCCAAAGAAAAAGATGATTGCCGTGCAAAACTCCCCTCCGGCTACGCCGACCACGAAGCTCTCTATTCCGGCAAAAAAGCTTCCAATTCCGGCAAAGAGAAAGCCCACCAAAAAGCCCCCGCTTCGCCGTTCCGGCCGTCACTCCACGCTCACACCCCCGCTGCCCCGGCGTACTTCTACGCGGGAAAAGATTCCAACACGCCAAGTTGATAGGGCGAGTACTTCTACTGCCCAAGTAGATACCACAGATGAGGAAGACGCACCACCCAACCTTGCAGTCATCACCACCGAAGCACAAATCCGCCAGAATTTGACATTCCAGTCAGATTTGACCAACAGGTATATTGAGGTATGTTCTCGCGATTTGTTGCCCTTTTATAGTGTGGATTTACATTTGTTACAGCAATTGAATGATCATGGGCGTGTGGTACAATTTTTTGACAATATTAGTTGGTCTTGGTTTTTGAATATTCCTATGGTGCCATGTTTTAAAGAAATGCTTTTGGAATTTTTTACTACTGCTGAGAAGGAGAAGACTAAAAGATTGAGCCTTAGTCAAAAATTTTTGCAATTTAGGCTATTTAATCGTACCCATTTTTTGTTTGTGAATGACTTGAATTCTGTGTTGGGTATTTGTTCCACGGATGAATTGGGTACTAGGGATTACATGACCCGTGAATTGAAAATGGTTCCAGCTTTTAATAAGCAGGAAACATGGGCTAGGCTCACCTCTTCAGAATTCGAGCATATCCCTCCCAAGTTGGAGGCATATTTGATTGCTAATCCTACTCTACAGTTTTGTCATTATCTGTTAGCTCGCAATTTAAGTGGTGGAACTTCCTCTCAGCATGTTGTCACCACTCCTGAATTATTTATTCTGAAATGCATGATGGATAAAGTCAAGTTGAATTTGGGGTTCTGGATTGGGTATAACTTAGGGGACATTGCACTCCTTGGGTTATGATGGATAAAGGCATGATGGACATTGTCACCACTCCTTGGGTCACTTTGTGGGGTTATTAGCTCATAATATGAAATTGTTTGACTCCTCCCGTACTTGCATGCATCGCTGCCCAGCCCCTGTTCCCTTAAGAGCTGATTATCTAATTGCCACTGAGTTGTTATTTCGGGCCCAAGATGGGACCCTCTGCTTTCACATTGCGGAGTTTCCGCCACCTACTCATGCAACTATTGCAGGGTTTGAGAAGATCCAGCGAGACCTTGAGCATTTGAAAGAGGAGCAAGCAGCACTTGGAATACAAATAACTGAGGAATTTGGCTCTCTAAATGACCGCTTGGATCAATTGGTTACTGGATTTGCCGACTTCATGGAGAAGTTTGGCAAACATGTCTAGGATGAGAGGTAACTGAGGTGTTTCCCCTGTTTTGAATTTTAATTGCTTGGGGACAAGCAAATCTCTAAGTGTGGGGAGGTTTTATTTGTGTTTTTGTGTTTGTTTTTGAGTAGTTTTTTTGTGTTTTTTCCTGAGTCTCTGCCTTGTGACTGAACTGGATCGGAAATATGCAATGTAAGTGAGGTTTTACATGAAGTGTGCATGCTGAATTTTTGAAGTGTTAAGTGGAGAAATCCTTGGCTAGCTAATCAAAATATGCATGTATTCCCTTTTTCTTAAGCCATTGTATTGAGCCTGAATGTTCTATGAGAATCATTTGTTTGCCGGCCTGACTGTCAAGATGGTATGAATAGTGCATGGCGGGAGGATGGGGGACCTTCTTAGGATTAACCCTTTTTTGGCTTAAATTCTGAACCTACCAGTTTATATCCTTAGAAGCCAAGTTGAAGCCTTGTTTACAAGTTTGTTTGAAGTCACTAAAAGAGCCTAGCCAATTCGTGATTAAGCTTCTTTTTCACCCCCCAGTGTGTATGCTTTGCTGTGATGTTTAAGTGTGTTTATTAAAGAAGGTTGCCTGTTCTGCATTGTGAAGTCATTTGAAGAGTATAAATGTGTACTGGAACTTGAAAAGAAGCTCTGAAAAAAAAAATGAAAGAAAAATCCAATTTCTCAGTTCTGAAGTTTAAAAGCAAAAATGCATGAAACTGAGATGAATTAAGTGGAAGGAGCTGAATAAAGGGTTCTAGTCTTTGTTATTGTGAGCTGTTTGATTGAGAAACAGGCTATGCCATGAAGTAGTGAAATTCTGAGAACAGGGCAGGCAACCAATTTCCCAGACAGAGACGGGGCAGTAATTTGGAAAAGAGTGCAGCAGTAATTGTTCTTTTTTTTGTTAAACACACTGGGTTTAATGTTTTTACATGTGGCTTAGAACCCTTAGGATCTGTTCAAGTGTTCGAACCCTAGCTTTACATTGCGTCCCATGATTTGAAGGTTGTTTCTAAACTGCCGTGTGTCTATTCCTCTTATACTGTGGCGATGGTCGGCTGTCAAGCATGTATGATTCTGGCTAGACTAGGATTTCATTTTATCCTGAATTTTTTTTTCTTCTAAAAAAGTGAGGGTGTGAATTACAGACCATAGAGTGCAGTTGTGGGAATTATTGCATATTTTGTGTTGGGCTTCTGAAGGATGGTTTTTGGAAAGTGTTAAATTGCGTGCACCTGAATGTGATACTAAATTTTGTGATGTGAGTAGGATCCGGCAGAAGGAATGAGACAGAAGTTTGTGTGTCAAGTCATAGAGTCAGTTTGTCTTTTATTCTATTCTTATTCTTTGTGAGTCGTGTTGGCTGTTTTGTTTTTTTTTTTTTTTTGTGGAACTATTGTGAGATGCATGCTTAAGGGAGGAGCTATGTTCTATTCTTCACTTCACACTTGAGGGTAAGTGTCATTCAAGTGTGGGGATATGATCTGACCAGTTTTGGACTATTATTTTAGCATATTTGAAGGCAGTTCTCACGGGCTTTTGCCCAAGTTGTTAGTGTTTTATGGCAGGTTTGGAGAACAGCCCAAATAAGGAGGAAAGACGCTAAAACAAGGATTTTGGAGCAAGAGATGTTTGGGCAGAATGTCACACGGGTTGTGGCCCAAAAAGAAGGAGAAATCTGAAGCCCATTGGAGCAGCTGAAGTTCTAGAATGATCCAGAAATTACTGCAGTAGAAGTAAAAGCTGAAGTTCTAGAAGGTTTTAGAAATTACTGCAGTACAAGTTAAAAGCAGAAGCTCTAGAAGAATCTCCAGAAAATCAATCGGTTGTTTCCTTCATCTGAGTGATGTGCTGACTTTGTCAAAGATTGCTCTACTCCTTAAGTGATGGGATATTTTTACTGAGAGATGATTGTTTTCCTCTCTTTAAATAGGGGTGCTTTCTAGGTAGAAGTCATTCAGATTTACACTCAGTATTCATTTTAGTTTCTCATTCTTTATTCACGTAGAGTTCTTTCTTTAGTTCTGACAAAGTTAGAATTTCACGATACATTATTCTAGCAGTAGTTCTATTTTATTTGAGAGTTCCTTCCGGCAGGCTACCCATTGCCCAAACGGGAAGAGTCTCCAGTAGCAATTTTCAGTAAAGTATCTCTTTTTCATATTCCATCATTGCCTTCATTTCATGGCTGCTTTAATCTTTTTTGTGAGATGTTTACTTCTATGAGTAGCTAAATTCTCTTATTCTAGTATTATGTGAGAAACCTTAACCATTGCATGTATGAAACCAAAGCATTAATTCCAGTCTAATTAACAAGGTCCATAATTGCCTGTGTTTATATGTCTAAAAACTAAGGTCGTATTAAGTTTGATCACCTTAATATAGATCTGGTAGAGCCAGTGAGTGGCATGACTACCGGCCGAGTAGTACAGGTTTAATTGGGTAGTAATCGCTTGAGCATCGTCGAGGGGGTTACTGGTTTTGGGTTCTTCTTATTCTTAATGCTTCTAGCTTAGTTAATACGGTGATTGCGGGAACTCGCGGCCTGTTAATTAAACTAGATAGGGAAATAACTTTGACTGTGGGGATTCACGGGGGTATCGATTCATTAAGGGAGAATTGGATTATGATTGCGGGGACTCGCGGTACTCTATAACTGAAACGACATAGGATAATTAGACAGTAAAAGGGGTTTATGATTGCATGCATACGGTTAAGGTGGATTGCATAATGCTAGGATATTCTTCTTAATTGATTCTTAATCTATTTTGCATATTTGGTTTTGCTTATTTCACATTTCTACAAATTCAAGGTCTCTAGGAGACACAAAAGGTGACTGCTAGTCAAGTTTGGTTAAACTGCATGTTAATTTGGAAATTGTGTTGAATTTGCCGTCTCTGTGAATCGACCTGTACTCTGCTGTGCTACATTTTATTTAGCTAAATTGGTGCAGGTTTTTAACAGTATTTTTTACTGCATTTGATAGTCCTACGACAGGTTTATCACATATATACACTTTCAACGCTTCAGTTATAGAATAAGTGATGGACGGAATTCCTTGATATAAACACACTTCGTAATATGGGCCAGAGGGAGAGTTACAGAGGAAGAAGAAGGAATTTTTAACAAAATGAAGGAAAATACTTTTATTCATTGATCCTACATGCGTTCCTGCCTATCACTATTTATAAAGCCAATCGAAGTTTACATATGAAGAGAGAGACTTAACTAATGTGCCAAAAAGAGGGGATACATCAACTGAATAAATCTGATTCTAATGCCAGTAATACTGGCAATCTGCTACCATCGGACATGGTCTTCCTCAACTGTGAAAGACTAAATCTTCTGATAATTCCTTGGACTAACTGACCTGTATCATTCCTCTTAAAAATGCATAAGGAAAAAGAATTAAAGAGAAATTGATCTATTCTTTAAAAGAAGCATGCAAGAATCTATTAAGGAAAATCTCAGTAATCGAAACAGGTAAATCCAATAAAATGAAGGAGAATAAAACACAAACAATAACACACCAAGGAGATTTCGGCTCCCTCCTAGGAAAAGCCTTGTTGTGTCTTCATCTTTAGGGTAAGTGCTCATATTCTTCCTTTAATTTCTAACATTTTTCTAGATCGTTCTCGAGTCTTCTATAACTTTTTGGAACAAATTATCTCAAGAATAGGTTTCATGAATTAAGAGAATGGAATAGACATCGAGATTTATTAAAATACTGAAGAATTTCACCTTTCAACTTTGAACTCCCCAAAATAGATATCCTCAAACGAGTTGGAGGTGAAAAGACCTTTTTACCCTTGTCTTATACTTGGATTTCTTTTGGCTTGTTCTCGGTCCTCATCACCCTAGGAATGCCCCTAGCCATCGCCCATTTTAAGTAACCCTTGTACAATTCTTGTGAACTCGCATTGATTCTTATTTTTGGCCCCGACACACTCCTAGTTTGAGGGTTAGTCGTAGGGATTATCTTATCAAGGCTACTTTAATTTTGAGCAACGAATCTTTCAAAGTGATTACAATGATGAAGGTCCAAGCTTGTTAGAGTCGATGCTTATTCATACGAAAATCCAAAGTCAACTCAGAAAGAACCTAATGATCAAAATCAAATAGAGTGAAAATGGTCATTGAAGTTATTTTTAAAACTATTGGGCTAATAGTTTTTAAGGCCCGAAGCTCATAAATTAATTCAGAGATTCAAAGCCCAAACATCACAATATCAAAGTTCGCAAAACAAAGGCTCACATGTGAATCAATTTGATTCCACTTGATCAACATTCATCAATGGTGTTACGGGTTGATCAAATTCGCAATTACGGGTTAATAGACCAATTTGGTCATTTCCTTATTTAATCAAAATTGGGTTACATACATCAATTGATTTTAGAAACCCTGTAGTCCAAGGATCACATGGACAAAGAGATCAAGTATGTTTTATGGCCGACAACTACTTCTGATCCGTGAAGGAGTTTGTTTTCATCAAATTAATCGTTGCTTTTATTCAGACTAAAAAAAAAATATACTTATGTGTCTCATTTAAAAAGTTTACTTTTAAAAAAATTTCTTATCCCATTAAAAGAGTTTATTTTAAATTTATTTATATTACATACGCTTATAAATATAATATTGTGTGGTTCACAACACACTTTTACTAATAAAATAAAGCTGTAAGTGAAAAATATATCGTCAAACTATTCATTTTAGGTGTTGTACTTCACAACTTATAATAAATTGTACATTTTTTAAAATAGACATTTTGAGTGAGGCGGAAGGAGTCAAATATTTCACACCAAAAAAAAAAAAAGAAAGAAAAAAAGAAGAAGAAGATGTGGCACTGTCAAAAGGATTCCATGCGCGGCATCTGGCACCACACCACCTTAATTCGAGTGAATGGTTTTTTGTTGGCTTCATGAGACTGAAGAAGAAGTGACTATTCTTGTATATAAGAAAGAAATTAAGACGAGCTACTTACAAAATATGGAAAATCATATTATTGAACTGATGTAATTTGAATGGTTTGGACGGCCAAGATTGACTATTTACTCCCCTCAATTCTAATCAATATCCTAACTACTTTATTAAATATTCCCTCACTTATATTACAAGAGTCAATTTTGTTGTATGTTTTATGGCCTACTGTGGATTATCTCCTCAAATTCCTAAGTCAGGTTTTCTAATCCTGAATAGATTAGGAAACTAAGTTCAATAGGGTTTCTCTAGTTTTACTATAAATAGACGTTATTTGTAATATATTAGATGCAGTAGCAGAGCAAAGAGCAGACATATCTCATGAGGGTGCTAGAGAGAACTGTAGAGGGGAAGGGTAGAATAGAATTAAGGACAAAGAGGTTAATTCTTTTATTCTGTAAATTCTCTGTTTGTTTGGAATAGTGCGTATTCCCGTGGATTAAACCACGTTAAGTTGTTGTGTTTTCTTTTCTGTCTACAATTCTGCTACAGTGTTCTTGTTGGAATATTTTTTCCAATAAGTGGTTCAAAATTCCTGAGGGGTATTTTTTCGAACAAGTGGTATCAGAGTCAGGGCTAAGAGGAATATCAGTGACAGGATCAAAGGACAGAAAATCAGAGAAGAAAAACTACGAGTGAGAGACCAGTAGAAAGGAAAATTCGCTGTTCGCAATTATGAAGTTAGGCGCAACTTTTGATTGATAAAAATTTTAAGGTCGCAATTGCAATGACGCTGCAAGATCAAGATGAGTGTGAATCAAATTAAATGAGTGTGTTTTAATTTGGTAGTGGGATCGGTTTTGGAAGAAAGAAAAGGGGATTTTCTTGTTTGTGGGAGTGGGCTTTAGCAATTTTTGGTTTGGGCTTTGATTTTCTTTCAGCCGCTGCTGTGTTAGGTAATCAATTGGGTGTGGTTTAATTTTTTTAAAACTTTGTTTATCAAATTTTGTGAGGCCCGAGTTATTGGAAGAAAAAAAAATCAAAGCTTCAGCTTTTGTTTTAGCTTTGCGTTTGCGTAGGGAGAGCTGAAGTTAGCTGCTCATTATTTGTGGGTTAATTTAATTTTGGTCCAAGGGATATAAGGTTTTTTGGATCAATTTTAAAAATGTCTAAAATGAAGTTTGAAAATTCACTCTTCGATAGAAAGACAAATTTACAATGTGGCAGTGCACTATTCAAGATTTACTGGTGCAAGATAATCTTGATTTGGCATTTAAAGATAAGAAGCTCGAAGGGATGAGTGATAAAAACTGGGATACGATGAAGAAGCAGGCAGTTAGTGCAATTTCTTCTACATATTGCTGTTGCTTCACAGACTCGTATGACTAGCTCGCTTACTTTAACTCAACAGGCTACATAAATCTTTCCTTCAAATATTTCTGGCCTATAATATTAAAATATTCAAGAGACATAATTAAAGATATTTGGTGCAGGCAGTGTACACATACAGGATGTTTGCTTTCTTTGGCTAGGAATACCAGGAGAAGACAATAATTTTTGCACTTTTCTCTTGTTTTTAATTTAAATAGATTGGTTAAAAAAAAAAAGAGAAAAAGTAAGTAAATAAATAAAAATAAAGGTAATAGCCATGCACGGCAGTCGCACGTACGATCAAAAGGATTGTATTTATTTTCTTGTGTTTGCATGTTTGTTTCTCGTAATTGAATTGTAACGAAATTCTTAAATGACCCTTTTTCTATTACTACAAAACGAAATTTGGTGGTTGAAAGCGGTGAGTATCTTGAATCTAACGGAAGATTTGGTGGAGGATACGATGAATGGTCTTGATTTATAAAATTTTTTTCCTTTTTTTTTTTTTGGTATATCTCATGTGCATTATACCGTCTTTTGATGGATTCTGAGGGTATAATTTAATCCCACTTTAATTTTCTCAGTTTTTAATTTAAGCCATGCTAGTGCTTATATAGTTTGTATATCTCAATTTTCTCAGTTTTTCACGGTCAAATCTTATATCTGTATCACATAATAGTCCATGCACGACAGTACTTTTGTGTGGGAGTGGTTTAGTTTCATTCACTGATTAGCATCTTCTAAAGTGTTTTTGTTATTCTATAAGTCAGTACTTTATTATTTATCTTTGGTGTATTCTTTCCAAGATTTGTTGTTTATCTTGTCTTAATACGACATTCTTTTGATTAATGAGTATCTCTACTATAGATATTATCCTTTTTTTAATTTATTTTTATTTTATATACAGCTGGAATAGGAATTTAATCTTCTAATTTATCCACTAAGTATTATTTATTTATTTTTGTTTATTTAAGTTATTCACCTAAATGTCTCTTTAGGTTAAGTGGGCACTGACTTTATTATGTGTTTATAAGGGATATTCTTACCCCTTTCTTCTCCGCTTATTATTCTACCCAAGTTCTATGGTCCTACGACTAACTCCAGTTTTAAGATCTCTTTATCGTAATCCTTTATTGGGATTTTATCTTTGAGTGAACTACTTTTAATATACTTTTACTTTTCATTTGTGTTCGATTGAGTACCTTTATTTTTTTTAGCCACGAATATACGTTACTAAACTAATTTAAAGGGGCAAAAAATGTATTGGAGCCGTTAAATCCTAACGAGACTAACAGAATGGCATCATGTGCCTCTCACATGACTTTCTTCGAGGCCATTTTTGTCTGTTCATTGTTCATTTTCTTCCTCCTTTTTTTTTCTCACTGCACTACTGTATCTTCTTCTTCCTTTGCCAGCAATGCCGTCTTGTACCTTTCATCTTCTATCTTAATCTACTGACAAAATCCAAATTCTTCCTTATTGAAAATTTCATCAACCTCTTATTGTTGATTCTTGATTTCATCAACCTATTATCCAAATTTTCCGCAATATCGATCGTCTGTAACCATGGAAAACTCACCCACCTCCATAGCTCCTCTGGTCCTCAGAAACTTCATTACACCTGTAAGGTTCTTGAGTTAATTTTTGTGTTTCACACGTTTTATAACATATAAAAACAAATTAATAATTTCACACATTAATATTATTTTTTTGACAAAAATTTCACACATTAATTAGACTAAACTACTCGTGGAATTTTCCAAGTATTTTTTCTGCATTTATTCATTTTTGGATATTAATAACTATGGTAGTCATGCATGTTTACCATTTAATCGCTTGCTTGAAAGAAGAAAAAAAAAGAAGGTATTTTCTCTACTTCCTTTGTTCCTTAATAAAACTTTTTAAAGCAAAGTAAAACTTGAGCAAGTAAAACTTACATATATTTTACAGTTAATAAATTAAACTTCTACATAATTAATACGATTAGTCTTGAGAAATTTTATACAAGGGTTTAAAAGTGAAAATTTAGTTTTTTTTTTTTTGTTATTAAATGTTGTAAAATGACACTTACTTAAAAATAAAAAAATTAGAGTTTAAAATAGTTTCATTGAAAATAGAGGAAGTGTTAATTAATTTTTTCCCGGAATTTAAGTCTTCTTTTTCATGTACTGCACCATAACTCGTCAAAGATATTGTTGTACGGGGTAGTTTATATTTTACTAAGTACCCGTTTGATAAAAATTTAATGTTTATATTTAAATGTTTAATGCTGAATTTTATTAAATAGTTTATATATGAATGATGAAATTTGTTCTCAATAAAATAAACAATGTTTAATCAAATAAGAGATTTGACGAATTTTTGTTATCAAACAAGATAAAACTTATTATTTCTTAATCAAATAAGTTTATGCATTAAGTAGGGTTATAAACAGACCCTAATAGTAATAACTGTGACTGATGTTCTACTCATTATATTATATCATATTATTTTCATTTTGTTATAAAAGTTCACATTTGTGAGAAACAATTTTATTATTAGACCATCCTTAATAGAATAGTTGAGCAGAAGTACTTTTTATATTAGCTGAAATATTTCCTGGAGGCTATATATATATATATAGTATATTGAAGTTACACGAATTCTTCGGGATGCAACTAAACATGGCTAAATTTACGCTAGTCCAGTTGTTTCATATGAATATTCATATTTGTAGTGAGTATTATCCAATAGGTGAAGGGTGTTAGTATCATTTATATGTATAAAATTATATATAAGGAAATACTATAGTTCCTTTACTAAGTCACGATTGAATAATGGCTTGTACAGTTGCATAATTGTGTATCAAAAGCCATTATTCGGTGACTGAATAATTCCGTGAAGATACTATAGTTTGATCTTATAAATAAATCATTAATTAGTTAATTATTGTAAAGTAAGTGACTCGTATCGCAATTATCATGAATTTTTATGTCACTTTCCATTAATAATATCAAAAGATTCAAAACTCAACTACCTTCAAAATTTTCCCATATTGGGGGAAGATTAATATAAACATCACAAACAAAGATGGAGTATGCATGCAAGTGCATATTCACGCGCCATCTTAGTACGCTGCCCTATACTTCACAATATGTACACAGGCTAATACGTTTTTTCCCCTTTACTTCCCCAATTCTTAGTTCGTGTTAATAAATTTTGGTTATGGTTTCCCTGCATACACAAGGGCAGATCGAGAGAGAATCGTGCGGAATATGGAGGATTTCTGTAGCTCTATCTGGGATCTTTCACTTTGAGGAGTCTTCTTAATGTTTCTTACACCCGTGAGGTTCTTGAGTTATTGCTTGGACACCATGCAAGACTTCAGGGAAAACTGCAAGTGTTGTGTCATCTTCGATTGTTTCTTCTGGCATGAATAATGCTAGCTATAAAGTGAGTTCAAGAAAATTAATTTCATTGTGAGTTCAATAATGCGGTGGCTTTAGCCCAAAAGTTATGTAAATTGCACTTTACTTATTAATTTTAAAGCTCAACTATCGCTTATAAAAAATTTTCTTTATAAGATTGTCAATTAAGTTGTGGTATATCTGAGCCTGTTGGATCATAATATAAATTGATATAATAATGCGGAAAACATAGACAAAACAAGTGAACAATTGATGTTGTAGGGGAAGTATTTTTGGAGATGAGATGAAAAGAGATATGAATATAAACAATACTCAAATACTCATATCATTACTAGGAAGAGGGAGATTACAATATTCTCACATTCAGTATCCTCCACTCTTATATAACTCTTCATAAGACTCCATATTTATAATACTAATAGAACTATCTTGACTCTTCTTAAAATACGAAAGGACATGTCATTAACTCCTTTCTTGACTCATTAATACAAAGACTCTTAGACTTTTGGATTCCTAGAATATCAATAGAGACTTGCAGAACTAATACTAAATACATGAACTATAATAATTATAATATTTAAATTTACTGTGTTCCAACATCCCCCTTCAATTTAAATATTTAATTTCTTGAATTTTGAGATTCTTCACCTTTAATTTTGACCGTCTCCTCAAGTACTCTTTGCATCTGCCAACATCTTTTTCAATTCTTCAATTTCTTGGATTGTCTTCTTCAATTGCGTCACTTGAATTGTGTATTTCACATCCTTTCTCCAATTTTCTTCTTCATTGCTTTTTGATTCTTCAACTTCTCTTTCTTGGAACTTCGTTTTCAATTTCTTTAATTCATCAATGGCATTGTCAAACTTTTCTAGTAACTCCATGAGTATTGTAACAATTTGAAACTCTTCCATCTCCATCTCCAATCTTCAATAATGTCTTCAAAAATTTTCTTCCCCCCTTGACTTCTCTCCTTTTTTTTCAATTTTTTTTGCCGCTTCCACCCTTTTTCTTTTCTTTTTTTCTCAACGGATTCCTTTTTCTTTGTCTTGAATCCGGAGATACCAACACAATATTTTTTCTTCTTTGATCCTAGGAGACACAAATCCATCCTAGGTCTTGATTTATCGGGAGAAGCAACACGAACTCACTGTGCTCAACTTGATGATGTTCCACCTATCTTGCTTGAATCAACTCCGCTTGACTGATCAATCTGGCTTTGATACCACTTATTGGATCATAATATAAATTGATATAATAGTGCAGAAAGCATATGCAAAACAAGTGAACAATTGATGTTGTAGGGGAAGTATTTTTGGAGATGGGATGAAAAGAGATATGAATTAATATAAACAATACTCAAATACTCATATCATTATTAGGAAGAGGGAGATTACAATATTCTCATATTCATCATCCTCCACTCTTACATAACTCTTCATAAGACTCCCTATTTATAATACTAATAGAACTATCTAGACTCTTCTTGAAATACGAAAGGACATGTCATTAACTCATTCTTGACTCATTAATACAAAGACTCTTAGACTTTTGGATTCCTAGAATATCAATAAAGACTTGTAGAACTAATACTAAATACATGAACCATAATAATTATAATATTTAAATTTACTGTGTTCCAACATAGCCGTTTATTGAAAGGAGATTTGTTGGTAAGGCATAGTCCAGTGCAGCGTTCTGTACGAAGCCTAATCTACCCATAGAATGGATCCAACTAATGATTTGTTGCATTTATTAAAACTTATGTAAAAATTGCACTTTACTTATGAATTTTAAAACTGCCCCTTATAAAAATTTTCCGTCTAAGATTATCCATTAAATTGTGGTATATCTGAGCCGTCTATTGAAAGGAGATCTGTTGGTGAGGCATAGTCCAGCACAGCCATCCATGCGAAGCCTAATCTACCAATGAGAACGGGTCTCCACTCTCTATATAAACATAGCCTCCTCTGTAGTTTTCTACTCAATGCCCAAAGAACCCAAAATCTCTCGGGGTGTGTTTGTTTCCCATAAAATTGGGGTATAGAAATGGAATTGGACTTCAATTCCAATTCCAGTGTTTATTTGTGTAAAAATTCTTCGAAATGACTCAAATTCCACAAAACCAATTTTAGTTGGACTAAAGAATTTTAATTATAATTCTAAGTTAGGTATTGTGTGCATGTGCATGTGTTCGAAATGACTCATAGTCCATTCTCTTCCGTGTTAGTATAGAGCAAGTCAATCAATGTTAATTAAAACAATTAGCTCAATTCTTAACTCTCTAGTTGCATCCTCACAACAATAAACAATGTTGTTAACACGCCAATGAATGACTATTTCATGTTGTCTTCCTTAGGTGAGATGACCATATTCAACAATATTTTGCCAATTGCCACCACAAATGGCTCCAAATCAAAAGAAGAAAAAGCATTTGTCTTCAGAAAATGAAGCTAATTCTGAGGCTATTCCATGGCCAGATCTTCCAAACCAACTAATCATGTTGGTTGCAAAGCAATTACAGCACTTCAACAACATAAGTTGGGGCGGCGTCTGCAAATCATGGAGAACGGTACCAAGGCAATGGAGCTTGGCCTCCAAGACACCATGGCTTGAGCTTTCCGAAGCCAATGACAACATTCTGATGAAGCTGATTCAAAAGAAGCCTCGGCCTCATGCCTTCACCATCCCCGAATATCCAGGTTTCCTACTTGACATTATGAAGTACGGGACAAGGTGGATATGGCGAGAACGTTGGACACATTATGCAGGTTGCTCGCATGGCTTCCTATTTACAGTCACCGACTATGAGCATTACCCTATGATTCTTTACAAACCTCAATGGTGTACTCCATCGGTCCTGCCTCGGGATAAAAATGTCCCGTTCTGCCTAGCCAGGTTATGTTTACCTTATACACATTCCTACCACTGCGCAATGGTAATAACCAGTATCTCCAATGCAGCCTTCGCTATCTGCACCGAGGAAGTATCGCTAACTTGGAGCCAACATGATTGCACAATTACAGATATTCCACGGTAATTATGTTTGAATTATACCTTTAAACTCACAAAAAATATAAAACATTACTCCTTTGTATTTTTTTATTTTATTTTTAGATTACTCTTCCATATAGGGAAGAGTATAATATTTGATCAGGAATCTTATTCTTATCTTATCAAATATATTAATTTCAGATGCAACGGGTGACATCTTGAAAGTGTTGCACAGATTCAGTAAGGTTAACTAAAAACATGACTTGGAAGTTGTGACACAATTTCAAATTAAATTATACACAGTTACATGTCATTAACACTGCTTATTAATTAAAATTCTCAATTTTGTTAAATTTTTTTGTCACTCTCCTGTATCTTGTCAATAAGTGATCAAATATATTTACTGTGAAGATTATTTTGCTTTACTTTTCAAGAAAAAAAAATATAATTCCGAATTATGTATTTAACCTGCACGGAAATGACAAATATGCAGTCCAAGATTTGCACAAAATAGCACTCCAAATAAGTCACGATGAAGGAGGAGCTTCCCAATGACAATTCAGGTTTGGTAGACCAGTTTAACGTTTTTAGAAATAAGAGCTGGGACCCTGATTTTGTCGTTCTTCTTCTTCTCATTCTCAAAAGTTCTTATAGCATCCAACTTCATTCTCGGAACCCTTTCAAGTCTCTTGTTAGCATCAGTTTCATCCAAGCTAGAAGATTTACGCTTCTCTCCTCGCTTCAACTCCTTTTTCCAGCTTTAAGATCATTCAAAGTAAAATGATGTATTTCCTTCACGATCATATAGTATAGGGAAGAGTATAGTATTTGATCAGGAATCTTATTCTTATCTTATCAAATGTACCAATTTTAGATGCAGCGGTTGACATCTTGAAAGTATTGCATAGATTAAGGAAGGTTAACTGAAAATGGGACTTGGCAGTTGCGACGCAATTTCAAATTAAATAATACACAGTTACACGTAATTAACACTGTTTATTAATTATAATTCTCAATTTATTTATAATTTTTTGTCACTCACTTGTTTCTTGTCAATAAGTGATCAAATATATTTATTATGCAAATTATTTTGCATTAATTTTCAAGAAAAAATGAAAGATCCCGAATTATGTATATAACCTGCATGGCAATGACAACTATGCGGTCAAATATTTGCACAAAATAGCAGTCCAAATGATTCACATTGAAGGAGGAGCTTCCCAATGACACTTTTGGTCAGATAGACCAGTTTAACGTTTTGAGGAATAAGAGCTGGGACCCTCATTTTGTCATTGTTCTTCTTCTCATTCTCAGAAGTAATTAATTATAGCATCCAACTTCATTCTTGGAACCCTTCCAAGTTTCTTCTTAGCATAAGTTTTATCCAAGGTAGAAGATTTACACTTCTCTTCTCGCTTCAACTCCTTTTTCCAGCTTTGAGATCATTCAAAGTAAAATGATGTATTTCCTTCACGATCATATAGTATAGGGAAGAGTATAATATTTGATCAGGAATCTTATTCTTATCTTATCAAATGTACCAATTTTAGATGCAGCGGTTGACATCTTAAAAGTATTGCATAGATTGAGGAAGGTTAACTGAAAATGGGACTTGGCAGTTGCGACGCAATTTCAAATTAAATAATACACAGTTACATGTCATTAACATTGCTTATTAATTAAAATTCTCAATTATTTATAATTTTTTGTCACTCATTTGTATCTTGTCAATACGTGATCAAATATATTTATTATGAAGATTATTTTTCTTTAATTTTCAAGAAAAAATAAAAATCCCAAATTTTGTATATAACCTGCATGGCAATGACAACTATGCAGTCCAAGATTTGCACAAAATAGCAGTCCAAATGATTCACGTTGAAGGAGGAGCTTCCCAATGACACTTTTGGTCAGGTAGACCAATTAAACGTTTTGATGAATAAGAGTTGGGACCGTGATTTTGTCGTTCTTCTTCTTCTCATTCTCAGAGGTTCCTTTAGCATCCAACTCCATTCTTGGCGCCCTTCCAAGTCTCTTCTTAGCATCAGTTTCATCCAAACTGGAAGATTTATGCTTCTATCCTAGCTTCAATTCCTTTTTCCAACTTTGAGATCATTCAAAGTAAAATAATGTATTTCCTTCACGATCACATAGTATAGGGAAGATTATAATATTTGATCGGGAATCTTATTCTTATCTTTTCAAATGTATCCATTTTAGATGCAACGGGTGACATCTTGAAAGTATTGCATAGATTGAGGAAGGTTAACTGAAAATGTGACTTGGAAATTGTGACACAATTTCGAATTAAATAATACACAGTTACACGTCATTAACACTGCTTATCAATTAAAATTCTCAATATTATTATATTTTTTGTTACTTACTTGTAACTTGTCAATAAGTGATCAAATATATTTATTGTGAAGATTATTTTTCTTTAATTTTCAAGAAAAAAAAATCACAAATTATGCCTGTACACTGCATGGCAATAACAACAATGCGGTCCAAGATTTGCACAAAATAGCAGATCCAAATGATTCACGTTGAAGGAGGAGCTTCCCAATGACACTTTTGGTCAAGTACACCAGTTCAACGTTTTGAGGAATAAGAGCTGGGACCCTGATTTTGTCGTTCTTCTTCTTCACATTCTCAGAAGTTCTTATAGCATCCAACTTCATTCTCGGAACCCTTTCAAGGCTCTTCTTAGCATCAGTGTCTTCCAAACTAGAATATTTATGCTTCTCTCCTTGGTTCAACTCCTTTTTCCAGCTTTGAGATCATTCAAAGTAAAATGATGTATTTCCTTCACGATCATATAGCATAGGGAAGAGTATAATATTTGATGAGGAATCTTATTCATATCTTATAAAATGTATCAATTTTAGATGCAACTGGTTACATCTTGAAAGTATTGCATAGATTTAGGAAGATTAACTAAAAATTTGACTTGGAATTGTGACACAATTTCAAATTAAATTATACACACTTACACGTCATTAACACTTCTTATTAGTTAAAATTCTCAATTTTGTTATATTTTTGTCACTCACTTGTATCCTGTGAATAAATGATCAAATATATTTATTAGGAAGATATTTTGCTTTAATTTTCAACAAAAAACAAAAAAATCCCAAATTATGTATATAACCTGTACGGCAATCACAACTATGCACTCCAAGATTTGCACAAAATAGCAGTCCAAATGATTCACGCTGAAGGAGGACCTTCCCGATGACACTTTGGGTCGGGCAGACTGGTTTAACGTTTTTAGGAATAAGAGTTGGGACCCTGATTTTGTCGTTCCTCTTCTTCTCATTCTAAGAAGTTATTATAGCATCCAACTTCATTCTTGGAACCCTTCCAAGTCTCTTTTTACCCATCAGTTTCATCCAAGCTAGAAGATTTATGCTTCTCTCCTCCCTTCAACTCCTTTTTTCAGCTTTGAGATCATTCAAAGTAAAATGATGTATTTCCATCATGATCAGATAGTATAGGGAAGAGTATAATATTTGATCACAAATGTTATTCTCATCTTATCAAATGTATCAATTTTAGATGTAACGGGTGATATCTTGAAAGTATTACATAGATTGAGGAAGGTTAACTAAAAATGTGACATGGAAGTTGTGACACAATTTCAAATTAAATTATACATAGTTATACGTCATTAACACGGCTTATTAATTAAAATTCTCAATTTTGTTATAGTTTTTGTCACTCATATCTTGTCAATAAGTGATCAAATATATTTATTTTGAAGATTATTTTGCTTTAATTTTCAAGGAACAAAAATCTCGAATTATGTATATAACATACACAGCAATGACAGCTATGCAATCTAAGATTTACTCAAAATAGCAGTCCAAATGATTCACCTTGAAGGAGGAGCTTCCCAATGTCACTTTTGGTCTGGTAGACCAGTTTAACGTTTTGAGAAATAAGAGCTGGGACCCTAATTTTGTCGTTCTTCTTCTTTTCATTCTTAGAAGTTCTTATATCATCCAACTTCATTCTCAGAACCCTTCCAAGTCTCTTTTTAGCATCAGTTTCACCCAAGGTAGAAGATTTACGCTTCTCTCCTCGCTTCAACTCCTTTTTTCCATCTTTGAGATCATTCAAAGTAAAATGATGTATTTCCATCATGATCATATAGTTTAGGGAAAAGTATAATATCTCATCAGGAATCTTATTCTTATCTTATCGAATGTATCAATTTTAGATGCAACGGGTGACATCTTGAAAGTAGGTTGAGAAAGGTTAACTGAAAATATGACTCGGAAGTTGTGACACAATTTCAAATTAAATAATACATAGTTACACGTCCTTAACACTACTTTTTAATTAAAATTCTCAATTTTATTATATTTATTGTCACTTGTATCTTGTCAATAAGTGATCCAATATATTTATTATGAACATAATTTTTCTTGAATTTTAAGGGGAAAAAAATCCCGAATTATGTATATAACTTGCACGGCAATGACAACTATGTAGTCCAAGATTTGCACAAAATAGCAGTCCAAATGATTCATGTTGAAGGAGGAGCTTCCTAATGACACTTCTGGTCTGGTAGACCAGTTTAACGTTTTTAGAAATAAGAGCTGGGACCCTTATTTTGTCGTTCTTCTTCTTCTCATTCTCAAAAGTTCTTATAGCATCCAACTTCATTCTCGGAACCCTTCCAAGTCTCCAGTTAGTATCAGTTTCATCCAAGCTAGAAGATTTACGCTTCTCTCCTTGCTTCAACTCCTTTTTTCCAGCTTTGAGATCCTTCAAAGTAAAATGATGTATTTCCTTCACGATCATATAGTATTCCATAAAATGCAAATATTTACTAGAACAATCAAGCCTTGGTTTTTCCTGCCGCATACAAAAAGTTAGAAATATACTCAATTACAGTATCAATCTACGTACTCTTATCTTTTTGCTAACAAGTGATATTATAAACTATAAGGTGCAATATTCTTCTTCATTCACAAGAAGTACTTCCATTCACAAGAGAGTCCACCTTGGTTTGTTCTTCAAGATACATCACAAGCTCTGTGCACTTCTCACAAAATCCATTGCTATCACGAATTCGACGAAATTTTGATGCATCGAGGCAGATGTCACATAGTGCATTCGGACAAGTATATCACGTGACAGTTGGGATTCTCTTGCAATATGCAAGCATGAGTGTCGGGCGGAAAGAAATAACATTAATTGCATAAAATTCAATAAGACTTTCAATAATATATACCTTGGTCAATAAGAAATCAACCATAGAGAATGAAAGAAGATGGAAAAAAAAAAAAAAAAAGGGTCATAAAAAATGAATGAAGAACAAAAAAAGAAGCAATTTGGAAAGGCTAGCTGCAAATTCCAGCTCCAAATACTCCCTATGCATTCAAGAAAACATTCCTCCTTTCCAAGATTATTGAAAAAAAAGAAGAAAAAATAGTCTACATTCCTCCTTTTTAACATTATCCTTGGTATTACTTACTATTGAAAATTTTAACTAATTAATTGTTGACTTTATTTCAGTACTCGTGATCGTACCAGATTATAGAGTTTCTGCACAGGCTATTTTGTGCAAATCTTGGACTGCAGAGTTGTCATTTACGTTATATGGGGATTTTTTTAAATTTTTTTCTTGAAAATTAAAGCAAAATAATCTACATAGTAAATATATTTCTGAATTTCATTTTGTTATTTTTATTTTTATTTTTGGTTCTTGTATCTCATGTGCATTATACCCTTTTTTTTTTATCGGTTATAAAGGTATACTCTAATCCCACTTTAATTTTCTCTGTTTTTATTTATTTATTTTAAAATAAAGGTACGTAATAGCCATATAACCTGAAACAGTTGAGGATAAAGTAAAAGTGACCTTTGTTGGGATTGAATTACGTAAAAAGGCAACCTCTAACAGGATCAATATCGCCAGCTTGTGCAAGTGAAAGGTTTGTCTAAATTACAAGATTTTTGTTACTAAAGTTTCTCGGTATTGGGTGCTGAGATGAAAACTTAGTTATTAGTTGGTGTTCTTCTTATTCAAAATAATGTCTTATGATAGTGTTGGCTATTTGCTTTCAGGGATAACAAAAACTTCTTGTCATCATGGTTAGATATGTTTCAAGTTTCATGGAAAAAAAATGCCAAATGATATATTCCTTGATTTGGTATCTGACCTTGTTTTCTTTCAGGTAATCTTTCAAACAAATAAATTTGTCATCTTTCACGTTTCTGTTTAATCAGTTTTCTATCACATGATATATATATATATATATATATATATTAGTTTACTTTTTACCCTTTCATTTCGATTGTTCGAACTCAAAACATATTAATCCTACAGAAATGGCCATGCACGGTAGTGGCGCGGTCAAAAGAAGACTTTTTTCACATTATTTGTGCCTATGGCATAAATGATATGCACGGCACATGGAAAATTACAAGGCTTATGACTTATTTCGCTGGATGTTTTCTTTTCTTTACTCTTTTCAATAGAAAACGTAAATGAAGTTGAAACCAACTACAATGTTGACGAAACGAAGAAAATACGAGACGTATATAGAAAATTATCTATATGTTTTATCTTTTGTTTTAAAATTTTTGTTTTTAGTCTACAACAATGTAACGGTTTTGTTTGAGTGTTTACAACTGGACCAGCCCCAGGCGAACCCAAATTATGGCGTGCAACCCAAAATGTTAAGGATTCAAATTCCTCGGGAATTTCAAGTTTTTAATTTAATTTAATTTTATTTTTTGGGTAACATCTAATAAAGTAGCTGGAAGGCATAAGTACTTAATTAAAAAATTTTAAGAGATTCAGAGCTGATCCTAAGTTTTCTGAACCTGCAAAATTCACCAAGAACAAGCTTGTCAAGATTCTCACACCTCAAAATTAAGTCCGAAAATGACTCATCAACTATCTAGACATGAAGGAGCAATAAAATACGAAGCGACTCATACCGAATAAAATCATTACAAGGCATAACAATCTCACATCACCATAATGACAAACACATAACAAACATGTTCCTGAGATCCGAGAAATGAAAATCATAGAGTGATTTGAAGCTATACGTACATCAATATCAAATCTAGCGATTCTCTCCGTTTATTCTAGGTGCAAAAAAGAACTAAAGTTTGCCTTAAGAATAAGTTCAATTCATGCTTATACAAATTATTATTCGAGAATCAAGTCATTTATTGTTAAATAAGATTAACAAACAATTACAGACTTTGATTTCTGTTTTTATTTTATTTTTATTTAAAATATAAGCAATAGCCATGCACACGCATGGCCAGAAAATACCAAGAAAAATAAAGGTGCTTTTGGGTCAAACCTGAGTAATTATTTATCTTCAAAAGTAAAAAAATAGTGAATTGATGTCCTAGATCTAGCAATGTCTTACTCGCACGAAAGCGCAACATATTAAAGTAATATTTCAGGCATATGTATACAACTCGATTTTTCACCTCTTTAAGAGGGTGATGACGGCTTCTGATATTACGCGAGAACATAATTTGGAGTTTTATGGATCTCACCTCTTTAAAACGTGGTAAATCCCCCTCCAGTGGTTTCGAGCCTCGGACAATGTGACCGTTCCGTTTGAGTCTTTACAACTGGACCAACCTCATTCGAAACCCAAAATATGTCTAAACAAAACGTAATAACTTGATATACATTTGTATAGGTTACTTACATTTTTTATTCAGTGAGTCAGCCCCTGATACATAACTACGGTCGTTTGCTGCTTCCAAGGTTGTAAAATTCGCCGGATTCACACACTTTATGTAAGTGATAGCTACAAGTATTCTGTTTTAATCATCACTCTATTTGCGAGGCTCCCTTATTTGATCTATTAAGTAGCCAATTTGTGATTTGTTCTAGCTAATACTAGGTGCTCAGTTCTCAAGATTCTCCCACCTTAAAATCAAGTCCAAAAGCGACTCATCAACTATCTGGACATGAGCGAGTGATAAAACCCAGAGCGACTCAAGCCGAATCAAATCATTAGCAGGCATAACAATCTCACTAAAACTTTATTATTTATGGGATTGATTCCCAATTTAATTAATTACTTTTCTCGAGCTATTTTTATTTTAAATAAAAGTAAACGTGATAGCCATGCATGCACCCATCTGGCACAGAAGTCGCACAGAATGTGGCGATTTGTGCAACTAATGTGCCAGAAAGAAGAACTAAAAGAAGTTGCAACTCGTCCTTAGCGCCTTGAACTTCGACAAGTCTTCACTCTTCCTTATTCACTCTGCCAGGAACACACCACACTGAACTTCACAAAATTCTCCAGATATTGTGTGAGGTCTCTTTCCTGTCACATTCCGAGCTACTACTGTGCAGTCCCGGCCGTGATCATTCAACATAGCTTCTGATTTTTGTTGTTGAATGGTGTTGTGTAACATCTGTTGTAATTTTTTACTAGCTTTTACCTTGTTGAAGTGTAGGAAAAAAAATAAATACCCACAAGATTATGCGGAAGCTACTATTGATGCAGAAGAAACAATCACCAAGGTCAAAATCAATTTACCTCAATTTTGATTTGGTGCGGAACTCGAGAAAAACTAAACCAAGCAATTTATTTGGTGTTGTAACAAATCACCGAACGAACAACTACAATCACTATGTGATTATAATTGCACACAACCTGATGCAAGCAAATAAACAAAGGCTTTGTGCCTGAAGCAAACAGAACAGCCGCAAGGCTTTTTTTAATTTCTTTGTAATTCTCTGTGTTTACAATGGCAACCCAAGGCATGTATTTATAGGCTAAACTATCCCTGAATCCTACACTGATTCAGATTGCAACTATTTCCTAAAACAATTAGGTTTCCTAAAACAAATAGGAAACCAAACAGGAAACAAACGAATAGGAAACATTAACCGAATAGGAAATAGAAAATTTCTATTAAAGAGATTAACGCACAGCGGAATAAAACTTCTTTGTAATAACAAACAATAAACAAACCCGCACGCACACAATCTGTGCAGCGCACCTAAGCCGAAGCTTGGTAGAGAAACAACCAGAAGGCTATTCAGTTTCTCCTGTATCTATCTCTGTGATTTTCTTTGTATCTATTTGTTTTTCTTTTTGATTACAATGATCACCCAATGCCTCTATTTATAGGCTAAACCATCCCTGAATCCTACCTTAAATCTGATTCAGAACTATTTCCTAAAACAAATAGGATACCCAAAACAAACACTAAACCAAATAGGAAATAGACAAATAACAAATCCTACTACAATTATAATTACCTAATAAGTAAATACAAGTTTGGTTTAATTAATTCCAACATAGCCTCCCTTAAACCAAACTTGGATCAAATCAGCTCCATCGCCATCACGAGCTTCAATCTCTATTGAAATTTCCTTTGCAGTGTAGACAACATGCAACACCACCTTACAGTAGGTCTTCAACTCTATTTTCAATCTCATCGTAGAGACACCTTTGTATGTTCCATGGATGTTCTGTCGAAACTCATCCTTATCAAAGAACTTAGTCATGTCCACCTATTCTTCATCTAAACAAGTCTTCTAGTCAACCTTGTAAGCATCCTTGCAAATTTCAATAACAACCTCGCAAATTCGAGGTATTTCCTTCAAATTTGATTTCAATACAAACTTGTATTTTGAGCACATCTTGTCAAATTTCCCAGCTTGATCAAAGAATTCACTGATAGCTACCCATTCATCTTTAGAAAAGAGCTTTCCGTCGACATTACTAATCTCATCAATGCCATCAAACCTAACAATGTCCTTGCAAATCCAAGGCTCCACTGTCACATTTTTAATATGGTCGGACTCTCCTTCAAATAAGGAGTCGACTTCACTGCAGTTGATCTGCTCCAATTCAACAGAGCTTTCAACAATCCCATGATCAATTTCATCTATGTGATCATCAATTTCAATATCTCGCTCTTGTTCAGCAAGACAAACGATCTCTTCTTCTTTGACCAAAGCAACACCTTCAGTACTTTCATCCACATTCTTGGCACAATCTAGTTCATTGATTCTTTTACTTTCTTCATTCACAATTCTTGAAGTAATCTCTTCGAATACATACTCTTGCTCAAAGATAATTTGGCTCTCTGTATTGTCGCTGGAAGATCCATTCTCCAAGCTTTCACCATCAACTTCAAGCACTGCCTCATCAGACTGTATCTCTATCAACTCGAATTGTCTCCTTAACTCTTGCAGTATCATTCTTTGAATGTTTTCATTTTCTCGATTGGTAGTTTTTAAATTGTTCCAAAACTCCTTGGCTGTCTCTACCTCTATTAAACTTCTGCATATGTCTAATCCAACCTTCGTTCTCAAATAATAGAGTGCTTGATTATTGTGAGAACGATTTTTCTCCAATTCTTTACTTCCCCCAGCTGTTAATTTTTCACCTTCTTTGTCTTTCTCAGGTTCTTCAAAACCTGACTCAATTACATGCCAGATACCAACCATCTTGAAAAAATTCTCCATCAATTGACACCAGATTTCAAAATTATTTTTCCCATCAAGGACAAATACATGGCACTCAGGAGGATTAAATAAAAAAGACATCTTGACTCCCAAAAATAACACAGGTTCTGATACCAGATGTAGGATATAAAAACAATATATATCTCCAAAATAATATTAAAGAGATTAACGCACAGCGGAATAAAACTTCTTTGTACTAACAAACAATAAACAAACCCGCACGCACACAATCTGTGCAGCGCACCTAAGCCGAAGCTTAGTAGAGAAACAACCAGAAGGCTATTCAGTTTCTCCTGTATCTATCTCTGTGATTTTCTTTGTATCTATTTGTTTTTCTTTTTGATTACAATGATCACCCAATGCCTCTATTTATAGGCTAAACCATCCCTGAATTCTACCTTAAATCTGATTCAGAACTATTTCCTAAAACAAATAGGATACCCAAAACAAACACTAAACCAAATAGGAAATAGACAAATAACAAATCCTACTACAATTATAATTACGTAATAAGTAAATACAAGTTTAGTTTAATTAATTCCAACATGAAGTTTCATGCAAGTATGCAATGATGCAGGGGCTTTTGTAGCAGAAATTATTGGGAGCTTTAACACAAATGGCCTGATGCATGTTGACATGGTCACGAAAAAATATTATTTGATCCAACTGTACACGTTCATTTTCGTTACATTAATTAATTCAGTCTTTGGCAGATAGTGTGAAATAATAACCATTGAGTAAAAAGTCATATTACATCTTTCAAAACCAATCTCCGCAGATTTTCCTGACTCCAATAATGTTAATAAATTATGAATAGTTTTGGGTATGGTTTCCCTGCTTACACAGAGGCAGATCGTGAGAACTGTGCGGGATATGGAGGATTTTTCTAGCTCTACCTGGGCTCTTTCAGGAGTACATGTTTGTTTCACCGGTAGGGTTCTTGAGTCATTTCTTGGACACCATGCAAGAGTTATGGGAAAACTGTGAGTGTTGTATTGTTTCTTTTGACATGAATAATGCTAGCTAGCTAAATTATAAAGTAAGTTACAAGAATTCAGATTAGACGCGAAACGATGGGATTTATATATGTTTTTGGGTACCAATTCCATTGTTAATTAGTATCATCGTTTAAAATGAAATCTTTTGTCTTATGCATTCATAAATATTTTTAAGTTGGGCATACATAATTTTTTTTCAAGAAAAAGAAATAGAATAACTCAAAGAAAGAAAAAGAAATAGAAAAGACAAAATGGACGGAATAACCATGCACGCTATTCCATATTTCCATGCACCGCATCTGCACCACACCACATTAAGTCTTAATTAAAATAAACAAAATGGCTGACCCTACGTTGCTGCTTCTGGTGGCAAAGCATAAGAACGAACGAAAGAAAGAAAGACGAGACCGACTTACAAAATATGGAAAATCAAACTATTAAACCTAGGTAATATGAACTTGGATGGCGAAGATTGACTATTTACACTTTAATGACAACAAAAAGACATTTTATTTTTATCTAACCATTATAAATAATTCGTTACATGTTTTTCCCTTCATTTACATACTAATCCTTCCGTCCCACAAAAAAAACCAATTGTACAAATATTTTTGAGTCACAATGTACCATTCGAAATAAAACTTTTTATGAAAGGGACTATATACAATAGAGGGAGTTTTGGTACCTTTTTGTGTTCGTCATGGGTATTTTGGTCCGCACAGGGGGTGGGTTGGTGAGATTGGTTAAGTTTTTGGGTGTACACTGGCTGAAGAAAGGAGACCGGAACACAAAAAAAAATTCATTCATCTCTTCTTGAGAGACTAGCCAAGGTGGGCATTTTCAAGATCAGAGCGGAGCATGGCCGTGCCCTGACATCTGTAGATGATATTGAAGCCAGAGCAGGGGCGGATGAGACTTTCTTTGCGGTTGGCCAGCAGGGGGAGCTTTTTACAGATCCTGTTGGGAAATAGTGGGGAATGATTTGTTGGCAACAGTAGAGGAATTTATGTTGGAGATTCCAATGCCGAGGGCCATCTCTAGCACCTGGACTACACTACTTCCCTAAAAGGTGTCGGCAGCATCTTTTACTGACTATCGGCCCATCAGCTTGTGGTAACTTTGTTAACAAGATGTTCTCGAAGCTGTTGTGAGATCGCCTCAAACCTTTGATGCCAAGTCTAATATCGCCAGAGCAAGCCGCCTTCCTTCTAGGCAGGGAGTTAAGGGATAATGTTCTGCCGGTACGGGAAATGGTAAATTTCTTGGATAAAAAGGTGAGGGGTGGCAATGCGATGTTTAAATTGGATAGGATGAAGGCTTTCGACCGGGTTTCCTGGCCTTTCTTCAGTGCTTTGCTGCTTGCATTTGGGATGCCCCAACAATTTGTCGACCTTATCATGGGCAATTTGCGAAGTAGTTGGTTCTCAATTTTGATAAATGGGGAGCCGAAGGGTTTCTTCCAGTCAGGGCGAGGAATCAAGCAAGGGGATCCATTGTCCCCTTTTCTGTTTGTTTTGGTCAGTGAGACTTTCTCTAGGGGAACTAAATAAAATGTTTTCGGAGGGGAAGATGGCCTACTTTGCGATTCCGTGAGGAGCGCTACCTGTGTATCATCTGGCTTTCTCGGATGATCTCATTGTTTTTACGAGGGCAAATAGTTCCCTAGTGCATGGGTTTATGGGTTTCTTGGTGACTTATGAGTTGGGGACATGCCAGAAAGTTAGTGAGCCTAAAAGCTCTTTCAATCTGGGCTGGGGACATGCTAATCAGGAGCCTCTACTTCCTAGCTGAATGGGCACGCAAAGGGGATCTTTTCTTTTCACATATCTAGGATACCCAATCTACAGTGGCCGATGTGTCCAGAGTTTGTTTCAGCCAATGCTTGAGAAAGTTAGGGCCAGACTAGCAGGTTGGCTGAAAAGGTTTTTGCCTCCAGAGGGGAGACTGATTCTGATACGCCATGTCTTATCGACCATCCCGACCCATCTATAGGCAGTCCTTAGCCCCCCAAACGGTGTTCTGCAGGATTTGGAGAAACTTTTCTCCGTATTTTTCTGGGGTTCCACTGAGGTGGGTCCAAAGAAACACTGGTAGGCTTGAGGCCATGTTTCTTATCTAGCAGATGAAAATGGGCTGGGGTTCAAAATATTAAAACTATGGAAAGTCAAAGATTCTTCAGTGCTTTGGGCGAGATTTATGAGGTCTCTACCCCTATCGGCGCACTGGTTCCACACTTGGTCACGTCTATAGGGGATGGATCGACACAAGGCCACTCATACCATGGTTGATGTGAATGAGGGGTCCGTGTTTTTTTTGTTCTCAAACTGGGGGATTGGGGCCACCTTGCGGATTTAATCCCAGGCAGTTGGATTGCAAACCCCATGGCCACGAGTTTTTTCAGCACAAGACTGCAATGCTTGAAGAGTTTAAGGTTTTTTTTTAGCATGAGCTGTGGCCGACTCTGAGAGACTCTGATCTAGTCTTTTCATATGATCCGGATCAGTTGGTATGGAAACCAGAAAAATTAGGCCTTTTCACTGTTCGCTCGGCCTATGAGGTTCTCCGACCTAGGCAGGACTCTTAGGAATTCAAGCATTTTTGGGCTACAAATATTTTAAAAATCAGTCTTTATGTGGAGACTTTTTAAAAATCTGTTACCATTCGACGATGTTTTAAGACAGATGGGGTTCAATGGCGTAAAAATGTCACTTCTGCAATAGCAATAGTAGGAGCCATGTGTTTATGCTGTGCCAAGAGGCTTATTTGCTCTGGAAACATTGGTTTCGAGTTTTACAGCTACTTCCGTGGGGAGGGGGTCAGCTTCTGGATCTCCTTCAGTGTCTCGTACCTGCCCGAGTACTGCCAAAAAGGGGTAGGGCCTCTAATTGCCTCGATTCTTTGCTGGGTCAGCTGGAAAGTTTTTAATAAAGCAGGGCAAGAGGAAGTCTTTTTACGAGCGGGCTGGTCTATTCAGGAGTCTCATTGTCTAGTCTCCCAACTTTGTGGTTTGTTCCCACCTCAGTTTTCCCCAGGTAGTGCTTTTCTGGTTGTGGACGGTATTATTCCGCGATGGGCATATCAGAAGAAAAAGTCTCCCCACGTGGTGTCCTGGTGGCCTTTGCCGGAAAGGGTACTCAAGTTGAATGTGGATGGTTTTTTGCATGGTAACCCGGGTCCGATAGGGGGATGTTGTTGTAGTTCGTGATGCCACATGATATGTAGTGTTCGCAGGCTCTTTCTTTTTAGGTCATGATGTGATGTAAAAGTTCGAATCTGGATGTTTCTGTCGGTTGATGAAGATCTTGAACGTATAGCTTGGATCTGGGGAATCTGGGAGCTGGAGCTCGGATTGAGGCAGTGGGGCTTAGATTGTTGATGTATAGCTTGGACTAACAACCCTTTTGATAGATCTAGGAATGAAAACAATGAACAAGAAACAAGGGGGGATATCCCCCTGTTCCACTCCAACGCTCAAGTTAGTAGAGTATATGGGTAAACTGAATTGACTGAGTGCGTAAATTCATCAGAAATTGCATACCTGATATGATCTGATGTCTGGATATATAGCTCACCTGGCCTTGTCTTCTGCATCATACTGAGCTGGAGCATTGATTGCACACCTTAATTGCCTCCGCTCTTGATAAGCTCTGCTTTTATTGCCTTAGTAATGCCTTGGCTATTTATGGCTAGGATAAGGCTCCTTCACCATTATGGCTCCTTTGTATTTATTGCCGTGAGTAACTCCTGCATGAAATTAGTCCCGGATTCCCGCCCCTTAATGTCGCCTAGCTATCAAGTCATTGTTACTATTATCCCGACCTACGCTTTCCCGAGCTTGGCTATCTTAATTGCTTACCGACCTAGGCTATTTCCTTAGCTCGGTTTATAGCTGACCTAAGCCTGATTTTGGGCTTTTTATGCTTAAGTCTTTTTTTGTCTTTATTGGGCCAGGCCCAATGGCTTTTAGCTATTTTTATGCACACTAGATCATCTCACCAGCCTCCAGGCAGAAGCATCAGGATTGCTGTTGGGCCTTTTGGCCTATCAGGGTTGGCCCATCACATCTCTTATGGTTGAGACACATTCGCAACTTCTGGTGAATGCTCTCTCAAAAGAGGAATGGTCCTGGCGCACGTCTCTGGCACTCAAGCAAATAGTACGGCTGCGGCCTTCTCTAACGATGGCATCTTTGACTCAAATCTACCGCGAGACGAACTCGGCAGATGCTCTAGCTTGTTTGGCGAGTGCGACCCATAAGTCTCAGATGTTCGGCCACATTTCCTTGCCACCGCAGCTGCGGGATCAGGTAGCGCTAGACGCGCGTAGTTTTCCATATCTTAGGGCGTAGTCTTTCTTGGCTGTATTTTTTCAAACTCCTTTTCATCGTCTGTATTTGCATTTTGTAAGACCAAGGTCATTTTCATTACATCCCCCTTAGTCCTCTTTACACACGATATTTAGGCCATCAAATTAATAAAGGGTCCCCAAGCCAAAAAATATATATATATCTCATTATTTTATTAAACTTTGTAATTTTTTGAATTGGCCCAAGTCAAGACCGGAGGAAAGTATTATCCTTGAGAGATAATTAATTTATGGAGGTTCTATCAAGTTAGCAAGTTACGCGATGCACGGCAACACATAGGGTGCCCAATTGGCAACAATGAGTGAGTATAATTTTTTTTTTTTTGGAGAGATTGAGTGAGTATAATAAGTTGTGCTTGAAATATAATATTTTTCCCTAATGTTTGTGACTTATGCGTGCCACTGCCGTGCTATTAATGTTTCTGACACTGATAGATTGTGATTCAAGTGACATGTCATCTTTGTTCAAAAACTATGGGCCTGTTCTTTTCAAGTTTCTCAGACCCAGGTCTGAGTTTTTAGGTTGAGACCGAATGGGTTGAGACCCAAAACAAAGAAACGTCGTTCTTAGACCCGGGTCTGCCCTGCCGCCGCGTAGCCGCCGCCGCCACCGTGAGCCCAAAACCTAAATCCCCAAAATTCTTCTTCTTCTTCTTTTTTTTTTTTTCTGTTTCCAGCAAACCCATTTGTTTGATTGAAGATTTAATTTTCTGTTTCCAGCAAACCCATTTGTTTGATTGGGGAATTTACACTCACAACCCAGTTTGTGATTAATTGTGGGGGAAGAAGACCAAGAAGAAGAAGAATAAGTGCGGGAGGGCAGCGGGAAGAAGAAGGAGAAGAAGAAGAAGAAGAAGAAGAAGAAGAAGGAGGAGGAGGAGGAGATGCGAGAAGAAGGAGGAGGAGGAGGAGACGCGAGAAGAAGGAGGAGGAGGAGGAGACGCGAGAAGAAGAAGAAGAAGAAGAAGAAGAAGAAGGAGGAGGAGGAGACGCGAGAAGGAGAAGAAGAAGAAGAAGAAGACCAAGAAGAAGAAGAATATGTGCGAAGAACGGTGGGAGGGCAGTGGGAAGGAGGAGAAGAAGAAGAAGAAGAGGAGGAGGAGGAGAAGAAGAAGAAGGAGGAGGAGGAGGAAGGGAAGAAGTGAGAAGAAGAAGAAGACAGCACCGGGAGGAAGAAGAAGAAGAAGAAGAAGTGGGTGGCACTGGCGGCGGCGGGAGGAGGTCAGCGGCGGCGGAAGTGGGAATTGGGTTTGTGACCCGGGTTTGAGAAATGGGTAAAGAACATGGGTTAGGTTAGATTTTTGGGTTGAGACCCAAAAAAAGGTCAGAACCGGGTCTGAGAACAGGTAAAAGAACAGGCCCTATATTTTTTTTTCCTAACATCAAATCCTCAAAAAAAGTGTTAAAATGAGGATAATATTTTCATTTTTTGAGATAAATTACTCAAGATATGGAGTACTGGAAAATGAAATTCCTAATTTCTTTAAGCAAAAATGGGGTATATATTAATTAATTAATATTGTCGAGTGATTAATAAGTAGGACAGAAACGCAAGTCCAGGTTTCCAACATGTGTGGACTGTATTTATTTTCTTGCGCTTGCATGTTTGTTTTTTCCGTCGAATTTAATTGTAACAGAATTTTTAAATGGCCCTTTCTCTATTACTAAAATACAAAATTTGACGGTTGAACCCCAAAAAAAAAAAAAAAAAAAAAAAAATTTAAATAAGGAACCTATGTATGCAGTCAAAAAATAGAGAAATGCACGCAATGAAGGAAGAATTTTGGAGGAGCTTGTGGATTATATTTACGCAGCCCAGCTAGGGTGAACTTTGCTATTTGAAGGGCAGTCAAAGAAGGTCTTCCGACAGCAAAGGCGCTGTTCGAAATAGGATTCATCGATAGCCCTCTCTGTAAGAGGTGCCATGAAGGCTTGGAAGAGACCGTGGAACAGATCTTCCTAGAATGCGAACACTCGAAATGAATTTGGAGGGTATCATCCCTTGGATTCAACTTCCACATCATTGTCGTGCTAACTTTGTACAAGGACTGTGACTTATGCGTGCGGGTCAGATTCATGTACAGTTCATATCTATGAACTCAGCAAGGATGAATGATCATCATCCATTGAGTAGCGTGTTCTTGTGCAAATCTTGGACTGCATATTTGTCATTGGCGTGCAGATTATATACACAAATCAGGAATTTTCTTTAAAAACAAAAAAATCCCGAATTATGTATATAACCTGCACGACAATGACAACTATGTAGTCCAAGATTTGCACAAGATTTGCACAAAATAGCAGTCCAAATGATTCAAGTTGAAGGAGGAGCTTCCCAATGACACTTCTGGTCAGATATACGAGTATAACGTTTTCAGGAATAAGGGTTGGGACCCTGATTTTGTCATTTTTCTTCTCTCATTCTCGGAAGTTATGCTAGAATCCAACTTCATTCTCTGAACCCTTCAAAGTATCTTGTTAATTTGATTAATTTCATCCAAGCTAAAAGTTTTGCGCTTCTCTTCTCGCTTTAACTCCTCTTTTCCAGCTTTGAGATAATCCAAAGTCAAACGATAAAATGTAAATATTTACCAGAACAATCAAGGCTTTGTTTTTCGTGCCACGTACAAAAAGTTATAATTATACTCAATTACAATTCTCATATACTCTTTATCGTTTTGCTAAGTTTGTAACAGGTAATATTTTAAATTATATGGTGCAATCTTGTTCATTCAGGAGGGTCTACCTTGGTTTCTTCTTCATCATACATCACAAACTTTGTGCTGTTGGAAAATAGTTATTTAACTAAACATAATTAATTAGGTAATTATATTTGTAGTAGGATTTATTATTTGTCTGTTTTATATTTGGTTTAGTACTTGTTTTGAAAAACCTAGTTGTTTTAAAAAATAATTATGAATTAGATTAATGGTAGAATTCAAGATAGTTTAATCTAGAAATACAGGCATTGAGTGATCATCGTAATCACAGAAAATTAATTACAGAGATAGATTCAAAGAAAAATACAAGAGGGATTCATGAAGAGAAAGAAAAAGAAAAAGCCGTTGAAGGCTTGAGAGAAGTTGAACAGACAGCTACAATTAATCCTTTTGACCGTGCCATTGCTGTGCAAGTTGCGTGCATGCATCATATGGCTATTACACCTTTATTTTTATTTGGGGTGGGGGTAGCATTTTGGTTCTCCTTTTCCAGTGGACGAAACAAGATCCTCGCTTCCAATTCTCCATCAGCCTACGTACAGAGCGCCATTTACTCCAACAAGATACTATTTTCTCCAAATCATACTGCCCATATTCCCTTCGCGCTAAGCGCATATTCCGTGAGCTTCATGTGCAGCCTTTTGTTGTGGAGCTTGATCATCGAGATGATGGACATCAAATTCAAATATTCTTCTGGACTTGGTGAGCCGGCGCCGTACAGTTCCTTGAGTGTTCATAAATGGAAAGCATGTTGATGGTTGTGATGATCTTGAAGAAGCTGCAGAAAATGGTCAGCTGCAGAAGTTTCTCATCAAAGAATGACATATTCACAACTTGAGATTGTAAAGTCAAGTTTTTAGCTGAAATTGTTCATAAAAATACTAGACATTTGAGCGTCAATAGAATGTTTAGAGGTGGCAATATTTTCCATTCCCATTGGAAAGAAAAATGGGAGGAATTTGTTCCCATATCTTCAAAATGAGAGGAATCTATTAATTAATATTAATTATTTTATAAACTATTTCATCACTATATATGTATGTGTGAGTGTGCCTAGAAATGAAGTCTCATCTTTACAAGTTTCGTCCATTTTCCAGCTGCCCTACTCGGTATATTTCTGGAGTTCATCCAGGTGCTGCTGTTTGTGTTAATTTATTGATGCAGTTTTTGTAGCTTAATTTATTTATTTATTACCTGTTTTGATACAGAAAGCGTATGCCGTGCATGTGAATCCTTTTGACTGTGCGACCTCCGTGCATTACTTTGTGTTCTTTATTTCTGTTTTTTACTTTTCTTTCTTTTTTCTTTTTTTTTTTTGAATTATTTGATTTCTTTTTCTTAGTCTGAAATCTGAAGGGAACCAATTTATTAATTTGATAAAAACAAACTCGTTCACGGTTTGTCGGCCATAAAACAGTACAACAAATTAAGCTGACTCTTCTAATACAACAAATAGAGTATTGAATAAAGTAGTTAGGATATGGATTAGAAATGAGGGGAGTAAATAGTCAATCTTGGCCGTCCAAATTAAACCATTCAAATTATAGGTTCAATAATATGATTTTCCATATTTTGTAAGTCGGTATTGTCTTTCTTTCTTTCTTCCTTTTCCACCATGCAAAACCCCACCATTCTCTTCAGTCACATGAGGCCAACAAAAAACCATTCACTCGAATTAAGGTGGTGTGGTGCCAGATGCCGAAAATTAGAATCCTTTTGACAGTGCCTTATCCGTGCATGGCTATTACGTACATTTTGTCTTTTTTTTTCTTTTTTGGGTGTGAATTATTGGACTCCTTCCACCTCACTCTAAAAGCTCACTTTGAAAAATGTATAACTTATTATAAGTTGTGAGGTACAACACTTAAAATGACTAATTTGACACCAAAATTTTCACTTATATTTTTATTTTATTAGTAAGGGTTAGTTGTGGACCACACACTATTATATTAGTAAGGGTATGTAATATAAACGAACTATTTTAATGAGACAAGAAGTTTTTTAAAAATTGAAATCTTTGTATGAGACCAGAAATAAATATATTTTTATAGTCTGAATGAAAGCAATTATTAATTTGATCAAAACAAACTCCTTTACGGATAATAGTTGTGTCACGCTTGCGCCTGATTAACCTAATTTGAGAGAAGAATAATTAGTTTCGGGGAAAATTGGAGAGGAAGAAATAGAAGAAATTTAGAGAGAAAGGGAATTCATATTTCCATGATCAAAGCTTAAACTCCAATCCTTTCGTACATAGCTATTAATAGTCAGTCCACATTTGAGCTAAACCCCTTTACTTTTTAATATTATAATTAAGCCCAAGATCATGACATTGACAAGTTATCGGCCACAAACAAACTTGTTCTCTTTGGGCATGTGATCCATGGACTACAGGGTTTCGAAAATCAATTGATGTATGTAACCCAATTTTGATTAAATATGGATATGACCAAATTGGTCTATTATAGCCCACGGACTTGATCATGCAATGTAATAGCGAATTTGATCAACCCGTACCATTTATCAATGTTGATCAAGTGGAATCAAATTGAATCACATGTCAGCCTTTGTTTTGTGGACTTTTAAATTGTGATGTTTGGGCTTTGAATATCTAAATTAATTTATGAGCTTATGGCCTTAAAAACTATTAGCCCAATAGTTTTGAAAATATCTTCAATGAGCATTTTCACTCTGTTTGATTTTGATTGTTAGGTTGACTTTGGGTTTTTGTATGAATAAGCATCGACTCCAACAAGCTTTGACCTTCATCATTGCCATCACTTTGAAAGATTCGTTTTTCCAACTTAATGCAGTCTTGAGGTAATTCCTACGACGAAGCCTCAAATTAGGAGTGTCAAAGCACCGATGCCTAGCTAAAATAAGAATCAATCTGAATTCACAAGAGTTGTACAAGGTTTATTTAAAATGAGCGAGGGCTAGGGGCGTTCCAAGGGTGATGAGGGCCGAGAACAAGCCAAAAGGAATCCAAGTACAAGACAGGGGTCTTTTCACCTTCAACTCGTCTGAGGATTATCTATTTTGGGGAGTTCAAAGTTGAAAGGTGAAATTCTTTAGTATTTTAATAAGTCTCGAAGTCCATTAAATTATATTGATTTATGAAAATTATTCTTGAGCTAATTTGTTCCAAACAATTCTAGAAGATTCAAGAAGGATTTAGAAGATTTTAGAAATTAAGGAAGAATAGGAGGCTTACCCTAAAGATGAAGACACGACAAGGGTTTCCTAAGAGGTCAGCCGAAAGCTCCATTGTATGTTAGTGTTTGTAGTTTATTTTCTTTTTCTTGTTCTGAATTTACTTGTTTCTATTATTGAGATTTTCCTTAGAAGGTTCTTGCATGTTTCTTTTAATTAAAGAATAGATAAATTTTCCTTTAATGTTTGTAGAAGGTTTTTAATTCATCTTCTTTATACATTTTTAAGAAGAAGGATACAGGTCAGTTAGTCCAAGAAATTACCACAAGACTTCGTCTTTCACAGTTGAGGAGACCATTTCCGATGGTTGCAGATTGTCATCACTACTTCCATTAGAATCAGATTTATTCAGTTGATATATTCCTTCTTTTTGGCTTATTAGTTAAGTTTCTTTCTTCAGATGTAAACTTCCATTCCCTTTATAAATAGTATTGGGTAGGAACGAATGAAGGGATCAATGAACAAAAATATTTTCCTACGTTCTATTAAAAAATCCTTCTTCTTTCTCAGTAATTCTCCTTCTTGGCCATATTACGAAGTGTGCTCATATCAAAGTATTCCATCCATTACTTATTCCATAAGTGAAGCGCTGAAAGTGTATACATGAATTTAAGTACCAAACAACACAAATTTTACCTCAAACATATATCAATAGTGCAAGAATATAATTATCGAGTGGTACTTAAGGATGGATCCCACAGAGAGGTCGACAACCACTCTTTTTGATCGAGTTTGCCATGCAAGTTGGCTTTAGCCACAAGACCATTCATGTTCTTAAAGTAAAAGCAAGAAATGTAAAAAAGAACTATAATTAGTACATTCCAATTTAATTTGTATCTAATTACTTGAATAGGAAGAGGATTCCCCTAACGTAGAATTTTAGAATGATGAAAAGAAAATATGTCTTCATAAACGACTACATCATTGGCGGTGAATTTTTTTGTGAGTAGTAAGGTTATAGAGCTTATAAACTTTCTGAAAGGGTGGATACCCTATGAAAATGGATTTATGAGCTATAAGAGAAAATTTATCCTTGGAAGGACTGAGGTTGGGACCATAGCATAAGCTTCCAAAGGTTTTCAAGGTGGTTAAGATCAGGTGGTCTTTGATAAAGGATTTGATATGGAGATTGCCAGTTCAACAATGAAGAGGTAGTCTGTTGACTAGGTATCTGTCAGCTAAGATGGAATCACCCTAAAATTTCTTATATAGGAAGAGAAGATTAAAATATTAGAGCCCTGGCAACTTGGAGAAGGTTTTTGTGTTTTCTTCAACAATACTATTTTGATGTGGAGTGTATATGGTGTAGATGTATGCTAGATGATTCCATACTGAGATAAAGTTGTTAGTGTAAGGTTTATGAACTCAGAACCATTATCTGATCTGAACATTTTATCTTTTGACCATATTGAGAAAAGACGTAACATTATGCTGGACTTGGGATTTGTGTTTAAGAAGGAAGGTCCATGTGTATATTGAATGATCATCTACTTATATTTGTTATAAAATATTGAGCTCGAGAAGTAGTAGACTGATGATATGGTCTCAAACATCTAAATGTAATAGATCGAAACAATGACGTCTTTTATTATTGGCGAGTGAAAAACCCAATTTGTTTTGTTTTGCCAAAGGGAAGATATTACAATGATCAATGCATATTACATCAAAAAGTATGTGTTTGATGACAACATTTGATTGATGACCTAGTCTAGAATGGTAGAGCTATTTTTTAGTGAGGATGCTCTAGCTGACAAGCCGACTTTCTTTGGCAATTGCTGGAATGAGTGAATGATGTGTTTTTGCTTTTCAACGATTGTAATTAAGATCATATGAAGTGGAGTTAAGAATGGATAAGCCCTGCAATTCCTTTCCCTACACCAAGGACCTTTTGTGTTCTAAGGTCTTGCATCATAGAGAAGATTGCAAAGAAAGAAACAAACACAGGGGGAACATGAAAACGTTCTACGAAATTGAGAGTATTAGATAACGTAATGTTTCTCTTTTTTCAACAAATTTCACAAAGCCATCTGGCAGTAAACATATGTACATAAAATAGTAGATTTAAGCTCCATTTGGTATCAAGGCTGGATTCAAACTTTGGTTTGGATTGTGAATTTAAAATAGGCTTAATCACATTTACCCCCTGGGTGTTATTCTCTTTTAACTACTTACCACTTCATGTTTTTAAAACTAATTGTCCACGTCACAACGCATCTGCCACATCACCACCCACCTCTCCGTCACGTCACCTATCTTCAGGAGATCGAGTCTGGATTGATTTCAAATAAAAGGCAAAAATTATGCTACTGGCTAGGATCGAACACACAACCATCCAGTCCCTTGCGCATGATATAACTGCTAAGTTACTAATGTTTTTGATACCAATTATAGTCACATTGTCTTTATCCTTCACTCTCTCTCAACTTTCCAAATAAAAGAGCCTAAGGCTCCGTTCTTTTCCGTTCCTTTTTACAAGAATATCATTTTTTTTCTTCCAAAACTTTAAATTTTGAATTGAGTAGAAAATTAAGTTAATTTTTTATATAAACCCAAAAACTTTACATAAAAAATTTTTGGTTACATAAAAAAATTTGGGTTTACATAAAAAATTCACTTAATTTATTCAGTTCAAATTTTAAAATTTTGGAAGAAAAAAATGATGATTCTAGTATGGAATGGAAAAGAACATAGCCTTAAGTGTGTGAATACCTAAGAAATCATTCAGATGAGCAAGGCTCACCAGATTAGTGTCATTGTTACTTCGTTTTGCATGCGAGTTTGTTGAGCTGTTGAAAGAATCCACTAATCACGCCTTGCAGCTGATAGTTCTTGCTAGCAATTTGGCTTGATTCAGATAAATTCTTTTCAAGGTCAAGTGGCATGGAGTTTCCACTGCATTCCCCATTGGCCTCAAATTTCCTTTTGGCTTCTGTCCTTTCCACCAATCAGGATAGTCGTGCAGTTTAAAACATGTGTCTCCTGCATGTCCCTCTCTATTACGGAAACTTCATTTTAGACCATATCCTTGCATCAGCCTTCTTGTTATTGTTTGATCCTTTGTAGGAGCTTACATTTTTGTCATAGTTAGTGCAAATCATACAAGCACTATTTTTACCATAATTTGTTAATACCCGAGACTGTTTCTTAAATTGACTCAACTTACAGAACAATTGAAGAAGCCTTGTTTGGTGTAGGCAGGGGATCTATGAGGAGGATCTGGTTTCTAGACATATCATAGCTATTATGAAGCCCCATGAGGAACTGCATCAACCTGGCCTCCGACTCTCTTTCTAACATTTCTCTCGCAGCACCACAAATACAAACAGCTGGTAATGGTTTCATTGCAAGTATCAGACTTATCCCTACATTAGTTGCTAAGGGCATTTTCTTTTTTATTGTTTTAAAAATGGTTTTGAAAACATGTTTTTGGAAAATAGTTTTATAATGTAAAAAATGCATTGAAAATGTGAAAAGGTATAACTGAATAATAAAAAATTATATTGGTAATGATAAAAAATAATCATAATATATAAAATTTACTATTGAAACCAAAATCAAAATTAAAAGAACATGCACAAATAATCTGGTACTCTTTCACTCACTGTAATGCTTCTGCAGGCTGTTTCATCACTTGTATTTGAGTGTTTCTGCATATATAACTGTTAATTAATACAAAGGTTTTTCATTATGTACTGAAAATGCAACTAGGGGTGACAAAAAAACCCACTAACCCAAAAACCGCCCAAACACATTGGTATTAACCCAATAAAACCCACTTTAAAAAATAATTGGTTGGGTGGGCTTGGGCTAAATATGTAATGGGCGGATTTAGGGTAGCCCATTGGGTACCCTAAAACCCGCCCATCATGGGTATCAAAAATACCCATTCACAATTACCCTTAAAAGTATAAAAAAAAAAAAAAAAAACTAACAACTCACATATTTTAGTGTGCCCATTTTTTTTTTTCTTCAAACTTATTTTTTCTTTTTCTTTATTTTTCGTGTCCTACAATTACTTTACGTTTTTTTTTCTATTTATTTTTTATAATATTTTTAAATTACCTACTTATAATACTAATTCAAAATTCGTTCGGGTTTAGGGCCGAGTTTGGGTTTGGGCCGGGCCGGGCCAACCCAGTTCGGGCCCATTTTTTGATCGATTTCGAGGTGGGCCCAGTTTCAGCCCGGGCCCAATTTTGGGCCTCGGGATCAGTTTTGGGCCTTGGACCCAGTTTTGGTGTCGGGGCATGCACGGGTTTATATAATATATAAAAAAATTAAAAATTGTGTTTCGACAAAAAAATTACATACAATTAAATATAAAAGTATATAAAATTTAATATTTCAAAATTTAGAATATATTCAAAGAATTAAAATTCACTTTAAAAAAATTAAAATGAAATTAAAAAAAAATTTTAAAATTTTTTTTATTAATAAACTATTAAATAAGCCTTATATTTTTGTATAATGTGTATTATGGGTACCCATGGGTACCCATAGCTACCCATTACCCATTTGAGTTAAAACTATTAATTAAGTGGATAATGGGTACCCATTACCCATTAACTTAACATCCATTTAATACCCGCCCAATACCAGCCCAACCCGCCCGTATGACACCCCTAAATGCAACCTAACATGTTTTTTGTTGCTGCTTGGCCATGCACGGCAGTCGCACGTTTATTAGCAGCATTTCTTTCCAAGTGCTTTGGACGAAAAATTGCACTCTTCAGTCCATGCGGCCATATGGCCGGTACCGCAGGAGCAATACTAATGCTTTACTCTTCCACTTCCAGCTGCCCGGTGGCGGTAAGCTTTTGTAACGACATGGATCGATGATGGATATACGGTCACATATATAAAAGATTAATAATGAAATAAAATCAAATAAGCAGGCAAATGCACACATGTTGGCAAAAATTTGGGAGCTTTAAGACAAATGGCCTGATGAATGTAAGCGATTTGGTTTGGCGCCCAAAAGCTCCTCCTGTCATATATAAGCTAGGCTGATTATATCTTCGAAAACCAATCTGCAGATTTTCCTGAACCCCAAATCATTTTTTTCCCCTTTACTTCCCCAGTTCGTAGTGTTAATAAATTGTGAGTAGTTTTGGTTCAGGAGTTTTTTTAGTGTTTGTTCCACCGATAAGGCTCTTGAGTTATTTCTTGGGCACCGTGCAAGACTTGTGGGAAAACTGTAAGTGTTGTATATATCATCTTAGATTATTTCTTCTGCATGAATAATGCTAGCTAGCTTATAAAGTCAGTTCAAGAATTCAGATTAGATACGGAACGAGGGGATTTATGTTTTTGGGCACCAATTCCATTGTTAATTAGTGCCATGAAAAGCTTAAAATTAAATCTCTTATGTCAGAAATCAAGAAAATTAACTGTTGCGTTCATAAATATTTTCAAGTTGTGCATGAGTACTCCTTCCCAACTAAGGAAAGAAATCGAATAATTTTTTTAAAAAAGAAAAAGAAATAAAAATAAAGAAGACAAAATGTCGGTAATAGCAATGCACAGAAGTGGCACAGCATCTGCACAAATTGAATAAACAATAGCATGGATACTGCATGACCCGAATTACTTAGTGCTTTTGTTTCACAAATTGAAGAGACAAATATACCGTTAGATTTGAAAATTCAGTGAAAGCAAATGTAACCGGCGGCAAATTTGAAAAAGTATCTGGAACCTCAATATTATAATGGGATAAATGTAATTTTCCTTACGTTTTTTAAGGTAATAGGACAAAAGAAAAGTAAATATATAAATAATGACATAACTTGAAAGGGTTTTGAAAAGTTTTAACTAGCTTTTTGACACATTTACAAAATCTGTTTGGACAATAATATATATATATATATATATATATATATTTCTTTTGTTTTTTGTGTGTGAAAGTATCTGCCAGGACAATTATTTTAGGTGTCTGTTTTCTGGAAAAGAAACGGGTGTTATTGGTAGGACCGTCGTTAGCCCAATCAAATACAATAAAAGTACTGTATAAACCTGCAACAAATAGCTATAAGTAGCAAAATGATAACAGGGTCGATCCCACAGGGAACGGACTGCTTAAAATCACAAAACCTATTAAATCCCAAACATATTTGGTTTGCAACCACCTTTTGTGCTCAGAGAGACTTTGTAAAAGATTATTGAAAACTAAATAACAAACTTAAATTAAGAAAGAAAGTTTAATCAATGTAATAAAGTATTCCAGCAATATGTAAATCACAATAATCACGTGCATGTTAATCATCAACTCAATAATATATTAAATAGCATGTCATCAACCAGTTATAGATTACCGTGAATCCGCACAGACATAACCCAATCTCCCCTTACTGTATCCACAATTACCGTGAATCCGCACAGACATAATTGCTACTCTAATTAACAAGGAACAGGCCGTAAGGCATCGACACCTATTAACCAAGTTAACAGCCTTAAGATTTAGGGAGACCTGATTTTAGTTATTCTTATTGAATTAACATCTAAGAATCACTAACCCCTTATTCTTTATTACCTGAAGGTAACTTTACCACTAATTAATCTTGCCCAATAAATATTATGTTATTTAACTGGGAATTAATTGGCTCTACCTAATTCAACTAAGGTGATCAGTCTTAATTAAATATCAGTAATCAAAGTTATGAGCAGAGAATAAGAAAGAACACATGCAATTTAATTTAAGCACAATTCGGTTTCATAACATGCCCGGATTAATTGCTATTACATTATGCCGGAATAAATAATTTAGCTACTCATAATTAAACTAACTACGCACATAATTATTATATGATTCATACTGAAAATAGTTGAAAAGAATAAAATAAATAAGAAAGAAATACTTGATTTGCGATCTGAAAAATAGTCTCAGAGTATGCTATCTCCCGTTAGGGCAAACGGGACCTTGTCCTGGGCAGAACTTCTCAAAACGCAGGAACGAAAACTACTGCTCTAAAATCTGAACTAGCTATGAAAATATGGAATTAAATTCTACTTCCAAAAAACGTGTCTTTCTCCTCTCCCTTCTATCCCTATAAATAGGTGTAGAATGGAGAGTAGAAACTCATTCAGAAATAGTAAACTACTAAAACTCTTGTCCATGTAGGATACTACTAAAATTAATCTCCAAAACAAAGAAAGATAAATATATTAGGAAACAGCCCACTCGCAGCACCCATGCTGAGAATTAAAGATTCCAATTTCATTGCTCCTGCGCATCCTCTTGTGCTGATAATTAAAGAATCTGGATTCCCTTCCAATTTCTCTTTGTGGGCTGGACTTCTTTTTCTCTTCATTGGACTTTCTCTTCTTTGGCCCACTTGTTCCTTATGCATGACATTCATAATGCCTTCCTTCATTGCTTCTTTTGGCTGGACTGCTCTTTTCTTCCTCTTTTGCATCTGCTGTCTCTAATTATTCTTCTTCCTAAAACCTGCATTTATCTTACAAAAACTTGCAGATACCCGTGAGATTTGCCACAATTATGCTCTAAAATTCAGCAGCTAAAGGACACCTATCAAATATCCCCACACTTGAATGACGCTTGTCCTCAAGCGTGAAGTGAAGAATTAAACTCAGTCCTATTTTCTTTCCCTTTCTTTCGTAACAAAAAACACAAAGACACAAACACAAGAACATAAAGGACACAAAACTCGAACAACCCAAAAGAAACATAATAGAAAAAACAAACACTAACCCAAAAGACCCAAGACATGACTCACACGACACAATGACACCACATAAACACATGATTATTCTGCCCAAATTCCTCATGTCAATTGTACTTGCACCACGAGATTCACCTTTTAATCACAAACTATGCAAACTCTACCATTCCACCAAACAAACCATATCCAGTCAGTTTAACACAGTTTATGCACAAATTCCCAAGCAGGCACTCTTATGGGTAGTAAAACACACAACTCACAATTCAGAAAATTAGGACAAGTGCTTCATCCCTAGTCTAGTCAGAACTTAAAAGCTTGATAGCTGACCATCTCCACAGTAAAGATTGAGTAATGCACAGATGTTAAGAACAACCTTTTATTCACATGGACGCAATGGGGCCAAGGGATTTTTATTTATTTGGTCGGGCCCTATGGGGTTCTAAGTCACTTGCAGAATTCAACAATTAGTGTGCATGCATATAGAACCTGCTGCTCCTTTTATTTGGACATTAACTCCACTTCCTGCTTTTCCTGATCTAGAGCCAAAACATTCAGCTCTTTCTTTAATTATTCAAGCAGTGACAGTCACAATAACTTTTCCAGAACTTGATTACAAATTCAGCACATAAAATCCAACATCCAGTCCTTAATTTAAACTTATTCTGCAAACGTATTTAAACATAATCAGCTCTTATTCTTTATTTCATCATCTCTTTCTTTTTTTTCTTTTTTTTTTCTCAAATGTGGACTCATTTTCTTTCCACAGCAGAACTGATTTTTCATATAAATTCAGCAGATACAAAAAGAAACAGAACTGGACTCCACAATTGTACCTCATGACCTCTTCTCTGTCGCAGCATCAACACATAATACCATGCAGCATGCACACCAAGGGTAAGAAAGGATTTACTCAAAACAGGCATTGGCTAATTTTTACTGACTCAGAATTGAAAGGTCAAGGCTTCAACTTGCTGACTAAGAGGTATTTTTCTGTATAGGACGGTTCAGAAATTCAAGCCAAAAGGGTTTATCCTAGAAAAGGTCCCCCATCATCCAACCATGCATTACTCAATAAACCATTTTGACAGTCAAGCAGGCAAACCAAAGAGATTCTCATGCAAAACATCCAGTGCGGCTCAGAATTATTTAGTAGGATTTAGAAGAGGGAATTCATGCATAACTTGTATTAAAATAACTGATCATTCCCAAACCACATCCACAAGAATAAGCATAGTAAGTGATTAATAAGATATCTATGTTGCTTATTGCAGATTAACATTTAGATTTGGGCAGAATCCTGGACTTCACATACACATTCAAGACTCCAAAAACACACAAGACACAGGAAAAATTCTCAAAACATCCCCACACTTAAAATAATGCTTGCCCTCAAGCATACATTAAATTTAAAGTGAGACCATATATAGACAACACAACTATGGAAAACAAAACAAAAAACAGAAACAGCACATGAAACCAAAACAAAAAGGGATACTAGAGAAAGACTTATCAAATCTCATAGAGGCGGGATTCGGATTCTTCATCAATTGCCGTGACAGGACGGTGGTGGGCGGTGGTCGAGTGGAACCCGCGGTGGTCGAGTGGAACCCGCGGCGGCGGTGGTTGAAACCGATTGGGGGTGGGAATCGGGGGAGGGAGTAGGCGAGGGGTCGGGTGCAGGCCTGCGGGATTTAGCTTTGCGTACGCCGGCCATGGGAAATCGGCGGTGGTGGAGTGGTGGATTGGTGTGCAGTGGCCGTCGGTTGGGGGGAGATGAAGGAGGCATTCCTTAAAAATTACTTCCCAGCCACGAAGACTAATGCAGTGAAGAAGGAGATAAGTGGGATCCAACAAGATTATGATGAGTCCCTCCGCACCTATTGGCTGAGATTTAAGCAATTGTGCGATAGTTGCCCAAACCATAGGTACTCGGATGGGGAGTTGCTGCAGTTCTTCTACCATGGAATGACGGAAGCCGAGAGGATGCATATGGATTCCGCCAGTGGTGGTGCATTTCTGAATAATACTGCCACATCTGCTCATAAAATAATAAAGGAGACACTGGAAGTACGTAATGACTTTGCTGAACCTAGTATCCGTCTTGCCAAACGGACCACCGAAGTGCGCATTATTGATGATGTGGGACCTCGTGAGCAGGATGACATGACACAGAACAACTCCCAGCTGGTAGCCAAAATGAGAAAGATGACTGAGATGATGATTAAATTGGTAGCTGGGACGAATAAGGTGCAGACAGAGGAAGTGTGTGGAATTTGCGGAAATATGGGACATTTTACCCATAAGTGTAACCTTGCACCCACTGACCCCCTGGCCCAAGCAAATGCTGCTGGAAACTGGAATGGCCCACATCAAAGAAGGGACCCTTACTCCAACACGTACAATCAAGGGTGGAAAGATCATCCTAGTTTCAGATGGACTGAACCAGGCAGCCAGGATCAAAGTCAGCAGCCCCAGTATCAGGGTAACCAGAACCAGTACCTGAATCAGTATCAGAATTAGGCATATCGACCACCTCAGCCGAAAGGGTTCCAGCAGGGCCATAATTCATACCAACCACAATGAAATGGTAAAGATTCTAGTGATGTATATGGATTCCGCCAGTGGTGGTGCATTTCTGAATAATACTGCTACATCTGCTCATAAAATAATAAAGGAGACACTGGAAGTACGTAATGACTTTGCTGAACCTAGTATCCGTCTTGCCAAACGGACCACCGAAGTGCGCATTATTGATGATGTGGGACCTCGTGAGCAGGATGACATGACACAGAACAACTCCCAGCTGGTAGCCGAAATGAGAAAGATGACTGAGATGATGACTAAATTGGTAGCTGGGACGAATAAGGTGTAGACAGAGGAAGTTTGTGGAATTTGCGGAAATATGGGACATTTTACCCATAAGTGTAACCTTGCACCCACTGACCCCCAAACAAATGCTGCTGGAAACTGGAATGGCCCACATCAAAGAAGGAACCCTTACTCCAACACGTACAATCAAGGGTGGAAAGATCATCTTAGTTTCAGATGGACTGAACCAGGCAGCCAGGATCAAAGTCAGCAGCCCCAGTATCAGGGTAACCAATACCTGAATCAGTATCAGAATCAGGCATACCGACCACCTCAGCAGAGAGGGTTCCAGCAGGGCCATAATTCATACCAACCACAACGAAATGGTAAAGATTCTAGTGATGTAATTGGATTTCTAATGGATCAACAAAAGGAGCAGAAGGCCAGTATTGATAGTCTGGCAAATATGGTGTCCCAATTGGCTGCTTCGATCAAAGAATTGAAGGGTGACTAGGGCAGACTGCCCTCACAGGTCCAAATACAGCAAAAAGAGAATGTCAGTGCGATAACTCTGAGATGCGGGAAGGTTCTGCAGCCAGAAGTGCAAAAGAATTCTACTCTGAGGTCCCGTTTGCCCAAACCGGCCATCGACCCTGAATCTGAAATTGTGGAAACAGAACTAGAGGGTATTGTAAAAACAGGAGAATCAGAGAGACCTGAACCCTTTTTAAGTTTAAAAGGTGGGAACCCTTACGAAGAACCTCCTTTTCCAAATAGATTGATTAGTAGGAACAAAGTGGAGGCAAAATTTGTGAAAGGCGAAGAAAATTCCAGGAAATATGGCAAGTTACCGCAGCCAGAAGAGCAGGAGAGTTCTACTCCGAGGTCCCGTTTGCCCAAACGGGCCATCGACCCTGAACCTGAAATTGCAGACACAGAGCCAGCGGGTACTCTAAAAATAGGGAAAATAGAGAGACCTGAACCTTTTTTAAGCTTAAAAGGTGGAAACCCTTATGAAGATCCACCTTCTCCAAACCAACTGATCGGGAAGGCGAAAAAACCAAAAGAGGATCCTGTGGATTATTTGGCAGCTTTTGAGAAGATGGAAGTAAATATTCCTTTCCTTAAGGCAATAAAAATCCCCCCAATTGGGAAGTTCTTGAAAGAATTTATGGCTGGGAAGCAAAGAGGAGCACGCAAGGTAATCATGGGCGAGAACGTGTCTGCAGTAATTCAAAAGAAATTGCCACCTAAGTGCAAGGACCCAGGTATGTTTTCTTTACCTTGTGTAATTGGAGATAAACAGATTAAGCATGCTATGTGTGATTTAGGTGCTTCAATTAATGTAATGCCTCTTTCTGTGTATCAAACTTTGACTGGTGTTGAATTAGTAGACACTAGTGTTATAATTCAATTGGCTGATAGATCATGTGTATATCCTGTGGGTCTTTTGGAAAATGTGTTGGTAAGAGTTCATTCTTTTGTATACCCTGCTAATTTTTATGTGGTTGGGATGAGTAGTGATCCGTCAAAAGAGTCAGCCGGAGTCTTGTTAGTCCTACCTTTCTTGAAAACATCTAGAGCCCTAATTGATGTGTACAATGGATCTATTTGTTTGGACTACTGTGGTGAAAATGTCACATTTAGTATGGATGATGCCATAAAAAGTTCAATGCCTATGGAAAATGTTTATAGTGTTGATATGATTGACCCTTGTGTCCAAGAGCACCTTGAGACTGATTTTTTGCAGGAAGTGAGTCAAAGTTCAGGGACTACCGCCTATTTGCCCAAACGGACCCCTGCCGAGAAACTGCTTCTATCATTAGTTCCAGCTTCAGAGCCTGAATTCAAACCACTTCCATGCTATGGTACGAAGAATGGCCTGAAATCTGCCAAAGGGTATAACAAAGCCATTGTGAAAAAAAGCAATAATGAACAAACAGGGCTTTAAACTCCCCCACAATATGATACTGGCCAGCAGATCAGTCAAGGAAAAAGAGGTGGGTTTGCGAATTTTGAGATCAAGGGTCTACCTGGTGAGAAGAAGAAGAAGATAAGACCACTGGATGTAGTGTCCGTCTGTTCAAGTGGAGCTGTGCAAGTTCAAAATCCCAAGATTGGAAAGAAATTCACAGTCAACAGGAAACATCTTAAACTTTTCTTTTCTGTGGTGTACCCAGGTCCAAACAGTGGAAGAAATTCCATTGTTATGTTGTTCGAATCATTGAAGGAGACATACTGCGTTTGGCCAAAGACGTAAAAGAGAGGCGCTAGTGGGAGGCAACCCACGTTTTTTTTTTTTTATTTTTTTTATTATTATTTTTATTTGTTTTCCATTATTTCCATTAATTTTAGCATTTAAGTTTTGCTGCAGTTAGTCGTTCCAATAGCCACTCTCAGAAGCTTAATGCCAACAAGGAGCAGGGATCCAAGCTGCCGAGTCAACATTTAAGGGGAGCAATCGCCACATCTCAAAAAAGGGAGGACCATCTTGCAAACGTCAAAGAAAGTAAGTGGTGGGGGCCAACCTCACAGTTTCCGAAAGAAGAAGGGCCACCCTGCAAATTACCCAAAACCCATTGCCCTAATACCCAAATCAGCACGCCACTCTTTCCTCTCCACCTACCCGCCACCATCGTTTTCTTCACCCCCACCCGCTGGACACCAAACTCCATCCCACCACCGTAGCTTTCCCATGGCCGGCGCATGCAAAGGCAAGCCCCGCAGGGAAGAATCCGACCCCCTTCCGCCTACTTCCGCCCCCGATTCCCATTCACCCGGCGGCCACCAATCGGCCAACACCACTGCCGCCGCGGGTTCCTCTCGACCACCGCCAGTCACCGTCCGGTCACGGCCATTGATGAAGAATCCGAATCCCGCCTCTGATGCAATAGGCAGCGCCATGTTTCCCCAGTAAGTCTTTCTCTAGTATCATTTTTTGTTTTGTTTCATGTGTTGTTTTCTGTTTTTGTTTTGGTGCTGTTTTTGTTTTTGTTTTCCATAGTTGTGTGTCTATGTATGCTTGAGGGCAAGCATTATTTTAAGTGTGGGGATGTTTTGTGATTTTTTCCTGTGTCTTGTTTTGATTTTTGGAGCCTTGTTATGTCAAGTATGTGTATGTGAAGTCCAGGATTCTACCCAAATCTAAATGTTAATCTGAAATAAGCAACATAGATATCCTATTAATCAATTACTATGCTTATTCTTGTGGATGTGGTTTGGGAACGATTAGTTATTTTAATACAAGTTATGTATGAATTCCCTCTTCTAAAGCCTACTAAATAATTATGAGCCGCACTGGATGTTTTGCATGAGAATCTCTTTGGTTTGCCTGCTTGACTTTCAAAATGGTTTATTGAGTAATGCATGGTTGGATGATGGGGGACCTTTTCTAGGATAAACCCTTTTTGGCTTGAATTTTTGAACCGTCCTATACATAAAAATACTTGTTAGTCAGCAAGTTGAAGCCTTGACCTTTCAATTCTGAGTCAGTAAAAGTTAGCCAAGGCCTGTTTTTTTGAGTAAATCCTTTCTTACCCTTGGTGTGCATGCTGCATGTTAATTATGTGTTAATGCTGCGATAGAGAAGAGGAAGTCATGAGGCACAATTGTGGAGTCCAGTTCCGTTTCTTTTTGTATCTGCTGAAATTATATGAAAAATCAGTTCTGATGTAGAAAGAAAATGAATTCACATTTGAGAAAGAAAAGAAAAAAAAAAAAAAAGATGATGAAAGAAAGAATAAGAGCTGGTTATGTTTTGAATACGATTGCAGAATAAGTTCAAAGGACTGGATTTCATGTGCTGAATTTTAATCAAATTCTGGAAAAAGTTTTTGGTGACTGTTACTGCTTGAATAATTAAAGAAAGAGCTGAATGTTGTGGCTCTAGATCAGGAAAAGCAGGAAGTGGAGTTGATATCCAAATAAAAGGAGCAGCAGGTTCTATATGCATGCACACTATTTGTTGAATTCTGCAGGTGAATTAGAACCCCATAGGGCCCGACCAAATAAATAAAAATCCCTTGGCCCCATTGCGTCCCTGTGAATAAAAGGTTGTTCTTAACATCTGTGCATTACTCAATCTTTACTGTGGAGATGGTCAGTTATCAATCTTTTGAGTTCTGACTAGACTAGGGATGAATCAGTTGTCCTAATTTTCTGAATTGTGAGTTGTGTGTTTTACTACCCATAAGAGTGCCTGCTTAGGAATTTGTGCATGAACTGTGTTAAACTGACTGGATATGGTTTGTTTGGTGGAATGGTAGAGTTTGCATAGTTTGTGATTAAAAGGTGAATCTCGTGGTGCAAGTACAATTGACATAAGGAATTTGGGCAGAGTAATCCTGTGTTTATGTGGTGTCGTTGTGTCGTGTGAGTCATGTCTTGGGTCCTTTGGGTCATTGTTTGTTTTTTCTATTATGTGTCTTTTGGATCTATTCAAGTTTTTGTCTTTTCTGTTCTTGTGTTTGTGTCTTTGTGTTTTTGTTACGTAAAAAAGGGAAAGAAAATAGGACTGAGTTTAATTCTTCACTTCACGCTTGAGGACAAGTGTCATTCAAGTGTGGGGATATTTGATAGGTGTCCTTTAACTGCTGAATTTTAGAGCATAATTGTGTCAAATCTCACGGGTATGTGCAAGTTTTTGTAAGATAAATGCAGGTTTTAGGAAGAAGAACAATTAGAGAAGGCAGGAAGCAAAAGAGGATGAAAAGGGCTCAATGGCTCAAAGAAGCAATGAAGGGAGGCATTATTCATGTTCATGCATGCAAGAGGAACAAGTAGGCCAAAGTTGCAGGAGCCCAATTACAATGAACAAGTCCAGCCCAATGAAGAAAATCTCTCTGTTGCCTAATTAATAGAGGATGCGCAAAGAGTAATTAGAATGGAATTTTTGATTCTTTAATTATCAGCATGGGTGATACGCATGGAGCTGTTTCCTAATATATTTATCCTTCTTTGTTTTGGAGATTAATTTTAATAGTGTCCTACATGGAAAAGAATTTTAGTGTTTACTATTTTTGAATTAGTTTCTACTCTCCATTCTACACCTATTTATAGGGATAGAAGGGAGAGGAGAAAATGACGTTTTTTCAGTAGACTTTTTATCCCATATTTTCATAGCTAGTACAAGGAAAATAGCTGTAGGTTTCGTTTTCTGCAATTGGAGAATTTCTACCCAGAAGAGGTCCCGTTTGCCCTAACGGGCGGTAGCATACTCTGAGATTATTTTCAGATCATAAATCAAGTATTTATTTCTTATTTATTTTATTCTTTTCAACTATTTTCAGTATGAATCATATAATAATTATGTGCGTAGTTAGTTTGATTATGAGTAGCTAAATTATATATTCCAGCATAATGTAATAGCAATTAATCCGGGCATGTTATGAAACCGAATTGGTCTTAAATTAAATTGCATGTGTTCCTTCTTATTCTCTGCTCATAACTTTGATTACTGATATTTAATTAAGACTGATCACCTTAGTTGAATTAGGTAGAGCCAATTAATTCCCGATTAAATAACATAATATTTATTGGGCAAGATTAATTAGTGGTAAAGTTACCTTCAGGTAATAGAGAATAAGGGGTTAGTAATTCTTAGATGTTAATTCAATAAGAATAACTAAAATCAGGTTTCCCTAAATCTTAAGGCTGTTAACTTGGTTAATAGGTGTCGATGCCTTACGGCCTGTTCCTTGTTAATTAGAGTAGCAATTATGTCTGTGCGGATTCACGGTAATTGTCGATAAAGTAAAGGGAGATTGGGTTATGTCTGTGCGGATTCACGGTAATCTATAACTAATTGATGACATGCTATTTAATATATTATTGAGTTGATGATTAACATGCACGTGATTATTGTGATTTACATATTGCTGGAATACTTTATTACATTGATTAAACTCTCTTTCTTGCTTTAAGTTTGTTATTTAGTTTTCACTAATATTTTACAAAGTCTCGCTGAGCACAAAAGGTGGTTGCAAACCAAAACTGTTTGGAATTTAATAGGTTTTGTGATTTTAAGCAGTCCGTTCCCTGTGGGATCGACCCTGTTATCATTGTGCTACTTATAGCTATTTGTTGCAGGTTTATACAGTACTTTTACTGTATTTGATAGGGCTAACGACGGTCCTATCAGAGATTTATGAGACAGACAATTTTATTTTAAGTTCTAATACTTTGATTAGAAATAAAAACTATTTGTTTTGTAAAATAGTTGTAAGTCTTGTGTATTCAAATTAGTAAGTTGGAGCATGAAATATTTTCTATTATTCTATGTACGATAGAGTATATATAGAAATTAAATGCCTTTAATTTTTAAGGTATAACTGTTCAAGAAATAAAATTTTTTAAAAGATAGGAAAGCCAATTAAAACTTCATAAAGCTAAATTTGTTTGGCATATGTGCATTGATATATAGTTATTTTCATATGTTATGAATATTGAATTTAACTTGTATGTTAGCATGTGCACTAAGAGGGAAAAAAATTATTATGGTGTTCTAAAAGTTAGAAGCTAGTTGAATGAATTCAAATGCAAGTCATTTGGTCAAATTAAGTTGATTTAATGGCTATCTTAATTGATTTTCTTATACTTGTGAAGTATTAGAATGGCTATCTTAATTATTCAACTACTCGTAGATAAATAAGATCAAATCTTTAATTTTATGAGAATAAAATAGATTTGTTTTACTTTCACAATTATTGGAAGAGTTCCAAAATAAATTTGAAAGTAATTTTACAACTTCCGAAATAAATTTGAAAGTAATTTTACAACTTATGTCACATACATTAGAATTTCTAAAGTGTTTATGAAATTATTTGGATCAAACATGGTTTATGAAACTATGCATGATGTTTTCATGAGGATGATGAAAACTGAGTGTCATTGATGGTCTAAAGTATGTATGAGTCACTATCATTTGATTTATCATTGATCAGAAATGCTCACTAACGATAAAGTAGTTTATCAATTGAACTGAAACATTGGTTCTTATTCAAGTGAGAATTTTTATGATGTGTAAAGATAGTAAATAGACAAAAACTAGATAATAGTAGTTTTATCACTTTCTTTACAATGCTGAATTTATGCAATTTCGAGATATGAAAATTTATCATTTCGAGTTATATGTTTACTCATATAATTAGTAATGATAGAATCCTTAGAATAATATGTTTATTATTCTTAAAAATTTCCTAGTCATAGTGTTAATGATACAAATGACATTATTAATGCGGATAGATTAGCATATATGGTGATATATGAATGAATTGTTAGAGAACATATTCGTTAGAATGATCCACTAAGAGATTTCCATAAAGGTTAACTACTTAAATGCCAATGGCATAATCTCTATGTGACAGTAGTGTAAATAATCCTTGGACTTGAGATTGTAAGAGTATCATTAGTGTGGATGATTATATTTTGACTTTATTTGTCTATATCTGTGACTGGTATATGTACAATAGATGTTGGGTATAATAGGAAGCATGATTTGATAGTTTATGATCAATATAGGATTCACAACTCCTAGTTATTCGAGAGTATATCCCAGTTTTGGCCACTTGTTGAAATATCAACTTAAAAGTTTGCAAACGAATTTAGAAGTGTTCTAAATTACTTGAAAGTTGAATTGTGGTAACAAGAAAATATTAGCGCAATAAGAGTTGGCACTCATACCTTACTCTTGTGCTAATTAGGGATATAGGATTGTGAAATGATGTAAATTACACGCAATCTGGTTCATAGATAGGTGAAGGCGATCACTTGACTTTCTTAATTCTTGGGTGGTCATGATGCTTGGCTAGAGGCCGATCTTGATTTATAATAATAAATTAGTGATAAATTAAAATGTTTAATTTATCTAATCTTAAAATTCTCGCGACTAAAATTGTTTTTAGTCCAAGTGGGAGTTTGTTGGGTTTTTGTACTAAAGCCAAATAAATAGATTGAATTTATTTTTATTGCCATGAATTAAGAAATCTAAAGGGTCACACACTAAGAATTAATTTCTGGGTTAAATGGAACTAAATGTAATTATATGATAATTACATGGATTAATGGAATTAATAATTAATCTATAAATATTTAATTGGCAAATTAATTATTTGAAATAAAAGGGATTTACCTAAAAGATATATAATTATCGTATCTCTTATTATACGATAAAATATATCAGGTAGTTGTCATCCTTTAGGATAACTACTACGTTTAAATAATTACTAGATAAAGATCTAGTAAATATTTACCAGGTAAATTTATTTGCCATTAATAAAGCATCAGGGTCATTAATCAGTGGACGACTGAATTTGCTTCTGCAAGGCGTATGCTTCTTGCGTACGACAAACTCTTGAGAAAATAGTTTTCTGTGTTGTTATGATTATTGACGGAACTAGCACGTTAACCTGCTGCAGTCCATAAAGGCTGGACACTTGTGCGGCTGTTCGATCGACACTCCATCAGATCACTGGACTTGTAATCGGAGATTACTAGATCTGCATATGAAGGTATGACATTCTGTACAGTATTTTATCAATAAATTTTGGCATATAAGTATAAAAGATACTTGCACCCCCTGCACAGAACTAAACAATTAATAACAAATTATGGGTTGAGGTAATATGTTTTAGTGGGACTACCAAAATATTTTGTTTGGTAAAATAATATAATCACGAACACAGTTAAGGATATTTGATTATTTCGAAGAAATGACAATCGTTGAAAAAATGATGTCATTATTAATTTCTTTATAAATTTGTGAAAATATGTCTATAATAATAATGTCACGAGGCACAACGATGTCGCTTTGCTTGTTTTTTCCATTCTTTCTTTCTGTGTTTCTTTTTCCTTCACGATCAATCGATATTATTAAACTTGCAGATGTAGTTCGACCGCTCGTGATATTTTTGCATTCTGGTTAGAGGGCCTTCCTCTTTAGGGCCTTATTTTTTGACTCAAATATTCTTTAATCTCATTTAAGTAGTATTTTATTCATAAAATTATAATGAATCAAATGCATTAATATATCATATATAACATTTATGCGCTCAAACACAATTTAATTATAGCAAAAACCCTTGCATTAGTTTAGCAAACTTATGAAATGAAATGGTAGAAATTTCTAAGGTAATTATGTTAGAATTATAACTTTAAACTCACAGAAAAATATAAAATATTTTGCATTTTTATTATTATTTTTTACATTACTCTTCCGTATAGGGAAGAGTATAATATTTGATCAGGAATCTTACTCTTATCTTATCAAATTCATCAATTTGAGATGCAATAGGTGACATCTTGAAAGTATTGCGCGCATTGATTGAGGAAGGTTAACGGAAAATGTGACTTGAAAGTTGTGACACAATTTCAAATTAAATATAGATAGTTATGTCATTAACAATTCTTATTAATTAAAATTCTCAATTTTATTGTGTTTTTTATCACTCACTTGTATCTTGTCAATAAGTGATCAAATAAATTTATTATGAAGATTATTGTGATTTAATATTCAAGAAAAAAATAAAAAAATTTCGAATTTTGTATATAACTTGCACGGCAATGACAATTATGCAGTCCAAGATTTGCACAAGATTTGCACAAAATAGCAGTCCAAATGATTCAGGTTGAAGGAGGAGCTTCCCAATTACACTTCTGCTCACGTAGCTTAGTTTAACGTTTTGAAGAATAAGAGCTGGGACCTGATTTTGTCGTTTTTCTTCTTCTCTTTCTCGGAAGTTCTTCTAGCATCTAACTTCATTCTCGGAACCCTTCCAAGTCTCTTGCTAGCATCAGTTTCATCCAAGCTAGAAGATTTACGCTTCTCTCCTCGCTTCAATTCCTTCTTCTAGCTTTGAGATCATTCAAAGTAAAATGTGTATTTCCTTCACGATCATATAGTGCTCCATAAAATGCAAATATTTACTAGAACCATCCAGCCTTGGTTTTTCCTTCCACATACAAAAAGGTAGAAATATACTCAATTACAGTATCAATCTACTCTTATCTTTTTGCTAAGTTTGTAACAGGTGACATTATAAACTATAAGGTGCAATATTCTGCTTCATTCACAAGAAGTACTTCCATTCACAAGAGAATCTACCTTGGTTTGTTCTTCAACATACATCACAGGCTCTGTGCACTTCTCACAAAATCCATTGCCAATACGAATTCGAAGAAATTTTGATGCATCGAGGCAGGTGTCACATAGTGCATTTGGAGAAGTATAACACGTGACAGTTGTGATTCCCTTGCAATATGCAAGCATGAGTGTGACTCTGAAAGAAATAACATTAATTGCATTAAATTCAATAAGACTTTCAATAATATCTGATCAATAACAAATCAACCATAGACAGTGAAAGAAGAACAAAAAAGGGGTCAGAAAAAATGAATGAAGAACAAAAAAAAGAAGCAATTTGGAAAGGCTAACTGCCAATTCCAGCACCAATTAAATACTCCCAATGCACTCAAGAAAACATTCCTCCTTTCCAAGATTATTGAAAAGAAAAAAAGAACAAAAAAAAGTATACATTTCTCCTTTTTAACATTATCCCTGGGTATTACTTACTATTGAGAATTTTAACTAATTAATTTTTGACTTTATTTCAGTACTCATGATCGTACCAGATTATAGAGTTTTTGCAAAGGCTATTTTGTACAAATCTTGGACTGCATATTGTCATTGTCGTGCAGGTTATATACATAATTCGGGATTTTTTATTTTTTTTCTTGAAAATTAAAGCACAATAATCTTCATAATAAATATACTTATGAATTTTATTTTGTCTTTCTTTTTTGTTTTTGCTTTTCTGTGCTTGTAGTTAATCTTCTGATACGAACAAACTTAAACAAAGAAATTAAAGAAGAATTTAGGGGAAAAGAGAGTTTATATCGTTGGAGAAGTGGAGATGACAAGGGAGAGTTTTAGAAAAGATACTAAGAGATTAACATTTTTCATTCTTCCCTTCATATGTACGAACAAAGAGTATTAATAGAGTTCAACAAACAAATAAGCAAACTAGCGAGATAATGCCTAATCTTCTACCTATTATCCCCTAACACTAACTCCTAATCTTAAGGGAAGACTAGTTCATCCTAGTCCAATTATGCACGCATCATCTTCATCAGGCCATTTGTCTTAAAGCTCCCAATTATTTCCGCACAAAATTAAGCTGTAGCAACACCAGGAAAATGTTGCTTTAGGCCCTAAAAACTAATGATTAATGTATAATGACAACATTATGTTGTCACTGTAGGTTATATTATGACAATCTTACATTGTCATCAGTATTAGATATGTATAGGGACAATAATCAAGTTGTCATTTGCTATCATGTATAGTTGTCGCTAAAAGTATGTAAAGTAACGACACTCAATGTTGTTCATATAGGCTACCATAATTTTTCTTACCATTTTTTATCATTAACACTGGTTTTTTAAGAACCGATGTTAGTGATCCATGATCTTTAACACCAAATTTTAAAACACTGGCAGTGCTATGTTATGAACAGAATTTGTGGAATGAGTAAAGGAGAGGAATCAAGGAGAAGAAGAGGAATTAGACCAGAAGAGATTTATTAGAGGGGAAAATAATTAATACTTCTCGCCATGTACTAACACTATTTATAATAGTCTTCTAACTCTAATTTGAAAAGCAACAAACGACTAAACTAACCATTAATTAGGAAGGAACAAACACAAAACAATAACACTAACTCCTATACTCTAGGAAGACATGGCCACTACTAACGGGTTATGGGTGGCTGACTTGTTCAACTCCCTTGAAAGTAGGGGTGAGCAAATACCCGCGGGGCGGGTCGACCCGCGGGTCAGAACCGGACCCGATCCGAAATTAACCCTATTTTTCGGGTCGGGTCGGTTCCACACCCCAAAATTTCGGGACAATTTCGGGACGGGGCGGAGAAGTTCAACACAATTACCCGTCGGACCTAGCCTTCCTTTTCTTCTCCTTCGTTTGTCCCACTGTCGAGACTTCCGCCGGAGCCACCCTTATCAACCGCCGCCGGCAGTCTTCCTCGTCACCATCGAAGACTTCCGCCGGAGCGGCCTTTAACACGGGTTAGAGCAATTAGTGTTGCTCTTTGGATGCAAAGCTCGCTCTTTTGAAACCTCTCTCAGTCTAGTCAGTGGCGCCGTCTCTGTCGTCTCTCTCACTCTCCTTTCTCGGATCTGCTCTGAAGCTCCTAAATCCCGCCTATCGGTAACTAAACCCTTCTCTTCATCTGGGTTCTTTTCAATTTTGTTGTTTTCTTTACGCACTTTGCCGCCTACTTTGTTCCGTTTTTGTTTGTTTCTGTACCTTTTTTTTTTCTTTTTCTTTTTGTTTTTGGACGGTGGGTTTTCATTTGTTTTGTTTGTTGGTTAGTTACCTCTATTCATTTGATCCTTTATTTTTTTTTATATACAAAAATATATGTACTTCTGAAATTTTGAATGTTAAGATTAGCTTATGTTGGAAGTGACATCTTCAAGCAAATTGTCATTTGGAATTTTCAGTTGTAGTCGGATGATGTTGGGATCATAATTACTTCATAAAATTGTCATTTGGAATTTTCAGTTGTAGTCAGATGATGTTGGGATCATAATTACTTCATAACCAGTGCCGTATAGCAGTAGTAGTAGTAGGTAGAATGGGCTGTGCTAGAAACTTTTTCTTGAATTTTACCATTGACTATACTCCTCTTTATCTCATTAGAAGAAACTTCATTGCTGAATCACATACAGGGAGAATAAGTATATCATCAGATAGTTATAACACTACTCTCATTCATTGCATGAGAGAGGATACTTTTCCTGCAAATTATCATTTGGAGGACATAATTTTGAGTTTTTGGTAGTAAATGGATTGCAGCTTTCTTATACGCAGACAGGACCTATTTTTTCCTGCAAACAATCATTTGGAGTGCAGGAATTTGAGTTTTTGGAAGTAAATGGATTGAAGCTTTCTTATACAAGGACCTAATGATTTGTGACAGTAAAATGCTAACACTCTTCTTGTTTATTTTTGTGGGTCCGTGTGTGTGTGAAATTCTTTCCTGTTTCTTGGCCGAGTGATGTTTTTAATACAATTTGGAAGGCTGTTGGGCTTTTGTTTTGTGGAACTTCAGTATTTTTGTAATGAGTTCCATCTAGGTGAATGGAGACTCAATGCACATGGCTGGTAAACTTCAATTGCATTTTTTTCACTTGTGCAGATCCGTCTATGGGTTTTTGAGCATAAGAGAATAAATTCGCAGTAAGGTTTACCTTCTCAGCTATTAGAAGGTAAAATTGTAGTGATCCTTCTCAGCAATCAGAGGTATGCAGCGCTACTACTGTGAATTTTCTTGATTCTCTGAATTTGAAGATGGTTTTTTGATTCTTGCTAGGATAGTATGTTGAAAAAAGTAGGGATACCGTCAGTATTGGCATTTTCTTTGTCCCGTTTATTGTTAGTCTTCTCAATGAGCTATGCTTGTTTGTTCTAAGCCCAACTTCTTGGGGGACTTTTTCTTTTTCTGCTTATGAGAGAACTGAGAACTGAGAAATAGGACATGTATAAAGCAAGAAAAGACAAAAGTGAGATACCTGGTGGGAATATGTATAAAGCAATGCCCTTTATCTTCTAATAGCAGCATTTTGCTTCCTCTACAAGGTTGCTTCATAGTACTCTTTTAATTGTGTTATGTCATTCCAGTTGTTGCGAATCTGGGCAAGATTTTCAAAAGCATTGCAAACATAACATGAGCATGCTTTAAATCTAAATCATACATCTACTTATTACACTATTTGCTATGTATCAAACTCAGAAGAATCACATAATGGCATACAAAATCAGGAGTTGAAGAGGACTAAAAGCAGACTGCATATAACAAATGCAGGATCATCAAGCGGCCATTGCTTAGCTTATGCAATCCTTTTTTTTTTTTTTTTTTCTTTGCTAGTTGAAGCTACATTAATTAACAACATCAGCTGTATTTGTTTCAGCTGCATACTTTTAAAATCCTCAACACTGCTCAATGTATAAACCATTTACATATTTAATGAAACAAAGTACATCATACAAAAATGTAGTAACACAGAAAATTTAGAGAAAGGAAAGGAATAGAAGAAATGAAATTTCAAAATTATCATTACCCAGCTTTAAATAAAAAGAAAGAGAAGAGGGAGAGGGGAGACAAACACCCATGCAGTCAAAAGATTTGGTAAGCAAGATTGATCTGTAGTAGCCATCGACGTACCCATCATCATTTTCAGAATTGACAGAATAAAATTAGGCACCTACCCCTTATGCAATTTCATTATTGAATGACAGGAAATTAAAAATAAGAAGAAGATAGAACAGAGGAAAAACTCACCTATTTTTTCTTACCCTTACGCCATCCAGAAGACAAGTAGGATTATATATTATGTCAGTTGTTATTTTCCTATCTGTTAAGAGCTCAGTAACTTGGCCAGCATCAGTTAAGAGCTCACTAGCTCAGTAACTTGATTGGAAATTATATTTGGTAGACAAGGATGCAAGCCTTTGATCTGGGACTTTTGGCTTCCTGTTTTGCTTGATAATCTGAATTCCTTATTAATGTTTTCAGCTAATGTTTCATTACTTTTAGTGAAACTCGAATAATAGTAGAAAAGTTAACCTCTGTAATTTCTTGATTCAGGAAGAATTTGAGGAACATGCTGAGAAAGCTAAGACCCTACCTGAGAGTATCAGCAACAAAAACAAGCTTATTTTGTATGGACTTTACAAGTAGGCCACAGTTGGACCTATGAACACAAGTTAGTGCCTCACCTGCTCATTTTTAACTATGCTCTCAACCTACAATAGTTTTAATATTTTTTTGTTTGCTTGGCTTTAACCTGGCAGGCCGTCCTGGCATCTTCAACCAGAGGGAACTGGCATTGGGAATTCAATATGAAGTATGGGCCTTATTAGTAATGTACAGTAAGAGTTTAGCATATTATTGTATGCTCTAAAGTATATCATCACCACAAATGAGGCAAAAAAGAACAAATGCCTGAGAAATAATGCCTGATTAGCAGCATTCTTTGTTGTTGCTGGAGGCTTCTCTCTTTTGGTGTCCCCAGGAGGAGTATTTTAGGTAGGCAATTGTTTTTAGGTTCTCTTTAAGCAGTTTCTTTCCTTTTTCCTTTTGAATTGATGAGAAAGAATGTATCCTTTTTCATTGAGGTGCCTGAACTCTAATTTATGAAAAGGAGCCTTGAAAAATCTGTTTCTTTTCTACTGTGTTAATGTGCAATGTACATGCAGAACCACAAGTACTGATTGCTGGCACTGACTTTTACGCTTTCCCTCCTTATCAGTTCTACTTTCAGTTTAGTTTATAGTGTCAGAGAGTTTGTTCCTCCTTTGCCTTTCTACGCTTGTAAACTGATTACATCTTCAGTGAGTAAACATATTATCACATGTGCTTATAGCTGATATCCAAGTTGATACTCCTTCCGTCCTGTTTTTGGCTCTTTCAATCCTAATTATTTGGAGTGAACTTTTGAATTGCTTTTGTGTATTTATTAACTACTCCCTCAATTCCTGTGCTTCCTGTTTTACTGCTGGGAAATGATTAACCATCTTTTTTTGACTCCGTTCTTGAAGTGGTTTTGTATTTTCCTTAAAGTTTCTCTCCATTCTTGTGAAGCAACCACTAGCTAGTAAGAAATATAACTTACTGACTGTGTTAAATTCTTTAGCACACCTTCTGATGTTTCATAAGTTAATTTTCTTGTTGATGAAATTGTTGTAGTTGGCATGGGAATGGTGTTTTTGGTTAAGGGGTTCAATATGACTAGGTTGGTGCATTTAATCACTGTAGTACTATGATTTTCCTTCCCAAAATAACATTTCAATAGCCGGAATAGATAAATTTGACAATTTCAGTGATAGTTCTATGGATATTAACAAGATTAATGTTTCTTAAAGTTGTTTTCTTCAGGTTGTACAAGGATCATTTTGAAGTAGTGGAAGGATAATGCATCCTCCTTTAACATTACACAGGCACCCAATGTGTGCAGAAGTAAGTTTTTGATTACAAGGACAATACAAATTGAATACAGGGCAAATGAAGCGACTTACTAATGTTAATGTGAAAATTCATTACTAAGTTTATGGATCACGAGAGTGGGTTATAATAGTTAATATTATAAATATAAAATGTGTTCTATTCATACATTTAGGAAGTACAATTTGGAGGGGAAGGAACCCAAAAAAAAAAAAAAAAAAAAGTCCGACCCGGCTCAGAAACCCGACCCGACCCGACCAATCGGGTCAGGTCTGAATATGACCCGGACCCGACCGGGTCGGGTCGGTCCGGGTTGGGTCGGGTCGGATAACAGTGTTTGCTCACCCCTACTTGAAAGATATGCACCAAAATATGGACGTATCATGTTAGTGATCTGATATCTTTAATACCGATACCCACTTACACAACGTTTAAAAATCCAAATAACTGATGTAAAAGGGAATAAATAATCAGTGTTAATGACTCGTTTTGTGGCAGTATATTTGAAGTTTAATCTTGATAAAATTACAACTCTGGGTTCTTCTTGTCTATCCCTTCAAATCTATTTGAGCAGTTTTTGATTTTCTCTATTTGTTGAGATCATTCTAATTTTATTTTGGATTTGAAGTAGATATTAAAATATGTATTGTTGATGATATTATTTTATATCTACATATTTGGTGAAAACTCTTAATTGTGTTCCCATTATTAATTTAGTTGACACTTAGACTGGACTAGATCTTCTGATTTTTTTTCCGGTTTGGGTTTTTTATGTTAAAAATTTTGGTGTCTAATGCTTGTTAAGTTTATGCTTATTGTGATGTGTTATTAATTATTCATATTTTATGTTTATGTTTTTGTTTCCTTTGAAGGGTTTTGTTGTTATAGATGAGTGAATGAATGATTGTTTGGTAACATATATTGTGAAGGCGACTTTTGTCAAGATTGAATGTGAAAATTTTTTGCAACATGTTCGAGACATGATTAATGGTTGTATATCACAGTTATTTCATCTTACTAATATATCCGGTACTAGTTGTTCAGGCATTAAAAAAAAATATTATTTTAATAGAATGTATATGTTCTATTTATCATAAAAGTATTTTTGGGACATATATCATTATGTTTATTTTGATACTTTAGTGTGTGTTTTATTTAATGATCGTGCGACTGCTGTGCAAGTTGCGTGCATGGCTTTTTTTATAGCAGAGTGCTCCATCTGCCTAACCTGCGAATGAAACAACAACCTTCGAGTTCCAACATCATTCATGCAAAAATTACAGCAGTTAAAATATGATATTATTTAATTAATTTGGATGAATTCATGTCTGACCAGAAATCATTTCTCCTTGTGCTGATCCAATTATGTCAAAACCATTCACCTTACAAAAAATAAAACTATAAATAGCCCCAATTCTTTTCTTAAGCGACTGTCGTGCAAGGAGTGTGTACTTTATGTGGGTTTACTTCTATTTACTTTCAATTCAAACGCAGAAAATTTGTGCAGATTATTATTTAGGGTATTAACTTTCTTCACTTTGAACCTATTAGGTTTTCATACATTCTTTCGATACCGCTGATGGTTTTGCCTGATTTTATCTTTCCAGTATTGACGTGATGAAATAAATATTTGTCAATAATTTAATCGTTAAAAAAAATGAAAATACAAAGACAGAATTGATAATTGATTATGAAAATACGAAAAACTAAGGAAATGAGTTATCACTGCACAGGCTTGTTTCTTCCTTTCACAACTAATTATATTTTCGGTATTCAATTATTAAAATTGACAACATTAAAGTTAACTTTATGTTCAAACAACCATGCACAGCCCAAGCTAGCTAGCTAGCCACTAAAATCTTCTTCATCGGGTAGTGGCAAGTTGAGATCCGGCACCACAAACCCCCTAATGTTCCAGAACAAAAGATACTCAACTCTTCTTTTCTATTTTTCTAGCTGGGAAATAGTAAGAACACTAGAATAACAAAGTACAAATTATTTTCTTGCACGTAAATTGCACAAAAAATGTATTGGTTTAAAAAATATATACAAATGTATTTAATTATCATCAATTAATTCTGAATAAAATTACTCTAATTAACTCGGTGATTAATCTATATAAATTTCTACTCTTTGTATTTTCTTGACAAAAAAAAAAAGAAGCAAAAATCCCAATTTGTGTATATAATCTGCACGCCAATAAGAACTATGTGGTCCAAGATTTGCACAATATTTGCACACCAATGTACAAAAATTTCTCATAATCTGCACGCATTGTTTTTCCGATTAAATGTACTTATTATTCATGTTTTTTAACCTATTCATCACTGATCACCATTTAACAATAAGCATGCAAAATAGAAATAAAATAATTAAGGACATACTTCAAAGTGTAAATAAAAATTGAAAAAAAAATCAAATAATTGACAAGTTAAAACTGCTTAAAATAAGCTAACTCCTCCAATTCCTAATTCATGGCAATTGTTTGGCTTCCAATGTCTCGATAGATGATGGTATAATCAAATTACGCTTCTGAATTTGTTTCTCCCACACAGCATCTTCAATGGCTATAAACTGTATGAAGTAAGACTTGGTTTAATTACGGGCATGTTCTTTTTGTTTCGTTTTGAAAACGGTTTTGGTTTTAACAGTAAATTTAATATATTTTAATCATATTTCATCATTTCCAATACAAGTTTTTACTATTCAACATCTACTTTTTACATTTTCAATACACTTTTTACATTATAAAACTATTTTCCAAAACTTGTTTTCAAAATCGTTTTCAAAACGCCCAAAAAGAACAGGCTTTTATATACAAAAAGAACTTGTTTAATGGAGGTAAAAATAATATGATAATACATATATATATATATATATATATTGAAAAAGGAAAAGTAAAGATCAAAATTTTAGAAGGCCAATAGCACCAATTATACCCTGGGATGCGAGGTCACTAACCTTATCAGAATCAATCACACTAGTTGGCAGAGATACAGAGGATACCATTCTCGCGTGCCAAACGAACCATTGAGCAGCCCTTATCCTCAGTGATGACACAACCATTCTCATCACCTACAATTCCGTCAATGCAAATTAAGGTGAATTCCCCATTTCTCACGATCCGCTCGCATAAATCACAAACCTTAAACAAAAGCACTACTACAAAACGGAGCTTTAATGGCGGTTATAAAGGGTTTTTAACGGCGGGGTTTAGCATTTTTGAACCGCCATCTATCTGGCAGCCGTAGTAAGTTAGCGGACTTTCTACGGCGGTTAGAACCGCAGTAGAAAGTGCGGACTTTCTACGGCGGTTCAACCACGAACCGCCGTAGAAAGTCCGCACTTTCTACTGCGGTTCGTGGTTGAACCGCAGTAGAAAGTTCGGACTTTCTACTGCGGTCCAACGTCTAACCGCAGTAGAAAGTTCTGAGTTTCTACTGCGGTTCGTCGATGAACCGCAGTATAAAGTGTAATTTCTACTGCGGTTGAAAGGTTGAACCGCAGTAGAAAGTGGCCACTTTTTACACCCAAACCGCGTTAAAATCATTAAAAACCTGCTGCTAAAACCTGGTTTAAAGCAAAACCTACTGCTAACACTTGAAATTTATTACAAATATCACCAAAATTATACAAATTGAAATCGCTTTTATAATACAGCATATCCAAAAAATATTTGTACAACTCTAATATGAACAAGTTTAATTAGTATCCTTCAACTACGGCGGATGCTCCAAAATATATCTAGCGCATATTTTTCGCATTGCATCTATATCCACATTGCTTAATGGAGTGCGGTCGAGCTTGAAGTGCTGCAACAGAGTTTTTGAAAATAAAAAGTACTCGAGTAAGCAAAATGAAATACAGTCAGTTAAGTAAGTAATAATGAGAAATATATATTTACCTTTTCAAGTGCAAATGTGGATGATTTCATTGCTATTTGGTACATGTAGTGCATTACATAGTACCCACACTCCCAATTGCTCGTTTGCTTTTTATGCTAATGAATTAATATATACGAGTTAGAAGATCACACAATTAATTGTATACAACACAACGTTGAGTAAAAAATTTCTACGAATATTCATAACTTCACTCATATTAATCTAATTAATTAAATAACTAGGACTCACTAATTTCTACTGATCGAAAAGGCAATTGCATGCATATATTAACTAACCTACAGTACTGGACTCACAGATTGCATGCATAAATCAAATCCCTCAATAAATAACGTGACTAACTAATATATTAATTGACTAACACTACTAACTTATGCTACTAGACTCACGAATTTAATTAAAACAACTAACACTACTATTGCTTAGGCTACTAGACCCACGGATGTAATTAAAAAATTTAATAAGAACCAATTTAATTTTACCTTAACTACTATCCACGAAGGTTGCATATGCACATTTCTGGGCAATCCTAAGAAAGCTTGATAGTTAAACATCACCCTATAAAAATGAAAGCGGCACGAAAATAATTAGCAATATATGGATATATAGGCATTCTAACAGTTGTTAATATATATAACTCACTCGTCTATAAGCACCACCGCCTCCTCCTTCTGTGGATTTTGTAAAGAATCAAACCAGTATACAACCTTTTCTACTGGTCTAATGGCCATTAGCATCCAATGTTCACTGCAAACAAAAAATTTAATGACGTACGTCAGATCTTTATATCAGTGTTTCTTAAATATTAGAGAATCGCTTACAGTGTCACTTACCCCTGAAGATAAGGCACCAGATACATTTCTTTATTCCTATCCTTCAAGATTCGCGCAATGTAGTTTACCCTAGCTTCAAGCGTATTTGTTATGGGTGTGACATGATCAGCCGAGAGGAAACCTATCCCCTTTCTCCCATTCCTTTCAACTAACTCATGTAAAGCTCTAAAGAATTTACAAAAAGGGCTTCATTGGTTAGCCTATGCAGATGGAATGCATACTATATATAACAATAATCAGAAATAGGTTATAAAATTAAGTGGAAACTCACTGGCTGAACAACTACATCAAACTGTTTGAGACCTGGCTTTCTCTGGTCAATAACTCTGCGAGATCCCCTCGATCCATCAGATTAGGCAGGTCCAAACCTATGACTTCTCTTGTCATTTGAAAGAAGAAGCCATTGAAGTCTGAATCATTATCCATTCGGAGCTGTAACTCTCGCAATGGATCAGATGTTGATGAGGATGACTCCTCAGTCGGAACCGTCGCCGAAGGAGATGTCTTGTCATCCATAGAATTCATCCGGCCTTTTTTCTTTTGGGCACTTTTATCCACCTAACATCATTTGAAATAACATTAAATATACAAAACGGTATTAAGTAATTCACAAATAAATGAAAGAATATACCTTTGTTACCGGAGCCGGCTGAATAATTTCAATCAACTCTTTAGGCCATTCCACGAAAAATGACTTGGCCATTCCCACTGTTGCAGCCTCTTCCTCAGGAAATGGTAGCGGGGCACAGTCATCATAGGAAATTTTAATTGTGACCCTCGCGCAACCTTTCCTAACCTCGCGCCCGTGGTGCTTGCTTTTCTTATAAATATTTCCTTTTGCCACAAGCTTACGCCGCTTTTGCGAATCCTTAGAGAGGAACAGATGGCATTCACACCCGTCCTAAGATAATAGGCAAACGAATGAACATTAATCAACTATTAAGTCTAACTTAACAAAGCACTGTAATAATGAAAAAAAAAAATTGAAGAAGAAAGTTGCCGTCTAAACAAGTATTCACTTTGAACCAATCCAAGGAATTATTCAAAGCATAAAACATGCACTGCATTTAATTTAGTTTTAAAAATACCACGTGTATTCTATGAAAATATACATATTAATTTTATTTACCTTGTATTCGCCTAAAGCACCGCCGTCAGAGGCTTTGATCGGGTCCGTAGGTGCAACATGTAGCATCTCCAAATCGGGCAACCTTGTAGGTATCAGAGGAGAAACAGGGCTCACAGGGGATACAGGGACCGCTCCGGAGGTCTCTGGGTGCAAGCTCTCATCTTTGGCATTATTGATGACGGTGGCTTTTACTGTATCATAATCGGTTCCCATCTTACCACATATAAACCCAACCATCATCTTCAGCTCTGTCTGACATTCATCTAGTTGGGCAGTGGTTTTCTGAAGCTGTCGCTTAGTTAAATCAAGTTCCTCTTTAAGCGACGGCTTTGTTTTCTGTGAGAAAACCTCTGTGATACGTGCCCTGGTAGAATGACCGCGATAACGACCGGGGTGATCGCGCTTTCCCGTTGGAATGACAAGAATGTCATTCCTACCCTCTGCAACGGTCTCCCCTTGGGACTCGCGGGAACATAGATTTTCCTACACATTTTGCCAAATATAGTAAATGTAAATAGATCAATTAAATATAAATAAATACATATACAGAGATTATTCATTTATGTATATAAATTTTAAATATAAAATTGATAACCATAATTATAAAATATAAATAAATACACATATATACAAATTAATCATTTATTTACTTTACAGTGACAACTAGATAATTATAATTGCGATATAAACATTTAATGACAACCAAATTATTAATTAGCATTTCATCATAGATATCTAGTAATAAATAATCAGTTATAATAAAAAATCTATACACATATACTTTAAATATTAAAAGAATTGAAACATAAGAAAATGTATGGTGCAAAACTTACAATTTCCATCCCTACACGCCCAGCCTCTGGTGTGAAGTATTCCCCTTTTTTGTTCGTGTGGGCCTGTCTCCAAAGTAGATGACGGCCTGGCCCTGAATAAGAATCTTCGCCTTCTTCTTCGGACTGAGCCTCCTCTGAAGGCTTCTTTCCGGATGCACTCACCTCCTCGTCATGCAACTGCTGCTTCAGCAGTCGGTAGCCACCGCGAGATAAATTATGGTAGAAAGCATTTAAATTGGCATTCTTTTGCGCTTTTCCACGAATTGCCTAGAGAGAAATATAATGAAAAATTATTATCCCTAAACTGAGCAATTTCAAATATCCAAAAAGAAGAAGGAAATCAATTTTAAAAAAATATACCTGCCATTCTTCTGTCTCGCGGCTAGCCTTGAACTTAATCCATGTCTCCCTAGGGAGAAATTTATATTCCAAGCATGGGTCCCTACCCTTCATGGCACCATGTACATATTTCCCTAAATAGGATTTCCAATCTTTCCACCGTTTACCGGCATAAGAAATCCACTTTGATTCGAGTTCTTCGGTTGACTCGAAAACAAATAATGCCTACAGTGAAAATTAGGAGTAAAAATTTAGTGAGGAATTTGAGTTCATTTGTATGGAAGAATTAAGAAACAAACAATGCATTATAATTAAAGAAAATACCCGTATTTCCATCCAAACTCTCTTCTTGATCTCCTCGGGAACTTTGGGCCATGATTCATATTCCACTATGTCCACTTTGCTCCGGGCCGTATATGCCACAAAGGTAATCCACTTTGTGTGATACACTTTAGGCTCGAGCTCGGAATCAAAAGAAATGTCAATAGTTTTCCCATTCTTTCGCATTTCCAATAGATCATTGCAATTTGTGGGCCCTCTACCTCTACTAGATGTAGTAGAAGAACCATCTCCATTGCCATTACCCTCATCACTATGCTCCGTATTGCTTTTCCTTTTTCGGCCCATTAAAAGTACCTTAAACTTCATTTACATAGAAAGAGAATTCAATATAACATATATGCAATTAAAGAATAGCTTTAATGTCAAATACAAGAATGCTTGTAATGTTGAAAAAAAGGCAATGTACATTCGCAAAATTCACTCCTAAAAATACACAATTACCATTATCCAAATTAAACCAAATGAGGGCCAAAAAAAGTGGACTTATAAAAGGTACCATTGATAAAGTACTTCACATTTCACAACCAACAACTAATGTGGAAAAAAAGGCAATGTACATTATCAAAATTCACTCCTCAAAATACACAATTACCATTATCCAAATTAAACCAAATGAGGGCCAAAAAAAGTGGACTTATCAAGGGTACCATTGATAAAGTACTCCACATTTCACAACCAACAACTAATGAGAACAATCATTCATTTCTACTAAAGGATAAAATTTCACAAAGTGGAATCAACAACAAAGCATTTTCCTCATTATCACTAAAGGAGGAACACTAATCGAATAAAAACCGAAATCAAACACCAATGTACTAAAATTAATCAAGCAAAACCGAAATAATCATTTGAGTTTCTCATTTTTCAAAAAACCCCGAATTTCAAAGGGTACCTAATGGAACATTAATCAAAACCCTAGGTTCTCAACTTATGTAGGACAAAACACTTCTTTTGAACAACCAAACCAAATGCTACAAACATCAATAAATCCAAAAAATTTCCAGCTTTCATCACAAGGATTAAACCGAAATCAACCATAAATATCAACCCAAAAACCTAGTGCAATGGAAGCATTTACAAAATGTAAGGTTAAATACACAAAAGTTTTAAAATGAAAGCATAGAAGTGGACCCTTTTGGGTGAACTCCTACACCAAGCTTTAAGTTTATATGGGAGGGTGGAAATGGAGAGCCGAACAACGGCCTTGCGTGGTCCAGCCGAACAATCGGTGAATGCTTGGGCAGCCGACGGGTGATCGAAGGTGGAGGAGCTCGCCGGCGACGGAGAAGCGGCGAAGAAGCCGAACGGCCGCGGGAGAGAAGCTTCGGGAAACAGGGAAGTGAAGGGGAAAAAAGGGAGAAGAAAGGAAGAGAATGAGGGAGGAAATGAAAACGTAAATTTGAATTTTAATAAATAACCAATCGTCGTTCAACACGCGGTTCAACTGTCGAACCGCCATTGAACCAACAATCAACTGCGGTTCAACATTGAACGCGTTGAAAGTATCTTTCAACTGCGGTTCACCCGCGAACCGCAGTTGAAAGTGTAC